>OY856413.1:1172105984-1174505984 GCA_963693085.1 Alisma plantago-aquatica | reverse complement strand
TCATCATTTTGTTTTTCAGCATTTTAGGTTTGTCAAAAAGTGGGTATTCCTATAAAGTGACATTGAATGAACAAATCCTAATAAATCATTGGAGGAATGTAATAGAAAGCTTCTTATTTGGGTAAAGTTCCTCAAATCCTATATTCTACAAGGTATGAGAAAAGAAATTTTTTTATCTTGCTTTAAGCTTAGTTGTGGTATACTTTATTAATTATTTTTTATTATTTGCAAAACCATATGATCCTATTTTGGGATAATAGATCTAGCCGCTTGGTCTCCCTTAATTGGAGGTTACCGAGGGGTGGGGTTGTTACTATAACTATAATAGAAGAGGAATGTTCTCTAACTAAGGTAGTGGTAGAAATCAAACTAGCAATTACATTCAGGGCTTTCTCAGCAGTTAACCTACTCAGGATGCTCCTCACTTTACCTCTCAAGGAAGATGATTCACACATGCTACTCAATAGGCCGAAGGAATGGTTAATAACTCTCATTATAATAGAAAAAAAGTGTTTATCTAATACTCAAATATGCGGTAAAAGAGGCCATTATTCCATGAGATGTTGTCACATGTTTGATAACGAGTTTCAAAAAGAAAATACACCTAAAATTCTTACAAACAAAACATTTGTAGCACCCACAGATTTGAAATTTAATGAATCAGACTTAATTGAATGGCATGTTGACTCGGGAGCCACTGATCAAAAGTTCAAACATTTGGTAAACTACACAATTTTGAGTCTATAAAGGTTTTGATTCCATAATGGTTGTGAATGAAAATTTCTTATCTATTACACATATAGGTGATGAACAACTTCACAACATCACACTTATTCCTCTTGAAAATATTCTTGTTATTCCTCAGATTAAAAGAAATATATTGTATGCATCTCACCTAAAGTTATTATTTCCATTTTATGTTGATTATACTGATGACATGGTTCATATTAGGAACAAGAATACCCACAACACTATGTCCAAGTATAGCTATGAAAATGGACTCTACCTGATCGCAAACTTCTGACCAAAAGTTTTCATTTCATATAGAATTAATAAAGTCTTAGGAGAGCTTTGGAGAAATCGAATGGTACATCCAAATAAAGACATTTTGCAGCAACTGAGCCAAAATAAGGCCATCTCTACTCTATCTTAGTTCACTAAAATATGGAATAGCTATGAAATAAGTAAGAGTAGGAAGTTTCCTACTACTCATAAACAAATAAGGCTAGAACATCCATTTTATAAGATACAATGTTATGTATGAGGAAAGGATCATGGGCCTTCATTACATAATTTACTCCATATTGATGATTGTACCAGAACAACTATTATATGCCTATGAAATAAAAGAGTGAATTCTATAATCTATTTATCTCTTTCTATAAAATGATTCAAAATATGTTTGATACAAATGTTCAATTTTTTCAAAGTGATGAAGGAGGTGAGTTTTTTGTTAACCATTTGAAACGTTTCCTTGATATCAAAGGAATGATACATCGACTATCATGTCCATATGATCTAGGTAAAAGTGGAATAGTTGAAAGAAAACATTGACACATTGCTTAATTGGGACAAGCGGTAACATATCAAAACCTAGAATCTTAAATCCAAAAATCCTATTTCATAACTAGGAGGTTAGTATGCTTGGTTCTTTATATTTTATCAAACAAGAATGCAGTTATACCCTAATATAGTTATTTGTAACACGAATGAATACAGTTAATGCATGCAACATGAATAACTCAAAAGTAACCAATAACATGGATAGACTTGGAAACATATATAACACATTAAGTGGCATTATGTTCTATAGTCAACATCATATACACTCATACTAACCTAATAACAAAAAACATGCAAACATGTAGGTAAATTCATGAAATATGTCATATATGTTTTATTTGCTAACTAGTATACATATAATGGATAAGATATATATAATGAAAGATATAATGTGATTAATATATGAATCGGAGTAGTAATTGGATTTTACATGTCAAAGGATTTGGATAATGTACCATTACCTAAATAAATATTGAATTAATAGCATAAATAGGTTAAATAAGTAAAATATGAAAACGCGTACATAATAATGTATGAAATTTCTTTTGGTAACAATGTGAATATATTGATGATTATGATGTAATATTATACTAAATATAATGATCAAGATCCTAAATCCTAATTTTATTTAAACTCATAATAGGAAACTCAAAACCCCAAATTTAATACAAAAAACATATTCCTTGGGTCCCAGTTAGCTTGGGTGTCAAGTTTCACATTAATTGAAGAATCCTAACTATCCTAATGTCATTTAGGAAATAAAATATTATTTAAAGTATAAAATATCAAATAAAATAGTGAATAACTCCAAAGTAAAAAATTAAGGGAAAAATCGATATCTACATGCCTATATTATCCTAGTTCTCAAATTTGGTAAGATTTAGCCTTGTTCAAACCCTCAAATGAATATAGAGAGAAACTATAACAAATATACCATAAAATTCTAACTAAATAATTTAATACAAATGATTTCATATGGTGTCCCATATATTTTGTCCAACAAATTAAATTTTAACTTTCCTAATGTTTCTCAGACTAATATGTGTCATGTGCAGCTTACCGTCTTTTGTAAATTGTGGATTCAATAATGATCGTTTGGTTTGGATAGTGTGACCTGTGAGACACCTCGTCAGACAGAATAAGATGACTGAAAAGAAAACTTGCAATGCAATTAACACTAAACAATCACACATCACAAGATGAGATTAAATTAAAACCAATTTAAACATTGCTATCATATGCAAAAACATTTACACATAAGTCCAACTGGATGTTTCACATTGTAGTACAAACTAGGTAATTGTTCATCATTAGTGTCCTCAACCTCAATCTATATACAAAAGTTGTGTTCCATATTTACATCTTATATTTATAACACAAGTATAATTACAAAATTTTGAGTTAGATCATATCATCATCAAAACATCTCTTCCCAAACCTAAGAGTACAGATACAAGTCAACTCTAGGACTCTAACAACTACAATATTCCATCTTCTTCTCTACTGCTCCTCTATTTTCTCTCCATCAGCAACTCAAGTCTGACAAAACCGTTGGCGATCAACTAAAATATATTATAAACAATGGGGTGAGACAAAAATCCTAGTGAGAGATATAACTCCCGAAAATGATTATTTAGTACAATGGGATATGTTATGATTAACATGATGAGCAAATTCAGCTAAATAATTAATTAAACTAGCTACAAAGACAATCATGAATATTAATTCTTTTTATAGGGAATATGAAGAACAAGTATAACTAACCACTCGTAGAGAGTATAAATCATGCTAGGAGTGATTCAAAGTAAGAAACATGCTAACATCATCATATCTGTTGATTTCTCTTATCACAAGATATAAACAACTACATAACATAACAACAAGGCAAGGTTAACATTTAATGTGAACGTATGTAACCCTAGCATCAATGCTACATGATTGATTACATATTCTATTATGCCCGAGGATTAACGTCATACGACCCAAACCCAACTCACCACTGTGAAGTCGAAATAAGTTCCATACATGATCTATGGAAGAGTCAGACTCCACAATGTCACCCACAACTCCCCATCAGTACGAGCGACATTGCAGACATAATAGCCAATCTTCCACCAATGACTTATAGTCAAGCTAAAAAAATAGCTAGCCCACCTTAGTACATGCCACAACACTAGACACTAGGGTATATGAGAAATCCTGCCACCGAGGTACAACCACAATTGTCCTCAAAATAACACATATATAAATCACCAAGACAGGACCACATCCTTTCTCCCACCAAGGCATGACCCCAATCTTCCTCCAACTTGGTGTTAGGATGTCAAGGACACACAGTCAATTACACCCTGCATACTCAACATGCACTTAGAGTTTCCCTTAGGGAGACTCATTTCACCACCCAGTAAGTTTTGACACTGAAATGGATCTATGGCACATGGAAACTACATGATTAGGGTTTCAGTCAATTAGTTAATGTGAGATGGGTGCTTTATTAGTACATCAATCAAGTTACATACAAACCCAAAAATAATTCTATCAAAGCATAGGGGAAGTGTCATAATTTCAAAAGATATCAAATGAGAGATATGTACTTTCACCACCCGACCATAAAACATTAATCTCTTATCACTGGTAATAAAGAGAATTTCCCTTCCTGAGGTTCAATCACATTCAAAATCATTAAGACCATCACTTTGTTCCCTACAAGAGTATTACTATCTTTCCATGCCTCAACCTCACCACATGTGTGGCATATAAGATTCACTATAGTATTGCATTTCACAAGCTTGATGTTCAAATTGCACCATTAGAGTTACTCATTAGGAGAGAAAGATATATAACCATGATACTAGTTAATACCAACACTAAAGTAAATAGAAACATACACTCGAGCATTGACTAAGTAAGAGAGGTAGGGTTTCACCTTTGAAGAGAGAGAAATCTTAATGTAAACATAATAATTACTAAAGGAAATAAGAATCTTTATTTGCTACTTGGCTTAGAATCATATTCCAAACATACACCTACATTAGGGTTTCCAAACAGCCCCAAGCATAAAACCCTAATTATCATCTTTCCCATAAACATGGAACTCAATGCACATGCATCCCAACATTCTTGGAGCCAATGTTCCACCATAGCACCATTAGGGTTTTCAAGCATTTGATCACATGTGGCCATCCTATGTTAGTGACCGTTATGGTCAGCCACATTGGCAACCTACATGGGTGAGGATCCATTAGTGACCGCTAATATAAGGTAAAATGGTGACCATTAGACATTAGGGTACAATAGCAACCACAAACATCCATGTAGCCAAAAAACAATAGTGACTGAAATCATTGTAGACCAAGCTTTAGTGACTAAAAAATAGTGTAGCCCTTCATAGAAACCACAAATTTTATATCATCATCCATGCATGAGGAAACCTTAAGGATCAACCCTAGAAGAAAGATAATCCCAAACTTCTAAAACCAAAACATAGGAGGCAGAGAAAAACCCTAGTTTCCACACATGCAAGTTCCACCATCACTATAATCAACATAGGTTGTATAATTAGAGTTCTACAGTACATTAGAAGAGTACTAAGGTCATGGATCACCATGTCAAACACGGACCCTAAATATAGGTTACCATACTTTGGACCGAGAATTTATTTTAGAGTAAATTAAGTGCATTCAAGTGTAAAGTATGGAATAATCGAGAGGAAAGTTATATAACTCACCTTAGATCATATGGAGATTCCCCAAACAACAAGAGAGCCCCAAGGATAGAGAGAATAACCTTAGCTTGACCAACAAGCCTGACCAACAAGCTTCACCTCCAAGAAAGAGAGAATCCCTAGGATAAAGAACATGAAGAAGAGAAAGAAAAGGGCAAAGATCAGCATATAAAGGTCAAGAAGAAGAGAGTCTTCTAACTCATCCTTAGAACACCATGGCGACCCACAGTTTTAGCCAAAGAGAGAAGAAAGGACTCAAGCACTCAACCCAAACTCTCCATGGAGAACCACATATACAGACAAAGTGAGAAGAAAAAAAAAGATTTCAACCTCAACTCATAGTGGAAAACCATGCATGTGGCTATATGAGAGGAAGGAAGAACAAGATGGAAATAGGGTAAGGAAAATGAAAAACAAGAGATATATAGATTAACAAAACCAAGATAGAGCAAGGATCACCAAACAATATCCAAAGATGGTTACTCCAAGCCCTAGATCCAATAATCAAGGGGGAGCATCCACCTTCTTCAACGTCAAGGTCTCCTTCTCCACCAAACACCATGGGGAGGAGTTCCAAGCATGAGAGGTGAGAGAGATGATGCAAAGGGTTTAGTTGCATGCAAAGAGAGGGTTTTATATATCCAAGGGTTAGAGAGAGAAGAAAGGTTGGGTGTCATCTAACTCATGCCATGTGTCCACTAATCTCGCCCCATGCAACAACTAACTCCCCATGCAACTAACACAATATGATCCATCATTAATACCGAGGTAGGGTAGCGACCAATTTTTGGTCAAGGCATATTGGTTACCACATTCAAGAGGTTTACTCAATCATGTCGACCGCTAAATAGGCACAAGCAAAGGTAGACAAATCGGTCACTATCCCAAGGTGAAAAACACACATGTGATCAACACCAACTAGGACACTCATGCAAACCCTAATTGTGCACAAGATGTCACCATACTCAACCTAGGTAAAACAAGGTGCCCCTAGGCTCAAATATCATCTATGTAACATGAAAACATATAATGTACATAAGGCATGTGACAAAATGCAAGAAAAACCCTAGATGTGGGTAAATTGCATCTTAGTCCAAAATGTGCACAAAACTGAGTAACTAACTCAAACATTGTCCATATTGGACCAAATTTGAATCATAGCTTAATCATAAGACATTAGAGTACATCAAATGATTAAATTAAATTATAATCATATCATTATGATAATTAAATTTCTTTAGCCTCAAACCATGGTCAGGGGTCTTACAACTATAAACCCTTAACAACAACTTTGCCCCCAAAATCTGACGCAAAAAAGGAAGGGTTTTCTTTGCGTCTCATCTTATACCTCCCATGTGGCTTCCTCCACACAAGGTGGTTACACAAAACATTAAATAAAACTAGGCCTTCCTCTTCAACTTCATCACCCTTCTATCCAGTATCAACATAGTATCTTCTACATATGACACATCCTCCTCCAACTCAACCTCTACTAGTTGCAACATCTGTGTTGTCTCAGGGTGACACTTCCTCAACATAGATACATGAAAAACATGATGAATCGATGTAACTCAGGAGGTAACTCCAACTTGTAAGCTACCTTCCCAACATGTGCCACCATAGAGTATGGTCCCATAAACTTAGGATCCAACTTACCTTTCTTCCCAAACCTCAACACCCTTCTAAGGGAAACTTTTAGATGCACACGACATCCTAATTATAACTCCAACAGCCTATGATGGTTATCTGCATAAGATTGCTATCTATCATGTGCTACTTTCAACTAGTGTTGTATCACATTGATTTTCTTTGTGGTTTGTTTCACTAGATCAAGACCCAACAATTGATACTCACCTATCTCATATCAACACAAAGGTGACCATGTCTCCCATACAAAGATTCATACAGTTCCATGTCTATACTCCTCTGATGGCTATTATTGTAGGAAAACTCTATCAAGCTCAGGTGCACATCCCAACTGTCGAGAAACTGTGAAACACATGCCCTTAAAAGATCCTCTAAAGTTTGAATAGTCCTCTCAGACTGACCATATATATATAGGTGGAATGTTGTATTGAACTTTAGTTATGTCCCTATAGCAGTATGAAAACGCTCCCAAAAGTGACTGGTGTACTGAGAGCCTCTATCAAATACTATAGTACCTGGGATGCCATGCAGATGAACTACCTAATTAAAATATATTTGGGCCAACTTCTCTGTAGTATAATTTGACTTGACTGGAAAGAAGTGAGTTGACTTGGTCAACCTATCAACTATCACCCAAATAGAATAATGACTATTGGCTATGCTAGGAAGACCAACCAAAAATTCCATAGTAATATGATCCCATTTCCATAGCGGAATTGACAATGGTTGCAGTGTCCCTATAGGCTTCTGATGCTCTACCTTGACTTGCTAGCACACTGGACACTTGGCAACAAACTTAGCAACATCACATTTCATACTTAGCAACCAATATAAATCTTTCAAGTTGCAGTACATCTTGGTACTGCCATAATACATCACATATATCAAGGAGTGAGCCTCGTTCAGCATCATCCTTCTCAAACCACTAGCATCGGGAACCGCTGCCCTATTGTGGAAACAAACCACTCCATTCTCTAATTCATGGAACCCATCAATCTTTTCTCTGCCAAACTCTGCCTGAATATTATGTACCATAGTATCATCCTATTGTGCATCTTTGATCTGTTGCCTCAACGTTGGTTTGACTTGTAACTAAGCCAGTAAACCTTCTAGAAGAGATACCTCCAACTGAACATTCATATGGTGAAGGGACACTGACATGTCAGGGAACATAATTGTGCCTCCTCTACTAGGGTAAAAGAAGACTTCCTGCTCAGCACATCATCCACCACATTGGCCTTCCCTAGATGGTAATCTATGGTGCAATCATAATCCTTGATCAACTCCATCTAAGAAAATCAGCATATCATTACATTGCCCACTCACTTCACTCACCTCATCATCCCCTTTTGTGGAATGCAACATAGTGATGTGGCACCTCTACCTCATGTTCAACTCTTGATGTAAGAAGACGTATCGAAGATTCTTGTGGTCGGTGAAGATCTAACATTGTTCCCCATATAGATAGTGAATGCAAATATTCAAATCATGAACCACAAATGCTAACTCTAGATCATGAGTCAGGTAATTCTCCTCATTCTTCTTAAGTGATCGTGAAGAAAAAGATACCACATTCTTATCCCTCATCAACGCAAACGCTAGACCTTTCTTTGAAGCATCACAAAAAAAATGTATCCCTTAACTTGCTTTAGAAGTACTAACATTGGGGCACTGGTTATCTTCTCCTTTAAAAACTACAAAGAACACTGACACTTGTCATCCCAAACAAAATGAACATCTTTCTGAGTAAGCTTAGAAAGGATTAGGGCAATATCACTGAAAATCTTGATGAACATCCTATAACACTCTACCAAACCTTGTAAACTACAAACCTCCATCGGTGTCTTGGGTTGTTCCCACTCTGTGACAGATTCCACCTTTGTAGAATCTACACAAACCCCTCGAGATGAGATAACTAGACCAAGAAAAGATACCTCAGTCAGCCAGAACTCACACTTACTAATCTTGGCATACAAACGATGTTGTCTCAGCAACTCCAATGCCAGGCGTAAATGCTACTCATGCTACTGGATGTCCCTGTGTATATCATGGTGTCATCTATGAACACTACCATGAACTGGTCAAGATATGGCCTGAACACCCAGTTCATCAAGTCCATGAAAGTTGTTGGTGCATCGGTTAGTCTGAATGGCATAACTACAAACTCAAAATGACCATACCTAGTCCTAAAAGATGACTTGGGTATGTCATCATCCTGAACTCATAAATGGTGATATCCTGACCATAGATCTATCTTGGAAAACACTACAACACCTACTAACTAATCAAATAGATACTCTATCCTCGACAACGGGTACTTGTTCTTTATGGTGACCTTTTTTAACTATCAAAAGTATATAGACAACCGCATGGAACCATTTTTCTTATTAACAAACAAAATGGGATCAACCCAAGGGGAAGTGCACGTTTTGATGTAGCCCATTTCTAGGAACTGCTGTAGTTGCTTCTTTAACTCTTGCATTTCAGTTGGCACAATCCTATAAGGTGTATGTGCTATGGGTTATGTGCCAGGAACCAAATTAATCTCAAAATCAATATCTCTTGGTGGGGGAATACAAGGAAACTTTTCAAGCAATACATCCTCAATTTCTCACACTACAGGTCTACCCTGGATACCAGAACTCCTCACCTTAGTATCTACAACATGAGCCAACAAATTCATACAAGCATGTCTCAACAACCTCTCTGTTGTCATAGCTGACACCAAACATGTAGGAAGACTCTTCCTATCTCCTTGGAAGATCCACAAAACACCCCCATTAGAGAACATCACAATAGTGGTACTACTATCTAAGACATATACTTCTCCAAGACATCCATCCCTAGGATCACATAGAATCCATGCATATCAAGTGGCATAAGATCTGCTTGATTGTTGCGTCCTAAGAAAGAAAGAATACAAGATGGACACACTTCCCATAACTCTATGGAACCAACTAGAGGGGTTTCTAAAAGAAGTCTATCAGAGCTACCATGAACAAGAAGATTGCAACTATTTATCACTTCTCTAGTGATAAATGAGTGTGTCGCACTCGAGTCAACCAAAATAGATACAAAAAAGGATGTAGATAAGTCAAAATGAAAAAGTTCCATATGACCTCTCCCGACCTGAGAGTTGACCACTCCTTTCGGTTGACTCAGGGTGTAGAATCAAGTTGTTGCCTGCTATCATCCTTATCCTCTACTGGACTATTCAGAAGATCATAGTTGTGATGCCTGACCGTTTCCTATACCAATACCACTACTGAAACACTACTACTATGAATCTTGTTGACTCTACCTCAACTGGTGTCTCACTTCCTCATCTTTCATTGGTTTAAAAGGTATGGTATGACCAGTTTTCCCACTCTTGTAGCAAGTCTTAGACTCATACCATGGCCTAGATATCCCTGTCACATATGCTCACACTGTACAACGTGCTCCTTCTACTGGAAAACTATGCCCTCTATCTTTGCTCGACAACCACTGTGACTGTACCACATACCTTGGTTCAAAAGAAGGTCGACCTCTATTTCCGATGAGGTGAGGAGAACCTTAGCTTATTGAAGCCACTAGAGGACTGCCCCTAAAACTGAGATGGTCTCTTGCTCGCATTTCCTTCACGTTTCTATCATGTAGACCTCTCAATCCTTTGCTTAGACTTCATGAAGGTAGAGAACCTATCCCTATTCTCTAAAGACAATGTCGTTGTGGACAATTGAGAGTTCAATCCTTGCTCAAACTATGCCACCTTCTCATCCAGATATGTCTTCGGGAAGTATCGACTCACAAACTCACACCAGGACTCTTCCCAACTAAACTCCACACTAGGCCTCTTCTCCTACTTGATGGTCCACCAGTGGCCAACACTACCTTTCAACAGGTAGACAACATGATTCACCTTGTCCTCTTTTGGGATATTGAGGATCCAAAATGCCTTCTCTAGATCTATAAGACACAAATCAACATATGTCAGTTTTGTTGGCTCTGCATACTTTACCGCTCCTATATTCCTCAACATCTTGCACGACTTCCTAGAACATGGGGATCCCATGTTAAGGAAAGGTGTTATAGCTGGAGGAATAGGTGCCCTATCCCTATATGCATGATCGTCGCCATAACCTTCCCTACTAGAGAATGAAAGGCTGGGTTATTCAAGGTTGCAAGGTCAAACAGAGGTAGTACAGGTGCTTTGGCCCCATAACAGGCACTTCACCACCGTGTGCCAGTCTCCTAACACTACCTGTTGCCACAACAAAACTACTCTTCGTATGTTTTCTAGCCATATCTACATAATCATAAATTATATTAGATATGTTGGAGTATGCAAGAACATACACAAACCCTAAGTTCTAGGTTCCTGTAGACTCAACGCTCTAATACCAACCTTGTGAGACACATCGCCACACAAAACGAGATGACTCAAAAGAAAACCCAAAATTTGATTAACACTAAATAACCACCCACCATAAAATGTGAGTAAATTAAAATAGATCTAAACATTGCTATCATATGCAAAATAATATACACATAAGTCCAACCGAAAGTTGCACATTGTAGTACAAACCAGGTAAATATTCATCGTAAGTGGCCTCATCCACAACCTGTATACAAAAATTGTGTTCCATATTTATATCTTATATACATAAAACAAGTATAATTATAAAATTTTGAGTAGGATCATATCATCGTTGAAACATTCCACCTTTTGCTCTACTACTCCTCTATCTCCTCCTCCTTAGCAAATAGGATCTGAGGATGCTACTAGCGATCACCTAAAACATATATAACCAATGGGTTGAGATAAAAGTCCCAGTGAGAGATATAACTCTTCACAACAATTATTAAGTACAATGAGATATGTTATGATTATCACGATGAGCAGATTCAACTAAATATTTAATTAAACTTTTTTTTGATAACGGGGATGATCCTTTTCATTGTTCAACATAATGAGAAACTACATAGTTCAGAAGAGACTGAGGGATGTCCCCAGTCTCATCGGTGTAAATGAAGTTTCCAACTTTTTCAAGCTTGGCTACTTCATGTGCCACCATATTACAGGATCGACCAACGTGCATAAACGAAATAGAAATAAAGTCAGCAGCAAGGGCTATAATGTCCTTGACAAGCAGACCAAGGTGGTCCCTCCTCTCTATTGGTGTAGTCAATAGAGAAATGACTGTGATCGAATCAGACTCGACCTCCACCGCCGTCCACCCTTGCTGAAGTGCAAGTTGGACGTCGTACAAAACATCTATTGCCTCGCAGATGTCCACAATCCACTCTCCCCACAGCTGGCGACCACGAATAGTCGATGCCCTCCCCAGGTGGTCTTGTCCCGCAGTGCCCACGTCCGTCCTCGTGCCGGTCTTCACCGCTACGTTAGTGTTTATCTTCACTATCCCCATCCCCGACCTCTACCATTGCTTAACATCAATGGTACCCTGCGGCTATTGTTGTCCCTGTGGCATTTCCCGTGCACTCCATGCGTCAAGGATGTATGCCTGTGCTGCCCTGGTAAAGAAAGATAGACATCTCCCATCATTCTGGAACACTTTATGCTTTCAATACGTCCATAGCCCCCACATGTTGGCGACTGCATCCATAAACTCCTACTGATCTAACCCATCATGTAGCTCCATAAGCATCTTCCTTGGTGATTGGATATGAGCCAATGCAATGATAATAGCCACAGGTGTCGAGCTCCACAGTTTCCTAGCTTCTATACAACAAAAGAGCATATGATGGACCGTCTCCTTTTACTCATGGAATAAAGGACACATGCCATCCATGTGGCAGTGTCTGTCAAGCAATCTACCCATAGTATCCATGCCACCTATAGCTCACACACAACCTTCCAGATATGCTCAACAGTCTCCCATCTAGATTCAATAAAATCCCTCTTCCCTAGCAGCCCCAACCAATATGCTGATCTGGTAGAAATATTTCCTCTTCTATCTGACCACCAATATAAAATATCCTCTGGAAGTCTGGTGCTAATAGGATTGCTCGCAATCAGCCCGCACACCTCCATAGGAAGAAAGTGATGGACCCTCTCCATGTTCCATCCTAATGTGTGTGGATCTATCAAGTCACTAACCATCGAAGGCTTCCATATAGACATGTCTTGTGTTGTCTCTATGTCTCCATTATAGTCGTGTATCCAGATATCCTCCCAAACTCTAATGCTCTCTTTGTTCCCCACTCTCCGCTTTGTCCCTTCAAGAACCATTGCTTTTGCCTCCCAGAAACTTCTCTAAGTGTAGCTAGGATTGTAACCCCTAGACGCTTCTAAAATATAAGTGGAAGGAAAGTATCGCGCCTTGAGAACCTTGTATGCCAATGAAGATTTTTAGGTCAAAAGCCTCCACACCTGTTTTGCCAACAGCGGTTGGTTAAAAACATGCATGTTTCTAAAACCAAGCCCACCTTCTCTTTTCGGCTTGCACAAAGACACACAAAATTTCCATGATATGTTCCTCTCATTATCTTTAGCTCCCCACCAAAATCTAGTAAAATAGCTCTGAATCTCATCCAGTTGTTAGTATGTATGACCTGAGAGCCAATCATGAGATGATTGGTGGGATACATTAAGATTGATTTGATAAACATCAAAGGCAAGCTTCCAGTTCTTTCTGGTTCAGTCATTTGAGATAGTGATAGAACATATTGAATGTCTAGAGAATGACAGTACTCAATGACGTATGCTTTCAGGTTGAGGACATGAATGATGAGATCATGCGAATGCTAAGAGTTTGTACATTCTTGTTATGTCCCTAGTCAGATGTCATTGTGGAAGGTAGATAGACAGCAATGACACATAAGACTAGATTGTGGTGTTGGTTGATGACAGAATCTCATTAGTCATGATATAGAGATATCAAACCAAACACATAGGTACTTGTTAGAGAACAAGTGTACCAGACAGACCCACCGTGAGTTTGACACATGGAACCATGACATGGTTGTCACAGTTAGTACTCACAGTGATGGTGGTGAGTGTGATTCTTAGACCTGAAATCACTACACTCAACACATGTCGTTAAGCGCACTTTGGCATCATCAAACGCAGTCCTAAAACATGGGTTGTTATAAATGTGATGATTGGGTGGATTTGACACATGGCGCTTTTGAGGGGTGAGTGATAGATATGGGATTTGTCCCTCCTGAGGGAGCTTGATATCCATGGCCACTTGATGAGTAGGATTGAGAAAGGCATGCACGCATGTGTGAATCAATATGTGATATTTATGTCATACATATCTCTTCCAATCTGCTCTGAGATCAAGAAAGTGAATGAACGTTGACATCATGACTATTCCATGCCTCGAGTTCATTCGGGATATCAGTGACAAATGAATTATACATTCACTGTAACACCATTCATGGATTGTAGGATTGAAAGTTGTTCTCCAACTTTCTATTTCACTTGGGTAGCACTGATGTGTGACTAGGCACCGCTCTTTGCTTGTGAAGTCATAAGTGTTATGGACTTTCACTGCCAACGTGAAAAGGACCTGCAGGGTCACACACATAGGATTTAACTTGGAAGAGGAGTTTTGTCCACAAACAATGTTTAGATTGATTGCTAAAGGAGTTTAGTAGTTCAATTAAACACTCAATTAATTGATAGCTCAAAATCATAGTGTTCAAGGTGTTGGATTACTTGATTAGAGTATCAGATTAATAGTAACTGCAATTGACTGTTTCTGCACAATCTGCACTTCCAACCGGTCGTCTCATGTGATGAACTGATCGGCTGAGCTTGGTGAACCAGTCGGCTCAAGTGTTGAGTCGATCGGATCATGGTCAGGGTAAAACGATTTCTTCAAGTGTTGAAATGATCGGTTCAACTGATGAAACCGAGCAATTTGGGAAAGCAGGATTGGTGAGAATTTTCCTTTCGTTTCACTTGCCCAATTTGATTGGAACAAGGATTGGTATTCGATACCAATTAGAAAAGAAAGATGGAAAGTCAATCGAGAACTGATCAGGACCACGAACCGATCGGTTCAGAAGTGAACCGATCGGCTCATGGGTCCCAACCGATTAGTTGAGATGTCAATCGACTAGTTCAAATCACCAATCGACCGTTTCAGTTGTGAAACAATCGGTGCAGGTTCCGAGTTGGTTGTTTTTGTGGAAAAATCTCAAACCGTTCTACTCCTTCTTTAGTCCCATATTACTCGGGATGGAGAACCCTGTCACATGACCCTCCTATATATATAGGGGTATTGGGGGCTTCTCAAAGTACAACTCAGTGCAACCAGTTGCTCTGTCAAGTTGTCGTTCTCTCTGGTCTTGGTAACCGAGAGAGCCCGAGCAAGTGCTACCCGCAAAGGGAGGTGCAGCAAGGGAAAGACAACTACAGTTGCAACTGGAGGCAAGAGAGTGTGTTGGTGACTAGTACGTCAACAGGAGGGTGTGACTCCTTCCAATTCCTTGTGGGATAAAGAGATTGGAGTTCTAGGTGGTCTGTGTGGACTACTTCAGAGGCGGGAGGTTTTTGCCACTCAGAGGACAACTGTCAATCCCGACAGTCCCGGTGAGACCAGGAGTCGTCAGTCCCAGTGCAACCAGGAGCTGCACAGACACCGTCCAAGACCGGAGGTGAAGACCGTGCAAGGCGCGAGGTATTTTGGCCGAGTGAGCCTCGGGACAAGGTATGATTCCACAAACCATCCCTTTCCTATTGTATAGACGTTGACGCATTTCCTTATTTTGGGTTTGGGGGAGAAAATGTTTGTTTCCACTGCCTTCTCTGCCTCCCCTAAAACCCAACAGTGGTATCAGAGCGAGGTTAACTACTTTATATTTTAGGAATATCGATATGATCAATTTTGGTTTGTCGCCTTTATTTATTACATACTATGCGAATAAAATTGGCTTTATGCATGTCCAATCCTAAATCCACAAATCCCAATTTACATATATGATATGTATTATTAATGCACTCGATATGAGTCGCCCTTAAATGAGTTTTGTGGTGGATGTATAGCGTGGTTATGGGCAATAAACCCTATTTGTGTATGGTTGTATGTGGTTGCTTGCATCTCGGTTTGCGCACTGATCTTCCTTCTCCTATTCCTGATGTAACTCGAAATAATTCGCGACTTCTTTCCTACCTTTGCTCCCCTCGAATGTAACTCGAGGTTTCTCTTTTAATAATGTAAAATAGGATAAATTTTTTATTTCTTGTTATGTCAAAGAACAGAGGACATCCTGACGACAGCTGAGACGATCGGTTCAAGGCATGAACCGATCGGTTGACGTTCCAGACGATCGGTTCAAGGAGTGAGCCGATCGGTTGATGACCAGTTTATGGAGCGAGATGAGCGGGTGGCGTCCATGGCGAGATGCACGATGACCAGGCGAACCGATCAGTTGGAGGAGCCAACTGATCGGCTGGTGGCACCCAGACGACTGGGCCAGAATGAGCAAGTCATTCATGGGATGAGTTGATCTACTCGAAAGGCAAAGCACATAGTTCATCTTGTACAGGTTGCATGTGATGTAGACCTAGATGACCGTGATTCCTCTTGGCTCGAGGAATCACATTAGGATGGCCATAATCATCGCTTTTATCATTTTGCATGTTTTCTGTGGGATATAGCATGTATATGATACGTACTATATATTGTGGTGATTGGATATGTATATGTATATAAAACCAAATCCCTCATTAAATATTAAGTTTTAGATGCCTTCCAAATGTGACACACGTGAAAAGCTTGATCGACCAAGTGTGGGCACGCCCAAGCGTGGTGCACCGTCTATCTCGTGGAAGCGTGAAGGATGAATGTGTGGGTCTGCCCAAGCAGGGTACATATTCATCGTGTTGGCTTTGGGTCAGACTTAACAAGGTGACCTAGATAGACCTTAAGGCATGGAGATGATCATGGCAAGGAGTTGCATATGACATCTTATCAAGAGTTGCATATGATGCAATTGGTAAGTGTTGCCTACCTGAGAGATCTAAGTTGTGGGTAACAGCTCAAGCTGGTCCATGACTTAGAGGATTTCAGGATCTTGCCCACTAGAAGGTTGTACGCTACAATCTTCTAAATTGATGGTGAGGGCTATCAATTTGAAGTAAAATAGTGGGAGCGATAATTAATTAAAGGCCTAATTATATCATCAACTTTTCAAATCAATCAAATAAGTCAAAAAGAGTTTTTGGACTAAAATTGCATATATTTCATTTTTTAAAATAAATGGTTAATGAAAAAATCACTTTATTTGTGATCGGTCTTTGAGATCAACAAATTAAATGGGAATAATTCCACGACTAGTTAGGATGATGAGAAATGTTCTCAAAGAGCAAAAGTTCCAAGTCCTAGTTATACCAGAACCAGATGAACTCGATCCCACCCTATCAATGGCTGAAAGTATGCTTATGGAAGCATACCGAGGAAGTCATTGATGAGGAGTGCTTGATGTTGTGTTCTCTGAACTATGAGTTGCAGAGACAACATGAGATATATGATGTCTCCAAGACACTGTCCTAGTATATCATGACAGAAGGAGATCCAGTAAGGTATTCACACACTCAATGTGATTGGGTATGTGAAAAGACCTGACTAAGAAGGATTCACTCTGATCCAAGAGTTGACTATTGGTATGATACTGCAAATGTTGCGAGAATCATACAGTTCGTGATAAACTACAACATGAACAACTTTGACAAGCGTTGACAAAGTCGTTGGACATGTTGAGGATAGTAGAGGCAAAGATGAAGAAAGACAAACCATAATCTTTGATGTGATCAAAGAAAAGGTAATTCTTAAGGGCAAGGAAAAGGGCAAAGCTAAGAAATGTTCTGATGCTAGCCAGCTATCCAAGCCATGTTCAGCCTCAAGGCACATAAGGAAAGGGTGTATGAGGGAAATGTCCTCCGTATCTGGAAGAACAAAAGAAGATGAAGGAGGGGATGGAGATCTCCACCTAAGGTATCATGAAATGAACCGCTTCTTTATCTGAGGTATATGATACCAAGGTATGGATCTATCATATATGATATGCAAGATCCGCAAAGAAGTGATGGCCTTTGTGAATGGACCAAGAAAGGAGTACCCATCATTGGAGCAAGTGTTTCTGCCATAGATAGGAGTACCTTTTAGTTTATTTCAGCCTAAAGGGCACGAAATAGAGTTGTGAACTGCTATTTCATATTTTCCAATAGATAGAAACACTTTATTTTTGCATATTGTATGACAATAATGGCAATCAATAAAGAGATGTTTCAATTTCTAAAGATATGCTATTTATGGAAATGCCCTGTTTATCTTGTGGTATTTGATATGCATAAGATAAAATGATACCTAAAATTTATAGATAACTCAAACAATCAAATTAGCATCAATCATAAAAAATTCATTTCTAGTTTCCATGTGATGGATAAATCTAGACTATTTTGGTTAGAGAACTAGTAAGAGACATGAATCTCTTGTACATGATTAATCAATCTTCACTAATGGTATTGGGAGAATGATTATGCAATTAGGTATAATACATGTGATGTATTTGCATACCTATTGGAGTAAATGCTAATACTTCAAAAGGTGTTTAAAGAAATACCAATATGAACATCTTGAAGTGTTCAAGATTATCATAGATGAAGTGCAAATTTGGTAAAGTGTTAATTCTTGATGAGATCAATGAATAAAATACTTGGACCAAATGTTTGAGATCCTTATGAGTGATTATGATAATGTATCATAGTGAACTCATGATTAAGGCATGGTGATGTCTAAATCAAGAAGGAGTCATACTATAAGGAGTTAGAGGATGATTATAAAATAACTAAATTCTTCTTAAATAAAGAATACACTTCGCTAATAAAGGACATTGAGAATCACAAGGAGTTGTGAGTTCTTATATCCTTGACAGATACACCTCAATTATCTATGTGATAAGTTGGTCATGTGATGAGTCAAGTATCTAGATGATGAGGAGCCGAATTTTGAGCTATGGTTTATGACCATCACATCCTAAATGACTTCCATGTGAACCATAAGGTATGACCTTGATGGTAGCACCCATTGGATGGAAATCCATAAGTGCAAATAAGTCTTAAGCGTTAAGACACATGGATGACATTTTGAGAAGGATGATGCTTGTTGATTGCAACTTAATGACTAAGAGTTTTGGCATACATATACTAAAACCGCTTTCCTATGAGGAATAAAATAAGGATGTGTACGTGGCACAATCTATAAGGTTTATGAATCCACTAATGCAAATGAAGTATATAAGTTACAATGGACTAATCAATGTGATTGATTGAGGACAAGCAACTCCGAATTGGATCTTTACTTTGATGATATAGTCAAAGGGTTTGACTAATATGTCAAAGATAAAGAAGGGATCTGTGATTTAGTGGGAGCGTATTCACATTCCACATGTTGATGTGAAATGGAAATGCTCTAAATGGAAATCCAAAGTGGAAATTATCTTTAAGGAACATAGAGATCTTTACTATGAGATAGGAATAGAGATCTATAGAGATAGTTCTCGAAAACCTCTTGACCTGGAAAGGAGAAGCATACATTGGCAATCTATACTGAAGGGTTCAGTGTTCACTGATTCAGTGGGAGAAAACATGTCCATATTAAATGGAGTTAGTATCCCAAGGCCAAGTGTCCAATTCTTATGAAGAATGGGAACACTAAGAATAGATATGGATCTATCATGTATGTAATTATCCCATTATCTTGCATGTATGGACATGGCAAGAACAAAATGCATTCATCATTTTGTATGTATGACATGACAATATGATATGCTCATCCTGATAACTCATATGTGGGACATGACGAGTGGATGTATGTCTACTTCCAGTAAGGGTTACTGGAACACCATGAGAACTTGATAAGTACTTCGGAAGTACTAGTTCTATGGAGATAAGGAAGAGTTCAATGTAAAGAGTTACATTGATGCGAACTTCTGAAAAGGACAGAAAATTAATCGCAAAATATATATAGGATATATAAAAGTGAAAGTTTGTTGATAGTTTGAAATGTTTTAATAAAGCCATTTAAAAAGAAATGTCGAGTATCTGTGTGTTAGACAATAGAAGTGGATACTATATGGATCTGGAAGTTCATGAGATGAACTTATAGATATTCTGCTCATTGATGACAAGTCTGGAATCCTTGATCATGCAATGTGGCTAAAGGTTAGCAAAGGAATACTAGATCGCATATTACGGCAACTCCATCTCATACGTGTGACGTACAGCGAAGAGATGAGAGACATGAAATTTATACTGACTTTGTCAAGGTGTTGCCATTACTCACTATGTTGGCACAAGAGCAGAGTAACATGTGGGACATGTTTGAAAATCACTATGAATATGATTCAAGGGTGATTGGCTCGCAGTGCATGTGGGAGTATGTTGGTATGTATGCCCTGAGAGACAATCATGAGATGATTGCTGGGATACATTAAGATTGATTTGATAAACATCAAAGGCAAGCTTCCAATTCTTTCTGGTTCAGTCATTTGAGATAGTGATAGAACAAATTAAATGTCTACAGAATGACAGTACTCAATGACGTATGCTTTCAGATTGAGGACTTGAACGATGAGATCATGTGGATGCTAAGAGTTTGTACATTCTTGTTATGTCCCTAGTCGGATGTCATTGTGGAAGGTAGATAGACAACAATGACACACAAGACTAGATTGTGGTGTTGGTTGATGACGGAATCTCATTAGTCATGATATAGAGATATCAAACCAAACACATAGGTACTTGTTAGAGAACAAGTGTACCAAACAGACCCACCGTGAGTTTGACACATGGAACCATGACATGGTAGTCACAGTCAGTACTCACAGTGATGGTGGTGAGTGTGATTCTTAGACTTAAAATCACTGCACTCAACACATGTCGTTGGGCACACTTTGACATCATCAAACGTAGTCCTGAAACATGGGTTGTTATAAAGGTGATGATTGGGTGGCTTGGACACATGGGGCTTTTGAGGGGGTAGTGATAAATATGGGATTTGTCCCTCCTGAGGGAGCTTGATATCCATGGCCACTTGATGAGTAGGATTGAGAATGGCGTGCATGAATGTGTGAATCAGTATGTGATATTGATGTCATACATATATTTTCCAATCTGCTCTGAGATCAAGAAAGTGAATGAACGTTGACAGGATGACTGTTCCATGCCTCGAGTTCATTCGGGATATCAGTGACAAAGGAATGATACATTCATTGTAACACCATTCATAGATTGTAGGATTGAAAGTTGTTATCCAACTTTCTATTTCACTTGGGTAGCACTGATGTGTGTCTAGGAACTGCTCTTTGCTTGTGAAGTCATAAGTGTTATGGACTTTCACTGCCAACGTGAAAAGGACCTGCAAGGTCACACACATAGGATTTAACCTGGAAGAGGCATTTTGTCCAAAAACTATGTTTAGATTGATTTCTAAAGGAGTTTAGTAGTTCAATTAAACACTAAATTAATTGATAGCTCAAAATCATAGTATTCAAGGTGTTGGACGGCTTGATTAGAGTATCAGATTAATAGGAACTGCAATTGACTGTTTCTACACAATCTGCACTCCCAACCGATCGGCTCATGTGATGAACCGATCGGCTGAGCTTGGTGAACCGGTCGGCTCAAGTGTTGAGTCGATTGACTCATGGTCAGGGTGAAATGATTGCTTCCAGTGTTGAAATGATCAGTTGAACTGATGCAACTGAGCAAGTTGGGAAAGTAGGATTGGTGAGAATTATCCTTTCATTTCACTTGCCCAATTTGATTGGAACAAGGATTGGTATTCGATACCAATTAGAAATGAAAGATGGAAAGTCAATCAGGAACTGATCAGGAGCACGAACCGACCGGTTCAAAAGTGAACCGATCGGCTCATGGGTCCCAACCGATCGGTTGAGATGTCAATCGACCGGTGCAGATCACCAACTGACCGTTTCAGTTGTGAAACGATCGATTCAGGTTCCGAGTTGGTTGTTTTTGTGGAAATATCTCGAACCCTTCTACTCCTGCTTTAGTCCCATATTGCCCGGAATGGAGAACCTTGTCCCATGACCCTCCTATATATAGGGGTATTGGGGGCTTCTCAAAGTACAACTCAGTGCAACCAGTTGCTTTGTAAAGTGGGCTTTATCTCTAGTTTTGGTAACAGAGAGAGCCCGAGCTAGTGCTACCCACAAAGGGAGGTGTAGCAAGGGAAAGACAACTACAGTTGCAACTGGAGGTCGGCGAGTGTGTTGGCGACCAGTACGTCAAAAGGAGGATGCGACTCCTTTTAATTCCTTGTGGGACAAAGAGATTGGAGTTCCAGGTGGTCCGTGTGGACTACTTAAGGGGCGGGAGGTTTCTGCCGCTCAGAGGAGAACTGTCAATCCCGACAGTCCCGGTGAGACCAGGAGTCATCAGTCCCAGTGTGACCAGGAGCTGCACAGACACCGTCCAAGACCGGAGGTGAAGACCATGCAAGGCACAAGGTATTGTCTCCGAGAAAGCCTCCGGACAAGGTATGATTCCACAAACCATCCCTTTCCAATTGTATAGACGTTGACGTGTTTCATTGTTTTGGGTTTGGGGGAGAAAATTTTTGTTTTCGCTGCCTTCAGTGCCTCCCCTAAAACCCAATACTAGTGTCCCTGCCGATATCTGAAACACACTCATGATATAGGAAGGAATTTCCTACACAATGGACTTAATCAACACTTCCTTAACCGAATTAGATAGTAGTTTTTATTTCTAGCCCTGTAGTTTCTTCTAGATCCTATTTTTAATGAAGTGCAACACCTGCTTCTTTGACCTCCCAATGACCGTGGGCAGCCCCAAGTATTTTGTGTGTTTGTGAACTTCTTGAACACCCAGCTGATCTTTAATGGCCTCCCTTGTGTCCTGTGGCACTCCCTTACTAAAAGCAACCTCAATCTTCAGAAGATTAATTTTTTGAACCGACGATTGCTCGTACTGGCTTATTATATTAGCTACATTTAGGCATTCATGAGGAGGCACTCTAGCAAAGAGAATGTTATCATCTGCAAAGAAGAGATTTGAATCACACGGGGCATTCCTGCTCGCCTTGATCCCATGGATTAAGTTGGCATCAACAACATGTAAAAGGGAGGTAGAGAAAGCTTCAGCACAAAGAATAAATAAGTAGGGAGAAAGAGGGTCACCCACTCACAGTCTGTTGAAAGGCTTGGAGCTTCAGGTCCGGTCACCATTAATGGAAAAGGAATGTTCCAAAGACGATATACACTCCCAAATTTTCTGCCTCCATCTACTCCTAAAATCCCATCTTTTGTTTTACAAAATCTAGAAAATTCCACTCCACCCTATCATAAGCCTTGGACATGTCAAGTTTCAAAGCTAGAAATCCCTTTTTATTTTTTCCTTCTTTATTCATCTTGTGGAAAAGCTCATATGCAACAAGCGCATTATCTATAATCATCCTCCCAGGGATAAAGGCACTTTGATTTTCAGAAGTGATCTTGTCCATGAACAGTTTAAGTCTATTGGCCATAACTTTAATTGCAATTTTGTAGATGAAATTACAAAAGCTAATAGGCCTGAAGTTAGACATTTGGACGGGTTTCTCCACCTTTGGTATCATCACCACCAGCGTGGAATTCACAGAGCTAATATCTGCATTCCCCTTCCACCACCCTTTAATATAGCTAGAGATATCCTTTCCAACAATGTCCTAGAATTTTTGAAAGAACATGGGCTTCTTCCCATTCGGGCTTGGTGCCTTATTGGGGTGCATTTGTTTTAGAGAAACAAAAATTTCCGCATCAGTAATATCACTTTCTAGGAAGACATTCATATTATCATCCACCACAGCAGTCACACCCTTAGTTGCCTCCTACAACTCCACTAGATTACTACTAGAGAACAACTTTCGGAAGAAATCAATCACTACCTTCTAGATCTCCCCCTCCTCAGTGTGCCACACCCCGTGTTCATCTTTCATCCCATCGATGTGATTTCATCTTTGCCTCTGAGAAGCCTTATGGTGAAAATACGCTGTGTTACGGTCACCCTCACAAAGCGTAGCAATCCTTGCCCGGGCACACCAATAGGAATCTTCTGATCTATGCCAACGTTCTAGCTCTTTAGATAACTCCAAGCACCTGTAAAGAACAACTGCATCTGGAGGTTTCTTTTGTTCCTCGCCTAGAAGCTTTTCCACTTCTTTAATTCTATCCTTCAGCTTCCCGAACCTCTGTGCTGCCCATTTTTGCAGTCTTTCTCCGCAGTTTACCACCTTCATTTTCAACTCACTTCCCTCTCCCGTTTGAGTCCAGGCTTCTCTAACAATCTCCTCACAGTAATTTTCAGCCAACCACATGGGCTCAAAATAGAAATTCTTCTTCGGATTGTGTCGTCTTGCCTCTCTCCCCCCACTATAATGACAATGGGGGCGTGGTCAGGGCTGTAGATAGGGAGATGGATCACCTTATTGTACCCGAACAACTGACACCAGTCATGTGAAGCCAAGCCTCTGTCCCGATGTTCTTTAATGAGAGTCTCTACAGTGCATCCTCTTTGTCACGTAAACAGACTTCCCAAAAATCCCAGGTCTAGCAAACCACATGTAACCACTGCATCCCTAAATTCATGTATCCACCTGTCAGGTTTTGGATTTCCACCCCACTTCTCCTCATTAGAAATAACTTCATTAAAATCACCAAAGAAAATCATTGATAGATCAGATGCACTTTTGAGTCTCCTCATAAGATTCCATGTATGAAATTTCTGACTTTACAGCCCATCCATAAATAGTTATAGCTCTCCACATCATGCCATTGTTATCCACCTCCACTACACAATCCACACAGTGCTGTGAAAAACTATAGATTCCCACCTTAATATCCCTCCACCACAACCCTAATCTTCCCAACCTGACCTCACTCACCAAGAAAAAACCATCCACAAACCCACAATCTTTCTTAACTTGTTCCAATTTATTTCCACCCAGCTTGGTTTCTGAAACAAAAACCAAACTAGGGTGCTCTCTCCAGCACTACTTCCGGAGAGCATGCTTCCTGTCAAGGTTGCCCAACCCCTAAAAGTTCCAACTCAAGATTTTCATTGCCCTTCACGGGTCTGGTTATCCCTAGAACCCGCTACTTGAAGCTCAGTGCCTCCATTAGTACCTCCAACTCCTGCATGTGTGCCCTGGTGCTTTTTTACCGGGAAGACTAACCCCAAATCAACATCAATGTCCATACCACCTTCAACCATATCACGTCCTCTTTTTCCTATCAAAAGAAATTCCCCCTCTTCTACTGCATCCTCTGGCTCATTTTCATATATGCGAACATGTCTTCTGACAATTTTTGGCCTGCGATTGAACCTGCGATCTTTCTGTCTCGCTGAACTCATAGAGTCAGTTGTCTCCTTGTTTTTCTTCTGCCCCTGAGTCTGCACCCTCGGCCTTCCCCACCCCTGTTCAAAAACTATGTCATTGTGCCCTAGATACCACTGGGATTCACCTACAAGCACCTACTGACGCCCTTCATGGTTCACATCTTGAGATTTCTGGACACAAACTATACCAGTAGTTGGCTACTGCTCCTTCTCGTGTTCCCTGTGTACTGCATCACTTTGTGAACTACATTGTTTCCCTTCTTTTGTTGTCCTCTTAGTCCGAGAATGATGAACCTCACGATCACGATGCCTTGTCATCTCCATCGTCTGTTTCTCAATAGCCACCCGACCCCCCCCGACATGCAGATGAGTTCTCCTGCCTCCCTTCCCCGCATCTCGTTCACTCCCCACCGTTCCGCTCGGCAGTAGCCTTCCCCCCAGTGGTGTCTTCCCCTGCCATCTCCACCCCAACCCTCTCAACCACATGACTCTGGTAGTCATCAAGAGGTAATGTTCTTCCACTTTTGTCCCTCTCATCGTCCCCCATCTCCCTTGACCATAGGGGCCTTCCCCCTACTTTGTGGTTCTCCTGAATTGACCTTCCTCCCTCCTATGCTTCCTCTCGCAATCCTATCCTCCCAGCCTCCCCATCCCTATGAACCCCCCTCTCTTCCAGACCTTCCAACCTCAACCCTCATCCACCGTCGTACTCCCCTCGCTTTCCTTCTCCCCCCAGACGCCACGTCTTTGTGAAGAACATGACCTTATTCTTCGTGGTTCCAACACCATACACTTCCTCCGTGGAAGAAATCCTAGGCTTCTTTGGCGAAGCCTTCAGCCATGCACCCCAGCCTCATTGTTGCTCCTCCGACTCCTCCACATTATCACAGTCTCTGTCGACATGGCGCATCTGCCCGCACAAGAAGCACAAGTTTGGCAACCATTCATATTTCACTTCTAGATTGAAAACTTTCCCCTTTTTATCCAGTAGCTTCAGCAATCGTCTGAGTGGACGGTTGACTTCCAATGCTACCCGAACTCTTGATGAATAGTCCCAGCCAAGGTCATCAAGTTCCACCTGATCCATGTGCCCCAACCTGGCCGCAGTCATCCTCACTGCACCCTCCAATCTGTAACCAAGAGGGATGCTGATAACCTCCTATTTTAGTAGTTTATCTTAGTCTTTTTCTTTAGTTTTCCATACTCTTTTTACATTTATACTGTACATAAACCTAATTTTATCCCTTTTTGTAAATACATCATCAAACTAACTTTTTCCTTTTATACTTGCAGAAAAAGCACAAAAAAATCATAAAAGAATAAACCAGCCTCAAGGCCGAGTGGATCCAAACGGTCCCAGGACCGCATGAAGCCAAACGGTCCCAAGACCGCATGGAGTTCAAACGGTCCCGAGACCGCATGAAGTCAAACGGTCCCGAGACCGCATGAAGCCAAACGGTCCCAAGACCGCATGGAGTTCAAACGGTCCCGAGACCGCATGAAGCCAAACGGTCCCAAGACCGCATGGAGTTCAATCGGTCTCGAGACCGCATGAAGCCAAATGGTCCCAAGACCGCATGGAGTTCAAACGGTCCCGAGACCGCATGAAGCCACACGGTCCCAAGACCGCATGGAGTTCAAACGGTCCCGAGACCGCATGAAGCCACACGGTCCCAAGACCGCAGGGAGTTCAAACGGTCCCGAGACCGCGTGAAGCCAAACGGTCCCAAGACTGCATGGAGTTCAAACGGTCCCGAGACCGCGTGAAGCCAAACGGTCCCGAGACCGCATGAAGCCAAACGGTCCCAAGACCGCATGGAGTTCAAACGGTCCCAAAACCGTTTGACGCCAAACGATCTCAAGACTGTTTGACGCCAAACGATCTCAAGACCGTTTGACGCCAAACGGTCTCAAGACCGTTTTACGCCAAACGATCTCAAGACCGTTTGAACCCAAACGGTCTCAAGACCGTTTGAACCCAAACGGTCTCCAAACCGTTTGGACCTCACTCAAGGCCTATAAATAAGACCCCAAGGGTCCTCCTAGGGGGACATCTCAGACGTCCAAAGGTTGCCTCTCCAGTTCCAGAGCACTTCCATCCATCGCCCCAAGGCTGCCGGTTTGAGATCCACGTTCCATCATTGAAGCTACCTTCTCTCTCATCAACAAAGAAGGTGAGAGGAGAAGATCCATCGTCAAGCAAGCCACGAAGGGTGAAGATCGTTGCTCTCTCCACCAAGGTTTCAACCTTCTCTCCTCCGTGGAGATGATGTTCTTTCTATCTCTTCTTGCCTCCTCCTTTGTTGCTCCCTCTATGAGGAGCGAGTAGTTTCATTCTCTGGGGCACGGGGACTAGCCCCGCTGCCCATGTTTTGTATATTGTACTAAAAAGATGTTATCATTTCGTTTTAATACTAAATCGTTTCATATATGCTTGGATGTTGGCCACGTTCTTGTATGCATCTATTGTCTTTTGTTGTGGTTTGTCTACGACCGCTCTCAAAACTCAAATACCGATTTAGTGTTGGTTTCTGGTGTGTGTATCCACCACACATCCGTTTCGGTATCTAGGAACGCTTTCCAAGGAGTGGAGTAAACTCACCTCCATCATTGTACTTTTGCACTATGAAATGGAATCAGTTGACGTGCAAAAGTGCAATCTTGACAGGTCGAGGAACACACTCCGAGGAGAGAGTGGTGCAAAGTACTTGACCATTCGTTCGGGGATGGATGATGTTGCAACACTCTCACGTTTCTCGTAGCTATATCCTCGAAAGAGGGATAGTCTATAAGGATACTAATCGATTTGGTAATTATCGCTCGCTTGTTAGTTTTCCGATACACGTTTCACGAGGTTGAGTAAGATTTTCTCTTCGGAGACTACATATCTTCATTGACACATAGATACGTACCGAATGAGAATTACTCAATCCATGGAGGATGCATGCATTACTCTTGTTCTTTAGGACATCGGTATTGCATAACATCCATGTATCTTGCTTACAAGTCTTGCTATGTTTGGTACAAGTACAATTCATGCGTAGTGGTGGTGATTACCCACATCATCCCAGTGATTTATCATCATTTGCTAAATCTTAGTTTTACTTTCTTGCCTTTACTTTCTTTGCTCTTAGTTTAAAACAACCAAATCAAACTTTCGGTCTAAATATCAATCTTTAAGTAGTTAAGTAAGGCTAAAAGGTTTTCCATCTTGTTTAACTCTAAACAAGACCGTTGTCCTATGGATTCGACCCTTAACTATATTACGATAAGACTTCCATGTGTCTTTGCACACGTGGGTGGAGATCTTAACATACTATAAGCAAGGCTAGACTCATCATCTCTAGGATTTTTAGTGGTGTTGCAAAAGTCCATCAAAAATTGGCGCCGTTGCCGGGGATAACGGAACGTTTTAGCCTCTACTTAATTACTTCTTGGTTGATTAGGATTTTACACTTTTTCTTCTTGATTTCTTCATTTTCTTTCATCATCTTAAAGTGTGACTTTCTTTCTACTCAGGTAGAATACGTGCATGCAAACCCCGCAACGCATCGGATTCTCCTCTGAGCCAGAGTACGACTCTGAGGTAGAAAGAAGCTTTCATCGAAGGATCAGACTCAGTCGCCAACGACCCAGACAGATGGCTGACGAACAATGCCTTATCTCGGAAAGAGTCAATGCTGCCTTAGCAGCTCAAAGAGCACAATTAATCACAGATACCCGTGCTCAAGTACAGGCGGAGATTCGAGCTGAGGAGCAAGCTCGTATCCAAGCTGAGAATGATGCTGCTCAACTAGCTTTAAGAAGTAAACAACTTCGAGACTACGCAGTCCCGAAGAATTACGAAGATGACCACCCCGTCCGTCCACCGATTATCAACATCCCAAATTTTGAAATCCGGACATAGTGGATCCAGATAATGTAGGGGATTTCTTTCTCAGGTGGACCAGGTGACGACTACATGGATCATCTCAAGAGGTTCAAGTCACTCTGTCGACTTGTACCCCAAGCGGGAGTTGCCCTTGAAGCAATAATGCTACACCTCTTCCACTTTACCCAGTCTGGAAGGGCTTTAAGCTGGCATAACGCTCTAGATAGGCATCCTATCATTACGACCTGGACTCCCTTAGAAGAAAAATTTCTGGAGAAGTTCTTCCCACCTTCGCTAACCTATGAAATTAGGGGTCAAATAAATCATTTCACCCAGCTCCCTGGGGAAACATTAGCAGAAGCCTGGGAACGATTCAAAGAACTCCTGAGAAAGTGCCCTCACCATGGCATTTCTCAGAACCAACTGATTGAAACTTTCTACATAGGAGTTAGTGATGATATTAAGCAGTTCTTAGATTCCTCATCTGGAGGAAATTTTATGAGGAAGAATTATGAAGACGCTTGGAACATAGTCACAATAGGGGCCGAGAACCAATCTAATTGGGGAAGGTCAGCTAACCACTCCAAGGGAGTTCTTAAGGTCTACAAGGCTGAAGAATCAATGGAACTCAAGGCTATTGCTGAAGCCTTGAAGACTATTGCCAACAAACAGCAAGCTCTCGAAACTTCTTGCGGAGAGTATGATAAGAAGAAAAACTCCCAAGTTCAACAAGTAAAAGTGGCCACTGGAACTTGTGAAGCCTGTCATGCATCCGATCATCCCACACTATCGTGTGGCATGTTATACAATGTTATGATGGATTTGCAGCCACCGGTGCCGCAATATGAACCTGCTATCGAACATCCTGAAGATCAAATGTCGGAGCAAGTTAACTCAATTCACTCGATACCCGGCCAGGTGTACTACAATCCTGATAAACCGAGAAATCACCCGGGTTTCCAATATGGAAATCTTGCTGGAACAGCCAATCCGCAACAACAATCGCAAGGCGGATCTTTCAAACAACCACCTGGATTTCAGAGTAATTTCACCCAAAATCAAGGGAACTATAGGAATGGGCCTCAAAGATCCAACTATCCTAGGAACCCATCCTATCAATATTCAGGATTACATCCACAACTGCAACAGCCTCAGTTGCAGCAACCACAACCGCAGCTAGCGGCACCTCCACAACAACCACAAGGACAGCAAGTCGCTCAGTATCAACAAAGGGCTGCTCCTTCCCAATCATCTGATGAAATATCCTTGATTAGACAAATGCTTCAATCTCAACAGACTATGCTTGCAAACCAGCAAGCTCAACAAAAAGCTGTAGAAACCCAACTGGCACAGATTGCCGCACAGCTAAAGCCACAAGCCGGCACTTTTGCTGGGAAACCAGAGGCAAACCCGAGACATAACCAAAGCATACCAGAACAACTGAATGTCGTTACCACACGATCTGGTCGTGTCCTGCCTGATGTCAACAGAATCATCCATGAAGATGATACAGCCATTCTTTCCCCAACAAGAAACTCAAGCATAGAAACAGAAAATTTTGCTGAGAAAGAAAAGGAAAAGGAACCAATGTCAGAGGTCCCTCCCAGAGTACCTTATCCAGACAGACTGAAGGGGGCCAAAATGGATACTAGGTTCCAAAAATTCAAAGAAGCCATGAAAAAATTATACATTGATATTCATTTCCTCGATGCTCTTTCTGAGGTGCCCGCTTGGGCCAAATACCTTAAAACCCTCTTGTCAAGAAAGTATATGACGGAAGAGCATGAAACGGTGAAACTTGCTCAGACCACCTCTGTCATTTTGCTGAATAAGATGCCAAAGAAGAAGAAGGATCCAGGGTCCTTCGGTATCCAGTGCTCTATTGGAAATGGTTCCAGCAAGAAAGGTTTGGCAGACTTAGGAGCAAGCATATCTATTATGCCCTATTCGATGTGTAAAAGATTAGGCTTTACTGAATTGTTACCTACCACAATGACAATTTAGTTAGCCGATTCTACCATAACTGCCCCTCTTGGAATCATCGAAGATATTCCCGTCAGAATAGGAAAGAATTCTTATGTCCCATGCGATTTCATCATTATGAACATCAAAGAAGACCTGAGATACCCGATAATCTTTGGCAGACCTTTCCTAGCTACTGCCCGAGCACTTATTGATGTTGAAGCAGGAACTATAATCTTGAGACTGGGAAAGGAAGCTTTCCAGTTCAGAGTTCTTGACAGCATGAAAGGTCCAAGCATTTAAGAGGAAGCTTTTCTCTTGGATGCCGTATATCAAATGTCACAATTAGAAATGTCTGAATCAACCAATGATTTGGAAAACACCCTTACAAATCCAGATGTAGAATTTTCAGCATGTGAACTTGTGCAACAATGCTTGGAAAAGGTTGAAGGAGCCCCGACAGACACATTCGAAGAACTTAAGGCCGTCACAGTTATAGAAGCTACCAAGCCACCTAAGGCTCCAGAAATGAAAGCCCTACCTGAAGGGCTCAAACATGTTTTTCTTGATGAAGAGAAGCTCTGTCCAGTAATCATCAGCTTCACTCTGGAGGATGATCAAGAAAACAGACTCCTCGATGAACTGAAGAAGCACAGGAAAGCCATTGGGTACAAAATGACTGATTTGACGGGTATAAACCCCGCTCTATGCATGCACAAACTACCCATGGTTGAAGAGTTTAAACCATCAAGAGAACACCAGAGGAAGTTAAACCCCAACCTCAAGGAGGTAGTTCGCCTTGAAGTCCTCAAACTTCTAAAGGCTGGTATCATCTACCCCATCTCAGATTCCCAGTGGATTAGCCCAGTGCAGGTGGTCCCAAAAAAGGGAGGGACCACTATTGTCCTTAATGATAAAAACGAACTAGTACCCACTAGAACCGTGACTGGATGGAGAATGTGCATTGACTATAGAAAACTTAATAAAGCCACGCGAAAAGATCACTACCCCCTGCCTTTCCTAGATGAGGTCCTTGAGCGTTTATCTCATCAGAAATTCTTCTGTTACCTTGATGGTTATTTCGGGTTTTACCAAATCCCGATACACCTGGAGGATCAAGAGAAAACTACCTTCACCTGTCCGTTTGGGACATATGCTTTCAGAAGAATGCCGTTCGGGCTTTATAACGCGCCAGCCACCTTTCAGAGATGCATGTCTGCTATCTTTGCAGGATTAACAGAATCTATAATGGAGATATTCATGGATGATTTCTCAGTATATGGAAACTCTTTCGACAACTGTCTTCTCAACCTGGTTCAAGTCTTACAAAGATGCGAGGACACTAACCTCATCTTAAATTGGGAAAAATGCCATTTTATGGTAACAGAAGGTGTTGTTCTCGGACACAGAGTGAGCTCCAGAGGGATAGAGGTGGATCAAGCAAAAATTGATGTCATCTCAAAATTGACACCACCAAAAGACGTGAAAGGGGTACGAGCTTTCTTAGGTCATGCTGGGTTTTACAGGAAATTCATCAAAGACTTCTCGAAAATTGCAAAGCCCATGACACAACTGCTGACCAAGGACACAGAATTTAACTTTAATCAAGAATGTTTGCAAAGTTTCACAACTTTGAAAAATGCCTTGATTTCTGCACCCATTTTGAGAGCCCCAGATTGGTCACAACCATTCGAGATCATGTGCGACGCGAGTGATTATGCCATAGGGGCCGTGTTAGGGCAAAGAATCGACAAGAAACCCTATGTTATATACTACGCATCTAAGACGTTGGATGAAGCACAGAAGAATTACACCACTACTGAAAAGGAATTCTTAGTTGTCATCTACGCGTTCGAAAAATTCCGCTCATATCTGATTGGAGCCAAAGTAATCGTCTACACTGACCACTCCGCCATACGATACCTTATTCAAAAGCAAGATGCAAAACCTAGACTAATCCGCTGGGTATTAATGCTTCAAGAATTCGATTTGGAAATCAAAGACAAAAGCGGGGTGGAAAACGTCGTCGCTGACCATCTCAGCCGTATTAGAGTTGAGGATGAAGACAAAGTACCTATCCGAGACTCCCTCCCGGACGACCAACTAATGAAAGTCACTAATGGATTCCCCTGGTATGCCGATATTGTTAATTACTTGGCAACAGGAATCATTCACCCGTCCGCATCCTACCACGACAAAAAGAAGTTCATTCACGATGCTAAGCAATATTTCTGGGACGAGCCCTATCTTTTTCGCCTATGCGCCGATGGACTCTTTCGTAGATGCATTCCAGAGACGGAAATCACTTCGGTTCTTGAGCATTGTCACTCAGGCCCCACCGGGGGCCACATGAGTTCCAAAAAGACATCCCTTAAAGTCCTGCAATCTGGCTTCTATTGGCCTACCATTGCAAAAGACGCACATGAATACGTTCGATCATGTGACAAGTGCCAGCTATCCAGGGGAATTTCCAGAAGAAATGAAATGCCATTGAACATGTGGCAAGAAATCGAACTCTTCGATGTATGGGGGATAGATTACATGGGCCCTTTCCCCTCATCCTACGGATTCATGTACATCTTAGTCGTTGTGGACTACGTGTCCAAATGGGTAGAATCTCTACCAACCACCTCTTGTGATTCAAAACCGGTAATCAAGATGTTTAAAGAGATAATTTTTCCCAGATTCGGTGTCCCAAGAACGATAATATCTGACGGCGGATCACATTTCTTGGAACGGAGCTTTGAAGCCTTATTAAGAAAATACGGAGTCAACCATAAAGTTTCTACACCATATCATCCACAGACATATGGACAGGTTGAAGTCTCCAATAGGCAAATTAAAGCTATCTTAGAAAAAAACTGTCAATCGGCACCGCACCGATTGGTCCACCAAACTATCTGATGCTCTATGGGCCTACCGCACCGCTTTCAAAACACCAATCGGAACAACACCGTTTCGATTAGTGTATGGGAAGTCTTGCCATTTGCCAGTTGAATTAGAGCATAAGGCCTGGTGGGCCATTAAGCAACTAAACTTCGATCTCAAAAGCGTTGGCGAATTCAGACAACTTCAACTCCAAGAACTGGAAGAATTACGAATGACATCTTACCACAATGCAAGAATCTACAAAGAACAAACCAAGATGTGGCACGATGGCCACATAAAAAGAAAGGATATAAACGTCGGGGACAAAGTCCTCCTGTTCAATTCCAGACTAAAAATGTTTCTAGGAAAACTGCGCACTAAATGGTCGGGGCCTTTCACAATCAAACATATATACCCGACAGGAGCTGTTATTATTTTCGATGATAATGGAGGAGAAAGGACCGTCAATGGTCACAGATTAAAAAGATATTATACTCAGGAAGACAAAATGCATCGACAAACCATCAACATCAGAGATGCTATGCCAACAACATAACAACCCTACAAGTTCGTCGAGCCAGCGACATTAAACCAAGGCGCTTCTTGGGAGGCAACCCAAGACCTGAGTATCACCTTTTCTAATTTTCTAGTCTTTTATTTTCTTTTAAACTTTATTTACTTTCTTTAAGTTCTTTCATCATTAATCTAAAAATACAAAAAAATCTACATAATCAAAACTACAAAAACAATATATAAAGCAAACAACATAAAAACTCATAAATCAAAATACATAAAAATCTACAACTATCACAAAATATAAAAAAATACATAATTAAAAAACAAACATAAAAATATATAAACCTTTTTTGCCCTTCCAAGCGGTCCTGAAACCGTTTGGACTCCAAACGGTCACCAAACCGTTTGGAGCCAAACGGTCCTCAAACCGTTTGGGACCAAACGGTCTTGAAACCGCTTGGGACCAAACGGTCCTCAAACCGTTTGGGACCAAACGGTCTTGAGACCGCTTGGGACCAAACGGTCTTGAAACCGTTTGGGCTCCAAACGGTCTTGAGACCGCTTGGGACCAAACGGTCTTGAGACCGTTTGGGACCAAACGGTCTTGAAACCGCTTGGGACCAAGCGGTCCTCAAACCGTTTGGAATACAAAGGGTCACCAACCAATTCCTATAAATATCAACCCTACCCCTCCGTCTTTCTCTCTTCGAACTTTTGAATTCTCCAGAGCTTTTGTGCGAAGAATCTCCCTCTTGTTCCTGTTGCATCCGTGCAAGCTTCTCTCCCATCCGACCACCGTCTTCAAGGTAGTCCGGCGATCCCAAGAAAGTTGTTCCTCTTCCTTGCCATCGCCGACCTTTCCGACGCTGCTGACGCCGCCATCGTCATCCTTATCGACGGTTTCACCGACTATTCTGTCGCCTTCGTCGCCGCGACGTTCCCTATCGTTGTCACCGACTGTTCCCTATCACTGTCGACGGTTTCACCCAGTTGTCGCTCTCTTCGCCATCGCCGACTCTATCATTTTCTTTCACCGTGGTTTTCACCGCAGTTGCCACTTTCATCGCCGTCGCCATTTTTATTATCGTCGAAGTCATCGGCGCGTTCTTCACCTTCACGCCGCTTCATCTTCACCCGCGCCGGCGACCTGCGACTCTTCGCTTTCCAAACGGTCTTGAAACTGTTTGGAACCAAACGGTCCTCAAACCGATTGGGACCAAACGGTCTTGAAACCGTTTGGAACCAAACGGTCCTCAAACCGTTTGGAACCAAACGGTCCTGAAACCGTTTGGGACCAAACGGTCTTGAAACCGTTTGGAAACAAACGGTCCTCAAACCGTTTGGGACCAAACGGTCCTGAAACCGTTTGGGACCAAACGGTCTTGAAACAGTTTGGAACCAAACGGTCCTCAAACTGTTTGGGACCAAACGGTCCTGAAACTGTTTGGGACCAAACGGTCCTCAAATCGTTTGGGACCAAACGGTCTTGAAACCGTTTGGAACCAAACGGTCCTCAAACCGTTTGGAACCAAACCGTTTGCTAGTGATACACATCGTCGAAGTCACCGGCGCGTTCTTCACCTTCGCGCCGCTTCATCTTCACCCGCGTCGGCGACCTGCGACTCTTCGCTTTCCAAACGGTCTTGAAACCGTTTGGAACCAAACGGTCCTCAAACTGATTGGGACCAAACGGTCTTGAAACCGTTTGGAACCAAACGGTCCTCAAACCGATTGGGACCAAACGGTCTTGAAATCGTTTGGAAGCAAACGGTCCTCAAACCGTTTGGAACCAAACGGTCCTGAAACCGTTTGGGACCAAACGGTCTTGAAACCGTTTGGAACCAAACGGTCCTCAAACCGTTTGGGACCAAACGGTCTTGAAACCGTTTGGAACCAAATGGTCCTCAAACCGTTTGGAACCTAACGGTTCTGAAACCGTTTGGAACCAAACTCTCCTGAAACCGTTTGGGACCAAACGGTCCTGAAACCATTTGGAACCAAACGGTCCTGGAACCATTTGGGACCAAACGGTCCTGAAACCGTTTGGAACCAAACGGTCCTCAAACCGTTTGGAACCAAACGGTCTCAAAACCGTTTGGTCTTCGCTTCATTTCTCTTTCACAAAATACAAAAAGATATAAATAAAATCTAAATTGTTTCAATCTTCTTTTCTAACTAAGAAACTCTTATTTTTCAGAAATGGCATCACTAGCAAACAAGACCTCTGGCTCAGGAGCTGCCCCTGCTCAGACAAGGGAGCAGATTATGGAGGAACGGGACAGGCTCATACAAATCAGGGATACCTACAACACCACCAGAGTTGTCCCACCAAAGACCAAAATAATCGATGTACTGTGTGAGATAGCCCACCTCACCAAATGTCTGGGTGAGGCTCCTGAAGAAGATGTCGAACACATCTCCTCTGATGATGATGAAGGTTCAGATTACATACTGAATCCTGATGAGGACTCCTCTGCCCAAGAGACAGAGGGAAAGCGCAAGGCTTTAAAGGCTGCATCTGGGCAGCCTCCCAAGCGGGCAAGGAAACAAGTCCACCCTCTATCCGCTATGGACCAACCTTTCGCCAAACCATCCACCCCTGCTGCTACCACTACCATCCCTGTAGCTACCATCCCTACCACTTTCATTCCCATCACCGCCCCAATACCACCACCAGAGAACCTATCCATCCAAACCTCCATCTCCACCGATAAAACCCTGAAACCGACTAAGTATGTCTGCTCCAGCATACTAGTCAAAATGGGAATCCACGATCGCATCTTCAACGTATTACAAAAAGCCAACCTCACCAGGTTGTGTTTAATACCTGAAGTATCCTACAACACCACCGGAGCTTTAAAGGCTGCATCTGGGTAGCCTCCCAAGCGGGCAAGGAAACAAGTCCGCCCTCTATCCGCTATGGACCAACCTTTCGCCAAACCATCCACCCCTGCTGCTACCACTACCATCCCTGCAGCTACCATCCCTACCACTTTCATTCCCATCACCGCCCCAATACCACCACCAGAGAACCTATCCATCCAAACCTCCATCTCCACCGATAAAACCCTGAAACCCAATACACGTCGTCGAAGTCACCGGCGCGTTCTTCACCTTTGCGCCGCTTCATCTTCACCCGCGCCGGCGACCTGCGACTCTTCGCTTTCCAAACGGTCTTGAAACCGTTTGGAACCAAACGGTCCTCAAACCGATTGGGACCAAACGGTCTTGAAACCGTTTGGAACCAAACGGTCCTCAAACCGTTTGGGACCAAACGGTCTTGAAACCGTTTGGAACCAAACGGTCCTCAAACCGTTTGGGACCAAACGGTCTTGAAACCATTTGGGACCAAACGGTCCTCAAACCGTTTGGGACCAAACGGTCCTCAAACCGTTTGGGACCAAACGGTCTTGAAACCGTTTGGAACCAAACGGTCCTCAAACCGTTTGGGACCAAACGGTCTTGAAACCGTTTGGGACCAAACGGTCCTCAAACCGTTTGGAACCAAACGGTCCTCAAACCGTTTGGAACCAAATGGTCTTGAAACCGTTTGGGACCAAACGGTCCTGAAACCGTTTGGAACCAAACGGTCCTAGAACCGTTTGGGACCAAACGGTCCTGAAACCGTTTGGAACCAAACTGTCCTCAAACCGTTTGGAACCAAACGGTCTCAAAACCGTTTGGTCTTCGCTTCCTTTCGCTTTCACAAAATACAAAAAGATATAAATAAAATCTAAATTGTTTCAATCTTTTTTTCTAACTAAGAAACTCTTATTTTTCAGAAATGGCATCACTAGCAAAAAAGACCTCTGGCTCAGGAGCTGCCCCTGCTCAGACAAGGGAGCAGATGATGGAGGAACGGGACAGGCTCATACAAATCAGGGATACCTACAACACCACCAGAGCTGTCCCACCAATGACCAAAATAATCGATGTACTGTGTGAGATAACCCGCCTCACCAAATGTCTGGGTGAGGCTCCTGAAGAAGATGTCGAACACATCTCCTCTGATGATGATGAAGGTTCGGATTACATACCGAATCCTGATGAGGACTCCTCTGCCCAAGAGACAGAGGGAAAGCGCAAGGCTTTAAAGGCTGCATCTGGGCAGCCTCCCAAGCGGGCAAGGAAACAAGTCCGCCCTCTATCCGCTATGGACCAACCTTTCACCAAACCATCCACCCCTGCTGCTACCACTACCATCCCTGCAGCTATCATCCCTTCCACTTTCATTCCCATCACCGCCCCAATACCACCACCATAGAACCTATCCATCCAAACCTCCATCTCCACCGATAAAACCCTGAAACTGACTAAGTATGTCTGCTCCAGCATACTAGTCAAAATGGGAATCCACGATCGCATCTTCAACGTATTACAAAAAGCCAACCTCACCAGGTTGTGTTTAATACCTGAAGTATCCTACCTCGAGCCCACCGCGGAATTCTTCCACTTTCTGACAAAGGAGCCCGTCGACATTACAGATAGGTCACGGGATGGGGGTGACAGAAGGTTTGTCACCCAAATTTTTGGTAGCAATGTCGTCTTAACTGAGAATATGCTGAATTCTATCTTCATCGACGACAAGGAGCAGCTACAAAAAGCTAAATCAGTGGGAACTGATCATCCAGAATTCAACTGACACACATTCTGGAAAACCTTAATAGGGATCCCCACTTACGATGCCAAGACATGCAAAGCGTCAAACATCCACTCCGGATTTGTGCGCACTTTACACAAGATCTTAACCGGCGCATTTTTCCCCAGGACGGAAGGAGGGAATGTTACAATATCAGACCTTTTCATCCTCTGGTCCATCATCAACGACCGACCAGTCAACATAGGAAGGTTGATGCTCCAGAAATTTTCTGCCGCCCTCCTAGGGAAATAAATTTGCTTGGGAGGCCATGTCACATCTATAATCAAATTTTTTAAGATGGACAAACTCCTACCCCGTTGCACGCAAATAAAGGGCGACATCCTTACCAACGAGCAATCCTTGAAAAACTCGTTCATAATTAAAGAAAAGGATGGAAAGATACACTATGTATTCTGCCCAATGGTTAAGTCGTCAAGGACTCTCCTCCCGCTCCCGGAGCTAGCACATTATGATATGACACAGCTCCTCTTCTCTGACGAGGAGCTTACTCATCTACTAGCTTCGGTCAAACCCCTTGAACAGAAAGCAACTGCGGGTAAAACTGAGATGAGCATCACAGCCCCGACAGCTCGACCTACAAAAATACCTGTCAAACGGCCTTCTAGAAGGCTGTTGCAGGACCAACAGCTGTCGGGGACACCAACGTCTCGCCCAAATCCGGAGGATGAGCAATTCCACGAAGAAATTTTAACAACATCCTCCTTTGACTCTTTCATCCATAGTCTAAATGAGAAGCTCTCCGCTGCCCCCACCACTCCTTTCCTCCCCACATCCACACAAGCATTCACATCCACCTCTTCACCCACCTTAACATCGGGCTTCCCTTTCTCCATCACCATGCCCGATTTCACCACCTTTCCTTTCACTTTCGCAGTTCCCACCCCTTCATTATCAGTACCACCATTTTCTCCACAAATACCACCGCTCGTCACATCCGCCACCACCCCGACACCGCTGGTGACTTCATCAACAGTCACTATGCAGTTCGGGACATCATCAGTGTCTCTTCCGCAAGACACTACCACCATCCCACACAGAACCCAGCCACATCACCCTTCCGCTTCTGGGATCCCTCTTACTAACATCGGTGAGGAATTCGGCCGTCAATTTGACACTGTCCGAAACCTCCTCACCGATCCTTCTAACTTATTAAATTCTATTTTTTCTTGTGTACAGGACTTATCCCGATAGGTAACCAAGATCGACAACCAACACAGAGCCTTGCCTATCGTCCTCCAAGGCATCCAGCAACGACAGGATGCAGTGGCTAAGCAAGTTGAGCACATCAACAGCCACACCAACAACCTGCCAGACCTGATCCTTGGAGCAACGCGCCAGCAAGAAGCTACAACACGAAAAGTCGATGAGATCTCCAACCAGACTCACCCTCTGCAAGAGAATCTCTGCAAGCTTGAGCAAAATCAAGAAGCTCTAAGCACGCGCTTGGCTACCATCGATGAAACAATTACGCAGCTCCATCATCACCAAGAGGAGGCAAATAACAATGAAACACAACAACTACGTGCCCAAGTCACAGATCTGACAGCACGCCTCCTCTCCGCCGAGGGCAGATACACAGATCTCAAAGAAGCCCACGACGCACTGCTCGAGAAACACGAGCATCTGCAAGTGGCTTTCGATGAGCTACAAGCCACTCACCGGCGGTGCAAAAAGTCGGCTAACAAAAAGAAAACCGACGAGGCTGCGGACGACAAAGACGATGATGATGAAGAAGAGGACGACTCCGACTCATCTGCTGACTCTAATAAAGACACATCTTCAGGAGACAAGCACGATGACGGAGAAGACCCCGGGAATGCAGCAGGACCCTCCCATAAAGGGTCCGATAAAGGTCACCAGGAAAGTGACTATCACCCCAAATCCCCACATAATGACAACGTCAACATTTCATACGGGGATCAATTCTTTGACTACTCTGCTTTGGGGTCTATTGGGGAAGCTGCCAAGGATGCGGCCTACGCTGAGCTACAGCAGTGTATGCTAGGAGCCAGTGCTAGCCCGCCAAAAACTTCTGCCCTCTTCTCAACACCTTCTCCCCCTTACCAAGATGAGGCAGACCGAGTGAGTCTAGACACGGATGAAGATCTTGCCTCTGCCTCGGATTTGGACGACAATCTCAAGGGCCATGAAGAGGCCTTCGAACAACATGCTTCCCCTCCACCACAAGACCTTCCCCCGCCACCTCCTCTTCCGCACAAAATGCACGATCTAGATATGACAGCCATCTCTACTTTAGATGCTTAGGACATTTTTATACTGAACACTATAGTAGACGATGCAAAGGAGGGGGAAGACATAATATATGCTAACACCAAAACCAGGCGTATGTTGACACGTGAAAATTTTCGTTGCATCCTCAGACCCCGGTCCATGGTGCCAATGTCGATCTTCCGTGTCCTCCTCGCCAACTGTATAGAAATTTATAGAAGTAAACAGCGGAAACAACCAGCTTTTAATGCTTCACCCGCGTTGTCTTTTGGCCTTTTACACAAAAGCTTGCGCGCGAGGTCGATTGAGCGGCTGCGTGCTGGTTTAGCGCGTCGGGCACGTTATATCACAATGCCCTTCCAAGTCTCGGACCACTGGCTTTTTATGATTGTGGATACCGAAGCTAGGGACGCCAAAGTTTACAACTTCAGTAGCGCCGAGCTACTAGCCGGCACAATAAACTTCATCGGAGATGCAGCAGGTGAAGCCCGGTGTATACCCTTCCGGATGCTCAAAGTAATCTGGGCTGTACGCCCATCTCTTCGTCAAGACTGGAGCCAACCCTGGTCCAGAATCATTAACCCTCCAGTTCAAGCCACAGTGGGATCTGGGGACAACGCTTTCTACACCATCCGACACATCCAAGCGCTGAACTAGGAAATCCCATTCACCGACCTGGCAGCTGAAGACTTCCATTCACTACGAGGACGCTATGCCATGGAGCTCATCTGTGACAGAAGATTCTTCAACGATCTGACTATGTCACCAGATGATGTTACATGGTACCTTTACTCAGCTGTCCAGCGTCGACAACGGCGACCCTTCCGCCAAATTCTGAAAGAGTTAGAACAAAACAAGTCGCCAGAAAAAGATAACAGCAAGAACGATCCTGCTTACACCACTACACCAACATTTCCTGATTTCGATCGTGACTCTTGCAAGGGTCTCAACGACCTCGAAATGCGAATCATCATGGCGAATCTCTCCGCAGACAAAGATGGCATAGTATTCATGTCTCAAGACATTATTGTGATGGCCGATTCACTGCGAGAGACTTTACAGGATAAGGGGCAACTTTCTGTCAGCCTCATGGCCGCTTACCAGTTTCAGCTTGGCCAAAACAATCCTGATACATACATGGCGTCTCCATACATGAAGGATGATCTCCTAAAACTCAAAAACTTCGGCACAACTGAAGCGTTGATCGCATATCTCCAGCATACAATGCCGAAGTTCATCATGTTACCAATCCTGCATCATGAGCACTGGATTCTTCTGGCAACAAACCTCCAAGACGGAACAACCACAATATACAACAGTTCCGACAGCCAGTTCAACGCTCGACAACGACACTACGTCGTAACGCCTAAGACGCCAACAGAAGAAATGGCAAAAGAGTGCGCTGCGAAATTAATTGATCTTCTGAGTCAGCACACTAAGGCATACAACAAAGAACACTTCAATCGACCCGCCTTCTGCCACAAATGCCCCCAGCAAATACGACAATCCAACGACTGCGGCTTCCACGTCCTCTACTGGACGTACACCATCATTGTTCTCCAAAGACCAGTAGAGGAAATGACTGACGTGGACTACCACGCTTTATGAGGGCAGTTCGCATCCACTCTACTCTGTTCTCCAGGGGCAAACGAAGATCTACCTTAACCTGCAGCCCTTGTTCTAATGACTTCTCAACCTATCACTTTGCCACTCTGGGGACAGAGTGTGTGATAAGTTAGGGGGGGTACATTAGACAAGGGCTAGGTATCAATTTCTATACTTCCTTTTTCTTTAACACTTTCCATACAATTCTTCATTCTTAAAAAAATTTTACAATTCTTTATTCTTAAAAATTCTTTTTACAATTCTTTTTCAAAAATAGTCACCTCAACTAACTCTAGAATCATGTTAGTCTCTACAAGTAAATAGCACTTAGACATCAAATGGCGATTTATCAATCCCCGCCCACTATGGATCCCATATTTTTGCTTCAATTCTTTATCTGACTCTCCACAGGTCAAAATCAGGGCAGAAATAAGCCGAGATCTCGAGGATGAGAGGGAAATTAGGCAACTTCCAAATCAAAAAGTTCTGCAAGTGGAACACAAACCAAATAAGTGCATGTTGAAAAACTTTAAGAACAGCTTTCCTCTCTTCAAAATAAAAGAGGCTTGGCCGCCCAAAATAAATTCTCAAAAAAATTCCAAAACCCAAGCCTGTGAGTTATTGAATAAAAGCCAGAGAGACGAATAAAATCATGAGAGTTGTGCCACGCATAAGGATCTATATGAAGAACTGATGAAGGTCTCACCCGGCCGGCACATTCCGCTGCCCTCACAAAGGCAGATGTGTCACGTCCGGTAGTGAAACCCTAAAGTTCCAAGTATATGAAAAGGCTCATAAAGGACTTGCGCGGCCGGTACATTCAGCTGCCCTCATAAGGCAGATGTGTCGTGCCCGGTAGTGAGATCCTAAAAAGCATAGACAGCCCCTCCCCCACTTGAAGGGGGAGCTACACTTCAAAGCCTTTAGCCAACCCTCATACCCTCTCTAGCTTCCAGTAGGTTTCCAGAGAGGTATAAAGCTGATTAGAGTCAACAACATGCACAAAATAAATGTGGTCCCAAGGCAAACTTTGAGATACGGAAAACAACCTGAAATCCAAGCAACTCTTGAAATCCAAAGGAATCAAGGCATGCAATAAGCCTCGATATGACCGCTAGGGAACTCAGGTCAAGAATTGAAGCAAGAGTATGGAGATCCTAAATATGATCGCCTCGCCATTACATGTCTCAGCTCTATCTAACTTGAGGACAAGCTAGACTCTAAGTTAGGGGGGTGATAACCTCCTATTTTAGTAGTTTATCTTAGTCTTTTTCTTTAGTTTTCCATACTCTTTTTATGTTTATATTGTACATAAACCTAATTTTATCCCTTTTTGTAAATACATCATCAAACTAACTTTTTCCTTTTATACTTGCAGAAAAAGCACAAAAAAATCATAAAAGAATAAACCAGCCTCAAGGCCGAGTGGATCCAAACGGTCCCAGGACCGCATGAAGCCAAACGGTCCCAAGACCGCATGGAGTTCAAACGGTCCCGAGACCGCATGAAGTCAAACGGTCCTGAGACCGCATGAAGCCAAACGGTCCCAAGACCGCATGGAGTTCAAACGGTCCTGAGACCGCATGAAGCCAAACGGTCCCAAGACCGCATCGAGTTCAATCGGTCCCGAGACCGCATGAAGCCAAACGGTCCCAAGACCGCATGGAGTTCAAACGGTCCCGAGACCGCATGAAGCCACACGGTCCCAAGACCGCATGGAGTTCAAACGGTCCTGAGACCGCATGAAGCCACACGGTCCCAAGACCGCATGGAGTTCAAACGGTCCCGAGACCGCGTGAAGCCAAACGGTCCCAAGACCGCATGGAGTTCAAACGGTCCCGAGACCGCGTGAAGCCAAACGGTCCCGAGACCGCATGAAGCCAAACGGTCCCAAGACCGCATGGAGTTCAAACGGTCCCAAGACCGTTTGATGCCAAACGATCTCAAGACCGTTTGACACCAAACGATCTCAAGACCGTTTGACGCCAAACGATCTCATTACCGTTTGAACCCAAACGGTCTCAAGACCGTTTGAACCCAAACGGTCTCCAAACCGTTTGGACCTCACTCAAGGACTATAAATAAGACCCCAAGGGTCCTCCTAGGGGGACATCTCAGACGTCCAAAGGCTGCCTCTCCAGTTCCAGAGCACTTCCATCCATCGCCCCAAGGCTGCCGGTTTGAGATCCACGTTCCATCATTGAAGCTACCTTCTCTCTCATCAACAAAGAAGGTGAGAGGAGAAGATCCATCGTAAAGCAAGCCACGAAGGGTGAAGATCGTTGCTCTCTCCACCAAGGGTTCAACCTTCTCTCCTCCGTGGAGATGTTGTTCTTTCTATCTCTTCTTGCCTCCTCCTTTGTTGCTCCCTCTATGAGGAGCGAGTAGTTTCATTCTCGGGGGCGCGGGGACTAGCCCCGCTGCCCATGTTTTGTATATTGTACTAAAAAGATGTTATCATATCGTTTTAATACTAAATCGTTTCATACATGCTTGGACGTTGGCCACGTTCTTGTATGTATCTATTGTCTTTTGTTGTGGTTTGTCTACGACCGCTCTCGAGACTCGAATACCGATTTAGTGTTGGTTTCTGGTGTGTGTATCCACCACACATCCGTTTCGGTATCTAGGAACGCTTTCCAAGGAGTGGAGTAAACTCACCTCCATCATTGTACTTTTGCACTATGAAATGGAATCAGTTGACGTGCAAAAGTGCAATCTTGACAGGTCGAGGAACACACTCCGAGGAGAGAGTGGTGCAAAGTACTTGACCATTCGTTCGGGGATGGCTGATGTTGCAACACTCTCACGTTTCTCATAGCTATATCCTCGAAAGAGGGATAGTCTATAAGGATACTAATCGATTTGTTAATTATCGCTCGCTTGTTAGTTTTCCGATACACGTTTCACGAGGTTGAGTAAGATTTTCTCTTCGGAGACTACATATCTTCATTGACACGTAGATACGTACCGAATGAGAATTACTCAATCCATGGAGGATGCATGCATTACTCTTGTTCTTTAGGACATCGGTATTGCATAACATCCATGTATCTTGCTTACAAGTCTTGCTATGTTTGGTACAAGTACAATTCATGCGTAGTGGTGGTGATTACCCGCATCATCCCAGTGATTTATCATCATTTGCTAAATCTTAGTTTTACTTTCTTTCCTTTACTTTCTTTGCACTTAGTTTAAAACAACCAAATCAAACTTTCGGTATAAATATCAATCTTTAAGTAGTTAAGTAAGGCTAAAAGGTTTTCCATCTTGTTTAACTCTAAACAAGACTGTTGTCCTGTGGATTCGACCCTTAACTATATTACGATAAGACTTCCGTGTGTCTTTGCACACGTGGGTGGAGATCTTACCATACTATAAGCAAGGCTAAACTTAGAGACTCATCATCTCTAGGATTTTTAGTGGTGTTGCAAAACTCCATCAGATGCCATAGATTCTAACCCAAAATAGTTCTTCGGTGAAAGCAATCTGGACCGGAAGATCACCATCTTCCACCTCTTTTACAAGCAACAACCGATTTTCGAAATTCCATGGACCACCCTCGACCACATTTTCCTTGTCCTTCCAATGCACAAACTGAATAATGAACACATTTGCATCCAACTTCTTGAAGATCGCCTTGTTTGGAAGCGACCACGCATGGCTTAGCGTTCGCTTCATGGCCCAGAAGTTATTAGGTCGATTCGTGTGCAACCTCACCACCAAGGTCAGCTCGACATGTTCACTCGGATTACCCTGCTCTGCCTCTGTGATGATGATGATCTCCTCATCATCCTCATCCTGTAACCCTAGCCGTGCACATCAGTGTACCAATTCTTCTGCCATCCTGTGACCAAGACTCGGAACCCTAATCTTCCTTGAACCTACAAGAGAGAGAAAATCCACTCGGGATAGAGGGTAACCACTCGGGAGAGAAAAAACTCCCACCATCGCCCACCTAGTTTCTAGAGTGACAGGGTTGCACCAGGAGAGAGATACAAATAATTAATTAAACTAGCTACATAGATAAGCATGGATATTTATTCTTTTTAAAGGGAATACAAAGAGCATGTATAGTTAATCACTTCTAGAGAGTATAAAATCATGGTAGGAGTGATTCAAAGTAAGCAAAATGCTAACATCATCATATATGTTGATTTCTCTTGTTAGAAGATATAAACAACAATATAACATAACAACAAGGCAAGGTTAACATCCAATGTGAATGTATGTACCCCTAGAATCAATGCTACATGGTTGATTACATATTTTATTATACCCCAAGTATTTTAGTCGTTCCACCCAAACCCAATTGACCATTGTGAAGTCAAAATCAGTGCCCTACAAGATCTATGGAAGAGCCAGACTCCACGATCTCACCCACAACTCTTGGTTAGTACGAGAGACACCGCACAGTCATAACAGTCAATATTCCACCAGCAACTTATAGTCAAGATGAAAAAAAAAACTAACTTGCCTTGGTACTAGTCATAATGCAAGACACCAGTGTTATGATACAACCCGACCACTGAGGTACAACCGTTGTTATCCTCAAAATAACCCATGTATGTATAAAAATCACCAAGACACGACCACAACCATTCTCCCACTCAGGCATGACCCTAGTCATCCTTCCCCTTAGTATCAGGATGTCAAGGATAGATAATCACTTACACCCAACATACTCAATAGTATGCACTCTATGTTTTCCTTAGGAAGACTCATTTCACCACTCAACAAGTTCTGAAACTGGAATGGATCTATGGCACATGGCAACTACATGACTAGGGTTTCACTTGATTAGCTAACATGAGTTGGGTGATTTATAACTGCATCAATAAATTTACACACAAACCCAAAAAGGATTCTATCAATGTATAAGGGAAGTATCACATTTTCAAAAGGTAACAAATGAGAGATATGCATTTTCATCACCCAACCACAACACATTATTCTCTTATCCCTGGTAATAAACAGTTGCCCACCATGAGGTTCAATCACATTCAAAGTCATTAAGACCATCACTTTATTCCCTGCAAGAGTAGTAATATCTTTCCATGCCTCCTCAAGACCTTAACATCACCTTGTTATATGTGTGGCATATAACATTTGCCATATTATTGCATTTCACAAGCTTGATGTTCAAATTGAACCATTAGAGTTACTCATTAGGATAGAGAAGATATATCACCATCATACTAGTCACACAAGCACTAAAGTAATATCATCATACATTTGAACGTCGACTAAGTAAGAGAGTTAGGGTTTTACCATCAAAGAGAGAGAAAATATAATATCAACATACTAGTTACTCAAGGATATACACATCATTATTAGATATTTGGATAAGAATCATATTCCAAACTTTACACGTACACTAGGGTTTCCAAACAGTGCCAAACAAACAATGTTGTGCGTCACCCCCTAGGGTTTGCGCCGTGCTCTGGCGACTGCAGAGACGATTGCCGACCTCGCCGGAGAGGGGAGTCCCTCCCCTCTCTACGATTGTCATGACCATGGAGGAGGGGTCTGATGCCCCCCAACCTAGGCCCTTCTCTAGGAAGTCCTGGAATCAAATCCTGGGCGGTACTAGTTCCTTCGAAGAACACGGCTATGACCCATCGGAGAAGGTTGACAGGAAACGGTTCGTCACCATCAACGATCCAACCTATGAGGCCATGGAAAAGTGTTGGGAACACATTGTTATCTTATACGTTATGGGGAAACAACCTTATTATTTTCATCTTCTAGCTTGGATTCGTCAGATATGGAAACCCAAGGGCGGGGATGATCTTTACTCCAAGCCCGAAAAAGTTCTTCCTGCTCAGGTTTAACTCAGCTGAAGATAAGCTAAGTGCCATCAACAGCGGACCGCAATGGTTTGATAACCGGCCCGTAGTTGTCAAGGATTATAAGATGGGTGATGACCTACATAAGGATTTCTTTAGTTCCATTCCTCTTTGGATTGGTATTCCAAGCATGGGCAGAAATTGGTCACCCAAAGCAGTTGGGATTGTGGCCAGCGGCATGGGTAAACTGTTGAGGATTGATTATAAGTCGATTGGCATGGAATCCCTTGGTGAGGTGTGAGCGCTCGTGGAGGTGGAAGCCGATGAGGAACCCCCAAAGGAGATCTGGATTAACATGCCACGTCGAGAACCTGTTGCTGTCATGATCCATTATGAATATCTTCCCAAAAGATGCACGGAGTGCAAGGTCTTTGGGAACGATGACTGTGATTGTTCGATCAACCCCAAGGTCATTGTTGACGAACCTGCTCCAAAACCATCGCAGGTGTGGCAAGTCATGAACAGGAAGGGTAAAGCGGTGGTGACGGATGATGCTGCGGCAGGGGACGAGGTTCAGAATCATGCGGCTCGCGCAAGCAACATGTTTGTGGTGTTTATGACTCCGGTGGTGAAGCCTCTTCCTCGGGCGGCGGTTTTGCAGGAGGCAAAGGTGCCCCTACTGTTGACTTGGGCTTCGGTAAAGGAGCTGACTCGACTGAAGATGTGACTCCTGTCTGCAATTCGGGTGGGGGTGACGCTGCTTCTCCGTCAGGCGACGGTGTTGTATCTCTGGTGGTTGCCACTGGGTGTGGAGTTACTGACAAGGGCATCATGTCTGGTGATGCAATGGCTGTTGCTGGGGAGGGGGTTGGTGCCTCCGCAGAGACATCCTACGTTACTGATGCAGTGGTTGTTACTGTCACGGATGCTAGAGGTTTGTTGCTTCGTAATGGTGCTAGTGCTAACGGTGGGACATCTAATGGTATTGTTGGTGTTGCCGAGTGAAACAATGATGGTGGTGGTCCGAAGGCAAGATCTGATGCTTCTACCCCAACCAAGTCGAATACTTCTTATTCGTCCAAAAATCTAAAGGCTTCTAAAGGTGACGAGTCTCGTAGGACTCGATCCTCTTCTTGGGGTCTTTAATGACCTTTCTCATGACCAATGTTCATGGCTTAGGGAAGCCATGTAAAAAGAAGGAAGTAAGAAGGACTATCCTGGATAATAAAGCTACTATGGCTATCCTCGTTGTCAAAAATCATATGATCCATACTTCTGACCGCATGTTCCCGAAAGGGTGGCTTTGGGTCTCTAACCATCTACATAATCCTAATGGACATATATATATTGGATGGAATCCCAACTGCTGGGATACTTGTATGACCGATATGGATGATCAGCAGGTCACAATGAAGTTCACAAATAAAGGTGGTCTTCACATATATATTACAACCATCTATGCAAGGAATTATGTTGTTGAACGCTCGACTTTGTGGGATACTTTGGTTAGAATTGCTGGTACCATTGATGATGCTTGGCTTATCACTGGCGATTTCAATAACATCAAGAAATAAGAAGAAAAAGTGGGAGGTCGGGAGGTTCCCTCCTCCATCATTAGCTCGTTCAATGCTGCCCTAGATAATGTTGGTCTCACCGAATTACCTATCATTGGTAAAGAGGTGTACACATGGCATAACAAACAAGGTCTTGCTAACAGAGTTTCTTGTGAACTTGATAGACCCTTTGTCAACGATGCATGGATTACTAAATTCCCTGGTTCCAAAACTAAGTTCATCACTTGCTGCTATTCTGATCATTGTGCCTTGAACATCAATATGAAGTCTATCTCTTTCAAGAAGAAACCTTTTCGATTTCTCAACTTCTGGATGGATTGGGAGGGTTTTCGGGACATCATTAAAGATACCTGGGCTACTGAAGTCATTGGAAATCCTCTGTATCAATTATGTCATAAGCTCAAACTTGTCAAAGACAAGTTGAAGTCATGGTCCAAAAAATATGTCAATCTCAAAAAACTGATTGCTAAGGAAAGAATGGAGCTTGATGATATATATATTGTTTTACGTAGAAGTCCTCTTGTCTCTGATCTTATTATTGCTGAAAAACAAACTCTTGCAAGATTGGATGTTCTTCTTAAAGCTGAAGAGGTCTATTTCTGGCAACGCAGCAGGATGGAGTGGCTTTCCAATGGTGATAGGAATACCAAAGTGTATCATACCATTGTTAATAAGAGGGATGCTATTAATTCTATCACTGAGCTCTTTGATTCACAAGGTAATTTTTTACAGGACAGTGATGCCATTGCGAATGATATTGTCAACTTTTTTTAGCAGCTCTATAATCAACCTCAAATTGCAACAAGCTCTTGTATCCCGTACTGGATTCCTCTTGTCTCCGGAAATGACAATGACATGCTTTGTTCTACACCTAGTTTGAATGAGGTTGACGATGTTGTGTGGAGCATAGGGCCTAGTAAAAGCCCGGGCCCGGATGGTTTTAATGGTTATTTCTATAGACAAAACTGGGATATCATTTGCGATGATCTCCATAAAGCCACCAAGTGGATTTTTGAAGGTGGTAACATGGTGAGGCAAGTCAACCATGTATTCCTTGCTCTCATTCCTAAGAAGGACATGGTCTCTTCTCCTGCTGACTACATGCCTATTTCTTGCTACTCGATGTTGTACAAAGTCATTGCCAAAGTCATATCTAAAAGGCTAGCCACTCTTTTTCCAAATATTGTCTCTTCATTCCAGGGTGCTTTTGTTAAAGGAAGAAGCATAGAGGATTGCTCTCTCCTTGCGGCTGAGTTTACTCTTAAATTCAACTGCAAAATCAGCCCTCCTACTGCTTGCATTAAGTTGGATACCACAAAGGCTTTTGACTCTGTTCGCTGGTCTTATTTATGGGATTGTCTCGTTGGACTTGGTTTCAATGATAAGTTCATCTCCATTCTTCAGCAATGTGTGGAAACTCCTTCTTTCTCTCTCTTGTTGAGTGGCTCTTCTGTGGGGTTTTTCAAAAGCTCCAATGGGCTTAGGCAAGGGGATCCTTTGTCTCCTTTACTCTTTGCGCTAGCTATGGAAGGATTCATTAGATGCATTGAGGTGGCTTATGACAACAAGCTTATTCGCAGCTATCCTATCAATAGAACCAAAGCTCTTAGCCATCTTCTATTTGCGGATGACATTCTTATTTTTTCTGAAGGTCATATGTGCAACCTTGTCAACCTCAAGAAAATTTTGCATGATTTTGGAACTACATCTGGCATGAAATGTAATCCAAATAAAACCCACATTTTTATATCTTCTTCATGCCACAACAAAGATGCCTTGATTAATTGCTTGGGTATGCAGCATGGTTCATGGCCAACAAAGTACCTCGGGTTCCCTATTGCAGGTGGTAATCTTAGGAGGCGACACTATCATGAATGCTTGGACAAACTGAGAGACGTGATACAAAGATGGTCGGGTTCTAAAATCTCTATTGCGGGTCGCATTGTTCTCATCAAATATTGTGCTATGGGTTTGATTAGCTATTGGCTTCATATGGGTGATATTCCTCCTGCCGTGCTACGTAGGATGGAGTTTCTTCTCTCTGACTTCTTATGGGTTAGTTCCACGCATCCCTCATGTTGGGCTCGTCTGGCCTACCCTTTATCTGAAGGTGGTCTTGGTTTCAAAAGACTGGACGAACTAGCTGATTTCTACACTATGCGACGTATTAAAAGGTTCACTCAAACACAGTGCATATGGAGCACATGGATGTCTAGTAGATATGGTGATTCTCTAGTTGCAACATCTAGTTGTGTCTCTACTTGTCACAAACGCATGGTTGCACTTTGGCCTTCCTTTTCCTTGTGGGCGGACAGGGATCTCTGGGACTCTTGCAGACAATGTAGACCATCGGACAAGGTTTTTGAGAATTTGTGGTCCTCCAAGCACTATCCAAGGTGGAGCCTTACTTGCTTTAGAGCTCTTACCCATGTCCTTCCCACTTTGGAAAAAATCAACTCATGGTCGGGCGCTCCTATCCCTGCTTGCTTATTGTGTGGTTTACACAATGACTCGGTCTCACATTTGTTTGATGGCTGCAAATTTTGGAGATATATTTGGGGTCAAGCACAGCTTAAACTTAACATTAGATCTTTTTATTCTCTTTATGAATGCCTTTCTGATATCGGCAAGAGATCCAGACATGCTAAAATCATTAAACTTTGGGCTATCACTGGAGTTGTTCACCTTGTTTGGGTTGAACACAACAATAGGCTGCATAATGGTGGCGTTTCAGACTTCGTTGTCATCTTCAATCGCCTTTCTTTAGAAATCAAAAGAATGTATTTTACTTCTAAATCAAGTTTTTATTTGCCACCTTTAATTGCTAGGAATTGGGATCTATTGTAACCAATTCCTAGGAGCTTGTAGTCACATGTTAGGGTGTGACTTGTAACTTTTTCCCCCTTTTGGGGGTTTATGGAATATACTTCCCCAATTTTCCAAAAAAAAAATAGTGCCAAACATCGAACCCTAATTATCACTTTCCCATAAACTTGGAACTCAATGCATATGCATCCAACTTTCTAGGAAATAATGTTTCACCATAGTGACCGTAGGGTTTTCATGCATTTGACCACATGTGGTCAGTCTATGTTAGCGACCGTTATGATGAACCACATTGATGACTTGAATGGATGAGGATCCATTAGTGACTACTAAAAAAGGTACAATGGTGACTGTTAGCCATTAGGGTGCAATAACGATAACAAACATCCATGTAGCCAAAGCTCAATAGCGACCAAAACCACTGTAGCCCAAACTTTAGTGACCAAAAACTAGTGTATACATTCATAGTGACCAAAAACGTTAACGCATCAACCATGCATGAGGAAACCCTAAGATCAACCCTAGAAGCAAGATAATCGCAAACTTCTAAAATAAAAAATAGGAGGGAGAGAAAAACCCTAGTTTCCACACATGCAAGTTCCACCATCACTATAATCATCATAGGTTGTATAATAAGAGTTCTAGAGCACATTAGAAGAGTACTAAGGTCATGAATCACAATCTTAAACAAGGACTTTCAATGTAGGTTACCATCCTTTGGACTGAGAATCCATTTTTGAGAAAGTTAAGTGCATGCAAGTTTAAAGTAAGCAATAATTAGGAAGAATGTTATATAAGTCACCTTAGATTAGATGGAGATTCCCCACACAACAAGAGAGCCCCATGAAGAGAGAGAAAAACCTTAGTTTGACCAACAATCCTGAGTAACAAACTTCACCTCCAAGAAAGAGAGAAACCCTAGGTTATAGAACAAGAAGAAGAGCAAGAAAAGGGTACAACTTATATGACGGTCAAGAAGAAGAGAGTCTTTGAACTCATCCTTAGCACACCATGGAGACCCATAATTTTAGCCAAAGATAGAATAAAGGACTTAAGCACTAACCGAAGCTCTCCATGAAGAACCATGTATACATACAAGGTGAGAAGAAAGAAGAAGATCTCAACCTTAGTCCAACTCGTTCACAAAATTGCATAACTAACTCAAACATTGTCCAGTTTGGACCAAACTTGAAACATATATTAATCACACAATATTAGATAACATCACATGATTACATTAAGATTATAATCATCTCATTATGATAATGAAACATGTTTAGCCACAAATTGTGATCATGGTTCTTACATGACCAACCTTATATCCTACCATCTCTCTCTCCTTCTCATCAAAGAGAAACCAAAATCATTCCTGATTTTTCTTTCTATGATCTATCCCTCAAATATACACTTTTCTCTTAGATTATTTGAGAGTTGAATTCCTGGGAGGATTCCATACACCTTGATCCCAAATTTGAACCCTAGTTTCCTCTATTTGTGTTTTGTCTAATTCTTAGTCTGGGCCTCTCTTGTGCCCAACCTACAAATATGTAATCACCATCTCCTATATATACCCCAAACATTGAGAAACTATCACCACCCCCACAAGAACGTGCTTCATCTTCAATTTGTCTAGTGGATGTGTGGGTTGTTGCCGCAAACTCCAACTTCATCTCTGGACACCTCATCTTTCCCACCGAGTATAGGACAATAGAACATGTAGTAAGCTTTATCCAAACCCCTATTCTAATTCTAGATGGACATTTTAAGTGCAAGGAAGTCTACCCATGACTTTCACTTATGACCCCCAACAACCCTATTTTTTTGTGACGACAACGGCGTTCTCAGAATCTTTCTCACCCCTTTTTTCTCAATGTTTTCTTCTATGAATCTCTGAGACCCGATGAAGTTGTCTCACGTGCCTTAGTGTTGAGCTTTCTTCTCCTATTTTGTTTGGTTCCCTTTTTGATCCTCTTGCTACTTCTTATTGCCAATCATGGCTGAAGGGAACCTGGGGCTACTGGGTCTCTCCAAGCCCTTTGCTCAGGTTCTTTGAGATCACTAGGCCTTGTGAGTATGTCGTAGTTTTCCCTAGTGGTTTGATTTAGAAATTCACTAGTTTGGTTCTTGATCACGATCTTCTTCAACTACTATTCATCATAGATTCATCACATCTGTGTATAAGAGATGGTCTTTAATGTGTTCACATGTCTATCTGTCATTTCCCTATTTGTTTTATTTTTCTACCAGGGCCAAAATATTCTTTTCACCCTTGGTTTGTTTTCTTCATCACTCACCTCTGTGGTTGTTGATTAGACCGATTGGGCAATATTAATTGAGTTGTCTCAGTGGACCCATTCTCGCTTATGTGGATATCATTTGCCTGCGTAAATTTTCTCTATTTTCTGATTGGTCAATTATTCAAAAATTAATAACTAACTCTATGATCATCAAAAAATTACAAAAAATACTCATTGAAATCAAAAAAGTATTATATACCTAACAAAACATATTTGATAACCTAGATACTAATATAATAAGTATAGTAATGTAGGCTTTATATAAACATAGATCAATGGTTTGTATACTTAATTGAATGTTAGGTGATCAAGTACCCTGATTAGATCTAAGGCTTTAGACTTTGAAAGGTTGACTTAGAAATAGAGGTACGTTGCATCTCTTTGATTCTATATTGAGCAATTGGTCCTATTTATCTCTCTCTTAGCCTTCTTTGAGTTATCTTATTAGTTAATTTTCTCTTTCTTGATTTGATGACCAATTTGGGTCAATTGTAAATGAATTTGAGTTACTTATATTCTCGAATCGTCTATTATCATGATGTATTGTAAAATTGTACCTTGCTTCATTAAACCCTAATTGCGAAGTTGAATCAAATTTTACCTCATTGTGATATGAAACCTTAATTTGTCCACTTTTATGGTGAATGCTTCATAATATACATTTGTATTATGGAAATCTTGTTAATTGTGTGATTGTACCCTCACTTGCATCTACATTTATGATTCAGTATCCCTAGAGTTGTATAGGTACACTAGCTTTTGGGTTATGTTCCCTTTGTTTCCTTTTTGTGATGGATATTATGTGCCTCATACCCGTGTTTTGTGCTTACATATTGAGGAGTTTGGTTGTGTACCATACTCTATCAAGTTTTAGGGTAATGTGCCCTAGTCACCATTTTTTTAATATTTCACTAGTGTTATGTTTATCTCACTTACATGCAGGTTGTTTATTATTGATGATGGGTTATGTGCCCTGTAACATTTATGTTATCTTTTGTGGCATACCTTCTTTTGATTAATGACGAGTCTAAATCCTATTTATCATCTTATTTAAATCCATATTCTGTTGATATCCACTTAGATAGTACATTTCTCTTAGATGGGAAGCCTTGTTATGTTCGTGTTCCTTTTTACCTTACCTTCCTCTATTCCTTTTGATATGTTCATACAAACTTTTTATATTGACAACTTCTATCTCTTATTCTTTAGTGAGGTATTCTTCCAAGTTCCAACCCCATAGGTAGAGAGAATGGAGGAGACTAACAAGGTTGACCAGGGTTTATACAAGTGTGCCCGATCCTTTGTGGGAGATAGTTTCAAGGTGGTTAGATAACCTTCTACTGGTCCTATGCAATATATTAGTTTTCTTATGTATCACCGAGTGCGATTAAGGTTTATGATGGAATCAAGCATTGTCATAGTTTGACCTTTTATTCTACTGCCACGTTTTGATATCTTGATAGATACTTTTGATTAACTTGGATTATCATCCCTTTGTGAAAATTTGGAAGTGTTTTTGGCATATGAAATGTTTCCTTTTATTTAATTTAGTAGGGAGTATATCCCCTCTGGTTCCCACTCCGTACAATATTGTATCTGAGCTAGGAAGTAGTCAGTTAATATAACTATTTCAATCTTTATCTCCCTTCAATTTAAGCCTCTCCTATAAGTTCCTAATAGGATACTTAACTATATAAAACTCTCTATATGATATACCTATACTTGTTTCTGCCTTTGTTAGGATGATAGAAGGATATAGAATCTGAGGAAGTGTTATGATGATTTTAAGTGAGTTAACCCCTATGAGTTTAGTATGGATACGTGGTACCTTTAGTTTTTTTACTTATTTAGGTTAAACCTTTTAAGGGGTGGAGAGTATGTGGTGGATCATGTATGGATGATTAGATTCTAAGATGACATCCTTTTAAGGGATGGAGTGTTGTAACATACTGAAACCTAGAATCTTGACTCTAGAAACCCTATTCCATGACTAGGAGGTTGGTATACTTGGTTCTTTAGATTTGATCAAACAAGGATGGGGTTATACCCTAATATATTAGTTTGTAACACTAATGAATACATTTAATGCATGTAACATGAATAAATCAAAAGTAACCCATAACATGGATAAACTTGAAAATATGTATAACAGATTGTGTGTCACTATGTTCCATAATCACCATAATGTCACTCATATTAACCTATTAACCTAAATATATGCTAACATGTAGGTAAATTCATAAAATATGTCACATATGTTTCATTTTGTATCTAAAATACACCTGAGAGATGCATAATTAAAGGTATAATGTGCTTAATACATGAATTGGGGTGATGATTGGACTTTCTATTGGTATGTATGCCCAGAGAGCCAATCATATGAGGATTGTAATAACATATCTTTTAAATGATTTGAATAATAATAAAGGAAATTTTTCGATTTATTCTATTTTATTTGGTTATGAGATAATGATGTAACATAATAAATGACTAAAGTATGATATTACTCAATGATGTATGCCTTCGGGTTGATGCCTTGAACAATGAGATCATATGGATGTTAAGAGTATATACACTCTTGTTATGTCCCTGGTCAGATGATATTGTGGAATTATAATAGGCAAAAATAATACATAAGACTAGAATGTGTGTTGGATGATGACAAAATCGCATTAGTCATGACATGTGATATTGAACCAATAGTTGTCAGAAAATAGTTGTAAGGAGTGGGACCCATGAGGGGTACACTTCCTACTATATTTTGAGGAACAAATCCATCTATACCAAACACATTAAAACATATGATGGAATAGGTGTAATTTTTTTATTTCTCAAAATGATGGTACAGAAAATAATCAAAGTATAGCAGAAAAATTTAAATAATGACTATATTCAATTTGTTATTAAAGTACATCATCATCTCCCATTTAGGATTTACATGAAAGAAACTACATAAGGATCTAAGTATGGGGATATCATAACTATCTTAAATTTATCTCCCTAAGAGTTAGCTCCAAAAGCTAGGTCCACCTCTGTTTGACTTGTCCACCATGTCATATCTTCCTATTCCTACAGCTGGGGTTGGAAGCATACCCCACAAGCGAAGACAAATGTAACATCCCTATTTTTTTCAGGAGTAAAATAAAACCTTTTATGTATTTTTATTTAAATGAAATTTTATTAAGGGCTTAAAGGAAAATTTTCCAAAATAGTTTTACTTCTAGGATTTCAATGCAAAGAGAAATATTAAAAGGACTCAAAACAAGTTTTTCCTTTATATTAATGTGTTGCAAATAATTTTTTAATCTTGGTAATATGCTTCCCTTTTCTTTTATCAAATAAATCTAAAAGTAATGGAAGAGAAAGAGAAAGAGGAAGAAAAGAAGAAACAATTAGAAATTTAGACTACTTGGACATTAATGTGTTTTTCCTTTTTATAGATTCCAAAATAAAGCCTCTAATGTTCATTTTCTCTCTCCTATTCTCAAATTTGCCAAAAAGTCATCATAGTGTCCCTCTTATCCTTTTAGTTCGAAAATATGAAAGGAATATAATCTCTTGGCACCTTCAAGCCAATCTCTCTTTTAATTTTATAAATATATAGGAGGGAAGTGATTTTCCCCTTGTTTTGTCTCACATCCAAGGAAAGTGCATCAAAGTATAGGCGGCATCGCAAGCCCGATGCTTGAAGTGGGCCAGGGTGGGCCACTTCAGAGCATCATATACGCTATTTTTGCTTGAGAACTGGATTTCCGGTTCCAAGCAAAAGCAAAGGAGAAAAAGCAACATGGAAACGAGCGAGCTAGCCAAAGAGTCACAAAAAAGGCAATAACTAAGTGTGACATGACTTGGGAATAGACAAATAGTGATTATCTCGACTTTTTGGAGTAAAATCCACAAAGGAAGTCCCCCCCCCTTTTATTTAATTAGTTTGTACACTTAAATTAAGATAAGAAACAAAAATAGAAAATGTGGACCAAACGTTGAGAAAACTTAAATTTAATTGGCTAGGATTATTCTAGACCCATTAGTTAGCCAATGGTCCAAATTTGGACTCATTTGGACTTTGTTTGACCATCCAATTAAAATAGGAAAGTTTTGTATTTAATTTAATTATATTTGTATTCAATGCACTCGATTTCCCTATGGTTTTGGGATTTGTTTCCCTGTCACACCTTTCCTTTTCTTTTCCTTATACGTGCGCCTTTTCTGACCATCAGATCAGCTACCTCCCATCACTTAAGGAAGGTGGGGCGCCGACAACCTATTATTTCATGACAGATTTCTCTCTCTGTACTCGATCTCTCCTCGTGATTCTTTCTCCCCCGGATTCGTCGCTCTCTCATGCACCAAATGAGCCCTTGCTCGTGGGCTCTCGTGCTATATACATGAAATGCCCATTAGGGCTTGGACGGTCCTCTCCGCTGAAAAATGTAGCCGCCTACATACTCCCTCTCCTCCTCACCTCTGGGTCTCAAGAGCACTATCGAGCCCTGCACGGACCTCCTCCACCTTCAATTTCTCTGCCCGCAACCCGTAACTCCCCAACCTACTCCTCCTTCATCTCTGGTGACCCTGTCTTCACCCAACCTCCTCGGTCCACCTCAGATCAATAGAAAGCATGGTGAGCATCCTTGACCTCCGTCCTTTGTCTTCGCATCGTCGGTTTGGATCAGGTTGTCCCCAAACGTTGTGTCCTATAGGGCTCGGTGGAAGTGCTTGTCGGAGCTAGAGGTCATGGCTCTTTAGGGCCCCTCCGACCACGGAAATACATGCCTTGACCTCGCCTTGCCTCCGCCAGTGTCTTAGAGATTCCCAGTTGAGGTTTCTATGTTTGTTTGCAGTAGTTTTAATCACAGTTCATTTCCCCTTTTCTTCTTTGTTCCCCGCTTCTTTCACTGTTCGGTGGCCTTTTTGCCTCAAGCGAGGGCTACCCAACTCACTCGTTGTCTCGCGGACCCATTCACCTAGTTTCTTTCTTCCTTGACGGCTTTTTGTTGGGTTTCTATCCTGGTGGTGATCAACGTTCATGGCCGGAGCCTGACCTCGAGCTCCTGTTGTCGCCAAACCCCAAGGCTCGGCTCGCTAGCCTCAACTTGGATCCGGGAAGCCACCCAGATACTTGGGTTCTCGATTGGGATCACCCTCCGTGAGCTATGATCGGAGAACCGATCTCCAGGTACCTGTGTTCATCACTGGGTCAAGGAAAAAATGGGGTGAAGAATCCAGGTCTCAAAAAGACCTAGATGCCCCGTTGTTTTGATAAATTGATTAACATCGTAGGGGTATTTTCGAGTTTTCAAGATTTTTCTTTTTATTGACCACAAATCCACCTGGGCGAGACTCGCGCCTATATGGCGGGATCTCATTGGCCCATATGGCATTTATTCGTATTCTAATTGGCCCATTTTTGTTAATTCATAGTAAATCGCTCGACGCTCAAAAAATACGCAAAAATATGTTTTGGAAATGGTTTTTCATGAGGAATCCAAATATATGGTTTTTAGAGTCTGTTTCTAAATCGCCAAATGTTAGTTTTATAGGAAATGGAAATTAGGGTTTAATTTGGTGAATAAAACGTATAATAATGTGAAACATGTTGTAAACATGGTGATTAGGGTTTTCCAGACCCCCAAGATCATGGTTAGGTTTTACTCAACCGAGGGAGAGAGAGAATACACTCTCCAAGTGAAAAAGGTAAGTGGTCCATGCTAATTGAACATAGTTAATGGTTGATTTTATGTATGTATGTATGCAATGAATGTTATGAATGTGTTTTCTATTTTAATTGTTTAAAGTCGATGAATGTATGATAATTTGAATGTCATGAATTTAATTTTCCTATTATTGTATCACCTTCATGAATATTAAGATTTAAGTTTTAAGAGCAAAGTAAGAGTTTTTCAAGAGAAATATAATGTAAAAGATAGCTTATATAAGGTCCTCATTAAGAGGCTCTTCGGAGCAAAACTAAGAGAAGAGGCACTATGGTGCATAAGAGAAGAGGCACTTCGATGCAACCCAAGAGGCACTTCGGTGCATAAGAGAAGAAGCACTTATGTGCAACCCGAGGATCCTTATATAGGTCAAGATAAAAGAGAATTTAAAAAGTAATTATATGTCTTTTAAATGTTTAATGTTAAATGTTTAATGTTTAATGGTTAATGTTCAATGTCTATTTTAAGTTTTCAAGTTTTCTTTATATTATAATATGTTCAATTCCACTTACCATTGGTTTTATGCATGGTTGGGGGCGTGATGCCCGCAGGTAAGGAGAAAGCTTAGGAGCAAGAAGTGCAAGGGATAGCTCAAGGAATATTCAAGAAGAAAAGACCTAGTGGGGTGTCATTTACCAAATTGATCCAAAGATTAGATAGAATGTATATCATGTATAGTCTTTCTACCAAAGTAGATTAAATGTATTTGTTGTAGTTTCCTGTTGCGAAAATCTATGTATGAATCAGATTTACATAATGCAAAGTGTTTCATTTATTCAAATTGTAAATGAATATCATGTTTGTGACACCCCCTTGAGTAAAGTGCTTCCGCTCAGTGATTTATACATGTGATGAAAAGTGGGGTGTTACAACAAAAGTCATAAACATCAGCACAAAAGGTGGTATGTGCATACTAAATCGGGCATTGAGAAACATTATGAAATAAAGGATGCCAAATATACAAGGCTTCCCATAGAAAGAGGAAATGACTACCCAAGAATATATCAAGAGAAAAAGAATTGAAATCAGATGATAACAAAAAGAATTATTGCCATTAATAAACATAAAATTTGTGCCCAAAAAGCACATACAATTTTGAGCACAAAACCCATCACAATAATATCAATTTGCATTCATGTGAGATAAACATAGAACTAGAACAATATACACAACAATGCCAACCAAGGCTCACAACCTTGAAACTTGATAGATAATGACATACTTCCAAACTCCCCAATATATAAAAAAGTAGGCACAAAACCCGAGTATGGGGCACTCGAAAAATATAACATGAGCATACAACCCAAAAACCAATGTTACACTATTCTAAGGCTATTGAATCACATAACATGCATAATGTAGAGGCAAGTATAAAGTGTAGTCTTTTATAGAACAATTAAAGTTGAGATAAAAAAATGGACAATAAAATCATCCACCACAAAAGTGGGCATGATAGGGTTCTATCTCACCATAAGGAAAAACATAATTCAATTTCACAAATTAAGATTTCACCATGAAGAAAATCATAAGTTAGAGTCAAAAGAATGTCAAACAAATAAGCATTATTAATAGATCAGAAATCAAGTATAATATTTGGCATGGAATAATTTTCATAAGATAGAGATTGTGTAGGCTATCAAGAGAAAGATAAAAAGTGGGTGATTTCTAAATATAGAATAAAATGGGATGCAAACATACATTAAGAGAAATTAATTAGAAATTTCTCAACACGAAAATAATGTGGGATGCAATCATACCTCAGACCAGAGTCCTAGTAAAAAAATTCACCCAACTTAGTTATTTCCAAGATCACTTTTACCTAAGTTCAAGTTATACACATTTATTAGGGTTTTTAATTCACATAAGTACAGATCAAAACACTAATTTTAGACATTTTTGGAAAACCTCAAATTTCAGTAAAAAAAACCTATATCAAATGATTCCTTATCTTCTCCTAATCAAGAAAACATATTTATTTCCTTGATTTGGAGTTTATATGAATTCGTTACAATTTTTATGGCTTATATGTATTTATTAAATCCACAAAAAATTGACTTTTGAAAATAGTGAAATTAGTGTCTGGAAATATTTTTATTAGATAGATCTTATTTTCCCAACTTCATAACATATTTTACATTTTTTTCAGATTTATAAATTGTTAGTTATGAACTTTTACAATTTCTAAGCAATTAGGAAGATCCTTATAAAATCACATTTTTATCATATTAGAATTTGATGATAAAACCAATACTATTACGTAAGGAAAAATCATATGATTCTTAAAAATATTTTTATGTAATTGATTAACAACCAAAGAAAAAGTTATGATTTCTTCAAGTTCTGACCAATCACGAATAACCAAATTGCCAAATAAGCAAAAGAAACTCACGAGAGAGGCATGAGCCCTCTGACTTGTGCTAATCGGTGGAAGCCATCTTGCCATGCCAGTGCCCAATGAGGCATGCTCAAAGAAAAAGAAAACGAGGCAAAAGATGATTTTACTCTTAGCCAAAAAAGAAACAAAAGAGGCGAGGTGATGCACAGTCTTGATCTAGGGACACCTCAAATGATGCATCTCGTGCCAAAAAGATGATTCATAAGGGAAGAGGGATGCACAAAGTACCTGGAGGTTGAGGAAAATTGTGAGAAGGTGAAGGAAAGCTTCACCATCGAGGCATCTTACAGGGCAAAGAAAAATGGCAAAGTGACATTGATGAAAGAAACCTTGGATGCAATTAAGGAGAGAGGTTTATGGTCATGTGGTGAACACATGGGGTACAACCCCTTATATAGGTGTTGAGAGAACAATGATCGATACAAGGAGGATTCGAAAAGTAATGAAGTGAAATTGGGCGTGTAGTGAATAATGAATATCAGAGTTTTATTTATGTCTTATTAGATGTGTAATCCTCTCATGGCTCCAATGCAGAAAAATCACAAAGAAAGATCAAGAATCAAGAAAGATATCCACAAAGAACCATGCCTTACAGTCGGTGTTACTGTTCACACATGGTACATGTCCTATCTGAGGTAGGAGATGAAGTTTCTACCATATGAACATGGTTAGATGGACCACATCACAGATGAAATTCATCAAATGCAAAAATCACATGTGACAGTTAATAAATCTGAAGCCATAGCCTCCAAGGTTCCTGCCTTTTTGGAGGGAGGGTGCTTCATCAATCCCGGTGCTTCATCAATCCCAACGGCGGCGCCTCTCTAATGGCACTTCGTCACTAGCCACCACCCTACAGCCATCGTCATCTTGCACCCCCTTCCCTTCCCTTTTTCCTATGTTGATACCCTTTCCCCACTCCATAATCCCTAGTTCTCCGATCTGCACCCCCACCATCCACGATTCCACTCCATGTGACCCCAACCTCAGATCCACCGTTTACCTAGAGAACCATACGCCTGCTATGTATCCATTGCATCTTCACGCAAATACATGGTTGGATTACTTGACGGAGTTTTGGATTGATCGGACTAACTTTGAGTTTGGGTTCTCATCCAACGAGTACTACTTTGTCGATCTGCGTTCATCTCCCTGATGGCGTCGATCTCCCTCTGGAGGCCGCTCTCCCCTCCCAATGCGGTCAGCTCTACCTCCTCACGCGGCTCCCTCATGTGGCAACAGGCATGGTGTCTCTGACACATTTTTCTGATCCCTTTGCAATTTCTTATGGCTGCCCCCTGGGTAGCGGTAGGGAATAAGAGGTTGCTTCAGTTATACTAGAGACAAATATGAGTCATGTCTGAACTAGAAGAAGGAGAAATTCCCAGTGCACAAGAAGATCTTATTCATCAACGACGATGCACGAAGCCGGTGAGAGGGACTCTGTATTGTCCATTTAAAGATTTTCATTGTTGTCCAAATGGTAGAGAAGGAAGCAAAGGCTTCACACGTTTGATCTCTCATCTCAAAAGCATACACCTATGCAGTGAAGAGCGTTGTACAAGTTGCAAGAAATGATTCAATATGACTATGGTTTATTCCTTGTCGTAGATGAGACTTTAAGGCTCCTTGATCTGTGGTTATGTGGGAAGTGCATGAAGATACAAGAAATGAGTCGTGCTTTCCATCATGATGATGGTATTGTTCAGGTCACTAATGATATAGGGTCGATTGTAAGTCACATTGTAGGCATCTTAAATCCTCACCCAAAGGGGCTTGAGATCTTTACTATTACGGGATTGGTCTCAGATGCTGAGCTTCTGGATCGGGTCATTAGATGACCTATTACCATAGTGAAGAGCATTCGACTTGCTTTTTCTCAAGCTTTAAAGACATCTCTTTACAAAGTGATCGTTGACCCAGGTTCCATAGCTGCTTGGATGAAACTATTGCTTCTTCCAAATTGTACTCTGCAGGTGTTTCGTCCTAAAAATAGACATGATAGAAGATTCGGCAACAAAAAGTCACTACAACCAATGTTTAATAAAGCGGGAAGCGGGAGGCGTGCAGACAGCACCTTGTGGTCGCTTGAGCGCCAGGTGGGCGCTCAAGCGAGTGCTTTTTGAAAAAGCGGGAGCATGAATTCATATATAATTTATAGAAAATTACACATATATGTATATGAATAATGTATTATTATACATATATAAACCATGTGATGAGTATAGAATTACAGAATTAACTCAATTATAACATACTCAATCTAGTAACTAGTAATATATTAAATTAAATATATACAGAAGTAGCCCATAGATGATATATATACACTAGTGGTACATACTACATAGTATATGAATATATAGTAGCAGGCAGTACATGATATATGTAATATTTTATGCTTTGGAGGTACATGCTACATAGTATAGAATATGCATTATACAGTAGTAGGCAGTACATGATATGTACATTATACCGTTATATGTATTGCAAACTAAAAAGTACATCTACATAGATAATACATTAGTTGAATGCATAACAATACAAGAAAAACTACATCTACATAGATAATACATTAGTTGAATGCATAACAATACAAGAAAAACTAAGGTATGAATGTATGTATAGGTACAAGTATAATGTATCAGTAAATATTAGTGGTTGAGTTCATAGAAGAACAACAATGTATGTACAAATGATAAATATGTAATGTAGGTACAACAGTTCATACATAAAGATGTAAATAGGTGCAGCAGTACATACATACAGAGATTATATGAAGTAGGAACGATTTTTATGCATGTAAAACTCAATTAAAAATAAGACACGCATACTAACCTTGATTTATAAACATAATTTGTGTTTTAAAAAGAAAAATCAGTGTAATATATACACTAGTTAACTGTTGTACAGTATTTGGATACATATTTAGTTGTTTAGCGCAATATTATTATATTACCATGTTAAATAATGTTATACAATGTTGATACATACTAACAAAGTGATTATATTTCATTTTGGGACGAGGAAGTGGGCATAGAACCTGATTTTAATTTAAGCGGCCTCAGGCGGGCGTCTAAAAGCAGTGCTCAGGCAGGTGCTTAAGCGGGCTGAGCAGGTCTGAAGCGGCCGCTTAATGGAGATCCGCCTGACTGCCCGCCTAAAGCCCATTTTGATCGGCCAAGGGTCTGGGCCACCTGGGCCGCTTTTTAAAACACTGACTGCAACAACATTCTATTCTTAGCTCACTTTCTACATGGGGAGAAGCTGATGGTTTTTCTAAGTTAGTGTACAAAGTGTTGGACCCTCATGGACCTGAGGTTATGGACCACAATGGTGGTAACTCTAAGGAGGAGGATAATAAAGTTAACATAAACATTAGGCAGTGTCTCCGTAAGGTTGCAGACGGACATTTCATAGTAGCGGTTAAAGTGTTGTCTTCATTAGGCATGGCTCCGTACAACGAAGATACCATAAAGGTGTATAAGGATAAACACCCTTACAAGCCACCTCCTTTCATTCCAGATACTCTATTTTCTAAAGCTCCCCTGGTAATAGAAGTTGACACTATTCTTGGATGCATCAAGTCTTTTCCTAAAGGGATCCTTCATGTGGGAGAGATGGTCTGAGAGGCCAACACATCTTTGATGCTATGTGTGGAGAGGGGTCGGTTGTAGCTACTGATCACCTACATGCCATCATTCCCGTGGTTAATTTATGGTTGGCGAGAAGGTTCCCTTGTTACTAATAGAGCTTGTAGCTTCTGCACCGCTTACACCGCTACTTAAGTCAAACAATGGTATGCGCCCCATCGCAGTCAATACTATATGGAGACGTCTGGTGTCTAAAGTTGCTATGAAAGGAGTGAGTAAATACATGGCCAAGTATCTCAATGACTTCCAGTTTGGATTAGGCGTATCTGGGGGAGCAGAGGCCATTTTACATAGTGTCAACAGGGTGTTGAATGCACGACATAGTGATGGTTCTTTATCTATGCTTACAGTTGATTTTTCTTATGTGTTCAATCGGGTCGATAGGTCCGCCTTACTCCGTGAGGTGAGGACAAAGTGCCCATCTATTTCTTTGTGGGTGGAGTTCTTGTATGGCCAGGAAACAAGGTTGTACCTTGGAGACATATACATATAGTCAACCACTGAGGTGCAATAAGGTGATCCTTTAGGCCCGCTTCTTTTTTCGCTTATTCTACAATCTCTTATCCATCATATTAGGGACAAGTGCCAAGTTCTTCTTCATGCATGGTATCTTGATGATGGGACAATCATTGGGGACATAGCAGAGGTGGCCAAAGTTCTAGATATTATTCAGTGACACGGACCAGATCTGGGTTTGATTTTAAATATTCATAAAATTGAGTTGTACTGGCCTACATGTGATGGTAAGAAGCTTCAGAAAGATTTGTTTCCGTTAGATATTGGGAGGCCTCTGTCTAGGGTGAAGTTGCTTGGTGGAGCTGTTAGTAGATACCATGATTTTATTGAGAGGATGGCTATGGAGAAGGCTTGCAAGGCTGTTGAGTTGATGCATCTTCTTCCTCAGTTGGGTGATCCTCAGAGTGAGTTCCTTTTGCTTCGATCGTGTATGGGTATCTCAAAACTCTTATTTGGTCTGAGGACTTGTCAACCTATGTACATGGAGAAGGTAGCATCATATTTTGACATAGGCTTATGTGGGTCTATAGAAGACATTGTAGTCTGTGGAGGTCCCTTTTTTGGAGACCTCCAATGGAGGATGGCTTCATTGCCCATTCAGCTTGGTGGCTTGGGACTATATTCAGTAGTTGAAGCTTGTTCGTATGCTTTTTTGGCATCTAGGGCCCAATCTTGGGTGCTTCAGGACCACATCATGCGAGGTAGTGGGATTTACAGTATGGACCATGATGTTGATTATGTTGTCGATTGTCTTCGTGTCAGGATACCCTCTTTTGATCTTAGTTTTTTTTCTAAAAAAGATATTGTCCCCCCAAAAGCCCAAAATGCTTTGGCGAGTGCTCTTTTCAGTAAAATAATTGAGGACATGGAAGTTAAATTTGACATGACCATTAGACCAAAAATCCATTTTCAAATGTCTACACACTGATCACGCTTAAGATTTTCTCCTTGTTATTCCAATAGATGGACTTGGCCTTCATATGTCACCGATGGAGTACCGTAGTATCTTAAAATACCATCTGATGATCCCTCTATTTCTACTGGATGAGATTTGTCCAATTTGTCATAAGGTATGTTTGGACACTTTTGGAAAACATGCAATTCATTACAGAGAGCTTCTAGGTTTTAAATACAAACATGATCTTGTTAGCGATGTTCTTTTTGCTATATTCAGACATGCATGTATTGTTGCTAAGAAAGAGGCGCCTATGAATTTTTTAACTGATCCACAAGAGGGGAGATCGACACTTAGGCATGTTGATGTCTTAATTTTTGGGTGGATAGGAGGGAAACAATCATGTGTGGACCTTACATGAGTTTCTCCACTGGTGGGATTGAGGAGTAGAGCTTTTACATCGGGACATGTTGCCCTTAAAGTTGCTTCAGCCAAAGTGGGTAAGCATGAGAAATTATGTATTGAGAATCAACAAGCCTTTATCCCCTTTGGATTTGATACTTTTGGATTCTTAGCTCCAGAAGCTGTGGAGCTTCCAAAAAGAGTCCAAAAAGTTATGAATAGTAATGTTATGGATCCCAAGTGTATGGATGTTGTATTTCAGAGGATTGATTTTGCTATCCAAAAAGGACTAGTGGCACAACTTATTGCCCTATTATCCTCTTCTTCAATGTAAATCCTTTCATTTAGCTATTCCCCATTAAAATTGATTAAATAAGCTACTTTCAAGTCTATTATAATAGATAGACATGTTTATAGATTTTTTCACATGATCTAAGCATCTACTTATGAATCAAATTGGGGGTTCAAACAAAGTCCTATTAAACCCAAATTTAGTAGCTTAGTAAATTTGGCTGTGGGGAATTAGATTTTGGCATTAGTTTTCACTTTTGAAGAATTTTCATATTTTATTTAATTCTTCCAAATTAAATCATATTTTCTCTTTCCTAATACATTAGAGACATCTAGAAACACCCAATTAATGCGAAACTTCACCGTCAAGAAAACTAAATCATGTGGAACAAGATTTTTCCATTAATTTTCCTCTTTGAGGTTATATGATATATTATTTATATTTTGGCTTTAATATACTTTCTATCTCCTAAACACACTAGAACATTTAAGGTTGTCCAACTTATATGAAAATTTACAAGTAGGCTAATTTTAATGTATAGAATATGAATTTGGAACTTTTTTCCACTTTGATTTCATTTATAATTTATTTCATATTTTTGGCTCTTATCCTTATTTTTCTTTTCCAAACCCAAGGAATAAGAATTTTCCATTATATTTCAATTTTGATATTTCCTTTCATGAGTTATAACTAAAATAATATTGTTCACCTATTATCATTATATTCATCATCTTTATCATTATTCATTTGATTGTGTCCCATCATCTTCACATTACTACCAAAAGGGTTATATATTTTTATTATGGAGGAAAATCCAAATTTTACCTATTTCACATATTTAAGCCATTAATTGCATATTTATTTAAATTATAGAACGTTACTAATAATTATGGTCATGGTATTAGCAATTGTTAATCCAAAGTACAGTATTCATTTTTATCATGTAAAATACTTCATGATTTTTGATACATGTTGGCACATAATTAAGTTATTAAGTAAATGTGTTTTAATTTTATCCTTGTTCGGCCAAATCTAAGGGAACTAACCTCACTATCCTTCTAATCCTATAATAAGGGTTTTTAGAGTCAGATTAGTTAGATTTTGGTATGTTACATCACTCTGCCCCTTAACAGGATTTCATCCTTGATATTGAAACATACCTTTACTATCATCCAACCAAGCATCGCCCCTTATGATGGTTTAACCTAATAAGACAAGCTAAGAAACTATTAAAGATGTTTGGGTTACTTATGTATCTTTTAGTTGTGAATATTTTAGGGGGTCATATTATTCATAGATCATGCATCCAATTAAATAGTCACATCCACCTAGGGTTGAATTTTTAGTCGATGTGTTTCTAACCTTACAAACCCTAAGGTTCACAAGGACAACCAAAGTCATAGGGTAAAAAGGGTAGGCCAAAAGTCACATGTCCACAACCACAATTCCACACACCAAAACTAGGGTTTAGGGTTTCTACTTGTTGGTATGTATGCCCATATAGTGAATCATATGATGATTGTAATGACATACTTTGTTCATGATTTGAATAATAATAAAGGCAAGTTCCATCTGTATGTTTAATATGTTTATGAGATAATGATATAATATGTATAAAGAATGAAAATACTCAATGACATATGTCTTTAGGTACGTGACATGAACAATGAGATTATATGGATGTCAAGAGTATGTACATTCTTGATATGTACCTAGTCAATTATTATTGTGGAGATATCTATAGACATCAATAATACATAAGACTAGAGTGTGTGTTGGTTTATGATAGAATATTGTTAGTTATGATATGTGATATCAAACCAAACACATAGATACTTGTTAGAGGACAGTGTTTCAGACAAACCCAACATAAGAGTGATGAATGGAAACTGTAGCTGGCTATCAGGATCATTTGTTATAGTTATGGTGGTGATTCTAGCTCTTGGACCTGAAGTCACTACACTCATCACATGTCATGTGGTGTTTTTTGGCATCATCCACCATAATTTGTAAAAGGGTTGCCATAAAGGTGATGATCGGGTGCACTGTGATACTTGGGGATGATTGTGAGTGATGTAGAAGGAATCTGTGCCTCCTAAGGGAGTATGATATCCTAGAAACTTGATAAGAGAGACTGAGAAATACTTGGCCATTCTCATGTGAGTCAATATATGATATTGAGCATATAGATATCTCATACAATTTTCTCTAGTTCAAGAAACATAGATTGGACAATTGAAAAGGATGATGATTTCATGCCTCGAGATCAATATGGATATCAGTGATAAAGGATCTAAAAGACATTGCAACACCCAGATTGTAGGTGGAATTTGTTTCTCCAACTTTCCAAATTACTTCGGTAGCAATGATGTGTTACTAGATGCCACTCATTACTTGTGATGTCATAAGTTAGTTATGTACATTCATTGTCAACGTAAATTGGAACCTATAGGGTCACACACAGAGGATACACTTGGAATAGGAGATTATCAATGAATTATGTTTAATTTGATTACTAAAGATGTTTAGGTACTCAATTAAAGAATAGCTTAACCCACTAGACTCAGAATCATCAAGTTCAAGTGTGGAACTCACTGGTTGGAGTGTCAGGTTAATTAGATATTGCATTAATTGAAATCCAGCTGAATCAGGGCACGAGCCGACTTGCTCATAGAGTGAGCTGACTAAATCATGGTCGTGAGATGACAAATTCATGTGGTGAACTACCCGGTTCGCATGTGCAATTTGATTGAATGAAGGATTAATTCTAACATCATTTTATGCATTAATTGGATCAAAATTCTCAATTCAATTGTGATTGGGAACCACTATGAAATGATCAGATCATTAGTGAACTGCTCGTCTCACTGTGCCAACCGACTGGCTCACTAGTGAGCTGACTGGTTCACCTATCACAAGATGTGCAAATTCATGGAAATATGGATCCTTCTAATCCTGATCAGTCTGGGAACCTAGACCCTAACCCCTACTATAAATAGAGAGGTATTGAGGACTTCTCCGAACACACAACTCAGAACATTAGTTGTTTTGATAGTTGTTGTCTTTTCTGGTTCTAGTAACCACTATAGCCTGAGCAAGTCCTACACGACTAGGGAGGATAGAAAGGGCAAGATTTCTGTTAGAAAAGCAACTAAATTTGGGAGAGCATATTGGTGCTAGTACATGACTAGGGAGGGATAGAAAGGGTCATCTCCTTCCTATGTGTTCTACTAGAGCGATGATGGGATTTTTTGGTGGTCTGTGTGGAACACCATAGAGGCAAGGAGGTCATTGATTTCTGCTAAGGAGGATGAGAACTACAATCTATTTTTCAATATCAGGAGCTTCTCAGACATCGTCCAAGTGCAACCTATAGAAGTCCACACATTGCTGCGAGCTTTTATTGCTGGACTTTCTCCTAGACTAGGTATAATCTCGCTAACCATTTTCCTATTACATAGTTGTTGATGAGTTCTACTAGTTATGGGTTTATGGTGAGTAAAAAATTTGTTTCAGTTGTCTATTCCCATGCCATGAAATCTAACAGTGATATCAGAGCCACATCAACATACTATGTTTTGGATTAATTGATATGATCAGATTTTAGGTTTTCTTCACTTAATTATAACATGTGATGTAAATACTTAAACTAATTAATGTGAATATCCAATTCAATACCACATATGATCCCAACTAATATATGTATTTTTGAGAAATACGAGCACATAGTATAGCATCAAAAACAAAAATATATGTATATGTATTCCCCACAACACCAAGATCACATCAACTACTATGAAATAGGAAGGAGGGTTTTAATGAAGTATCTGTAGTCCTAGAGCAAGTCCAGCAACAACAACTTGCTTCAATGCAACTGTGAACCAATTGCCCTTAGACGATGGTTGTGTATCTCTTGGTCTTCACCACAAACAATGAATAGAACAACTTTTGCAGTGACTCATGTGGTCTCACCACATACTGGAGGTTGACTTTGCTCTCCGAGCAGCAGCCAAAGGACTCCTGCCTCTAGAGTAGTCCACACGGACAAACTAGAATTCCTATCATTCAACAAGAATAGACTGGAAGGAGTCCTCCCTCCCATTAGTGTACTAGTCACCCACATGCTCTCCCACTAATAACTATTTCAATTTTTCTCTCCCGTCGCCATCCCTCTCTTGTTGGGTAGGACTTACTTGGGCTCTCTTAGTTACCACAACCAGAGAGGACAACAATTGTCAAAGGAATTGATTCTCAGTTGTCTGTGTTGTATCTTGAGAAATCCCCATTACACCTCCATTTATAGTTGGGGTTTGGGCTAGGGTTTCCAATTTGTATAAGATTTTGTTGGAGCAGAAGGGACCAGAAGATCTTGGGTTTTGGCAACCTATGACCATCAAAACGGTTGTCTGGTGACCCAAATGGTCATCTAGTCATGTGAGATAGTAGTCTCATACTGCCATATGGTCGTCTGGTAGTTTCCTAATCGCACACAAATTTAGCAATTCTATTACAATTAATATCACATATTAATTCTTTGGACCACATAAATTGTGTAATTGAAACATGTTCAACAAACATACAAAACCTTTGTTCAGCCCCAATCGGGCCATCTCACCCAGGTGAGACACCCGTGTCATTCACCCAGATGACCCTCTGGTGAACCTGAGATGAGCCTATTAGTTTGTAGGGTAGAACATAGACAAATTGATCTCTGATTAGACTGATAACCCAAACGGCTATCTCAACACTTGGGACGCTCGTCTGGATGCCAAAACAACCATCTCACCCCATGAGATGGTCATTTTGTAGTTCAATCAATCCAATTGTCATTCAAGATCAAACTCCTCTTCTAGACGAGTTCCTATGTGTGTGACCCTATAGGTCACATGTCACGTTGGCGGTGAATGTCCATACCTAGATTATGACATCATAAGAAAAGAGTAGTGACTAGTCACATATCAGTGCTACCTAAGTGAATGGAAAGTTGGAGAACAACTTCAACCTACAATCTGTGTAAGGTGTTGCAGTGATTGTATAATTCCTTTGTCTAGGATATCCAAAGTGAACTCGATGCATAGAATTGTCATCTTCTTAATGTACAACTCATGTTCCTTGAACCAACAACAGACTATCTAAGATCATGTGACCTCAAAATCATATATTGATTGACATGTGCATGCAAATGCGTTTATCAATCTCGATTATCAAGTGGTCAGGATATCACACTCCAGTAGGAGGGGCAAATCCCATACCTATAACTCACAATCTATCCCCATGTGTCAAATTCATCCAATCTTCACCGTTATAACAACACATGTTTTAGGAATGTGTTTGATGATTTCAAAGCATACCCAACGACATGTGATGAGTGCAGTGATTTTAGGTTTAAGAATCACATCACCACCTTCACTATGAGAGATGACTATGACCACCAATGATGGTTTTCATGTGTCACTCTCAAGGTGGGTCTGTATGATACAGTGTTCCCTTACATGTATCTATTTTCTAGTTTGATATTGGCATATCATGACTAATGAAATGTTGTCATCAACCAATCCACACTCTAGTCTTATGTGTTAATGGTGTCTATCTACCTTCCATAGTAACAACTGACTCTGGACATAATTAGAATGTACACAGTCTTAGCAATTGTATTATTTCATTTCTTCCAAGTCAATATATTTGAAGGCATACATCATTGCATATTGTTATTCTATAGACATTTTCTCTATTATCTCGTTATCTCATAATTGAGGGAAACACATGAATTGGAAGCTTGCCTTTATTTATATTATTATTAATTAAATCATATATGTAATGTGCCATGTCAATCATCATATGATTGGCTCTTCAGGCATATCTTACCAACAGACTCCCACTTGCACCAAGAGATAATCACCCATTAACACCATTCTAAGTGATCGAAACATGTCCACCATGTTTCTACTGCGCAAGTGTTATTCAAGCGGGTTAGCAACATTTTGCTATTAGTCAGTATATATTGCATGTTTCTTATCTCATAACTCTGAGATAAAACCACAGTAATATGGTATTTGATATTCCTTGTTTAACAAGTAGATCCATTGTTGTCACAGTATCACTACTGAGTTATCAATGGTCAGAACATCTATAAGTTCATCATATGAATTTCTAGATACATATAGTATTACTCTGTGTTCATAACACAAGTACACTAGGCTTCTATTGTAGAATAGAATTAATGGCTATTAGTTCAGAACCCATCCAACTAATATTACTTTTCTTCTTCTTTATATTCAAACATATTTTAATTGCAATGATTTTGGTCATTTAGAAAGATTGCATTGGTGCAACCCTTTACACCCAACTCTTCCTTTTATTGCTATGTTTATCGACTAGCAATCTATCCTTATGTACTTCTCAAGTACTAATGGATATTTTTTATGACATTCCAATAAACCTTATTAGATTTTTATATCATCTTGTCATGTCCAATACATACAATATTATATAGGATAAGCACCTTTTACAATGTTCATGGTAGATCCACTGTTGTACCGGCCTATGGAGTCTTAGTCGTGTTATTTCCATTCTTCATAAGAATTGGAACATATGGTTCATGAGAGACCAATCTGGATTCTCCCTCATTGAATCCTTCCTTATTGAAATCTTTTAACATTTTGCTATTTTATGTGCTCAAACTCACGTTGTGAAACCTTCAAGAACTATCTCTTTAGATCCTAATCCTTATCTCATAAGATGTTTCACTTAATCCTTCATTGTTGAAAGGGTTTTTCAAGCCATCTCTCAATATTCACAATATTGAGAAGTTATTCCTCATCGCATGTGGAGTATTCATATATGCTCCCACTAAATATTTTGTAAACACAAATTTCATATTTTACCTTGATTCAAGTCAGACTCTTTGACGGTCTTATCAAGTTATAAGATCCCATCTCTGAGATGCTTATTTCAATACCAGATTGAACTTTTAATTATAGACTTTATTTGCATTCTTGAAGTTATGAAACTTTTAAGGTTGTATCATGTACACATCCTCTCAAGTATTCCTTTTAAGGTTGTGTCATGGCCCTGTTACAGTTACTTTAGTCAAATATATCAGCATGCAAAGATTTATATGATTGGATGGTTGATTATGGAATGAGTTGTGATTTTAATTATTATATTATACTGCCTCATTCTTTTGGAAATTCCATCTCTTGTTACTTCTCATTGAAACTTACCTAGTTTTAATTGCCCCCTTTTTGTTGGGAACATGTGAATTTTTTTTAATATAATTAATTCCCTAGTTAATCTTATAATGTACATACTCAACTTTTGCTAGTGTATACTATTTTGTATCCTTTTTTTGGGGTGTTCCCTCCACCCAGGTGTAGGTGCTTTATAGGGTAGAGAGTCAGGACGATCATGAGATAATTGGTGGACATAAGGACAACTTGAGATAGACTTGTTACCCTCTGCATGTGGTCTTATGTGTATATGGATTTAAACTTTTCATTTTATATGCCACCCTTAGGGTGGGAAAGTTATGTACAAGGAAACAATTTGTAACTTTGTAAATAGTTATGTTTTTGCTTCTTAAACATTTCATGGCTCATATTTTTACCATTGAGTGGGCCCACTATCGGGTCTCACTCTTTATATCCAAGATCAAGGGTTCCTAGCAAACGATCTAAAGGTTGGTGAAGCTCCACCAACGGTTCCTATTTAGGCCACCAAAGCACCTCAAGAACAAGAAGGTACAAAGGTAGCAGAAAATCCAAGAAAAGGAGAAAAAGGAAACCCTATCTAAACCAAAGGAAGAAGGAGAAAAAAGAGTGAAGAACATCATCTCACTAGGTCCTGTGACCCTTGTGAGGAGGGGTTTATTCTCAAGGATGATCACCATGCCAGAGTATGGTCCATGGTCGAGAGAAGAGAAGAAGATGGACGTAGGTATTTGAAGAAAACGTTGTAGAGGATAGGCATATACTTACTATAGTTGAAGATTAGCAAGGATCACCACAAGCACCACATGCAAGAAGAGTTCGGTGACCAGGAGCTCCAATGTTGAATATTCTTGCTTCATCAAGCTCTAAGATGAGCAAAAGAGAGGAAAGAAGATGGAGGAATGAAGGGTCACTTGCATGAAGAGATAAGGGGTTATATACATGAGGGATGATAGAGAAGGAAAAAATAAGAGGTGTCAACACCCAAAGGCACCAAAGGGACGCTTGTCCATCCAAGAAACCAACATGCAATCACCTTAACCACACATGCACAAGATGGTTATATAACCTATGTTGGGTGTCAACCTACTTGGGTCCCCAACATATGGTTTCAGTTGCAACACTTCATGAAGGTCAAAACAAGAGCAAAACATCACGACTGGGTCGAAACAAGATCATCACCATCAAAGAGGTCAAAACCCAAGAAGACAAATAGCTAGGTCAAAACACATCATCCCAAACCATCATGGTCATAACAACATCATGCCAAGGTATTTGTTCCAATAAAAACATATCCAAGACAACCCCTAGGTCTCTACCTAGGTCTCTACCATCACCAAGGTTAAATAAGGTCAAAACAAGGCAAACCCTAGGAAACCCTAATCACACTAAGAATTCCACCACTCATCCAAGGCTCAATCAAGGTCCCCACTTCTTTCTATCCATTCTAGATGATGTCAAAGGATGGAAGACACCCTCTAGCAGTGACAAACTGCACATCAAACCCCCTACTTTAGGTAAATTGCAATTTGTACTAGAACTAGCACACCAAACACAAACATCATCCAAACAAGCTCAAACTTGAAAATTAAGCTCTCCAAATCCCTAACTACATCTCCAAAGATTAGAGAAATGTTTTAAAAATCATAAGAAAACCAACAAACATGGTTACCTCACAACTCTGGTCAGGGGTTTTACAGTGTATGGATCTAATATCTTACTATCCAAAAAATGAGTAAGCTAAATCTGAATTTAAAATCTAGTATTGTTATTGTCTGATGGATCTTAATCTAAAGATTTTTTAATAGAATAACTTAATTCATTTTGGGTATCATATATATGACATATAAGTCTAATGACTTGAGATAAATAAATTGAATTGTTATGGAAATACTAATATATAAAAGTAACTTAAGTATTGAATATCTAAAATATGATTTTTGACAAGATAACTCAATCTCTACAAAATCTCATTGAGTTTGATCTAAACATGAAACTTAATGCATTCATATGAGCTTAAAATCTTAAATGTTAAGACATGAATCTTATTAAAACTTATCTTGCAAACTTAATTATAACTTAATGCACTCTAATTTTACAATATTACATGAACTCAATTCTCAATACATTCTAGTCTTAGTAGAATATTTATCTTGAAAAATTGATCACGTCTTAATGTGTTCAAACTTATATTCTTATATTGTACTTCAATCTTAGATCTTTATAATTCTATGAATATCTATATGACTTCTTAGTTTTCAAATCTCAATATATAAAGAAATATTAAGTATATTTCTAATCAAATCATAAAGCATAACTCTTTATGGACTTACATCATAAATCTTAACCATATTGAGAAACAATAATAACATATCTTTACTTTGAAACTAAACCACAAGAATTTTAATCTTCACTGATTAATCTTAAATATTTTACTCTACTAGAGAACATAATATCAAGTAAATTATGGACATCTTGTTGAGTACTATGAAACACGTAAACATACTAAACATCTTTGTCATTAAATACTCATGGGCATGCACCACTTACCCCTCTCTCTTATAAAAAATCCTAGTTTCTCTTCTTAGGTTGATGAATCTTAATCATTACCTTGGGTTGATTGAAATTCTCATTATTCTATTCAAGGGATGATTATTAATTAATAAACATCATTCAACCCAATTACAAGGGTTTCATGGTTCCTTAAATCTTAACTATACTAACTCTAATGCTTCATGAAAAGAAAAACAAAATAGGCTTGAAACCCTAGTCTACCATCAAGATTTCGAAAAACTGAGCAAAACTCATATAAGATTCACCTCCATTCGAGCTCTGTAGCATTTTCTGTGAATTTATAAAGATTAGATATATTATGACCAATCACAAAGTTCAAAAGAGACATGCCCCTAATATTATCCAAACCCACCCAGTCAGGGTCGTCCCCCCTTGATGTGGCTCAATTGGGTGCCACCAGTTGGGAAGGAGGCCCGCCAAATCATCTTGAGAGACAAAGAAGGAGGGCACACTCAAATTCTGAAAATACCCATAAGATCATGTTACATAAAAATATTATACAAGGGTAAACCGGGGAAACATTGCCCCATTTCTTCTTGTTCGGTATGTAGATACAAACAGCAACACCAATGAGAAAATATCATCTCCAACTCATTTAAAGGGAAATGAGGCGAGAAATAAAGATCAGACCTGAGTCTATCTTACACTACCGAAACTAGTAAGCCCAGACTCCATCGTGTAGGTGATCAACTAACCCAAAAACGTCTGACTGCAATGGTAGAGAGAGGGTGATAGGTGGAAACCCACCAATGAACAAAGAAACTCAAGACTTAAAATGATATTTTTTTCACCGATAAAACATGAATCTACCAATGAAAGGAGCAAGCAGAATGGGGTGTTATGCTCGAGAATACCATGTAGTCCAAAGGAATAGGAGAAAGATCGATCCACATAATACCTATGTTTCGATCAAATGTCTAGTTGTAAAAGTTCCCTATTGATGAGTTGGGGTCTATTATCACTCTAGATGGTTTGTCGATGGTCAGGGAGCCTTGTTGCAGCCAACCATGTGATAGAACTCTATCAAAGCAAGGGAGGAAGGTGTGAGGGTGTTGCAGGTCAATGTTACTGGAGGTTACTGATCCCAGGTTGTCCTTGATCATTTTCCAAGGTTTTATTATATGAGTGACGGTGTGGAAGAACTAGATTCTCCTACAATGGTTAAAATAGGGGAAGTCTTCTATGGCTCCGGGAGTCTGATGGGATAGGGTACTATAATCCCCCATGTCTAGGGATTTATAGTATCAAAAGGAAGAGGGATGGTGAGGGTGATATTTGGTATCACTTAGGAGGAGTGGAGAGAGATTGAGAGGGGAGGGGAAGTCAGGGACTATAGACTCCTGAAAGCCAGGGACTCATGTGAAGGTGATGAGTCCCCTACATGTGAGAAGATTCGATTTTGTGATTCCTTGGATTCTAACTCTACAAGAGTCTACATGACACATAATTAAGACAAAAACTTTATATTGGGTCAAATGATAAGTTTTTTTAATTAAATTTGATTAATAACTAAATGGAATCTTTTCTAATTAAGTTAGGGGGACAAATGAAGTGGAACTCACCTGAAGTTGCAACTATAAGTATATTTAGGGGTTTATAACCTTCTCAACCAATAATATTTAGGTTTTGAATATGTTTTATTCAAAGATCTATATGTATCATTATCTTGATATAAATGCATTAGAAGATAAAATAAATTTCATTCAACTCTCTTTATTTAGTTATTTTATTAAATTTCAATATTACGGATGATATCCACTTAAGATTTTTTTCTTTCAACTGTTATGACCTTTTTGAGGTAATAATTTTGGAGGAGAGACAAAAAGAGAGAAGATAATGCTATGTATCTTTTATCCTAAAAATTATCAAAATTAAAAATAAAGTATTATCACTACTTGTGGTTCAAGTCATCTATTTCCTATTTTCAAAAGTCCAAGCCTTTACCCTACCTTTTATCTCTTTATTCAACAACAAATAGTATTATTTGGCCTTTTTGAATTAGATCTATAAGTTAACTTTTATCAGGATATACTACATTAAATATTCTAGTTTATATACAAAATTTTTGGGATGTTACAATTCCACCTACCTTAATTAAATTTCATCCTAAAAATTTCCATATACTACCTACCCTAGGGTTTTACTAATTTTGTGTACCCCAACTCTCTAATATTATCTTACATTATCATTCTTATATTAAGATATGATCTTCTTATGGCTAAATAACCAAAATACTAAAACATGTGTATATAACACTAATGAAGTTTGAAATATATTTCCTAACATCGTCTAACATTACAAGGAATATAGCTTGCCTATATCCCAGGGAAGACAAATATGGTTTTGGTTCCAAATTTGAATCCAACCCACTTATTTATGTCATATTATCTACCCTTTGTATGCTTGCTTGGTCTTAATATGTATATAATTAGGTTTAGGTTACTATATGTCTCAAACTTTTAATGTTGATTCTTATTTTCTCTGTCGCCTTTGGATACATGCCGACAAGACATATATTGAAGGGTGATATTCCTTATCACACTTATCTTTGAACCTCCCTAGTACACATGTCCCGTACCACATGCACTCAAAAGGGAGAGACAATCTTGATATTATTAACATAACATTCTCTCTACAAAACCCATAATCTTATGTCCCATACCACAAGCATGTGGGAAAGAGAGAGCATACTATATCTAATTTTAGAGTTAAAATAAAAGTCCAAAAACATCTAGGCACATAACCCTAGTTCTCATATAAAGTCTTGTTGTTTGAATAGACCTCTACTTTGATTTCTAGTATATTTTACATACTTCTTCTATAACTAGGGAAACTAGTTATCTTTCTAACTCTGAATTCTACTCTTACTTAGTTTTTAATGGAGTAATTAAAGTAAGAACATGAGAATCCATCGCTCGACAAATACAATGTTTCTTTGATACAATATTGTAAAACCCTCGCTAAGCACAGACATGCACATACAGGAAGCAACATGACATTATCCATAAGTCGTACACTCAAGGTGACATTATATACAACTAGAATTTATAACAACAATATAATCAATCACACAAAATTTAAATAATAAACATTCTCATCATTTTCCTCTAAGGATCCTGACCTGGGATTTGGGCTAAAACCTTTTTTGTTTTTCTTAAGCATGTTTCTAGGAACCTTAATCTAATCATCTAACATGTAACTAGGGCATGTTGGAAGCTTGAAGTTCCTTATTTGAGCTTGATACTAGTGTTTGTGGAGGTTTTTGTGCAACACACAATTCACTCAGTATAGGGATTGAGGTGCAAGTTTGCCACCTCTAGAGCATTTCTTCTCTCTCTTTGCATCATCTAGAAGAGAGAGGAAGTGTTGGACACCATGTTTTGGCTTTGGTTGAGTCGTGACATCCTTAGTGATGTTTGGGCACATGTTTGAGGTGTGCTTTGCTCATAATAGTGTTGTCTTAGGCTTGAGAGCCTTGAGTAGACCTGGTATCAGTTTGTGGTTTCCTTCAGGGGGCTTGATATCTGTTAAGGGTGTCTTGAGGTTGAGAGCCTTGAGCAGACCTGGTATCAGTTTGTGGTTTCCTTCAGGGGGCTTGATATCTGTTAAGGGTGTCTTGAGGGACATTCTATCAGTTTATTGGTACATTGAGGATCACCATATCATTTTGTGGTGACTCTAGAGATGTTCCATATCATGTTGTGACCTAGGGTCTCATCCCTAATAGTTTGTGAAGGGGATGGATGGGTGCATCGACCTTGACCTTCCTTAGTGACCAAGTGAGCGAGACATAGATTCCATCCCCTTATTGCATGGTGTTACATGTGGACGTTCTTCTTGGATATGTGTCTTCTAGGGTTCTAAGGTGGTGACACCTTCTCCTTGCTCTCTCTCTCATCATCCATGTATATATACCCCTTTGTTCCCATGCAAGAGAACCCTTTTAGTGATCATTACTTCCTCTCCTTGGTGGCCGACCTTGAGCTTGAAGAGCACTCTCCCTTAGAGCTTGGTGGCCGAGCCAAAAGATTGTGGTGATCTCTTTCATTCCTTGGTAAGCCATGGTTTTCTATCTTTCTTTCTCTCCTTCTTTCTCCTTCTCAACCATGGACCTTGGTACCTTCTTTTCTTTTGATCTCTCTTAGCCTCGGTTCTATCTTCTTTCTTGGAGGTGTTGTGGAGATTGAGCTTGTAGGATCTTCTTCTACCTTGAGCTCGTGAAGCTTGGAGCTTAACCTTGAAGCTTAGAACTTGGCAGTTGTTCTTGAGGTGGGTTATATAAATATAAACCTACCTTGTTATTATCACCTTTCTACTTGTTACCTTGCTAGTTGCCCTTAGCTCGTTATTCCTTGCTTGTTAGTAGCTATTCTTGGTAGCCTTACATTCAGTTGCTTCCATGAGATGCACCTTTATCTTGCCTTGTTAGTATCATCATCTTGAGGTAAAAGATGACTAAACTGATATGAAATGCAATCTGATATGCTAAACTGATATGAAATGCAATCCGATATGCTTTCGTCTAAACTGATATACCTACCTTGATGGGGTTTGTTATGATCTAGTGATGACTAGTGAGGAAGAGTGTAGAATCTCCATGATTTTAGTTGAGTATGGAAGTTGACATGGGTAACCCTAATCTAATATACATATAATCTGACACACATGCTGCCTGATACACCTAGAGTTGAAGAGGGAAACATGTCCTTTGAGGTTCAACCAATACTACTCTAAACCCTAGTGGCTGATATCTCTTGGTGATCTTTCAGGCCAATACCCTAGTTGTTGGTATGGCCGATATCCCATGATGGTGAAGGTGGTTGATATCTAAAGGGATACTTAGTATGGTACCCTATGATATTGTATGGCCAAAACTCTTTCAAATCTACCTCTAAACTGATATCATTTGTGGTACCTGATACCAAATGATAATAAATCAGTAACAAGTGATGATAAACTGAAACCCACCTTGAGATTGGTAGGTCGATACCCTACATAGGTTTGTTTCCTGATATCTAGGGTTAACCGATACCCTAACCCAAACCTAACTGATACCCTAACCCCAACTGATACCCTATGTGAGGTGTACGAATGCATCTTGTTGATGCTAGGGTCACATGGTGTGAAGTGACACCCTATGGTATAAGCATGTGTATGATGTTGAAAGCTAACTCTCTCTCTTTAAATGTTTCATAATAATTATATAAATATGTTTCCACACCTTCTAAATATACTTCATAATGATGAAGTAAGTAATGATCTAAAGATGGTTGTTGATCTAACCTTGTAAACCCTAAATTGAGTAAGAAGAACTCTAACCCTAATGATGCATTGGGAATGGCATGAAACTTAAGAGATAGTAGCATCGATGAGGTATGATTGATCTTAGCTACTTTTCCTAAACCTAATGCACCATAGGATGATGATATTATGAATGGTTCACCCTTTATTGAAGAACCTAGCTTCAACTCTTCAATTGAGTGAGGAATAAGGGATTTAGGGTTTAATGGTTGCATATCCATATAATGATCTTAATTACACGATAACATAAGTCATGTTCTCATCTTAAGGAAAGTTTATAATCCATGGAAAGTGTCTTCTATATTCCCTTTTCATATAATCTTAACTTGAGAGTAAGGTTAATGATACTAGAATGTGTATACAAATGAGGGTGGTGATAAGTCTTATTGAAATACATGGTGGCAACCTTGGTGTAGAAAATGTATAACAAGACTAATGCCTTGATAGGTGCTTTGTGGATAGCTTAAAGTGATATCCTCTAGTTATGTAGCTTATAGTTTAACACTCCTTGGTAGGATATGTCATTAGTAATTTGTAGGAAGTGATAATTGTTGGATCCTTGATTGGTGACTTAGGTGCTCTAGAGGGGGGGGGTGAATAGAGCTGAAAGCACTTAAACAAAACTCATTAAACCTTCAAATTATATGACAAGATAAGGTTGCTAAATAGGTAATTTGAGTGCAACTAAATCATGCATAGCAAGGATAAGAGAGATTGAACATGCACCAAATAGACAAGCTATTTAGAGTGGTTCCACACTTCAAACTAGAAGTGTGTCAGTCCACTTGCCTAGAGAGGTCAACCTCTAGGACTTCAACCAATTGCACTCTTATATTCATTAATAAGACATACAATACATGACCAACAAAGGACTTACCTATCCAATACAAAGATTCTTCAACCTTACCACGGACTTACCCACTTTGCAAGAGTCTTCGGCCTTCTCCAAGGACTTACCCACTCTTGCACAAGTCTTCGGCCTTGTAGGAATTACCCACTCTTCTTGGATCTTCCGCCTTTGACTTCACCTTCACTCGGAGAAGCTTTCCACCAAGGTCTTACCCACTTGAGCTTGAGTCTTCTGCCTTCTCCAAGGGCTTACCCACTCTAGCTCCAAGTCTTTGGCCTTGATCTTCACCAAGGGACTCCTTCCCTTGTTCTTCTTCACCTCTCTTGGATAAGAGAGAGAACCTTCATCTTCATGATTGAAATGGAGAGATGGGGAGGTTGTGGAAGTGATAGCTTCACAATATATACAAATGGGAATAGCTCTCTTACAGATTTCCTACTCACTCTAATGGATGTAGCAAGTGATTAAGCTTAGAGAGAGAGAGGAGGCTGTAGGAAGCACTCAACTATTGAATAGGAACCTCACAAGGAGTTTGCAATGAATGCTCAACCTTGGAATGAAGCCCAAGGGGTCCTATTTATAGCTGGGGATGCCTCTTAGCCTTTGGTAACACTTGAGAACGAAAACTAGCCATTTTGTGGCTTGCAACGGATCTATTTTCACTTTTTGCAACTCCACAACGGCTAGAATTGCTTTTTCTGCATTCCAGTACAGTCTGATCGGCCGAGTTTCCATAAAGGCAATTCAGCCGAACTGTGGATCGGCTGAGTTTGCAACTCGGCCGAATGGTGGATCGGCTGAGTTTGCAACTCGGTCGAATCCCACAAAAGTTCCAGATTTCATGGATCGGCCGAGTTTGTAATTCGGCCGACAAAAACCCTGTTGGGAAATTTTGGAATTTTCGTTTGACTATACAAATGATGGATTTTTTTGTCCCAATAATTTTTCTAAGCTTAATTACAAGTCATACAATCATTACAAGTGGTTACAAAGCAATTCTAAGGTCATTTACATAGAGATCCCAAAATGCACACTTGTAGCTATTTTGACTTGTCTTTTCTCCAATTTGATATGCGCAAGTTAGGGCATTTGGAGTGTGTCTAAACCTAATCTGAAATAACTCAATGTAGAAGCATTAGACACCAATATGTGGAATGGTTAGTCATCATCAAAACAAGGGTTTAGTCAATTTAGACGTGAGTCAACATTGACCTAATTGACCTTGAGTCAACAATAATATGTGGGACACCTAATGTTGAAGCGTCTCACTAATGCAATGGTCAATATGTTATTAAAATGCATTATTCTAAGCCACACATAACTTGATAAAGATAATACACACATGCAATTATAATGTGAGATAACTGGTAGTGAGGGGATGGTAAGAGTTTCATATCTAACTAATGTTGTTAAAACCTTTTTGGATCAAAAAAATGGGTTTAAGTGTAATTAGGGTTTGGTTGTGTAACCATGGTGTAACCCTAATCATCTCAATGTGAAGAACATTTTCCCTAACTAGAAAGGTAGGTCATAATGTTAAGAGAGTATGATAGAAAGCATGGTATCTTTCCCTCTTAAATACATGGCTATAACCTAATAGGTTAATCAAGTGTTATGACTTGTGAATACTATGAAGTGTAACCTTAGATTATAAATCTTATTATGCTTGGCTTGTTGTAGCTAAAGGAGTTTAATATGTTTAAAGTATTCTCTTTCTAAATATAATCGCTAATTGTTCTATGATAAGTACTAATAATGTAACATAAGCAATGTGGCATAAGTGATGTGGTACGAGTAATACCTATATACCAATGAGGTACAATAAGATAATGTTGAATCACCAGTGTGATGTTATGGGTTCCTCAGTTATGAGATGAGGGATTACTACCACAAGATATGTAGACCTATGATGTTAATAATGCATTGCCTTCTTCTTAATAACATCTAACCATGTAGGTGATACTAATTGATGTACATATCCATGTATGAACTATGGTGGTTATGATCTAATGCACATTGGTCCTTGTGATGGACATTGGTCCTTGAGATGGAAATTGGTCCTTGTGGCGGACATTGGTCCTTGTGATGGACATATGATGACTAGCAAGCATAAAGGGACATGATGTGATGAGATCACATCTAATATGTTTTAGGGTGTTCTATTGATGAGATATGCCTTGTTATTCTAGATCTTGTTTAGAGGTTATACGTTGTAACTTGATTGATGCTTAAAGATTAAAATGATCTAATTAATCAAGTGAAATCTTATAGTGTATCTTGCCATGTGCCATAGCTCTATTAAGTGTCAACGTTTGCTAAATGGTGAAAGGAGTTTAACTCAGAACACATATTGTTGAATATGCGGGGTACAAGTTGAGGTGTCTCTTTGTGTCCTGAATGTATATCTATCACGGGATTGGTTGCATGCCACACCTGAAAGAGTGCCACCTTAGACTGCAAGTTCATAATCTATATCATGGGGATTGGCTGCATGCCTCACTCAGAAGAGTGAAACCTTAGATTGTAGCTCCATAATCTATATCATAGAATTGGCTGTAAGCCACATCCTAGAAGAGTGCAGTTACGGTCATAACTTACTAGCGTTGTAACATGTACCAAGGTGGGCTAAATCTACACAGTTGGACTATATGTCACTCGAAGCATTTGACCCATGATGTCACTACATATTCACTCGTACTGATCGAGGAAGGTGAGGTTGTGGACTCTGTCTCTTTCATTAGACCTTGTATGGCACCAATTTTGACTTAGAAGTGGTCATTTGGATTTGGGTGGTATGACTCAAATCCTCAGGTCATAATAAATATGTAATCATCTATGTAGTGTGCACGTATAGGATCAAAAACGAAAACATTGGATGAAGCCTTGCATTTCTCTTATACTGTTTAGGTTGTAATAGTTATACATGTTCTTCATATTCCTTTTAAATTATTAATTGTTCTATTGCTCATTGGAAAGTGCATGTTACTGCTCTAGTTACTTCATCCATGAGATATATGTCATTTTGTTAATTCTATTCAATATGCTCAGTGTCCTAATATATATGCTTAGTTATCTATGATAATAATAGAGTTGGTGGAGAGCTATATCTCTCACTAAGACTGTGTGTCTCACCCCATTGGCTAAAAAACTTTTTAGGTGGTCGTGCATGTCGAGCTAAATATCATTCCGTTGAATATGATATGAGAAGAAAAATACACATGGAGATCATGGTATATGGATAGTGTCTAGTAATAGAGTCCTATGTGTCATTCCTGTATGCTCAGGTCCTTGGGGGTGTTCTCGATGTGTTTGTAGACATGATGCTTGATATATGGTTTCTGGTTGGTGTGCCTCTGGTAGTATGTATATATGTGGAACGGTTACCTTATGTATCAAGATGTTTGGAATGTGGTTATGTAGCACCTTGATTATAAGTTATGATATGCAAGATTTGGTTCTTGTGTAACAATTCTCAGTTCATGGTGCTTGCTGCAAATCAGTTTTAATTTCCTATGATTTTTGGTAATCTGTTGTTAATGGTTGATTGTGGTTTAAGTTTTGAGTAATATCTCTTTGTGTGATAGTGGGTGTCACATTTGGTTGTATCAGAGCTATAGGTTTGCTGAGTCTACAGGGACACTAGGACTAGGACTAGGTTGGTGTCTAATATAAGAATGTGATATAAAATATGGTGCATACTACCTAATCTCAGTACTTGAGTGCCTTGGCCAGGTATTCAAATGTTGAAGAAAAAGGTAAGTATGGAACTCTTAGATTGATTACCCTAATCAAGTAATCATTTTAGAACAATCTAAAGAGCATAAAAATTGAGAATTATGATGTTAATACTATGAAAAGAAACAAGAACTACACCATAAGTCACTAAAACTTGAATGCGTGGTGATTAAAAGAGAAAAATACATCTCCATGATACCTAAATCTAAATGTAAATATGATAAAAAAAGTTCTTGAAGCTATAATTTCAAGAGATGCATGCAGAAAAAGATAGATGAACTTATGCTAATAAAATAAGTCTAGGTTTAAAGTTCACATAAGATGGAGGAAATTCTTGAAACAAGGATGAAGTAAGAAGACAAATGAGAATGAACAATGAATAAATAAGATGGAACCTTAGTTAATCTCATTCCAACCCATGAATATGCAACGATGTAAGGTGTAATCATCATGATATGTGAAAGGAAATAGGGGAAATGATCCCTAATAAATAAACAATGTGTAAAGAATAATGATCCTTTTCATGATGTAAAGATGAGAAATGTGGAAACCCAAGGAGATGCTCATAAAACATGAAGAACAATAATCAAAGAAAGAGTAATGGCATGTAATCCTCTCTATAGTTCCTATGATAATGGAAAGGAAATCAAGATGATACATTAACAGTTGGAAACTCGTAAGATAATCAAAGGAAGTGATGATCCCTTCACCTTAATCAGCAAACCCTTGTAATGATGTAGTAATCAGAGGAATGTGTTCCCTTATTTGCTGTCCATTCAGGGACGTGGTAGTTAAGTGGTCTTTGATGTGCATAGTTTAAAAGTATCTTTAGATGGATATTCTGGTAAGTATCAGTTGTTCTTGGAGTTTTGTTCCAAGATGGGGATATCTGTGATAGGAGATGTCTTAAGATGAAAGAAAGATCCTTTTCACATGTTTGGTTTGGGTAAAAACAATGGAAGGTGTTTGTGACATGGATGTGATGTGTTTTTGACACGTGTGATAGATAACAAGGTAAGGAATCCTAGTATCCAAGGAGTGCCAGTTGTATGGGAGAATGAGAACATGCCACTTGATAAGATGTATGAGGTGTTTGATTACTTGGAAAGGTTGAGTTTGGATCAATCTGGATGCAAGTACCCCATCTATTATATGCATGTCACATGTTAGGGTTTATGATATGCATAAATGTAACACTAATAAGGAGGCATATGTTGAAGAGATAGTTGTAAGATTTGCTTGGGGGAAATTCATCGAGCTGAGTGTAATTCCTTGGAGTACTCCTATCTGGTTTGTCAGTAAGAAATATTCCAAGAAAATTGTGCCTTGTCTATAGATGGATAAGCAGGGTTTCCACTCCCTATCTAGGTCAGTTAAGGTGACATATAACATCCTGAGTTACCTCTGAGATAGTTTTCTTAGATAAGTGGCCTTTTGTTATTACAAGAGGATGTACAACTAAGAATGAGTATGCAGGAAGGATATTTGGTGGAAACAATATTAGTGTTGAGGAAGCAAACCAGAGTGGTGCAATGGAAGCATGACAGGATTTGTAGTTCCAAGTGGATGACGGACCGTATCTCTAGTACTTCTTTGGAAGAGATATGTTAAGATTGAGGAGGGTATGGTAAACACTCAGAATCAAGAAACTTATCATGCGATGTAATACAATGAGGAGGTGATACATGAGTTGGATACATATGTATAGTGTTTCCATGGCTAAGAAAGTATCACCTAGCATAGGGTTGACTCTGCAACCAATAATAGAAAATAATATGTTGAATACGTGTTTGTGCAATATATCTTGTGTTGATCTTGGATACAAGAACAGTATGATGGTAAATTTTGTGACATCACCCTGACCTCAAGAAGTTATGTGGGGGTTGGAATATATGATGCATGAGTAGTATCCATCTCCTTTCACCTTGGATTTTGGGGGCAAAATCCTCATTAGGGGTTTATGACCTGTAAGGACCCTGACCTAGGTTTTTGGCTAACCCTATTTGTTTTGCTTAAGCATGTTGCTTAGAACCTTGCTCTAATCATCTAAGACGTAACTAGGTCATATTAGAAGCTTTAAGTTCCTTATTTGAGCTTGATGCTAGTGTTTTGTGGAGAGGCTTTGGTCCATCACGCAATTCACTCAGTATAGGGATTGAGGTGAAAGTTTGCCACCTCTAGAGTGCTTCTTCTCTCTCTTGGCATCATCTAGAAGAGAGAGGAAGTGTTGGGTGCCTTGTTTTGGCCTTGGTTGAGTGGTGACATCCTTGGTGATGTTTTGGGCACATGTTTGAGGCGTTCTTTGCTCATAATAGTGTTGTCTCAGACTTAGATCCTTGAGGAGGCCTGGTATCAGTTTGTGGTTGCCTTGAGGAGGATTGATATTGGTTGAGGGTGTCTTGAGGGACATCCTATCAGTTTGGTGGTACCTTGAGGATCATCATATCATTTTGTGGTGACTCTAGAGATGTGCCATATCGGTTTGTGACCTAGGGTTTCATCCCTATCGGTTTGTGAAGGGGATGGATGGGTGTGTCGACCTTGATCTTCCTTAGTGACCAAGTGAGAGAGACATAGATCCTATCACCTTGTTGCATGGTGTTAAATGTGGCCTTTATTCTTGGACATGTGACTTATAGGGTTCTAAGGTGGTGACACCTTCCCCTTTCTCTCTCTCTCATCGGCCATGTATATATACCCCTTTCTTCCCATGAAAGAGAACCCTTTTAGTGATCCTTGCTTCCTCTCCTTGGTGGCTGACCTTGAGCTTGAAGGGCACTCTCCCTTGGAGCTTGGTGGGTGAGCCAAAAGCTTTTGGCTCTCTATTTCATCTTCTTCCTTAGTAAGCCATGGTTTTCTAGTTTTATTTCTCTCCTTCTTTCTCCTTCTCAACCATGGACCTTGGTACCTTCTTTTATTTTTCTCTCTCTTAACCTCAGTTATATCTTCTTTCTTGGAGGTGTTGTGGAGATCAAGCTTGGAGGATCTTATTCTACCTTGAGCTTGTGAAGCTTGGAGCTTAACCTTGAAGCTTAGAGCTAGGTGGTTGTTCTTGAGGTGGTTTATATAACTCTAAACCTACTTTGTTATTATCACCTTTCTACTTGTTACCTTGCTAGTTGCCCTTAGCTCTTTATTCCTTGCTTGTTAGTAGCTATTCTTGGTAGCCTTATGTTCTATTTTTTAGAATAGAACCTTTCTAAGTTGCTTCCATGAGATGCACCTTTCTCTTGGCTTGTTAGTATCATCATCTTGAGGTAAAATATGACTAAACTGATATGTAATACAATCTGATATTCTAATCTGATATGCAATGCAATTTGATATGCTTTTGTCTAAATTGATATACCTACCTTGATGGGGTATTTTAAGAACTAGTGATGACTAGTGAGGAAGGGTGTTGAATCTCCATGCTTTTAGTTGAGTATGGAAGTCGACATGGGTAACCCTAATCCGATATACATATAATCCAAAACACATGCAACCCGATACACCTAGAGTTGAAGAGGGAAACATCTCCTTTGAGGTTCAATCGATACTACTCTAAACCCTAGTGGTCGATATCTCTTGGTGATCTTTGAGGTCGATACTCTAGTTATTGGTATGGCCAGTATCCCATGATGGTTAAGGTGGTCTATATCTAAAGGGATACTTAGGACGATACCCTATGAGATTGTATGGCTGATACACTTTCTCACTACCTCTAACTTGATATCATTTGTTGTGCCCAATACCAAATGATGATAAATTGATACCACCTTGAGGTTGGTAGGTCGATACCCTACATAGGTTGGTTCCCCGATATCTAAGGTTAATCAATACCCTAACCCTAACCAATACCCCAACTCTAACTGATACCTTATGTGATGTGTAGTGATGCATCTTGTTGATTCTAAGGTCACATGGTGTGATGTGATACCCTATGGTGTAATCATGTATATGATGTTGAAATCTAACTCTATCTCTTTACATGTTTCATAATAATGATAGAAATATGTTTCCACATCTTTTAAATATATGTCATAACGATGAAGTAAGTAATGATCTAAAGATGGTTGTTGATCTAACCTTGTAAACCCTAAATTGAGAAAGAAGAACTGTAACCCTAATGATGCAGTGGGAATGGCATGAAACTTAAGAGATAGCAATGTTGATGAGGTATGGTTGATGTTAGCTAATTTTCCTAAACCTAATGCACCATAGTATGATGATACTATGAATGGTTCATCCTTAATTGAAGAACCTAGCCTTAACTCTTCAACCGAGTGAGGAATAAGGGAAGTAGGGTTTAATGGTTGCATATCCATATAATAACCTTAATTACGGAATAACATGACTCATGTTCTCATCTTAAGGAAAGGTTATAATCCATGGCAAGTTTCTTCTATATTCCCTTTTCATATAATGTTAACTTTTGGAGTAAGGTTAATGATACAACAATGTGTAACACATGAGGGTAGTGATAAGTCTTGTTGAAATACATGGTGGCAACCTTGGCGTTGAAATCATATAACAACTCTAATGCCTTTATAGGTTCTTTGTGGATAGCTTGAAGTGATACCCTCTATTTATGTAGCTTATGGTTCAACTCTCCTTTGTATGATATGAGATTAATGATTTGGAAGAAGTGATAATAAGTGGGGCACCTAATGTTGAAGTGTCTCACTAATGTAATGGCCAATATGTTATTGAAATACATTATTGTAAGCCACACATAACTTGATAAAGATATTACACACATGCAATTATAATGTGAGATAACTAGTACTGAGGGGACGGTAAGAGTTTCATATCTAACTAATGTTGTTCAAAACTTTTTGGATCAGAAAAATGGGTTTTCGTGTATTTAGGGTTTGGTGGTGTATCCATGGTATAACCCTAATCGGCTCAATGTGAAGAACATTGTCCCTAACTCAAAAGGCAGGTCATAACGTTAAGAGATTATGATAGAAAGCATGGTATATTTCCCTCTTAAATACATGGCTATAACCTAATGGGTAATCAGGTGTTATGACTTGTGAATACTATGAAGTATAAACTTAGACTAGAAATCTTATGATGCTTGGCTTGTTGTAACTAAAGGTGTTAAATATGTTTAAGATATTCTCTTTCTGAATATAATGGCTAATTGTTGCTATGATAAATATTGTAACATAAGCAATGTGGCATAAGTTATGTGGTATGAGTAATACATATATACCAATGAGGCACAATGAGATAATCTTGAATCACCACTGTGATGTGATGGGTTCCTCAGTTATGAGATTAAGGATTGATACCCCAAGATATGTAGACATATGATGTCAACGATGCATTGCCTTCTTGTTATCAGCTTCTAACCATGTAGGTGATACTAATTGATGTACATAGCCAGGTATGAACTATGGTGGTTATGATCTACTGGACATTGGTCCTTGTGATGGACATTGGTCCTTAGATGGACTTTGGTCCTTGTGATGGACAGTGGTCCTTGTGATGGAAATTGGTCCTTGTGATGGACATTGGTCCTTGTTATGGATATTGGTCCTTATGATGAACATTGGTCCTTGTGATGGAAATTGGTCCTTGTGATGGACATTGGTCCTTGTGACAGACATATGATGAATAGCAAGGATAAAGAGACATGATGTGATGAGATCACACCTAATATGTTTCACGGTGTTCTATTGATGAGTTATGCATTGTTATTGTAGATATTATTTAGATGTTATACATTGTAGCTTGATTAATGCTTAAAGATGTTTAAAATGATCTAATTAATCAAGTGAAATCTAATAGTGTAGCTTGCCCTGTGCCCTAGATCCATTCAGTGTCATCATCTGTTGAATGGTGAAATGAGTTTAATTCAGAACGCATATTGTAGAATATGTGGGGTGCAAGTCAAGGTATCACCTTGTGTCTTGAATGTATATCTATCATGGGATTGGTTGCATGCCACACTCGAAGAATGCAACTTTAGACTACAACTCCATAATCTATATCATGGGATTGGTTGCATGCCACACCCGGAAGATTGCAACTTTAGACTACAGCTCCATAATCTATATCACAAGATTGGCCGTAAGCCACATCCTGGAAGAGTTTGACTACAGTCGTAACTCATTAGTGTTGTGACTTGTACCAAGGTGGGATAAATCTACACATTTATACTATATGTCACTGGAAGTAGTTGACCCATGATGTCACTGCATATTCATTCGTACTGACTGAGGAAGGTGAGGTGGTGGACTCTAACTCTTCCATTAGGCCTTGTATGGAACTGATTTTGACTTAGCAGTGGTCGGTTGGATTTGGGTGGTATGACTCAAATCCTCAGGTCATAATAAATATGTAATCAATCGTGTAGTGTGCACATATAGTATCAAATACGAAAACATTGGATGAAGCCTTGCCTTGCTCTTGTACTATTTAGGTTGTAATAGTTATACATGTTCTTCATATTCCTCTTTAAATTATTAATTATTCTATTTCTCATTGGCAAGTGCATGTTACTGTTCTAGTTACTTCATCTGTGAGATATATGTCATTTGGTTAATTATGTTCAATCTGATCATTATGTTAATATATCTTCTTAGTTATGTGTGATAATAATAGAGTTGGCAGAGAGTTGTATCTCTCACTGGGACTGATCCTGTTAGTTAAACATCTTTGTAGGAGGTTGTTCCTGTCGAGTTAAAGATCATATCGTTCAAGATGATATGAGAACAAAACTACACTAGGAGCACATGGTATAGTAGTGTCTAGTAATAGAGTCATATGTGTCGTCCCTATACACTTAGGTCCTTAGGGGTGTTCTTGATGTGTTTGTAGACATGATGCTCGATATGTGGTTACTGGTTGGTGTGCCTCTGGTAGTATGTATATATGTGGAACAGTTACCTTATGTATCAGGATGTTTGGAAAGTGGTAATGTAGCACCTTGAGTATAAGTTATGATATGCAAATTTTGTTTCTTGTGTAACAATTCTCAGTTCATGGTGGTTTTTGCAAATCGGTTTTAATTTCCTGTGATTTTTGATAATACGTTGTTAATGTTTGATCGTGGTTACGTTTTGAGTAATCTCACTTTGTGTGACAGTGGGTGTCACAGTTCCTACAAAAGGAAACTTAAAGTGTATCACATAGAAAACTAATTTAACATATTGAGATGAAGTCTCTAGTCTAAAGTTCTAAACATGAAAACTTAAATCTAAATATATAAAGCTAATTATCATCTTATAGTTGGCCCCCCACCAGGTCTTATCCTGCTCTATCTTTGGCCTCCAAATATATGGGTGCTACTTCTACTCCTGCTCCTCACCTATATAAATCTTGTCCCCAGCCATGCATTGGAAAAACAATCATTAGAGTAAGTGGCATGAGTATTCTATATGTACAAAACCAGAGCAAAAGATCCTACAAAATATTCTTAAACATGATATACATGAATTTAACACTAAAATATGTATTAAATGTTAAACATGAACATATATTCTTTCTTTACTCTTAGTTCTTCTGTTATATGTATATTTCTTTAGAGACATGTACTCTTGTACCTTTGTCGCATGACCTGCACTAAGGTACATGGGTCACACAATTGAATCGACCTGCATTAAGGACATGGGCCTCATGAATTTCATGTAAGGATTGGGTCACATATTCTCTAGTCTTAATTTCTTTCTTCATACTTATAAATAAGATTATGTGCGTTCTCTGAACTAAGGTATCTTTATTTTTTATTTGTATCTGATTCATGTCTACCATTGTATGATAATTTCTCCTCTATGACACTAAGGTGTCCTATATGGTGCAATGCACCCTCTATTGTGACAACGTGCCCTCAGTTGACACTGAAATGTCCTCTATGATACAACACACCCTTCATTGACACAATGTGTCCTCTGTGACACACACAATATCCTCTGAATTTTCACGGGACTCTCTGGTGAGGACTTATCCTATAATGTATATAGTTAATGTTTTGATGTCATTCTCTATGTATTTTCTTAGTTTCTTACCTCTGAATATTAATTTATTCTCTATCAATATGTATCTCTATTTTGCGATGAATTTAAATCTAAATCTGAAATTAGTAACTCTACTCTTTAATTCTGAACTGACTTTAATTCTGAATCTCAAATATTAAATTACTGAGACTAGATGAAATTTTTCTAATGTATATTGATCTAACATATGACCATTCATGAATGAGTAATCTAAATCTGAATTCAAAATTTAGTATTCTTATTGTCTGATGGATTTTAATCCAAAGCCATGATTTAATAGGATGACTGAATTTATTTCTGATATCAGGTATATGATATCTGAGTCTAAAGGCTTGAGAAAAATAAACTAAATTGGTTACAGAATTACTAATTATATGAAAATAGCTTAATATCTGATATCTAAAATATTATTTCTGATGATAAATCAATCTCAATAAAATCTCATTAAGTCTGATCTTAACATGAATATTAATGCATTCATATGAGCTTAAATATTAAATCTTAAAACATGAATCTTATAAAATATTATCTTGTAAACTTAATCATAACTAATGCACCATATTCGTTTAATATTATCATGAACTCAATTCTCAATACATTCTGGTCTTAATAGAATCTTGATCTTAAAAACTTAATCATGTCTTAATATGTTCAAACTTGTATTCTTATATTGTACTTAACTCTTAGATCCTAATCATTTTAAAATCTAAATAATTTCTTAGTTCTTAAATCTCAATTTATCAAAAAACCTAAATAACATAATTCTACTTGAAATCTTCAAACATAATTGTTAATGAACTTACATCATAAATCTTAATCATCTTGAGAAACTATAATAACATAACTTTGATTGGAAACTAAATTACAACCATCTTAATCTTCCTTAGTTAATCTTAACTATATTACTCTACTTGAGAGTATAATATCAAGTAAATTATGGACATCTTGTTGAGTAGTATGAAACATAAAACACTAAACATATTAATCACGAAATACTCATGGGCATGGACCATTTACCTCTCTGTTATAAAAGATCCTAGTTACTCTTCTTAGGTTGATGAACCTTACTACTAGATTGATTGAAATCCTAATTATCATGTTCAAGGGATGATTATTCAGTAATAAGCATTACTCGACCCAACTACAAGGGTTTGATGGTTCTTTAAACCCTAAATATACTAAGTCTTCGGATTAATAAAAAAATGAAACATGCCCTGAACCCTAAACCATCATCTAGATCTCGAATCACTGTGCAAAATTCATATAAGTTCACCTTCATCCGGGCTCTGTAGCAATGTCCATGAATGTATAAAGATTAGATATATTTTAACCAAACAGAAAGCTTAGAAAAGACATGTCACTAATACTATCCAAATCCACCCAATCAAGATTTAGGATCGTCTTGATGTGGTCCAATCGAGTGTCTCCCGTTGGATTATCTTGAACGACCGAGAGGAAGGGCACACTCAAATCCTAAAAACAGCCATAAGTGCATTTTACATGAAAATATTGTATAAGGGAAAATCGGGGAAACACTACCCAGTTTCTTATTCTTCAGTCTGCAAATACAAATAGCAACACTAATGAGAAAACATTCTCTCCAACTCATTTAAAGGGAAACGAGATGAAAAGAAAAGATTGGACTTGAGTCCATCTTACCCTACCGAAGCCAGTAAGCCCGTAATTGAGCTTGTTGGTGGTAAACATACACAAAAACCTCCTACCGCCATGGCAAGGATAGAGAGCTAGGTGGATAACCACTAGAGAGAAAAGAAACTCAAAATTCAAGATGCTATTTGATTCGTCAATGAAAATTGAAGTTACTGATGAAAGGAGCAAGTAAATGGGGTGGTATGCTTGAAAATTTGATGTAGTCCCAATGAATAAGAGAAAGACCGATCAATGGAATACATGTGATCTGGTTGAATATCTGGTTGTAAAAGTTCCCTACTGATATGTTTGGGTCTATCGTCACTCCAGATAGTGTCTCGATGGTCGAAGAAGCCTTGTTGTACCAGAGGAGAAAGGGAGGCAAGTATGAGGGTAATATATGGCAATGAGATTGACGGTTTATGGTCAGGGATGATCCTTGTCATTTTCTAAATTTTTTTATATAGATGAAGGTCCGTAGGATTGGGGTCTCTTGTAGTGGTTAAAACATGGGAAGTCCTTTACGGCTCTGAGAGTATGAGGGGCATATGGCACTAGAGTTCTTCATATCTAGGATGTACAGCATCAGAAGAAAAAGGGCATGGTGTGGGTGATATAAGTTGAACAAGATAAATCTTAAGTGGCTATCATCCTGAGGAGGAGTGAAGAGAGAGATTGAGACGGGAGGGGAAGTCAGGGACTATAGAGTCTCGAAATCCTGAGAATGAGTGGAGGGGATGAGTCCCCTACCCGTGAGAAGATATGAGTCCACAAGTTCTTGGACTCTTACTATACAACAGTCTGTGTGACACATAATTAAGACCAAAAAATTAGGTCGGGCCAAGTAATAGGTGTTTTGAAAAAAAAATGATTAATAACAATATGGAATCTTTTCTAATTAAGTTAGTGAGTGAAATGAAGTTCAAATGACCTCAAATTTAAACCATAAGTATATGAAGGGGTCTACAGCCTTTTCAACCAATTAGAATTAGGTTTTGACTATGTTTTATTCAAAAATCTATATATATCATTATCTTGATTCAAATGCATTACAAGATAGAACTAATTCAATTCATCTATCCTTATTTAGTCATTTAATTTAATTGAAAGATTCAGGATGATAGCCACTTAAGATTCATCTTGTTCAACTTTCATACACTTTTGAGGTAATTATTTTAGTGGAGAGAGAAAAAGAGAGAAGATAATTCTATTTATCTTTAATGCTAACAATTGTCTACATTAAAAAGAAAGTATTACCATTACTTATGGTTCAAGAAATCTATTTCATATTTTTAAAAATCAAGTCTCTCACCTTATCTTTTATCTCTTTATTCAATAAGAAATATTATTACTTGGGCTTTTTACATTAGGTCCACAAGTTATATTTTATTAGCAAAATAATACATTAAATATTCTAAATTATATATAAAAAATTTGGCTATTACAAACAATGTCATAAAAGATTTTACATGTGACCTTTAAGGTTTGGTTGATTTTTTGTTGCTGCCTCTATAATTCATATGTATTACTGATCGAGCTTGAATTTGTACTTCAATAATTCATATTTCATGGTGTGATTTAAATTTTTTTATAGTGATATTTATATGGTAAGAACCTAAAATAGATTGTTCTTATTGTAGCATGTGGCAATACTTCACAAAAAAGAAGAAATGATGCACATACTAGAGAAGTTCCCCAGAATGGGAGTATCAGATGTGATGTTAGGAAAATGCACAATGCTAACTTCCTCAATTGACCACAAGTTCATTTTTCTGAAACACCGGTTTAACATTATTATACATAATATGATGTATATGTATGATACATCAAATTGAGCTTATAAGGTAAGATATACTTTTATACTAAGATGATGTTTGATCGTGTGCTTGAATGTAGATGATATAATTGAAGACTGAATGGAATATTCTCACATACTAAACTTAGTTTTTGTATTTATCTAATGACAAGTTTCTTGTGTACTGTTATGATATATATATATATATATATATATATATATATATATATATATATATATATATATATATATATATGTATATATATATTGGCCTTCCATTCTTTTCAATTTGTCAAAAATGGGCCTTGGGTACGAGGTATAACCAGGTATAAAACATCTTATTTTATTGCCCACTCAAGACTTTTAAGTCTATTAGTCAGGGATTGGATCTGGCCAACCACTATAGACCACAAAACTTTTGACGATGGTATGTTGATCAAGTATTCTCTTTGACCATGACATATTGGTCATGATTCACAAGTATTGGTTAATGATTTAACCTTCTTCTTTATCCAATTTTGTAGTAGTATTAATTCCATGCCAGTGAGTACACCCTCCACCATGAAACTAATATTATCTTTCAGTTTAGCTTGAAAGTTAGTTCTATAAAAACTTGTGTAACTTATTTTCATCAGAAGTGGTTATCATATAGAATCACAATTATTTACCTTTGTTGTTTCAAGTTGACAATAGGTCCAACATTCCTTTCCTCACCATAGGGAAGCTATTATACATTATTATGAAAGTAAGTTTAATCAAATCACATACACAACATCTTATTAAAAAGATTTAATTCCTTCAAAAAGTATTTTAGAGTGATAGTCTAAAGTTTTTTGAAATTACATTCTCTTTCTCCCATACACACCTAAAAGTAAGATAATAAATATGAACTACTTTCTTTATGTAAATATGTGATGTTCAGTTTTGCAGACCGGGTCTTGGGTGTAGCTATATATCAACAACATCAAAGTGGACCAGACTTCAGCACCTTGTGGAAAATCCACTCAAAAGTAGCTTTATATAGTGATAAACTAGCTAGAGTGTGTGATTTCTGTACAAAAAAATTACTGAGAATTACCATACATTAAAGCATGGATGTTGTACATGAATCAAGAAACTCAGTATCTTGCAGTTGGGTCTCCCTGTTTACTCCATCTGGTTTATACCACAAGTACACATCAAAGTTTGACCTGAGCATAACTTCATTTCAGAGCAAAAGAGCATATCTTCATTTTTTAGTAGTATTTCTAGCACGTTGCAACTGTTATAAAAATAAATAATAAGTGCACTATGCTATATGAGTATAACTACTAAATTCCTCATGTGTAATACTGTAGGAGTTAGTTTTATCGTGGATCATAACTATATACCTTTATGCAAAATACAGTTTCATATTGACTACATGCCCAATATTATTTTTGTGGCAACAGTGAAAGATGTTGAAAATAAATATTAGCTGAATCGCATATTTAGCAACTTGTTACAAAGAAGTCGTCACATTGCAAAATGTTGCAAACTATCAGTAAAATGTAAAATAGAATTACATTTTGATAAACATATGCTTGTTCGAGAGTTTGGTAGTTATTGAAAGGTGTTAGCAGGTTAAGATGTGTGCATCAGACACACCTAATAACAACAGTAGTACCTACACGTATGGACTAGGCATGCAAGAATCATATTACAAATTAACAAGAAACCACAAGAACATTGAATTTACGTGGAACCCCCCCCCAAACAATGTGTGGGAGAAAAACCACGGCGTCAAAGCCCGATGAAAAAATTCACTAATCAACATATTATAATATTTGTCTCAAGATTAGATCCAAAATTATAGGAATATTGAGCAAAAGGAAGAGATAAAAATAAAACCAGATCGGTACGTCACCACACCAAAAGGCCTCCCAGAAAAACAACCTCTTGTAGAGAATACCCAAGTGGAACAAGACAGAGATGATGTTGAAGAATCTAGTATAGAGACTGGTGAAGAGACTAGATGATGCTAAGCCTACTTTCCTTTTCTTCATCCTTCTTTTCTTCTTCCTTGACACTTGTTCACACGAACAACTAAAAATAGAATGTTGGCGGCTACTTTTCTTACAGCTCGTATTGATGCATCTAAGTGGATGCTGACTGGGGGTATTTAACCCTCTCCACGCTGCCTTGCCTTGCCCTAATGGACTCTTCCCATGTTAGGCTCGATAAAAAGGTCGATGGCCCAACAATCTCCCCCTCCAGCCTAAAAGGAGAGATTGTCCTTATGACTCCTCAGATGGAGTCCAATCCGGCGAACTCCTTACAAGTAGCAATATTTTTTTATAGGAAATGCCTTCGTCAGCATGTTAAAAAGATTGCCACTGATGTGGACCTTCTTTAGCTTTAACTAGTCATAACTGATATTTTCACACAACCAATGATATCTCAGATCAATATGCTTTCTCCTGGGGTGAAAAGAAATATTCTTTCTCAAGTCCATGACAATCTGACTGTCATAGTAAATAACATACTCTCCTATGTCAAACTTAATTCTTATAAGAAACATTTGAGCCAAACTATTTCTTTCCCTGTTTCACAAGTTGTGATATATTATACCTCGGTAGTAGATAAAGTAACACACTTTTGCAATTTAGACTGCCAACATATAGCTCCCATTGCAAAAGTGAACAAAAAATATGAGGTAGACTTCCTATGATCAAAATCACCTGTTAAATCTGCATCTATGAAGCCTCTAAGAACTGGTGGTACCCCTCCAAAGTATAAACAAGCACTAGATGTGCCTCTCAAATATCTGAGTATCCATTTAACAATATTCCAATGCTCTTTATCAGGGTTAGATAAAAATCTGCTAGTCACACAAACAACAACAATATCAGGCATAGTGCACACTATAACATACATCAGACTTCCTAGTACAGAAGAGTAGTATATGTGAGACATCTCTTTCTTTTCCTTCTCAGTAGAAGGAGATTGTTTTCTACTCAATTTTAAGTCACTGACTAAGGGAGTCTCAAATGGCTTCACCCCTTTCATGTTAAACAAGTCAAGTACACACTCAGTATATTTATCTTGTGACAACCTGCCTGAAGTGACTGGCTAAGGGAGTTTCAACTGGCTTCATCCCCTTCATGTTAAACCTATCAAGTCATGCATGACGTCTATACCAAGAATATACTTGACTGGTCCTGTGTCTTGAATGTCAAAAGACCTAAACAATTCTTTCTTCAACTTGACAATCATCTAAGCATATTTTCCAACAACCAACATGTCATCAACATAAAGCAAGAGAATGATGAAACTATCACCTGAAAATATTATGAAGTAAACACAATGTTTTACCTTTGTCATGTAGAAACCTTGCTTTAAAATAAAAGAATCAAACTTTTTGTACCACTGCCTTGGTGCTTATTTAAGCCCATAGAGACTTTTCATCAATCTTCAAACCATATGTTCTTTACCTTTCACTACAAATCCTTCAGGTTGCTGCATATAAATCTCTTACTCTAGCTCACCATGAAGGAAGGTTGTCTTTACATCAAGATACTCAATATTAAGGTCTAAGCTAGCTTCCAACCCCAAAACAGTGCAGATGGAAGTCATTTTCACCACTGGAGAAAATATATCATCAAAGTCAATCGCCTATTTTTTCCTAAATCCTTTCACCACGAGTCTAGATTTGTGTCTAACAGTGTTGTCATTTCCAACTTTTTTTATCTTGAAGACTCACTTGTTCTTTAAGTCTTATCTGCCTTTAGGAAGCTTGCATAACTCATAGGTATCATTTTTCTTCAATGAGTTCATCTCAACTTGCATTGCATGCAGCCATTTATCATTTTCTTAACGACACTTTGCTTCCTCATAGCTTTTGGTATCCCCATGTTCTGTGATCAATGACCATGTTGAACCATAATATCTAGTAGACACCCTTTTCTCTCCAGTAGACCTTCTCAGCTATGGACCTGTTGGATCTACCGGTTGAGATTCCCCCCCCTATCCAGGAACCTCATCATCAAGGACACTATTTGCACTAAGATCATCCTCTACCATATCATCATGTGGGATCTCATCGTCCTAAACATGGTCTGCAACAATATTCTATTGGATTGTGCTCAGGCTATCTCGTCACTGTATCAAACAACATTTGGTCCTCAAAGAAGATAACATCTCTAGATCTGGTTATCTTCTTTTTTTTTGGGTCCCAAAGCATGTAGCCAAAACACTCATCACCATAGCCAACAAAAATACAAGGAACAAATTTTTTCATCAAGCTTCTGCCTCTGCTCCTTAGGATCATGGGCAAATGCCTTACACCCAAACACTCTAAGGTGAGAATAAGAATTTGGCTTCTCTATCCACACACTCTCTAGAGTATCTAAATCTAAATGAACTGATGGTGACCTATTAATCAAGTATCAAGTAGTGTTTCATCCTTTGCCTAGAACTCCTTAGGTAGATTTGCATTCTTCATCAAACATATAACTCACTCCACAATGGTTCTATGCATTCTTTTAGCCAAACTATTGTGTTGTGGGGTAACATGAACAATCTTCTCATGTCGTATGCCAGATATTTCACAGTAAGACCTAAACTCTATGGAATCATGCTCTCCTTCATTCTCAGAATCAAGACATTTAAGCTTTGTACATGCCTCCTTTTCTACCATGGCTTGGAACTTCTTGAAAGTATCAAACACCTGATCTTTCCTCTACAAATAGTAGACTCACACTTTCCTGATGCATCATCAATATAAGTAATAATGAATCTTCTTCCACCCAAGAAATTGACTTCCATAAGACCAAAAACATTAGAAAAAATCATGCCTAACACATTAGACTTATTCACACAATGATCACTAAACTGGATTGTTTTTTTTCTTCCAAGCAAACAACTTTTGTATGGGTCAAGAATCACATTCTTAGCACAGGGGATCAAATATTTCTTTGCAAGAAGTTGTAGTCCTTTCTCATTCATGTTCCCAAGCCGCTTGTGCCATAAATTTGGAGAACTAGAGCTATCCACAATGTTGACACTATCATTGAGGACGTTTATGTTCAATTCATATAAGGTGCAACAAATTTTGCCTCTAGCCGCTACCGAGTGTCACTTGGTGACAATAGATCTCAAGTCACCATAATGATTTTCAAAGCCCTGAATGTCTATTCCATATCTGGAGATGATGTTATAATCAATTTTAGGAACATGTCTAGCATTCTTCAACAAGTTGGTATAACCCAACTCGGTCTCAATGTGCACATCACCAATCCTATGAATCTTTGGATAGCTTTTAGTAGCCATCTTTGTCATTCCAAAATTCCCAGACTTGTAGGAGTAAAAGAAATGTCTATGAGGAGTGATGCGGTAAGAAGAACTAGTGTCCAACACCCACTCAGTGTTGTCACAAATACGTAGACAATGTCTCATGGCAACTCCACATGTACGTACCACTTCAAAATATGTAATGACTACAACTCTATTACTATCATAATATATCACTTTTTGTTTTCCTTCTTTAATTTCCTTTTTGCGATGCTTGTAGAATTTCTATACATGACTTGGCTTGGGGCAGTAATGACACACTATCTTTCTTCTGAACTTTGACATGTTCTTTGACTTTCCACTCTCACCACCCTAGCCACGACTATGACTCCTCCCCTATCCATAGCAACAAAAGCATGTGAAATTGAAGTCTCTATTGAGATATGTCATCCCCTCTCTTCATTTAGCAGGGTATTGGACACAATGTCCAATATCAAATTCCCCTCTGGAGTAGAGTCGCTAACAAAAATCACCAAGGTCTCTTAACTATCAGGTAAAGAACCAAGAAGTAAAAGTGCATGTAACTCGTCATCAAGTGACAAACCCATCATGGCTAACTGATTCACCATTCTCTTAAAATCATTCAGGTACACTAACATATAATCGTCTTCCTTGAACTTTAGGTTGACAAGCTTCTTAACTATAAATATTTTGTTCCCTACAATCTTTCTCTCATACAACGACTCAAGATTCTTCCATAGAGAGTGAGCAATGGTCTCGTTGGCAATCTGATGGAAGATAGCCTTATCAAGCCAACAATGGATGGGGCCCATGCATTTTCTATTCATATGTGTCCAGTCCTCCCATTTTGTGTCCGCTGATTTACTCGCATCTCCCTGAAACGGTTCATAAAGATCATTGCAGTAAAAAAATATTCCATCTTTATCTTCCACACCAGCCAGTTTGATGTTGTCAAATTCATCATATTATTTGTGATGTCCATCTAGTCCACCTAGCCAAATAGTGTCTGATACCACTTAAAGGTGTTAGCAGGTCAAGATGTGTGTATCTGACACATACAATAATAGTAGAAACACCTACACATGTGGACTAGGCACACAAGAATAATATAGAAAACTAGCAACCATAAGAACACCAAATTCATGTGGAAAACCCCACAATGTGTGAGGGAAAAATTATGAGGTCAAAACCAGACGGAGAAATTCACTAATCAATAGATTACAACTAGTATATGCACGTGCTTTGCACGTCAATCATTTTAGAAGCTTATTAAGGTTTGGTTATTTTTTTATAGTTAATTTACATCATTTTTAAAAATCAGAACATCTTGAATTTGATTATCTAGAGATATCCATTGACATTTATTTACGGATATGACTACACGACAAGTGTTACTTAAATTAAATTTTAACATATTTATGTTTGTTGTTGTTGTTGTTCGAAGAAATTTGCAAGAACTAATATAGTAAATACCAATCATTATCTGATATCTGATATCACATAATCATTATTCATAAATATAAAAGTTGTCTTTGTGAGAATTGGCATTCAAAATGGTTATAGTTCTTTATTGGAAAGGATTTTAACTCTATGTGTGTGGTTGTGTATTGAAAGTTTGCGATAGCACAATTATAGTCTTTCATGTAATAAATACCATATATGATGGATTGGTATCGCATAGTCCTTACAAATTTCTTCTTAGGAAAGCATAAACTCACCAAAAGTCCTAGCATAATACTCTCTCTCAAATGGTTGCATTACTAAACATTTGCATTATTTTACCCTGTTTTCTTTGTAAATGAATTGTTTCCTTGAGTTGGGACCTTTCCAAGATGTTCTTCTGCTAATGTGAGAGTGGTATCTTCCTATCTAGACACTAATTCACTTTATGGAGATCAAACATGCCAAAATAACTCATACAGACACAAATTCAATAATGCTTTGGTATTCCCTATTTCCTTTATAACTTAATTTGGATCATAGCATCAATTCATAATAGTGACCATACCCATTATTAAGAACAATGTCCTAAAGTTCTTCTACAATCTTACACAAACTTCAGATACATGTCCACTAACTTAAGATGTTGATATACGGTTATTGACATCACTGCCACTGTATATCAAAATATAAATCACTATCATCCAATGGCTTCTTTTCATTAGAAAAAGTATGTTGACCAATGGTAAATTGCTATCAAATTCATGTAGTCTTCTATGAACTTTTTATTATATATATCAATGTACTTGATAGATCATTATGTGAAAATAATTGGTCATCAATATTATATAAAAATCATTTTATTAAATATGCCATATACATGGTAAAATCCTTGAGATTCCTTGATATTAGAATTCCCCCCTTATAATATCTTAAATCAGCATCACAATATGAAAATTGGAATGACAACCCTGATAGTGTTGAAATTTCACAATGATGATAAGAAGTTTGGTAGGATCATGTTGATTCTCATATGGAGATGCTCCACCTATTCTTTCCTCACAGCATCGTTACCGTAAGAATTGTCCCTAGGTTCTTAGAGGATATATTAAAGTGCATCTAAGATGCCACCATTATGACTTCACGATGTTCTGTCAATAAACTCAATGTTGATCCTTGTAGATCATCCACCTCCATTTGGTTTCTCTAGGGGAGAACAAGCACATTTCACTGGTATGAAACATGCATTGCACCACCTTAAAGAAGGTTTACATTATGGAGGCCGCAGCGGTACTTTTGAGTGGGATATAAAAAAATTCAATAAGGACATTACTTACTTAACTTGCAAGATCAATTTTCTAATAACTATTTGATATAGGAATATCACTTCAAACATCATATCTCACTCTCTTTCTATCCCCTCTTTGTCCATCACAATCTAGCCCTTTTCTTTCAAATTGTCATTCTATCTTAGAATGGATTCACTAAGTTACTGACATTGTTCTCAAATGAATATAGCTCAAGTAATTATTCATATGATCAAAATGAGAAACAGTTACATTGGATGTAGAAACATGTACACGATTTAGAAGAAAATCAACAACCTCCACAAGAAACAATGAAGACAAAAATTATATGGTTTTATCGAGATGAGATATGACCATACTGGAGAAAGAGAACAATTCATCGTATTAAAAAAGGTACAATGGAGACTTCTCTCAAAGTGATATTCAGAATCTTATAAACAATACATCACACACTATGTTCATAAAATAAAACTACATTGAGTATGGAACAACGCATAAATGTCAACACTACACCCCTACATGCCTAGGAGTGTATATGGCATGCTTTATGTTCTAACCATAGAAATGTCTATGTATATATAGCAGAGGAAATCTTAATTGAACCTTTGATGGAATAATATGGGCTAGGAGAACGAATGGACACCATCAGACCAATACTTACTAGCCTACTCTCTTTGACAAAAGATGGAGCTTTGGCTTTCTACACCAACATATTTTTGGTCAATGAACAACCTCAATTGGCGAGTCAGTATAGTCCCACATCTTGGCCTTGCATGAGTTTTCTCTTGTCCAATCTGGAATGATGTTCTCAACAAAAACAACATATCAACCATTATCCTTTCAGAAGGAACCAAGTCAATAGCAAATATTTGTTTAGGTGGAAGTGGGCTTCTAGTAGGTTTGTGTAATCTTATATGCTTAGAAGGGTGAAGTGAAGACTAATCACGGATGAAATTTGTTTTCAAATGTTTGAAATGGTCAGAAATATGGTGATGGTGGTAGTGGGCGAAATGAGCTCATGCTTGCTACCGAAAATGTTTTATATGGTTTTAAACTGCAAAGGTTGTATATGCATGGAGAAAGTAAGGAGAGCATAAATAAGTATATAGTACCCCATATAAGTGATTGGGTGCGAGATTAATGGAAGTGCCATGGTCTATATAATAAAAATAAACTTTGTTGCATGCGGGCAAGTACATATATTGTGAACATGATAGACGAGAAATAACCCGCAGCAAAATGAGTAATTTACAAGAGGATTTCCTCTTCTTCATACTAACAAATAACCTCTAAATAGTATACGCAATGTAAGGCATGCATTGGTTCAGCAAGTGTGTGATAACGTATTTGTATAATTAAATGTCTGTGTAACAAAATAGAAAGTATTAGAACAACATATAGTATACACAAACCTATTGAAATTAAACATGTGGTCTGGATTTGGTCATGTACTCTTTGAAACTTTTGGTGCAAAAGAAGTAAGATACTTCCATGATATTAGCAAAATTATCAACATCATCGTATTTGAACAGTCTTTTTCTTATTTTCTAATCTTCTTCTTTCATAAATAAGTGATGATCCCTGCTTTAAAGATCAAAGACCTTATCTTAAAGAAGACGGGCCCGGGACGACCTTGAACATGATTCAATACTCCTTTTGGTTAAAATACGACGTTGGTTATCTTTTGTAAGCAGTCCCTCTTTATAAATTGATTTTTTAGTATGACAGTTGTTGTTTGCTAGTATTGTTCTTAGATGAAATTATAATTTTGATTTTCACACATGTACAATAAACTAATAAAATCATAAACATAATCAACAACTGACTTTATATTTTTATTTCATTAATCAAATGTACCTTTGATTGTATGCACCATGTTAGTTTCTATTTAGTACTTTTGTTGATGACTTTTGACACTACATTTAATATATTCAAGTACTAATTCTAGATTTAGCCGTAAAATATGTACAGACGTACACCTGGTTAGATCTAGTATTATATCCTACTAAGAAGTGGATGGAATTAAAAAAAAAATCTAAGAGTAATAAGTGCTAGTAGTTGACTATAACTCTTTTATGGTATGGTTGTTTTATAACAGCGGTTGCTTTAATACAACGACTGCATGCACGTAAAATGGTGCACAAGACACTAATAATTGTTTTACCTATGAGATCGTGCCACACATTACTAAAAGGTATATATATTGGATGTTTTGCATGTTCCCGATGTGAGGGTGCGGATGTTGATGGAGACGGTGTGTTGTTAATAATTTCCTTTTTTTGTAATCACCTCTGGTCCAATGCATGCATTCTCCTTCACAATTGTTATCATTTGGATTCGATGTCTGTGTTACATTACATATATATCTCTATAATGTATTATATAGCATTATACAAAAATAAACAATGGAGTTAGGGCTTTCGCGCGCTGCCGTAGTTAGTGAATTTTTTATATGGAATTGGCTTTCTATCGAAGACAAAAGGGTTTGACTATAGCATACAATAAATACCAACTTTGCTGACGAAAAAGCTTCTTGTTCGGTGATATCTATGCAGTTGCAAGATGCATTAGTCCTATTGATTGTGTCCCCTAAAATATTCATCAAAACATGAAGTTGAAAGCATATTAGCACATATTTTATTAAAGACCTCCACGAACCCCAGAATCGGAAAATGAAACTGGAATCGTTGCGAAAACATTATTAATTTTCTGCATATTGCTATCAAACCGCCTAACCACAATTTCACAAAGTTAAAAACCAGAATTGCACGTCTAAAAGATTGCGAAAACGTTACTTCTTAGGCCAATTGACTAAAGTATTTTCCAAAAAATTTAGCAAGACCTGGATGATTATAGTACAAAACTGTAATTGTTGGATATGGAGCGATCAGGGGAAGACACTTGTGCTGCATGATGAAACACGGTCTGTGTTGGTTGTCTAACTCAGAAACATTGCTATCAAGGAGATGGAATCTATATAGTCGGAGGCGGTGCAGCACAACTTGCGCAAGCTATGGCGGTTCTAGTCGACCATTCATATCATGGTGGAATCTCACCGTCGCATATGTGGTGGAGGCTGCAACATCGGCCATCCCCTTAGAGAAGGGCTCCTGTTGTACGATCTTGTGTGAGGGGAACCGGTGGGTTGTTGCAGCAGAAGTATCCATGGCATGGCCAGGATGAACCGTTGGACATGAGATCCGCGATTGAGAACGGTGTAGTGGCAAGCAAATATGTCTTGATTCACGATGGGAGGAAGGGATCTGAAAGATGGACTTTTACCGTACATGCGTCGAAAGTCCAACTTTATGAGGACAATTGATCTACGGATATTTATATTTCATGAGTTCATAGATGAGCGGAAATTGCAGTGAGACGAGTCTTAGCTCTTAGTGTTAGATAACTGATTACCGTTAGCGGTTAGTTTCGTAACTGCTGTAACTATTAGCTAGTTATTGTAGCAGCTTATTTATGTAGCTAGGCTATTGTGGTAATCATTTATTTAGTATGGGTTAAGCCCAATGTAGTGCAGCAAGTACATGTGAGAATGTAGTGTTGTTTCTAGTACAAATGGCAAAGAAGTTTTATCCCATATTGCTCACACCTAGAACTTTTGTGGTCCTCATATGTAGGATCACATGGGGCACTAGTGTCCAAAGGAGTCATAGGAAGGAGGTATGCTCACCTCCTTGGTGGGTGGGGATACCACATCACAACGCACGCACGCGCGCGTGCCACGCCTGGCAGGGCCGGGCTCAGGCTTGTGGGTTGTGGATTGATTGTGGAGATACAACTACGTAATTAATTACTCGTGTAATTAATTGTTGCTTTCTTATTCGGATTTCTTAAATCCTAATTAGAAAGTGTTTCACTTTTACGGATTATTCCCGTATTGTGTACGAGAGCAACCGAGTGTTAATGTAGTGTTGTTTCTAGTGCAAATGGAAAAGAAGTTTTATCCCATATTGCTCACACCTAGAACTTTTGTGGTCCTCATATGTAGGATCACATGGGGCACTAGTGTCCAAAGGAGTCCTAGGAAGGAGGTATGTTCACCTCCTTGGTGGGTGGGGTTACCACATCACAACGCACGCACGCGCGCGCGCGCCACGCCACGCCTCGCCTCCCCTGGCCTGGCCGGGCCGGGTCGGGCTCGGGCTCGGGCTTGTGCTTGTGGCTTGTGGATTGTGGTGAATGTCTTCCGTCTTCTTTTTGCACTAGGATACAACTACGTAATTAATTACTCGTGTAATTAATTGTTGCTTTCTTATTCGGATTTCTTAAATCCTAATTAGAAAGTGTTTCTCTTTTACGGATTATTCTCGTATTGTGTACGAGAGCAACCGAGTGTTGCATCTAACTGGGAATAGGATTAGGGATGTGCGTGACTATTTATATGACTCCGGTCATTAGGGTTAAACACACCGAAAACAATTTCTGCCGCCGTGTGTTTTGTGAACCCTAATCCCGAGTGCGAGATTCATCGTCCCCGGAGTTGCTTTGCGGAGTTGTCCTCCTGTGCGAACCGGGACTCGTCGTCCTTCCCTTCAGACGCAGCTGTCAGGCGGTGGTACCTGCGGTGGCTGTGCTGCACTGGTAGCATTGCGACATGCGCGAGCAAGACGTGCAACTTCCAGGTTCGTGCCGGATCAAGACTGGGAGAACGGTGCATATCCGAGAGGATTGCCGGGCACTGGTTTCTTTAAGTAACACGTTCGTTTCTCAACGAACGATCTGGTTTGCGAATCTAACTCTCAATTTTGTTCTCCTGCATTGCTTGTTCTTCGAATCTTATTTTGGATCTACCTGCACTGTTAATTAAATTGCACCTGACGCTGTTGCATGAACGACAACATACTATATTAACAACAGTCTTAAAGAAACCAGTATTTCTGTCGTTAATTAACATGGCCGGTCAGGGTAATTCGGGATGTAGGATTGATACAACCAATATGTCTGAAAAATTTACTGGTACGAACTTTGCCCGTTGGCAGAGTCGTATGGAAATTTGGCTGAATATTGCGGGATATGATCAGTATTTAATTGAAACTGAACATGTATCTGATGACACAATTCCTGATAATGCCAACATTATTGCTAATTGGAAGAAGGGTGATAAAACGTGCCGCGGGTTGATTCTGTTTGGTTTAAATAACAAACTGTATGACTCTTACTCAAAGCCTCCAGTCACTACGTCCAAGGTTTTATGGGAATTGTTAGTTAAGAATTTTAGCACTGAAAATCAGGGTGTTGAAAAATACTGTGTGTCTAAATTTCTTAAGTTTCAGATGGTTGAGGGTAAATCAGTTTCTGATCAAACACACGATCTACAACTCCTAGTTCATGAACTCTCAGATGCCAAGATGGTGTTGCCTGAGAAATTCGTTGTTATGTCTATCATAGAAAAATTCCCTAAGTCTTGGGAATCGTTTGGTATGTCTCTGAAGCATCGCAAAAGGACACACACCATGGATGAATTAATGATGGATATTAATATACAAGAAGAACACTTAAAGGAGAAAGGGGTCAAGGTGCCTACTGATGCTAATCCAACTGTTAATCTTACTTCTACAAAAAACACCAAAGATAAGAAATCTAAGAATGCACATAAACCCAAGGCAAAGATCCAAAAGAAACCGAAGAACAAATCTTGTTGGACTTGTGGACAGGTTGGCCACTGGAACAAGGATTGTCCTAATAAGAAGGCAAAGAAAGCTACCACATCTGCAACTGAGGAGGCTGTGGTCAACATGATGACTACATCCTTGAACCTCAATGATGGGTACGTGTCTATTAAACCTGAAATTCTCTCTATATTTGAACCACTTTATTGGATAATTGACACTGGGGCTAATGTACATGTATGTGCTGATAAATCCCTGTTTGTGTCTTATCAGGCCTCTCGAGGTCGGTCCGTGACTTTGGGCGATTCCAGCTCTGCAGAAGTCAAAGGCGAAGGACGGGTGGACTTGAAGTTCCCTTCGGGGAAGGTTTTGACTCTTAACAGGGTCAGACATGTTCCAACCATTCGACGCAATATCCTTAGTGGCGTCATATTAGTTAGAGAAGGTTATAGAGTAGATTGCAAATGTAATAAGGCTATTATTACACGCCTTCGTGATTCTTTGTTTTTTGGCAAGGGGTACTTATGTGATGTGGAGAACTTGTTTAAGATTCATGTTGAACCTGTTTCAAATTCCGTTTTAAATTTGAATGATTATAGTTCTGTTTGCATGAATCTTGTTTCATTCGATGTATGGCATTCACGTTTGGGACATGTTAATGTTGCCTCAATGAAGCGTATGATGAATCTAGATTTGATCCCTAAATATGAAGTTAGCAACAATAAATGTGAAATCTGTGTACAAGCTAAATTGTCTAGGAAGCCTTTTCATTCTGTGAATAGGAATTCGGAAATTTTGGATTTAGTTCATACAGATATCTGTGAATTTAATGGTGTTGCTACGAGAGATCAAAAGCGTTATTTTATAACTTTTATTGACGATGCGAGTAGATACTGTTATGTCTATTTACTTAGAAGTAAAGATGAGGCATTGGATAAATTTCAAATTTATAAGAAAGAAGCTGAAACTCAAACCGGTAAAGTACTTAAGCGATTAAGGTCTGATAGGGGAGGAGAGTATACCTCGAATTTGTTTTTGGAATTTTGCCAATTACATGGTATAGTTCATGAGGTAACTGCTCCTTATTCACCACAATCAAATGGAATAGCTGAACGTAAAAACCGAACCTTAATAGATATGGTAAATACCTTACTCCAAACATCTGGATTACCCAACTTTATGTGGGGGGAAGCTTTGAATACGGCTTGCCATATTCTGAATAGAGTTCCCCATAAACATTTAGAGAGTAGTCCGTTTGAGTTATGGAGAGGAAGGAAACCGAGTCTTAAATATCTTCGAGTGTGGGGGTGCCTTGCTAAGGTACTTGTCCCTGAACACAAAAGGAAGAAATTAGGACCGAAAACGGTTGATGCCATATTCTTAGGTTATGTAGAGACAAGTTATGCTTATAGATTCCTGATTGTAAAATCAGATATCTCTGGCATTGAGGTCAATACAATTGTGGAATTACGTGATGCTACATTCTTTGAGGATGTGTTTCCTATGAAAACTGGTGTGCCCAATGAAGTTTCTCAAGAAGATTCATTTACCACAGGTTCCATTCCCGAGCACGTGGAAAGGATGACAAATATGGGGGGCGACTCAGAACAAGCTATTTCTGAATCTGATGATTCTGAAGAAATAGTTGAACCAAGGAGAAGTAAACGGCCTAGGACATCAAAGGACTTTGGAAGTGAGTTTCTCACTTACAATGTTGAGGATGATCCTGTTACTTTCAAACAAGCTATGGAATCTCCGGAAGCTAAGTTTTGGAAAGAATTCGTTAATGATGAAATCCAATCAATTCTCTCGAATGGAACTTGGGAATTGGTGGATTTGCCTCCTGGTTGTTCTGTAGTTGGTTGCAAATGGATTTTTAAGAAGAAACTTAATGCGGACGGGACAATCAATAAGTATAAGGCTAGGTTAGTTGCTAAGGGTTACACACAAAGGGAAGGAATAGACTATTTTGATACCTATTCACCTGTTTCCCGCATGACCACAATCCGAGTGCTTATAGAATTGGCTTCCATTTATAGTCTCTATATCCATCAGATGGATGTGAAGACCGCGTTCTTACACGGTGATCTTCAAGAAGAGATATATATGGAACAACCTGAGGGATTTGTGGGTCGTGGGAATGAGTCCAAAGTGTGTAAACTTGTTAAGTCATTATATGGCTTGAAACAAGCCCCTAAGCAATGGCATGAGAAGTTTGATTCTGTGATATCATCGTTAGGCTTTATTTCTAATGAATTTGATAAGTGTCTCTACTGCAAGGTTGTCGATAATGGATTCATTTTGTTATGCTTATACGTCGATGATATCCTGCTTTTTGGTTCCGATATGAAAGTAGTAAAAGAGACAAAGTCATTCTTGTGTAGCAAGTTTGAGATGAAGGATATGGGTGTCGCTGATGTAATTTTAGGGCTTAAAATCATAAGGTCTACTGATGGTATAACTCTCTCTCAGTCTCACTATGTTGAGAAGATACTGGAGAGGTTTGAGTACACATCACGTAAACCTGTTAAGACTCCATATGATTCATCCAAACCCTTGTTCAAGAATGAGACTGGGGTTCGAGTGTCTCAATTACGATACTCTCAGATTATCGGAAGTTTGATGTATCTTATGAACTGTACACGTCCTGACATTGCATTTGCCGTGAACAAGTTGAGTAGATACACCAGTTGTCCCGACAAGACCCATTGGGAAGCTCTTGACAGAGTTCTGAGGTATATCAAGGGAACACGTTCCCTTGGGCTGCATTATGGTAAACATCCTTCCGTAGTCGAAGGATATAGTGATGCAAGATGGATTGCCGTGAATTCTGGGAGTAATGGTGTCTCAGGATATGTATTCCTGTTGGGAGGAGGAGCTGTTTCCTGGAGGTCTAAGAAACAGACCATATTGTCTCGGTCCACTTTTGAGGCAGAGTTGTGTGCTTTAGATGAAACTAGATTGGAAGCTGAATGGCTACATGGACTTATGTCTAGTTTACCTATGGTAATGAAGCTGCGTCCTGCAATTTCAGTTCACTGTGACAGCACTACAACTATTGCTAAGATAAAGAGTTCCAAGTACAATCAAAAACAGCGTAGATACATCCAAGTCAGATTGAAATCTGTAAGGGAGTTAGTGTCTAATGGGGTCGTGGCTGTAGACTACGTCGGTACCAAAGATAATACAGTTGATCCTTTCACTAAAGGTCTTACCTTGGCTTTAGTGGAAAAATCCAGGTTGGGAATGGGACTGAAACCCCTATAGATTTGCAGGCAGTAGCAACCCAACCCAAAAGAGTGGAGATCCCACAAATTGGGTTCAATGTGGTAATAACAAGCTGTCGGGTAAATCAGATGACACTATGTATTCTTGTTTGATGCTTCTTGCATCTGTGTGTCTCTTCCCTGGGAAACCTGTTAGTGTCATGACTGCAAGTTAGTAAGAGAGTAGTCTCTTAATGGTGTCAAGTCTTAGGACAGGATGTTAGAAGTACATCCTTGGAGACTCCAGCTAAGTGATTGATGTTGTGTAGGCCGCAACAGGAGAATTGGGTCGTTCTCTGTTATCAATCATGATTTATATTTTGTATGCATGGCCTTAATGCATTGTTTTTCTTTTCTACCATGTCTTTATTGTGTTGTTACCAACCTATACTCTTGTACCCAAGGTTCAGGTTCAAGACTTTTGTTCACCTAGTTCCTACGAGGGTCACAGTTGGATAACTCAGGTAGATTCAAACCGAAAGGTATCTGCTGAAAGCACAATATGGAGGACTGAATGGTAGAGTACACTACACATTGGACTTTGTGGGGGATTGTTAGATAACTGATTACCGTTAGCGGTTAGTTACGTAACTGCTGTAACTATTAGCTAGTTACTGTAGCAGCTTATTTATGTAGCTAGGCTATTGTGGTAATCATTTATTTAGCATGGGTTAAGCCCAATGTAGTGCAGCAAGTACATGTGAGAATGTAGTGTTGTTTCTAATGCAAATGGCTAAGAAGTTTTATCCCATATTGCTCACACCTAGAACTATTGTGGTCCTCATATGTAGGATCACATGGGGTACTAGTGTCCAAAGGAGTCCTAGGAAGGAGGTATGCTCACCTCCTTGGTGGGTGGGGTTACGACATCACAACGCACGCACGCGCGCGCGCCACGCCACGCCTCGCCTGGCCTGGCCGGGCCGGGCTCGGGCTTGGGCTTGTGGATTGTGGATTGTGGATTGTGGAGAATGTCTTCCGTCTTCCGTCTTCTTTTTGCACTAGGATACAACTACGTAATTAATTACTCGTGTAATTAATTGTTGCTTTCTTATTCGGATTTGTTAAATCCTAATTAGAAAGTGTTTCTCTTTTACGGATTATTCCCGTATTGTGTACGAGAGCAACCGAGTGTTGTGTCTAACTGGGAATAGGATTAGGGACGTGCGTGACTATTTATATGACTCTGGTCATTAGGGTTAAACACACTGAAAACAGTTTCTGCCGCCGTGTGTTTTGTGAACCCTAATCCCGAGTGCGAGAGTCGTCGTCCCCAGAGTTGCTTTGCGGAGTTGTCCTCCTGTGCGAAGCGGGACTCGTCGTCCTTCCCTTCAGACGCAGCTGTCAGGCGGTGGTACCTGCGGTGGCTGTGCTGCACTGGTAGCAGTGCGACGTGCGCGAGCAAGATGTGCAACTTCCAGGTTCGTGCCGGATCAAGACTGGGAGAACGGTGCCTATCCGAGAGGATTGCCAGGCATTGGTTTCTTTAAGTAACACGTTCGTTTCTCAACGAACGATCTGGTTTGCGAATCTAACTCTCAATTTTGTTCTCCTGCATTGCTTGTTCTTCAAATCTTATTTTGGATCTACCTGCACTGTTAATTAAATTGCACCTGACGCTGTTGCATGAACGACAACATACTATATTAACAACACTTAGTAGAGTAAAATAGTAGATTTCCCTCTCAGGTTTAGAATCTAAAGTTGATAAAAGTAGAGTAAAAAGAAGAGATATAAATAATACTAGATAGGTACATCTCCGTATCAAAAGGCCTCCCGGAAAAGCACTCCTTAAATAGAAGAGTTTTGCTATATAGACCTCAACCCAGACGACCAGCCCGGACGAACCCTTGTCTTTTGTTACGTGTTTTCTAATGCACTTTCCCCAACTCGTTCCCACTGCACACTGCCCAAGGATGGGCTGGCAGACTACTCTTGCAAAAGTAATGTGAGAGAGAGAGAGGAAGAGAAAGAGAGAGGGTGTGGGAGTGGAGAGAGGGGAGAAGAAAGAGAAAGTGTTGCAGGAGAGAGAGAAAAAATCTTTTTTGTGAATAACTTTTAAACGGTAATGATTTTTTTAACGAAATAAACACCGACAGACTCTTCATAGAAATACTTTACAACTAGATTAAGTTCGATTAATTTTGAAAAAAAAAATATACAATCTAAAAAAGATTAGATAATGTGATTATAAAAAAATAAAAATAGGAGAGAGAAAATTATTTTGCTAATAGCTCTCAAAACATAATAAATATTTTAATGAAACGAAAAATAGTAGGTTACTAATAAAAAAATACTTTAAAATAAAATTAATGACAACATACTTTGAAATGATTATTTTTACAAAAAAAATAGAATTAATTTTTTATAATGTAGTAACAATGTTATAACATGGTATAATACATGGATAACATAGATAATTTGGATAACAAGGAATAACATGGATAACATGGTGTAACATGTTATCCATGTCATTAATAAAACATGATAATTCTTTTAAAATAGATTTACAAATTGATGAGTTACAAATAAAAATATTTTAAAATAAGGCCAATGTCTACATACTTTGATATTTTCTTTAGTAAAATAAGTATAAAAAATGGCATAACATTATGTAAAATGTAACAACATGGATAACATGTTATAACCATGTTATAACATGCACTACTACAGAAATGGCTTATAACGTCACTTTTAAAGGTGTCGGTTGTATAAATACACCGACACCTAAAGAATACAGCGTCGGTTTATAAAATAAACCGACATCAATCTGTGAAGGGCGACCAGACACGGGTATCGCTTTTATTCAGTGTCGGTTCCTTAATAACAAACCGACGCCTAAAATTAACTACCAAATCCAAAATTTTCTACGAAAAAATTTGCCTCCAAAATTTAACATATGGCGTTGGTTATTAACTAATAAACCGATGACTAAAGGTTATTCGCGAGATAAAAATTGGGCATATTTTGGTCGTCGGTTTTACAACAGTGACCGACGCTTATGGGTTTTCCCGCACTGTTTTTGAGATAAACCGACGACTATGGTCATTAATCAAGAATAATTTTTTTAATCAGCATATGTAGATAGACGTCGGTTTTTTTTAGTTAAAACCGACGACTATCATTGAGAATAAGTGTCGGTTTTTCTGTGGAACTGACACCTTTAGTTTTATGTGTCAGTTTAATTTAATAACCGACACCTAATGTTAACTTAATAGCACCCGCGCGAGCCCGACTCTTCCCCTTTCTCCGTTTCATTCATCTCGATTTCGAGGGTTTAAGCTCTGGCGACGATTCCTCTGCTCACCGCTCCTGTGTCGCCGCTCGCCTCCACCGTCGTCGTTTGCTGGTCCTCCAGTCGCTGTGCTCCAGGTCGTCCGCTGCCCTAGCTTGATCACCCGCCCTCTCTGTTCGCCGCCCACCTCGACACCACTAGTAGCTGCATGCGGTACCTCTCTGCTCGCCCGCCCTCTCTGCTCACCGCGGGCTGCTTCTGCTCCGCCACCTTCTCCTCTGCTCTAGCCGGCACCTTCTCCTCTACCTCACCGCCGCTTCTGCTCCGGCCGGCCTGCTGCTCTGCTCCGGTCGGCCTGCTTCTGCTCTCCGTCGGCCATCTGCTGCTGCTCACCGCCGGCCACATTCTCCTATTTTCCTTCGTCGCTGTCGAGGTACCCTTCTTCCTCCTCTTCTTCCTCTAGGGTATTCCTATGTATGGCTACTGGTTGTTTGTTTTTTTCCTTTGTTGATGCTCCCCTCTCACTCGATGAGTGATGGTCGAGTTTTTTGTGGGCTTGTTTCTTGGCTGGTTCTCTATAAGGTTACATGACTACTTGTTTCTTTGAAAAGGGGGTGTTATTCTTTACCTCTCCAATCTTATCATAGATACTCCAGATCTAACATATCAATCATTTTTTTTAAACCCTTGATGAAAACTTCAGATAGGTGCTTTATATGTTTTAACCCTAATTAACACCAAAAGTGGATTAACGCGACCTCAACATATATATTAATGCTTAATGTGATGCAGTAAGACATTGAATGATAGGTAGCAATGGTGAAATTCATTCCGGCTTGTGTTACTTTCATATGATAATTTAGTTCAACCCTTTTATTAATCACAACTTTAGAATAATCAATATTTAATTCAACCCTTTTATTAATCACATAATAATCAATCAATCCATCTTTTGTCTTAAATGTTAGTTAAAAAATCACAACCTTAGAAACATATCAATTTGTCCCCTAGTCAAATCACATCCAGACCTGCACAAAGATTAGACCAAGATTTTAAACCATCGCTCATCCACGAGTTTCCTCCACTACATATGTTGTTATGAATAACCTTAATGTTGCTTTTGTTATAACAATCTGGAAAAATGTTGCTTTTGTTATATATTGGTTTTCAAGAAAATTCCGGTAGCATTTCCCCGTTTGTTCTCTAAGTACATATGTAGTTGGAGAATAGCGGGGAAATGCTGCCGAAATTTTATTGAAAACCCAATACACATTATACACTTACTAGTGAGATTAGGTGTTCAAGAATGGGATTACACATTTATTATATATAAGAATGACATCACATGTATAAACCCTAAAGTTTTAACCATAAACTCTAATCTATTTACCCTAGACCCTAATCTTGTTGTAATATATACTTATTTTCTCTTTGATCATAGAATGGATAGATCATGGATGTCCATTCGCAATCGCTGCACCCCAGAGTTTATTTCTAGTCTTGATCAGTTTATTGATTTGCCGAGGAACATAGGAAACAACCTGGATATAGGTTCTACTGTCCATGTAGGCATTGCGGTAACAACTTGAAAGTCAGTACTGGTGACGAAATCAGAAGTCATGTCATGTACAACGGGATTGTACAAGGCTATACAGAATGGCACTGGCATGGAGAGATTTCAAACCCGAAACTAGTGGATGTCGATAGCAGTGCTTGTGTGGAAGAAGAAATTGCCTTCGATGACGTAGATGTGAACGAATCAGTTCCAGTAGACATCGTTGATGTGATGCTGGATAGTTGTGGGGTAGAGCACACCAAAATTGATCCACCTCCCATGTTTAGAAACATTGTGCATGATGCTGAGATACCATTATACATGGGTTGTAAGTTTACGAAGCTTAGCGTTGTGTTGAGATTGTATAAACTGAAAGCTAACAATCGATGGAGCGACAAAAGCTTCACGTCATTGTTGTCTTTGTTGAAAGAAAATCTTATTGAAGGAAACGAGCTGCCGATCTCAACATACTAGTTAAAGAAATTGTTGTGCCCAATGGGAATGGAGGCCAAGAAGATACACGCATGTAAGAATGATTATGTATTATTTCAAAAGGACTATGTGGATTTGAAAGATTGGCTGAAATGTGGTGTGTCAAGGTATAAATTGCCGACTTCGGGGGAGTCCAAAACCGGTTCTCCCGCTAAGGTGATGTGGTATCTACCTATAATACCACGGTTTCAACGCTTGTTTGCCAATCCTATAGATGCAAAGAATTTGAGGTGGCATGCAGATGTTAAGAAAAATAATGATGGGATCCTACGACATGCGTCTGATTCCCCATAGTGGAATAAGATTGATTTATTGTACCCTAAATTCGGTGAAGAGGATAGGAATCTAAGACTTGGGCTTTGTACAGATGGGATGAATCTGTACGGGACATTGAGTAGCCAACATAGAACTTGGCCAGTTATGCTTGTTATATACAATCTTGCTCCCTAGTTGTGTATGAAAAATAAGTATGATAGTTTTATCTTGTGGTTTAGGAACTAAATCCCATACATCATTTATCTTGTGGTTTTATCATTCCTAAAGACCCATTTAGTTCCTATGATAGTTTTATCTTGTGGTTTAGGAACTAAATCCCATACATCATTTTTAGTGAATTGATTCAATTCTTCTTGCATGGCTATTATCCAATAATCATCCTTAAGAGCTTCGGATATCTTCTTAGGTTCAATGATAGAAACAAAAGCCATGTTTGCAACATCTTTGAAGGAAGACCGAGTTTTGACTTTATCATTTGGATCTCCAATAATCAGTTCTTGGGGATGATCCTTGATAAGCCTAGGTGTAGGTTGTGTTTCAACTTGGGGATTGGATGTAGTAACTTTCTCACTATCATTTGGTATGGTTAAATTTTCGAATTGATTAGTGAGATTAGTGATTTCTAGATTTTCAGATTTTGACTCCTCATGAAAAGAGACATGAATGGATTCCTCAACGTTTCTAGAGATAGTGTTATATACTCTAAAAGCTTTGCTAGAAGTGGAATATCCCAAAAAGAATGCTTTGTGTGATTTAGAATCAAACTTGTCTCTATCATCTTTGGTATTTAAAATGTAGCATGTGGAGCCAAAAGTATGAAAGTAGTCAACTCTAGGTTTCTTAGAATGTATTATTTCATATGGAGTTTTCTTCAAATGAGAGTGAACAGTTACTCTATTCAGCACATAACAAGCAGTGTTTACGGCTTCAGCCCAAAAGGTTTTAGGTGTATTGTGTTCAAGCATCATAGTTCTAGCCATTTCTTGTAGTGATCGATTTTTCCTTTCAACTATACCATTTTGCTGTGGGGTGCGTGGAGTAGAAAAATTATGAGTGTATCCTTGAGATGTACAAAACTCTTCAAATGTATGATTTTCAAATTCCCCACCATGATCAATTCTAATGGTACATATTTTATTTTGTAAGAGATTTTCAATCTTTGAACAAAATTGCATAAAAACATGAATAGTATCATCTTTAGTTGCAATAAAATGTACCCATGTATATCTACTATAATCATCAACAATCACAAAACAGTATCTCTTACCACCAATTGATTGTGTCCTCATTGGTCCAAATAGATCCGTATGAATTAATTCTAATGATCTACTGGTGCTAAGTACGTGTTTTGATTTGAAAGATGTTTTGGTTTGCTTTCCCATTGTGCATGGTTCACAATTTTCACTTTGATCAAAAGATAAAGTAGGCAATCCGCGAACAAGATCATATTTCATTAACTTTTTGATAACATGTGAACTAGCATGTCCTAGCTTTTTATGCCATATTTGTAAGGTATTGTCATTTGCAAGCAAGCATTTTCCCACTACTGTTTTCATAGAGTTAGGTTTAAGAATATAAAGATTACCAACTCTATTTCCTTCATAAACAACATTTGTAGTATTTTCTATTAATAACTTGCAGCAGGTTTTGTTAAATAACACATCATAACCACTATCACATAATTGGCTAACACTTATTAAGTTATGGTGCAAACCATCAACAAGTAGAACATTCTTAATTTCAAGGTTTGTACCAACATTACCTATTCCAACGATTTTGCCCTTACCATTGTCTCCAAAAGTGACTGTTCCACTTTTCTTTTCTTCAAAAGTTTGGAATGCATCTTTGTTTCCGGTCATATGTTTGGAACATCCACTGTCAACCACCCATTCCTGCATTAAAATGTAGATTTTGGTACCCATGTGATGGTCCGATATGGTTAGAATCATTTAAATACAGATTTTAAAAAAAATTCTGAAACAGAAGTCCAGTCGGTCAACAATTGTTCGACCGATATATGTCTCGGTCGACAATTTGTCGATCGAGAAGGTTATTGTATTACAAGCAAAGAAACGCAGAAATTTGCTCGGTTGACCAATTTTCGACCGAAATAGGTGCTGTAAATTTTGATTTGTTAAAGTCATCCAGTCGGTCGACAATACTTCGACCGATCCAAAGCTCGGTCGACAATACTTCGACCGACAAGGTTTCTGTTTCAGTACAACAATGCAGAATAATAACAATATGCATGACACCTTTTTTTTAGTTGAGATAAGACAATATAAATAGCAAAATAAAGCATTTGGTCATATCTCAACTACATTCCACTCTACTAAGTTTGGGGTTTTGGGATCCAAACTAAGTCGGACTCCTTAGTCTTGTAGGGGCATGAAAAGGAATAGTGTCCAAGACGTAAGCAGAAATGGCAAGTAATAGAATCAATTTCATTTCTCTTTCTAGCCATTGTGTTCTTAGGTACAAATCTAGTTTGAGTTCTTTTGGGTTGATTTTTCTTTGGAGCATATCCCAAACCTTTTCTTCCATTGAAAACAGTGCCAACTCTTAGTATGTTATCAAGTATATCTTTTCTTCTTAACTCATAAAGTTCTCTTTGCAACATAGCAATGTCATTCATTTTCTTGTGTAGATCTTTTCTTGCTTGATCTAAATCAGAAAACAATGAGTCCTTTTCCTTTACAAGATTATCATAGTCCGAATGGTTACACAAAATAGGCTGAGTTTAAAAATCTTGTAGTTTAGCTAACAATTCAGTCTTTTCTTTAGAAAGAAGATCAACATTTGTTTCTAAAGTGAGTAGCTTTCTAGTACAATCATCTAAAGATGTTTTTAAAGATAGATTCTCAAGATCAGTGTTGTTCTTTTCAGAAGAAAGTTCATCTAATTTGGCAATGAGCTCATTATTTGATTTTATAGCCTTCTTTAGTTTCTTCTTGGCATCAATATATTTATCATGAGTTTCTTGTAAGTTAGTAACTAACTCTTCTTTAGGAAGATCAATTAGGCTTACCTCTTGAGAGTCTTCATTGTCTTCTCTTGCCATTAGACATTCTACCTCTTCTCCGCTTTCACTCTCACTTGACTCATCCCATGCAGCTTTGTAGGCTTTTTCTCCTTTCTTCTTGTGTGAGCTTTTCTTTCCCTTCTTTGCTTTGGGACATTCATTTTTTAAATGCCCTTTCTTCCCACATTCAAAGCACCTAGGAGGGGTAGAAGAACTAGAAATTTTGTTAGATTTAAACCTTTTGTATTTCTTACCGTTGACGATCAAGGCTTCTTCTCCTTCTTCTTCACTTGACTCCTCACTTTCTTGTGTGACGACTTTTAAAGCTTTGAGAGCCACATCCTTCTTCTTCCCATTTTGACGTTCACGTTCTCTTCTTTCTTCCTCTTCTAGATCTGCCTCATGAGCTTCTAAATTGCCGATGAGTTGTTCCATTTTGAGTCGAGTGAGGTCGTTTGCTTCTTCAATGGCTGTCACCTTTGGCTTGTATTTTGGAGGAAGTGATCGAAGGATTTTTGATACCTGATCTTCCTCAAGGACAGGTTTTCCTAGAGCACTTAAACCATTAACAATGGTAGAGAATTTTGAAAACATTTCACTAATAGATTCATTAGGATCCATACGAAAATGTTCAAGCTTCGTTTTAAGCAAGCTAATTTTGGAATTTTTGACTTGGACTGTACCCTCATAGGTTATGGACAGTCTATGCCAAATATCATAAGCTGTATCACAATTAGATATTCTATTAAATTCTCCTACCGAAATAGAACAATATAAAATACTTACAGCTTTTGCATTCATTTGGGCCAGCTTTACCGTGTTTGCATCCCATTCCGCAAATTCATTTTGAGGGAGCATATATGGAGTAGACACCATTCTCCATAGATCCCAGTTGATTCCTTGGAAGTAGAATTGCATCCTTCTCTTCCAATATTGGTAGTTTGTTCCATCGAATGCTGGAGGCCTAGCAACAAGTGTCCCTTCAATGTTGAGGTTGTTGAGCACTCTGTCACCCATTTCTTCAAGACCTTGTTAGGGTTCCTTGAAGCCTTGCTCTGATACCAACTGAAAACTACTAGAGGGGGGTGAATAGAGTTTTATAGATAATTTTAATAATTATTGAACTCAAACAATCAACCACAAAAATATTGGACAAGGGGACAAGGATTTAGAGTGGTTCCAACTTTAGCAAATACTCAAGTTGTCAGTCCACTACCCGGTTGCTTACCCAACCGGGATTTGGAAAGAATTTAATTTTATTACCTCGCAAGGACTTTACATAAAATTACAATTCTCTCCCTAAACCCTTCAAGCAGCCTTCACCTAGAAGTAATCGCCCAACCTTGAAGCAGCCTTCACCTAGAAGTAATTGCACCACCTTGAAGCAGCCTTCCTCCTGAAGTAGCTTCCCGTTGCAATAGCCTTCTTGAAGTAGCTTCCTGTGCGATAGCCTTCTTGAAGTAGCTTGAAGTCCACCTTCTCCTCCGAGAAGAACCTTCTCCAACCGCAGCCCCCAACCCTAGGAGTAGCAAGGAGAATACAAAGGATAAAAAGGAACAAGAAGGAAAATAGAAATTACAACTTATCCTTTGAAGCCCAAGGCTTGATTTGCCTAGATCAAGCGTATAGATCTACTAACCAAGTGTGTGAACTTGTGATTGCTGTGGTAGGAGATTCTAGCCTATAGGACACGAATTTGAGCTAAGGAAAAAGTAGACCAATGATCACAGTGCTCAATTTGCTCTCAAACAGATTGCACAAAGTATGCTCAAGATTTCTCAAGTGTAGCAAGTGTAAACAAGTGAGTATGAGTGTCCTATGGCTTGTCCTATTTATAGGAATGGCCTAAGGATGCTTAAGGACGTTCTAGATAGCTTCTAGGGGTTTCTAAGTACTTAACTAGCCGTTAGGTACAAAGTTGTTGCTTTAACAACGGCTAATTAATTTATTCTGCAGTTGTTGTCAGAGACCATCTCGGTCGACAAATGGTCGACCGAGACACCTACTCGGTCGAACTTTTGTCGACCGACAGGCTCTCTGGAACAAGTGATTTGCAACGTCTTTCTTCAACTGCCAACTAACTTGTCTGTTGTTTCTAACGGCTACTTTGGATCTTTCTCGGTCGAGAAAATTGTCGACCGAGAGTGTCTCGGTCGAGGAGTTTGTCGACCGAGATTGATCCTGTTTCAAGGTTTCAATTTAGGCACTAATTATGTGTGTGAGTGTGCAAAAGTAATTCTATTTGAATGGGATGACTTGTCTAACTGTGGTGTTTAGCTAGGGAGAATCTAACGCTTGATTTACATGCAATTCTAAGTACTTGTACATTATATATTTGTACAAGTTTTTACAACAGTGATTACATTGCATGGAAATGTAAATATGTAAGCTTGTGGATTTTCCCTAGTTGCTTTGTCATCCTGCACACTCAAGTAGCTCGTTAGATTAATAAGAATGAAATGTTTGTCATAATCAAAACAAAGGGATTTATAGATGTCCATTTAGCCAACATTAAGGTGCTACATGGTTACTCATCCAACATCTGTACATTGGTATCAATGAAAAATATGAAGTTGATAGGTCTTAAATCTCATGATTGTCACACTCTAATGCAACAAATATTTCATGTGGTAATACGATCTATATTGTCGAAGCATGTAAGGTTTGCAATCACCAGACTTTGTTTCTTTTTCAACAGTCTGTGCAGGAATGTTATTGACCCTGATACTCTCGATAATTTGCAAAGAAAAGTGGTTGTTACCCTATGTCAGCTTGAGATGTATTTTCCTCCGTCGTTCTTTGATATCATGGTACATCTTGTTGTCCACTTGACTAGGGAAGCGAAAATGTTGGGACCAGTTTTCTTGCATTGGATGTATCCCTTTGAACGATACATGAGCATTTTTAAAGGTGATGTTTGAAACTGTTATCGGCCTGAAGGGAGTATTATTGAGGGTTATGTGGAGAGAGAGGTTATGGATTTTTGCAATGACTTTCTGAGTGGTAATGACGCTCCCGTGAATGACAAGAATATTGAGGAGCATTTTAGAAAAGGAGTTTTGGGATCACGGGTGAAAGTAATCAACCGTGAGCAGTTGGAGCAAGGTCACTTGTATATTTTACACAACATGGACGAAGTGAGTGTTTATATCGAGGAACATACCAATTTCATTAAGAGATAATATCCTTGAGCCAATACAATGTGGCTTGCTAGAGAGCATAACAAGACATTTATTAAGTGGTTTGAAGATAAAGTATTACATCAACTATCTCAAACACCAGATAATCTTACTGAAACCATCAAATGCCTCGCCTTTAAACCAAAATTGAATGTTATGTCTTATGAAGGGTTTGACATAAATGGTTTCTCATATTACACAAAGCGTCAAGATGATAAGAGTGTCGTCCAAAACAGCGGGGTCACCCTTCAAGCGTCTTCATTGTTTTTTGCAAGTACAAAGGATAAAAGTCCACGTGAAGCTAAAATGTCATATTACGGTGTCATTGAAGACATCTGGGAGTTTGACTATGTAGATTTCATAATTCTGCTCTCTAAATGTAATTGGGTTGACAACAACAAAGGAGTTATAGTGGATGAATTGGGCTTCACATTAGTGAACTTTGAAAAGATTGGCGAGAAGGGTGAACCATTCATATTGGCATCATAGGAGAAACAATTATTTTATATCGATGATCATGCAAACGATAAATGGTCAGTTGTTCTTCATGGTAAAAGACAGTTCATTGAAGATCTTATAGATGAAGAAGAGTACTATGATAAGTATGATGACTCTAGTCCATTCTCAGTTGGGTTTCCAACACCACCAAACATTGAAGCTGGGGATCACAATGACTTGTATCTTTGCGGGGATCATAATGAAGGATTGTTAATTGATAAAAGATCACAATATTAGAGGCATGAATGTTTATATTTTTATTATGTTTTATTTTTCTGAATATGAACTTTACAATGTGAATGTGGACTTTATAATGTGAATTACTTTACAATGTGAATGTGAACTTTACAATGTGAATGTGAACTTTACAATGTGAATTACTTTACAATGTGAATGTGTACTTTACAATATGAATGTGTACTTTACAATGTGAACTTTACAATTAGTGTTACTTTACAATGTGAAATTTATAATTTGAATGTGAACTTTCAGATGTCTGAGCACTCCCATGATGACCGTGCTAATGATCACCGTGAGGGTGAGGATGTGCTTGCACCGCCTGACAATGTAAGTTTTAAGAATATATCCCTGAGGTTTCAATCTATATGTTCATTTATAATTATATTATGTAAGTGTGTTTTTTATCAAATTTTAGGTTGGTGATGTACCCCCTGAAGAAATTACAGCACTTGATGAGCAGCAAAAGAAAATTGAGAAAGTGAGGGGCATTACAATGATGAACAAGTTAATACATCAAAGGGGCAATAGACCCAAATTAGCTGTGGATTTCGATTAGGCAGGAAATCCATATGGAGTGAACCGCAACTCATTTGTTTCATATCTTAGGGTTCTTACTCGCAGCCATTGCAGTCATATCCTAGAATCATGGAATAAAGTTCCTAAGGGGAAGAAAGACCACATATGGAAGGAACTATGCGTGATTTATTATTATTTGTAATTCTATTTGTGTAGATTACTAATTTTTAGGATACTAGTTAATAGCAATTCTATTTAATTTGCAGAGCATATTTGATCTGGATGAAAAGCTGCATCGTAAATGTGTGATGCAACGTTGTGGGAGGGTCCTAAGGAACTATAGGACCAATCTCACCTGAGATTACATACGCGATGCTGAGAATAGGTTCTTGATTGATTCCAATTCTAGACATTGATCAGTATTTCACTAACTCTACACTAATAATTTTTGTTTGTATTCTCTTTGAAAAATAAATATAGGAAGAAGGAAGCAACACAACAATGGAACTACTTGGACCCCATAGAATGGGAGGAGTCTGTTACCCAAAGAAAAATAGATGAATTCAAGGTATTAAGCGTCACTCCCAATTTAATTAATATACATTTTTATGTATTCACCTATTCAAGACTAACCTTTAGTGTTACTAACCAAATCAATGTGCTAACTAACTAGGCTATTAGCGATGCTCAATGAGCAAGGCGTGAACTGAATGTGCACGACCACACAATGGTTCCAAGAGGATATGCAGGCATTCGCCAAAGACTACAGGCTAAGTCTACTCAGCCTACTGCTACTCAGGAGACTGCAGAGTCCTCTACTGCTACTCCCGCACCTCTGCCTCGCCATGCTTTGTAGATAGTTGGGAGGCAAAATAAGAAGGGAGAGATATTGAAGCCCGCAACCGCTGAGGCGGCTGCAAAAATGGTAAAAATCAACTCTTAGAGCAATCTATCGATATTGATTATTGTTATGTTTACTTACGAATTTTTGTTGATGGTGATTAGAGGGAGCTGCATGAGTAGAGGAAGGAAGGTAAGTTCATCCCTCAGGGCACAAGGGATGAACTGAGAGTTGCTCTGGGTAACCCAGAGCATCTTGGACATGTAAGGGGTGCAGGCGCTGGTGTGGGCATCAAAGCATTCTTTAGGCCATCCCAGCGCAAACTTGTCCCAAAAGCGGGACTTTCACAAGCTGAGGTAACTTATTCTTATTTTAGAAAGTTATTGCGAAAGGGAATTCAATAATCAGAAACTAGCATTTCTTTTATCCATGTATAGGTAGATTCCTTAATTGATAGGAGAGTCGAGGAAGTAATTGATAAAAGACTCCAGGAAGCAATGAACAAGTGGCAGGCGTCTCAGACAGCTGCCACTTAGACAGTACCTGTGGAGGACCTCTCTTCTCCTACTTCTCGTACTGCAGAGGTTGGGAGTAATCCTATAGACCCACAACCTAGCACGTCCTCTGTAAGTATTTTTATGGCATATATAATAACTAGTATGTTCAAGATGATATGTTTGTGTATATATGCATATAACATTCTTTACGTAAATTTGTAGGGGTTGAAGCCATGCCGACTAAAAAGTAAAGGATATATCGTTGCAGAGGCATCAGATTACCCACCCCTTAAAGGGTGCATGTTTCATGGGAGTCCAGTACCAGATGGCATGGTACGTGTGAGCCCGATACATGTACTCCCTGGCTGGACGAATCTTGCACTGCCTCATGCACACCCAGATGCTGAAATACTTGGTGAGGCAGTAGGCACAGTGATATTGTGGCCCGAAATGGATGTCCTCTATACTGATATTGTATGATAAATTTTCATTACTTTAATTTGTTAGTGTGTATATATATGAGTCAATTGATATGAAATTATATATACAGGTCAAAAAGACGAGACCCGCTACATCTCGGCCTCCACCTCCTCGACTACCAAGTTGGCTTCCAGGGGACCTACACGCCTCGATAGGTCCTAATTGTAGGAGTGCGGAAGTATGGATCGGCGAACATAATCTAAATTGCCCTATAAATGTTACTATTCTGGAGAATGTTGTAGGTAAATCATACGATATTAATATATTTATACAAGTTTAGCATATGTATTAATGCATACGTAATAGAAGTTCTAGATACGTATTAACACTACAGGAAAAGTTAATAATAACGACGAAAAAAGTTGGTCATAAATGTGAATAAGTTTGTCGTAAAAACTATTAACGATAAAAAAAAATTGTCGCATCTTGTCGTTATTAGTCTTGCTGTTAATAAAGATAACGACGAATAATTTTAGTTCGTCGCTATTACAAATCATGACGACTTATATAGTTTGTCCTTAATAGTTTTAATGACTATATAAAATGGCTGATGTTGATACTAGTTGCGACCGCCCAATCTTGTCGCTGATACTAGTAACAACGACTAGTAGGCTTGATCACAAAGGTCAACAACGACGTTCTTTTTTCGTCGTAAATAGCTATAATGACAATAAAAAAAACCAAATTGCTAAATTTGTCTTTCATGTTTGCAACACACTTGGATCCTAACCTAGGAAACACGAACATGTACACAAGCATGGATTTAGCGACAGACTAAGAGGCACCACAATTTTCAACAATGCAGGACATGACACGACAATGGCAACAATTAACTTATTATTATACAAGTATGTATATTTATATATAAATATTTTGGCATACAATAATCTTTATGTATAAACACACAAATTGATCTAAATCAATCATCTATGATGGAAATCTCCATGAAATCCCACCAACAATCAACATATAATAATATATCCACAATTCAAAGTATGAATTAACTCACAACATATATCAAGATCCTTAATTATATAATTATTGTAGTAAGAATATATGGAATGATAAAATCAAGGTTATAAAAATTTTGGAGACATTAGTTTTTTTTATTTGTGTAAGTCATACTTGTCAATGAGTGAAGGTGGCATGGCATTCTAGTTGAACACCTTGTGACTAGGCACGACTAGGCATCGCTTAGGTGACCTTTAAAAATAATAGTTTATGTATATATACATGTGTCATGGTTTTCCCCCACTCATATACACACATTGTATAGTTATATATGTAGTTATCTACATATTTATGGTCGATATCCTCATATATATATATATATATATATATATATATATATGTATATGTATATGTATATTTGTATGGAAAAATAACCGATTACATTTCTAATATATTACCATTGACAATAATGTCAAAGACACAAAAAAGAATTATTGTAAAGAATGTAAGAGAGTGATCAAATAATAAATATATATTTATTGTCATACATAACTACAAGTATTGAGCAATGTAATCACTATCTTTCATACCATAGCTACTTAATACAATCCGAATTGAAGGTGCAAACTAAGAAAAATCAAATCCGTACTAAGAGTATTAGATGCAGTCACAAAAAGAGTATTAAATCCAATTAAACCCAAAAAGAGTATTAGGTCCAATTAAAAGTGATATTTGGCACATAACATAGGCAACAATGCCGATTTTGAACATTAGGATAGCCACATTAAACATTAAAATACGTCAATATGCAACCAAACCCAAAAAAAGAGGAGGCATAAGGATGACAACACTGGTGTAAGTAATGGTGAACATGTACCATTAGGAGGAACAAAGAGAGGGTGTAAGGAAAAATGTTGGTGGTGATGGAGAAGATGAAAAATAAGATTCCTTGGAGATTAACAGGGAAGAAAGAGAAGAGGCATACATTTAAGTGTTACTTAAGATGCACATGAAAGATATAAGGAGGGGAGATGGAGATGTAGAGAAGCAAGAAAAGAGGTAGGAGGAAGAATGAGAGGGTGTAAGGAAATATGTTGGTGGTGAAGGAGAAGATGAAAAATAAGGTGCCTTGGAGATTGAGAGGGGAGAAAGAGAAGAGGCATACATTTAAGTGTTACTTAAGATACATAGGCAATTTGAAACTTCTACCGTAGGAATTATTAGCTGAGCAGACATCAATTCGTGTAGGAAGCGGCCGCACTGGCCACTTTCTTAATCGTTGGTCATGTTTTAAAGAATTGTTCAATGCACTTAGTTAATTATAAGGTCCAATATATTATGATTTATACATCTATGTTCTGAACAACTAAAGATGTGACTAAAAATTATATAGTGTAGACAATTGATACGTGCAGCTAAGTGTATTCAACATAGATTATTATAATGTTAAAATACTAAATTTATATCAATTCTGATAGGAAAAAAGAATGAGTACTCACAGTTGTATATTTTAATGAGTAAGAAAAGAGTACTTACCTTTTGATTGTACATATTTGGTTTGTCTTGATCCAAAGACAATGAGACACTCGTAGTGATGAATAAGTGGAAGAAGAAAACCATTTATAGCTAAATCCCATAATAGAGTGTAATATATAATCTGAATACCAATCACCATCACCATAAATGAAACCTATAAAAGAGATTTTAAGTATTAGAAACACAATTCATGTAATGCACATATCTCTGGATGTGCGTCGGACACATAAAGCTGAATGTGCAACCGACACATATCTCTGTATGTGCAAACGGACACATTTTCTACATGTGCAACGGACACATATCTCCAGATGTGCAACGGGGCATATTTTCCATATGCTCACTCGAAAACCAAAACAACATATACATTGTGCGTTGAAAAAGAAAATGACATGCATTTAGAAGTTTAGGGGATAGGGAGGGGTTTCCAAGAAGTGTTTCAGTACAAGACTCCACTCAGTCTTTTAATGGATGTGACATTCTTTTCTTGCATCTAAGAATTTACTGTGTGTTAACCGAAGAATGAATCGAGAAGAAAATAATATATAGCTCTTTCCATAATGAGTGTGCACATATCATATGAATAGAAATCATCATCACATATATAAAACTATGTACCTGCGAAAAATTGATATATTAGGGGCACATATCACTGAATGTGCAATAAACATATAACTTCAGTTGTGCAACGAATATATTTTCCGCATGTGCAACGGATATGAATGGCTTATACCGATACAATGAGTACTCACAGTTGTATATTCTAATGAGTAAGAAAAGAGTACTTACCTTTTGAACCAAAGACAATGAGACACTCGTAGTGAAGAATAAGTGGAAGAAGAAAACGATTTATAGCTAAATCCCATAACAGAGTGTAACATATAATATGAATACCAATCACCATCATAACAGAGTGGGAATGTACATATCTCCCAAGATATCAATATTGTGCAAATCGAACTCATCAATTTGAATAACATGAATTTAGAGAAAAACATATGAATAATATGAATAGAGTGTTTCATAGGGAAAAGCAAATAGCTAACATGTATGATTTTTTCATAGGGCTCAAGTTTCTAATACTAAAATATTATGAATAATTTTCCAAATAAATTTTAGTGTGCATATTGCTTTTGTTGCAAGCATATCGTTTAATACACTAATCCTAATAACCCACAACAATGGCAGATGACTCCACTATAGCCCGTAGAAGACTATTATGGAATTGTTAACACGTTGAGCAAGTGGACTACACGCCACGTTATTTTAACATGGTAAACTTCAATCTACCTAGCTAGCTATATATATATATATATAATCAGAATTCAACAAATATAGTTTATTCTTCATTGAATACTTTACATGGATGCATGCAAAAATGTAGTTGAATATCCCACGTTATTAATTAGTAGTTTTTATGAAAATATTAGTTACTACTTTTGATAAAGAACTGACAGTTGGTATTTCATATAAAAGTTCCATACTTTTCAGCGCTAGATTTCCCGGTGCTTCCATTAACAAAGGTATAAACACATAACTTATCCTAGGATCTCTTATGTCTTTTATCAAAAAGTATCAATATTGAGTTTGATTCTGGTTTATGGGCTTTTAAATAACATTTATATCATTATATTGTTTATCGCGATACGAGACATATGCCTCTTTTAAAAATGCAAGTATAATATTAGTACTTTTGCCATTTAGAATTGTTATAGACAAGCTTATCATGACCAACACCGGTTAATTAACAATGAGTCATTCTCTTCTTCATGTTAGATTCCTAATTAAAAAGGTAAATCTTCAACTACAGTTGCACTAGAAAGGAGAAACTGAGCTCATCTTGAAAGGTGTATGAAACGAACAAAGATGACCCATAATGACCTAGAATTGTGCATTGCAAACTATGAATATGACAACATATACGCTTCTCAAACAGAGACACAGAATGTCTAGTACGTCGTCTTAAGAATTGAGAATATGTATAAATGAAGGGCACTTACTTTGTTTGATTTTTTTTTAACCAAAGAAATGAGGTGACCATAGAAGTTAAGAACGTATAGAAGAAGACAACCATATATAGTTCAGTCCCACAAGTACATGCCACATATCATGTGAATATCAATTTTCATCATTGAACAATAAACGAGAACCTGCAAAAGAAAGTTCAATGAATTAGAAACACTATACATGAAATGCACATATCTCCGGATGTGCGTCGAACACATAAATCTGAATGTACAACAGTCACATAACTTTGAATGTGCAACAGACACAATTTTCTCATGTGTTATGGGGCATATTTCCATATGCTCACTCGAAAAACAAAACAACATATACATTGTGCGTCGAAAAACAAAACATCATGTGTTTAGAAGTTTAGGGGATAGATAGGATTTTTCAAGAAGTTTTTCACTGCAAGACTTCACTTAATCTTTTCCAAGTAAAATCAAGAAAGAAACCTAAAAATGCAAAGAAACATATGAATATATACTGAAAACAACTATATATATATATATATATATATATATATATATATATATATATATATATCAAAGAAATATATATATATAGTCCCATAACCGAATATGCAATATATTAGTCATCATCACTTAATGAGAAATGAAGCCTACAATAAAAATTCAGATGCATTAGAAACACTATTTATGAAATGCACATAAAAATCCAGATGCATTAGAAGGTAAAGAATTTCTTTCAAAAGTGATCACCTCCTTTGAAATGATATATGCTATCAATAAAGAAGTCTTTCGAGTGAAGAATACATTATGGATTGCCAAGATACTCATACAAGCATGATAGAGGAAGCATCTCCGTAAAGATTTATCACAATTTGATTTGCAGAGAAAGTAATACTCTTCTTTAGAAGAAGAAAATTGTCAAAAGCAAGAAACGTGTTAATTGAAACATATAATAAAAACAAGGTTGGACTCTATTACCATTATTGTATGGATAGGATATCAACTGATTCTGATTGTATAAATGTGTAGGTTATCAACTTCCTGCATACATAAAAAATACTACACTACAAACTATAATGAAAATGAACAAAAAACACTTAGTCCATTGTCTATTGTTTAAAAACCACGCACTTCTTCAAGTAACATATTTGTTGTTGTTTGCATCAGTTATTTCTTATGAAACTCAAGGCTTAATTCATCTACATTTTAGTTTGGTTGTAAACAATGCAAGTACGGTGTGGGTATGACCATATTCAGAACCATATATGTTTAGTTTAGCAGGTATTGGTACGAGTCTAGACCCACATTACTTAAAACCAGACCCGCATTATACTTGGACCCACATATCATGTGGGTATACTATGTGGGTCTATGGATATACAATTCGGTTGAATGATTAATTTACTTTTACATATTTTAACCATTAACAAAAGCTGATTAGAGCGGTTGATTATAATTCTTTTGAAGTCATGTTAGAAGTAGTGGGATAACATCATAGAGGATTGGTTGCCCCTTCTTACAGTCTCCCCTCCTTTTTACCATCAGATTAGGCTGATATGAGACAAAGAGGGCTAATCAAATTTATTTCTATCACATGTGGTTTGTTGTCAACAAGTGATCAACAAACATAACAATTTATTTACTTCAAAAACCTCTTAACATCATTCAATGATCGAGTGACTTCCAAGCTATCATAAGGCATTTCAATATGAAAGCAATCAAAGATCTAATAAAATCTTAAAATGATATTTGCTACATCTTGTAATTAATAGTAGTAAAAAGACTAACTTAGATAATGAAGCGAGATAGAAAGAGATATTTACTTGTGAATTTCTTAAAAAAATAATGAGACATCATGCATCATCCAAAAAGTGGAGGGGTCTAGTGTACCTAATGTTTACAAAAAAATCAGCCACTTGATGGCTTGGCATAAACACAATCATGACATTCCTTCTTCTTACCAAACCATAATCCTAACAAGTTGGTAATGTGTGACTTTGTTGATGTTTCAAATTGTTTATTTAATTAAAGTAATGTATTATTCTACACAACACTTCATGCATGGAGATTCAAAAAAAATTTACTTAGATTTCTACTACATTTCCAAGTATTATATGGTTCAAAGTATGAAATAATAGTTACATTAAGCCATATGTGGAAAGAAATGATGAAATGACTATTAAAATGGGTGATTCTTTTTTAAATTAAACATTTAAGGAGTAGAATCTAAATCGCAATCACTAGTACATAACTGACCTTTAATGTCGGTTATTTAAGGCATTTAGTGTTGGTTTCTAAGCGACACCTATGTGGGCGACGCTAAAAGCGCAGCCGTTACGCGTCGGTTCAAAAACTGACGCCAAAACCATTGGCGCGCCACCGAAAATGCGCCAGCAGGGCACTATAAGCGTCAGTTATTAGATAAGCAACCGACGCCATATACCTTCGCGCCACAGAAGGGCGCCATCTTGGGCACTATCGGCGTCGGTTATTAGATAAGAAACTGACGTCATATAACTCCCAACACGGCCGTGCTGGCCAGCACGACCGTCGTGTCTAGTCTGCTGCCACGGTCGTGCACTCCCAACACGGCCGTGCTGGCCAGTACAACTGTGGTGTCTGGTCTGCTACCACGGTCATGCTGGCCAGCACGGCCGTGGTGTTAAGGAAATAGACGTCAGTTACTATTACGAACCGACACTGTAACGATGTGGCGTCGGTTTTATACAAATAACCAATGCCTATTTTTTATTTTTTTTCTGTCAGTCTGTAGACCTGCTGTATGGCTGGTCGTAGGATGAGAAACCTGCAGTTCAGTTATGAACTACAGGTTTTACGACATCCATTGATATCAGCCCAAAACAGGCCACAAACCTGCAAAATTAACAACAAAAATATTCACACATTTAGCAATGCAACCTGCAGTTCCATTTGATTTTCACACATTTAGAAACATTCATGTAGCTAGCAATCTATAGTTCCAATCAGTTTTCACATTCACACATGTTGAAACATTCATATAGTAACCAACAGTTTCATTCATTTTCACTCAGACAAATGTAGAAACATCCATACATGTAGAAACATTCACATATATTATAATTCAGAAATTCATTTACAAAATATCATTCTTTAGTCATTATTCGCTATCAACATCCCAATTATATCTTAAAAACCCCACTATTTGTATGGTTGTTGCCCATTCTTCTCTTACTTCATTTAGTTCTCCCGTCGTATAGGGAGCATGTACATCTGGTAAGGTCGTTCATGTAGTGTGGTCAGTTTTAAACACCTGTAAAGAGAATGATGTATATATATAATTAATGACCTATAAATAAGATTGATATATTTCATATTATCTAATGAGACTATATAATACCTCAGCAATACAATCGATGTCCATTGTGGCATATTTGATAATCATGTGCATAAATCGCATTACATAGTATCCACATGCCCATCTGTTGTCTTGTGTAGCACACTATAAATTCGAACATACAAAATATTAAAAAATACAACTAATTAAGCATTGTTCACATAAATAATATATACATATATTGCAGTTGGGAACTTACTTTCACATTCTTCCAAATTATTGGCTGGTTCTTTTTCATGGGGACCTTTCCTCCAGCCTTTTTGAACTCATCAAAACCCCTACATGTTAATGTAACACAGATCATTGCATAATTAAATAGTAATGTAATAACATATGTTAACGGATATAAAAATGAAATATTTCTCATCGGAATAATGCCATTTTCATTATGTGTCCATATTTTGTATTCAATTTACTCCCCTTAGGATCTAGATAATAGACAGTGAACTTCTCGGGGACAATAACCAGTAACTCCCAAGGCCTACCACTAGAGGTAAAAAAGTTAAAAATTAATAACTCAAAATCCACAATAAAAATGTAATTTTCTTAAGTCCAAATTATAATAAGCAAAGTAAACTTACTCTACATTGAATGGAGCCATTATCACCGTCTTCTTATTTTGAGCAAAAATTGTAAAAGCCTCACAGCAGTATTGTTGAACTAACGGAGGGTCTTTAGCTACTAGACTAATCAAAGATGGAATCAAAAATCCTACATGCTCGAATGCAAAATCTGCACATATCTTGTCTAAGTAGCTGTAAAATATGTATTAATTATGCATGCATTAATAAATAAGAAACCAGATCACCATATCCTACACAAGGTATATGGATGTATAAAGAAGATCTCACCTTATCCATAGCTCTATCACAGATGTATTTAGCCAATCATATCGAAACAACTCCAAAATATCTTGTATAAATATTTTGCTTTTGTATGATTGACCTGCAACATCTGAATCTATATAAACAGTTATAGGAAAATTTATAACATGTTCGCCTAACTATATTGCCATACCCCTACAGTTAGGACCTAACGGGATAGGTAGGTCCTGTGGAACCCAACTTGGTAATGTAGGAGGTGGAAGTGGAGGCCTAGATGTTGTGGGTGTCTTCTTTTTAACCTGTATATATATAATAATAATTTCATATCAACTGATATCATATACACAAACTAACAATTTAACGTAATGTAAATTTACCATATAGTTTCAGTAAAGATGACATCCACTTTTAGCCACAATATCACTCTGCCTTCTGCCTCACCAAGTGTTTTACAATCTGGGTGGGCATATGGCAATGGAAGATCCATCCACTTGGGGAATATATGTACCGGGCTCACACGAATCCAACCAGCTGGTAATGGAGACCCGTGAAGCATTTCCCCTGGTAGGGATGGGTAAGCTGACGCCTCTACAATGACATATTCATTAACTTTTAGACGGCATGGCTTCAACCCCTACAAATTTTTGTGTAAAGAATGTTATATACATATATATATCATATTTTTTTGAAATGGATACAATTTTATATATACATATCATCTTGAAAACATATCATCTTGAATTAAAAAACTAGTTACTATGTCATAAAAATACTTACAGCGGATTTGCTAGGTGGTGGGTCTATAGGATTACTCCCAACCTCTACAGTAGGAGTAGAGCCTGTAGTAGGAGACACCATAGGTACTATCTGGTAAGTGACAGTCTGAGATGCCTGTCACTTTTTCATTGCTTCTTCGAGTTTCCTATAAAATAGCTTATCTACCTATACATGGATAAAAGAAACGTCAAATTCTAATTATTGAATTCTCTTTTACAGTAACATCTACAAAGAAAAAATATGTTACCTCTTCTTGTGAAAGTCCCACTTTTGGGACATGTTTGCGTTCAGATGGCCCAAAAAAAGCTTTGATGCCCACACCAGCGCCTACAGCCCTAACACGTCCAGGATGCTATGGGTTACCCAGAGCAACTGTCAATTCATCCCTTGTGCCCTCAGGGATGAACTTGCCTTGTTTCCTCAGCTCGTGCATCTCCCTCTAATCACCAAAACAAAAATTTGTAATTAAATAAACACCACAAATAATCAATATTCGAACGATTGTTGAAAGAGTTGTATTTTACCATTTTTGCAACCGCCTCAGTAGTTGTGGGCTTCCTTATTTCTCCCTTCTTATTTTGCCTCCCAACTATCCAGACATCATGGCGAGGCAGAGGTGTGCTACCTATAGTGGAGGACTCCTGAGTAGCAGTAGACTGAGCAGTAGCCTCAGACTGTAGTCTTTGGTGAATTCCTGCATACCCCTTTGGACCCATTGTGTGGTCATGCACATTCAGTGCATTCCTTGATCTTTGTGCCTCACTGAGGGTCTAGTTAGTATGCACATTAATGATTTGGTTAGTAACAGTAAATTTTAATCTTGAATAGGTGAATATAACATATATTAATGAGATTAGGACTGAAGCCTAATACCTTGAATTCATCAGTTTGTCTTGAAGCAACAAACGCGTCCCATTCTTCTTTATCCAGGAAGTTCCACTGTTCAGTGGTTGTCTTCTTCCTCTTGTCAGCTTCTTTTATGGATTCTCAGGTGAGATTTGTCCTATAGTTCCTTAGGACTCTCCCACAACGTTGCATCATGCATTTACGATGCAGATTTTCATCCAATTCAAATATACTCTGCAAAATAGAATTGCTATTAACTAGTATCCAAAAAATTAGTAATCTACAAAATAGAATTGCAAATTAATAATAACTCAAGCATAAATCCTTCCATATTATGTCTTTCTTCTCCTTAGAAACTTTATGCCAAGAATCTATCTTACAACCGCAATGGTTACGAGTAACATACCCAAGATATGAAACAAATGAATTGTGATTCACACCACATACATTTTCTGCATTATCAAAATCCACAACAAGTTTGGGTCCATTGCCCTTTTGCGCTATTAACTTCTTCATCATAGTGATGCCCCTTCTTTTGTCAACTTTTTGGTGTTGCTGATCAAGTGCCTCAAGTGCTTCAGATGGTACATGTGCATCATCAACCTAAAATTTGACAAAATAAACACATTTACAAGATATAACTATAAATGGACATATAGATATAAATATATGATATATTTTTAAAACTTACATTGTGAGGTGGCGCATTGATGTCCTCACCCTCACGGTATCATCCGCACGGTCATCAGGAGAATGTTCAGCCATCTAAAAATTCACATTCACATTGTAAAGTTCACATTGTAAAGTAATTCAAATTGTAAAGCTCACATTGTAAAGTTCACATTCACATTGTAAAGTAATTCACATTGTAGAGTTCACATTATAAAGTAATTCACATTGTAAACTTCACATTGTAAAGTTCACATTCACATTGTAAAGTTCACATTATAAAGTAATTCACATTGTAAAATTCACATTGTAAAGTTCACATTCACATTGTAAAGTTCACATTCATAAAAATAAAACATATAAAAAATATAAACATGCCTCTAATATTGCGATTTTTTATCAATTAACAATCCTTCATTGTGATCTCCGCGCACATACAAGTAATCATTAGCTTCAATATTTATTGGTGTTGGAAACCCAACTGAAAATGGAGTGGAGTCGTCATACTTATCATAGTATTGTTCTTCATCTATAGGATCTTCAATGCACTGTCTTTTACCATGAAGAACAACCAACCATTTATCATTTGTAGGATCATCGATATAAAATACTTGTTTCGCATGTGATGCCAATATGAATTGTTCACCCTTCTCGCCAATCTTTTCAAAGTTCACTAAAGTGAAACCCAATTCATCCACTATAACTCCTTTGGTGTTATCAACCCAATTACATTTGAAGAGTGGAATTCTAAAATATATGTAGTCAAACTCCCATATGTCTTCAATGACACTGTAATATGACATTTTAGCTTCACGTGGACTCTTATCCTTTGCACTTGCAAAAACCATAGTCGATGCTTGAAGGGTGACCCCACTGTTTTGGACGACACTCTTATCATCTTGGCGCTTTGTGTAATATGTGAATCCATTAATGCCATACCCTTCATAAGACATAACAGTCAATTTTTGTTTAAAGGCGAGGCATTTGATAGTTTCAGTAATATCATCTGGTGTTTGAGATAGTTGATGTAAGACTTTATTTTCAAACCACTTAATAAATGTCTTGTTATGCTCTCTAGCAAGCCACATTGTATTGGCTCGAGATATTGTCTCTTGATGAAATTGGTATGTTCCTCGATATAAACGTTCACTTCATCCATGTTGTGTAAAATATACAAGTGACCTTGTTCCAACTGCTCACGGCTGATTACTTTCACACGTGATCCCAAAATTCCTTTGCCAAATTGCTCATCAATATTCTTGTCATTATCAAGAGTGTCATTACCACTGAGAAAGTCATTGCAAAAATCCATAACCTCTCTCGCCACATAACCCTCGATAATACTCCCTTCAGGCCCATAACGGTTTCGAACATCACTTTTAAAAATGCTCATGTATCGTTCAAAGGGATACATCCAATGCAAGAAAACTGGTCCCAACATTTTCACTTCCCTAGTCAAGTGGACAACAAGATGTACCATGATATCAAAGAATGACGGAGAAAAATACATCTCAAGCTGACATAGGGTAACAACCACTTCTCTTTGCAATTTATCGAGAGTATCAGGGTCAATAACTTTGCTGCACAGATTGTTGAAAAAGAAACAAAGTCTGGTGATTGCAAACCTTACATGCTTCAGCAATATAGATCTAATTGCCACAGGCAATATTTGTTGCATTAGAGTGTGACAATCATGAGATTTAAGACCTATCAACTTCTGATCTTTCATTGATACCAATCTATGGATGTTGGATGAGTAACCCTGTGGCACCTTAACATTTACCAAACATTGACAAAAATCTTTCTTCTCCTTTGTAGACAATGTGTAACAAGTGGGAGGTAAGTATGTTCTCTGATTTCCCATTTCACAAAATTCTATTAATTCTGACCTTATTCCCATTTCACGTAGGTCCAGTCTAGATTTTATCCCATCTTTAGTCTTACCTAGTATATTCAACAAATTACCAATGACATTATCACAAACATTTTTCTCAACGTGCATGACATCGATATAATGCCTGACTGTCAAAGAACTCCAATAAGGAAGATCCCAAAATATTGACTTCTTCTTGAATAAAGATTTGTCACTCCGTGTGGCCATAGTACATTGTGATCCCTTACCAAATTCATTAACAAAGTCTTTTACTCTTTCATAAACAACCTCCCCTGGTATAGGTTTAGGTGCACTCCGTTCCTCATTCAATCCATTGAATGCTTTGCGCTTCCTACGATACGGATGGAATTTTGTAAGAAACCTTCGATGACCGAGATATACAGTCTTACCGCCATGTTTTAGTCTTGTTGAATCAGTGTTCTCTTCACATATAGGACACGCTTTAGCTCCTTTGACACTATATCCAGACAAATTCCCATATGCTGGAAAGTCATTAATAGTGCAAAACAACATAGCATGCAAATGAAATGTCTCTCTTCGTGAAGCATCATAGGTCATCACACCTTCACCCGAGAGTTTCTTTAAGTCATCAATCAGAGGTTCAAGATAAACATCGATGTCATTTCCAGGTTGTTTAGGGCCCGATATCAACAACGACATCATTACGTACTTATTTTTCATACACAGCCAGGGAGGAAGATTGTATATAACAAGCATGACTGGCCAAGTTCTATGTTGGCTGCTCAATGTCCCGTACAGATTCATCCCATCTGTACAAAGCCCAAGTCTTAGATTCCTGACTTCTTCACCAAATTCAGGGTACAATAGATCAATCTTCTTCCACTGTGGGGAATCAGACGCATGTCGTAGGATCCCATCATTATTTTTCTTAACATTTGCATGCCACCTCAAATTCTTCACATCTATCGGATTAGCAAACAAGTGTTGAAACCGTAATATTATAGGTAGATACCACATCATCTTGGCAGGAGAACCAGTTTTGGACTCCCCCGAAGTCGTCAATTTATACCATGACGCACCACATTTTGGACAATCTTTCAAATCCACATAGTCCTTTTGAAATAATACACAATCATTCGGGCACGCGTGTATCTTCTTGGCATCCATTCCCATCGGGCACACTAATTTCTTTACCTGGTATGTTGAGATTGGCAGCTTGTTTCCTTTAGGAAGCATTTCTTTCAACAAAGACAACAATGACGTGAAGCTTTTGTCGCTCCATCTATTGTTAGCTTTCAGCTTATACAATCTCAACACAGCTCTAAGCTTCGTAAAATAATAATGTTGTTCTCTAAGTACATATGTACTTAGAGAACAAACGGGGAAATGCTATCAAAATTTTCTCGAAAACCCAATACACATTATACACTTACATCCTAAGTGAGATTAGGTGTTCAAGAACAGTCCCAAACCGAGGACTATCCAAGATTTACTCCTAATGAGTAAATCTTGGATGGGTTTCTAGGCCAACAAATACATGTGTTGTCATTCTTATATACAATAAATGTGTACCACCTATCCCATTCTTGAACACCTAATCACACTAGTAAGTGTATAATGTGTATTGGGTTTTCAAGAAAATTTTGGCAGCATTTCCCCACTGTTCTCCAAGTACATATGTACTTAGAGAACAAACGGGGAAATCCTACTGAAATTTTCTTGAAAACCCAATACACATTATACACTTACATCCTAAGTGATATTAGGTGTTCAAGAACAGTCCCAAACCAGGGACTATCCAAGATTTACTCCTAATGAGTAAATCTTGGACGGGTTTCTAGGCTAGTGAGTACATATCCACTACATGTATTTTCTCACTTACATTGCATCACTCACAATTAGAGCATTATTAAATAATAAATCAAGAATTCAATAGTTTCAAACATGCAATAATTCACAATTAGAGAGATAAGATTCGATTTGTACAAACATACATGGCATAATTCAGGCACAATAGCAGGTGTGGTCATTGACCCGATTCAACAATATAAGAATAATTTTAGAAGAGTAATGTAGCACAACATTATAAGCTATCCGATTATAATTGAGAAATATAGCACAAAATCAACCAACATGGCCGTGCTGCCCAGCACGACCGTGCCAACCTGCGATTTCACACACCTCGGTCATGGAGCAGGGTACTTGCTTGAGGGAAGAGGAAGAAAAGGAGGAAGAAGAGCAGAGTTGGTACCTTCGGAGGCGTTGGCGGGGAGATTAGCTGCTGCAGCAGGAGCAGGAGAGCAGGCCGCCGGAGCAAGATAGAAGGTCACCGGAGAAGGAGAGAAGGTCGTCGGATCTAGGGGCAGAGGGCAAGTGGCGGCGGAGGTGGGCAGAGGACCAGCCAAGCGAGCGGAGCAGCGTGCGGCCGGAGTAAACGGCGGTGGAGGGGGGCAGAGGAGAATCACCGGAAATTGCCGAACCAAACCCTGGAGTAGCAGCGTGAGACAATGAATGAAATAGAGAAAGGGGAAGAGTCGGGTTTGCGTGGGTGTTGTTAAGTTATCAATATGTGTCGGTTATCAAAAACAACCGACACGTAAAACTAAAGGTGTTGGTTCTACAAACACACCGACACCTATTCTCAATGATAGTCGCGGTTTTTACTAGAAAAAAAACCAATGTCTATCTACATATGCCGATTAAAAAAATTATTCTCGATTAATGACCATAGTCGTCGGTTTCTTTCTCAAATCGACGCTCAAAGGGGTGTGAAAAATTTCCCGGGAAAAAGCACGAAAACCCATAAGCGTCGGTTATTGTAGTAAAACCGACGACCAAAATGTGCCCAATTTCAGTATCGTGAATAACCTTTCGTCATCATTTTTTTAGTAAATAACCGACGCCATATGTCAAATTTTGGAGGCAATTTTTTCATGCAAAATTTTAGATTTGGCGGTTAATTTTAGGCGTCATTTTATTATTCGGGAACCGACACTGAATAAAAGCGATACTCGTGTCTGGTTGTCCTTCACAGATAGATGTCGGTTTTTTTATTAAACTGACGTTTTAGGGTTTAGGTGTCGGTTTATTTATACAACCGACGCCTTTAAAAGTGACGTTATAAGCCATTTCTGTAGTAGTGAATTGCCTTATTATATTTTTCCCTTATACCCTCTGAAGCTACAGAACATGGTCTGAATATTATATGTTTACAAGATTTCATAGTCTAGACCATAAACTAGTTAGTACATTATGCAAAATGTATTCTTGACTTAGTGATCAGTATAAAAAAAGACATTAAGGAGTTACTCAGTGAAAGAACACATGGAATATCAATTAACTCCATTTCCTTATGAAAAGGTGAACGATAAGTAATAAAAACATAGTCTTTTGGATAGAAACAAGAAAATATTAATAAAGTTGAAAGCTACATACCTAGACATATATTACAAGCCTCCATTTTACTCATGTAGATATTTCTTAATGCCCCTTTTGAAGGACTTTGTAGCTTATAATCCTGAAATATGAATTCAACATATACATGAATAATGTTATTTAAAAAAGGTAGACCAAGGTGAAATACTTAGAAGTTTTGTGATATAAATATCTATAACTCATTCAGAATGGGTTCATGTGCTATGTGGAAGAATGTTGAACTCATATATTTCTTGTCGAGATATAGAGAAACTACCATGGGCGTTGGTATTAGAAGTAGTAAGCATCTTACAAAACATGTTAGAAATGGTGAATGCTCTAGTAGAGGCCTCGTCCTTAGCCTCCCCATCATCCTTGGATGCACCTTCTTGTCTTAGATTTTTTGTATGTATACCTAGATGATAAAGCAACAATGCATAATAAACTAATGGCCACCATTAAGACTCTATCTGTTACAAATCATGACAACAAAATCATTGGGGGGGGGCATACACATTCAACTAGATTATGTTTTATTTCATTAAAATGGTATTCAATGTCCCACATTTCTACTTATATACACTATAAAGATATAGCTAACTTATAATGGAACTCTTCTCAGTTACCACTTAATTCTTTTTGGATATTTTGTTTAGTATTCATGTAGGGATGGGGCATGCTTAACATGTATGGTATTTTAGTTCTGAAAAGGTAAAGCATAGTCCATTTTCACGGTAAGAAAACATATATCTTCTATTATTGACTTTATTTTTGTGAAAGTGAAATTATTGAACGAAATTGCTTATGGTTGTTTGTTTTCTTATCTATAGACGGACTCCCTATTTTTTTATTCTGTACATATTACTAGTACCGACTTTGTTTAAAGATCTTCTGTTGCATATAGAGGGATGAATATGATCCTTTTATATTAAATAAAACTCACAGAATGGATAGGTATCATTGACATCATCTTATACAAACATGAACAGCCATAGCGGCATATTATCAAGCAGTCTATCCTCACGATCTACAACTAGAAAGCTATAAAACTAGAAAAGATTGGAAACGATTAGAGATATGAAGAATACAGAAAGTACGGTAAGGAGGAAAAAAATCCAATGATAAAGGTGAAGGAAAATACATAGGGTAACCAGTAACGAGATACCTGGAGGTGTATATCTTATACAAAGCAGGAATCATACACATTTTCTGATCTCACCATCAGCATCTAGGTCATGATCATGGCAACCCTATCTGATCTAAAGGAAATAGTACACCTGGTCGTCCATGTCTTGGTACACTATCGGCGAGCGGCATCCTCAGGTCTATCTCAACAGTGTCAACAACTTCATCAAAGGTGAAGCTTTCCTCCTGTGAGTTGCTCCACGGCGTTGCATCGAAGGCTGGCAGATTAGTGGCGAGGATGGGGCGTCGACCAGACTAACTGTAGGAGGGAGAGGGATGGTGCCGGCATAGGTCGCACAGTGTTGGGAGGGGGAAGAGGGCGTGAAATTTGGGCGTTCGTTTGAGGGAAATGAAAGGGTGTTGGCGGAGGGCATAGAAAGAGGGGAGGAGTCGTGGATATGAAGAGGGCGTGAAATTTAAGCACCTCAGTTCTTTTTTATTAGTTGTATCATTTGTTACCGTCCAATTTTAATAATAATATAATAAATTATGTTTAAGTACACATAAATATAATTCATATGAATTGGTTGTCTTTATGGAGATGGAATCTTATGATGAGTTTTAACGGCGGAAAATTTGTACATTTTATGTCGGACAAATATTTCTGTCGCTAAAACATGTACTGATAGCGGCCATAAAAATTACTTGTCATTGTTAGTGTAGCAATTACGACAACATAATAAAGCTATCGTAATCTTTGATGTTAATACCCCAGTTTCTTGTAGTGTAATGCAGGTCAAACATTCGGAAACAACATATTTATACAAGATATTTTAGAGTTGTTTAGTTATGAATGGTTGAACACATCTATGATAGAGTTGTGGATATGGTGAGATTAATGCATACAGCAATCTGGTTTATACATCCATATACCTTGTTTTATATACGACAATCTGGTTTCTTATATATTAATGCGTACGTAATACATGTTTTGCAGCCACTTACACAAGACATGTACAGATTTTGGGTTTTCCCATGTGGGATTTTTGGTTCCATCTTTGATTAGTCTTGTAGATACAGACCCGTATTCAGTTACTTCATACTTCTGTGATGTTTTTGAATATTTTAGTAAAAATAATAAGACGGTGATAATAGCTCCATTCAATGTCGAGTAAGTTTACTTTGCTTGTAATTTGGACTTAAGCAAATTATATTTTTATTGTGGATATTGAGTTATTAATTTTCTACTTTCTTACATGTAGTGCTAAGCATTGGGAGTTATTAGTTATTGTCCCCAAGACATTTACCATCTATTATCTAGATCCTGCGGGGAGTGAGTTGGATGTATTATATGTACATGCAATTAAAAGGCCATTATTCTCGTGAGAAATATTTTATGTTTTTATATCTGTTAACATTTGTTACTGCATAACTATTTAATTATACAATTTAATGTGTTACATTAACATATATAGGGCTTTATAAGAGTACAAAAAAGCTGGAGGAAAGGTCCCCTGGAAAAAAATCTGACACTCATTTGGGAGAATGTGAGAGTAATTTCCTGACTCCAATGTATATATTATTTATGTGAACTGTGCTTATTTGTATTTTTGAATATTTTGTATGTTTCAATTTATAGTGTGCTACACAAGACAACGACTGGGCATGTGCCTACTATGTGATGCGATTTATGGACCTAATCATCAAACATGCCGTATTGGAAATCGATAACATACAACATGTATTATACATAGTCGTGTTAGATAACATGAAATATATGAATCTTATTATATATTATTATAATTATGTATATATGTCATTCTCTTTGTAGGTCTTTAAAACTGAGGACTTCAACACAGGTGCAAAGCATTTTGATGTACATGCTCCCTATACGAGAGATGAATTAGATGTTGTAAGAGAAGATTGGGCAAAAGCCCTACAAAGAGTGGGAATTTTTAAATATAATTTTGATGACAATGATGATAATGAATAACTTTGTTCTCATAATTAATTTTGTGTGAATGTGAATAAATTTTTATAAATTGTCATATGTGTGTGAAAATCATCAATACATGAATGTTTCTACATGTGTCTGAATGTGAAAAGAGATGAAATAAATGGAACTGTAGGTTGCTACTGGTTTCTACATGCGTGTGATGAAAAAATAATTTGAATTAAATGTTCTTATACATGAGTGTGAATCACATATATATAATATTATCCATCATGTTAATTTTGCAAGTTTGTGGCATGTTGTTGGCTGATATCAATGGATGTCATAAAACCTGCAGTTCATAATTGAACTGTAGGTTTCTCATCCTACGACCAGCCACAACAGGTCTGCAGAATGATAGAAAAAAAAATATAGGCGTCGATTATTTGAACAAAACCGACACCTAAGACATACGGCAGTGGTTTTTTACCTAAAACCGACGTCTATGTGACCAGGTACCACGGCCGTGCTGGGAAGCACGGCCGTGGTGGCAGGCAGGGGAGATGGCGTCAGTTATTGCTCCCAGCACGGCCGTGGTGGAAGGCAGGGGAGATGGCATCGGTTATTGTCACAAAACCGACGTCGGTTCAGATGATGTGGCGTCTGTTTCTTTTAGAAAATTGACGCCTATAATCCCTTTACTGGCGTATTTTTGGTGGAGGGAAGAGTTTTGTCGTCGATTGTTTAGTAAATAACTGACGCCTATAGTCCCTTTGCTGGTGCGTTTTCGGTGGCGGGAAGAGTTTGGGCGCCAGTTTTTACTAAACAACTGACGCATATAGTCCCTTTGCTGGTGCGTTTTCAGTGGCGAAAAATATTTTGGCGTCGGTTGGGATCCGACGCCGAAGGTGTGCCCTTTTAGTGGCGCCCACTTGGGTGTCGCTTTGAAACCGACACTAAAGAGCTTAAATAACTGATGCTAAAAGGCTTTTATGTAGTAGTGATGGTATAACACATGGACATCAAAGATAGCATGAATAACATTGAATAACAAGGATAACATGTTACACCATGTTGTCAATGTTATTATGTTATCCATGTTATCCATGGTATAACATGCTATCTTATGTGTATAACATTATACCCGTGTTATCCATGTTGTCACATGTTATCGCATACGTGATAACAAATGTTATATAATATGTCATAACATCATAGCATGAACGAGTCACATGTTATAACATACTATAACATGTTATTTCGTGTGTTATATTTATTTCCGTTAAAAATTTAATTTTAAAATATGTCATCATTAATCTTATTTTAATGTATCCTTATTCATGTATTATAATTATTTCATCAAAAAATATTATGAAAATATGTTGACACTAGTTTTATTTTAAAATATTTTTTGTCAATAACCCATCAATTTTTAATTCATTTAAAAATTCCTTACAGTTTGAGAGTTACGTGATAACAAATGTTATAATATATGTCATAACATCGTAGCATGAACGACTCAAATGTTATAACATGTTATAACATGTTATTTCATGTGTTATATTTATTTTCATTAAAAATTTAATTTTAAAATATGTTGTCATTAATCTTATTTTAATGTACCCTTATCTACGTATTGTAATTATTTCATCAAAAATTTATAATGAAAATATGTTGACACTAGTCTTATTTTAAAATATTTTTGTCAACAACCCATCAATTTTTATTTCGTTTAAAAATTCCTTATGGTTTGAGAGTTACAAACAATATAAATTTCTCTCTCCTCATTTTCCAAGTGTTATAATGATTTACTTAAAAAAATTATTATGTCGACATTATTCTTATTTTAAAGTATTTTTGTTAATAATGCATCCGTTTTTATTTTGTTTAAAATTTCATTACGGTTTGAGAATAATAAACAAAATAATTTTCTCTATCCATTTTTCACTCTCATGGAATAGGAGAAAAGTAGTGTGATTTTTTTTAAAGTATGTTAATATTGGTCTTATTTTAAAGAATTTTTTGTAAAAAGTACAACTATTACAATCCCAATTTTTGGGTTCATATGGTTTGAGATGCAATTTCTCCAATAATTTGTATGATTATGAAATTGTATGATTTATGTGTAATGAGTGGATTTCTTTGATAATATCTCCTTTAAATATATGATTTCATGAATGCTATTAATTTAGTGAGTCCAAGATGATAAAAAGAGAGAAAATTGAAGGAAATCAAATAATGTCTTATTAAGAAGGAAATTTGAGATAATGATGAAAATATGAGAAATGTGTGGAAAGATGTTTGATTGGCTTATCATGGATGAGATTTCAAATCCACAAGTCTTCTAATGGTAAAAGGAATCTAAATAAAGAGAATAAAAGAATAGGAGAGAGAAATTATGTATAAAATATGTCTTATTAAGAGATAACTTGTATATGAAGAAAAGTCTCTGTTACTTTCGAATTTGAGTCCCAAACTTGGCACACAAGTAGTTTAAGTCATTATGGACTTTCCTTTAAAATTTGGTATTAATTAGACATGTGGATTGAAAGATATGATTTTTGTAATATTTCCTAAAGTGAGAAGGATTTCGGGACAATGTATTAAATGTCACACTTTTATATTTTCTGGAAATAATTTATACCCCACCCCAGTTATAAGTGCGTGCCTTTTTGGACCATTGGATATTTGATCCAACGGTTCACAGTTGTCTTCTACTCTGAAATGAGAAAAGAAACGGAGTACAGTTTTAAGGGTGTTCCTACTCGATTTTCTCGCGAGCCAATCCGCGTGCAAAGAAGGAAACTCCTTCAGTAGATTCACAAGGTAGAAACAAACTGAATCATCCTATTTTGGGGGGCTTTGGAAGTGTAATCGGGAAACCCCTAATCCCAGTTCTCTCGTTGGCCATCCACCATAGCCATGGCCTATATAATGGGATGTTCCCCCTTCTACGAGGCTGCAGACCCCCTTCTGGATCTAATTACAGCATAAGCAAATTGACCCTGCCTCCAATTCCTCTTCTCATCCCCCTTTCATCAACTGTTTTCCTTGAATCAGTTGACGGTCGACCTCTTAGTCGTTCCAGCGATTCCGACCACCCCGGGCGTAGCCGAGACCACTGTTAGGTTCGGTGGGTCACGACGGAGGGATGGAGATCTTCACTCGATGTTGGAGAGGTGGGATTGGCAAAGTCAACCCATCAGTTGACTGACCCTAGCTCTGCGTCGCGATGAAGAGCGGGAGACGGGAAGAAGACAACCATGGGTAAAAAAGTCCAATATGTCCAGTTCGTGTGGGGCCTGAAGCTGGAGGGCGTAAGGGAAAAGGGGGGAAATACCCTTGGACTCGACGCTTTTGCTCATGGGAGGCAGGCTAGTCGCTTAGCCGAAGCTGATTGGTTGAGCTTAATCTGCATGGAAATAAAGTAAACAATCTTTATCATGACGTGTCATCATCTTATTAGTCTAAAAGTAATTAACTTGCAAAAATCATAGCTAATGATTGGTAGCTCGCATCAAGACATGTAATATATATATATTTTGATCAGGAGAACTCGAGGAACTCAATAAAAATTTAACTGAAACCTTAATCTGTTCACAATTCAAAAAGAAGTTAAAGTTGTTACCTTTAATGCATTTATGAATAGAAAAACCTAATTTGATGTTCTATGAAATTGAGATGATTAAGATGGATGATCTATGGGCATATTAACCTATTGTTAATAAGAAATATGTTTTGATGTCTAAATAAATGATCCATGTGCTTAATTTGTTAATTTAGGGTTTCATATGAATCAAGTGCATTAATGGGCTTAGAAACCCTAACTTAGGTGTTAATGACTTTTAATGGGTTATATTTCGAGATCCTTTGTATGACCTGATATTATAATGATCCTAAGCTAAGTTGCTGATGAAGAGGCTTTAATATGAATAAGATGAGCAATTAGGGTCTTTGTTATATATAATGATGTGTTAGGGTTTTGTTGACATAAAAAGGGAAAGTTAAAAAAGAGATCTAAAGGACCTTAAAGGAAACCCTAATTTGGATTAGAAACCATAGAGACTAGGGAGTAATCCCAACTCAATAAAGTAAGTTCGTGATGACTATGTAGTAAATAGGTTGTACATGCTTTTTAGGATCAAGATTGCTTGATTGGTTGCTTGTCTTGCTTGATTGGACATCTTGATTGGATTGGATATCTTTCTTATATTTGAGACTCCAAGTTAGGTATGTGGTTACGCTTATGGTTAAATCTCTTTAGTTTCATGGAGATTCCTGAGGTTTATCGGTTGCTTGTAAATAATTACTTGATTGACTTTTATTTCATGTAACTATAAAGTTACGATGACTATCACCATAATTATACGTGCATGACTAGCTCAGATCCTGATCCTCCTCTATAGCTTTGATGATAATGAGATGGATGACCTAGTACATGGTCTATCTATGAGGTAGCATCATCAGGTTATCATGAGTCGATGTGTTGGTCTACCATTGGGTAGGTGGTATGCTTCTGCTAGAGGTGCCACACACTAGCCGATTTGACTCGACTATATGCGCCCCACGAGATCGGAACACACGTTTGGGATTCACTTTCGAAATTTGTATTGGCCCTAACCAATTCAATCACAAAACTAAACAGGTCACCCGGAAGCGTACGGGGCACTGTTGTAGTATAGGTGATTGGCAAGATAAGGGGTCGATCCACAGGGATAGAGGGGGCACTAGAGTTAGGTTAGTGTTTGCTATGTTCCTAGTGCGTAGATTAGGGTTTGAGGGTTTTAAAAGGTTTGTTTTTTTATTACTCTATTTGAACAAGTAAGAAATGCTAGATGGAAACTAAGTTATCAAAAAGCTAGATTATCTTAAGCAAGATGAAACTAAGCAACTAGGCTAAGCAATTAACCAAACAAGAGCAAGATGAACTATACTACTCTAGCAAGGCAACGAGCAATTAAGAAGTTAAACTAATCACTAGCAAGAGTAAGAACGTAAGTTAACACTAATGAGCAAGACTAAGCAATTAACTAGATTAAGAAAAAACAACTAAACTAGACTAGCATGAACAAGCAAACAATACAATTTGGGTTTTAACAAGATGATTAAGGTAGGTGGGCCGTTTGGCGGATGTAAATTTGATATTAGTTGGGGGATCTCAACATAGCAAGCAACCATAATAATTCTATCTGGATTACCAAACCAAACAACAAGGCAAGTGCTAGGAGAATATACCCTATACTGCTAGTTGGGTAACTAGTAGGTGTAATTCTAGTAGGACTTGTCAAGTCTAGGTTTCTAGGGTAAGTGGTATTAGGTCAATTGAGAGCCAAGGGTAGAGATGGGAGTAGAGATGAGGATATTTGACCTCATGCCACAAGCCATTCTAGCCTTTAGAAAGCCCTAGGCAATTGCACTAATCACACTTACATTAGCTACTTAGATCTAACACTCACTTGTAGGAGGAGGGATGTGTATATAGGAACAAAGGGGGCTAGCTAGGGATCCACTAATTGGACCTAGGAGCCAATCCTAAGATTGCCACATACACTCCAATTCCTCCTAGAAGCAAGTGTCATCAAACATCTCAAAGCAAGCAATCCATGTTATAAGCACAAACCACATGCAATAAAATAGGAAATGAGATAGAATCAAGAGGCAATCATCATAGATAGAAATTATGTTCATTACAAGCTATTTTTCCCCAACATGGTATCAAAGTCACATTTTAACCCCAAACAGCCCACCACTAGGGGCTTAGCTAGACATGATCAAAGAAATAGCAAAAGAGAAGGGAAGAAGGGGAAGAAACGCCATGGAGCTCGGAGAAGTAGCCTTCTTCTTCACCTCCTTGCTGCTGTGGATGACCTCCCTCCTCCAAGGGTGTAGGGGAGCATGAAAACATGGGGGGTTATGGTAGAAAACCTAGAAAACTAGGTCTCCTAAGTGGAATGGAGGTGGAAATGGTAGATGAAGAGCAAAAATGCAAAGGGATTGCACTAGATGCTCAAGGAGGGAGAGTGGAAGCTTGGAGCAGTTGTGGGAGGTGTTAACATAGTGTTGTGGCCGCCACCCATGTATATATATAGGTGGTGGTGGAAGCACTAGGGTAAGTAGGGGTAAGATTGAAAAATCAGTGTGAAAAAGTTAGGTTTTTAGGTGGTAGCACGGCCGTGGTGGGTAGAGGTGAGAACGACAGTGGTGGAGGAGAACAATCGTTCTGATGAAATGTGAAATCACAGGTTGATGGGTGAAAATGAAGGCTGGTAGCACGGCCGTGTTGGGCAGCACGACCGTGATAGGGGCTAGATAGCACGGTCGTGGTGGAGAAGTTTAAAGGAGGTCATTCCCCAAAGCACGCTCGTTCTGATCTTCGTCTAGCACGGCCGTGGTGGTGACTTCGTGGCACGGCCGTGCTGGGTATCACGGCCGTGCTGGTTGAATTGCTGGAACTTCGAGATTTGTCAATCAACCTGTAACTTTTGTGTAATTGCCAGCACGGTCGTTCCTTGACACCACGGCCGTGCTGGTTCTTCAAGTGCTAAAATGGCTTCAAACTTCATTATCAAAGGACTTCTTTGCTTGATGTCGAACCTTGGCCATTGGGGTAGGTTGAGTGAGCTCTTGGGGCCTTCTTTGGACCCCTCCTTCTCTCTCGTCCATTCAAAGTATGATCCAAGTACCTGAAAATAATGCCAGGAACGTCCATAAGTGCATTTGGCAATGATAAACATATTGCGGGAAAATAGCGTGTACTCTAACATGTTTAGATGTGATTTAAGTACAAAATGGCACAAGATGGAGCCCTAAAATAAGGCTACATCAGTAGGACCATATGACTCCACGACCATATGTATTGATCTACCTGTTAGTTAGGATCATGGGGGTTAGTTGAGATGTACCATATGAGAGGTAGTATCCATGTCCACTACAGGGACAACACAAAGGCTAGGGTATGTAAGGATTGAGTAGTCATGTTTAAAATGTAGAGTTTATTTTGTTAAATCATAATTGCTTGAAATATGTTGTTACAATTAAATACAAGATTATTGGTTCCCCCATATATCCGTATAATTCATTATACTGACCATCATTTTATTTGCCGGCGTTTTATGTAATATCTGAAATTGGACAAACAGTAAAGTGGCACATGTGAAGATTAAAGTTAAAATAATAAAGGAGGATTTTAGTCAGATAGAATTCTACTACTGGTAGAAGTTCCAGTTACCTAATTTTAAAGGTATGTTAAAAGAAAATTTTTATTCCACTTTTCAGTTTAGTTTTTAGTAAAATTTATTAATTATTTCTGATTATTTGTAAAACCATTGATCCTATTTTTGGGATAACGCCTCTGACTTCTTGATCTTTTTTAATTGAGGGTTACCAAGAAGCGAGGTCGTTACAACAACGATATTTATTTTATCGAAAAATATATTACGTTTAGAAGTTATTAACAATAATGTGTTCACTCTTTTTCTCTCTCCTACAACAACTTATTCTCTCAATTACCCACGCCACTCTCTCTCCTAGCCCCCTCTCTCAAAGCCCCTCTCTCTCTCTCACTCACACACATCAGCATGTGCAGGCCTCTCGGGCAGCGTGCACACACTAGCGAACAAAGTTATTCGTTCCGTTTCTCGTATGACCCGGTCGTCCGGGTATCATTTCTCTACATAGAATACTGGGTAGAAATCAAAGCAGTGCTAGGCCGTCTTTTCTTCTCTTCTTCTTTTTTTATTCTTTCTTGGCACTTGTTCTTTCAATTACACACGAATAACAGAAAATATAATGTTGGCGGCAATTTTTCTTGCGGCTCTGTATTGCATCTAAGCGGCTGCTGGCTGGGGGTATTTAACCCTCTCCACGCTGCCTTGTCTTGCCCTAATGGGCTCTGCCCATGTTGGACTGGATAAAGAGGACGCTGGCCCAACAGTTATGTCTTGGTCCACGTCATCTAATAACTAGAAACAATGATAATTGTCCAAGACAGCTAACTACCAAATGAATAGAAAGATGGCACCAGAAAGCAAACAAATAGAGACTTACTCATTGGGCAAAAGAGTTCACACGTCCATAGAATGACAAAGCTGCTTTCCAATATAATGAACTGACTTGATCAGTATATGCTGGCCCATCTTGTTACATGAACATTCAAGAACATGTCATCAACACATTCTGATTGATAAGGTAGGCAAAATATTTCACTTTTAGGCCTTGGCATTACATTGTCAAATAAAGGACTCCGTCTGAAATTACTCAAATACAAGAGTGAAACGAGATCAAGGACATAAAAAAGCAGCAAGGTCAAATATGGTCACATATATATTTTTATCTTCTCTTGGTCAAATGCAAAGCGTCTTTTTGTAGCAGCTATAGCCTCACTGGGTGCTGGAATCTTACTTGCACACAAAGCAGTGTCATGTATACACACAAATAGTAGTTAAAAGAGAAGCGAAGGGTTTTGATAAATTACATCTACAAAATGAGCACGCACATAGAAGATCCAAGACGGTTTCTTTTTTGAAATATACAAGGAACAAGATTTTTGTGATATCAAAATACTCCGACCAGCAAGCATGCATGCCCGGAATCCTACCCCTTCAATGTGAAGATAAAATCATGTTAAAATACATGTTCATCAACACGTCGTGGTAGCTGCCATTGGTTATTACTGTAGGTCTGCTTTAGCAGCTTATGGCGAGCATATCTTTTCATTAAATAAGTGGCAGATATGTATATGCGTGACGAAGCTGCCTATATATGCTAGCGGCTTTCAGCTAGTTCATGACACCCTTGGCTTCTTCCCATGAACCTTGCCTATAAAGTATACCGATAATTTAGCGTGTTAGTGCATCAAAATGTGCCGACTCTGATTGTAGGATTTAGTAGGAACGCTTCCTTTGTGCAATTATGACGTAGAAAATGTAAGATCTGTAATATAAAAAACAAAAGAATTAGGAACAGTCAATTTTTTTTTTGGTCGGTAAAAACTCGTGTTGCTTTTTTTTGTATTTTCTAAAGAAGTGTTTGTACAATGTATCCTACCTTCAGAAGAAGATAGAAAGAAGGAAAAAAGAACTATACAGGCTACATATAAAAGAATGGGGTAGAACAGATTGGGAAGAACCTCGCTAGAAGAAAGGCAGGAAACCACATCTATAGACATAATACCAAGAAGATTTTCAGAACCATACAACCATCTAAAATAATCTCATCCATCAAAGCCTCCAAAGCTCAGAACAGATCATCGCAACTGCAGCAGATCATCATCCAAAAGTCTTAACCATAGAAGCATCAGAAGAAGCTAGCAAGGCCAGGTACCAGAGAGGACAAGACTCAACCATCACTGATCATGAGAGGAGAGCTGAACTCAACCATCACTGAGCAATGAGAGGGGAGCAAAAACAAAACAGAAACCTTCTCAGACCTCAGCTAGCAGCATCACCCAAAACCAGACAGCTTAATCAAGACGAGAGCATGAAGAGACCCAACCATCACTAATTCAGTGAAAGGGGGTCAAGACATGAGCCAAGGAGGACATCATCCAAGCAACATGTTAATTATAGCCCAGAAACCAGCAGATAAAAAATACCAAGCATGGACATCTTCATATCAGAAGTAGCTCAAAACTTCATAAAACCCCTGCTAGCAGCATAACCCAAACCCAGAAAGCACAAACAGATCATCCGCAAAGCACCAACATCATCTTACAGCCATTAGGGAAACTGAAAACCCAAACAACCAGACCATATTCAAGCCTTGCCACAAAGAACAAACATCATCTTCCAGCCATCAGGGAACCGGAAAAAACCAAACAACCAGACCAAAAGCCAGGAGAAGAACTCAAACAACTTCGAAGAGGAGCCAACATCATAAAGACAACTAAGAGAAGAAGGAAAAGCCAAGAAAGGATCATCCAATACTCAACCATCACACTCAGTGAGAGGGGAGCAAGACTCCACCATTACTTAACCAGTGAGAGGGGAGCATATCACTAGAAAAAAAACCCACCAGCCTAGACCAGAACAGACCCATCAACACCTTCTTATAAACACAAACACCAGGGCACAACAATCATCAATCCTCCAAGGAGCTAACAACCACCTATAAAGTATAACAGCAGCTCCAACAGAGAAAAGAGAAAAATAGATCAATAGCAGAAAGCCATCAGCACCACCAGCAACCAAGAAGACCAAAGAGAGAGGAGTTCCTCACACTCTAAGGGGAGAAAAAATGACCAACCCCTAAAAACACCAACAACATCACGCTCAGCCATAAAAAAGAAGAACCCATTGGGAGAGGGGAGCCTCACATTCAAAAGAATGATACTCGAACATCACCAAAACAGTAACAACAAAACACCACCACTAGATCATGATGTGACCTCGACAACCAGAAGGCCAGATCCCAGGAGGTCTGCAAAAATCAATCAACAAAAATCTTGATATCAGCCTCAATAATCTTCCAAAGGGCACTCATGTTCTTATAGGTATTATCATGTACTCTTCTATTTCTTTCAAGCCAAATATGATAAAGAACAGTAGGAATTGTGACACCTGCCTTCAAACTTTTCATCTTAGTTATACTTTCCCAACATTCCGGAATATTGTCAATCATATTATTTTTAAGAGCACAATCCCATAACTCAGTAATAGCTTTACAATCGAAACAAATGTGATTAGTATCCTCGTAACCATTCATACACAGAAAACAAATAGAGACCACAGGAATCTCCCTTCTTCTCAAATAGTCAGTGGTGGGGAGTTTATTATGAATAGCCTTCCAAGTGTGGATTTTAGCATTCATGCTACTTTTCGTCTTCCAAAGCCAATCAAACTTCAAATTCTCAACCTCTTTAGTTCTAATGAGATTCCACACCTCCTTAAACTTACCCTCGCTCAGGCCCCTCATAAGATATCTGTCATCCTTGTCATTATCAATACTGATTTTATTTCAGCTTGTTTAAGATCATCTTGGAACATCTAGAATCTTTAATACTCCAATTTCCGTCTTTAATAATAGAACAAACTTTAGAACCTTTAGGAATCCCAGCCCGAATAGAGACATTCTTGTCGAATATCTCATGAAAGAACTTACCATTGAACCAGGGGTCACCCCAAATGTCAACAAGCTTGCCATTTCTAATTTTAATCTCAACAAATTTAAGGAGCATATCCTTTATACGAATGACTCGGTTAAACATCCAAGAGAAATTTGTAGAGTTGTCGATGCTCCAATAAGTATCTTTCTTCATATATTTCTCATTGATCCAATTGACCCAGAGGGAATCTTTTTTTCTAGCGATATCCAAAGCATTAATAACAAGGCAAGCGACAACCACATCTTTGATTTTCCTAATGCCAAGACCCCCTTCATTCTTGGGTAACGTGACAATATCCCATTTCAGCAAATGAACATTATCCTTCTTATCAGATCTGCCCCAAATGAAACATCTACACATTCTGTCAATCCCGTCAAGAGTAGACATAGGGATAGGGAAGGACATAGTCCAATAGAGATGCATAGTGGAGAGGGTCGATTTAACAAGTTCAACTCTGCATGCAAAGGATAACATATTAGATTTCCATCCTTCCAATCTTCTCTTGAGTCTATCCACAAGCTTTTCGCAATGTTTTTTGTTCAACTTCCCAGCAAACAAAGGCAGACTGAGATATTTAGTGTCATCCAACTTGCTGATCTTGATACCTAACACTTTAGAAATATCATCTGCTTCCTTACTCATGTTCATGAGGATGATACTCTTATTTTTATTCACACTAAGACCAAACATAGCTTCAAACGGATCCAAAAGATTCTTAATGCCCACAACCTTGTCTTTGTTAGCTTTGGAAAAAAAGCATTAAATCGTCCGCAAAAATAAGATGAGAACAGATCAGGCTATTGGAGGCATTAATAGGACAGTAGGAAACGTCATTCTTGATCATCTCAGATAAACCCTGCATGGCAATAGTAAAAAGATAAGGAGCAATAGGGTCACCTTGCCTAACCCCTTTCGACAGAAAAATGGTTTTGGTAGCTTCACCATTAACCATGACCTGATAAGAGGTTGTTTTGAGAATCACTTCAATCCAACAAATCCTTTTGTGAGAAAAACCCATCCTACACATAACAGAAAAAATATACGTCCAGCTAACAGAATCATAGTCTTTAAAGATATCAGCCTGGATACACATATTCCTCCCATTGCCTTTCATAACATCACTAATAATTTCATTCGTCAAATGAGTAGCATCTTTTATACATCTTCCTTTAACAAAAGCACATTGGTTGCTATCAATAATGAAGGGTAAACAACTTTGCAGCCTTTTAGACAGAATCTTCGATATAATCTTGTAGAAAATGTTGCATAAGGCAATGGGCCTCCAATTTGAAATCAAAGAATTGTCGGACCCCTTTGGGATCAAGGTAATATAAGTTTTATTAGCTTCCTTCAGTAAATTACTGTTGGTAAAGAATTCTTTAACAGTGTAAAAGACATCATCCCCAATAACCTTCCAAGCAACCTTGTAAAATAAACCATTAAACCCATCATGGCCAGGACTTTTGTCCTCATTTAAATCAGAAATGATATCTTCGACTTCCTTCTTAGTAACAACCTTAGTGAGCAACTCGTTGTGCTTTTGAGTAATCTTAGGACCATTCCAGACCCCCTTCCAAACCTCACCACAATAATCCTTGCAGAAAATATCTTCATAAAAGTTGGTAATGGTTTCCTTAATCACATTGTGATCTCTCGAAAGAACTCCATCAATGTTGAGGCAGTTAATGGAGTTCCTGACCCTTCTAGATCTCAAGGAAGCATAAAAGAATTTAGTATTCATATTACCTTCCTTTAACCGAAGGGTTCTAGACTTTTGTCTAAATAAAGCTTCCTTTCTGGTCAAAGCCTCTCTAGCTTCTTTTCTTAGACTATTAGCTTTAGTTCTAAGAGTAATACCAGTAGGATTCATATCCGCAGCCTTCTGGGCTTCAAGAGCATTAAAATTCGCCATAGCAGCCTTCTCTATAATATTCCCAAAAGCCCCCTTGTTCCACTTCACTAAATTCTTTTTTAAATTCTCAAGCTTCCTGTATAATCTATACATAGCATGACCATCAACCTCCATCTTCCAACTATCAAGTAATATATTCTGAAAATCACCATGATCAACCCAACTGTTGATAAACCGAAAAGGAGTCTTGTGTTTTCTAGGCTTCCCAATGACAAGCATGAGTCTATTGTGATCACTAATAAAATTAGTGATGACTTCACCATGAAATTCATCATGCTTAGCTTGAAACTCCGTATTATAGGGAATCTTATCAATCTTAGTAGCAATAAAGTCGTCACCATCTTGGTGATTATTCCAAGTAAAACGGGGCACAAGGAGATCCATCTCCAACATACCATTGTCAAGCATGAAATCGTTAAAATCCTCCATGGATTTTTTTGAAGGTGGAACAATCAATTTTAAACCAAGCATACGTGAATTATGTTTTTTTATAAAAGAGGAATCCAGCGAACAGCCTTGGTTGCTTCTTGTTTAGATATACAAGAAGCAAAATTGAGCCGTGCATCATTGAATAACCAAAGCATACGATCAGTTTGTAATACTATGAAAGTGGACAACAACGTCATCTCACAACACTCCTGATAGGCCTCATCTGAAGCAATCCGTGGAGATCTTCCTCTGGGAAACATACTATTGTTTTTTTTTTTGCAAAGCGTTTCGCAGCGTCTCGGGCAGCCCAACCGCTTTACTACCTAACACCAGTTACATCCATCGCTGCAAGAAGCCGTTGCTTTTCTATTGTCAAGTGTTCCTGGGCGTTCGGAATAGCACAATCGTCACCACGTCAAATCGACCCGACGGCTGCTCTTATCGTGTTACTGAACGGTACATATAAATAGATACAGAGTTTCAGTTGGCTAAACGTTTTATAAGGCAAAGCATGTATTATTTAAACCAACTGAAAGAGAGTCACAGGTGTGATATGAATGGTACCTTTGGCCTCCAGCTGCCAATGCAGTGGCGCGAAACTATTTTCACCGGTGTCCCTGTCAAAACATCTGTTAATCTTTAAGCCGAAATATGTAATTGTGCAATACATCAATGCAAGCTAGCAGTATGTCCCGCCCCTAAACGTATGAGAGGCATGATACATATAAATTGAACAGTAAAAATAAGTACCTTTGGACTCCAGCTGTATTTTCCAAGAATCCATATTTACATGGAAGGTGTAATTGTGAAATGTGACCCAACAGTATGTCCTCCCTTATTGTACTGCTCCTTTATTATTATTATCTATTAAAAAAAATTGTACTGCTCGTTGAAATGCGGGTACCGAAAGATTATTAAGCATTACAACGACTAGAATTAGGCTAGAATTTAAAACAATTTAAAGAAAAACGTTTCATATGATTGGTACCTGGCCTCCGGCTGCTAAATACCAGTGCTAGCGACAAACCACAAGATAACGATGCGCGTGCACAAATATTTTGCTTTCCTGCCAGTAGCTCACCCAAAAAAATCCGTTGCGAATGAGTGGATAAATTACATAATGTGCATTTGTGGAAAGCGAGCGAGCAGTATGTCCCGCCCCGGTCCTTTCTTCTTGTACTTCTTCTCCAAATGCCGACACCGAAAAAATCCCAAGAAGCGCAACGATGGAGGAAGGTACATTTCTTGCAAAGTTTCGGTCTCACTACAATTTTGCAGATCGAGGGTCTTAAGGAAGGTATAACTTTGGAGGCTTTGCCAAAACCAAGGATTGCTCAATAAATCGTCAACGTTACTTAGGTTTAGATGCATAAGAGAAGTGAGGCTCTGCCACCACTGCTTTTCTTCGTCGCCCGTCGGTCCTTTACTCACTTTGTGTGTTGGACTGAAAATGATCTGTGTTAGCTTACTAGGAGACACAAATCTCCATATATCCGAGATATCCGTGTGCAGCCACTCCACGTTGCATAGCGGATTTTCCGTCAAACCGCTGGAAGTGGCGACTGCTGAATCAATTGATTCTGATTGTTCCCCAGAATCAGAGGTTGAATGGGTCCCGTGAAGCAACGGATGTCCCGACACGGTTTCGGAGACCATGGGTGTTACATCCCAACCCCCAGGATATGGTAAAGTAGGAACGTCTTTAGATTTTTTCCCAGACGGACTTCCGAGCAAAATTTCATGCAACATATCACAGTCTTTAATATGTAAGTGTCCCACATTTCCGGCTCCAGGGAGCTTCAACGTCTTTAGATTTTTGCAGTAACTTACAGCCACAAAAGCGCCTCCCACCAAGGAAAAGCATTTGGCAGCTGAAATTTCCGTAAGGCTATTACTAAATAGGATTTTAAAATATTTCACAGATGTAGGTTGCTGCAACAGACATTGCCCAGTTGATTCGAGTGATGGGCATTCAGATATGTGCAAATATGTGAGCAATATTGGTTGTTGCTGATCGTGGAGCGTACATTTACATCCCCAAATATTTGGTAATACGGTTAATCCAACACCTCTTATATCCAATATTCTGATGCTAGAAGGTAGATGAGGAATTCCTTTTAATTTTATACACTTCTCCATTTTCAACTTTTGTAGTGAAGGGAAAAATTGTAAATTGTTATCATCCTTGTCGTCAAGCCCGTCCCATTTTTCCCATCCTTCCATATCCTCAAACTCCAATACCTCTAGTTTTGGAAACACAACCGGTGCATTGACACTCAAACTGCCATAAAACTGTGCAGTTATTGTTTGCATCTTAGTTAATCTCTTAATTCTCAAATTCTTAAGTCCCCACAGTTGTCCGAGGGGCGGTAACTCGGTTAAATTTCTGCAGTCATAAAAGTTTATTGACGCCATGCTGGTGTAATGATACAAAGTCAATCCAGATTGTCTCCCTGCAAATCCCTCCACATGGAGTTTCTTCAAATTTAGAGGGGGGCATAAGCCTTTCATTACCTCTTCATGATTCAATGCAACTGCATTATCATCATCATCATCATCATCATCATTGTCATCGACATCATCATCATCATCATCATCATCATCTTCATCTTCATCTTCATCTTCATCATCGTCATCATCGTCGTTGTCGTCATCATCATCATTATCATATTCGTCATCGGCGTCGTCGGCGCAGTCCTCGTCATCATCATCATCATCATCATCATCACATGACCATTGTAACATTAGAGCTGTAAGGTGATCCTTTTTATGTAACATAGCTTCATTAGCCTCTGTGGTTCCACCTTTTACATTTTCCAAATTTAATATTCTTAACCGACCGTGTTGTTGTAATCCCTTCAGCTCTTTTATTCTATATCCATCCTCAAGTTGAACACAAAATCCCCGTAAATGCTGAAGTGATGTTAGCTTCCCTACACCTTTGATCGCTGTGGCATATGGGTCTTGATCAATAACTCGCAACTTGGTGAGCTTCGACAAATGATGCAGTCTAATATTAGAGTGACGACCCTTAAGCCTGTAACTCAGGATTCGAAGATGTCTTGTATTCATGGTGAAGTCTTCAAATTCTCCCATATCATCTGCAACCAGGACTCTAATCGAGCGCAGTTGTAAGTAAATCGATTTAGGAAATATGCAACCACGAACAATAAGAGTCTGGAGCCTTTTCCAATCTATAAAGTTGTCGAGAATTTTCCAGCGATCGGGGTCTGAACTATAACTGGATCCATAAACAGCAAGGTGACGTATATTTTTCGCTTGGACCATAGACATTTTTGAGGCTTGTGGTATCGGGATGGTATTTCCTGATGTAATCAATTCTAAATGTGTTTCAAAAGGATATATATTTAATGGGACGTCCCTTTTAACAAACTTGCTTATTATTGTAGAGGCCTCACCCCTTGAAACGAATTGTGCAAGGTCATGAATTAAGTCATGCAATTTGATTAGGCCATGATCATGACAAGGATTGTCATTATGATCCTCAAAACAACCTTCAATTTGCATAAGAACATCATTTTGAAAACCAAAATCGTATCCATAATCATATTGGAAAAGTGAAGTGGAATACAGTTCATTTATGTATGTACTTCCTATATCCCGTAACGTTGTTGTCGACCCGCTAATATAGCCATGTGAAATCCACATCTCTATAAGCGAGGATTTGGAAATCCTTTCTCCCTTCTCAAATATGGAGCATATTCTAAAGCACTGTTTGAGATGATGGGGAAGGCGTAAATAACTCAACAGCAGTGTCGAGTTGACATCATTGTATTTACCTTTGTCTCTAACGTCATCAGCCCATGAATTACTATTCAGAATTTTCCTCCATTCACTTTCTTCTGTTTCGTCGCATAAACTGCTACCGATCACTTTTGCTACCAGGGGATGACCTTGGATTTTGTGAGCTATCTTTTTCCCAATCTTTCTGAGATTGTTACGTTCATCTGGAACTTTATTCGGAAATGCATAATACTCAAACAGCTCAACACAACCTTCATTATCCAAGGGTTCTAAGTTTACGGAGTAAACAAGGTTGTTGTTGCATGCTGCTCTTGCAACGCTTTCATTTCTAGTGGTTACGAGGATTCTGCTACCGTCACCACCATGACTTAATGGCCCCAACAAGCCTTCCCATTGCAAATGATCTTTGTCCCAAACATTATCCAGAACAATTAAGAACTTTTTGTCTTTAACTTTTTCAGTCACCATATCACAAAGTTCCTGAAAATTCCCATTAAATAGTCGTTCACCGAGAATATTTTCCTTTAGCAGCGTCATGGCGTCAAAATTATTGCCCACAGATACCCATTTCATAAATTGGAAGCGTGTTGTCACTTCTTTATCACCAAACATACTTCTGACCAATGTGCTTTTACCCACGCCTCCCATTCCTATTATTGGGATAACCAAATACTTAGAGTCGGCATTAAATAACATGCTCAATATATCCCTCTTCACCCTATTCCTGCCAAACATTTTGAACCCTCGACGCATATAATCTGTGTTTTCATAGTTTGTACTAGAAGTGTTCTCAGAAGCAGGTGACGCAGAGCTCGTAACTGCTTCAGGCAAGAGGCTCTTGAAGAATTCCTCATCTTTTGTAATTTTTTCTAACTCTGCATAGATACCACTGATCCTAAATGCGATACGGGTATAAAATGCAACAGGATATTTGCCCCGACGATCAGATCTACTACTATCAGAATAATCAAAGCAAGAGGGAGCAAAACAACCACATACCAGCTCACAGAAGAAGTTGAAAGTCGGCCACCCAGAAATAACGTTTGGCAGTGGATAGCGGTCATTTCGTATGGACACCTCATCCAATATATCTGCAACATCCAAAGCCAAGTCTTTCAACGTTTGCAACCCGGCGTCTTCCTCTGACTCTTCCCTTTTTTGGTTCGGCACCAAGCTTTTCTCTAGTTCAGCATCCTCTATGCGACTAATATGTTTCTTCATAGTCGGCAGAACTTTTTTCAATAACTTGATCTGGCTATCGAAGTCAGTCAGAATTTTCAGCCCTTTTCCAGCATAGGAAGCAGCTATCTCTTCAACTTTTTGGGTGGCAGAGTCTATGATCGTCTCCATTTCGGAAAGGAAGCAAGAGCTGTAGCAAATTCAGTTAGCTGGAAGAAAGGCAGAGAAACGATTCGGGAAGAAGTAGCATCTATCTATAATGGACAGCGAAGATAGAGGTATCATGACCACACATCTTTGATAATATCTCGTCAACCTTCACCACGAGATTGAGCCACAAGTCTACGGGTCTACCGTCCCCACCACCAAGGAGGCGATTGAATGCACCGACGACCCAACTACCCACATTAAGATGGCATGTTGTTTTCAATTGCCTTGTCTCGACCAATTAAGGAATTAACTAGGAGAACTCAACTGGTGGCCTCCGAGTTTGCAGACGGAGCGAGCGGCCGACGGATCGTTTAAACTATTTAGGTGGCGTTTGGGTTGAATCACCTTAAATCCCGGTACTTGCACAGCTAAATAGTATCTATTTCAAGCGCGGCTGGGTGTCCGTGCAGTCATTTCAGCGAGGCGGCATTCTCACCAAATTGTGATGGATGGCTCTTTTTGTCCTTAATCACAACCTCTAGTCTCGAAAAAGTAAAAAAAAGGTGTTATGAATCATGGATGTTTCTAATGAATCTAGGGGTGTCATTTTTATTATTGTTGAACTATCTGTAGTTTCATTTGGTTCATATAGTCTATATCAGGGAAGCCAAAAAAACTTAATGTAGTATTTGATAAAATCAATTTTAATAAATATTTCATGTCTCTTTTATTATAAAAATTCACCATCATATATAAATAATGATCAAGAAATATTTGCACTCATTTTCCAAAACTTTGTTCAGATTAAATTACCTTTGGAAAAATATAGAAAAGTTAAATTCTAAGTCATGAAGCTCGATTGACAAGCTATCGACCTCCAGGTCAATCATTATGCATGAAGAAGATATCAAACAAAGGAAAGAAATTACCTTAATCGACCTCTAAAGACCGATCAAGGAAGCACACTCAAAGAGCTCAATAGCCAACCTATCGAGTAACAAAATCAATCAACCTACATGTCAGATGACTCGCCGAAATCAGTCTCTGAAATCTATCGACCCACAGATCGAGCATTATCCACTAAACTCAACCAAGCACAAAGCTCGATCAAGCATGAGCTCAAGTAAAACCAACTTTGATCAAGTAATGAAAGCAATCAGACACTCTTGAGCTCGATCGCAAGATGGTTGAGCTAAAGACCTATCTAGCTATTGCGCAAGAGCTACCGATCGACCTTCAGGTTGATCGTTCCCAAAGTTACTAATCAAGATTTGAAGTAATGATACGTGATATATCAACTTCGCGACCTATCAGGATATTTTGGCTTGAGATCGTACAATTGATATTGAGCAAGAGACATATCGAGCTCTAAAGCTCGATAGCCAAAAGCCTAAGTGCTAATGCCACGTGGACCAATTATAGGTTGACATGTGGCGATCACACCCCTGAGTCATCACTTTCAAGGGATCATCTTGTCTTCTATAAAAGGTTGAAACGCTACAGCAGAGATCAAGGAACAAAGTCAGAGTTATCGACCTTGTGAAAGCGATCAACCTCTTGACTTTGCTACCAATTTTTTATTCATCAAGATCAATTGATTCCATCTTGATTCAAGAACCACTAGTAGCCAAAGTGAAGACAACTGACCTTCAATGGTGATAGGATAGATAGATCAACCTCTCAAGTCAATTGACCTTTCAATCAGATTCAACCTAAAGGTGGGTAAATCAACCTCTCAGCTTGATCTACCCATGTATTGATCTCTTCACTTTTCTATTGTTATTTCATTGTTTTCTTTTGAGAACTATGACTTGATCAAGTTGTAATTTGGTTTCTTCTTACACCATGAGTGTCTAAACTCAATAGATTGGGTTGGGAGTAGCCATGACAACCTTCCAACCATGTAATCTGTTCTTCTTCTGTTTAAATGCATATATTCTTATAATTTTTATTGCATACTCATGTTTAAATGAATTAATTGCTTCATTAGATACCTTATTACGATATTTGACATGAAATAATTTGAGAGAACAAGTTCATATTGATCTACAATATGGATAAGTTATGAGACACGAGATTGAGGAGTTGTTACAACAAAAGTCATATGTTACTCTAGATCTATTGGTTATCATCTCGAGAGAGAGGTTTCTTTAGATAGAAACTTACATATGGATCTCGAGAGGAGGGTGTGAGATATCTTTTATGACTGCTTGTAAAATACGTCAAGAATATATATAAATTATAAGAGAAGGTTTTTTATGGTTGAGATTGGTTTGATTGGTGAAACTCAATCCAAGTTTCCTTTATAATAGTCACAACTATATTTGTTTCATTTGATCTTTAATAATTTAGGTTTACTTTTTTTAGTAGATTAATTTGTGCCTTAATTGGAACATCAATTCCAACCTTTTTAATTCGACTAAGCTAAGCTAAGTCTTCTTGTTCTTGCATCGTTACTTCTCCTTATCCATGCTCAAACACATATAATAGACTCTATATTTATATAGTTGAGCATGTATGTAAGGGTGAATATTATTTTAAAATTTGTTATCTTTGACTAGGAAATTATGTTTCCACTTTTGATACACATTTAAGGGCGTTAAACTTTTGACGTCGTTGTCGGGGATAAGGCAATAAGAAACCACTAAGGTCCCAAAGTTTAGATAGACTTAGTTAGTGTTACTATGTTTAGTAATAGACTTAATTGTACATCCTTTTATTTTGATCGCATTATATCTTAAAAGTTTTCTTTGTGTGTCCGGTAACTAACCTTGATTTGTACGATTTATTCAGAAAGTTAGCATGATTCAAACTTTTTCTCTTTCTTTAACAACCACAAAAACAACAGTAGCTCAAGGTAGAGTAGAGCAAAACCCACCTGGTCATGGTCCATCTCTTCAATCATTGGAGACTAAACATGCCAACCAACCAACACACCCTATGGTTCTTCCCGAACGCAAGTGGCTAACTTAAAGCTAAAATTGACCTTCCTTGCTATTGTTCAATAGCAACTTTGGGAGGAAACCTAGTTGAAGAGAATCCTTATCACCATTTGGATGCTTTTAGAAACATCTAGGATACCCTCAAGATTAGTGGGGTACCACAAGAAGTCATTCATTGCAACACTTTTTTCTTCTCTTGGAGAGATAAGTCCCTCATGTAGTTCCAAGCTTTTAAACATGAGAGTATCATTGTTTGGAACCCTTGGCTAAAAATTTGTCAACAAGTTCTTCTGTATTGAGAAGACCATTTGTTGTATAAAAAATATTACCAGTTTAAGATAGAAGGCTGGTGAAAATTCGTATGAGGCCTAGGAAAGGTGCCAAGAATATCGTAGGGAGTGCCCTCGCCACAAGTTTGATGATGGACACATTGTCACCAATTTCTATGATGGGGTTACTCCAAGTGAGAGAACACCTGTAAGTGCAATAGTTGGGACTGATTTTATGGGGCATAAGGGAGATTATCAATAACATGATTTGTTACAAGATGGATTAGATTGTAAAAGAGGGCTGATTGGAAATGTATCATTTTTCACTGCTACCTCTGACTCAAAGATTTTTTATACTCTGAATGCCAAACTTGATAAGATGCCACAAATATTTATAATCTAAAGGAGAAAAATGCCAAAGCAAAATATCACATTGAGACAATCATGAACTGTGTAAGTTATGGAGAAAGTGGACATGAAATTGATAAGTACATATACACCCATGAAGTAGAGGACAATCAAGGTGGTTTTGTTGAAAACTTTTTATATGTGAGCTACAAAAGGCCTGCACTTCAGCAACTGAAAATTTTCATCAGTTCAATCAACAAACCAATACCATGGGATGAGGCCAAGCTATATGAAGAGGGCATAAACCTCCATATTTCCAATCGAACCACAATAATAATAAAAAAGGATGTTTAATAAGTAGGGAAATTTCAATGGACTACCAAGATAAAGTTTCATCATGCAACATCAGAACTTCATAAATGTACTAAATTCTCTAACTGAGCCACTTGGTAAATGCATTCTAAACAATAATGATCTTATGAAGAATATGCAATCACAGATAGGGAATGTGAATATGCAAATTAGTGATTTGAAACCAAATAATAGAATGATTTATCAATAGTTGGCTTCCATAAAATCTTCTATTAAGAAACCAACTGGTCAATTCCCTATTGTACTAAACAAAACCCAAGGCATGAGACTGTGAATATGGTAACCTTAAGATCTAGCACCACTATAAGAACACCACCTCCCCTACAAGCACAACCATTTGTCGTTGATGATGATGATGAAGCTCCTACAAAGGAAAATTTTCAAAGAAAGCAAACCCGTCTAAGAAGCATGCAAGCATTATGTTGAAATATCCTTTCCTCACATATTTATCAAATCCCAACTCGAGAAGAGGTATACTAAGTTCTTAGATACTATTAAAAGGATATGTTTAGATATTCCTCTTCTTTTCACTATTGGTGAGATTACAAACTATGTGAAGTTCCTAAAAGATCTCATTACTAAGAAGTGAAAGAAAGGAAAAATAGAAACTTTTTGATTAGCCAAGATGGGTACAACTTTTGTTCAGTCTAGCATGCCAACCAACTAAAAAGGTCATGGTTCTATCACCATACCTTTTCTCATAGGAGACATTTTGGAAAGAAACCAATTTGATGATCTAAGTGCAAGAATTAGTTGTATGTTGCGTTCACTGTAAATCATACTACGATTAACCAGCATAGTTCCTTCCTATATGAGGATACAACCAGATGGAAATTCCTTTACTAACCTATTGGGGTAATTGAATATTTCCAAATTAAGATTGAAAACTTCTTTATCCCATGTGACATTGTCATCATTAATGTAACAAACCTGACCTGGGTTATGTGTTAACCCTAGATGTTTTTCCTAATAAGGTTGAGTAGATACTTAATCTTATCTTGGGAAAAGTAATTAGGGCTCATGAGAAACTTATGTTTCAATTTTGGTCCTGTTTGAACAATGTTGAAGCAATGTTTACTTATTTTGGACTAAAGTGCAAATTACCCAAGTTGAGGGGTTAAATTGCAAATGTTGCATGATAAGATGTTCCTCTGATATTGAGACATCATAAGAATGAATATGATGTAGTGGTATGGTTTTCACAAGCTTGGGCACCAAGATTAAGCTTGTAAAGCAATCCTTGTGCATTAAAACCTATTTTTGGCGTAATGTGCAATTTACCCAAAACCTAGGGTTCAATATGCAAATTACCACTTCAATAAGGTCCATAATGTTTCTTGGAATCATGTAGATCAAAGAAAATAAGAGAGGCACCTCATTTGAATTAAGTTGGAGGAGAGAGAATCTTGATATTAAAATAATCAAGATTTAATCCTAAGTGAAACCCTAATTCAATTTAGGGCAAAAATGAATGTATTAATTAAAGGGTATTCAACCAAAATTAAAATGGTTGGATTCATAGGTGTGTGTATGAGATTAAATCCTTGCAAAGGCACGAGCATATCCTAAGGAGGTAAAATTCCACTCACCATTATTATAAGAAAAAGAATTTCCACTCAAATATGGATATTCTTATTATAAGGGTTAAGGTGCTTATTTTCTTTTCCCTTAATTCATGGATAATGGAAGGGATCTCGGTGGGGATATAAATTCCCTTGCATGCAAGAAACCAAAGGGGAAGTGGTGGCAAAAATGTTGGAATTAAAAGACTTTTATAAAGAATTTTCTCTCTCATCAATTTTCTTATAAAAGTACCTTTTTCAAGCCAAAACAAAGGCTTTTTTGGATTCCTTTCTTTCCCCTTGCTTGGAAAATGACCAAGGAGCTGTGGAGGATCAGGAGGACGACCCCAATGAAAACTACTAGAGGGGGGGGGGTGAATAGAGTTTTATAGATAATTTAACAATTATTGAACTCAAACAACCACAATGAAAATATTGGACAAGGAGACACATGGTTTAGAGTGGTTCCAACCTTAGCAAATACTAAGGAAGTCATTCCACTACCCGGTTGCTTACCCAACCGGGATTTGAAAAGAAATTTATTTTATTACCTTTCAAGGAGTTTACATAAAATACAATTTCTTTTCCCAAACCCTTCAAGCAGCCTTCACCTAGAAGTAATCGCCCAACCTTGAAGCAGCCTTCCCTTGAAGTAGATGCACCAACTCCTGTTGCACCAGCCTTCTGAAGTAGCTCCCCGTGCGATAGCCTTCTTTGAAGTAGCTTGAAGTCCCCTTCTCCACCTGAGAAGTCAATACTCTCCAATCCGCAGCCTCCACACCTAGGAGTAGCAAGGAGAGTACAAATAATAAAAAGGAACAAGAAAGGAAAAGGAAATTACAACTTATCCTTTAAGCCCAAGGCTTGATATGCCTAGATCAAGCGTATAGATCTCCTAGCCAAGTGTGTGAACTTGTGATTGCTGTGGGTAGGAGAATCTAGCCTATAGGACACGAGATTGAGCTAAGGAGAATGTAGACTAATGATCACAGTGCTCAAATTGCTTGCAATAGATTGCTCAAGTATGCTCAAGTGTATTCTCAAGTGTAACAAGTGAATTCTAGTGTCCTATGGCTTGTCCTATTTATAGGAATGGCCTAAGTATGCTTAAGGACGTTCTAGACAACTTCTAGGGGTTTCTAAGTGCTTAACTAGCCGTTAGGTACAAAGTTGTTGCTTTAACAACGGCTAATTAATTTATTCTGCAGTTGCTGTCAGAGACCATCTCGGTCAACAAATGGTCGACCGAGACACCTACTCGGTTGAACTTTTGTCGACCGACAGGCTCTCTGGAACAAGTGATTTGCAACGTCTTTCTTCAACTGCCAACTAACTTGTCTGTTGTGTCTAACGGCTACTTTGGATCTTTCTCGGTCGAGAAGATTGTCGACCGAGAGTGTCTCGGTCGAGGAGTTTGTCGACCGAGAATGATCATGTTTCAGGGTTTCAATTTAGGCACTAATTATATGTGTGAGTGTGCAAAAGTGATCCTAATTAAATGGGATGACATGTCTTACTATGGTGTTTGGCTAGGGAAAATCTAACACTTGATTTACATGCAATTCTAAGTACTTGTACATTATATATTTGTACAAGTTTTACAACATTGATTACATTGCATGAAAATATAACTAAGTAAGCTCTTGGATTTTCCCTTGTTACTTTGTCATCCTGCACACTCAAGTAGCTCGTTAGATTAATAAGAATGAAATGTTTGTCATAATCAAAACAAAGGGATTTATAGATGTCCAATTTATCCAACAATCTCCCCCTTTTTGAAGATGACAAACATTTCCAAAATATAAATAAGGAAATATAAAACATATGAATTTCATACCTTTAGATTGCCTTATGTAGCTTTTCCTCTTGTTTATAAAATGTGTGCTTATTATTCCCAATGAATTATGGAACATGAAATCCAGTTCATTTGGGAATATAGCAACTTGCAATGTAAAGCCAAGAGTATATTTATGAAACTCATTGATTGAGTTTTTCATAAATACTAAGTTATAGTTATATATATCTCTCCCCCTTTGTCATTTCAAAAAGATAACCGTTTTAATAAAAAACTCCCCCTTAATTAGATATCCCGTTAAATCTAAAAAAATGTCCATTGAAAATCCAAAATGAAACAAGTACACATATTCGTTTTAAGAACCGCAGATATCAAAGAAAACATCTTCCAAAGGAGTAATAAGCAGTTGCTTCCTAATGTTGTTGAATTGATCTAGTGGAAGCGGTTTTGTAAAAATATCAGCCAATTGATTTTCCGTATCAACATGATGAAGGGAAACATGATTCTTTGAGATGTGATCCCTTAAGAAGTGATGACGGATTTCAATGTGTTTTGCCCGGCTGTGTAAAATAGGATTGTGTGCTAAGTTTATGGCGCTCGTGTTGTCACAAAAAATAGGTGTAGATGAAAGATTAAAACCATAATCGCTTAATACCTGTTGCATATAAAGCACTTGAGCACAACAAGACCCGGCTGCCATATATTCAGCTTCAGTTGTAGATAGGGCAACCGTATTTTGTTTCTTGCTAAACAAAGATACTAAGGCTCTCCCTAATAAGAAACAGCCACCACTAGTGCTTTTGCGATCAAGTCGACAACCAGCATAATCCGCATCAGTATATGCTTTAAAATCCAAGGATTGTCCTTTTGGATACCATAAACCAAAACAAGTAGTGCCAGCTAGATATCGAAGAATTCGTTTAACCGCTAGAAAATGAGATTGCATAGGTTGGGATTGAAATCGAGCACAAAGACCAACGGAAAACATAATGTCCGGTCGAGAAGCAGTTAAGTATAGCAAACTACCAATCATAGCTATATATAAGGAATCATCAATAGGTTCCCCATTTTCATCCTTATCAATTTTGATAGAGGTAGCCATAGGAGTAGTAGCATGTTTGCATTGATCCATCCCAAAACATTTTAAAAGTTCTTTAGTATATTTTTCTTGGCTTATGAAAATTCCTGCAGGTGTTTGCTTAATTTGAAAACCAAGAAAGAATGTTAGTTCACCCATGAGGCTCATTTCAAATTCTTTTTGCATAATGTCACTGAATTGTGTGCATAATGAATCATTAGAAGCTCCAAAAATAATGTCATCAACATATATTTGCACAACTAGGAAATCAGATGCATATGTTTTGAAGAATAAAGTAGAATCTGAATTTCCAATAGAAAAACCATTATAAAAAAGATATGTCTTGAGCCGTTCATACCAATTCCTAGGTGCTTGTTTTAGACCATATAGTGCCTTTTTAAGTTTATAAACATGGTCACCTTTTTCTGGTATTTCAAAGCCAGGTGGTTGAGCAACATAAACTTCTTCTTGTATGATGCCATTTAGAAATGCACTTTTGACATCCATTTGATATAGCTTAATGTTTTTATGGGCAACAATAGCTAGTAACATCCTAATAGCTTCAAGTCTAGCTACGGGTGCATATGTTTCATCAAAATCTATTCCTTCTTGTTGATTATATCCTTGTGCTACTAACCGAGCTTTATTCCTTATGACTTCTCCTGCCTCATTGAGCTTATTCCTAAAAACCCATTTAGTTCCTATGATAGTTTTATCTTGTGGTTTAGGAACTAAATCCCATACATCATTTTTAGTGAATTGATTTAACTCCTCTTGCATGGCTAGTATCCAGTAATCATCCTTAAGAGCTTCGGATATCTTCTTAGGTTCAATGATAGAAACAAAAGCCATGTTTGCAACATCTTTGAAGGAGGACCGAGTTTTGACTTTATCATTTGGATCTCCAATAATTAGTTCTTGGGGATGATCCTTGATAAGCCTAGATGTAGGTTGTGTTTCAACTTGGGGATCGGATATAGAAATTTTCTCACTATCATTGGGAATGGTTATATTTTCGAATTGATTAGTGAGATCAATGATATCTAGATTTTCAGATTTCGATTCTTCATGAAAAGAAACATGAATGGATTCCTCAACTTTTCTAGAGATAGTGTTATATACTCTAAAGGCTTTGCTAGAAGTGGAATATCCCAAGAAGAATGCTTTGTGTGATTTAGAATCAAACTTGTCTCTATCATCTTTGGTATTTAAAATGTAGCATGTGGAGCCAAAAGTATGAAAGTAGTCAACTCTAGGTTTCTTAGAGTGTAGTATTTCATATGGAGTTTTCTTCAAATGAGAGTGAACAGTTACTCTATTAAGCACATAACAAGCAGTGTTTACAGCTTCAGCCCAAAAGGTTTTAGGTGTGTTGTGTTCAAGCATCATGGTCCTAGCCATTTCCTGTAGGGATCGATTTTTCCGTTCAACTATACCATTTTGTTGTGGGGTACGTGGAGCAGAAAAATTATGAGTATACCCTTGAGATGTACAAAAGGTCTCAAATGTATGATTCTCAAATTCGCCACCATGATCACTTCTAATGGTACATATTTTTTGTTGTAAAAGATTTTCAATCTTGGAACAAAATTGCATAAAGACATTAATAGTATCATCTTTAGTTGCAATAAAATGTACCCATGTATATCTACTATAATCATCAACAATAACAAAACAGTATCGTTTACCACCAATAGATTGTGTCCTCATTGGTCCAAATAAGTCCATATGAATTAATTCTAAGGATCTACTGGTGCTAAGTACATGTTTTGATTTAAAAGATGTTTTGGTTTGCTTTCCCATTGTGCAGGGTTCACAGTTTTCAACTTGATCAAAAGACAAAGCAGGTAATCCACAAACAAGATCATATTTCACTAACTTTTTAATAGCATGTGAACTAGCATGTCCCAGCTTTTTATGCCATAGTTGTAAGGTATTTTCATTTGCAAGCAAGCATTTACCGACTACTGATTTCATAGAGTTTGGTTTAAGGATATAAAGATTTCCAACTCTATTTCCTTTATAAACGACATTTATAGTGTTTTCTATCAATAACTTGCAGCAGGTTTTGTTAAATAACACATCATAACCACTATCACATAGTTGACTTACACTTATTAAATTATGATGCAATCCATCAACAAGTAGAACATTTTTAATTTCGAGATTTGTTCCAACATTACCTATTCCAATGATTTTTCCCTTACCATTGTCTCCAAAGGTGACCGTTCCACTTTTCTTTTCTTCAAAAGTTTGAAATGCGTCCTTGTTCCCAGTCATATGTTTGGAGCAGCCACTGTCAACTACCCATTCCTGCATTAGAATGTAGATTTTGGTACCCATGTGATGGTCCGATATGGTTAGAAACTTTTTAAGTGCTTATGTATATAAAAGTTCTGATACAGAAAACCAGTCGGTCGACAATTGTTCGACCGATATCTGTCTCGGTCGACAATTTGTCGATCGAGCAGGTTACTGTATTACAAGCAAAAACACAGAAAATTTTTCGGTTGACTAATTTTCGACCGAAATAGGTGCTGTACATTTTTGATTTGTTAAAGACATCCAGTCGGTCGACAATACTTCGACCGACCCAGAGCTTGGTCGACAATACTTCGACCGACAAAGTTTCTGTTTCAGTACAGCAATGCAGAAAAAATAATAACAATAAGCATGGCACCTTTTGTTGAGATAAGACAATATAAATAGCAAAATTAAGCATTTGGTCATATCTCAACTACATTCCATTCTTCTAAGTTTGGGGTTTTGGGATCCAAACTAAGTCGGACTCCTTAGTCTTGTAGGGGCATGAAAAACAATAATGTCCAAGACGTAAGCAGAAATGGCAAGTAATAGAGTCAATTTCATTTCTCTTTCTAGCCATTGTGTTCTTAGGTACAAACATAGTTTGGGTCTTTTTGGGTTGGTTTTTCTTTGGAACATATACCAAACCTTTTCTTCCATTGAAGACAGTACCAACTCTCAATATGTTATCAAGAATATCTTTTCTTCTTAACTCATAAAGTTCTCTTTGCAACGTAGCAATGTCATTCATCTTCTTATGTATATCTTTTCTTGCTTGGTCTAGATCAGAAAACAATGATTCCTTTTCTTTTACAATATTATCATAGTCCGGATGGTTGCACAAGATAGGTTGAGTTTGAAAATCTTGTAGTTTGGCTAACAAATCAGTCTTTTCTTTTGATAGAAGATCAACATTGGTTTCCAAATTGAGTAGCTTTCTAGTGCAATCATCTAAAGATGTTTTTAAAGATACATTTTCAAGATCAATGTTGTTCTTTTCATAAGAAAGTTCATCTAATTTGGCAATGATCTCATTATTTGATTTTATAGCCTTCTTTAGTTTCTTCTTGGCATCAACATACTTATCATGAGTTTCTTGTAAACTAGTAACTAACTCTTCTTTAGGAAGATCAACTAGGCTTACCTCTTGAGAGTCTTCATTTTCTTCTCTTGCCATTAGACATTCCACCTTCTCTTCTCCGCTTTCACTGTCACTTGACTCATCCCAGGCAGCTTTATAGGCTTTTTCTCCTTTCTTCTTATGTGAGCTTTTCTTTCCCTTCTTTGCTTTGGGACATTCATTTTTTAGATGCCCTTTCTTCCCACATTCAAAGCACCTGGGAGTAGAGGAACTAGAAATTTTGTTAGATTTAAACCTTTTGTACTTCTTACCGTTGACGATTAAGGCTTCTTCTTCTTCTTCACTTGACTCCTCACTTTCTTGTGTGACGACTTTTGAGGCTTTGAGAGCCACATCCTTCTTCTTCCCACTTTGATGTTCACGTTCTCTTCTTTCTTCCTCTTCTAGATCTGCTTCATGAGCTTCTAAATTACCAATGAGTTGTTCCATTTTGAGGCGAGTGAGGTCGTTTGCTTCTGCAATGGCTGTCACCTTTGGCTTGTATTTTGGAGGAAGTGATCGAAGAATTTTTGATACCTGATCTTCCTCAAGGACAGGTTTTCCTAAGGCACTTAAACCATTAACAATAGTAGAGAATTTTGAATACATTTCACTAATAGATTCATTAGGATCCATACGAAAATGTTCAAGCTTTGTTTTAAGCAGGCTAATTTTGGAATTTTTGACTTGGGCTGTACCCTCATAAGTGATGGACAATCTATGCCAAATATCATACGCTGTATCACAATTTGATATTCTATTAAATTCTCCTACAGAAATAGAACAATATAAAATGCTTACAGCTTTTGCGTTCATTTGGGCCTGTTTTACCGTGTTTGCATCCCATTCCGCAAAGTCATTTTGAGGGAATTCATAAGGAGTAGATACCATTCTCCATAGATCCCAGTTGACGCCTTGGAAGTAGAACTGCATCCTTCTCTTCCAGTATTGGTAGTTTGTTCCATCGAACGCCGGCGGCCTAGCAACAAGAGTCCCTTCAATGTTGAGGTTGTTGAGCATTCCATCACCCATTTCTTCAAGACCTTGTTAGGGTTCCTTGAAGCCTCGCTCTGATACCAATTGAAAACTACTAGAGGGGGGGTGAATAGAGTTTTATAGATAATTTAACAATTATTGAACTCAAACAACCACAATGAAAATATTGGACAAGGAGACACAGGGTTTAGAGTGGTTCCAACCTTAGCAAATACTAAGGAAGTCAGTCCACTACCCGGTTGCTTACCCAACCGGGATTTGAAAAGAAATTTATTTTATTACCTTTCAAGGAGTTTACATAAAATACAATTTCTTTTCCCAAACCCTTCAAGCAGCCTTCACCTAGAAGTAATCGCCCAACCTTGAAGCAGCCTTCCCTTGAAGTAGATGCACCAACTCCTGTTGCACCAGCCTTCTGAAGTAGCTCCCCGTGCGATAGCCTTCTTTGAAGTAGCTTGAAGTCCCCTTCTCCACCTGAGAAGTCAATCCTCTCCAATCCGCAGCCTCCACACCTAGGAGTAGCAAGGAGAGTACAAATAATAAAAAGGAACAAGAAAGGAAAAGGAAATTACAACTTATCCTTTAAGCCCAAGGCTTGATATGCCTAGATCAAGCGTATAGATCTCCTAGCCAAGTGTGTGAACTTGTGATTGTTGTGGGTAGGAGAATCTAGCCTATAGGACATGAGATTGAGCTAAGGAGAATGTAGACTAATGATCACAGTGCTCAAATTGCTTGCAATAGATTGCTCAAGTATGCTCAAGTGTATTCTCAAGTGTAACAAGTGAATTCTAGTGTCCTATGGCTTGTCCTATTTATAGGAATGGCCTAAGTATGCTTAAGGACGTTCTAGACAACTTCTAGGGGTTTCTAAGTGCTTAACTAGCCGTTAGGTACAAAGTTGTTGCTTTAACAACGGCTAATTAATTTATTCTGCAGTTGCTGTCAGAGACCATCTCGGTCGACAAATGGTCGACCGAGACACCTACTCGGTCGAACTTTTGTCGATCGACAGGCTCTCTGGAACAAGTGATTTGCAACGTCTTTCTTCAACTGCCAACTAACTTGTCTATTGTGTCTAACGGCTACTTTGGATCTTTCTCGGTCGAGAAGATTGTCGACCGAGAGTGTCTCGGTCGAGGAGTTTGTCGACCGAGAATGATTCTGTTTCAGGGTTTCAATTTAGGCACTAATTATATGTGTGAGTGTGAAAAAGTGATCCTAATTAAATGGGATGACATGTCTTACTATGGTGTTTGGCTAGGGAAAATCTAACGCTTGATTTACATGCAATTCTAAGTACTTGTACATTATATATTTGTACAAGTTTTACAACATTGATTACATTGCATGAAAATATAACTAAGTAAGCTCTTGGATTTTCCCTTGTTACTTTGTCATCCTGCACACTCAAGTAGCTCATTAGATTAATAAGAATGAAATGTTTGTCATAATCAAAACAAAGGGATTTATAGATGTCCAATTTATCCAACACCCAACTGTTGGTAAGGTTCTTGACCTCCTTTCACCTTGAATCCATGGTGAAAATAAAAAATCAATGCATGAATTCTTCATATCTCGACCCCCTCTTCAATTCTAACCAAATCTTTTCACTCAAAGCTTGAGGACGACCCTTGGAATAGTGAAAGGAGTTGAATCCACCATTGTTTCCATGAGATTAGAGATTTGGAACTCAATTGGAGGCGGGTTTTATAACTTGAACCCATATTCATTGTTATTGAACTCAATTTCTCAATTCAATTGATTCAATTGCTCTTTTTGTAATACCCTTGATTAGTTGATGCAATTTCCATGAAGATGGCAGTAGATTTCGAAGGCTTGCAGGTTGATGATGATGACATCATCACATGCACACACCTTATCCAAGGGAATGAGCAAACGATTTTCAAAACCGCATGATTTAGTTAGTTGTAAAACCGAATGGACACTTTTGAGTTCAAAACTGTTTGGAGTATTTGGACTCCAAGACCGCATGGGTAATTCACTCAAAAATGTATGGGTAATACACCCAAGACCGCATGGGTAATTACTCAAGACCTCATGGGTAATTTTACCCAAGATCCAATGGATAATTCACCTCAAAACCGAATGGGTTTCAACTTCAAGATCGATTGGGTAATTTAGTCCAAAACTGAATGGGTAATGGACTCATAACCGTTTGAGAGGTTTCACCAAGGGTTGACCGTTTGATATTACTGTTCCTAATTATTCTGGTTGATAACCCACCAAAGTTGATGGATTAATTCCAAAGGAATCATGAGTTGAAGGCTAATCAATTAGGCAAACCTAATTGGATTAAGTGCTGATTTTCAACTTGAGTATTTTAACTTTTTGGGCAAACGGTTTCAAAACCGTTTGAGAGGGTTTACCAAGGGTTGAAAGTTTGCGATTCCTGTTCCTAATTATGTTGGTTGATAACCCACCAAATTTGATGGGTTAATTGCAAAGGAATCATGAGTTGAAGGCTAATCGATTAGGCAAACCTAATTGGATTAAGTGCTGATTTTCAACTTGAGTATTTTAACTTTTTGGGAAAATGGTTTCAAAATCGTTTGAGAGGGTTGACCAAGGGTTTACCGTTTGATATTACTGTTCCTATTCATGTTAGTTAATGACTCACCAAATTTTATGGATTAATTCCCAAGGAATCATGAGTTGAAGGCTAATCCATTGGGCAAACCTTAATTGAAATTTGTGCTGAAATTCCAATGAGTTGATTTGAGATTTTGGGTGGATTAGCCCAAACGGTTTCAAAACCGTATGGGGATCACCCAAATGGTTTCAAAACCGTTTGGGGACTACCAAAGACCGTTTGGAGGTCTGGGGTTAAGTATGGTTGACCAATTGAAGGTCCAAAGGTACCAAATCACTTTGCAATTAAGTGCTGATTTGATGATCAACTCAATAGCTCAAACCCTTATGATTTTCCACTAAAGTCCAAGGGTTGGATGAGCCAAATGGTCTCAATAACGTTTGGAGCTCATCCAAACGGTCTCAAGACTGTTTGGTTGTCACTCAAGACCATTTGGAGGTCTAGGGACATGTATGGTTAGGTGTTTGAAGATCTAAAGGTACTAAGTTGAAGTGCAATCAAATGCTGATTTGGTGTTCAATCCAATGATCCAAACTTTAATCGATTGACTTGGATTTTGATGTTGACATGGGAAAACTGTCTCAAGACCGTTTGGAGGTCATCCAAATGACCTCAAGACCATTTGGGATCGGGTCATGCCTAATTTGGATGAAGGTTCAATGGTTTCAAAGTAACCTATCTCACATTGATTAATGTTGAAGGATCTTCGATTCCAAACCCTAATCTAATTGATTCAAACCCCAGTTGATGATCAATTGAGGGTCAAATCATTTGAAGGTTGAGCTATTAAACTCAATTGAAGAATGATGATAGGTCTAATTGATGATTGGTTCCATGAATTCAATGATTGAAGGAATCAACATTGGAAATCCTAATCTAATTCAATTGGTTGAGACCATATTTGGTCCATGCGGTTTTGAGGAGGTTTGGACCAAACGGTCTCAAGACCGTTTGAGTCCAAATGGTTTCAAGACCGTTTGGGACCAAACAGTCTCAAGACCGTTTGGGACCAAACGATCTCAAACCGTTTGGAGACCCAAAGTGCAAACAGTTTCAATACCCACTTTGTCTAATCATTTTCAAGTACAACTTGTTTAAATGGTTTTCAACCAAATGATGTATGAGAACCAAGACCATTGCGGGTCTAAGTAATTAACTTTTTGAAGATCAACGTGATTAATCCATTTGAATATCTCATGTGATTGAAGGTTCAATATGGTGAACCTATTTAGATACTTAATTCATTTGAAGATTTCAATGGTTAACCCGATTGATCACTTTATGGAATTGAAAGTTTAAATGGTCAATTCTTATGAATTCCTTATATAAGTGATGGTTTAATTGATAGACCATTTGGACATCTAATATGATCAAAGGTCAATCAGCTATGTGATTATTAAAGATGTAGACCCATGATGATTGTGAAGGTTAACCCTAGCTATGTGTAGTCAAGTGAAGAGTTAACCTAGATTAATCTTGGAGTAGTTAACATCCTAAAGAGGATGAGAGAGAGAATGAGATGGATGAATGCTTATATAATTAATCCCTAATTCTCTCTTTATGAGTAAACTATGTGATAAGGGTTTGATCCATAATAATGAGATCATGAAACCCTAATTAGAGTAAAGCTATGTGTGAAACTCTAATTAGAGTAAATCTATGTGGGAAACCCTAATCTAGGGAAAAGCTGAGTGTTATTATAAATCCAGGGTGATGATGTAACCCTAACTTAGTGTAACAATGAAGGAAACCCTAATTTAATGGGAATTGTATATCCTAACCCTAATTTGGGTATGAGGAAAGAGAAACCCCTCTTGGATGTGAATGGTAAACCCTAATCCCTAAAATGGGATAAAGGCATATGAAACCCTAATATAGGGTTGTGCTACTAATTCTATGTGAAGTGCTATCACTGGGTGATGTGTTGTGAAATCCTAAATTCACATAATACTAGGTGAAACCCTGATATAGAAGGATGATTATATGAAACTCTATTGAAGAGTAATACTATGTGAAATCCACAGATGGATGGAATATGCTATGTGAATCCTCAAACTATAAGTATGGATAATGCTATTCCTAATAGTGGAATAGTGATTAATGTTATGACAAATGTAACACCTAGAGAGGTTGATAATGGGTATCCTTATACTAATAGTCCCTGACTAAAAGGGTGAGTCTATATCATTGGCAATGGTTACATATCCTAAGTGAGTGACTAATGACCAATACTTTACATGATAAATGTGATGAATTGGTGCATAAAGTATTAGGCTGGGGAATACCCTAATACAATTTAAATGTATAAACCTAAGTAAGATAATGGTGTTGAGGGAAGTGATACATTAATATATGATAGATATCACATCCAACACCCCAATACAGATATACCTTGATGTGTTATAAGTTCAATATAATTGGATGAATGACACATGAGATGTGTCATGTCAATGGTGACATTGAGATGTAATGCACTCTGTTGAATGTAGGCTAATATGCCTTATGAAAAGGTTAATCCAAACCTATAAACCATGATGCGATTATATTCTGGAAAAGATGAGAGAGAAACTCATGCTATGTGTTAATAATTCATTTAATGATGAATTATGAGAATAAATAAGTATGATTGAATACTTATGTTATTCATATTGATTCCTTACTATGTGAACCCTAGTACATGACAATGCTATGTGAAACCCTAAGACAGGGTACTGCTATGTGAAACCCTAATACAAGGTGATTCTATGTGAGGTTCTAATACAAAGCAATCCTATGTGAAGCTCAAATATAGACTAATGGGTTATGAATGTAATAAGATAACCCTCGTATTGCATGATATTGATATGTAATTATGTCATGATTACCAATCATGCAGATATGTTGTGAAGATGAGCATAGCCAGGTATGGGCTATGATGCTTTGTTATTGAGAATGTTTTATAGGCTTTATAAGCCTTCATATTCTTTGTGTAGTATGAATCAATGAGCTTTGTGTACTAAGTGCAATACATTGTGAAGCAAGAATTATGATGTCCTTGGTCAGATGATCTGAAGGTATTAAGTTACCTAATAAGTGGTAATAAGTATCCTATGGTGAGTTTTGGGTTCAAATACCCAGATGCTATAATCATGATGATGAACTTGCTAAAAGAGGAAATGTACTTGGTGAGTTGAGGGATTAAGATCCCAACACTTTGTGAAAAGAGTATGGCTACAGACCATGACTCCATAATGACAATGCCAAACTTTAGATATATGATCTAAGCCTGAAGAGAGTTAATGTTGTGGTAATGATTCTGTAGTGAATAAATGTTATACATGTTCTTCATATTCCTTAATGGATAAGTGACATGTTGCTCTTTCAAGTTATAGTTGCAATGTTTTAGATAAGAATGATATTCTAATCAGTTAGACAATGAATTAACTGCTGCCAAACAAATATGATTCCTATGTGCATATTTATCTTCTTAAGCTGCAATAATAATGTTACTGGTGGAGAGTTATATCTCTCGCTGGGGAAATTTACAATTGTCTCACCCCCGTGGGAACCACATTTATAGGTGGACGCGGATGAGGAGGCAGGAACCCTTCAGTAGGTGAAGGATAGCAGAAACAGCAGCAGGGACAACAGTGAAGTCTCAGGTGGAGACACTAGATGTTGTACCTTGTATAGATGTAGATAAAGTCCTATGTGTCATCTCTGTACTCTCAGGTCCTTAGAGTAGTAGTTAGTTCTTTTGAGATTTTGGCTCAATGCCTCGAGATTTTATACTGACTGTGTTTAGCTTACTAGTGCAGTTGATGTTGTAACTCTCAGAAAGAGATGATGCATGACATGTACCTTTGAACCAAAATGTAAATGTGTTACTTTGGTTCTATGTGAGAAAGTTTTCCTTTGATGGATATTTTGATAAAAAGGTTTTAATTTTTAGTGATTTTTGGTAATCCGCTGCTTAGTGAACGCTTCTGTATTAGTTAATTATGATTTTATGAGTTGTTTGCCACAATTAAGTGATATCAGAGCTCTAGGTTCGCTGAGTCTACAGAGACATAGGACTAAGGTTGTAGAGTCTGTTCTAAGTGTCTTCCAGTTTATCTGATAGTATCTTCTGCTCACATAAGAGAAGAAGAACTTGAAAATGACTGGAGAACATGAGGAACACATTTCTAAGGGCAATTTTGTTGCACCAGGAGAGGGTGCATGGGACCAGGCAAGAGGAGAACAAGTGCCTGAGAATTCCCACCTTGACCTAATCAGGATAGAGAATCCTACGTTATGCTCTTGAAGGGCAGGATAGGACAACAATAATGCATATAGAAGACTGGATACTAGTATTACAACATACGTTACCAGTCTTTAATGCATAAACTTTGGGCTTTGAAAGGATTCCTGAGTGACATGGTCATGTTAGAACAATGGAAATGTGGGAAAGATTAATAAATGGCAAGAAAGTAGACTTTGCCATAAGTTTGGACAAACAGTACATCTGTGATGATAGTGCCCAAGGAGGGGCCATAAGCTATGAATTAAGGTAAGGTCTCTACAATTCTAGAGACATTTGCTTAGATATTCTGAAAAGCCAAAGTTTTTGGTGTCACCAGTGCAATAGATGCCTAGTGCACCAGGGCAGTAGCCACTAAGAGAAGGCAAAAGTAGCAACATGAGATAACTGGACACTATGTGTTGAAAACAACCTAATGTGATAGGTGACCTTGAGGGGTAATACTTAAATAAAATATATTCATCCTAATACTTCATTTCATGATTCTATGTGTTAAAGATATGAAAATAGTTGTTTTTGAATTTCTTTGACTAGTCCTATAAGGACACAAGGGAGATGAGGACTTATATCTTACTCAGTGTTCCTTAAAATGTTTTATAATCTCCCTTATCTGTGTGTTGAAATATGAGATTTAGAAATGATGCCTGGAAGAAATCTAGGAATGGAAAATCTTGTGTGTATAATGGTATGAAAAGTAAGGAATATAATAGTAAATAAAGTGCATACTACCTAATTTCAATACTTCTATACCCTGGTCAGGTATATGGTTATTGAAGATAAGGCAAGTATGAAACTCTTAGATTGTTATCTTTCTGATTACTCTGATCAAGTAGTCATTTTGAAACAATCTAGAGAGTATAAAGAAACTTAAAGGGAAGAGCTATGTGGACATTCCCAACTAATAGGGGAGAGCTATGTGTACATCCCCAACTAATAGGGAAAAGCTATGTGGACATTCCCAACTAATAGGGGAGAACTATATGGACATCCCCCACTAATACGGAAAAGCTATGTGGACATTCCCAACTAATAGGAGAGAGCTATGTGTACATCCCCAACTAATAGGGAAAAGCTATATGGACATTCCCAACTAATAGGGAAGAGCTATGTGTACATCCCCAACTAATAGGGAAAAGCTATGTGGACATTCCCAACTAATAGGGGAGAGCTATGTGGACATCCCCCACTAATAGGGAAAAGCTACGTGGACATTCCCAACTAATAGGGGAGAGCTATGTGGACATCCCCAACTAATAGGGAAAAGCTATGTGGAAATTCCCAACTAATAGGGGAGAGCTATGTGTACATCCCCAACTAATAGGGAAAAGATATGTGGACATTCCCAACTAATAGGGGAGAGCTATGTGGACATCCCCAACTTAAAGGGAAAAGCTATGTGGACATTCCCAACTAATAGGGGAGATCTATGTGGACATCCCCAACTTAAAGGGAAAAGCTATGTGAACATTCCCAATATTACATAGAGTTTGCTAAGTGAAATTTCCTAAATGAATAAAGGATTGATGAGTGAATTATCTCTGTTTGATATATATGTTTTTCCTTTTGATAAATATTCTTGGGTGATAATAGAAGTATGCTCTTTTATGCTTTTTCCTTTCAATAATATGGACATCATATGTTAGGGGTTTATGCACTGCATAAACATAAACATAAACATTGATAAGGTTGAATCAATGAAAGGAACTTTGTGTGGATTATAGAATCCATGATATCTCCATGATATTAAGATATTATGTGGAGACTTGAGGGTATGACAACTTAATAATCTGTCTCTCCTTTTTCCTGAGATTTCGGGGATGAAATCCTTGTTAGGGGTTTATAATTTGTAACAAACCTGAACTGGGTTATGTGTTAACCCTAGATGTTTTGCCTAATAAGGTTGAGTAGATACTTAATCGTATCCTGGGTAGGGTTCATGAGAAACTTATGTTTCAATTTTGGTCCTGTTTGAACAATGTTGAAGCAATGTTTACTTATTTTGGACTAAAGTGAAAATTACCCAAGTTGAGGAGTTAAATTGCAAATGTTGCATGATAAGATGTTCCTCTGATGTTGAGACATCATAAAAATGAATATGATGTAGTGGTATGGTTTTCACAAGCTTGGGCACCAAGATTAAGCTTGTAAAGCAATCCTTGTGCATTAAAACCTAGTTTTGGTGTAATGTGCAATTTACCCAAAACCTAGGGTTCAATATGAAAATTACCACTTCAATAAGGTCCATAATGTTTCTTGGAATCATTTATAGCAAAGAAAATGAGAGGGGCACCTCATTTGAATTAAGTTGGAGGAGAGAGAATCTTGATATTAAAATAATCAAGATTTAATCCTAAGTGAAACCCTAATTCAATTTAGGGAAAAAATGAATGTATTAATTAAAGAGTCTTCAACCAAAATTAAAATGGTTGGATTCAGATGTGTGTGGATGATCTTAAAGCCTTGAAAAGGCACGAGAATATCCTAAGGAGGTGAAATTTCACTCACCATTATTATAAGAAAAAGAATTTCCACTCAAATATGGATATTCTTATTATAAGGGTTAAGGTGCTTATTTTCTTTTCCCTTAATTCATGGATAATGGAAGGGATCTAGGTGGGGATAGATATTACCTTGCATGCAAGAAACCAAGGGGAAAGTGGTGGCAACAATTTTGAAATTAAAAGACTTTTATAAAGAATTTTCTCTCTCATCAATTTTCTTATAAAAGTACCTTTTCCAAGCCAAAACAAAGGCTTTTTCAGATTACATTCTTTCCCCTTGCTCGGAAAATGACCAAGGAGCCGTGGAGGAGAAGGAGGACGACCCCCAACCTGTTGGTAAGGTTCTTGACCTCCTTTCACCTTGAATCCATGGTGAAAATTGAAAATCAACGCATGAATTCTTCATATCTCGATCCCCTCTTCAATTCTAACCAAATCTTTTCACTCAAAGATTGAGGACGACTCTTGGAATAGTGAAAGGAGTTGCATCCACCATTGTTGCCATGAGCTTGGATCTTTGGAGCTCAATTGGAGGCGGGGTTTATAACTTGAACCCATATTCATTGTTATTGGACTCAATTTCTCAATTCAATTGATTCAATTGCTCTTTTTGTAATACCCTTGATTAGTTGATGCAATTTCCATGAAGATGGAAGTAGATTTCGAAGGTTTGCAGGTTGATGATGATGACATTATCACAAGTACACACCTTATCCAAGGGAGTGAGCAAACGGATTTCAAAACCACATGATTTAGTTAGTTGCAAAACCGAATGGACACTTTTGAGTTCAAAACCGTTTGGAGTATTTGGACTCCAAGACCGCATGGGTAATTCACTAAAAAACGTATGGGTAATACACCCAATACTGCATGGGTAATTACTCAAGACCGCATGGGTAATTTTACCCAAGATCCAATGGATAATTCACCTCAAAACCGAATGGGTTTCAACTTCAAGATCGATTGGGTAATTTAGTCCAAAACCGAATGGGTAATGAACTCATAACCGTTTGATAGGGTTGACCAAGGGTTGACCATTTGAGATTCCTGTTACTAATTATGTTGGTTGATAACCCACCAAATTTTATGGATTAAATCCAAAGGAATCATGAGTTGAAGGCTAATCAATTAGGCAAACCTAATTGGATTAAGTGCTGATTTTCAACTTGAGTATTTTAACTTTTTGGGCAAACGGTTTCAAAACCGTTTGAGAGGGTTGAACGTTTGCTATTCCTGTTTTTAATTGTTTTGGTTGATAACCCACCAAATTTTATGGATTAATTCCCAAGGAATCATGAGTTGAAGGATAATCAATTAGGCAAACCTAATTGGATTATGTGCTGATTTTCAACTTGAGTATTTTAACTTTTTGGGCAAACGGTTTCAAAACTGTTTGAGAGGGTTGAACAAGGGTTGAAAGTTTGATATTCCTGTTCCTATTCATGTTGGTTAATGACTCAGCAAATGTTATGGATTAATTCCCAAGGAATCATGAGTTGAAGGCTAATCAATTGGGCAAACCCTAATTGAAATTTGTGCTGAAACTCCAATGAGTTGATTTGAGATTTTGGGTGGATTAGCCCAAACGGTTTCAAAACCGTTTGGGGATCACCCAAATGGTTTCAAAACCGTTTGGGGACTAACCAAGACCTTTTGGAGGTCTGGGGTTAAGTATGGTTTACCAATTGAAGGTCCAAAGGTACCAAATCACTTTGCAATTAAGTGCTGATTTGATGATCAACTCAATAGCTCAAACCCTTATGATTTTCCACTAAAGTCCAAGGGTTGGATGAGACAAACGGTCTCAAGACCGTTTGGAGCTCATCCAAACGGTCTCAAGACCGTTTGGTGGTCACTCAAGACCGTTTGGAGGTCTAGGGACATGTATGGTTAGGTGTTTGAAGATCTAAAGATACTAAGTTGAAGTGCAATCAAATGCTGATTTGGTGTTCAATCCAATGATCAAAACTTTGATTGATTGACTTGGATTTTGATGTTGACATGGGAAAACAGTCTCAAGACCGTTTGGAGGTCATCCTAATGACCTCAAGACCGACAGGTCATGCCCAATTTGGATGAAGGTTCAATGGTTTCAAAGTAACCAATCTCACATTGATTAATGTTGAAGGATCATCGATTCCAAACCCTAATCTAATTGATTCAAACCCCAATTGATGATCAATTGAGGGTCAGTTGAGGGTCAAATAAGTTTAAGGTTGACCTATTAAACTCAATTGAAGAATGAGGATAGGTCCAATTGATGATTGGTTCCATGAATTCAATGATTTATGGAATCAACATTGGAAATCCTATTCTAATTCAATTGGTTGAGGCCATATTTGGTCCATGCGGTTTTGAGGAGGTTTGGACCAAATGGTATCATGACCGTTTGGGACCAAACAGTCTCAAGACTGTTTGGGACCAAACAATCTCAAACCGTTTGGAGACCCAAAGTGCAAACGGTTTCAATACCTACTTTGTCTAATCGATTTCAAGTACAACTTGTTTAAATGGTTTTCAACCAAATGATGTATGAGAACCAAGACCATTGAGGGTCTAAGTAATTAAATTTGTGAAGATAAACATGGTTAATCCATTTGAATATCTCATGTTATTGAAGGTTCAATATGGTGAACCTATTTAGATACTTAATTCATTTGAAGATTTCAATGGTTAACCCGATTGATCACTTTATGGAATTGAAAGTTTAAATGGTCAATTCTTATGAATTCCTTATATAAGTGATGGTTTAATTGATAGACCATTTGGACATCTAATATGATCAAAGGTCATTCAGCTATGTGATTATTAAAGATGTAGACCCATGATGATTGTGAAGGTTAACCCTAGCTATGTGTACTCAAGTGAAGAGTTGACCTAGATTAATCTTGGAGTAGTTAACATCCTAAAGAGGATGAGAGAGAGAATGAGATGGATGAATGCTTATATAATTAAGCCCTAATTCTCTCTTTATGAGTAAACTATGTTATAAAGGTTTGATCCATAATAATGAGATCATGAAACCCTAATTAGAGTAAAGCTATGTGTGAAACTCTAATTAGAGTAAAGCTATGTGGGAAACCCTAATCTAGGGAAAAGTTGAGTATTATTATAAATCCAGGGTGATGATGTAACCCTAACTCAGTGTAACAATGAAGGAAACCCTAATTTAATGGGAATTGTATATCCTAAACCTAATTTGGGTATGAGGAAAGAGAAACCCCTCTTGGATGTGAATGGTAAACCCTAATCCCTAAAATGGGATAAAGGTATATGAAACCCTAATATAGGGTTGTGCTACTAATTCTATGTGAAGTTCTATCACTGGGTGATGTATTGTGAAATCCTAAATTCACATAATACTAGGTGAAACCCTGATATAGAAGGATGATTATATGAAACTCTATTGAAGAGTAATACTATGTGAAATCCACAGATGGATAGAATATGCTATGTGAATCCTCAAACTATAAGTATGGATAATGCTATTCCTAATAGTGGAATAGTGATTAATGTTATGACAAATGTAACACCTAGAGAGGTTGATAATGGGTATCCTTATACTAATAGTCCCTGACTAAAAGGGTGAGTCTATATCATTGGCAATGGTTACATATCCTAAGTGAGTGACTAATGACCAATACTTTACATGATAAATGTGATGAACTGGTGCATAAAGTATTAGAATGGGGAATACCCTAATACAAGTTAAGTGTATAAACCCAAGTAAGATAATGGTGTTGAGGGAAGTGATACATTAAGATATGATATATATCACATCCAACACCCCAATACAGATATTGTTGGTATTTATGCCCTGAGAGCCAATCATATGATGATTGGTGGGATACATTAAGATTGATTTGATAAACATCAAAGGAAAGCTTTCAATTCTTTCTGGTTCAGTCATATGAGATAGTGATAGAACATATTGAATGTCTAGAGAATGACAATACTCAATGACGAATGCTTTTAGGTTGAGGACCTGAACGATGAGATCATACAGATGCTAAGAGTTTGTACATTCTTGTTATGTCCCTATTCGGATGTCATTGTGTAAGGTAGATAGACAGCAATGACACACAAGACTAGATTGTGGTGTTGGTTGATGACAGAATCTCATTAGTCATAATATAGAGATATCAAACCAAACACATAGGTACTTGTTAGAGAACAAGTGTACCAGACAGACCCACCGTGAGTTTGACACATGGAACCATGACATGGTAGTCACAGTCAATACTCACAGAGATGGTGGTGAATGTGATTCTTTGACCTGAAATCACTACACTCAACACATGTCGTTGGGTACACTTTGACATCATCAAACACAGTCCTGAAACATGGGTTGTTATAAAGGTGATCATTGGGTGGCTTTGACACATGGGGCTTTTGAGGGGTGAGTGATAGATACGGGATTTGTCCTTCCTGAGGGAGCTTGATATCCATGGCCACTTGATGAGTAGGATTGAGAAAGGCGTGCATGCATGTGTGAATCAATATGTGATATTGATGTCATAACATATCTCTTCCAATCTACTCTGAGATCAAGAAAGTGAATGAACGTTGACAGGATGACTTTTCCATGCCTCGAGTTCATTCAGGATATTAGTGACAAAGGAATTATACATTCACTATAACACCATTCATGGATTGTAGGATTGAAAGTTGTTCTCCAACTTTCTATTTCACTTGGGTAGCACTGATGTGTGACTAGGCACCACTCTTTGCTTGTGAAGTCATAAATGTTATGGACTTTCACTGTCGACATGAAAAGGACCTGTAGGGTCACACACATAGGATTTAACCTGGAAGAGGAGTTTTGTCCACAAACAATGTTTAGATTGGTTACTAAAGGAGTTTAGTAGTTAAATTAAACACTCAATTAATTGATAGCTCAAAATCATAGTGTTCAAGGTGCTGGACAGCTTGATTAGAGTATCGAATTGATTGAAACTGTAGTTGACTTATTCTTCACAATCTGCACTCCCAACTGATCGGCTCATGTGATGGACCGATCAGTTGAGCTTGGTGAACCAATCGGCTTAGGTTGTGAGTCGATCGACTCATGGATAGGTGAGATGACCGGTTCAAGTGTTGAACCGATAGGTTCAACTGGTCCAACCGAGCATGTTGGGAACGAAATATTGGTGAGAAAATTCTTTTGTTTTACTTGTCCAATACGATTGGAATAAGGATTGGTATTTGATAGCAATTAGAAACAAAAGAAAGAAAGTCAATCGGGAACTGATCAGGACCACAAACCAACCAGTTCAGAAAGTGAACCGACCGGTTGAGGTGTCCCAACCGATCGGTTGAGTGTCTACCGACCAGCTCAGGTCCCCAACCGACTATTTCAGAGATGAAACTATCAGTTCATGTCACGCAGTTGGTTGTTTTTTTTGGAAAATCTCGAACCCTTCTACTCCTTATTTAGTCCCATATTGCCCGAGATAGAGAACCCTGTCCCATGACCCTCCTATAAATATAGGGGTATTGGGGGCTTCTCAGACAACAACTCAGTGCAACCAGTTGCTCTGTGAAGTTGTCGTTCTCTCTGGTTTTGGTAACCAAGAGAGAGCCCAAGCAAGTGCTACCCGATAAGGGAGGCACAACAAGGGAAAGACAACTGTAGAAAGCGACTGGTGGTAGGAGAGTGTGTTGGCGACTAGTACGCTGACAGGAGGGTGCGACTCCTTCCAATTCCTTGTGGGACAAGGAGATTGGAGTTCCAGGTGGTCCGTGTGGACTACTTCAGAGGTGGGAGATTTCTGTCGCTCAGAGGACAACTGTCAATCCCGACAGTCCCGATGAGACCAGGAGTCGACAGTCCCGGTGCGACCAGGAGCTGCACAGACACCGTCCAAGACCGGAGGTGAAGACCACACAAGGCACGAGGTATTGTCACCGAGAAAGCTTTCGGACAAGGTATGATTCCACAAACCATCCCTTCCTATTATACAGACGTTGATGTGTTTCCTTGTTCTGGGTTTGGGGAGGAGAAATTTTTTGTTTTCGCTGCCTTCTCTGCCTCTCCTAAAACCCAACAGTGGTATCAGAACCACATCAACTGCTCTATATTTTAGGATTATTGATATGATCGATTTTGGCTTGTCGCCTTTATTTATTGCATATGATGCGAATAAAATTGGCTTTATGCATATCCAATCCTAAATCCACAAATCCCAATTTACATATATGATATGTATTATTAATGCACTCGATACGCGCCGCTCCTAAACGATTTTTTGGTGGATGTATAGTGTGGTTATGGCCAATAAACTCTATCTGTGTATGGTTGTATGTGGTTGCTTGCATCTCGGTCTGCACACCGATCTTCCTTCTCCTTTTCCTGATGTAACTCGAAATAATTCGAGAATTCTTTCCTACCTTTTCTCCCCCCGAATGTAACTCGGGGTTTCTCTTTTTACAATGTATAATAGGATATAATTTTATTTCTTGTTATGTCAAAGAACGGCGGACATCCTGACGACAACTGAGACAATCGATTCAAGGAGTGAACCGATCGGTTGACGTTCCAAACGATCAGTTCAAGGAGTGAGCCGATCGGTTGATGAACAGTTCGAGGAGCGAGATGAGCGGGTGGTGGCCAAGAAGAGATGCACGATGACTGGGAGAACCGATCGGTTGGAGGAGCCAACCGACCGGCTGGTGTCACACAGACGACCAGGCCAGAACGAGCAAGTCATTCATGTGATGAGTTGATCTACTCGGATGGCTAAAGCACATAGTTCATCTTATACAGGTTGCATGTGATGTAGATCTAGCTTACCGTGATTCCTCTCGGCTCGAGGAATCACATTAGGATGGCCATAATCATCGCTTTTATCATTTCACATGTTTTCTGTGGGATATAGCATGTATATGATACATACTATATATTGTGGTGATTGGATATGTATATGTATATAAAAACTAAATCCCTCATTAAAATATTAAGTCCTATATGCCTTCCATTAGCGGCACACATGAAAAACTCAATCGACCAAGCGTAGGTTATGCCAAAGCTTGGTGCGCCGTCTATCTTGTGGAAGTGTGAAGGGTAGACATGTAGGTTCTGCCAAAGTAGGGTGCATGTTTACCGTGTCGGCTTTTGGGTCAGACTTAACTGGTGATTCTTAGAGCGTCTAAGCCCAGAGGCAAGGAATGTTCATGGCAAGGTGTTGTGCATGTTCATTCATCAAGAGTTGCATATGATGCAATTGGCATGATGGCCTACCTAAATAGTCAAGATTGTAGGCGATTAGCCAAAGCTGACTCATGACTTGATAAAATATGGATCTTGCCCACTAGAAGGTTATACGCTGCAATCTTCCGAATTGATGGTGAGGGCTATCAATTTGAACTAAAATAATGGAAGCGATAATTAATTAAAGGACTAATTATATCTTCAACTTTTCAAATAAATCAAATAAGTCAAAAATGAGTTTTTGGACTAAAATTGCATATTTCCTTTTGTAGTACAAATGGCAACAAACAACAATCACTTTTCTTTGCGATCGGTCCTTGAAAAGGACAAGTTAAATGGGAAAAACTTCCACGACTGGTATAGGACATTGAGAATTGTTCTCACTCAAGAGCGAAAGCTCTATGTCGTGGATACACCAATTCCAGAGGAGCTTGCTCCTAATGCACCAAAGACAGAAAGTGATGCTTACAAGAAGCATTCTGATGATGCCATTGATGCAAAGTGCTTGATGTTGTGCTCTATGAACCATGAGTTACAGAGACAACATGAGAACATGGGTGTCATTGAGATGATTCAGCATCTCAGGAACATGTATGAAGATCAAGTACGGAAAGAGAGATACAATGTCTCAAGGGCACTGTTCAAGTGCGTCATGACAGAAGGAGATCCATTTGGTCCTCACACACTCAAGATGATTGGGTATGTGGAGAACCTGCAAAGACTGGGATTTCCACTGAGCCAAGAGTTGGCTAATGACGTGATACTGCAATCATTGCTAGAATCCTACAGTCAGTTTTTGATGAACTACAACATAAACAACTTTGATAGGCCACTGTCAGAGTTGTTGGGCATGTTGAGGATAGCTGAGATACAGATAAAGAAGGACAAGCCTAAGTCTATGATGGTGATCACAAGAAAGAAAGGAAAGTCCAAGCGCAAGGGCAAGGGCAAAGCTAAGAAAGGTTTTGATGCTAGCCAGGAGCCCAAGTCATCTTCAACTCTCAAGGCCAAGGGAGGTGTGACCAAGAAATGCAATTGCCACCATTGTCAAAAGCCATGACATTGGAAAAGGAATTGTCCTCTCTATCTAGAAGAACAAAAGGAGGCAACATACGTCTCTACTTAAAGGTGTCATGAAAGTAAACTCGTAACACATTTTGAGGTATATGATACCAAGATGAAAAGTGTAAAGCACTCAATAAATGGGGCAAGTGTTGCCACCATAGATAGGAGTGCTTTAGTTTATTTTCAGCCTATAAGGCATGTAATACAGTTATGAACTGCTATTTCATATTTTCCAATAGATAGAAACACTTTATTTTTGCATATTGTATGACAATGATGGCAATTAATAAAGTTGATGTTTCAATGTTAAAGATATGATCTTTGTGGCAATGCCTTTTTTATCTTGTGGTATATGATATGCATAAGATAAAATGATACCTAAAAGTTATTGATAACTCAAACAATCAAATTAGTATAAATCATGAGAGATTCATTTCTAGTTTCCATTTGATGGATAAATCTAGACTCTTTTGGTTAAAGAACCAATAAGAGACATGAATATCTTGGACATGATTAATCAATCTTCACTAAAGGTAGTGGGAGAATGATTATCCTATTAGGTTTAATACATGTGATGTATTTACATACCTATAGGAGTGAATGCTAATACTTCAAATGGTGTTTAGATAAATTCCAATATGAATATCTTGAAGTGTTCAAGATTATCATAGATGAAGTGAAAATTTGGTGAAGTGTTAATTCTTGATGAGATCAGTGAATAAAATACGTAGACCAAATGTTTGAGATCCTTATGAGTGATTATGATAGTGTATCATAGTGAACTCATTATCAAGGCATGGTGATGTCTAAATCAAGAAGGAATCATACTCTAAGGAGTTAGAGAATGATTATCAAATAACTGAGTTCTTCTTAAATAAATAATACCCTACACTAATAAAGAACATTAAGAATCCCAAGGAGTTGTGAGTTCTTATATCTTTAATATATACACCTCAATTATCTATGTGATGAGTTGTTCATGTGATGAGTCAACTATCCAGATGAATATGAGGAACCGAATTTTGAGTTATGGTTTATGACCATTACATCCAAAATGACATCTATGGGAACCATAAGGTATGACCTTGATGGTAGCACCCATTGGATGAAATCCGTAAGTGCAAATGAGTCTTAAGTGTTAAGACACATGGATAACATTTTGAGAAGGATGATGCTTGTTGATTGCAACTTAATGACTAAGACATTTGGCATATGGATACTAAAACTACATTCCTATGAGGAATAAAACAAGGATGTGTATGTGACAAAACCTATAAGGTTTATGAATCCACTAATGAAAATGAAGCCTATAAGTTACAATGGACTAATCAATGTGATTGATTGAGTACAAGAAACTCAAAATTGGATATTTACTTTGATGATATAGTCAAAGGGTTTGACTGATATGTCAAAGATAAAGAAGGGATCTGTGATTTAGTGGGAGCGTATTCACATTCCACATATTGATGTGAAATGCAGTTGTTCAAGAATGGAAATCCAAAAGTGGAAATTATCTTTAAGGAAGATAGAGATGCTTCCTATGTGATAGGAATAGAGATCTATAGAGATAGTTCTTGAAAACCTCTTAACCTGGAAAAGAGAAAGCATACATTGGCAATCTATACTGAAGGGTTCAGTATGCACAAATTCAATGGGAGAAAACATGTCCATGCTCCATGGAGTTAGTATCCCAAGGCCAAGTGTCCAATTCTTATGAAGAATGGGAACACTAAGAATAGATATGGATCTATCATGTATGTAATCATCCCATTACCTTGCATGTATGGACATGGCAAGAATAAAATGCATTCATCATCTTGTATGTAGGACATGACAATATGATGTGCTCATCTTGATAACTCGTATGACGAGTGGATGTCTGTCTACTTCCAGTAAGGGTTAATGGAAACCATAAGAACTTGATAAGTACTTGAGAAGTACTAGTTCTATGGAGATAAGGAAGAGTTTTATGTAATGAGTTACATTGATGCGAACTTCCAAAAAGGACAGAAAATTAATCGCAAAATATATATAGGATATATAAAAGTGAAAGTTTGTTGATAATTGGAAATGTTCCAATGAAACCATTTAAAAGGAAATGTCGAGTATCCGTGTGTTAGAGAACAACAGTGGATACTATATGGATCTGGAAGTTCATGAGATGAACTTATAGATATTTCGGTCATTGATGACAAGTATGGAATCCTTGATCATGCAATGTGGCTAAAGGTTAGCAAAGGAATACTGGATTGCATATTATGACAACTCCATCTCATACGTGTGACGTACAATGAAGAGATGTGAGACATGCAATTTATACTGACATTTGCAAGGTGTTTCCATAACTCACTATGTTGGCACAAGAGCACAGTAACATGTGGGACATGTTTGAAGATCACTATGAATACGTTTCAAGGGTGATTGGCTCGCAGTGCAAGTGGGAGTCTGTTGGTATGTATGCCCTGAGAGCCAATCATAGGATGATCGGTGGGATACACTAAGATTGATTTGATAAATATCAAAGGCAAGCTTCCAATTCTTTCTGGTTCAGTCATATGAGATAGTGATAGAACAGATTGAGTGTCTAGAGAATGACAGTACTCAATGATGTATGCTTTCAGGTTGAGGACCTGAACGATGAGATCATACGGATGCTAAGAGTTTGTACATTCTTGTTATGTCCCTAGTCGGATGTCATTGTGGAAGGTAGATAGACAACAATGACACACAATACTAGATTGTGGTGTTGGTTGATGACAGAATCTCATTAGTCATGATATAGAGATATCAAACCAAACACATAGGTACTTGTTAGAGAACAAGTGTACCAGACAGACCCACCGTGAGTTTGACACATTGAACCATGACATGGTAGTCACAGTCAGTACTCACAGAGATGGTGGTGAATGTGATTCTTTGACCTGAAGTCACTACACTCAACACATGTCGTTGGGTACACTTTGACATCATCAAACGCAGTCCTGAAACATGGGTTGTTATAAAGGTGATGATTGGGTGGCTTTGACACATGGGGCTTTTGAGGGGTGAGTGATAGATATGGGATTTATCCCTCTTGAGGGAGCTTGATATCCATGGCCACTTGATGAGTAGGATTGAGAAAGGCGTGCACGCATGTGTGAATCAATATGTGATATTGATGTCATAACATATCTCTTCCAATCTACTCTGAGATCAAGAAAGTGAATGAACATTGACAGGATGACTGTTCCATGACTCGAGTTCATTCAGGATATCAGTGACAAAGGAATTATGTGCATACACTAGGCTTTGAAGGTACCTAAGATGAAAAGATCTTTTGGAAGTAAGATTGATGGAGAGAAACTGAATTCAAGTGAATGATCAATCGTATAAAAAGAAAAAGAAAAAATCTAGATTAGCCTTAATGAAACTAGATTTGACTAACTGATTCCATTGTCCCCGACAACAATGCCATAATTTGATGTGGCTTATTATCACACTAACAAATTCACTCAGGGTTGAATCCCTGAGCTTTTACCAAAACCTTGTGCAATAATACCACCCATAAGCAGACGGGTCTTATCGCAAAATAGTTAAGGATCAAATCCCAAAGGACAATATTTAGAACGATTGGTTGATTTGAGGTTAATTAAACTAATTGCAAGAAAGTAAAGAGCATAATTAAAGTTGAATCTAGATTAATGATATGGGATCACTGGAGTGGTTTCGGGTATCACCGCCACTGCACATGCAAACACATTCAATCACAAATATCCAGGCAAGATCTAACTATCCAAATAGAACTGTTGTGAACCCTCCCTGAGGGATGTTTAGGTTCACGTAAGAATCAACTTAGGCATCAGATGTCTCGTCTCCATCTATATCATGCACTTATGGTTCCGGAGATACAGATATCCAACTGAAGTTGTGGGCCCCCTATACCGGCGTTAGGCACACACAAGCGTCATCATGGGCTAGATGGCTCATCCCCTCATGGATCATACACTTACGGCCTCAAGGAATCCCATTCTATTTCTAGTTTGGGAGTCAACCGTGTTAATCGACATGCTATCCTACATATTTAAGTTCTTGCAACATAGGAAACAACAAGATAAAAGCAAGCAGGTGATCAATCTTCAAGCAATCATCGACGATTAACAACAAAATGAAAAGTTATATACATTTCCTTGGAATGTTTAACAAAAGAACATGCTAGCATGGGCAGCAGGGCTAGTCCCCGCACCCCATTGAAAAGGAACTACTCGCTCATGATGCGAGGAAAAAGAAGAACAAGAGAGAGGAAAGATTCCACCATGAGCATGATGTAGAAGGTAGTCGCAGCTCGGTGAAGATGATGTGGTCTTCTACATCGTGTCGGAGTAGATCTAGACGAGGAAGAGGGATTCTAAGGCAGACCGGGTAGTCTTTCTCTCTCCTCCTTCCTTCTCTTCTCGATCTCCTAACTCGCAGTAGGATAAGTAGCTGAAGTGACAGTGGTGTGATGAACGGGATCGGACCAGCATTTAGGCAGCCTGTCGGCATCCCAAATCCCATGCCCTAAATGAGGACCCTGCTGGTCCTATTTATAGGCTCGAATGGGGTCTTCACGTTTTTGGTGTCATTCATATTTACATAGTTTTGGAGGACCAGCTTGAGTTCTTAACGGTCTGGACTCTTGGTAAGTCCTCATGGTCTTGCTTTAACGGTTTTGGAAACTGTTAAGTCTTTCACGATCCTGCGTTAATTTTCCTCCAAACTGTTCTGGCTTCTATCGGTTTTCTAGGTCACGTGGTTCACGTCCAAATGGTCTTGAGATCAGCGACCACACGGTTTCCATCCAAATGGTCTGGGGTGTTCAATTGCTGCCCTAGCGGTCTTTAGATCTCTGGCTCCAAACGATCTTCAGCCTATCAGTTTGGGCACTTTGGCCTCGCGGTTTTCATGGTCTTGTTGTCCAATCGGTCTGGAGTCTTAACGGTTTGGGATCGTGATGATCCTTGTGTTCCATCCGAACGGTCTGGGGTCCTCACGGTTTGCTACCTCCGATCGGTCTTGTGCCCTCGGCTGGCCTAACGGTCTTGAGGACCGAGTGCAGCCATACGGTCTTACAGACCGTGAGGGCTCGCTGTTGTGGTGGCGGGAGAAGTGGCGGTGCTGTAGAGGATGGAGGTGGGAGCAGGTGCGCCGGGAAGTAGGTTGAGTAGAGGAAGCAAGCATGGAGCAGGTGGCGTCAATCTACTGTTGATGGTGTTGCAGGTGTAGGGCGATGGAGGTCTAGGGTTTTCAGGTCGTAGTGGAAGGAAGAAGAAGACAGAGGCGGAGGAAGCAAGTGCGTCGAGAAGCATGTTGAGCAGAGGCATGATCAGGGTTCCATGCGATCATGGGTAGGTGATTGCGCATACGGTCTTGAGACCATGAGGCTTCACACGGTATTGAGACTGTGTGGCCTCGCACGGTCTTGAGACCGTATGGAAGGGCAAAACCTATTGGATGGCCAAACTGCGAGGAGGCATAGATATGTTATTGGATGGTTGAGATGAATGATGAAGGTGGATTGGGGTTAAATGGAGGTGGGTTCCACTTATTAGGGTATGATTCAGATGATGGTTGATGGAGGTGGTATTGATGGTGAAGATGATGAAGATAAAGGTGTCATAAGCTCGCAGTTTCGAGACCAATTGATCAAGATCGGTTGAGCAAACCGAATGGGCAAACTGTTTGGTTTGAGACCGATTGATCAGATCGCTTGGTCAAGACCGATTGATCAAATAGTTTGGTCAATACCGATTGATCAAGACCAAGGCTGAGAGGATCTTGAGTGAAGGTGAGTTCTAGTTGATGGTTGAACCTCATCATGATCTACATAAAATCAATATAAACCCAGTTAATGATCTTGATAATTGAACCAACTAAGCAATTTGCATATTGTGAGATTTAGGAGATGAAATCAGATGTTATAGAGTCGAATAGAGCCCAAGATGGTGATTGAATTTCATGATGAATATGGATCTATCACCAACTGGCACAATTAATCCAGTGAAACGTTAATCATGTATTTGCTCTGTGCCATAGAACATTCATGTGTATGAATTTGCTGGATGGTGAAACAAGTATTCCTAAGGGAAACTAGGAGCACTACTATGAGTATGCATGTTGCTTATCATCCTAACACCATGTGTTTATGGAGGATGGTTGTAGTCATGCCTCAGATATTGTATATGTGTGAAAGGCAATAGTATAACTGCAGGATGCCTCTTATAGAATGACAATGTGTGATATTTTCTCTAGCATCATGACCTATACCAAGGCGGGCTAGTTACATGACTATATGTTGTTGTTTTGCAATTTGACTAATATGCCACTGTGGTGTAGACTAGTACTGACCATGTAGGGAGAAGATATTGGATTCCATCTCTTCTCAGATCTTGTATGGAACTGATTTTGACTTAGTAGTGGTCAGTTGGATTTGGGTGGTACGAATCAAATCTTCAGTCGTAATAAAATATGTAATATAGTCATGCAACATATCTATTTAGGGTTATACATGACGCTTCATATTGGATGACAACCCTTGTTTGCCATCTTTACATAAAAATGATGCTTAGTGCATTAAGAGATAATAGATATGCTTATGTTGTAGAAATACTCATGATGTAGATGTGTATATACAGTAGTCATGCTATGATAATAGATATACCACTACCATTTATTATGTTAATGGTGATAGTTATCATATGATGTTATCTATGCTTATATTTCTAGCCATGTCTCTATTATTAGAGATGGTTAAACTACTAATCATGCTTATGTAGATAATTGTGCTTTGATGTGTATTCTTCTTATGATGTAGATATTTTCAACTTGATAGACTTGTTAACAATGTGATGCAACCCTATTTTAGGTCTCCATCTTGTGCCATTTTGTACTTTGTTCACATCTAAACACAGTAGAATGCAAGTTAAATCCCTCAATATGAGTATTACTATCAAATGCACTTATGCACATTCTTTGCACTATTTTCATGTACTTGGACCATGCTTTGGATGGATGAGAAAGAAGGAAGGAGTTTTAGGTTTCCTCCACACATGGAGGGGTCCAAACAAGGCCCCAAAGCTCCCTCAACCTACCCCTATTGGCTAAGATTTGACATCAAGCAAAGAAGTCCATGGATGATCAACGTTGAAGTTCATTTAGCCATTGAAGATCCCACCACATCCGTGGCCCCATGGCCATGATCGTGCCTTTTTTATGAAGAATCAACAGAGACATCAGGGGTTTTGCACCAAACTTAACATGGTCATGGCCATCAGCATAGTCTTGGCACATTGAAGACACCACGGTTGTGGCCACATGGCCATGAGTTGTACCTTTTTTATGAAGAACCAACAGTGATATCAGAGTTCTACACCAAACTTGCCACGATTGTCGCCATCAGCACAGTCATGGCCCATTGAAGCCACTACGGTCATGGCCACTCAGCACGGTCGTGGCCAACAGAAGAGAAGATGCACGTGCTACCCCCCCCCCCCACGATCAAGACTTCCTCCTCCAAAATGGCTGTGATACCCCACCACAATTGTAGTGCCACTTACCCAACACGACTATGGCATCCCGCCACGGCCGTGGCCACCACCTATACTTGGCCTTTTCACCCTCCTTTCACACTTGATGGTGGCCACTCCCCCACGACCATTCCCTACTACCCCCACCATGGCCATGGTACATCAACACGACCGTGGTAACCAACCTACCCTACCCATTTTTTACACTATTTTTCCTAAACTACCCCCACTTACCTAGTGATTCCCCACCACTTATATATACATAGGTGGTGGCTGGGGCATGAAAGTTAGACCCCCTAGCTACTGCTACTTCCCCCTACTCACCCCTTGAGCATTCTTTGCACTCCAACTTGCATTTATGCTCTCCATCCACCATTTCCACCTCACTTCCACCTTGGAAACAAAGTTTTCTAGGTTTTCTTCCATAATCCCCCATATTCTCATGCCCATCTGCACCATTGGAGGAAAAAGGACGTCCCCAAGCTACTAGTAGGTGAAGAAGGAGACTTCTACTTCAAGCTTCATGGAGTTCTACCCCCATCTTCCCCTTTCTTTTGCTATTTCGCTAATCATGTCTAGCTAAGCCCCTAGTGGTGGGCTATTTGGGGTTAAAATGTGACTTTGATACCATGTTGGGGGAAAATAACTTGTAATGAACATGATTTCTATCTATGATGATTTCTTCTAGCTTCTATCTCATTTCCTATTTTAGTGCATGTGGTTTGTGCTTATAACATGGATTTCTTGGTTTGAGATGTTTAATGACACAACTTCTAGGAGGAATTGGAGTGTATGTGGCAATCTTAGGAATGGCTCCTAGGTGCAATTAGTGGATCCCTAGCTTTCCCCCTTTGTTCCTACATACACATCCCTCCTCCTACAAGTGAGCGTGAGATTTAAGTGTCTAGTGTAAGTGTGATTACTGCAATTTCCTAGGGATTTCTAAAGACTAGATGGCTAGTGGCATGAGGTAAAAAACCCTCATCTCTACTCCCATTTCTACCCTGGTCTCTCTATTGTCCTAATACCACCTACCATAGAGACCTAGACTTGACAAGTCCTATTAGAATTACACCTAACCCTAGTTCTCCAACTATTAGTATAGAGTACATTCTAATAGCACTTGCCTTGTGGTTTGGTTTGGTAACCTAGATAGAATTATGATGATTTCTTGCTATGGTGAGACCCCCCAACTAGTATCAAACCACATCCCCAAATAGCCCACTAACCTAATCTCACTGCATAAAATCCACTTTGCCTTCTTGGCTTGTTTATGCTAATCTAGTTTAGTTGCCTTAGTTTAACCTAGTTAATTTCTTAATCTTGTTCTTTAGTGTTAACTTAGGATCTTGATCTCTCTAGTGGTTACCTTAGCTCTTAGTTGCTAAATTGCTCTATTAGTGTAGTGTATCTAACTCTTTCTCTTGTTTAGCTTTTTTCTCAATCTAATTGTTTAGACTAGATTGCTTAGGGTAATTTAGGATTGTAATAATCTAGATTTCATTACAAATTTTACTTCCTCGACCACCTAGTTTAACAAACAACCAAATCACCTTTAACCTCTTCAACCCTAATCTCCGCATTAGGAACGTAGACAACGCTAGCCTAGCTCTAATGCCCCCTCTATCCCTGAGGATCGACCCCTACACTTGCCCTTCACCTATGCTACAATAGTAGCCTGTGTGCTTGTAGGTGACCTATTTGGTATTGTGATCGACTATGTTAGGGTTAATATAAATTTTGAAAGATCCACACGTGTCTCCTCCCTTAGGGTTGCATCTAGCCACCTCTAGTTGGCTAGTGTGTAGCCTTGGTGGGAATCACACCAAGCTTTCTGGTGTTGCTGTCGGGGATAGAGGTGCTCGGCCTAGCTAGTTAGTGTAGCTTAGCCTTCCCTTTTCCCTCATCATTGCTATGCTTTATTCTTTGTTCACTTTTTCATATTGTCATTCTAACTTGGTTTCTTGTTGCATGTTTATGTATTGTGCAGGTGACAGTTGTGCATGCGCTACACGCGTTCTACTTGTACCGACTTGGTGTTTTACGACCCTGAGATAGGTAGGAGGAGATGCCAAAGTCACCGCAACCAACATCAAGAATCCAAGATGGCAGACAACAACACTCATGTGAATGCTCAAAAACCTCTACCACAGCCCAACTGCACACTCCACGAGTATATCACCCGGGGGAACTACAATTCTCCCATTTCCACCCTAGTTGACCAAATGTCGGGTCAATAGTTCTCCATTCCACCCTGACTCCTTGGACTCATCACTGCCTACCATGGGATGGAGAATGAGAATTTATAACATCACATCGATTCATTCCTTGAGACGTCCTCCACTTTTCATACCCCCACCACTATCGATGACTCCATCAAGAGAACCCTCTTCCCATTCTCCATAAAACAAAACGCTAAAGAGTGGTACATTTTGAAGCAAGAGTTGGTAACTTGGAATGAATTCAAGAATGAATTCCTCAAAAAGTTCTTCCTGGTTGCTATGCTAACCTACATGAGAAGATGTATCACCTCCTTTGCCCAGAAAGAGAATGAACCCTTCCACAAGGTGTGGGAGAGGTTCCAAAAGCTCCTCCACCACTGCCCCCACCATGAAGTGCCATTTTGGCAACTAGTCCAAGCCTTCTACACCAGGCTTGAAGAGTTGAGCCAAAACCACGTCGACTCATCATGTGGAGGAACTTTCATGGAAAAGCCACCCGAGGAGTCGTGGCCATTGTTGAAGCACCTTGCTGAGAATTCCCGCCATCGAGTTTCTACAAAAGGGGAACATTGTGGTCAAAACTATGTCCCTCCACCTCCTTTCATAGCTCCAGCCCACAATGTTGCCAATGCCGACATGATGAAGATGATGGCAGACATGATGAATATGATGAAGAACCAAGATGGAGGTTCTTCTAGCCAATCCACCATGGCGGTTGAAGCCGAAGAAGAGAAAGTGCATGCCTTACACTCTTTTGGCAATCAGAACAATAAAGGCCCCATGTCTATCACATACACTCCCAAGTGGAGGAACCACCCCAATTTCTCATGGAAGAAATAAAATGAAGATGGGCAAGGACAAGGGCAGCCAAAGACACGCTATAGCTCCAAGTTTGAAGATGAAGTGCTTGGAAGATTAAGAAGCTTGGATGAGGTGAAGAAGGATGTATCATCACATGGGCAGTCCATCAATCATCTTGAGCAAAGATTGGATCAAATATCTCTCTCACTTTCTAGGAGGGAATAAGGAAGACTCCTATCTCAACCAATGTTGAATCCAAACAATGATTGTACTTTCCTAGGAAACTCTCAAAGTTTATATGTTCCAGTGTCATACCAAGCACCGCCAAATCCCTATGCTCCACCACCTCCTCAAGCACCTCTCAACTATCAATATTCTCTACCTCAGCCTCTCTCATACCAACAGCCACCTCTGCAATACCACCCCCATTCACAATGAAAACAACCACCACAACAACCACAACTGCTATTCATCCTCCAAAACCCAAATCCACCTCACCAACGGCCACCACCACCCCAATAGCCACAACCACCTCCACACACCTCTACTTCTACTACCCATGAGCACATGAAGGTGGTGACTATTTTGAGTAGTAGCCCGACTTTGGGGCACCCCCATGATACTATTGTTGTTGACAGAGGTGATATTGTGACTGGACAGGTTGATACTAAGATATAGCTTGATGATACTATGACGAGAGCCAGAGTTGATATTGTGACTAGACAGGTTGATACTCAGATATAGCTTGATGATACTATGATGAGATTCAGAGTTGATACTGTGACACCGGGCAGTGATATTGTGACAGAGAGTAGTGATACCATGATTCCTATTATTCCCGTTGATGATATTATTGATCTGAGCCATTTGGGATCCCAAATTCCCTCGTTTCCTATAGATCTTAAGGAGCCTTCCGTTGAGAGGAGAAGGAAGAAACATACTAAAGACATCCTTGAGACTTTCAAACAAGTAGAAATTAAAATTCCTTTACTTGATGCGGTCAAGCAAATTCCTTCTTATGCTAAGTTCCTAAAAGATTGGTGCACCTTTAAGAGAAAGACCATGGGGAGAACCCCAAAGAAAATCAAGCTCACCAAGCAAGTGAGCTCATATGTGCAGCACACCATGCCAAGGAAGAGAAAAGATCACGGTTCTCCCATCATTTCATGCTACATTGGGGCACATCGCATAGACCTAGCCCTTCTAGACTTGGGTTATAGCATTAACCTAATGTCGTATGATGTGTTTGCTGAGCTCGAAGGGTAATTGAGTATGGCTCATTGTACTTTGCAGTTGGTCGACTAATCAGTAAAGATGCCTAGAGGGTGTGTTGATGATGTGCTTGTTAGGCTTGATGATGAGACTTCTGCTTTCTTCCCCGTCGACTTCATTGTCATAGACATGCAAAAACGCACAAGGAGGATGCATATCATCTTGGGAAGGCCATTCCTAGCCACAACTGATGCAGTGGTTCATGTGAGGATCGAGACTATGTATGTGACATTCATGCACATGAAGATCTGGTTGGACATCTTTAAATCTTTAGCCACATCCGAGGTGATAAGGGCAACTGAAGAAGATTGCTATCTCCTTGAGTGCCAGGATGAGATTGTGGAGGAATTCCTACCTATGTGGATTCAAACTTCCACTCAAGTTAGAGGTCTAGAGCTAATAGTTGAGTTCCCAATTGATGATGATGAAGTGGATGAAGAGAATGAGCTAGCCTTGGTGGCTGTAAGTGAAGACCTTCCTTCTATTTTTGAACCATTAAAGAACTCCTTTGAAGAACCTCCCACTCTTGAGCTGAAGTCACTTCCAGAAGCATTGAAGTATGCTTTCCTAGGTGCAAATGACACCCTCCCGGTGATCATTTCTTCCATTCTCTCACCAAAACAAGAGGAGCCATTGATGAAAGTCTTGAAGAAGAACATCCAGACCATTGGATGGTCTATAGCTGATTTAAGGGGTATTGACCCCTCCATCTGTGTGTATAGGATCTATTTGGAGGATGATGCAAGGCCGACCTACCAAATAAAAAGGCGATTGAATCCAAAGCTGAAAGAAGTTGTAACTCAAGATGTTGTGAAGTTACTAGATGTTGGGATTATCTATCCTATTTCTGACAGTACTTGGGTGAGCCCAAACCAGGTTGTGCCTAAAAAGGGTGGGATCACTGTGGCAGAAAATGTGGATGGTGAGCTGATGCGATGATTTTGAGGCGCATTTATAGACCTATTTCATATGTGTTTTATGCTTTAATTAGTCATTTTCATGGTTAATATCGCATAATTCATCTACTTTGGTCTTTGCTACTATTTTATGTCAAATTCCCTGTATTTCATTGTTTTGAGCATTAATTGTCCAAATATTATTATCTGTGTGATCTTATGTGGTTCTGTGTTTAAATTCCAGGAACAACGAATATCTTCTTTCGTTGATACTATCGACGGGAGTCGATACTATCGATCGGACCATAGGTAGTCAGCCGCAAGTACCAGCAAGAAGTCGATACTATCGACGGAGGAGTCGATGGTATCGACCCACTATCAGGTTTCTGGCGAGGAATGAGTCGAGAGTATCGACGCAAGTCGATACTATTGACTAGTGGAGCTTCAGCGGCGCACAAAGACAAGAACCGACACTAAAGGAGTCGATACCATCGACCCGCGTCGATGGTATCGACCCCGCATCAGGAGCCGCGAAGGAAAAGCCAAGATCGGCCGTGCTTTATTAGATAGGTCGATACTATTGACCCGCGTCGATAGTATCGACGCCTTCAGATTACTGTTTGGTTAAGATCGTTTCTGATCGGACGGCCATGATAAGGATGAAAAGTCATTAGTAAAACCTAATGACGGCACCCCAGCCCTGGAGATCTCGTCATTAGCCATTGCACTCATCTCGAGAAGAGGAGGAGAAGAGAACGGAGCCAAGGAGTTCATACTTGTTGATCCGGAGGCCGAAAGAGACGGATTCCACCACCGACAGGCGGTAGAGCACGCGTTCTACACCAAGGATCAACCGATTCTTTTCCGTTCAGGGGTTTTCCATTCACTTCACGTTTTTCACATGTTGTACCTTATTTCTTCCATGTATTTGCTTGAGATGAACATGCGGGGCTAATCCCCTTCGTCTTTAGGACCGGGAGTAGCCCGGGAATTCACTGTATGACAGTTTTATATTAGAAATTCATATTTTCTCTCTTAAATCCGTGGTATAGTTTTGTGTTCTTGATATATTGTTATGCTTGATCACCATAATAATAATTTAATGCCCTTAATCACTTTGAAAGAAGGATTAACAGCTGAAAAGAGGCAAAACCTACATTAATCGACAAACCCCTTGACAAAGGCGGTGTAAAATTAATGGTGGAAACTGAGAGATCGTTCGTAATGCACCTAACTTAGGGTATAGGTTCTCATGACGGTGAAACCGACTTAAGCATAGGTAGTGAATTACACCACGACAATGGGTAATTCTGTTTTCAGGCCACTACCTAGAGAGAGAGAGAAGATTGAGTAACTATATAAGATCTAATACAATGAAAACCCGCGGTGAAACCACAATCCTAAAGATACCTTTGTGAATTGATTAAATTAACCTTTAATCGATCGTTTGCTTTGTTTTGTTTTTATTTTCTTTTAATTCTAACAACAACCCCAATTTGTTATTCGGCTTAGCTGATCGCAAATAGTTAGTAGGTGTCTCCAACAATTCCGAGTATCCCTGTGTTCGACTCGGGCCTCACAAAGGCCTATATTACTCGACGCGTATACTTGCGTTTTTAGCGCGTAGTAAAATACACGTCAAGTTTTTGAAACAACTTTAAATATTTCTAAATTTTTCTATAACTGTTATACTTGTCTAAGCTTGGTACTGAACTCGGATTTTCCCATTTCAGGTACTTTGCATGGTGCAGACACATAGTACGGACTACGTCAATCCCACACCCGAGGTTCCACCTCCGAGACCTGAGGACGAGGAGTACTACGAGGAAGAGCACCAAGAAGAGATAGATTCTGAATCCGAGCAAGAAGAAATGGCCGAGCCACAGACCATATGGGAGAAGATCAAAGCTTCTTCCACATCAGCTTCAAATGGGCCTATCAAGAAGCAGGCGATCAATATACCTACATACAAGATTGATCCAGCGTTGATAAACCTAGTGAAATCAAATGCTTTTCATGGGCTCAAGAACGAGGACCCTGTCACGCATATCAGCCAGTTCATTGAGAACTGTGACATGGTTAAAATCGACAGGTCTCCACTGGAGGCACTATATCTCAAGCTATGGCCGAGCTCATTGGCAGGAGCGGCACGTGAATGGCTATATAATCTGGATGATGACTTTGTGGAGAACTGGAACCATATGGTGGAAGTTTTCTTTGAGAGGTTTTTCCCTCATGAGAAAACTAACGACATGATCCGGAAGATTCACAATTTCACCCAACAGGCCGGTGAAACGTATTCTGAGACCTGGGAGCGATTTCAGGTTATGTTGAGGAGGTGCCCGCACCATGGGCTTGACAAAGAGACACAGATGAAAATATTCTATTTTTCTCTCTCCGAGCATGATAGGAGTAATTTGGATTCAGCCGAGTCAGGATTCTTTTTGAACAACACAGATGATAGGTGCTGGGAGATATTAAAGAACATGGCAAGGAAACAGTCATGGGGTGACAGAGGTGCTGTGGAGCAGGTCAGAGCTGCTGGCGAATCCAGAGTAGTTAAGGAGCTGAACGATAAGTTAGATCTTCTAGCCAAGAAGCTGCTATCCAAGGAAGATGCATCTGAGGATGAGGAAGCCCAAGTGAAATTCATGCAACAACAGGGCTACAGAAACAATGACTATGCATGGAGGAGTGATAAAAAGTTCTCATGGAAGGATCCAAATAATTTTCTGCAGGATCCAGATGCCAAGCCACAACCTAGAGCTGAGGATAAGAACACTGAATTACTTAGTCAGATGGTGCAGCAGAATCAGGAGATGATGGCTATGTTTGGTAAACAACTGCAGTCTCAAGGTGATATTCTAACCAAGTTTGGACAGACGTTGCAAAGCCATGGAGCACAAATGCGGGCATTAGAAACCACCGTGGCACAGATCTCCAGTGAGGTGGCGGCCATCAAGCATGCCAATCAGTAGAAACCGGCCGAGAATGCAAGCGTGGCCCAAGCACACCATCAGGTCAAGTATATTTCTGTGGTGAGCAATGAGGAGGAATCTCAGGTGCAAGAAGCTAAAGAAGAAAGAAAAATGACTTTTAATACACATGCAACACCGGTGATACCATATCCACGCACTTACTATGGACTGCCGGGCGGAAACCCTTTCTTCAGGAAATCACAGAGAGTTGTGAATATTGTATCTCCATCTAGGCAAGGAGAACAATCGAAGGTTGTTTGTGCACGTGCGGAGACATTAAATGCCAGAGAGGAACCACAACAAGATGTTACTATTGAGGATGTCTCGCCAAAGCCCACGTCAGAGCGAGTGAATGAAGCAAGCTTAGGGGAGGTAACCCCGAAAAGCTCATATGTGCCACCTCACAGGCGTGTTGATGCAGCAAGTGTTTCAAATCTGGTCAATCCTAAGTCCAAGAAAGAGCATCGTCATTTCAGGAAATTCCTGGAGATATTCAGAAAACTCCACATCAATATTCCACTAGTGGAGATGATCGAGAAGGTTCCCGCCTATGGGAGGTTCATCAAGGAAACCATCAATAAGAAGAGGCGGATAAAAGACAGTGATATTTGTCCGATGAATGAGACGGTGAGCTCTATGATTCACGGGAGTTCGCCAAAGAAGAGAAAAGACCCAGGAGGTTTCTACATTCCATGCTCTATAGGTGATCAACATTTTCCTAAAGTGCAATGTGATTCAGGCGCCAGCATAAATCTCATGCCTCTAGTGACATTTCAAAAGCTTGGGTTAAAAGAAATAAAGAAGTCAGCCGCAACAATTGAATTGGCTGATGGGTCTATCGCGAGACCTTATGGAGTGTGTGAGGATGTTCTCGTCAAAGTGGATAGATTCATATTCCTGGTGGATTTTGTTGTCATTGATATGCCACCACTCCATAGCTGTGAAATTATTCTAGGAAGACCTTTTCAAGCAACGGAGGACGTCGTGACTGCCTTAGGGAGAGGTACATTATACTTGGGAATTGGAGGAGACCGAGTAGAATTCAAGTTACCACATGATCCCCTAAGTGCAGTTCCCAAAGTGAAAAGATGATGAGCTTCAAGTCATCTAGCCTAAGACGTTAAATAAGGGCGCTTGTTGGGAGGCAACCAAACCATTGGTATCTTAGATTAATTTACTTGCATTTGTAGTTTAATTTATTTTTAACTTAGTTTTGTGTAAAAAAGGTACCTTGATCACTTGTTACATGTGCAGGTCTGAGGCAGGGTCGATACTATCGACCCTTGAGTCGATAGTATCGACCGTGGTACAGATAGACAGTGGCAGAAATCGCGCAGAGTCGATACTATCGACGGCCTCGTCGATAGTATCGACACACCAACAGGTTGTCTTGCAACCCAGGTCGATAGTATCGACTCCCTAGTCAATACTATCGAGATCTCTAGAGATTTTCAGAACAAATCGTCTCAGTGAAATCGATACTATCGACGGTCTCGTCGATAGTATCGATGAAGAACAATGAAAAGGCGGCGGCCGGGCCTCGGGAGCGTGTACCCTAATCAGAGAGTCGATACTATCGACACCCGTCGATAGTATCGACGAGCCACGTCAACGATCCGCGAGGAAAGATCAACGGCATCGCAGCAGAAGAGGAAGTCGATCTGTGGGATGGGTCGATACTATCGACCTACGTCGATAGTATCGACGCGTCAGCAATCCGGGCCCCGCAGATCCAGCCATCGACGACCGTCGATACTATCGGCCACGCGGATTGTGCTACCCGCGTCGATAGTATCGACCCGAGTCTATACTATCGACGGGTCTACAGCAGCGACGGGTTCAGTTATAAAAGGAGAAGTTTGTCGTCATATGACGTCACATCTTCTACAACTTCTCCTACTACGTGCGCCGAGCGTCCTCTAGAGAATCCGAGCCCGTGCAAGATCATCCAGGGAGTTCGTTCTTCATCGCCTCGTCATCAAGCGGAGATTTCTTTCTCCGATCTGCACCGAGCTCCGTCTTCTTCGACTTCCTTCTCCTACGACAACGGTGCACACCGGAGGTGCATCTTCTTCCCGAGCCAATCCTATGGAGATCCCGGACTTCATTCCGCCCCGTACTGGATTTGTTCCTCACCCCCGCATCGTTCATGCTTCCAACGAGGTTCGGAAGGTCTACGAGGAGCTGATGAAAAGGCGGTTCGAGCCAACCCGATATGTAGATCGGGCGATGATCTGTGATTTGGGATTTGAGGCAAATCTCACCTATGTTCTGAAAGGCCAGGCACGGAGGTCGGGCAGGCTACCCGATGAGATGGAGTATCATGTAGACGGTCAACCATTCTTTGGCGATTGGCCGACATACAAGGAACTCGTTGCTGAGTTCATGGCATCACTCGACATCTGCGTGGTGCCCAATGATCTCATCGCCACAGACAGAGAATGGGAGAAAGGTCGAGTTTCATTCAGACTCTACAACAACAACTATAATCTCACCCTCCGCCAGTTTAATGAAATATACAACTGGAAACACTCGCGGAGAGACTACAGGCATCCGGACAACCACACCGACTACGATGCAATCTTCGGTCAGCTGTGCACTGCGCCACCGGGCAAGTCAGTTAGCTACCACAATGTCGCTGTCGCGGACTTTGAACACCCGTTTGTGCGGGTGTTGCATCAGATGCTCTGTACCACTCTTTTCACCCGCACGGAGATGGCGTTGAGCAAGTTTCAAGAAACTGACTTATTCTTTCTGTATAAGCTGCTCACATGGGAGCAGTGTAATTGGGGCGCATTTTTCTTAATGCGTATCTTGGATGTGCGAAAGAGCACGAGGAGCGCCTCTATTCATTTTGGAGGACTCATTACTCCGCTGGCTATTTATTTGGGATTGGATTTGTCCCACCTTGCACCTCTCACCAACAGAAATAAGGTGGACATTCCACACCTACATCGGTCCAACCTTCTTATTTCGCGGCATGGCATTACATATGCTTATTGTCATGTCAACAAAGATTATCAGCAATGCTCACTTCCTGACCCCGTCTTCAACATCGAGGGTGTCCAGAATTTCCGATGGCCATTCATAGCCATTGACGACTCCGACAATGAAGGTGGAAATGATGACAACAATGATGGCAACGAGGAAGAGGCGTCAATTCCTCTTCGCAGACGTGTTGCACCCCGGAAGCGTCCACGCATGCATCCGGGTGCATCTTCTTCTTCGCAGCCTTCGCCGCGGCAGCCATCTCCACCACCCCAGCCCTCGCAGCAAGCCGAGGATGTCTATTCCATGCAAGGCATGTATACAATGCTGCAGGACATTCAGCATACGTAGCAACAGCACATGGGAATGTATGCCGGTATTCAGGACACCACAAACCGGATACTGGACAATCAAAGGGCAATGTTTGAGAACGAGCGGCTTCTATTCAACAACCAACAACAGATACATGACAGGTTGTATCAGATGGAGATGCAGCAACAACCCTTCTACGACAACTACTGGAGCCAGAACTATTTTGGAGATTATCCACAACCTCCACCCAGGGCCCACCAAGATCCAAACTTCCAGGGGGAGTATCCTTCATGAGACCCTACGGCTCAGCAGTACCCGCCTCCGCAGTGATCGGTACCACTGTTCCAACTCTTAAGATTGTTTTTGACTATGAGGCCATAGTCGATTTCAAGCTTAGGGGGGTGATTGGAACAGCTTTATCTTTTTTTTTTAGTTCTTTGCTTTCTTGCTTTTGTTTTCTTGTTATTTGTTTTGTGCAATTTAAGTGTTCATAGGATCCACATGCTATCTAGTGTAATTTTGGATGTCATAAATGTTGTGTCATCTTTTTAATAGTGGAAGAAAAAAAAAGAGGGGAAAAATCTGAAATTCTACAAATGAAAAAAAAAGAGAAAACAAGAATTTTTTTTTTTTAGAAGAAAGTGGAATATGAAGGAGAAAGGAACATGATATCACTCGCATTCAGGATAATTGAGTACATGATGTAGTTTGACTAGATATCCATCTCATTTTGAGGTGGAAGGTTAGTGCATACATCATTCCACCCAATTTTAGGCATTAGTTCATTTCTAATGTGCATTTGCATCATATAGGACATATTTTTTTTATGCATGTTGAAACTGTACAATACTTCCAAGTTCTTCCATGAGCCACCCACTTTCATCCACCCGTTGCTCAGATTGGTAGGCCACCGTGAATTTCTCCTCACTAATGAATATCAGGAGAACTTCTTCCATGTAGATGGTAGTTAGGGTGAGCAACGTAGTATAGGCGATCACAAGATGCACCAATGCTGAATCGGCGAATTTTATTATGTTAACTGCCTTATGTGATAGTGTTCATAGGTTTGGAGGTTAATTTCTTTTGTTGATGATTACTGTCGCCTTTAGGGTAATTACCGTTCTGTGGTTAGAGAAGGCCGGTTTGAGAATGTTCAGTGGGAGTCATACAGGTTGTTGGGTTGGCGTGTTGTTTTTCAGTTGACATTTGCAATTCTATTCTAAGGATTAGTTGCTCGAGGGCGAGCAACGTTCAAGCTTAGGGGAGTTTGATGCGATGATTTTGAGTCACATTTATAGACCTATTTCATATGTGTTTTATGCTTTAATTAGTCATTTTCATGGTTAATATCACATAATTCATCTACTTTGGTCTTTGCTACTATTTTATGTCAAATTCCCTGTATTTCATTGTTTTGAGCATTAATTGTCCAAATATTATTATTTGTGTGATCTTATGTGGTTCTGTGTTTAAATTCCAGGAACAACGAATATCTGCTTCCGTCGATACTATCGACCGGACCACAGGTTTTCAGCCACAAGTAGCAGCAAGAAGTCGATACTATCGACGGAGGAGTCGATGGTATCGACCCACTATCAGGTTGCTAGCGAGGAATGAGTCGAGAGTATCGACGCAAGTCGATACTATCGACTAGTGGAGCTTCAGCGGCGCACAAAGACAAGAACCGACGCTAAAGGAGTGGATACCATCGACCCGCGTCGATGGTATCGACCCCGCATCAGGAGCCGCGAAGGAAAAGCCAAGATTGGCCGTGCTTTATTAGACGGGTCGATACTATCGACCCGCATCGATAGTATCGACGCCGTCAGATTACTGTTTGGTTAAGATCGTTTCTAATCGGACGGCCGTGATAAAAAGAGGATGAAAAGTCATTAGTAAAACCTAATGATGGCGCCCCAGCCCTGGAGATCTCGTCATTAGCCATTGCACTCATCTCAAGAAGAGGAGGAGAAGAGAACGGAGCCAATGAGTTCATACTTGTTGATCTGGAGGCCGAAAGAGACGGATTCCACCACCCACCGAGAGGCGGTAGAGCACGCGTTCTACACCAAGGATCAACCGGTTCTTTTCCGTTCAGGGGTTTTCCCATTCACTTCACGTTTTTCACATGTTGTCCCTTATTTCTTCCATGTATTTGCTTGAGATGAACATGCGGGGCTAATCCCCTTCGTCTTTAGGACCTGGAGTAGCCCGGGAATTCACTGTATGATAGTTTTATATTAGAAATTCATATTTTCTCTCTTAAATCCGTGGTATAGTTTTGTGTTCTTGATATATTGTTATGCTTGATCACCATAATAATAATTTAATGCCCTTAATCACTTTGAAAGAAGGATTAACGGCTGAAAAGAGGCAAAACCTACATTAATTGACAAACCCCTTGACAAAGGCGGTGTAAAATTAATGGTGGAAACTGAGAGATCGTTCGTAATGCACCTAACTTAGGGTATAAGTTCTCACGACGGTGAAACCGACTTAAGCATAGGTAGTGAATTACACCACGACAGTGGGTAATTCTGTTTTCAGGCCACTACCCGGAGAGAGAGAGAAGATTGAGTAACTATATAAGATCTAATACAGTGAAAACCCGTGGTGAAACCACAATCCTAAAGATACCTTTGTGAATTGATTAAATTAACCTTTAATCGATCGTTTGCTTTGTTTTGTTTTTATTTTCTTTTAATTCTAACAACAACCCCAATTTTTTATTCGTCTTAGCTGATCGCAAATAGTTAGTAGGAGTCTCCAACAATTCCGAGTATCCCTGTGTTTGACTCGGGCCTCACAAAGGCCTATATTACTCGACGCGTATACTTGCATTTTTAGCGCATAGTAAAATACACGTCATGAGCTTATGCCAGTTAGAGAACAATCAAAGTAGAGAATGTGTGTTGACTACCAGAAGCTCAATGAAAGGACCAAAAAGGACCACTTCCCTCTCCCATTTATTAACCGGATTCTAGAGAGGCTAGCGGGGCAAAGATTCTATTATTTCCTTAATGGTTACACTGGATATTTCCAAATTATTGTGCATCCTACAGATCAAGAGAAGACAACATTTGCTTGCCCAAGTGGTACATTTTCCTACAGGAGAATGCCATTTGGGCTGTGTAATGCCCCTTCTACATTTTAGAGATGTGTGACCTCAACTTTTGTTGATATCCTTGATTCATCGTTGGAAGTGTTCATGGATGATTTCTCAATCTTTGGTAAAACTTTTGATGAATGCTTACTTCATTTGGTTGTTGTCCTTAAGAGATGCATAAAGGTTTGCCTAGTGCTATCTTGGGAGAAGAGCCATTTCATGGTGCCCGAAGGCATTGTTCTGGGCCATCGAGTTTCAAAGGATGGGATTGAATTTGATAGGGCTAAGGTGGGCCTCATTTCTACTCTTACCATTCTTTCCACCGTAAGATATGTCCAGTCTTTCTTGGGACATGCAGGTTTCTATCGCCGATTCATAAAAGACTTTAGCAAGATCTCAAGACCCCAATGTTGCTTTCTTGAGAAGGATGTCAAATTTCATTTTGATGACAAGTGCGTTGAAGCCTTCAAACACTTGAAGGAAAGACTAGTTTCTGCTCCTATCATGCAACCCCCCAACTTCTCTTTGCCATTCGAGATTATGACAGATGCATCCGACATAGCAGTGGGGGTTGTGCTGGGCCAAAGAGTTGGCCAGATTCCACATGCTATCTAATATGCAAGCAAGACTCTAGATGAAGCTCAAAGAAACTACACAACCACTAAGAAGGAGTTGCTTGTAGTCATCTTCGCTCTTGACAAGTTTAGATCATATCTTCTACAAAACAAGGTGATTATCTGTACGGACCATATTGCTCTCAAATATCTAATGGCAAAGAAAGACTCCAGGCTAAGGTTGATCAGATGGATATTGTTGCTTTATGAGTTTGATATTAAGATTTTAGATAAGAAGGGAGTAGATAATTCTACCACCGATCATCTCTCCCAGATTGAAGCACCTTTTGATGAAACAAATAGAATTAAAGAGACATTGATGCATGAGCAGCTATTCCTATTCTCATCCACTCAAAGGATGTGGTAACAACGCATATCACCACTACAGAATACGCCTTCGGCGTCGGTTGTTTAACCCCCTTTGGTGACAGTTTTATAACGACACCTATGTGGGCGCCGCTAAAGGTCAAACTCTTCGGCGTCAGTTTTCTAACCGACACCTATATGATCTATAGGCGTCAGTTATATTTAGTTGGCTGATGTCTATAGGGTTCGCGCCACAAAGAAGGGCACCACCTAGGACACTTTCTGCGTCAGTTAACAACTGAACAACCGACGCCATACTCCTAGATGACACGGCCGTGCTTCACTGCACGGCCATGCTTAGTACTATAGGCGTCAGTTTTATACTAATAAGCGATGCCTTTTCCACCACGGTCGTGGTTTCCTGCACGGTCGGGTTGTTTGTCATATTAGGCGTCGGTTTTTATCTAATAACCGACGTTGTAGGCCTTTGATGACGGTGTTTTATAAATAACTGACTCCTATACTTTAATTTTGTTTCTTATCAGTTTGCAGGCCTGCTGTGGCTGGTCAGTAGGATGAGAACCTGCAGTTCAATTTTCTGAACTGCAGGTTTATGACATCCATTGATATCAGCCTACAAATAGGCCAGAGACCTGCAAAATCAACAAATATTTTTTCACACAAGTAGATACATTCAGACATCAATTCAATTCTCACATTCACACATGTAGAAACATTCAAATACACGTAGAAACATTCAGACATGTATAAACATTCAGAAATATTCATTTACAAAATATCATTCAGCATCGCTATCATCATCCCAATTATATCTTACAATCGCCACTACTTGTATGGCTTTTGCCCATTCTTCTCTTATTTCATTTAATGCTTCCATCTTATATGGAGCATGTACATTTTTTAAGCGTTTACCTATACTGTGGTCAGTTTTAAACACCTGCAAAGAGAATGATGTATATATATAAGTAATAATATAAAAATAAGATTGATATATTTCATACTAACTAATGAGACTATATATAATACCTCATGTATGGTATTAATATCCAATGCGGCATGTCGGATAATCATCTGCATAAATCGCATCACATAGTATGCGCATGCCCAACCATTGTCTTGTGTAGCACACTATAAATTGAAACATACAAAATATTAAAAAATACAACTAAGCACAGTTCACATAAATAATATATACATTGGAGTCGAGAACTTACTTTTACGTTCTCCCAAATTATTGGCTGGTTCTTTCTCCTTGGGACATTTCCTCCAGCATTTTTGAATGCATCTAAACCCCTACATGTTAATGTAACACAGTAAATTGCATAATTAAATAGTAATGTAATAACATATGTTAGCGGATATAAAAATGAAATATTTCTCACCAGAATAATGGCATTCTCAATATGTGTCCAATTTTAGTGTTCAATGTAATTCCCGCAGGATCTATATAATAAATAGTGAACGTCCCGGGGACAATAACTAGTAACTCCCAATGTCTACCGCTAGAGGTAAAAAAGTTAAAAATTAATAACTCAAAATGCACCATAAAAATGGAATTTTCTTAAGTCCAAATTATAAATAAAGTAAACTTACTTGACATTGAATGGAGCTATTATTATCGTCTTCTTTTACTGAACAAAAATTGTAAAAGCATCTATACAGTATTGTTGAACACTATCAGGGTCTTTATCTACCATACTAATCAATGATGGAATCAAAAAACCCACATGATCAAATGCAAATTGTTTGCATTGATCTTCGACTAAGTAGCTGCAAAACATGTATTATGTATGCATTAATATATAAGAAACCAGATCACTGGATCTTACACAAGGTATATGCATGTATAAACAAGATCTCACCTTATCCATGTCTCTATCATTGATGTATTCAGCCAATCATACATAAACAACTCAATAATATCTTGTATAAATAAAGAGCTACCGTATGATTGACCTGCATAATCTTCTTCTAAAGAAACAATTATAGGGCAATGTATATTATGTGTCCATAGCCAACATGCCATTCCCCTACAAGCAGGACCTAACGGGTATTATAGGTCAGTTGGAACCCAACTTGGTAATGCAGGAAGTGGAGGTGGAGGCCTAGGTGCTCCGGGTGTCTTCTTTTTAACCTGTATATATAATTTCAGATCAGTTGACCTCATATATACATATTAACAATCTAAAGTAATGTAAATTTGTCTTACAATTTCAGTAGTGTAGATGACATCTGCTTTGGGCCACAATATCACCCCTCCTTCTGCCTCAACAAGTATATCAATATCCGGGAGGGGATATGGCAATGTAGCTTTCCTCCAATCGGGTAACACACGTATCGGGCTCACACGAACGTAGCCCTGTGGCATTGGAGTCCCGTGAAACATTGCCCCAAGAAGGGACGGGTAAGCATGCGCCTCTGCAAAAACATAGTCTTGCATTCTTAAGAGGCATGGCTTCAATGCCTACAAATTTACATAAAGAATATTATACATATATACATATCATCTTGAAAAGACTAGCTACAATGTCATAAACAATACTTACAGCAGACGTGTTAGGCGATGGGACTCCAGGATTACTCATAGTCTGTGCATCAGGAGAAGAGTGGGTCGCCATAGGCTGATTGGAAGCGTGAGATGCCTGCCGCCACACTATTTCTTCCTTGACCTTCTCAACAACTATATCATTGACCTTCTTGGAAACTATATCCTCGACTCTCTTATTCTCCTATACATGGATAAAAGAAACATTAAATTCTTATTATTGAATTCCCTTTTGTAGTAACATTCTAAAAAAAGAATAGGTTACCTCTTCTTGTGAAAGTCTCGCTCTGGGTTTGCACTGGGATGGCCCAAAGAATGCTTTGATGCCCACAACAGCGCCTGCACCCCTAACACGTCCAGGATGCTCTGGGTTACCCAGAGCAACTGTCAATTCATCCCTTGTGCCCTGAGGGATGAACGTGCCTTGTTTCCTCTGCTCGTGCATCTCCCGCTAATCACCATCAACAAAAATTGGTAAGTTAACACCACAAATAATCAATATTCAAACGATTGCTCTAAGAGTTGTATTTTACCATTTTCGCAGTCGCCTCAGCAGTTACAGGCTTCTTTATTTCACCCTTCTTGTTTTTCCTCCCAACTATCTAGATATCATGGTGAGGCATGGGTGTGACAGACTCCTGAGTAGGAGCAGACTCCTAGGTAGCCACAGACTCCGCCTGTAGTCTTTGGCGAATGCTTGCATAGACCTTTGGACTCATAGTGTGGTCATGCACATTCATTGCACGCCTTGCTTTTTGCGCGTCACTGAGGGACTAGTTAGTTTTGGTTAGTAGCACTAAATGTTAATCTTGAGTAGGTGAATACAATGTATATTAATTAAATTGGGAGTGACGCCTAATACCTTGAATTCTTCAGATTTTCTTGAAGAAACAAAATTGTCCCAATCTTCTTTATCCAAGAAGTTCTACTGTTCAAGGGCTGACTTCTTCTTCTTATCACCATCTTCTATGTATTCTCTGTTGAGATTTGTCCTATAGTTCCTAAGCATCTTTCCAGCGCGTTGCATCATGCTTTTACGATGCAGCTTCTCATCCAATGCAAACAGATTCTGTAAAATAGAATTCTTATTAACTAGTATCCAAAAATAGAATTGCAAATAATATAATTTGTAATCTACAAAATAGAATTGCAAATAATAATAACTCACACATAAATCCTTCCATACCAAGTCTTTCTTCCCCTGAGGAACTTTATGCCAATTATCATACTTAACACCACAATGGCTTCGAGTGACACACCCAAGATAGTTTACAAAATTATTGCGGTTCACTCCAATTACATTTCCTCCATTATCAAACTCCACAACCAATTTGGATCCACTACCACTTAGCGCTATTAACTTATTCAATAGAGTGATGCCCCTTTTCTTATTAAGTGTTTGGTGCTGCGCATCAAGTTGCTCCATTGCTTCAGTGGGTACATGTGCATCATCAACCTAAAATTTGACAAAAATAAACATACTGAATTAGCGCAATATAGAAATATGGGATATATGACATAACTAAAAGATAATGAATTTTATAGAAATACATGATATGTTTTTAGAACTTACATTGGTATCCTTTCCATGCTTGTCATGGACAACATGCTTATCATGGACTTCATGCTCATCATGGACATCATGCTCATCATGGTAAGCCATCTAAAAATGTCATTAAAAAGGCAAACATTTAGCATTTGTATTAACTAGAAGATAATGAAACATCAAATCTAAAAATGATCTAAAATCCAAAGCCCTAGAATGGGTCAAGTTCAAGTCAAAATGGCTACAAGTGTGCGTTTTGGGTTAATACAAATTTAACATTTGTATTAACAAGAAAAAGGCAAACATTTAGCATTTGTATTAACTAGAAGATAATGTATAATCAAATCTGAAAATGATATTGATATTAAAAAAGCAAACATTTAGCTTCAATAAAAAAATATAAACATACATGCCTCTAAAATTGTGATCTTTTATCAATTAACAATCCTTCATTGTGATCTCCGCGCACATATAAGTCATCATTAGCTTCAATATTTTGTGGAGTTGGAAACCCAACAGAGAATGGACTGAAGCCATCATACTTATCATAGTACTCTTCTTCATCTATAGGATCTTCAATGAATTTTCTTTTACCATGAAGAACAATTGACCATTTATCATTTGCAGGATCATCGATATAGAATATTTGTTTTTCCTGTGATGCCAATATGAATGGTTCACCCTTCTTGCCAATCTTTTCAAAGTTCACCAAAGTGAAACCCAATTCATCCATTATAACTCCTTTGGTGTTATCAACTCAATTACATTTAAAGAGCGAAATTTTGAAATCTATGTAGTCAAACTCCCATATGTCTTCAATGACACCGTAATATGACATTTTAGCTTCACGTGGACTCTTATCGTTTGGACTTGAAAAATACATAGTCGACGCTTGAAGAGTGACCCCACTGTTTTGGACGACACTCTTATCATCTTGGCGCTTTGTGTAATATGTGAACCCATTAATGTCAAACCCTTCATAAGACATAACATTCAGTTTTGGTTTAAAGGCAAGGCATTTGATAGCATTTGTAATATCATTTGATGTTTGAGATAGTTGATGTAAGACTTTATCTTCAAACCACTCAGTAAAAGTCTTATTATGCTCTCTAGCAAGCCACATTGAACTTGCTCGAGGATGTTGTCTCTTGATGAAATTGGTATGTTCCTCCATATAAACACTCACTTCGTCCATGTTGTGTAAAATATACAAGTGAGCTTGTTCCAACTGCTCACGGCTGATTACTTTCACCCGTGATCCCAAAATTCCTTTGCCCTCAATATTCTTGTCATTAACATGAGTGTTATTACCACTCAGAAAGTCATTGCAAAAATCCATAACCTCTCTCGCCACATAACCTTCAATAATACTCCCTTCAGGCCGATAACGGTTTCGAACATCACCTTTAAAAATGCTCATGTATCGTTCAAAGGGATACATCCAATGCAAGAAAACTGGTCCCAACATTTTCGCTTCCCTAGTCAAGTGGACAACAAGATGTACCATGATATCAAAGAATGAAGGAGGGAAATACATCTCAAGCTGACATAGGGTAACAACCACTTCTCTTTGCAAATTATCGAGAGTATCAGGGTCAATAACTTTGTTGCATAGACTGTTGAAAAAGAAACAAAGTCTGGTGATTGCAAACCTTACATGCTTCGACAATATAGATCGAATTGCCACGAGAAATATTTGTTGCATTAGAGTGTGACAATCATGAGATTTAAGACCTATCAACTTCAGATCTTTCATTGATATTAATCTACAGATGTTGGATGAGTAACCATGTGGCACCTTAACATTTACCAAGCATTCAAAAAAAGATTTCTTCTCCTTTCTAGACAACGTGTAACAAGCGAGAGGTAAGTATGTTCTCTTATTACCCATTTCACGTAATTTTGTTAATTCTGACCTTATTCCCATTTCACATAGGTCCAGTCTGGATTTTATCCCATCTTTATTCTTACCTGGTATATTTAACAGAGTACCAATGATGCTATCACAGACATTTTTCTCAACGTGCATTACATCGATACAATGCCTGACTGTCAAAGAACTCCAATAAGGAAGACCCCAAAATATTGACTTCTTCTTGAATGAAGAATTGTCACTCTATGTGGCCATACTACATTGTGATTTCTTACCAAATTCATTGACAATGTCTTTTACTCTTTCATAAACAACATCCCCTGGTATAGGTTTAGGTGCACTTCATTCATCATTCCATCCATTGAATGCTTTGCGCTTCCTACGATACAGATGGAATTTTGAAAGAAACCTTCGATAACCAAGATATACAGTCTTGCCGCCATGTTTTAGTCTTATTGAATCAATGTTTTCTTCACATATAGGACACGCTTTAGCTCCTTTGACACTATATCAAGACAAATTCCCATATGTTGGAAAGTCATTAATAGTGCAAAACAACATAGCGTGCAAATGAAATGTCTTTCTTCCTGAAGCATCATAGGTCATCACACATTCAGCCCAAAGTTTCTTTAAGTCATCAATCTGAGGTTCAAGATAAACATCGATATCATTTCCGGGTTGTTTAGGGCCCGATATCAACAACGACAACATAACGTACTTATTTTTCATACACAGCCAGGGAGGAAGATTGTATATAACAAGCATGACTGGCCAAGTGCTATGTTGGCTGCTCAATGTCCCGTATGGATTCATCCCATTTGTACAAAGCCCAAGTCTTAGATCCCTATCTTCTTCACCAAATTTGGGGTACAATAGATCAATCTTCTTCCAGTGTGGGGAATCAGACACATGTCGTAGGATCCCATCATTATTTTTCTTAACATCTGCATGCCACCTCAAATTCTTCGCATCTTTCGGATTTGCAAACAAGCGTTGAAACTGTGATATTATAGGTAGATACCACAACACCTTGGTAGGAGAACCAGTTTTGGACTCCCCCGAAGTCGTCAATTTATACCGTGACGCACCACGTTTTGGACAATCTTTCAAATCTACATAGTCCTTTTGAAATAATACACAATCATTCGGGCATGCGTGTATCTTCTTGGCCTCCATTCCCATTGGGCACAACATTTTCATTACCCGGTATGTTGAGATTGGCAGCTCATTTCCTTCAGGAAGCATTTCTTTCAACAAAGTCAACAATGAAGTGAAGCTTTTGTCGCTCCATCTATTGTTAGCTTTCAACTTATACAATCTCAACACAGCGCTAAGCTTCATAAACTTAGCACAGCCTGTGTATAATGGTATCTCATCATCATGCACAATGTTTCTAAAGATAGGAGGTGTATCAGTGTGCTCTACCCTACAACTATCCAGCATCGCATCAACGATGTCTACTGGAACTAGTTCGTTCACATCTACGTCATCAGAGGCTATTTCTTCTTCCACCCAAGCACTGCTATCAACATCTAATGGTTTCGAGTTTGAAATCTCTCCATGCCAGTGCCATTCTGTATAGCCTTGTACAATCCCGTTGCACATGACATGACTTTTGATTTCCTCACCAGTGTTGACTTTCAAGTACCGCAATGCCTACATGGATAGTAGAACCTATCTGTAGGTTTTTTCCTATGTTCCTCGGCAAATCTAATAAACAGATCAAGATCATATATAAACTCTGGGGTGCAGCGATTGCGAATGGACATCCATGATCTATCCATTCTATGATCAAAGAGAAAACAAGTATATATTAGGATAAGATTAGGGTATACACTTACATCCTATCCAAGATTTACTCCTATTACAGTCCCAAATCGGGGACTATCCAAGATTTACTCCTAATTAGTAAATCTTGGACGGGTTTCTAGGCCAACAAACACATGTGATGTCATTCTTATATATAATAAATGTGTACCACCTATCCCATCGTTGAACACCTAATCTCACTAGTAAGTGTATAATGTGTATTGGGTTTTCAAGAAAATTCTGGCAGCATTTCCCCGATGTTCTCTAAGTACATATGTACTTAGAGAATAAACGGGGAAATGCTACCAAAATTTTCTCAAAAACCCAATACACATTATACACTTACATCCTAAGTGAGATTAGGTGTTCAAGAACAGTCCCAAACCGGGGACTATCCAAGATTTACTCCTAATGAGTAAATCTTGGACGGGTTTCTAGGCCAACAAACACATGTGATGCCATTCTTATATATAATAAATGTGTACCACCTATCCCATCCTTGAACACCTAATCTCACTAGTAAGTGTATAATGTGTATTGGGTTTTCAAGAAATTTCGGCAGCATTTCCCCGCTGTTATCTAAGTACATATGTACTTAGAGAACAAACGGGGAAATGCTACTAAAATTTTCTCGAAAACCCAATACACATTATACACTTACATCCTAAGTGAGATTAGGTGTTCAAGAACAGTCCCAAACCGGGGACTATCCAAGATTTACTCCTAATGAGTAAATCTTGGACGAGTTTCTAGTCCAACAAACACAATAATAGATATGTACATGTTAGGGTTTCATCACAATTGATGTTAGGGTTTCATCAATGTTAGGGTTTCATCACAATTGATGTTAGGGTTTCATCAATGTTAGGGTTTTATCAAATCAAATTCAGATGCTAGAATGGACAAGTTTAAATCTTATTTCAACATGCATCAAAATTTACTGAATTAGGTCAAGCATTAGGATTAGAAGCACAAATATATGCAAGCAAAAGATTTGTTCGTATCCTAGAGTTTACATAAAGCATTACATATAGATTTGTTCATATCCTTACCAACAGCAAACATGGCCGTGGCTGTGTTGGCCTACCACGGCCGTGCTGGGTAGCACGGCCGTGGTAGGCCATTCTTCTCAGTGAAAGAAGTAGAACACCTGGAGAAAGAAGAATAGAGGCTATGGCTAATACCTGGAGAGCAGAGCAGCAAGCAGTGGGCAGCGGCAAGGAAGAAGACAACACCATAGTAGGGCGTGAGCAGGGAGGAAGGAGCGCACCGCAGTAGGGTGTGAGCAAGGAGGAAGGCGGCATGGAGGCGGTGCAAGGAGGAAGGCGGCGGGCGGCGGCGGTGACGCAGAGCAGTAGCAGGAAGCATCGGCGGCGAGTGAGAAGCAGCAGGCACCAAGAGGCGATTTTGGGAGAGCGGCGATGAGCAGCGCACAGGAGAATCGATGAAACATGAAGAAAGGGGGAAGAGTCGGGTGATCGGGCCTCTATCAAGTTGGTCAACGACATCGGTTATCTAAACAACCAACGCCTATTATGATTTAGCGTCGGTTGATAGTATAACACTGACACCCAACTAGACAACCTTCACCCTAAATTATTTGGCGGGAACCATTATCAGCATCGGTTATCTAAGGATAACCGACACTGAAAGTGGGACTTTTTGTGCAAATTTTCATTTTAAATACGCGTCGGTGAATAGTTAAAAAACTGACGCTGTAGGTGACCTAAAATGTTTTCTCTTGAAAATTGGATTTCGCGGGCGATTTTAGGCGTCGGTCTGTTATAACCAGCCGACGCTGAATACAAAGCGGTACCCGTGTCTGGCTGGTCTTTGAATATAGACGTCGGTTTGCATAAATAACTGACATTTAATATTAAAGGCGTCGATTTTCCATAATAACTGATGCCCAGAAAAGCGACACTGAATGCTATTTCTATAGTAGTGTATCTAACTTCTTAGCTAGTGGGAGGATACCAAACACTTAGATGAGGGAGGAAAGCTAAAGTTTATTTTCTATGGACAAGGACTATGTTTGGGATGATCCTTACTTGTTCAAGTATTTCCCCGACCAACTTATCTGAAGATGTGTTCCGAAGATGGAGCAACAAGAAATGCTCTCTATGTGCCATTTCAGAGTTTGTAGAGGTTACTTTGGTGGAAAACATACTACTGCCAAGGTTCTGCAAAGAGGATTCTATTGGCCATCATTGTTCAAAGACTCTCATGAATTTTGTAAGTGTTGCTTGAGGTGCCAAAAAGTAGGCACTAAATCTAAGAGGGATATGATGCCTCTATCACCCATTCTTGTGGTGGAGGTGTTTGATGTTTGGGTGATTGACTTCCTTTTCCCCCCTCTTTTGGGTATGTCTATATTTTGGTTGTCATTGAATATGTATCAAAGTAGATTGAGGTTGTTACAACAAGGACAAATGATCATATGGTGGTGTGTGACTTTGTGAAATCTAACATCTTTAGCTATTTTGGTATTCCAATAGCTATGATTACTGATGGAAGAAGTCATTTCATCCACTGCACCTTTGAAGGCTTTCTCAAGAAACATGGGGTGAACCGTCGAGTAGCTACTCCTTATCACCCCCAAACAAGTGGTCAAGTTGAGTCGGCCAATTGGGAGATAAAGCTCATTCTAGAGAATACGGTGAGACTGGACATCAAGGATTGGTCACTTTATCTCAATGAAGCTTTATGGGCATATAGGACTGCATACAAAGCCCTGATTGGCACTACTCCATTCAAGATTGTGTATGGGAAAAGTTGCCATTTGCCGGTTGAGATGAAACACAAGGCACTATGGGATTTGAAAGCCATAGACTTTGATGGAGAGAATGTCAAAATGAAAAGAAACTTTCAGCTGAATGAGTTGGAAGAAATGCACCATGAAGCATATGAAATGTCCACGAGCTACAAAGAGAGGACAAAGTTTTTGCATGGTAAGTTGATCAAGAAGAAGGAATTTGAGCTTGGAATGTGGGTGTGGCTATACAACTGAAGGATGAAGTTCTTTCCCAAAAAACTTCGGTCTAGATGGGAAGAACCTTATCTAATCAAGAAAGTATATCCATCTGAAGCTGTAGTGATTTGTGAAAAAGAAGGAGCAAGTGAGTTCATTGTGAATGGCCAAATATTGAAATCTATTGTAGAAGTGGGTCCAAAAAAGGCAAACCAAAGTTTTCATATATAGTAATGTTAGTGGAAGAACGTCCAGTTGATGAAGAGATGTGCTTGAATGCACATGAGAGAGATATTTACTTTGAAGGTGCTTTGAGAATCCCACAAAAATGATGGAAGTCAAGAATCAATAAGCCCATCTAAAGGCATAAAATTTATCTCTAGTGGGAGGCAACCCACCTAGGTTTGGTAGCTTTTTCACCCAACATTCTCTTTTTGATACTTTTGTTTTCTTTTCCACAAAATACACACACATGTGTTTAATAGTTTTCTTTGAGTTTTGATGAAATGGTAGGTGTTAGGTACTAAAGAGAGAGGAATTAAAGGTTAATCATGGCCACTAAGACCAATTTGTGGTGAAATATCAAAGAAAAACAAAGTTGTTGAATTTGAATTGAAAAAGTTGAAGGAATGACCCCATCATGGCCTTGGAGCTCAACCACGGCTTTGAATGAAGCTACCCAAAATGGTCGTGGGACAAGGCCACGGGTCGTGTCTTTTATTTGTCAAAGGAACCAAAGAAGTAAGGGTTTTTGGCCAAGTTCATGCATGAATGGCCACAGCCGTGGCCACCAGCCACGACAGTATCAAGAACAGTTGGCCACGGGTCGTGTCTTTTTTGTGTCAAAGATGCCAAAGAAGTCAGTGTTTTTGGCCAAATGGCCACGATCGTGGCATGCCAGCCATGTCCATGTTAAGGATGGGTGGCCACGATCATGGCACGTGACCACGACCGTGGCAAGGTCGGGTGGGAGCGCTCTTCATCGACAACACGATTGTGGCACCCCACCACGGACATGGTACCAAACCCTAGCCACGAATGTGGCCACCCACCACGGTCTTGGTATAGCCCGACCCCACAAAAAAATATAACTTAAGGTCCATCTTCTACCCGAACCACCCCCATTACAACACTTCATTTCGCAACACAACGGCTGTGGCGGTGCTAGTACGGCTACAACTCCTCCAAGCTCCACCTCCAAGCCACCAAATCACCTCAAAACCACCACCAATCATCCCCCTACCAATCCCCTTCCATTTCCACACCAAATCATCCATTAATCCACCCTCCACCACTACTTTCTCCTCCATTCTTCCGTACAGCGTCCCCCACCTAAAACCTCCACCAAAACCTCCATTTCTCCCCCAAATCGAAACTTAATCATTCACCCACCATATACACCTCCATATCCTTCCATTGCACCCCTCAATGTATCTCCATTTCATCATCTACCCAAAAATCTATTTTCCACAGCCCTACCACCTCCCCACCTCCACAAAATAAGGGGATCACCAAGGCTATGAAGAAGGGGGCTCAAAAGAGCCTTGATGTGATTACCGGAGGCAAGGTTCACACTAAAAGAGCTTCCTCCCAAGTCTCCACTCCTTCCCACACCCCTTCACCATCAACTTTTGTCGCCCAATCACTGCCCCAATCGGTGTCCAGGAATTCATCTCGCATACGGACATCCTATAGCCACTGTATCACCAATGAGATGTATCGAGGAGACAAGGAGGAGGAGTCCGAGGAGAACATGGACAACTTGGTAGATGAGGTAGAGATAGTGGTTGCCAAAAGAAGCCAGAAATCAAAAGCAACATCATCCTCATCAACGTGCCTGCCAAATTCCACTCCATCATGTTGTTCAACATATCACATGGCAACAGAGCATAGAGAGCAGCCACAACCTAGGCGGAAGTTGCATTCCAATGAAGGGCAGTTCACACATTGGTACCCTAAAAAATGGGTGTCAATCAATCTTGATACGAGTTCGGGGTCCCAATTGTACAAGATGGATGAGGAGGAGGAAGACACTGAAGATGAGGAGATGCATATGTCATCCAAGGAAGAGGACATTCTGGCTCAATTAGAGGAGGACAGGTTGAAGGCCTTAGGCAAGGCCCCCATTGAAGTGTCCTGTGGTAGGGGATACAGGCACATGAAGATTGCACTCACATACCTAGAATCCATGACAAGGTGAAATATCACCACAAGGTATGGGTGTAAGAAAGTTATTGAGGAACTCAGAATCAAGGTGGCCGTAGAAGAAGGTTTGAAGAAAATGGGGTTGTGGGACATTCTTTTCACAAACATCCAAGCTAGCTACGCCACATTGAAGCAAGAATTCTTCACCACTCTTGAGAAGATGAAGGTAAGAGGAAATGATGTTATCAAATTTTCCATGTTAGGAAACATGCATACTCTCACAGAAGTTGATCTTAATGGTATATTTGTTGCCACTCCTAAAGAGGCCAATAAAATGAATGATGGCTTGATAGAGATAGAGGTAGATTTCAACTATATACACTTCTGAAACCTCTTGACAGGGAGCAAGGATTACTATGCAGGGAGGTCAAAAACCTTAGCCATAAACAACCCCTTGTTCTGCTACGTGCAAAAGGTCTTGGCAAACTCAATTGTGGGAAGGTATGATAATCAAGGCTCAATTTTTGAGAAGGATATGTTTGTCATGATATCAATGCACCATAAGAAGTATATAGACCTGGGAGTGCTATTAATTAATCATATGAGGTCTATACCCTCCAAGAGTAAGACACCTTTTGTTATGGGGGGGTGTAACCTCAATCACACTTGCTTTGGGATATGATCTCTCTAGGTTGGAAGATAAATTTGAGCCTGAGTTTGTTGACTTAAACTATCTCATCCGCTCACACACTATCAAGATGAAGGACCAAATAATGATATATCATGCAAGTAGTGTGCCAAACATTGAGCTTGAGCAGCCATACCATGTTGTACCACTTCTCTCTGTGTTAGGAGTCCTCCATAGACTGGAGGCGAAATTGTTGGAATGACAGCAAAACAACCCAAGAGAGACGTACAACAGGGGAGCCACTACCACACAAGAGGAGATTGTTGAATCTAATGTGCAAGGGTAGGAGCAAGAAATTGAAGGACAAAGGCAGCCCCAAAAATCAAGAAGAAGGGATGAAGCAACATCCCAGCTGTAGAAACCCTCAACAAATGCCTACGACATGTCCACCATCTAGGCACAGCTTGAGAGCATACAAAAGACACAAGGCGACATGCAGCTGATCCAGCAATACATGTGGAAAGACCAACATCAAATGCACCACCAGGTCAACCACTTGTATCACTACTACCATTCCCAAGCAGCAAGAAACCCCGAATGGGGTGGAGATTTTTAGGGTGGCATTGCTGGATATTTAGATACATACCCTCCACCCCAAGACAACTACTAGGGACATTACTACCAACACCCTCTTGCCAGCTCAACTCCTCCTCAAGATCCTCCTCACTCGTCTAACCATCCACCACAACAGCCATGACACTTCCCCTATCTACCCTAAGCTATAGTTTCATGCTGATGACAACATGATTCTAAAGTTTGGGGCAGGTAGGGTAGTATGCACCACTCTATCTCTCTATTTGTGATTTTGTTCCACCTTTTCCATCTAGTTTAGTTTTCCTATTCTTGCTCTTTTTATTGTATTCTTGCTGAATTTTCAAAAAATTAGCTTCTTTTTGCCATGCATTGCATATCATGTAGATTTTTTGTAAGTTTTGCATGTTTTAGCTAGGATTTGCTTGTTTTACTGCTTTAAGTTCAATAATGTAGGTTCAGATGTCATTGAAGGCAAAGTGGCACCATTTTGGCCAATTTTGCCCAAATTTGAATGTTCTTGCCTAAAAAGTATGTTTTGACTTAATCTCTATTGTTTGAAATGAAATTTTTAGTCCTTTGACAAATGCATGTTGTTTCTTAGAGTTTATTGCTATGTGGTGTTGTTTGTTGACTTTTTACATGTGCACCACTTCTCTCAAGATTGTGAAAGTTTTATCTATTTTGTTAATTGAGAAATCTACAAACGCTTAAATCCTAAGGAATTACTTAATATAAATGTGAATTTCATGTCATTCTATCATGTGGTGTGATTTTATTTGATGAAGTGTTGGATTATCTTTCATGCTGGGAATCTTATGTTGAAGACTACACTAATGACCCCTCTTTGATCTGACTATTCTTTCACCGTCTTCATACCTCTCTGCCTCATGAAAGGATGCCCTAGTACACATAATCAGCCTTGGCCACCTCCTAAAGTTTGGGGTAGCCGTATCTTTATCTCCCCACTTCACTCTATCCACCATATGCCCAATCTACACCAAGGGCAAAGATAAAAAAAGAAAAAAAATGAAAAAAAAGGATGCTCCTATTTAAGAGCATTCAAATAAAAAAAAGATGAGTGCTCTATGTAATAGCACTCCAAAAACCTTTCTGCAACCCTTCCTTCTACTTTCATACCCATTGAGCTAGAAAACATCAAAACTAGCTCACTTTACCCTTTTCTATAGCCACATGGGTCATTTGATGTGGTTCGAGGCATAAGATTTAATGCATGAATGTGAAATACTCCTAGTCATCTTTGATTAACACAAACATGAAAAGGTTTACCCGGAATGATATGAACGACATATGGATAGCTTGTGTATTCTATGCTTTATATTTGAAGTTTGTATGCTCAGTGCTCATTTCATGATTGGTATGTGAAAGAGGAGAGGAGATAGGTGGAACACATGCACTTAGTCACTTCCAAGACCATGTAGTCAATAATTTTATGTTGCTATGCATTTGTCACTCTTGCTTATTGAAAGAAAACTATAAAGAGAGATTAAGTTGGAGCATACTTGAGGACAAGTATGTTTTAAGTTTGGGGTGGTGATGTAGCCCTATTTTAGGGCTCCATCTTGTGCCATTTTGTACTTTATTCACATCTAAAAAGTAGAATGCAAGTTAAATCCCTCAATATGTGTATTACTATCAAATGCACTTATGAACGTTCTTTGCACTGTTTGCAGGTACTTGGACCATTCTTTAGATGGATGAGAGAGAAGGAAGGAGTTCTAGGGTTCCTCCACTCATGGAGGGGTCCAAAGAAGGCCCCAAAGCTCCCTCAACCTACTCCTAATTGCCAATATTCGACATCAAGCAAAGAAGTCCATTGATGATCAAAGTTGAAGTTCATTTAGCCACTAAAGATTCCACCATGACCATGGCCCCATGGCCACAGGTTGTGCCTTTTTTATGAAGAATCAACATGGATATCAGGGGTTTTGCACCAAATTCACCACGATCATGGACATCAGCACAGTCGTGGCACATTGAACACCACGACTGTGGCCCCATGGCCACGGGTCATGCCTTTTTTGTAAAGAACCAATAGTGATATCAGAGTTCTACACCAAACTCACCACGGTCGTGGCCATCAGCATGGTCGTGGCCCATTGATTACACCACAATTGTGGCCACTCAGCACAGCTGTGGCCAGCATAAGAGAAAATGCCTGAGCTGCCCCCCCTTACGATCAAGACTTCCTCCTTCATAACGGTTGCAGTACACCACCACGGTCGTGTTGCCACTTACCCAACACGATTGTGGCATCCCGCCACGGCTGTGGCCACCACCTATACTTGGACTTTTCACCCTCCTGTCACACCTTGATCATGGCCACTACCCCATGACCATTCCCTACTACCCCCACTAGGGATGTAGTACATCAACACAGTTGTGGTAACCAACCTACCCTACCCATTTTTTATTCTATTTTTCCTAAACTACCCCCACTTACCCTAGTGCTTCCGCACCACCTATATACATAGGTGGAAGTTGGGGCACAAAGGTTAGACCCCCTAGCTGCTGCTACTTCCCTCTACTCACCCCTTGAGCATTCTTTGCACTCCACCTTGCATTTATGCTCTCCATCCACCACTTCCACCTCATATCCACCTTGAAAACCTAGTTTTCTAGGTTTTCTTCCATAATCCCCCATATTCTCATGCCCATTTGCACCATTGGAGGAGGAGTGATGTCCCCAAGATGCTAGGAGGTGAAGAAGGAGACTTCTACTTCAAGCTTCGTGGAGTTCTACCCCCTTCTTCCCCTTTCTTTTGTTATTTCTTTAATCATGTCTAGCTAAGCCCCTAGTGGTGGGTTGTTTGGGGTTAAAATGTGACTTTGATACCATGTTTGGGGAAAATAACTTGTAATAAATATGATTTCTATCTATGATGATTGCTTATTGCTTCTATCTCATTTCCTATTTTATTGCATGTGGTTTGTGCTTATAACATGGATGGCTTGCTTTGAGATGTTTGGTGACACTTAGCTTCTAGGAGGAATTGGAGTGTATGTGGAAATCTTAGGAATGGCTCCTAGGTCCAATTAGTGGATACCTAGCTTTCCCGCTTTGTTCCTACATACACATCCCTCCTCCTACAAGTGAGTGTGAGATCTAAGTGGCTTGTGTAAGTGTGATTAGTGCAATTGCCTAGGGCTTTCTAAAGGCTAGATGGCTAGTGGAATGAGGTAAAAAACCCTCATCTCTACTCCCATTTCTACCCTTGTCTCTCAATTGTCCTAATACCACTTACCATAGAGACCTAGACTTGACAAGTCCTATTAGAATTGCACCTAACCCAAGTTCTCCAACTAGTTTTATAGGGTACATTCTAATATCACTTGCCTTGTTGTTTGGTTTGGTAATCTAGATAGAATTATGATGATTTCTTGCTATGGTGAGACCCCCCAACTAATATCATACCACAACCCTAAACAACCCATCTACCTAATCTCACTACTAAAACTCCACTTTGCCTTCTTAGCTTGTTTATGCTAATCTAGTTTCGTTGCCTTAGTTTAACCTACTTAATTGTTTAATCTTGTTCTTTAGTGTTAACTTAGGATCTTGATCTCTCTAGTGGTTACCATGGCTCTTAGTTGCTAAATTTCTCTATTAGTGTAGTGTAGCTAACTCTTGCTCTTGTTTTGCTTTTTGCTCAATCCAATTGTTTAGACTTGATTGCTTAGGGTAATTTAGGATTGTGATAATCTAGACTTCATTACTGCTTTTACTTCCTCGACCACCTAGTTTAAAAAACAACCAAATCACCTTTAACCCCTTCAACCCTAGTCTCTGCATTAGGAACATATGACCGGCCTAAATCGCGCGTCCTAAAATTGGAGGCACATTTGAGGTACTCGAGCCTTCACATTTATAACCCGAATCCTTCTAGTCCCCCGCAACTTTGTTTACGGAGTCGAAGTAGTCATACGGGGTCGAACACAGGGACAAGGTGGGTCGTGTTGACGACTCTGAATCGACACTCTACACTCCGGTGGGTATAAAGAGATATTAAAGTTCCCCGAAGGGGAACAACAAGATGTCACGATTAAAGCAAAGAAAACTATCTCCAACTGGAGTTACAAGAAAGATTAAGATTTTGTCATTTAGCAGTTTTTAGGAATTTTCATGCAACAGAAAATAGAAAGATAAACTGCAGTTTAAGGCGTAATGCAAGGGATAAGACTTTAGTAAGACAAGCGGTAGCAGTAACACCCTGCACCCCTCCTCTCAGAGCGGGTGCCTCTAACCAAGCTTCAACACCCCTCTCGAGGTTGCTGGGCTCAAGTTAGAGTGGAATGATACTAAAACAACTCCGTTCCGGGCACTCTCGTACTCCAGAACCGGACCAAACACTAGAGCCACAACCCAACTCTCGAAGTAGTTGCGACGGGAAAGACGATTCGGTAGCTAAGCGAAACGCGATCCAAAGCATGCAAGCTAGAGTTCAGATATCCAACACAGCAGTTACCCAATCATAAGGCACCGAGCATTAAACAAATAGCAATTTATCATTTCTATTTCCATAAGCAATAAGGGTCTTAATACAATGCATAAGCTAAGAATTTAAATAACATAATTAAAGATAGATGTCGCCTTCTTGATGTAGAAGAACGACAGACTACTGTAGCTCTCCTGCCCGATACCGGTCAGGAGCCGAGCCCGATACGGCAGTGTCGGGCGGCACCCCCTCTCGGGCAGCACCGACTGACGACTGACTGTATTGCTCAAGGACCCTGGCCGATACGCTCATGTCGGGCGGCGCACCCTCTTGGGCGGCTCGCATGACGGGCGGAGCGTATCGGGTTCGATATCGCGTCAGGAAAGGAGCTACGAGTCTACTGTCGGGCACTCGTGTCGCTCATCTTCGCTGGCCGATATCGGCCCGCAGTGTCGCCCAGGACAACACTAAGTGAAACATCCCTTCCCTCTCGGGATGAGGGAAAGCTCACCTAGTGTCGCTCGACACAAGCACTGGGGCGCGATACTCTTGCTCTCACAGCTTCCTTCAAAGGTGGCTCCCGAACTTCCGAACTGTCTTGTCCGAATTCTCTTCCGACTCTCTCGACTTGTGTGACCTATCCGACCTTTCCGACTTATCCCCTCTTTTTTTTCTTTTTGGCTTCCTGTAGCTGCTATTTATAGGCGGCGGTTGAAGGAGTTATGGTGCTGGAAACGCCACGTAGCTCCCTTATACGCCGGTCGATGGATGTGGACGGCCGATATAGGTATGTCTCGTCGCGAGGCACTGGCTATTGGTCACGTGGCTGGCGGCACGCCTGCCGGTGGGTGGTTGTGTCGCCCGACGAGTTTGGTCGTCGATGCGGCTTTGGCTCCCTGTCGGGTAGACGGTATGTCGGCCGACACGTCCTCCTTGCGCAGCGCCCTTCTCCGCCGATCATTCTCGTGTCGCCCAGCCCCTGTCGGGCTGGGTTGTATCGGGCGTCAGGAAGGTCGAGACGGGCTTAGACTTATTGTGGGCCGGAATCGGCCTTATTGCACAAAAACGAGGAAAACTCTGTAGAAGATAGGAAAAATTGGAATAAGAGCGTTGCTTGGCCAATAATTGCGAAAATACTAATAAAATAGAGGAAAATAGCAGAAAAGGGTAGTTTTGATAACAGAATAAAGGGCAAAAACGTCACAAAATTTGGTGTTATCAACTCCCCCAAACTTAGCTTTTTGATTGTCCTCAATCAATATTTAAACTAAACTTTGTGTTGCTTCTTCTTGCACAGCAAAACTTTAAGGCTAAAGGGTAGCACAAGATTTGCGATGTCTTGGAGGTAATGTTGTCTTAATGCGAACAAAAGACCTTGCCCTACTTGCCTTATTATTTAAGTAAAATTTTTCTTCTCCACAGCTTCAGCGAGGCTTTGGTGTATGATTCCGAAGTTAGCTTCCACAGCAAACAACTTTATTTTAGGGGCAGAAAGTTGTGTATAGGGTAGGCTAAGGCTTTTTGGGTTTTTCTTCTTGTTTCCCATCAGTCCATCCAGGTAAGGGTCCGTTAACGGGCAAGTGGTCCCTGCAGTCCAAGCCAGATGGCTTTAGAGCAGTGATTTCACATCCTACGTACCACTGCCCTGGATCTACCATGCCTAAAGATGGGTACTTTTGGAAAACAAGTGTATATATATATATATATATATATATATATATTTTCTTTTCTTTTATTGGGCACAACTCTCATGCTTTTATTCACGCTCATAAGGCTTCTTTCTCTTTTTGGGATTTTTGCTGGGTAAGGGAAAAAAAAGAGATATCTGCTGTTTGGGCAGCTTTTTCCTTCTCCATACTCGTCTCTTAGCTGTTTGCGAGATTATTATTTTTTGAAAATTTTTGGATGGCAAGGCACAATCTTTTGTTTGTTTGAGACAACATTATCAGAAAGATATGACAAAACTTGTAACTCGTTAAATATACAGAAAGTAAACTTTGCAAGAAGTCACAACAGGTTTTTATTATTATTATAGCAACTTTATACATATATAAGTAACAAAATAAGAGAAATGTGAAATGACACAAAGGAACTTAAAGGGAAAAGCGAAATGGCACAAAGGAACCCAAAGGGCGGAGAAGATTTTTTTTTTATACCTCCTTCACTGGTACATGGGTACCCCCCCTTAAACCTATTCCACACTCTGTCCCAGAGTGATGAAAAAGGCAGGGTGAGGTCATGCTAGCCCAGTGAAGGTTATGTAGCGGGTTCGCTTGTGCCTTGGAGAAGCTGCAAAGTGCTCTCCTTATTCGCCTTGGAGGGGCTGCAATATGTTTCTTTGTCGTAGCCTCTTTATTTGCACTTGCACCTTGGTGAGGCTGCAAAGTGCTCCCATTATTTGCAGGCCGCCGGGGCTGTACTCATGCTGTCTCTGTAGATGGTCTTAACCACTGCAGAGACAGACTCCGATAACAAGGTGGTCCTCCTTTGGAGCTACCAAATCAAGAAAAATCTCCCCTTTTATTGTTGTTGCCGCTTCTGCCCGACTGTTGTTACTGTTTCCCACGTCGTGCTTGTTGGCACGGCCGGTGGTTTGCTCCATACGAGCCATACCTGTGCTTCGTCCAACGTGCGACTAGCGTAGCAAATCACATGGTGCTTTTTATCTTTCTTTTGCCCCAGGACTGCTCCAACTGCGTAGTCGCTAGCGTCGCACATTAGCTCAAAGGGTAAACCCCAATCTGGCGCTTGAAGGATAGGTGGTGATACTAAAGCATTTTTGAGGGCCTGAAAAGCACTGAGACAATCGTTAGAGAGAACAAATTCAACATCTTTTACCAGAAGATTGGACAATGGTTTGGAAATCTTTGAGAAGTCCTTGATGAATCTTCGGTAATATCCGGCGTGCCCGAGGAAGCTTCTTATCCCCGTGATGGATTTTGGTGGAGGAAGCTTAGATATAGCTTCGACTTTGCTGGTAACCACCTCGATCCCATGCCTTGAGATCTTATGCCCTAGAACGATGCCCTCCAACACCATGAAATGACATTTTTCCCAGTTCAGGACCAGGTTGTTTTCCTTGCACCTTTGAAGTACTAACGACAAATTCTTCAGATAGCTATCGAAGTCCTTTCCATAGACAGAGAAATCGTCCATGAAAACTTCCATGATGTCTTCTAGAAAATCTGAGAACATTGATATCATGCATCTTTGAAAGGTGGCGGGGGCGTTGCAGAGTCCGAAGGGAATCCTTCTAAAGGCATTAGTGCCGTAAAGGCAGGTGAACATCGTTTTCTCCTGGTCGTCGGGTAAGATGGGTACCTGGTAAAATCCTGAAAAGCCATCAAGAAAACAAAAATAATCGTGATGCGCTAATCTTTCAAGAACTTGGTCAATAAAAGGTAGCGGAAAATGATCCTTTTTTGTAGCCTGATTTAGCTTTCGGTAATCAATGCACATTCGCCAACCGGTGACGGTCGTTACCGCCACCTCGTCACCCTTCTCACCCTTAACCACAGTCATTCCGCCTTTCTTGGGTACTACGTGGATCGGGCTTACCCAATTGCTGTCGCTAATTGGGTAAATGATCCCCGCGTCCCTAAGCTTTATTACCTCTTTCTTGACGACCTCCTTGAGCATCTGATTCAGCTTCCTCTAGGGTTGGGCCAGAGGCTTGGCAGACTCATCCAAGTTGATGCGATGCATGCAAAGGGCGGGGCTAAGGCCTTTGATATCATATACGGAATATCCTATAGCCCCCCTGTGGAGTCTTAACTCCTCAAGGAGCCGGTCTAGCTGATTGCTTGAAAGATCGGCGTTTACGATGACTGGGTTCCTCTGTTTTTCATCTAAAAATTCGTACTTCAGTCCTTCAGGCAACGCTCTTAAATCCGGCTTTGATCGGGGTGTCTCCTCCTGAGGTTCTCCCTCAAGGGAGGCATACTTCGCAGAGTTCACCTCCTCGTCTTCTTCTTGCAAGTCTTTGTCAGAAAGGTTGAAAAGGTCGAGATGCCTCACGACCTCAGGATCTTCGAGGTCGGGATCCTGACAGCTTATTGCCCTTGCGAGGGGGTCCACTGTCTGGATATCCTCCTCTATTTCCTCGCAGAATTTATTGTAACTATCCGCAAAAAAGGCCGATTCAGACAGGGATGGACCTCTCATGATCTCCTTCATCTTGAAGTCCATGTGGTTGTTTCCAACCCTCAAGGTGATTATCCCTTCAGAGACATCAATCAGCGCCCTCCCTGTTGCCAAGAAAGGGCGTCCGAAGATGATCAGACATCTGGGATCTTCAGCTGTGTCGATGACGACGATGTCACAGGGAATAAAGAAATCACCGACCCTAATCAGCACATCATCGACAATGCCAACAGGTCTTTTGAAGGAGTGATCCACCAGTTCAATCCGCATATTGGTTCGAACCATGTCGGTCAAACCCATCCTTTGTGCGAAACTTAAGGGCGTGAGGTTGATGCTTGCTCCCAAGTCCGCTAGACCCTTCCACTCGACATTGTCCCCGATGGCGAATGGGATTGTGAAAGCTCCGGGATCCCTTCTCTTAGTTGGCAAGCTGGGCTTTACGAAGGCAGAGGAAGTAGAGGCTAGGTACACTGTCTCTATCCTTCCTCCCCTTCTTTTCTTCATTATTAGATCTTTGAGAAACTTGGCGTATGTGGGCATCTCCTCCAAAGCGTCAAGGAAGGGGACTTCAAGATGCAGCTTCCTGATCGAGTCCATGAACCTTTCGTGCCGCTTTTTCAGATTTGCCTTGATCAGCTTGTACGGGAACGGTATCCTGGGAGCATAAGGATTCCTCCCACCAGATGGCTCATCAGACGGTCTCGGCGCAGGCTCTTGGGCTTCTGCAGGCCTACCTCTGCCTCCTGCTGGAATAACATCCTTGGGCCCTTGCTCAGGTTCCGGTGGGGCTTCATCAGCACACTCTACCGTCTTTCCTGATCTAAGCACTGCCATTACTGCAGTTTCAGGGTGAGGGAGCGTTTTTCCTGCAGGGTTCTTCATCATAGCAGCCATCTGAGACAGCCATTGATCGACCTCCCATTGGCGCATCTGCAGACTCGCCATCTGGTGTTGCATGGAATTCAGAGATCCAGGGTTGGTAAACGTCCCCTGTACCAACTGGTTGATAATGGTGTCCTGTCTTTTTATGTAGGCGGAAAGCTGACCAACCCAATTGGGCCGGGTCACCCTCTCGCTTTGGCTCTGACATTCGCCCTCAGAAAGGGGTTGCTCACAACGAGGCATGGTATCAAGGCTCGGTGGAGCAGGTTACAGCTTTGCAGGGTACCTGAAATATCACGAGAAATCAAGTTAGAACACAGAGTTATTTGGTTCCGGCAAAGAATAATGCTTAAAGAAAAAGAAAAAGAGCTGCTGTCAAGCCTATTTCTAAGCTTGAGGCACGGGAGTGTAGTTAGTGGCTTCGGATTCGTCAACAGTGCCATTTGCCTTGTCCCCGACAACGGCGCCAGAAAGTTGACCGGCCTAAATCGCGCGTCCTAAAATTGGAGGCACATTTGAGGTAGTCGAGTCTTCACATTTATAATCCGAATCCTTCTAGGCCCTCGCAACTTTGTTTACGGGGTCGAAGTAGTCATACGGGGTCGAACACAGGGACAAGGTGGGTCGTGTTGATGACTCTGAATTGACACTCTACACTCCGGTGGGTATAAAGAGATATTAAAGTTCCCCGAAGGGGAACAACAAGCTGTCACGATTAAATCAAAGAAAACTATCTCCAACTGGAGTTACAAGAAAGATTAAGATTTTGTCATTTAGCAGTTTTTAGGAATTTTCATGCAACAGAAAATAGAAAGATAAACTGCAGTTTAAGGCGTAATGCAAGGGATAAGACTTTAGTAAGACAAGCGGTAGCAGTAACACCCTGCACCCCTCCTCTCAGAGCGGGTGCCTCTAACCAAGCTTCAACACCCCTCTCGAGGTTGCTGGGCTCAAGTTAGAGTGGAATGATACTAAAACAACTCAGTTTCGGGCACTCTCGTACTCCAGAACCGGACCAAACACTAGAGCCACAACCCAACTCTCGAAGTAGTTGCGACGGGAAAGACGATTCGGTAGCTAAGTGAAACGCGATCCAAAACATGCAAGCTAGAGTTCAGATATCCAACACAGCAGTTACCCAATCATAAGGCACCAAGCATTAAACAAATAGCAATTTAGCATTTCTATTTCCATAAGCAATAAGGGTCTTAATACAATGCATAAGCTAAGAATTTAAATAACAGAATTAAAGATAGATGTCGCCTTCTTGATGTAGAAGAACGACAGACTATTGTAGCTCTCCTGCCCGATACCTGTCAGGAGCCGAGCCCGATACGGCAGTGTCAGGCGGCACCCCCTCTCGGGCAGCGCCGACTGACGACTGACTGTATCACTCAAGGACCCTGGCCGATACGCTCATGTCGGGCGGTGAACCCTCTCGGGCGGCTCGCATGACGGGCGGAGCGTATTGGGTTCGATATCTCGTCGGGCAAGGAGCTACGAGTCTACTGTCGGGCACTCGTGTCGCTCATCTTCGCTGGCCGATATCGGCCCGCAGTGTCGCCCGAGACAACACTAAGTGAACCATCCCTTCCCTCTCGGGATGAGGGAAAGCTCACCTAGTGTCGCCCGACACAAGCACTGGGGTGCGATACTCTTGCTCTCACAACTTCCTTCGAAGGTGGCTCCCGAACTTCCGAACTGTCTTGTCCGAATTCTCTTCCGACTCTCTTGACTTGTTCGACCTATCCGACCTTTCCGACTTATCCCCTCTTTTTTTCTTTTCGGCTTCCTGTAGCTGCTATTTATAGGCGGCGGTTGAAGGAGTTATGGTGCTGGAAACGCCACGTAGCTCCCTTATACGCCAGTCGATGGATGTGGACGGCCGATACAGGTATGTCTCGTCGCGAGGCGCTGGCTATCAGTCACGTGGCTGGTGGCACGCCTGTCGGTGGGTGGCTGTGTCGCCCGACGAGTTTGGTAGTCGATGCGGCTTTGGCTCCCTGTCGGGTAGACGGTGTGTCGGCTGACACGTCCTCCTTGCGCAGCGCCCTTCTCCGCTGATCATTCTCGTGTCGCCCAGCCCCTGTCGGGCTGGGTTGTATCGGGCGTCAGGAAGGTCGAGACGGGCTTAGACTTATTGTGGGCCGGAATCGGCCTTATTGCACAAAAACGAGGAAAACTCTGTAGAAGATAGGAAAAATTGGAATAAGAGCGTTGCTTGGCCAATTATTGCGAAAATGCTAATAAAATAGAGGAAAATAGCAGAAAAGGGTAGTTTTGATAACATAATAAAGGGCAAAAACATCAAAAAATTTGGTGTTATCAACATACACAATGCTAGCCTAGCTCTAGTGCCCCCACTATCCCTTAGAATCAACCCCTACGCTTGCCCTTCACCTATACTACATTAGTACCCTGTGCGCATGCGGGTGACCTATTTGGTATTGTAATCGACTGTGTTAGGGTTAATATAAATTTTGAAAGATCCACATGTGTGTCCTCCCTTAGGCCTGCATCTAGCCACCTCTAGTTGGCTAGTGTGTAGCCTTAGTGGGAATCACACAAGCTTTCTGGCACTGTTGTCGGGGATAGAGGTGCTCGGCCTACCTAGTTAGTGTATCCTAGTCTTTCCTTTTTCCCTCATTATTTCTATTCTTTATTCTTTATTCACTTTTATATATTACCATTCTAACTTGGTTTCTTGTTGCTTGTTTGTGTATTGTGTAGGCGACAGTTGTGCATGCACCACACACATTCCACTTGTACCGACATGGTGTTGTACAACCCCACGATAGGTAGGAGGAGATGCCAAAGCACCACAACCAACACCAAGAAGCCAAAATGGCAGACAACAACCCTCATGTGAATGCTCAACAACCTCCACCGCATCCTAACTGCCTACTCCACACGTATTTCACTCGGGGGAACTACAATTCTCCCATTGCCACCCTAGTTGACCAAATGTCGGGTCAACAGTTCTCAATTCCACCCACACTCCTTAGTCTCCTCCCCACCTACCATGGGATGGAGAATGAGAATCCCTACCATCACATTGATGCATTCCTTGAGACGTGCTCCACTTTTTGTACCCCCGCCTCTACCAATGACTCCATCTGAAGAACCCTCTTCCCGTTCTCCCTAAAAGAAAAGGCTAAAGAGTGATACATTTCAAAGCAAGAGTTGGTAACTTGGAATGAAGTCAAGAATGAATTCCTCAAAACGTTCTTCCTAATCGCTAAGGTAACCTACATAAGAAGATATATCACCTCCTTTGCCCAGAAAGAGAATGAACCCTTCCACGAGGTGTGGGAGAGGTTCCAAAAGCTCCTCTACGACTGCCCCCACCATGAAGTGCCATTCTGGAAACTAGTCCAAGCCTTCTACACTGGGCTTGAAGTGTTGAGCCAAAACAATGTCGACTCATCATTTTTGTTGTGACTCCTGAAGAGGCCGATAAAATGAATGAAGACATGCTAGAGAAAGAGGTAGATTGTACACTTCTGAAACCTCTTGACAGGGAGAAAGGATTACTATGCAGGGAGGTCAAAAACCTCAGCCATAAGCAACCCTTGTTTTGCTATGTGCAAAAGGTCTTGGCAAACACAATTTTGGGAAGGTATGATAATCAAGGCTCAATTTTTCAGAAGGATATGTTTTTCATGATAGCAAAGCACCATAAGCGGTATATAGACTTCAGAGTGCTATTAATTGATCATATGAGGTCCATACCCTCTAAGAGTAAGACACCTTTTGTTATGGTGGGGTTTGTAACCTCAATCACACTTGCTTTGGGATATGATCTCTCTGGGTTGGAAGATAAATTTGAACTTGAGTTTGTTAACTTAAACTATCTCATCCGCTCTCACACAATCAAGATGAAGGACCATAGAATGATATATCATGCAAGTAGTGTGCAAACATTGAGCTTGAGCTGCCATACCATGTTGTACCACTTCTCTCTGTATTAGGAGTCCTCAATAGACTGGTGGCCAAATTGTTGGAATGGCAGCAAGACAACCCAAGAGAGACATACAATAGGGGAGCCACTGCCACACAAGAGGAGATTGTTGAATCTAATGTACAAGGGTAGGAGCAAGAAATTGAAGGACAAAGGCAGCCCCAAAAATCAAGAAGAAGGGATAAAGGAACATCCCAGCTGCAGCAGCCCTCAACAAATGCCTACGACATGTCCACCATCCAGGCACAGCTTGAGAGCATACAAAAGACACAAGGAGACATGCAGCTAATCCAGCAATACATATGGCAAGACCAATAGGAAATGCACCACCAAGTCAACCACTTGTATCACTACCACCATGCCCAAGTAGCAAGAAACCCCGAATGGGGTGGAGATTTTTAGGGTGGCATTGTTGGATATTCACAAACATACCCTCCACCCCAGGATGACTACTGGGGACATTACTACCAGCACCCTCTTGCCATCTCATTTCCTCCTCAAGATCCTCCTCACTCGTCTGACCAGCCACCCCAACAGCCATGACACTTCCCCTATCCACCTAAGCTATAGTTTGATGCTGAGGATAGCATGATTCTAAATTTTGGGGTGGGTAGGGCGGTATGCACCACTCTATCTCTCTCTTTGTGATTTTTTCCACCTTTTCCATCTAGTTTAGTTGTCCTGTTCTTTCTCTTTTTATTGTATTCTTGCCTAATTTTCAAAAAATTTGCTCCTTTTTGCCATGCATCACATATCATATAGATTTTTGGTAATTTTTGCACGTTTTAGATAGGATTTGCTTGTTTTACTACTTTAAGTTCAATAATGTAGGTTCATATATGATTGAGGTCAAAGTGGCACCATTTTAGCCAATTTTGCCCAAATTTGAATGTTCTTGCCTAAAAAGCATGCTTTGACTTAATCTCTATTGTTTGAAATGAAATTTTTAGTCCTTTGACAAATGCATGATGTTTCTTAGAGTTTATTGCTATGTGGTCTTGTTTGTTGACATTTTACATGTGCATCACTTCTCTCAAGATTGTGAAAGTTTTAGTTGTTTTGTGAATTGAGCAAGCTACAAATGCTTAAAGCCTATGGAATCACTTAATAGAAATGTGAATGTCATGTTATTCTATCATGTGGTGTGATATTATTTGATGAAGTGTTGGATTAGCTTTCATGCAGGGAATCTTATGTTGAAGACTAAACTAATGACCCCTCTTTGATCTGACTATTCTTTCACCATCTTCATACCTCTCCGCCTCATAAAAGGATGCCCTAGTGCAGATAATCCACCTTGGCTACCTCCAAAAGTTTGGGGTGGCCATATCTTTATCTCCTCACTTCACTCTATCCACCATACGCCCTATCTACACCAAGGAAAAAGAACATAAAAGAAAAAGAAAGCAAAAAGAAAATAAAAGGATGCTCCTATTTAAGAGCATTCAAATAAAGAAAAGATGAGTGCACTATGTAATAGCACTCCAAAAACCTTTATGCAACCATTTCTTCTATTTTCATACCCATTGAGCTAGAAAATATCAAATCTAGCTCACTTTACCCTTTTCCACACCAAGGGCAAAGAAAAAAAAAGAAAATAAAGAAAATAAAAGGATGCTCCTATTTAAGAGCATTCAAATAAAAAGAAGATGAGTGTTCTATGTAATAGCACTCCCAAAACCTTTCTGCAACCCTTTCTTCTGTTTTCAAACCCATTGAGCTAGAAAACATCAAAACTAGCTCAATTTACCCTTTTCTATAGCCATGTGGGTCATTTGATGTGATTCGAGGCATAAGATTGAATGCATGAATGCGAAACAATACTCCTAGTCATCTTTGATTAACACCAACATGAAATGGTTTACCCTAAATGATATGAAGGAAATATGGATAGCTTGTCTATTCTATGCTTTATATTTGAAGTTTGTATACTCAGTGCTCATTTCATGATTGGTATGTGAAAGAGGAGAGGAGAGAGGTGGAACACATGCACTTAGTCACTTCCAAGACCATGTAGTCAATAATTATTTGTTGCTATGCATTTGTCACTCTTGCTTATTGAAAGAAAACTAAAAAGAGAGATTAAGTTGGAGCATACTTGAGGATGAGTATGTTTTAAGTTTGAGGTGGTGATGTAGCACTATTTCAGGGCTCCATCTTGTGCCATTTTGTACTTTATTCACATCTAAAAACAATAGAATGCAAGTTAAATCCCTCAATATGAGTATTACTATCAAATGCACTTATGGACGTTCTTTGCACTATTTTTAGGTACTTGGACCATGCTTTGGATAGATGAGAGAGAAGGAAGGAGTTATAGGGTTCCTCCACTCATGGAGGGGTCCAAAGAAGGCCCAAAAGTTCCCTCAACCTACCCCTAATGGACAAGATTCAACATCAAGAAAATATATCCATGGATGATCAAAGTTGAAGTTCATTTACCACTGAAGATACCACCACATTCGTGGCCCCATGGCCACGGGTCATGCCTTTTTTATGAAGAATCAATAGGGATATCAGGGGTTTTGCTCAAATTCACCATGGCCATGGCCATCAGCATGGTCGTGGAATAGTGAAGACACCACGGTCATGGCCTCATGGCCACGGGTCATGCCTTTTTTGTGAAAAACCAATAGTTATATCAAAGTTCTACACCAAACTCACCATGGCCATGGCCCATTGAAGACACCACGGTCGTGGACACTCAGCACGGTTGTGGCCAACAGAAGAGAAAATGCCTGTGCTACCCCCCCCTCCCGATCAAGACTTCCTCCTCCAAAATGGTCGTGGTACGCCACCACGGCCGTGGTGCCAATTACCCAACACGACCGTGGCATCCCGACACGGCCATGGCCTCCACCTATACTTGGCCTTTTCACCCTCGTTTCACACCTTGACCATAGACACTCCCTCACGACCTTTCACGAAACCGTTCTTACCCCAATCCCAATCCTACTGCCTCGAAAGTAGTAAAAGGATTGAAGTGCCGTCCTTAAGTGGCCCGATAGGATCTATCACACTAGCATATACAACAAGAAATAATAACTCGAAAAGTGGATATTTAAAGAACAACTAACCCAATATGGAGATTTTTCCAATATATCCTTGTAATTAGAGTATGTAAAGTGCGTAAGCGATCTTATTCGATATTCCATTTGTATTTCCTAAAATCAAGAAAATCGAGACACAATCATGCAATTGCATGGTACGCTATCAAAATCAAGTAAAACAGTTTATAACAAAAGAGTATACTTGGCAGGACTTATATTCAAAAGAATAACAAATGATTTCCAAAACCAATATCATTCGAAAAAATGTTTGTTATTCAACGATTCAATTTTTATTATGAGTTCCCATTATGCTGTAATCAAATAAGCATGCTTATATATTTTGTGTGACTCTATTACCCCAACGCGATGGGGAAGGTCACTAGGCTCCTTCTCACCATAGGAAATAGGAGGCCAATGTGCAAGTCCCACCTCCAAATGAGGGGGTTGTTGCACTCAATATCAACATTATCAATATCATCATCATTATCAATATACGGGAAGTCATAATGGGCGTGCAATTTATGTTTTCATGTTTTTGAAAATATAGTATAGAAAAACAGAAGACTAACCAAAGGGAACAGTATCTCATCCAAGTAAGTAGCCAAGTATACAGTCAAGAGATACATAATATCTTCAATACAATCAAGGAGGAGTTATATAATAGCGTACCTTTCGTCCAGGATTTTGAGTACAGATCCACTAGTAATAGGTCGACCCTTCGAGTTAGATCCTAAAACACAATTTTTGGATCAAGGTCCAAGATCAAGATATTTGGATATCATGTTTCAATATTCGAGATTAGGGTTACATTTTCCTAGGTCAACCTTAGGGTTAGGTCATCCACTTATGATTCAATCAATATTTCAATATATCCAACATTAATTCCAACGTCAAGTATTTTGAGTGTGAATGACTAACCTAGGGTTTATAGGATCATATGTGTTAACACTAGTTTTCATGATCAATATTCAACTCATAATCAAGTTCCTAGATCATCATCATGATACTTAACATCATTGGTGTTCAAGATTAGATTAAGCTCTGATTAGTATCATGAGTAAATCAGAGATCAACTTTTAGGTCAACAGATCAAGATATGCCACAAGATTTAGATCAATCATATTATTAAGATGTCATCATCATATTCAATATTAAATCAAGTCAACAAATATAAATTTAGATAATTAATAGGTCAAGAGTGATTTTCGAGTCTCAATATGAACATTAGAGTCGGGAGGTTTTCAGTGTTTATTCAAGATTAACCACAAATAGAGTCATTTAGACCAATTAACTAAGAAAGAGATCTAGATTTAGGTATATAAGTGAGCATCATTTAAAATAAGGCTTCACAAGTATCTTTAATGGGTTATTTGTATTTTTCTGATCAAAATCGACTATTTACTCTAATTATTTGGAGTCAGATGCATTAGATACGATTTAAACAAGATTTGACCATTTAATTGAATTTTTGAGCATAGAGGGGAATATAATACCTTATTTGTGAAATATGAGGGTCGCTCAATGTGTAAGGATGGTTGAGATTTATACACATAGGTGAGACAGCTTCCTTGCTTGGCAGTCCAGTTCAGAGGCTAAAATGGCCGGTTCACACTTGATTTCTTGGCTTGGTTCAATTGAGTATAGGACTGGGGCTCCCCTTTCCTGGACTGGCCGGTCTGGGACCCTTTCTTCCTCACGTGCACAGGCTTCCTTGTGAGCCCAGAAACAAGGAGGAGGGGGGATTTCTGGCATAAGGGGACTCGAGGGTAGGAGGCTTGGGATCTGGCAGTGGAGGCGCCGCTCAATCTCACAGCACCTTCTCCAAGTCGGGGGAGGTTCTGATTTGAGGTGAGAGGCCAACGAGGGAAAGTGCACAAAATGGCAGACGGTGGCACCATGTGAAGTAGTAGGAGTTTAGAGCAAGAATTGGAGGAGCTCGAGTCCAAAAGAGAGAGCAAGAGTAAGGCTCGTAGCTTGGTGTGAATCCTGCGAGCATGAGGGACCCTTTTTATAGGGTTGGGAGGTAGATTTAGGGCTAGTTCAAGATCTAGGTGCAGCCATAGCCGCCGGAGTGGGAATGGAAAGGTGAGGGACTTGCTGGGAGGGAGTAACAACCCAATAAAGGTGGTCAAACTAGGGCTCGTTGCGCACCAAATCGCGAGGAGACCAATTTGGCTCGATTAGAAATTTGAATCAGAGTCGTAGGCAGGTGATAGGGAGTCTCACTCCTCATTGACTCCTCCCCGTTGATTGCGAGAGGTAGGAGACAACCTGTCGACTGTCATATTTGGCTATGATCCACATGGGTTAGATCCAAGGGCTATGACTCACCCCTGATCATTTGCCACAGATTGTTGACATGGAAAACGCCAATTAAAAGGCAAATCAAATGATTTTCAACACATTAATTTCAAGAAATCATAGAAAGTCATAGGAATGTCCAATTGTTCTCAAATTTGGATCACAGATTCACAAAAACGTGGAGAACCTTTAGAAAATGTTTGAGAGCAAACATATGAAGTTTGTTGGATCAATTTACTTCATTGGACGAAGTAACAATTAATCAAATTTAAGGTGTTATAATGTGTATAAAGTTCACATTGTTCACCATATTTCAAATTTGAGTCTCAACATTGATTATGAAGCTAAGAAAAAAATGATTTGGGATCATGAGTAAACATACAAGGGTCAAAAGATTAATATTTCATTCTTATTCTAAAATCCACTTTGTCACATCCTTCCCTCCTTAAAATGGAATTTTGTCCCCAAAATTCAAAACAACCTCAAAATCGGGACTATTCAAAAACCAAATCATATCCTCAAATACTGGAGCATCCTCAACTATATAATCAAAATCATGTCCTCAAAGTTCAAATAGTACAATCATCATAATTGGAATTCCATGTTCGATATCATAATCAACTTGGTACTAACATCATTTCATCATCGAGCAATTGAGTATCAAGGCCAATGCATATATTATTCAAAGTCATCAAATGATTTACAAATATGAAAAGCATCCTAATGGTCACAAATTGGAGATACATATTTCAAGTCAAACAAATAGAGTTCTTATACAAGGTGACTTTCAATCCCAATATCTAAGGGTCCTAGCCTCTACATTGGCCTAGGTAGGGTTATACACCCATGATTTTAGATTTCATATTTCCACAATTTCAAGACAACATCATACTTTCAAATCATTATTTCGAGCTCAAAATCGATGGGAAGGTCCCACCCTAGTCCAAATGAGAGATAAACCCTAAGTCATAAATTGAGAGATTCAATATAGTCATCATTTCAAAATTTCAAGATTTGGGATTTTAAAGTCATTAGTCATATATCTCAATATCCAAATAGTGTGATCATAGGATTTGTATCATTATTGAGATTTGATAATCGTGAGTCACAATATTATATATATCAGTATCAAGAGTCGATATTTTTGGACATCAAATGTCATAGGTCCAGAATTTTGAAGCTAGGGTTTAGATTCCTATTTAAACCTTAGGGGAGATCACTCATCTATATTCAATTTTGAGCAACAATATTCATGCTTATTCAAGCAACATATCAAGATTTCATTAGCATGGTATCCAAGGTTGATGAATGATCTAGACCTAGGACTATCTAGGAAGTCAACCACAAGCTATAGTCAATATTTTCAAATGTCAAGGTCATGGTCAATATTTAAGATCGAGTATCAACCATGGTTTTAACCTATTAGGCTTAGGTCAACCAATTCCAAATCGAGTGAAAGGTTATACCTTCCCAAACTCTAAATGATCAACAATACGAAAATTTAGAGGTAGTCAAAATAGGGATGTGACCTAGTTTAGGGGAGTCATGAGTCAACTACTACCCTAATCTAGCACATTACTTACATTGGTCATGATCAACTGATATTATTCAAATAGGGAGAGTATCAATGATTAAATCATATATATATCAAAGTCATAAGATCAAAATTCAAGATAATAGGGCAATAATGTCAAAATTTTATGAAGTCAAGTTATATTTGAATTCTTTTCCTTTCATGATTGAGGTAGTGATATAATTTGGAAATCGAGGATTTCAATTTGGCATATGAGGAACTAGAGCATAGTAGTGCAAAGTTTAGGCCCATCATCATCATCATATCAAAATCAAGATTGCAAAAGGCATCAATATTCAATAGAAAAACTATTTTTTGCTTCATAGTCTTACATCATGATTTTGTGAGTCATTAAGATTAATAATGTGATGGTATAATCATGATGTGCATCAAATAGGGAAAACATTTGCTTAACTATTGTCAAGGTTTAGTCAAAAATAGTGCAACATGAATATTAATCAAATAGATACCTCATCAACAATGAGGTATAAGGTACAAGTCTTCCTTATTTCACCAAATCAAGATTTACCTCAACATAGGAAGCATGCAGTCTAGTTTGGATAAATTGAGGTTGCATGATATTAGGGGTCATACAAGAGTAATTGATTTCAAAATTATCATTGATCAAAACTGAGTTTCCAAATTAAGGTCAGATCACGGTATCAACTTTCAAAATCAAGTGATATTCATTTTTCTCACGCATAAGCTACCCATAATCGAGACATCGTGTGGCAAAATTTAATGAGAAGGACCACATGCTGGGATGATAAGACTACCTAATCTTTATCTACATGGGTGGCTTGGGAAGTCCTTAAATAAGAGAGATGAGATGCTAGAAGACTCTCTAAGGTTTCACAAGAGAACCTTTAGGTCCAGTTTTGGATCAATTAAGGCCAGGTAGAGCGGGGGATCTCAGCCACCGTGAAGACGAATAGGAGAAATTATGCTAGGACCCCGAGCCTAGACACCTCAATTGTCACCATTATGGAATTTAGGGTTTCTTGGGTGTAAGAGACTTGAGAAATTATTTACTTAAAGTATATGGGAGTGTGTAAGCTCTGATACCAACTATCACGGAACCGTTCTTACCCCAATCCCAATCCTGCTTCCTGGACAGTAGTAAAAGGATTGAAGTGCCCATCCCTGAGTGGCATGATAGGATCTATCACACTGGCATATACAATAAGAAATAATAACTCGAAAACTAGATATTTAAAGAACAACTAACCCAATATGGATATTTTTCCAATATATCCTTTTAATTAGAGTGTGTAGAGTGTGAAAGTGATCTTATTCGGTATTCCATTTGTATTCCTAAAATCAAGAAAATCGAGACACAATCATGCAATTACATGGTATGATATAAAAATCAAGTAAAATAGTTTATAACAAAAGAGTATACTTGGCAGGACTTATATTCAAAAGAATAACAAATGATTTCCGAAACCAATATCATTCGACAAAATGTTTGTTATTCAATGATTCAATTTTTATTACGAGTTCCCATTATGCTGTAATCAAATAAGCATGCTTATATATTTTGTATGACTCTATTACCCCAACGCGATGGGGAAGGTCACTGGGCTTGTCACACCCACATCCCACGATTTCCACTAATCACGAGATTAGGGCATGACTATGAGGATTGCACTTAATACAAATTTCACTCCCGACTTTTTTTCTTCTTATTTCAAACTCTTTGTTTTCTCATATTCAATCACATAAACAAACTTTACAAGAGAATTAAACATTTATTACTCTAATATGATCTCAACATTAATGATACACATCCATATATTCATTTTGTTTCTCACACTTCCATGTACATACGACATGATAATCAAATACATTTTCTCTTATCAGGGAAACAAAGATACACAACATCATTTATAACTCTCTCACATCTATACAAGGACCTAGAGTGACAGGGACCGACAGAACTTAACTAATCTCATACTTAACTCATGTGGTAGATCTACTATGATGCTTTGACCTTCTTCAAGTCCATGTGGTTTCCCTATAAATTTTGAGTAGAGGGGTGAGCCTACTTGCTCAGTGAATGAGAACTTCAAAGAAACAGTCTAAAGCACTGATATAATTACAGTTATACATTTGAGAACTGATATCAATTATAACAATAATAATTACTACACTAAGTAGATCTAAAACAATATAGTTAAAATAATAGAGAATGTAAATATTGCATTAAAAGAACAACTACTATGAAACTATATTCAAATCTTTCTTAACTCTTTTTACTTATAAGAACTCTTTAAACCTTTATGATCATATTTTAGCTTTTGCCCTGATCATATGCAGTGTACTCTACATATGAGACTCACAGTGCACTACGATCACACCGTACAAGACTTAGCTGACACACCCGAGAATGCTAAGTCTGACTACGTCACTGGTCTGCAACAATGTAATAGCACTCTGGCCTCTGGACTCCTCCTCTAACTTGAGCACAAAGGTGGAGAGTCAAGCCACCTATTGGCTTTTCTGTACTCTAGTGCCACCAGGCCCTCTGGTTGATGTTGGACACTCCATTCTGTAATTTAAGGAGACTTCCACTAGGGCTTTGTCCCCCGTACCACCTGTTAGTACGATCTGACCACTAGGGTTAGGTTGTTTCACCCCTAAGGCGTAGACCTCACAGAGGGGTTCTACAGTGTTTAGGGCCCCTAAGTCTATTATAACTTGATTATATCTTTCTCTTAGATTGATTTCTTTTAACTATGTATCTTACTCACTACTCATACTACTAAACTGAATTCACTGATAATACTGAACTAAAGGATTAACATATTGTTTACCCTTTTCTTAGGGTTTCTCCTTACTCGTGCACATATAGCATTTCTCATGTATTCAAACATATATCATGTCTACTAAACAGGTATTCTCATTCAACATTCCTCACATTTATTCATGGCATCAATGACATCCCTATCTAGGGTATGTCATATCTCTCCACTTGCAATAGCATAATAACATATGCATTTCATGACAAGTATTTGAGTTAGAAAATCTGAATCTCTTAAACAAATCATGCATGCATATAAGATAATATTCAGCTAAAAACTCACCATATCACATTACTTGATTCATTGAACACCCTATCCTTAGGGTTTCATTTACCTCATTCACTTATCACATGGCTCTCATAAGAATTTCATACGACATAAAAATTCACTGAATAAAGATTGCTTTCAACAAATGATATTCAATCAATATATGTATGAAACCTTAGAACTGAGCTAAATTTTGGTTTTCATGCCATTCACTGAGATATCATGCATCAAGAATAAAATTGAATAAATAAATTCTATCATGTCAAGAAAATCCTTTCAACTGGATTTCATGATAACTATTTGTTAATATCCAACTTTCCTCACATCTAGGGTTTCACCCTCTTTACTGAGATATCAAACAAACACTATTCACCTTAAATGAAATCCAAGATAGTATCTGACATAGGTGTACTATGAATTCAGGTAAAGAATCATTCATAACCAAGGGAATCCAGATAAACATATTTCTCTATTTAATTATACAACAATTTCAGTCATAGACAAATTCCCTATATTTCAGTTTACTCTTGTAACCTCTACGAATACTAAAGGAATTCTCATTAGGATGTTTTGTATACATTTCTAATATGATTTTATCATCTGAAATTCATTCAAATAGAGAAAGATTCCATTTCATCTCATTTTGCAACAACATAGATCTAACAGGCAATTCAGGGTTTGTAGTCGCATACTAAGCAATTAAAGGCTATGGATGAATTAACCAAATTTCATGCAATATAATGTTAAAAGCAAGTTCCCACTCACCCTAAGGTGTGAAAACACCTTAAAAACGAAGCTCATCCCTGAAAATCTCGATCTCATATCAAATCCCTAGCAATTCACCCAATTCTTCTTCCTTCCAACTCGGAAACCCTAAAACTGAGGAATTATGAAGAAAGAGTGAGAAAAGGGGAAATTTTGATACCATTTTGGATCAAATCATGGGAGGGACATAATCTTTGTTGAATCCTAGATGGGTGATTAGATGCTCTAGAGGGGGATTGAATAGAGATGAAAGCACTTAAACAAAACTCATTAAAACTTCAAGATATATGACAAGATAAGGTTGCTAAATAGGTAATTTGAGTGCAACTAAAACATACATAGCAAGGGAGAGAGAGATTGAACATGCACTAATTAGACAAGCTATTTAGAGTGGTTCCACACTTCAAACTAGAAGTGTGTCAGTCCACTTGCCTAGAGAGGTCAACCTCTAGGACTTCCAAACTATTACACTCTTATATTCATTCATAAGACATACAATGCTTGACCAAACAAAAGACTTACCTAACCAATACAAAGAGTCTTCAACCTTACAAAGGACTTACCCACTTTTCAAGAGTCTTTGGCCTTCTCCAAGGACTGACCCACTCTTGCACAAGTCTTCAGCCTTGCAGGGATCACCCACTCTTCTTGGATCTTCAGCTTTTGACTTCACCTTCACTCGGAGAAGCTTCCACCAAGGACTTACCTACTTGAGCAAGGAGTCTTCTGCCTTCGCCAAGGAATTACCCACTCTAGCTCCAAGTCTTCAGCCTTGATCTTCACCAAGGGACGCCTTCCCTTGTTCTTCTTCACCTCTCTTAGTCAAGAGAGAGAACCTTCATCTTCATGATTGGAATGAGAGAAAGGAAGGTGGTGGAAGTGAGAGCCTCACAAGATATACATGTAGGACTAGATCTCTTACATATTTCCTACTCACTTTAATGGATGTAGCAAGTGATTAAGCTTAGGGAGAGAGTGGAGGTTGTAGGAAGCACTCAACTATAGAATAGGAACCTCACATAGAGTTTGCAATGAATGCTCAACCTTGGAATGAAGCCCAAGGGGTCCTATTTATAGCTGGGGATGCCTCTTAGCCTTTGGGAACACTTGGGGCCGAAAACTAGCCATTTTGTGGCTTGCAACGGATATATTTTCACTTGTTGCAACTCCACAATGGCTAGAAGCACTTTTCTGCACTTTTCCGTACAGTGCAATCGGTCGAGTTTCTATAAGAGTAACTCGACCGATAGAGTAAAAGACAAAGTTGATATTCAAACCATCGGTCGAGTTTGTTCTGAGGAAACTCGACCTACCAATGAAAATCGATTTGGTCAGTTACTCCATTGGTCGAGTTCTGTGTAAACACAACTCGACCGATGCAATCTCCAGAAAATTGATCAAGGATGATCGGTCGAGTTTTCAGGCTGGGAAACTCGACCGACAAAGTGCTTGTAATCAATTTTCAAGTTGCATCTAAAGTGCTCTAATATTCGATCTAAGTGATCTTGATATTTTTATAATCTTAATTACAAGTCATACGATCATTACAAGTGATTTACAACATGATTCTAATGGATATACATCATATTACAAAAACGTGCACTGTATGTCTTTGACTTGTCTTTTCTCCAATTTGAGATGCGCAACTTAGGGCAATTGGAGTGTGTCTATACCTAATCTGAAAACACTCAAGTAGAGGCATTATACACCAATATGTGGAATGGTTAGTCATCATCAAAACACGGGTTTAGTCAATTTAGATGTGAGTCAACATTGACCTAATTGACCTTGAGTCAACATTCTCCCCCTTTTTGAAGATGACAAACCATTCCATAAATGTATTGAAAGCATTTAAGTAAAGGCATACCTTCGGATAAACCTAGGGGTTTCAAAAGGATTGAGCTCATATGCTCCCCCTCAATTGATGCTAGTGGAGTTATCATACTCCCCCTCAATGATGATATTTCTCTTGCATGGTTAGCTTTCATAACATTTATAGAATACTATGTCTTCTACTCATATATGTTCTACACATATATGTCTTCTCCCCTTCACCTTCTACCTTTACATGAACATACTTCTCCTCTTCATGTAAGACATGCCTTTTCCTCTTTTGTCAAAAGAAGACATACCTTTCTCCCCCTTTGTCATTTCAAAAAGTGGGGTTATGAAGAAATAAGAAACATCACTTGTTAAAGAGAAAGGAGATAACACAAATATATATAAGGAGAGTAGAAGAGCACAGATAGGGGCTTGTCCAAGCATAGAAAGAAAAGCAAGTTAAAGCATATACTTGAAAAACCCAAAAAGCAAGATAAAGTGTTGCAGAAAAAACAATAAAACGCAATTTTGACCCTTAAGATGACATAATTTGCCCAAAAAGTGTCAGAGCTCATGGCGAAGCGATGAGCCTTGCTCGGAAGGTCATTTCTGCATGAACATCACTACTCTTGCACCAAAAACTGAAACTAGAGAAAATCTACATATAATCCAAAAAAATATTCCAATTTCTACATATAATGTAGCTCTTTGTGCCCTGCATCACAATGTTATGCAAGCAACTCAAGATAGTAGATATGAAATTCAAGGAACAATCTTGAGCATGTATGAGACAAGATACAAGCATAGCATATAGATGAGCAAAGATGCCAATTATAAACAAGGTTAGAACTACATGTATATGAACTACTAGTAGATGATATCACAAGTTAGGACTACTAGTAGGATCTCGATCATAGTAAGAGATACCAAAAGATACACACAATAAAGCAAGCTATGAGTAGATGAAGAGATATATCCAAACAAAAAGATATGCAATTTTAGAAGCATGAAAGGATATAACTCACTAGATATGCATTCTTACCATAAGATGATTACCCCTAAGAACCTCAAGGTTGTATCAAAAAAAGATATACACCTAGATAGATGTAGCAAGTTAGAGTACAACGGAAGCAATTTAAGACACAAATAAGAGATCCAAAGAGATCATCATCAAAACCTACAAAACAACTCAAAGAAAGTAATTGCAAGATATTGACATACCAATTTAGAGCAATTAGAGAGATAAAGTTGTAAGCAAGATAGGCAATTTAGAACATGGCAATATGAATATATAAAGATACCAAAGGAGTGCCAAAGAATAAGGATATTGGTTGAGAAAATCTAGTTGAGAGGGAAATTCTCACTCAATAAGCCAAATGTATATTTTGTGCACAGTGTTATCGGTCGAGTTCTGTGCATTGACAACTCGACTGATGACAACTGCTAGCAACACCCATTGGTGCCTATCGGTCGAGTTTCTATCAGGACAAACTCGACCGACAAACCAGCTATCAAAAGGCACATATATATTTCATGAAAAACACATTTAAAGGCATGCTAAAAATATAAACCATATCCAAACATGTCTAAGCAAGTTAGTAATGCACTATAGAAGCATTAGAAACAGTTTTTGAGCAAGAGTGTGAAGAGAATCACAAAATGCCACTTTTGACTCAAAAACCTTATGTATAGTGCACACTAACTTGACAAAAACAAGTTATAAATGGTTATAAGCAAGAAAAACATTACCTTTGTGCTTACCATTCCTTTTCTATTTTTTGTCACCCTCTACACATCTCACCTTTCTTCTTTCATGTGGATTGAGAAGTCAATTTGCAATTCAAAATCTCAAGTCAATCCATTTGCAAGTACCTACAAGAAGAAAGATGAAATGGTCCCCAATCATGTTTTTGGGTCCAGAGGGGTTAGTTTAGCAACTCAAATCTGATTGCTTTTGGGTGCTTTCCTAAAAGGACAACAAGTAGAATAATGACCAATTTCATTACAATAGTTGCATGTGCCCATAGTCATGGAACTAGAGGATTCTCCATGGAAGATTGGAGGTCCTTTATCTTTGTTGTTCCCTTGACTACTATCATACCCTAAACCATGTCTACCAATTTGTTTGAGAGTATGATGTAGGATGTCATTAAGGCTCGTCTTACCAACTAAGAATCTTTTCAAAGAGGATCTCAAACTATCATTATCATGCTTAAGAGAAGCAATATTAGAAGACAAATGATTAACATTATCTCTAGCATGCAGAAGATCATTTTCTAAGCAAACAGCTTTAGTTATATAGGAATGTCTATCAATATGAAGAGCAGAAACATCATTCTCTCTACTAGTAGAACTAGAACAAGATACATGCCCATTGATTTTAGCAAGCAAGGAGGCATTTTCTTTTTCTAATTCTTGCAAAACAAAATCTTTGTCCTTATTTTCACATTTAAGAACAGCAATATCATGCATGAGGGAATCAATAATTAAAGTATGCTCTTGATTAGAAATAGGCATAAGAGGTTGAGCTTCTAGAAATCTAATCTTGTCAAGCAAACTAGAATTTTCAAGTTTGAGAGAGTCTACTTGGCTAAGACAAGCATTTTTGTCATCAAGCAAGCAAGAATTATCATATTCAAGATCATCTAGTTCTATATGCAAATTATCAACAATTCTAGCAAGCTTTTTCCTTTTCCTTTTAGAAGACTTAAGAGAGGCACAAGTATCATAAATAATAGCAATCAAAGATTCTTTATCTAAAGAGTTTAGATTTACCTCACTTGAGTCTTTACTTGTTGATTCTATAAGAGCAAAATGGCATTCTCCTTCATCACTAGAGCTTGAGCTTGATCCTTCACTTGAATCTTCACTTGCGCTTGAGTTGGAGGAGCCACTTGATCTTGAGTGCCATTTCTCCTTCTTCTTGTGAAGATGGGTCTTTTTGCCTTGTGGGCAATCTTCCTTGTAGTGACCCTTCTTTCCACATGTGAAGCATCGGATGGAGGAGGACTTGCCTTTGTAGAATTTACCTTTAGAGTACATGGCATCTTCTTTAGTTTGAGAGGATGGAGAGACTTGTTCCATGATAGCTTCAATTTGAGCCTTCATTTCAGCCTTCTTCATTCTCTTTAGCTCTTTCTTCTCTTGTCTTTCTACTTCCTCCCTCTTGTCAAGTCTAGCTTCATGTGCTTGTAGATTTCCAATGAGCTCTTCAATAGGAATATCCCTAAGAGACCTTGCTTCTTCAATGGAAGTCACCTTGGGTTCCTACAACTTGGGAAGAGTTCTAAGGATCTTTGAGTTGATCTCGCCACTAGACATAGGATGTACTAGAACAGCAAGACCATTCAAAATGGTGTTGAGCCTTGAGTACATGTTTTCTATGCTCTCCTCCTTTCCCATCTTGAAGTTCTCAAGCAGCCCTTTGAGCATGTAGACTTTGCTTTCCTTCACTTGATTTGTCCCTTCATAAGTGATGCAAATCTTTCTCCATACCTTATAGGCTGTTTCACATGAAGAAATCCGGTTGAACTCGGTGGGGGTCATGGAGGCAAAGAGGATGTGCATGGCTCTAGCATTCAAGGTTGCTTTCCTCAAGGTATCTTCATCCCATTCTTCAATCTTTGTCTTTGGTAGCATGTATGGGCTGTTCACCATTTGCCACATCTCAAGACTTGATCCTTGGATGTAGAATTGATGCCTTCTTCTCCAATAGAGGAAATTGCTCCCATCAAAGATTGGAAGGCTGCTCAAGTATCTCCCTCCATGGTAGTCACCCATCTTCTCCTACTTGTTGAAGTATGCTTGGAGAAGACCCGCTCTGATACCAATTGTTGGATCCTAGATGGGTGATTAGATTCTCTAGAAGGGGATTGAATAGAGCTGAAAGCACTTAAACAAAACTCATTAAACCTTCAAGATATATGACAAGATAAGGTTGATAAATAGGTAATTTGAGTGCAACTAAAACATACATAGAAAGGGAGAGAGAGATTGAACATGCACCAATTAGACAAGCTATTTATAGTGGTTCCACATTGCAAACTAGAAGTGTGTCAGTCCACTTGCCTAGAGAGGTCAAACTCTAGGACTTCCAAACTATTGCAGTCTTATATTCATTCATAAGACATACACTGCATGACCAAACAAAAGACATACCTATCCAATACAAAGAGTCTTCAACCGTACCAAGGACTTACCCACTTTGCAAGAGTCTTTGGCCTTCTCCAAGGACTTACCCACTCTTGCACAAGTCTTCAGCCTTGCAGGGATCACCCACTCTTCTTGGATCTTCAGCTTTTGACTTCACCTTCACTCAGAGAAGCTTCCACCAAGGACTTACCTACTTGAGCAAGGAGTCTTCTGCCTTCGCCAAGGACTTACCCACTCTAGCTCCAATTCTTCAGCCTTGATCTTCACCAAGGGATGCATTACCTTGTTCTTCTTCACCTCTCTTGGACAAGAGAGAGAACCTTCATCTTCATGATCGGAATGAGAGAAAGGAAGGTGGTGGAAGTGAGAGCCTCACAAGATATACATATAGGACTAGCTCTCTTACAGATTTCCTACTCACTCTAATGGATGTAGCAAGTGATTAAGCTTAGGGAGAGAGAGGAGGTTGTAGGAAGCACTCAACTATAGAATAGGAACCTTACATAGAGTTTGCAATGAATGCTCAACCTTGGAATGAAGCCCAAGGGGTCCTATTTATAGTTGGGGATGCCTCTTTACCTTTGGGAACACATGGGGCCGAAAACTAGCCATTTTGTGGCTTGCAACGGATATATTTTCACTTGTTGCAACTCCACAATGGCTAGAAGCACTTTTTTGCACTTTTCCGTATAGTGCAATCGGTCGAGTTTCTATAAGGGTAACTCGACCGATAGAGTAAAAGACAAAGCTGATATTCAGACCATCGGTCGAGTTTGTTCTGAGGAAACTCGACGACCAATGAAAATTGATTTGGTCAGTTACTCCATCGGTCGAGTTCTGTGTAAACACAACTCGATCGATGCAATCTCCAAAAAATTGATCAAGGATGATCGGTCGAGTTTTCAGGCTGGGAAACTCGACCGACAAAGTGCATGTAATCAATTTTCAAAGTTGCATCTAAAGTTCTCTAATATTCGATCTAAGTGATCCTGATATTTTTCTAAGCTTAATTACAAGTCATACGATCATTACAAGTGATTTACAACATGATTCTATTGGATATACATCATATTACAAAAACGTGCACTTGTATGACTTTGACTTGTCTTTTCTCCAATTTGAGATGCACAAGTTAGGGCAATTGGAGTGTGTCTATACCTAATCTGAAAATACTCAAGTAGAGGCATTAGACACCAATATGTGGAATGGTTAGTCATCATCAAAACACGGGTTTAGTCAATTTAGACGTGAGTCAACATTGACCTAATTGACCTTGAGTCAACAATCTTGACATGTGAGAGAAGTTTCACCATGAAAGGCTATGCAAAGAAGCTAAACTTACTTGATTTCATCATATCTCGGATAGAGAAACCCTAATTCAGCAACTCCACCACTTTCTCCTCTCAAACCCTAACTCTCCCTCTCTCTCTAGGATTTCATTTCTCCGGAATGAATGACGAATTATGAGAGCTGCTAGTGTGTTAGGTTGATCATATAGAGCAATTGACCTACTTGGGTCAATTGCACATTGACCCCTTAATATACTTTCTCTTATTTCAGTAGATTTTTCTGTCATAAAAAAGTTACTATAATTCGTGTATTTTAGAGATCAAACCTTCTCCAAAAATTATGAGAATATATCATGTTGTGTATAATTGAGTTATAAAGCTTAATTTAATATCTTAGATCAATCTGAGATACCATTAAATAATTAAAATAGAATAGTTTACTGCTATCTAGAAATCTACAGAAACATCAGTTGAAGCAAAAATGCCCCAAAACAGTCGTGCTAGCTGCCACGACCGTGCCAAAATGGGCATAACACGGCCGTGTTGCCTACCACAGCCGTGGGGTAGATTATCAACGTTGAGGTAACACCTCAAGTGTAAGGACCCTGACCTCCATTTTTGGCTTATCCTGTTTGCTTTGCCTAAACCTTACATTTAGTTGCTTGCTAATCACCTCAAGTGGTGATTAGGGTTTGTTTGTTCTTTGTTGAGAGTTGGAGGTGCTACTTGCAAATAACCCAAGTTTAGGGTTGATGAGCAAGTTTTTCACCTTGAGAGATGTTTTTCTCTCTCCGTGCTTCCTCTAGAGTTGAGAGGAAGGGTTGGGCTTGTTGCTTGAGTTTCCTTGGGCTTTGTTGAGCTTTGTTGGGCCTTGTTTTGCTTTGTTTGGGCCATGCTTTGCCTTGTTGGACCCTGTATCAGGCAAGAGAGGTTTGTGTCTACCATGGTTGTGTCTCCCATGGGGTTGTGTCGGGCAAGGGAGTGAGGTGTGTTGGCCATGGACCATCTTTAACCTTTGGCTTCGTTTGTATCACCACTCTAGTGGGCACATGGTGCATGATGCTTGCATGTGGCAACTGACTTGGAAATGTGTATGAGGTGGGATGAGACGGTGGCATTTCCCATGGAAAAGTGTCCCTAGGTGGGTAACACATTGCCTTGTTTTCTCCTCCACCCTCTTCTATATATGTATCTTCTTTCTCTTGCTAAGGATCCCTTTAGTTCCTTAGTTTCCCCTCTTCCTTGGTGAACGACACCTCTCCTTTAGAACCTTGGTGGCCGATACCCTTGGAGGAGCTAACCTTGGTGGCCGATACCCTTGGAGGAGCTAAACTTGGTGGCCGATACCCTTGGAGGAGCTAAGCGTGGTGGTCGATCCTTCTCTTTGGAGTCTTCTTCTTCTTCCTCTTGTGGTGGTCGAAGGTGTAGCTCGGAGCTTTGGAGCTTGAAGAGCTTGCTTAAGGCGGGTTACATAACTTCTAACCCTACCTATACTACCTTATTTTATGTTGCATGTTCATATATGATCATGATCGGCCATGCATGTTGTTAGATATGTTTCTTGCTCTAGTTTGTGTAATGACCCATTTTCAAATTAGTCATCTAATTAGGTTTTACTTGGATGATTGTATGCTTAATTAAGATGATCATTGTTTAAAGCTTGATTAGTGATGGTAGTTAAATTTTAATGTTTTAAATATAATGAGAAGTTTTAATCATACTTCGATCCACCTAATTAGGGTTAACATTTCAGAAACCCTAATCGGCCCAAATTAGGGTTTTGATGACATATGGATGCATAATTTGATTAGTGTCTCACTAAATGATTTTTATTATTATATGTGTAAATCTGATTTATATCAAATTTGGATATGATTTAAATATATAAATTTTAACGAATTTGAAAAATATCAGAATTTTTGAAGAATTTTATGACCTGTTTATCAGTCGAGTTTCAAACTCGACCGATCATATTTTTAGATTGATATAGCAGTATGGTAATTGAATTTTATCTTTTTATTGTCATATCCAATTGATCTAAAATTTTATCTTTATTATAGACACCCTTTTGAATTTTCTTAATTTTTGGATGACTTTTGATCTCTACAGAGAGGGTTTCGGTCGAGTTCTATGAAGGACAAACTCGACCGACCATGCTGCTGACTGCAATATAGTAGTATAGTATTTGATTTTTAATTATTTATTCGTAAATCCAAATAATCTAAATTTTTTACCGTATCTTAAAAACTCAATTTCAGACATTAGGTTAAAGATTTATAATTTTTTGATGAGTTTGATTTCTTAAACGTGTGGTTTCGGATGAGTTTATAACTCAGCCGACCAACCAGTCTGAGCAAAATAAAAATACATTAAGGGGCTTGTTTGCAAATGTTCTAAGCACCTCAATTCATCTATATCACTAAACTAACACACAAGGAGCTCTCATAACTCGTCCTTCCTGTCAAAGAAACGAAATTCTTGAGAGAGAGGAGAGCTAGGGTTTTTAGTAGAGAAAGTGGAGGAGATGATGACCTAGGGTTTCTCTATCCAAGATATGATGAAATCAAGTAAGTTTAGCTTATTTGAATAGCATTTCATGGTGAATCGTCTCTCACATTTCAAGATTCTGTCCCTCCCCTGATTTGATTCAAAATCACATCAAATCTCCCCCTTTTCTCACTCTTTCTCTTCTAATCCCCATTTCTAGGATTTCCGAGTTGAGAGGAGAAAGAATTAGATTCTTCTGCGAGAGTTTGATTGGGTTTCCAAAAATTGAGAGGTTGACCTCCGTTTTTAAGGTGCTTGGCACCTGAGGTGAGTGTTTTTCTCCCTCCTAAGCTTTGTATTCATGTTGAAAGCCTAATTCTATCCGAATAAAATGATCAGAATCCTTGCTTGTATATGTATGTGACTGGATTTGATTTGGAAAAGATATTAGGGGATCAACTTCTACTGATTTTTATTATTTATCATTGATTAAAACTTGATTAGTTCTTGATATATTGATTGAGCATCCATGTAGAATCCTACAGATAGATGAAAATTCAATTTCTTCGAATTTTTCCTAAATGTCAGCCTAATGGCTGATATGCTTGGAATTGAATTGACATGTATAAGGTCATATTTGAATTGTACTAGATTGTATTATACAAGTGTATTGTTGAATGTTAATGGAGTTGAATGACCACATATCCTAATTAGGATTTGTGTTGAGGAAGTGAATCAAATGAGTTAATTATTAAATGTATACTTATGATTGATGATCGAAATGTGTGAAAATGGAAACTTTTCCATGTTTGTGAATAACCCTAATGAACCCTTGAGTCATGATTGGATTACTGAATGATATGATTCTTATGATATGTTGAACTAAAGAATGACTTCTTGAAAACCCTAAAAGTTTATTATTAAGAATATTATGAGTGATAAAGCTAGAACTTGTATATGATGTTGGAAATGTGATCAAATGCTGAAGTTGAAGGTATTAATATTTCAATTGAATATGATGAGTCTTACTAATATCACCTAAGTCCAATGTATTTGTTTTAGTATAATAAATAATGATCATTATTGATTATGGGAATGACATTAGTAGTCAATGACAAGGTACACTTATCTGAATATAAGAGACAATATGAACAAGATGTACTTAATGGTGATTGCAAGATAAAGATGAAACTAATGAAGATAGTATGATTAAGTATTTTATCTTTTATTTTAATCAAATGTGGCTTAACCAAAATTAAATGAAATATACTAAGAACTATACTTTGATAAATATTATGTAGAAGAGAAGCATTGTATGTAAAGTGAATCAATAAAGATTGGTCCAGATAATGTAATGAACATGAAATGAAAGAAGTTGAGACTACTGAGTATAAAATGATGGAAAAAGATAGGAATTAGTAGATGATTCTAAGAATGTAACTCTTACCCTAAAATGATGAGTTTGATGATGCTAGTGAATGACAATATCAAATGGGGAATTAAGAGATGCACATAACTGTAATTGAATTCAACTAAAAGATGAAAGTCAAGTATTTGAATTGATTTATAAGAATGTGTTCTTGAATTATGAATTGTACTCTAAAAATGGACTAATAGTACAAACTTCAATTGATAGTGAACATGTTTTGATTAGTAAACTCATATGAAGAATGTAAAATAAAAGAAGAAGAGAACTAAGTCTGTTATGCATGTATATGCATGAAATAATTGGCATGTATTCAGATTGGATGGAACAGACATATGTTGTATGATAAATCTATTCTGACTATGAGGAATGATACATGATATCTATACACTTTTACTGTTGCTAGTTCTAAATCATCTTCTAATATTTGTTCAGAACTATGATATACAATGAACTGATAAGATTTATGTTGAAATTGAATTTGATATGCACTCCTTACATTGAAAAACCCTGATAAGGGTAAATGTTGCATAATGAGATTATGTTTAGGGCTGAAAGTCCACTAATGATGATAAAACCATGATGGGGTAAATTCTGGACAATAAGATTATGTCTCGGGCAGAAATCCCACTATTGATGATTGTTGTGAGATGAAGTAGAAGATAGAAATAATCATATGTGTTGCAGTATACAGAATTATTGTGCTTCTTGCTTTGATCATTGTCCTTATTGATAAAATTGATATGTTTCATGTTATTCTAGTTATGCGAGAATACACATATATGATATATGATGTTTTGAATTCTTTTAAGTTGAGTAAAAGAGACTAATAACAAGTGAAATGATGGAACATCTAGTTAGGTGCCCTAAACACCGTGAGTTTCCCCTGAGGACCACACTGGGGAAACAAAACGGATCTCCTTGTAGTCATCGATGAATTATGAGAAGGATTTCTGGAGTGTGGATCGAGGCCTTAAAGGTTAGACCACCATGATTTAGGAGTGAGTCATCTGGAGTGGCTCTGGACCTAAATCCTTGCTGTGAAAGTGTATGTCTAGATGGAATAGACTCTGATGAAATGAAATACGTGAAATGAAATATGTGAAATGAAAAATATGTGAAATACTGTGATATGTGATATACTGTTTTGCTGGTTCCTAACTCGTGTACCCGAGATGAGAATGTGAGCCTCTTTAGGCAACCCTGAGGTGGCCAGGGTCTATTGCTGATATCTTAGGGCTGCCGGCTAAACCCTAAGATAGTGACGGTGAGTCGTTGACATGAGGAATCAGGCATGGCGACTTCTACTTGGTGAGGTACAAGCCAAGTAGTTTCAGGGAAAATGAATAAAAGATGATAAGCCGTGTAGAACATGATTTGAATGATTATTACATTCCGTGTACTACTAGTTGATGATTTGTCATTATTGATTAAGCTTCATGTTGTGGAAAGTAATCATGTTGCTATGGATAGTTTCTATTTCATATTATGATTTGTCATGCTGACAAATTATAAATGTTGGGATTTATATCCATTCTGAATATGAGTTGGATTGCTTGCTATTTGATACTATTGTTTGGTAGATATGTATTATGTGTACTTCAGCTTTAGGACTACAAGATGTGTTCCTGGTATGGCTGGTGGAGTGTCACAAAGTTAATGTTATTGTTATGTATTGATTCAAAATGCTTAGAACTTGACTTATTACTCATCCATTAGGATTCTTAATCTGAACTAAGAAGTATCTGTTGATTTGTTCATAGACATGCTTTAAAAGTTGTTTCAAAGTTATAATTGGTTTAAGTAATTACCTTATATATTGGATTAGATTATCATTGCAAGTTAGAAATGACTTATGATGGATCCATCAACTAGACTTTTCAATATCTGCATGTTTCTGTTAAGTTTATTATACTTAATTTGATGCTGATGCATGTACCTAGCTTGAGTGGGAGGTATCCACTCACTGGGACTCTATATGAGTCTCATGAGGTTGTTTCAAATGTTTTTAGGTATAACGCTATCCAGCGGAGAGGTTGTGACAAAGAAGATAAAAATATCATAATCTAGATAGATTAGAATGTCCATGTACTCTCTCTTTCCCCGGATGAGTTGTATATTATGTTTGTTCATCAATGTACATATATTGGATGTAAACTGAACGACATATGAGAACAAGATTTGATTCTATATTTAATGGAGTTGGATATGATTTGTGATATCTGAATGTGGTACTTGATGTGACATTTATTTATGATTTTGTGAAGAAAGAAAAAGGAAAATTTATATGTCTTTTTTGTATATTGTTTAATCGCCTTTGTCGAGAATTCATTGTTTTATTTCATAATCTGGATTTAGGTTTGGGATTATCTCTAATGGTTGGTATTTATGTTGATCAAAAGAGTGGGTCCCAATAGTTTGCACCTTTGATCTTGTTGGATATATGATCTTGTTGCTATAATGGATGTGTTGGATGTGCTTTGATCTTGGTGGCCGAACCCTATGTGTAGAGTTTCTTGGGAAATACCCCTTTTCTCTCCTTTGGTCTTGAGAAGTGAGTTAGTCTCTAGTGATATAGGCAACACCCCTCTCACTTGGTTGTTGAGAGGTGAGTCTATACTCTAGTTGCTTGAGCAACACTCTTCTCTCACCATGGATTTGAGAGGTGAGCCTTGGTTGAGCCTTAGGCCGATATGGAAATGATCCATCATGTTGCCTGATTGGTGATAGAGGTTGTGCAAAACCCCTCTCTCTTGGTTGTTGAGGGGTGAGACAATTCTCTTAATATTTTAGGGTTTTGATGATGGTGATCTTGAGGTTGTTGATGACCTTGTTGGGATGAGTTTTATGCCTTGCACGATACAGAAGTTAGGTGTTTCCCAATACAATGTTGTATGGAGAACCCTGGTCATACCTTTGTGATGTCCGATAGGTTGTGCTTGCTCATGTTGGGGATAGGCTTCCCTGTGGTGCCCTTGTATCGGTTGTTGATGTGTACCTTGATGGGCGATTTGGTGATGGCTTTGGGAACCACAATATTAGCTGATAGGGTGGTGATGGTTGTCCGACACAACCCAAACCCCAACCATAGCTAGCCGTTTGAGCTTTGCCCGATACACATAGCTGTCTGTCACACCTTGACCTTGGATGCACGATATGCCCCATGGACCCAGCTACACAATACACTTCTTGGTCTTGGTTGCACGACGTAGTCCTTGCATCTGAGATGCATGATAGCACCTTTGCTCTCTAGGTGCACGACACACCATGAAGTGATTTCCCGATATACCTTGCCTTTGGGTTGGCCGATATGTGGCTAAGTGCTTGGCCGATAGGCCTTTGGTGAGGGTTGTTACCCTTCCCAATACCACCTATAGTGAGGGTTGCCCTACCCATCACACTTCTAGTGAGGGTAGTGGGCACCTTTGGTGAGGGTCATGTCTGACCCGAAAACCCTACCTAGTGGTCCTTTATCATGTAATCGCATCTTTGTGGATAATGAAATATGGATGTTAGTTTGCAAACCTATGCTATGTTGGATGTTTAAAGATAATGCCAATTAAGATGATAAGATGCTTTCTCATGTTTATAAGGTAAAACGCATAGATGGATTCCCATGATTTGATAGCAATAATATAATTGATACAATGTATGCTTCATACGATTATGATCATGACATGTGCATCTGCAAACCCTAATAACATGATAATCAATAAGAGCTATGTCTGGTGATTTTAAGTTATCTCTCTTGATGTGCATACTAACCATGTAGGTGTATCAGATGAATTCATAGCCAGGTAAGAGCTATGAGGTATATGTGTTTGAATAACACTGCATCATGATGATAACTCTTGTTGATGAGATAACATGCATCACCAGTATGGTAAGATAGGTCTGAGGACCTGATGAAGGCTGAGTGCCTAGTGAGGTGTTATCCTCTGATGATGAGATAAGGGATTGTTATCCCAAGTGAAGATGTTGATGCCTTGAGCGGTAGTAGCAATCTATGAGGAGGGATTGAGATCCCATGATAGTGACAATGATAATGTAACTCGATGATGTATAACTTGGTTGCCTCAACAACTCACTTAAAAATATACTAATTAATTACAAAGGAACATATCATGTAGTTTGCACTGGCCATAGATCCATCATCATCAAAAATTGGTGATGGTGAAACAGGTTTATCCTGTGAGATTACCTGGAGCGCATATTGTTGAATATGCGGGGTTCTCCTAGCCAAAAATAGGAGAATTAGAGTACAACTGCAGTTGTAGACTCTGTATGGTAAAGAGCATGGTGAACATGCCCATGACTCAATAATTTAGAGCATGAATGCGTTCATGGCTCAAGAGCATGGTGATTAGGCCCATGGCTCAAAAGTATATTAGCACCTGTGTCAAGGTGAGCTAGAGATATGGGTAGCTTCTAGATCTGACCCTGAGGCTGAGGCCATATAAGCATGAGATTGCGGTCATGCTTTGTTTTCGTGCAATGACCACGAGGAGGTGAGGTCATGGAGTCCGGCTCTCCCATTGACCTTGTATGGCACTGGTTTTTGGGCTTCGCAGCTAAAGGTTGGATTTGAGCAGGGACAGATCACTTTCTCAGGGAATAATAAAATGTAATCTAGCCAAATAGTATATACTGCTTAGATCAAAATACAAAACATTGGTTGAAGTCTTGCTTATATAGATGATCCAGTCATCTCTTATAGTTACTTATACAGTCTTGATATCTTGTGATAAGTTCTTATAATGCTTATCTTGTCAATCATGTTCCATAAAGAAATATCTGGATATATGCCTCATGGATATCTTGGTAAGATTGATGGTAATAATAGTCTTGCTCAGTATGCTGCTCTTATTATATGTCTTTACCAGTTATCTATTTTATCTGCTTTAAACCTTCTGGGGTTTTATAGTTTCGGCGGGGAGTTATGTTTCTCGCTGGGACTGTGTGTCTCACCCCACTGGTTTACAACCTTTTTAGGTGATCGCGCTAGATGTGGTAGCGGTCGCGAGGTTGCGGCCGAGCAGCAAGAGGAAGAGCAGTAGAAGACAAGAGATGGACATGTTGCTGTTTTGGTGGTTTTTTAGTAGAGTCCTAGAGTCATCCCCATACTCTCAGGTCATCGGAGGTGTTTTGACGATGTTTTACGAAGTATAGTTGTTGTGGCTTGTATATCCTACCGCTGGCCTGATGTGGCCCGTTATGTATGTATAAACAGGTGATGAACTCTTTGTGCCTATGTGACAACTAGATCCTATAAGTTGTGGACACGTATCCAGGTTTATGTATGCTTATATAACATGTTTCCTTGCAGGATAAGGATATGGATGTAATAGTTTCTTTATTTATCTACTTTCCACAATCAGTTTTAATTAACCCGTGTTTTTGGTAATATGTGGTTTATGGATCTTCCGCACATTTTCACGTGGCATTCCGTTGTCTGTGTGATAGAGGGATGTCACAATAAGTTTGGTATCAGAGCTCTAGGTTCGCTGAGTCTACAGGGATCTAGGACTAGGGTTGTGTCTATTCTTGTGAGTTTTCTAGATTTTCTTACAATCACCTTCTGCCCTCTGCGGAAGATAAATCTTAAAGATGTCTGGAAACCATGAAGGATATGTTGCTGAGAGCAACGATGCTGCATCAGTTGATGGAGCAAGAGTGCAGGCACATGAAGATCGGGTGCCTGATGTCCCTCAACTTGACCCAGCCATTCTTGAAAGCCCTGCCTATCAACACCTTATGGGGCAGTTGATGGCTACGATGAATCACATGGTGGAAAGAGTGTCAGTGCCTCTACAAAGAGCACAAGCTCCCCATGCTAAATCATCAGGAATTGGGAAGACCTTTGAGTGGCTTTGTCGAGTCAGAGTTTCAGATTACGCTAGAACGTCTAATCTGGTGGATGCAGATCTGTGGTTGATAGGTCTTGAGAAGGCCTTCTGGATCCTCGACATCCCCAAAGCAGACAAAGTTAAGCACCTTGTCTACCTTCTTAAAGGTAGTGCTGGCCACTGGTGGGCCATTGAGGAGGAGAAGCGACCCGGTGAGGTGATTGGTTGGGAGGTATTCCGGTGAGAGTTTGTCAGCAGATACTTCCCGATGACGTATCTATATGAGAAGATCAACCAGTTTGAGCGTCTGCCCCAAGGATCGATGAGCATCACCGAGTATGAAGCCACGTTTATGGACCTGCTGAGGTTTTGTCCTCACATGGCGGTGACAGATGATGAGCAGATCAGACGGTTTGAGAAAGGTTTGAGTGCTGAGTTTTTGACACCTGTTGCAACTTTGGAAAATCAGGAGCGGTTTGCCACGTTCGTGGAGTCCGTCTGCAGGATTGAATGGTCTGTCAAGGAGAAAAGGGAGTCCATGACTAGGAAAAGGCATGCTCATTTCCATAGACACAGGTCTGATGGCTTCAAGAAGCCAAGGTATTCAACAACTTCCACGATACAAAGTTCTCATGCACCGTCACAATGGTCCCCGAGTAAGGGAAGAGGATATGGTTCTCCACCGTCGAAGTCTCATAGTACAACTTCAGTGACAGTGTCAGGGCCATCTAGGCTGAATATAGAAGGCAGGTAATGTTATTGTTGGTATGTATGCCCTGAGAGCAAATCATGGGATGATTGGTGGGATACATTAAGATTGATTTGATAAACATCAAAGGCAAGCTTCCAATTCTTTCTGATTCAGTCATATGAGATAATGATAGAACAGATTGAATGTCTAGATAATGATAGTACTCAATGATGTATGCTTTCAGGTTAAGGACTTGAATGATGAGATCCTACGAATGCTAAGAGTTTGTACATTCTTATTATGTCCCTAGTCGTATGTCATTGTGGAAGGTAGATAGACAACAATGACACACAAGACTAGATTGTGGTGTTGGTTGATGACCGAATCTTGTTAGTCATGATATGAAGATATCAAACCAAACACATAGGTACTTGTTAGAGAACAAGTATACCATACAAACCCACCGTGAGTTTGACACATGGAACCATGACATGGTAGTCACAGTCAGTTCTCACAGTGATGGTGGTGAGTGTGATTCTTTGACTTGGAATCACTACACTCAACACATGTCGTTGGGTACACTTTGACATCATCAAACGCAGTCTTGAAACATAGGTTGTTATAAAGGTGATGATTGGGTGGCTTTGACACATGGGGCTTTTGAGGGGTGAGTGATAGATATGGGATTTGTCCCTCCTGAGGGAGTTTGATATCCATGGCCACTTGATGAGTAGGATTGAGATAGGTGTTCACGCATGTGTGAATCAGTATGTGATATTGATGTCATACTTATCTCCTCCAATCTACTCTGAGATCAAGAAAGTGAATGAACATTGAAAGGATGACTGTTCCATGCCTTGAGTTCATTCAGGATATCAGTGACAAAGGAATTATACATTCACTGTAACACCATTCATGGATTGTAGGATAGAAAGTTGGTCTCCAACTTTCCTTTTCACTTGGGTAGCACTGATGTGCGACTAGGCACCACTCTTTGCTTGTGAAGTCATAAGTGTTATAGAATTCCACTGCCAACGTGAAATGGACCTGTAAGGTCACACACATAGGATTTAACCTGGAAGAGGAGTTTATCCACAAACGGTTTTTAGATTGATTACTAAAGGAGTTTAGTAGTTCAATTAAACACTCAATCAATTGATAGCTCAATATCATAGTGTTCAAGGTGTTGGACTGATTGATTAGAGTATCAGATTGATTGAAACTACAATTGACTGATTTTGCACAGTCTACAGTCCCAACCGATCGGCTCATGAAATGAACCGATCAGCTCAGGTTGGTGAACCGATCGGCTTATGAGATGAAACGATCGACTCAGGACAGACTGAACTGACCGGTTCAAGGGTTGAACTGATCGGCTCAACTAGTCCAAATGAGCAAGTTGGGAAAGTCACGTTAGTGAGAAATTTCCTTTCATTTCACTTGTCCAATTTGATTGGAACAAGTATTGGTATTAGGATCAATTTGAAACAAAAGAGGAAAAGTCACTCAGGAGCTGATTAGGACCACAAACTGATCGGGTCATGCTTCAACCGATCGACTCAGGTGCCCCAACCGATCGGTTCAGGTGTGAACCGATCGGCTCAGGTCCCCAACCGATCGGTTCATGCTTGAAACGATCGGTTCAGCTGGCGCAGTTGGTTGTTTTGTGGAAAATCTCGAACCCTTCTACTCCTGCTTTAATCCCGCATTGCCCGGGGTAGAGAACCATGTCCTATGACCCTCCTATATATATAGGGGTATTGGGGCTTCTTAAAGTACAACTCAAAACATTAGTTGCTCTGCAAAGTTGTCATTCTCTCTCATTGAGGTAACTAAGAGAGCCCAAGCAAGTGCTACCCGATAAGGGAGGCACATCAAGGGAAAGACAACTACAGAAATGAAACTGGTTGTAGGAGAGTGTGTCAGTGACTAGTACTCCGATAGGAGGGTGTGTGACCGGCCTAAATCTCGCGTCCAAAAGTGGAGGCAGATTTGAGGTAGTCGAGTGATATCGGTCAGGGGCCTAGCCCGATACAGTAGTGCCGGGCGGCACACCCTCTCGGGCGGTACACTGCGACGATCGACTATATCAATCAAGGGCCCTGGATGATACACTCAAGTCGAGCGACACACCCTCTTGGGCGGCACGCATGACGGGCAGAGCATATCAGGTTCGATATTGTGTCGGGCATGGAGCGACACGTTCTACCGTCAGGCGCTTGTGTCACTCATATATATTGGCTGATATCGGCCCACAGTGTCGCCTGGGACAGTCCTAAGTGAACCATCCCCTCCCTCTCAGGATGAGGAAGAGCTCACCTAGTGTCGCCCGACACGAGCACTGGGGCACGATACTTTTGCTCTCGCAGTTTCCTCCGAAGATAGCTCAAGATTCCCAACTGTCCGAACTGTCTTTTCAGCTTCCTGTAGCTGCTATTTATAGGCAGCGGTTGGGGAAGTTATGGTGCTCGAAGTGCCACGTGTCCCCCTTATTCACGGGTCGGTGGACGGCTGATACTGGGCATCGCTCGACACGGGGTGTCGGCTATCGGTCACGTGACGGGCGGCGTGCCTACCGGTGGGTGGTTGTGTCGCCCGACAAGCTTGGGTTGTCAAGGCGAGCTTTGGCTCCCTATCGGGTAGAAGATGTGTCGTCCGTCAGTTTCTTATCGCGCGGCGTCCCTTTGTCATGCGTCAATGTGTCGCTCCACCCTGTCGGGCGGAGGTTGTATCGGGCGTCAGGGAGGCCGAAACAGACTTGGACTTATTTGTGGGCCGGGATGCCTTATTGTACCAAAATGAGGAAAAACTCTACAAAGGATGGAAATATTGGTTAAGAGCATTGCTTTGGCCAATTATTGTAAAAGTGCTTATAAAAGAGAGGAAAATAGCAGAAAAGGGCAGTTTTGATAACAGAAAACAAGGCAAAAACATCACCAAAATTGGTGTTATCAGTGTGACTCCTTCCGATTCCTTGTGGGATAAGGAGATCGGTGTTCCATGTGGTCCGTGTGGACTACTTCAGAGGCGGGAGACTTCTTCCGCTCAGAGGACAACTATCAATCTCGACAGTCATGGTGAGACTAGGAGCTGCACAGACACCGTCCAAGACTGGAGGTGAAGACCGCGCAAGCCGTGAGGTAACGTCATCGAGCAAGCCTCGGGACAAGGTATGTCTCCACAAACCATCCTTCCTATTGTATAGATGTTGACGCGATTCCTTTATTGTGGGTTCTGGGAGAAGAAAATTTTTGTTTCCGCTGCCTTCTCTGTCTCCCCTAAAACCCAACAATGGTATTAGAGCCACGTCAATTACTCTATACTTTAGGATTATCGATGTGATCGATTTTGGTTTGTCACCTTTATTTATTGCATACGATGTGAATAAAATTGGCTTTATCCATGTCCAATCCTAAATCCACAAATCCCAATATACATATATGCTATGTAATATGAATGCACTCGATACGCGTCGCCCTTAAACGAGTTTTATGGTGGATGTATAGCGTGGTTATGGACAATAAACCCTATATGTGTGTGTTACAACCCCAATTTTGCATGAGTTTTCATAATTGAAATATAATGATATGTGAATTCTAGACTTAATTAAAAAGGTTGTAAGATTTGCTTCAAAGGATGGGCTTCCTTGCAAATATTCCTTTGGATAGGAATTTTGGTGATTCCAATAATTAGATTAATCTAGTAATGGATATAAAAGAAAAAAAAAGATTAATATAAGGAAATTAAAAGGGAAATCTTTCGACTTGTATGGTAAGGGATAATGAAATTGACTTGTTTTACTTCGTGGGATCTTCCTTGTAAGCCTAGGAAAAGAGAGAAGGGTTACGTGAAGGAAAAAGGGTAGTTTGCTTTGGATATACCCTGCCATATGTGGATATGTGATGTGTTAAAAGTCTTTCCATCCACATTTACCTTCTATAAATCTCGTGTGTAGGAGGGGAACTCATGCCCGGGTATCTCGCTCCCTCTTTGCCTTTTGTTCATATCCTTCATAGAGGCCCCTAGGGTTTACTCCTAGGATGGTATATATATTAGACCTTGGGTAGCCTCTCGTAGTCAGGGGAGACGACCCTACTCTCATTACTCAGGGTGTTGCCCTACGGGGAGTCTTGTTCCCCCAAACTTGCCAAAACTAATCACCCCAGGAACCCCTCCGCAGACCTGCGAGATGATGTCCGCAGGAGGATCTCTGGCCCTCAAAAGAAATCTGATGACTCCTTTGTTCGGTGTTGCAACTCCATAGCCACCCGAAGGTCCTTTGGCTTCCGTTGGACTCTCCAGTGCCAATTACCTCACGCCATCAGCAACCAAGGTTCAGGAAGGGTTGTCCTCCATAGACTGTAGGTGGCGTCAGGCATACCGTCATCTAAGAGACATCTTCTTGGTGCCGCTGACGAGCAGGTCGGCCACTACAACCGCCACGAGAGAGGGAGAGGCAACAACAAAGGTGATCCGGGGTCACTTCTGGGTGTGTAGACGGATCTTGGAGGAGGTTGACTTGTGGTCTGCGAGGGGTGAGGTTGAGACCGAAGGAGGAACTACCACGGAGGAGAAAGGAGGGAAAGTCAGGGGTAGTGGCTTGGGTGGCGGTGGAGAAGATCAACCATCTGTCGGCTTCATCAACCTCTCCGCAGCAGGTGACGGTGCCTTGGGTCATGAAGGAGAGCTTTTCTATGTCGATCGGCAGTGCTGGGATGGCAGCGCCTTGCAGCCTCGCCAGTGGGGGCTCTCTGTCGTGGCATCGTGTGGATGCGCGGGCGGGAGTCAGCCACAGCAAAGGACTGTCTCAAGAAAGGTGAAGATAGGGCGAAATGACGCGAGGGACCCTGGGGCTGCACTTTACCCATAAGGGTAAATAGGTAAATTAACTCTCTTTTTTTATCTGGTCCGCCGATAAACGAATATCTGATAAAGATGACGTGTCAAGCCATGATTAGTCCTAAAGTAATAATCTTGCAAAAATCGTAGTAAAAGATTGGTAATTCGTATATAGAAGTATTATATATGAAAATTGATCAAGAAAACACGAGGAATCCATTGAAAATAGATTTAGACTCTGAATCTGATCCTAGTTCAAAAAGTAGTCAAAGTTTCTATAGTTAATGCTTTATAATGAGGAAAGAAAACCCTAACTTAATGATGCTATGAATTGGGAAGTTTATATGGATAATCTACAAGTTTATTAACATGTTGTTAATAAAAATAGGATTTGAAGATTTAAGTAGATAATCCATGGGCTAAATATCTTGATTTAGGGTTTTAATACGTTACTATGCATTAATGGGCTTTAAAACCCTAATGTTAGTAATTATAACTCTTAATGGCTTCAACTATTCAAAATCACAAATAAAGCTCAGATATGATGATTCTAAGCTATTTCAAATATAAAGATTCTTATTTCTGGATAAATACCCTAAAGGTAGTAATTAGGGTTTTCTCAGGAATAAAAGGGTAAAAATTATGACAAAATGAATTCGTATGTGACTTAGATCATAATGGACTATGAATTGATGACAAATAATGAGTTTGCCATGGATTAAAAGGATTTAAATAGTAGCTTTAATGAAAAGAGGCTTGATGGACTTAACTGGTAGATAATGGTGTTGTTAATCCGAAAACAAGATTAAATATTGTTAAAGGATAACCTTAACATCTTTTGTGATAAATAAATGGGGTTTTCGTGGTCCAAACCTAATCTTAAGGACCGTAATGGAAAATAAGACAAGATAATTAGGGTTTGATGGATATTTGATAAAAGTAAGATAAAAGTAATAAAAAGGAAGTGAAACCCTAATTATGGTCAAAACCCTAAAAAGGCTAGTAACCCTAAGGCACGAGTAAGTCTATTATATTTGTGTGCCATGATCGATGATATAAAATATTGGATGAATATTTCAGGATTGAATTGTGCTTACTTGATTTACTCTGGGTTACTTGATTGCTTGGACTTGTTGATTCTACAAATCAGGTATGTGGTTACGCTTATGACTACCTGAATTAGTTTTCCGGGTTTAAACGACGTTTCTATCGTGGATTGAAATAAACTACTGAATGTATTTAATTCATGCAAAGTATAATGTGAATATGACTATCACATAAGAGATATGCCTACTAGCTCAGATCCTAGTCCCCTCTGTAGCTTAATGAGTTGACCTAGTAAAAGGCTACCAATGGGGTAGGCCCATCAGGTTATTAGATGACTTAGTAAATGACTACCAATGGGGTAGGTCCATCAAGTCACATTGAGTTAGAGATTGGACTACATATGGGTAGTGCCATGCGACTCAACCCTAGATATTGGTCTACCTGTTAGGTAGGATCATGCGGGGTTTAATACAGATCTACCTAGAGAGAGGTGGGATCTTAGTCCACTACAGGGACAGCACAGAGACAGGGGATAGGAAATGATCGAGTGGTATGGTTTAAAATGTAATCTTGACTATTAAATGATAATTGGCTGATTACTTTGTTATTGTAATTGCATGATTATTGTTTCCCCCACATACCAGCTTCTCGCTGACCGACGTTTTGTTTGTCGGCATTTTAGGTACAAATGAAAAGGACAAACAGTAAAGTGGTATATGTGGAATTAAATGAGAAGTAATTTGCACAGGAGGATTAGCTAGATTAGTATCTTCATGGATAGAAGATTAGAAATCCCAGATCTCAAAAGGTAAACAAAGTTTTATTTTATACCAATTTTCAGTTTAGTTGGTAAAGTTTATTAATTGTTATTGATTATTTGTTGAACCTTTGATCCTATTAATTGAATAACAGCTCTATCCTTCGGGTCTCCCTTAATTGGGGGTTACCGCGAGGTGGGGTTGTTACAATTGGTATTAGAGCATAGGTTCCTCAATTAATCTTTAACAATTATAAAATTTTACAATTTATGTAGAACCCGAGGGAGTTATTAGAGGATTATACGAAAGACAGAGGTGTCTAGAAAAGGATCACGACCGGGGGCTGGCAAGATTTTCCTCCGCACCGCTGGTCAGAATACGAGGACTCCCGGATCCGTGTGTCTGCCTGGCCAAAGTCTTAGGGTATGAATCGAAATAAGATACCTTTTAGGACTCTCTCTCATCTCATTCATCCTTTCTCAACTCAAATTCTGTTAAGGACCTTAAGGATTAGGGTTTTCTCTCTTTTCCTCACCCTCTTGAGGTATGGTTAAGATTGATAAGGATTAAGGAATCCTCCACCAAATTAATAAAAAGCATGTAAATAAGATGTCATGGACATAAGCTTAATAAAGTAAGCGTAAAAGAATAGATACATGCATAGGTCGTATGACACGAGTTGTCATTGCCCTCAGGAGAGACCTGAGGATAGACCTCCTTGGCAGAAGGATGTGTAGAGAGAGTTAGTATTGGAGGTAGAGACCTCCATTAAAAGTAGATACCTGGCACATCCTTTGAGGATGATGTTAACCCTAACCCTAAGTGAAGGTTAGAGATAGAGATGACATGATGAGTTAAACTGAGTGTTTGGTTCGACATGCCTTGGGATCGTCATACGAGCCATGAGAGGTTGGATAACCTAGTACCTTTGGCGACCCAACCCGGGAGAGGGTTGTGCATGTTTGAGCGAGGGGTAACTCCTTCATGAATGAGGGAAGAGAAGAACCTATAGGGCGGTTGCAAGTAGGATATAACTTGCACCCAGAGTGCGTCAGTAGTGTTGATAGTTAAACGAAACCCTAGTCGAGGGATCTTGATGGAGGGCTTATGAGACAAGCATAAGGGGTTGTGGATAACCTTGAGTAAATATAAGTTCGAGTAGAGGCTTCACTCAGGTAGGGACATGCTTTAGAGCTTGATCCTTCATAAAGATAGAACCTCTTATAGAGAGGTTGGTTGTAGGATTATCTCTAGAGAGAGGGAGCAGACCTCGACCAAGAAAGTTGGAAGCCTAAAACCCCGAAACTTGAGAAACAGCGGGAGTCAAGAATGATGCGACCTAAGTGGATGATAATGGTTGCCTCATGCATAATCCCTGGGGGTTGACGATGTCTGGGTTAGCTTGAGAGTAACCAAACCGTAGAGAGAGGATGATGCTTCTGGTACCTATGGTAACCTACTAAGATGAGATAAAGAATGCTTTAGACCCTGAGGAGGTTAAGGCGCCAGTTGTGAGGCTTTATACCTAGTAGTTGTCCGGGAAGAGGAATCAACTCTGAAGTGTTGCTTGAGTAGAAAGATCATGGGAGTACATGACATATCTTGGACATGCTGGATTCCTGGTTAAGAGAATGAGCATGCAGTTGGATACTCAACAGTGAACCTAGGGTTCCTAGACCTAAGAGGGAAAGCAGTGTACCTAATGCTCATGTTGAGATTTGAGTCTCTATAGTTTCAAGCATGGTTAATGTAGGGGTAAAGGAAACCCCTTAAGGTAAGGGTAGGTTTGATGAACCCCTCACAAATAAGTTGATCCGATGCTGAGGAAAGAGAACGAGTGTGACCTAGCATGGTTTAGTAAGTGGTCCACCTGTGCCTTAGTAGCTGCTGGGTTAGGCATGCCCATGTGAATGTGAACCTTAAGGATGGTTGTAACCTTACTGTCACGAGTTGTAGTTTCCTCCCATCCTGGGAGAGGGACCCTTTGGTAGGGTGTATACCAGTTTTGTTGGTTTTGAGGTAACCTAAAGAGGTTTAATGGAATCTTGAGAAGCTAAGTGAAAAGTACATGGTACAAGAACGAACCAGTAAACCCATAGATAACCATCTCTATGTGCATATGGATGTGTTACCATGGAGGTAACTGATATGGGGCCTGACTAAGGTAGGCAGGTTGCCATGACCCCTGTGAAGGGATGAAAGTCAGTCATGAATGCAAAAAATGATGATGAAGGATTGGGTAAGGTTCTAAGTTGAACATGTAATGTGATATAATCCTAAGTCTATCCTAGGGTCAAGTAGGGATAAGACCGATGGATGTAGGAGTTTCCTAATTCCCTAGTTGCACATGACCATAGGGTCGGGAGGTAACAACTATCATTGTCTGAGGGCCATGAGTCGGGAGATTAATCACCTTCATGAACTCATGTGACCCAAAGGGCAAATGTGTAGGGCACTCTCTGGTGCATATGGGAAGAGGGATGACCCCAAAAGTGTCAGTACCCTATAGACCTAGAGGATATGAACAAGGATTGTGTGTAAACTCAAGTAGATTCGAGGCCAGTTTTCCATGGAAGTAACTTTGATATAATGATGATTGTGATATAGAGACATGAGTTGCACGTTTCAACTGAGATTTGAAGGTGTACTGGCGAGGTGGGCTGTACCATCCCTACTCTTGGAATAGGAAGAACTCTGTATTTGGACGGCCATCAAATGCTTATTTCTTCTTATTATGGGAGTGAGAGATAGGACAATACGCATGCCTTACACCAAGGATAAAGATGATGTAAGTTGGAACGTTGTTACAAGGTATGAGGATAGAATTGATAACATACCTTTGCGGAGAGAATAAAACATGGATGGTTTACAAACACTAAGAGTTTTAAGGATATCATTTTGTGAGGATGTTTTATATTGAACTAAGTGGATTTTTGCAAGTGTTACAAGGAATCACAAGGTTGAGTTTGATCACCATGAGGATGAGCTCAAAGTTCTTTGATGAAGACAACCATAGAGTTCGAGATGAGATGATAAGTGTAGGGCATGGAGGAGTATGTCTTCGACATTAACTAACACCCAAGGATAAGGAGTGGTAATGAATGCTCTGGTTGAGATATGGCTACCTAGTTTAGCTGGAAGCTAGAAGGAATTGAGATTGTTCGACTAACCCTATGTTTGGAGAGAAGATATGTTTTGGCTAACACTCAGATGTAATGAACAAGTTAATGGTTGTTTGGTTAGCCAGTTTAGTCCTTGGTGTAGTGAAAGGATGGTGATAGAACCTCAGATACACTTCTTTGGATAGGAAGGTAATAAAACCCTTTTGAGAGTGGTTTAGGGTTTCTGAGGTATCAAGCTTAAGGAATCATAATGATACAAGAGGACATGATATACCTTGGTACTACAAAGATAGTATGTGATGGTAGCATTCTGGATGCTTAGGACCAAGTTGCATGTAGCATGTGGCCATGTGAGCCAGGAGGTGAAGGACGAACACCATTAACCCAGTGCATGGATATAAAGTATAATGAGTTCCCGAGAAGGAATGAGAGTTCATCATTATGGATGTTGTGAGTCTCTCCTAGACCAAGAAGGTCAAGATACAATATGGGTTATGGTAGATCGCCTTACCTAGATGACATGAGAAAGGAAGAGTTCTGTCAAGGGACAGATCTGGTTTAACTACATATGAAAGAGATGGTTCAATTACACCATGATGCGAATTCAAAAGTTTTTGATGTGACCCAAGGGTTCACTTCCACAAGGTGGAAGTAGATACATGAAGATCTCAATGTTTGTACAAATCACCGCCCCATATTGATGGTTAGTATGATCCAGACTAGAGGGTATGATGAGAGAAAACGTGCTTGTTCAGGGTGATACCATGAAGTAGTTCTAAAGATGTGACGTTAACCACCATAGCCTTATCGGGATGCAAGAAGTTCTATAGGGAGGTTGTGTCGGTCACCACTTCATTATGATGATGTTGGTGAAGGAGGCCTCACGAAGGTCATAGTAGAACCCCAGGTGTGTGCAGATGAAGTCGCTTTGATCGTGCAATGGCTGAAAGAGAGCCCAGTGGTGACGTGAGTCATGAGCTGATACAAAGCAGACTGACATGCAGTTCACTATGGAGGGATATAATGTGAAAATATGACCCCTCTAAGCTACAGCTGAGAGAGCTGAATCCCCAATATATGGGTCCATTTGAGATGGATTGGTGGATATGATTGTGTTTAGCCTTTCCCCACAGGATAACGTGATGTGTAATGTGTTATATGAGTCCGATCTAGAGCACTATGTGAGGTACCCAAGCCATGTGTTAAGCCATGAACCTCTTCAGCTTTTGAGAGGCTGAAATGTCCTGAGTCACCTATGAGGGTACGATATACCAAGGTAAGAAAGAACTCAGATGGAAGAATATGAGATAATGAAGGTTCTTGGAAAGCACCGTGGATAGGGTAAAGCCACATGGTAGTCTTGATGGACATAAGAATGGATTATCCTGTTTGTTTGCTTGCTTGATGGAATTTTGAGGACAAAATTCTCATAAGAGGGGAAGGATGTTACAACCCCAATTTCGTAGGAGTTTTCATAATTGAAATATAATGATTTGTGAATTCTAGACTTAATTATAAAGGTTGTAAGATTTGGTTCAAAGGATGGGCTTCCTTGCAAATATTCCTTTGGATAGGAATTTTGGTGATTCCATTAATTAGATTAATCTATTAATGGATATAAAAGAAGAAAAAAAAAGATTAATATAAGGAAATTAAAAGGGAAATCTTTCGACTTGTATGGTAAGGGATAATGAAATTGACTTGTTTTATTTCGTGGGATCTTCCTTGTAAGCCAAGGAAAAGAGAGAAGGGTTACGTGAAGGAAAAAGGGTAGTTTGCTTTGGATATACCCTGCCATATGTGGATATGTGATGTGTTAAAAGTCTTTCCATCCACATTTACCTTCTATAAATCTCGTGTGTAGGAGGGGAACTCATGCCCGGGTATCTCTCTCCCTCTTTGCCTTCTGTTCATATCCTTCATAGAGGCCCCTAGGGTTTACTCCTAGGATGGTATATATACTAGACCTTGGGTAGCCTCTCGTAGTCAGGGGAGACAGCCCTACTCTCGTTAGTCAGGGTGTTGCCCTACGGGGAGTCCTGTTCCCCCAAACTTGCCAAAATTAATCACCCCAGGAACCCCTCCGCAGACCTGCGAGATGATGTCCGCAGGAGGATCTCTGGCCCTCAGAAGAAATCTGATGACTCCTTTGTTCGGTGCTGCAACTCCATAGCCACCCGAAGGTCCTTTGGCTTCCATTGGACTCTCCAGTGCCAATTACCTCACGCCATCAGCAACCAAGGTTCAGGAAGGGTTGTCCTCCATAGACTGTAGGTGGCGTCGGGAATACTGTCGTCTAAGAGAGATCTGCTTGGTGCCACTGACGAGTAGGTCGGCCACTGCAGCCGCCACGAGAGAGGGAGAGGCAACAACAAAGGTGATCCGGGGTCACTTCTGGGTGTGTAGATGGATCTTGGAGGAGGTTGACTTGTGGTCTGCGAGGGGTGAGGTTGAGACCGAAGGAGGAACTACCACGGAGGAGAAAGGAGGGAAAGTCAGGGGTAGTGGCTTGGGTGGCGGTGGAGAAGATCAACCATCTGTCGGCTTCATCAACCTCTCCGCAGCAGGTGACGGTGCCTTGGGTCATGAAGGAGAGCTTTTCTATGTCGATCGACAGTGCTGGGATGGCGGCGCCTTGCAGCCTCGCCAGTGGGGGCTCTCTGTCGCGGCATCGTGTGGACGCGCGGGCGAGAGTCAGCCACAGCGAAGGACTGTCGCAAGAAAGGAGAAGATAGGGCGAAATGACGTGAGGGACCCAGCGGCTGCACTTTACCCATAAGGGTAAATAGGTAAGTTAACTCTCTTTTTTTATCTGGTCCGCCGTTAAACGAATATCTGATAAAGATGACGTGTCAAGCCATGATTAGTCCTAAAGTAATAATCTTGCAAAAATCGTAGTAAAAGATTGGTAACTCGTATATAGAAGTATTATATATGAAAATTGATCAGGAAAACATGAGGAATCCATTAAAAATAGATTTAGACTCTGAATCTGATCCTAGTTCAAAAAGTAGTCAAAGTTTCTATAGTTAATGCTTTATAATGAGGAAAGAAAACCCTAACTTAATGATGCTATGAATTGGGAAGTTTATATGGATAATCTACAAGTTTATTAGAATGTTGTTAATAAAAATAGTATTTGAAGATTTAAGTAGATAATCCATGGGCTAAATATCTTGATTTCGAGTTTTAATACGTTAATATGCATTAATGGGCTTTAAAACCCTAATGTTAGTAATTATAACTCTTAATGGCTTCAACTATTCAAAATCACAAATAAAGCTCAGATCTGATGATTCTAAGCTATTTCAAATATAAAGATTCTTATTTCTAGATAAATACCCTAAAGGTAGTAATTAGGGTTTTCTCAGGAATAAAAGGGTAAAATTTATGACAAAATGAATTCGTATGCGACTTAGATCATAATGGACTATGAATTGATGACAAATAATGAGTTTGCCATGGATTAAAAGGATTTAAATAGTAGCTTTAATGAAAAGAGGCTTGATGGACTTAACCGGTAGATAATGGTGTTGTTAATCCGAAAATAAGATTAAATATTGTTAAAGGATAACCTTAACATCTTTTGTGATAAATAAATGGGGTTTTCGTGGTCCAAACCTGATCTTAAGGCCCGTAATGGAAAATAAGACAAGATAATTAGGGTTTGATGGACATTTGATAAAAGTAAGATAAAAGTAATAAAAAGGAAGTGAAACCCTAATTATGGTCAAAACCCTAAAAAGGCTAGTAACCCTAAGGCACGAGTAAGTCTATTATATTTGTGTGCCATGATCGATGATATAAAATATTGGATGAATATTTCAGGATTGAATTGTGCTTGCTTGATTTACTCTGGGTTACTTGATTGCTTGGACTTGTTGATTCTACAAATTAGGTATGTGGTTACGCTTATGACTACCTGAATTAGTTTTCTGGGTTTTAACGACGTTTCTATCATGGATTGAAATAAACTGCTGGATGTATTTAATTCATGCAAAGTATAATGTGAATATGACTATCGCATAAGAGATATGCCTACTAGCTCAGATCCTAGTCCCCTCTGTAGCTTAATGAGTTGACCTAGTAAAAAGCTACCAATGGGGTAGGCCCATCAGGTTATTAGATGACTTAGTAAATGACTACCAATGGGGTAGGTCCATCAAGTCACATTGAGTTAGAGATTGGACTACATATGGGTAGTGCCATGCGACTCAACCCTAGATATTGGTCTACCTGTTAGGTAGGATCATGTGGGGTTTAATACAGATCTACCTAGAGAGAGGTGGGATCTTAGTCCACTGCAGGGACAGCATAGAGACAGGGGATAGGAAAGGATTGAGTGGTATGGTTTAAAATGTAATCTTGACTGTTAAATGATAATTGGCTGATTACTTTGTTATTGTAATTGCATGATTATTGTTTCCCCCACATACCAGCTTCTCGCTGACCGACGTTTTGTTTGTCGGCATTTTAGGTACAAATGAAAAGGACAAACAGTAAAGTGGCATATGTGGAATTGAACGAGAAGTAATTTGCACAGGAGGATTAGCTAGATTAGTATCTTCATGGATAGAAGATTAGAAATCCCAGATTTCAAAAGGTAAACAAAGTTTTATTTTATACCAATTTTCAGTTTAGTTGGTAAAGTTTATTAATTGTTATTGATTATTTGTTGAACCTTTGATCCTGTTAATTGAATAACAACTCTATCCTTCGGGTCTCCCTTAATTGGGGGTTACCGGGAGGTGGGGTTGTTACAGTGTGCTTGGTTGCATGTGGTTGCTTGCATCTCAGTCTGTGCACCGATTCCCTACCTCCTTATTCCTGATGTACTCAAGATAACTCAAGATTTCTATCCTACCTTTTCTCCCCCATAATGTAACTCGTAGTTTCCCAATTTAAATGTAAATATGATAGATCTTTTTATATTTCCTATTATGTCAAAGAACGGAGGACAATCTGACGACGACTGAGATGATCAGTTCAAGGCGTGAATCGATCAGTTGGCGATCCAGATGATCGACTCAAGAAGCGAGATGAGAGTGTGGCGACCTGAGGAGATGCACGATGACCAGGTGAATTGATCGGTTGGAGGAGCCAACCGATCGGCTGGTGGCACCTAGACGACCGGCCGGGGCGACCAGGTCATTCATGTGATGAGTTGATCAACTCGGACGGCTATAGCACTTCATCATGGACAGGTTGCATGTGATGTAGACCTAGATGATCGTGATTCCTCTTGGCTCTAGGAATCACATTAGGATGGCCATAATCATCACTTTTATCATTTCACATGTTTTCTATGGGATATAGCATGTATATGATATGTACTATGTATTGTGGTGGTTGGATATGTATATGTACCTGATGGAGCTCTGAGACTTACACCAAAAGATTTTCAGTCTTCCAATGGGAGTCCCAGGGTATTCTATCACCAAAAACCCTAGAGAGGATTGATGTCTTCCCTAGGTTTACCTAGAACTGGTGCTTAGATAACAACTCCAACCCCATAAGAGTATGGAAGCCTTATCATAGTACAGATTTAGGATCGAACCCAAAAGACAACGGTCTTGTTGCAAGCAACAAGATGGAAAACGTACAGCACTTCACTTAGTTATTTTACTAATTGGCACTTATATCAAAAGGTTGGATTTTGATTGGTTTTTAGACTAAAGCATGAAAAGTAAATAACGCAAGTAAAACTAAGATTTAAAAAATGATGATGAATCACTGGGGTTAAGCAGGTATTTACCACCGCTACTCATGCATTGTATATGTACTAAGCAAGCAAGACTTATAAGCTAGATGCATGGATGTTCCACAAGACCGATGCCTTATAAGACAAGAGCGATGTATTGCATCCAAGGATGTTCCACAAGACCGATGCCCATATAAAACAAGAGCGATGCATTGCATCCTTCGATGTTCCACAAAACCGATGCCCATATAAGACAAGAGCAATGCATCACATCCTTCAAGGGTTAAGTAGCTCTCATTCGGTACATTTCTACGTGTCAATGAAGATATGTAGTCTTCCAAAGAGAGAATCTTACTCAACCTCATGAAACGTGCATCTAAAACTAACAAGCGAGCGATAATTATCAAATCGAATAGTATCTTTGTAGGCCTAGTCTCCTATTCGGATAACCTAGCTACGAGAAGTGCGGGAATGTTGCAACGCCAGCCATTCCCGATCAAATGGTCACATGCTTTACATCATTCCCCTCGCAAAGCGTGTTCCTCGACTTACCAAGGTTACTTCCATACAGATGGAAGCGCAACGGATGATAGTGAGTTTACTCCACTCTTTGAGATACACTCCTAGATACCGAAACGGATGCGTGGTGGATACACACACCAGAAACCAACACTAAATCGGTATTCGAGTCTCGAGAGCGGTCATAGACAAACCACAACAAAAGACAATAGATGCATACAAGAACGTGGCCATCATTCAAGCATGTATGAAACGATTTAGAATTAAAACGAAAGGATAACATCTTTTTAGTACAAGGTACAAAACATGGGCAGCGGGGCTAGTCCCCGCGCCCCCGTGGATGGAACTACTCGCTCCTCATAGAGGGAACAACAAAGGAGGAGGCAAGAAGAGATAGAAAGAACATCATCTCCACTGAGGAGAGAAGGTTGAACCCTTGGTGGAGAGAGCAACGATCTTCACCCTTCGTGACTTGCTTGACGACGGATCTTCTCCTCTCACCTTCTTTGTTGATGAGAGAGAAGGTAGCTTTGCAATGGAACGTGAGTCTCAGACCGGCAGCCTCGGGCGGTGGATGGAGTTGTTCTGGTAGTAGAGAGACAGCCTCTGTACGTCTGGACCCTCTCAGGGATGGCCCTTGAGGTCTTATTTATAGGCCTTGAGTGAGGTCAAACGGTCTGGAGACCGTTTGGGTTCAAACGGTCTTGAGACCGTTTGGCGTCAAACGGTCTTGAGATCGTTTGGCGTCAAACGGTCTTGAGACCGTTTGGCGTCAAACGGTTTTGAGATCATTTGGCGTCAAACGGTCTTGGGACCGTTTGAACTCCATGCGGTCTTGGGACCGTTTGGCTTCATGCGGTCTCAGGACCGTTTGAACTCCATGCGGTCTTGGGACCGTTTGGCTTCATGCGGTCTCGGGACCGTTTGAACTCCATGCGGTCTTGGGACCGTTTGGCTTCATGCGGTCTCGGGACAGTTTGAACTCCATGCGGTCTTGGGACCGTTTGGCTTCATGCGGTCTCGGGACCGTTTGAACTCCATGCGGTCTTGGGACCGTTTGGCTTCATGCGGTCTCAGGACCGTTTGAACTCCATGCGGTCTTGGGACCGTTTGGCTTCACTCGGCCTTGAGGTTGGTTTATTCTTTTATGATTTTTTTGTGCTTTTTCTGCAAGTGTAAAAGGAAAAAGTTAGTTTGATGATGTATTTACAAAAAGGGGTAAAATTAGGTTTATGTACCGAATAAACGTAAAAAGAGTATGGAAAACTAAAGAAAAAGACTAAGATAAACTACTAAAATAGGAGGTTATCACCCCCCCTAACTTAGAGTCTAGCTTGTCCTCAAGTTAGATAGAGCTGAGACATGAATTGGCGAGGCGATCTTAATTAGGGTCTCCATACTCTTGCTTCAATTCTTGACCTGAGTTCCCCAGGGGTCATATCGAGGCTTATTGCATGCCTTGATTCTTTTGGATTTCGAGAGTTGCTTGGATCTCAGGGTTTTTCCGTATCTCAAAATTTGCCTTGGGACCACATTTATTTTGTGCATGCCGTTGACTCTAATCAACTTTATACCTCTCTGGAAACCTACTGGAAGCTAGAGAGGGTATGAGGGTTGGCTAAAGGCTTTGAAGTGTAGCTCCCCTTCGAGTGGGGGAGGGGCTGTCTATGCTTTTTAGGATCTCACTACCGGGCACGACACATCTGCCTTTATGAGGGCAGCTGAATGTACCGGCCGGGCAAGTCCTTTATGAGCCTTTTCGTATACTTGGAACTTTTAGGGTTTCACTACCGGACGCGACACATCTGCCTTTGTGAGGGCAGCGGAATGTGCCGGCCGGGTGAGCCCTTTATCAGTTCTTCATATAGGTCCTTATGCGTGGCACAACTCTCATGATTTTATTCGTCTCTCTGGCTTTTATTCAAAAAGTCACAGGCTTGGGTTTTGGAATGAGGATTTATTTTGGGCGGCCAAGCCTCTTTTATTTTGAAGAGAGGAAAGCTGTTCTTAAAGTTTTTCAGCATGTACTTATTTGGTTTATGGTCCACTTGCAGAACTTTTTGATTTGGAAGCTACCTAATTTCCCTCTCATCCTCGAGATCTCGGCTTATTTAAACCCTGATTTTGACCTGTGGAGAGTCAGATAAAGAATTGAAGCAAAAATATGGGATCCATAGTAGGTGGGAATTGGTAAATCGCCATTTGATGTCTGAGTGCTATTTATTTGTAAGACTAACATGATTCTAGAGTTAGTTGAGGTGACTATTTAGGGAATTGTAAAAAGGAAAAGGGAGTATAGAAGTTGATACCTAGCCCTTGTCTAATGAATCCCCCCTAACTTATCACACACTCTGTCCCCAGAGTGGCAAAGTGATAGGTTGAGAAGTCAATAGAACAAGGGCTGTGAGTTAAGGCGGATTTTCGGTAGCCCCTGGAGATCGGAGTAGAGTGGATGCGAATTGCCCTCGTAAAGATGGGGGCATTTATGGCAGAAGGCTGGGCGATTGAAATGCTCTTTGCTGTATGCCTTGGAGTGGTGACTCAGGAGCTCCATTAATTTCGCAGCGCACTCTTTTGCAATTTTGTCTTGATATTGTCTAGCAGATCCTTTGCTTGATCATACTTCAAGTTACTGTGGTAGCTTCTGCCTTCAACATCAGTTTCCTTGGGATGTCCTACTTCATCATCCATGGATTAAGTCAGGTAGCTGCTATTCTCAATATTGATTCCATCTTCCATGTTGCCACTAACTGGAGGATGGTCTTTGTTGCAAGTGCTGCTTGAAATGTGCTGCTTGGTTACACAAAAGTTCATGATATCTTTGTCCTTCAGAAGTAGCTCAAAGACAAATACATCTCCAATCCTCAGATCGTTTTCTATCTGAAAGTCGTACCAACCAACACCCATTTTGGATATCCTACGGTTCCCATCCTGATAGTGAAAAAGTTTTACGGGAAACTGCTTTGCTGAATAACTAAGTAATGCTCGACCAATTCCCCAAATGTTGTTCTGCTTCACAAATTGAGAGGGAATGCGCAAGTAAGAAATTTGTAGAAAATACGTGATGTTGCAGCCTTGCGCTTTCCCTCTGTCTCTTGGGCAGAGGAGTCTTCATCGGGGTTCGGTGTGTAGTTATATCTTTTACATTGAAAGCAAAAAGGAAACGAAGACCGAACGGTTTCAGGACCGTTTGGTTCCAAACGGTTTCAAGACCGTTTGGCCTCAAACGGTTTCAAGACCGTTTGGCCTCAAACGGTTTCAAGACCGTTTGGTTCCAAATGGTTTGAGGACCGTTTGGCCCCAAACGGTTTCAAGACCGTTTGGTTCCAAACGGTTTTGAGGACCGTTTGGCCTCAAACGGTTTCAAGACCATTTGGTTCCAAACGGTTTGAGGACCGTTTGGCCCCAAACGGTTTCAAGACCGTTTGGTTCCAAACGGTTCTGAGGACCGTTTGTCCCCAAACGGTTTCAAGACCGTTTGGTAAGCAAAGAGTCGCAGGTCGCCGACGCGGGAGAAGGTGGAACGGTGCAAAGGTGAAGAACGCGCCGTCGCCTTTGAAAACGATGAGAGAACGGCGGTGGCGATGAAAGCGGTGGAAGAGTTGGTGAAGTCTTTTTACAGCGACGGCGATGGCGAAGAGGGAGACGTCATGCGATGGTAAAGGAAACGGCAACTGGCGCCATGATGGTGATGGCAAAACGGCGCGGCGATGAAGGCGATAGAAGAGTCGGTGAACTCGGTCGATAACGACGGCGATGGCAACGTAAGTAGCGACTGGCGATGGAATGAGCAACAGGAGCAAAAAGGGAAGCTCTTCGCACGAAAGCTCTGGAGAAATCGAAGGTTCGAAGAGAGAAAGACGGAGGGGTAGGGTCGATATTTATAGTGATAGGTGGGTGACCTTTTGTATTCCAAACGGTTTGAAGACCGCTTGGTCCCAAGCAGTCTCAAGACCGTTTTGGTCCCAAACGGTTTCAGGACCGTTTGGTCTCAAACGGTTTCAAGACCGTTTGGTCCCAAACGGTTTGAGGACCGTTTGGTCCCAAATGGTTTCAGGACCGTTTGGTCCCAAACGGTTTGAGGACCGTTTGGTCCCAAACGGTTTCAGGACCGTTTGGTCCCAAACGGTTTGAGGACCGTTTGGTCCCAAGCGGTTTGAGGACCGTTTGGTTCCAAACGGTTTGAGGACCGTTTGAAGTCCAAACGGTTTCAAGATTGTTTGGCTCCAAACGGTTTGGAGGCCGTTTGGAGGGGCACAAAGGGTTTGTATATTTTTATGTTGTTTGCTTTATGTATTGTTTTTGTAGTTTTGATTATGTAGATTTTTTGTATTTTTAGATTAATGATGAAAGAACTTAAAGAAAGTAAAACAAATTCAAAAGAAAAATAAAAGACTAGAAATTAGAGAAGGTGATACTGAGGTCTTGGGTTGCCTCCCAAGAAGCGCCTTGGTTTTACGTCACTGGCTCGACGAAACTGTAAGGTTGTTATGCTGTGGGCGTAGCATCTCTGATATCGAGGGTTTGTTGACGTGTTTTGTCTTCCTGAGTGTAGTATCTTTTTAAACGGTGCCCGTTAACCGTTCGTTCTCCTCCGTTGTTGTCGATGATAATGGCGGCTCCAGTTGGGTAGATATGTTTTATGGTGAAGGGTCCGGACCATTTTGTTCGGAGCTTTCCGGGGAATAATCTGAGCTTGGAGTTGAATAAGAGCACTTTGTCGCCAACGGCGATATCTTTTCTCTTAAGATGTCCATCGTGCCACATTTTTGTTTGCTCTTTATAGATTCTGGCACTGTGATATGCTGTCATTCGGAGTTCTTCTAGCTCCTGTAGCTGGAGTTGTCTGTTCTCCCCTGCGCTTTTAAGGTCAAAGTTTAGTTGCTTGATGGCCCACCAAGCTTTATGTTCCAGTTCTACTGGAAGATGACATGATTTGCCGTACACCAAACGAAACGGAGTTGTTCCAATTGGTGTTTTGTAAGCAGTACGGTATGCCCAGAGGGCGTCAGGAAGTTTGGTGGACCAATCAGTGCGGTTTTTATTCACTGTTTTTTCAAGAATCGCTTTTATCTGTCTATTGGATACTTCTACCTGGCCACTAGTTTGTGGGTGGTAAGGTGTGGCAACTTTGTGATGGACTCCGTATTTTCTCAGTAACGCTTCGAAACTTCGTTCCAGGAAATGGGTCCCGCCATCAGATATGACCGTTCTTGGGACTCCAAATCTCGGAAAAATAGTGTCTTTGAACAATTTGACAACAGGTTTGGAGTCATTGGATACGGTGGGTACAGCTTCGACCCACTTTGAGACGTAATCCACTGCGACCAAAATGTAAGAGAAGCCATATGATGAAGGGAAAGGTCACATGTAGTCTACCCCCCATACATCAAACAGTTCAATTTCCTGCCACATGGTAAGAGGCATTTCATCCCTTTTTGATATGTTGCCCGAAAATTGGCATTTATCACAGGCTTTGACAAAATCATGTGAGTCTTTTGATATGGTGGGCCAAAAAAAACCAGATTGTAGAACTTTTATGGCAGTTTTCTTGGCGCCCATGTGCCCCCCTGTGGGTCCGGAGTGGCAGTGTTCCAAAACCGAGGTTATTTCTTCTTCTGGAAGGCACCGGCGAAAAAGTCCATCGGCACAGAGGTAAAATAAGTAGGGTTCGTCCCAATGATAACGTTTTATATCATGAAGGAATTTCCTTTTATCCTGATATGAAGCAGACGGGTGGATGATCCCTGTGGCTAGATAATTGACGATATCAGCAAACCAAGGAAAACTATGAGTGGCCTTCATAAGCTGATCATCAGGAAGAGAATCCCTGATAGGGATTTTATCTTTTTCTTCAACCTCGATTCTGCTGAGGTGATCGGCTACAACGTTCTCTACGCCACTTTTATCTTTGATTTCTAGGTCGAATTCTTGAAGCATTAATACCCAGCGAATGAGCCTGGGTTTGGCGTCCTGTTTCTGGATCAGATGTCGGATAGCAGAATGGTCACTGTAAACGATGACTTTAGAGCCAATCAGGTAAGAGCGGAATTTTTCGAAGGCGTAGATGATAGACAAAAACTCTTTTTCCGTGGTCGTGTAGTTTTTCTGTGCTTCGTCAAGCGTTTTTGATGCATAGTAGATGACATAGCGTTTTTTATCGATCCGTTGTCCTAAAACGGCTCCTATGGCATAATCACTTGCGTCGCACATGATTTCGAATGGTTGCGACCAGTCTGGAGCCCTTAGAATAGGTGCGGAAATTAATGCTTCTTTAAGGGTAGAGAAACTTCGCATACATTCTTGGTCGAAAATGAACTCGACATCTTTTGTCAGGAGTTGGGTCATGGGTTTAGCTATTTTCGAGAAATCTTTGATGAACCTTCTGTAGAACCCTGCATGACCTAGGAAAGCTCGAACGCCCCTTATGTCCTTCGGAGGTGACAACTTTGAGATAACATCAATCTTTGCTTTGTCGACCTCAATTCCCTTATCACTTACTCTATGTCCGAGGACGATACCTTATGTTACCATGAAATGACATTTTTCCCAATTCAGGATAAGGTTCGTTTCCTTGCAACGTTGCAGGACTCGTTCAAGATTATTTAGACAGTTATCGAAAGAATCTCCATAGACAGAGAAATCGTCCATAAAGACTTCCATAACAGATTCGGTTAATCCGGCGAAGATGGAAGACATGCAGCGTTGGAAAGTAGCAGGAGCGTTACATAGCCCGAACGACATTCTTCTGAAAGCATATGTCCCAAAGGGACAAGTGAAGGTGGTTTTTTCTTGGTCCTCTGGATGTATGGGTATTTGGTAGAACCCGGAGTAACCATCGAGATAATAGAAATACTTTTGGTGGGCCAAGCGCTCTAGGACTTCGTCAAGGAAGGGTAGAGGGTAGTGGTCTTTTCTTGTAGCTTTATTCAACTTCCTATAATCGATGCAGATTCGCCACCCCGTTACAGTCCTAGTAGGTACGAGCTCATTTTTATCGTTGATCACTACAGTAGTGCCCCCTTTCTTTGGGACAACTTGAACAGGACTGACCCACTGAGAGTCAGAGATAGGATAGATCATGCCAACTTTGAGAAGTTTGAGGACCTCCAAACGAACTACCTCTTTCAGGTTTGGGTTCAACTTTCTTTGATGTTCACGAGTGGGTTTAAATTCTTCAACCATAGGAAGCTTGTGCATACACAGAGTCGGGTTTATGCGTGTGAGGTCGGTTATTTTATAACCAATGATCTTTTTGTGCCTCCTTAGTTTGTCCAGAAGCCTGACTTCTTGGTCTTCGGTAAGGGTGGAGCTGATAATAACTGGGCATAATTCTTCCTTATCCAGGAAAACATATTTGAGCCATGTGGGTAAAGTCTTCAATTCAGGGGTTTTTGGTGGTTCTGCTGCTTCAATGGTAGTGATGGCTTTAAGCTCTTCAAAAGTAGCCTTTGGTGCTTCTTCTATCTTTTCTAGGTATTGGATACATTGCTGGACTAGTTCATTTGCAGAGAACTCAACTTCTGGATTGATAAGAGCATTTTCAAGTTCGTCGATTGGCTCAGAGATTTCTAATTGCGACATTTGTTGAATTGCGTCTAAAAGAAAAACCTCTTCTTGGATGCTGGGGCCTTTCATACTATCAAGGACGCGGAATTGAATTGCTTCTTTTCCGAGCCTAAGAATGATGGTTCCAGCTTCTACATCGATTAGTGCTCTGGCTGTAGCTAGGAAAGTCCTGCCGAAAATGATCGGATACCTCAAGTCTTCTTTGATATTCATGATGACAAAATCACATGGAACGTAGGCATCCTTTCCTATCCTTACTGGGACATCTTCGATGATTCCCAATGGTGCGGTTATGGTGGAGTCGGCTAGTTGAATAGTCATAGCTGTAGGCAGTAGGTCAGTGAAACCAAGGCGTTGGCACATTGAGTAGGGCATAATGGATATACTAGCCCCGAGGTCAGCCAATCCTTTCTTTGTGGACGCATTTCCAATGCAACATTGGATTCCGAAGGAACCTGGGTCCTTCTTCTTTTTGGGTAGTTTGTTCAGGATGATGTCAGATGTGGTTTGGGCGAGCTTGACGATCTCCTGCTCTTTAGTGATATACTTACGCGATAGCAAAGTTTTGAGATACCTTGCCCATGCTGGTACTTCGGATAGAGCGTCAAGGAGTGGGATGTCAATATAAAGTTTCTTCATTTCTTCCTTGAATTTCTGAAACCTGGCATCCATTTTTGTTTCTTGCAGTCTGCCTGGGTACGGAATCCTTGGTTTGAATTGCGGGACTTTGGATTCTGCAGGTACATGCTCTTTGTTTTCATCCTTTGTGCCTTCGGAGGGTTTTTCAATCCCTTGTTGTGAAATCTCTTTCGTCATAAAAGTGGGCACATCATCATCATCTAGAGTAATCTTGATGGGTTCAGGAAGTATGCGTCCCAACCTTGTGGTGACGGCATTCAGCTGTTCGTGTTTGTTTTGCCCGTACTTAGAGTTTGGTTCAGGCTGCCCATCAAAAGTGCTTGCCGAAGGTTTCAACTGTGCAGCAATCTGAGCAAGCTGGGTTTCAACTGCCTTTTGTTGGGCTTGTTGGTTAGCCAACATGGTTTGCTGAGACTGAAGCATTTGTTTTATCAAAGATAGCTCATCTTCCGGTTGTGTAGTGAAGTTTTTCTAAGGGTTTTGTTGTTGAGACTGTTGAGTATGCAACTGTGGGTGAAGCGGGGAATGGGTGTACTGATAGTAGGCTGATTGATTTCTAGGGTAGTTAGCCCTAGGGAAATTGTTCCTTGGGTTCCCTTGATTTTGGTTAAAATTGTTTGGAAACCCAGGAGGCAGCCTACTGTCAAATCCCCCTTGTGTCTGATGTTGCGGATTCGCAGTTCCAGAAGGATTTCCATACTGGAATCCAGGATGGTTCCTTGGTTGACTGGGATTATAATAAACTTGTCCGGGAATAGTGTGGATGGAGTTGACTTGCTCTGGAATCTGATCTTCAGCCTGATTAGTGATGGCCTCATAGGATTGTGGTGGTGGATGCAGATCCATCATTACATTATAGAGTATTCCGCAGGAAAGAGTCGGATGATCCGAAGAATGACAAGCCTCACAGGATCCTGTGACGGCTTTGACTTGATGAACCAGCGGGGTTTTCTTCTTATCAATTTCCCCTAGAGTTGTTTCAAGGGTTTGTTGTTTATGAGCGATTGTCTTCAAAGCTTCGGCTATTGACTTTAGTTCCATAGATTCTTCAGCTTTAAAGACTTTTAAGATGCCTTTTCCGGCTGACCGCCCCCAATTGGACTGGTTTTCGGCTCCTAAGGTAACGATCTTCCAGGCATCTTCATAGTTTTTCCTCATGAAATTTCCTCCAGATGAGGAATCTAGGAACTGTTTAATGTCATCGCTTACCCCCCGATAAAAAGTTTCAATCAATTGATTCTGTGAAATTCCATGATGAGGGCATTTGCGTAGAAGTTCCTTGAATCTTTCCCATGCCTCAGCGAGGGTTTCTCCAGGTAGCTGGGAGAAATGGTTGATCTGCCCTCTGATTTCATAGGTCAGCGAGGGTGGAAAGAACTTCTCCAAGAATTTTTCCTCTAGAGGGGCCCAAGTGGTTATGATGGGTTCTCTGTCCAATGAGTTGTACCAACTCAAGGCCCTTCCAGATAAGGTGAAATGAAACAGGTGGAGCATTATTGCGTCGAAAGCAATACCAGCTTGCGGGACCAGGCGGCATAATGCCTTAAACCGTTTCAAATGGTCCATGCAATCGTCTCCTGAACCTCCTGAGAAGGAAATTCCTTGCATAATCTGGACCCACTGGGTCCGAATCTCAAAGTTTGGGATGTTGATGATCGGAGGCCGGACCGGGTGGTTGTCTTCATAATTCTTCGGGACAGCATAGTCCCTCAGTTGCTTGTTTCGTAATTCGAGCTGAGTAGCCTCGGTCTCTGCTCTTATGCGGGCTTGCTCTTCTGCTCGTATCTCCGCTAGTAGTTGGGCACGGGTGTCTGCAATGAGTTGTGCCCGTTGTCTTCCAATGGGAGTCCCAGGGTATTCTATCACCAAAAACCCTAGAGAGGATTGATGTCTTCCCTAGGTTTACCTAGAACTGGTGCCTAGATAACAACTCCAACCCCATAAGAGTATGGAAGCCTTATCATAGTACAGATTTAGGATCGAACCCAAAAGACAATGGTCTTGTTGCAAGAAACAAGATGGAAAACGTACAACACTTCACTTAGTTATTTTACTAATTGGCACTTATATCAAAAGGTTGGATTTTGATTGGTTTTTAGACTAAAGCATGAAAAGTAAATAACGCAAGTAAAACTAAGATTTAACAAATGATGATGAATCACTGGGGTTAAGCAGGTATTTACCACCGCTACTCATGCATTGTATATGTACTAAGCAAGCAAGACTTATACGCTAGATGCATGGATGTTCCACAAGACCGATGCCTTATAAGACAAGAGCGATGCATTGCATCCAAGGATGTTCCACAAGACCGATGCCCATATAAAACAAGAGCGATGCATTGCATCCTTCGATGTTCCACAAGACCGATGCCCATATAAGACAAGAGCAATGCATCACATCCTTCAAGGGTTAAGTAGCTCTCATTCGGTACATTTCTATGTGTCAATGAAGATATGTAGTCTTCCAAAGAGAGAATCTTACTCAACCTCATGAAACGTGCATCTAAAACTAACAAGCGAGCGATAATTATCAAATCGAATAGTATCTTTGTAGGCCTAGTCTCCTATTCGGATAACCTAGCTACGAGAAGTGCGGGAATGTTGCAACGCCAGCCATTCCCGATCAAATGGTCACATTCTTTACATCATTCCCCTCGCAAAGCATGTTCCTCGACTTACCAAGGTTACTTCCATACAGATGGAAGCGCAACGGATGATAGTGAGTTTACTCCACTCTTTGAGATACACTCCTAGATACCGAAACGGATGCGTGGTGGATACACACACCAGAAACCAACACTAAATCGGTATTCGAGTCTCGAGAGCGGTCATAGACAAACCACAACAAAAGACAATAGATGCATACAAGAACGTGGCCATCATTCAAGCATGTATGAAATGATTTAGTATTAAAACGAAAGGATAACATCTTTTTAGTACAAGGTATAAAACATGGGCAGCGGGGCTAGTCCCCGCGCCCCAGTGGATGGAACTACTCGCTCCTCATAGAGGGAACAACAAAGGAGGAGGCAAGAAGAGATAGAAAGAACATCATCTCCACTGAGGAGAGAAGGTTGAACCCTTGGTGGAGAGAGCAACGATCTTCACCCTTCGTGACTTGCATGACGACGGATCTTCTCCTCTCACCTTTTTTGTTGATGAGAGAGAAGGTAGCTTTGCAATGGAACGTGAGTCTCAGACCGGCAGCCTCGGGCGGTGGATGGAGTTGTTCTGGTAGTAGAGAGACAGCCTCTGGACATCTGGACCCTCTCAGGGATGGCCCTTGAGGTCTTATTTATAGGCCTTGAGTGAGGTCAAATGGTCTGGAGACCGTTTGGGTTCAAACGGTCTTGAGACCGTTTGGCGTCAAACGGTCTTGAGACCGTTTGGCGTCAAACGGTTTTGAGATTGTTTGGCGTCAAACGGTCTTGGGACCGTTTGAACTCCATGCGGTCTTGGGACCGTTTGGCTTCATGCGGTCTCGGGACCGTTTGAACTCCATGCGGTCTTGGGACCGTTTGGCTTCATGCGGTCTCGGGACCGTTTGAACTCCATGCGGTCTTGGGACCGTTTGGCTTCATGCGGTCTCGGGACCGTTTGAACTCCATGCGGTCTTGGGACCGTTTGGCTTCATGCGGTCTCGGGACCGTTTGAACTCCATGCGGTCTTGGGACCATTTGGCTTCATGCGGTCTCGGGACCGTTTGAACTCCATGCGGTCTTGGGACCGTTTGGCTTCACTCGGCCTTGAGGTTGGTTTATTCTTTTATGATTTTTTTGTGCTTTTTCTGCAAGTGTAAAAGGAAAAAGTTAGTTTGATGACGTATTTACAAAAAGGGGTAAAATTAGGTTTATGTACCGAATAAACGTAAAAAGAGTATGGAAAACTAAAGAAAAAGACTAAGATAAACTACTAAAATAGGAGGTTATCAGTACCTCATCTAAATATTAAGTCTTTTACAACTTCCATTAGCGGCACACATGAAAAACTTGATCGACCAAGCATAGGTTATGCCAAAGCGTGTTGCGCTGTCTATCTCATGGAAGTGTGAAGGGTAAACATGTAGGTTTTGCTAAAGCAGGGTGCATGTTTACCGTGTCGGCTTTTGGGTTAGACTTAACTGGTGATTCTTAGAGCGTCTAAGCCCAGAGGCACAGAATGTTCATGGCAAGGTGTTGCACATATTCATTCATCAAGAGTTGCATATGATGCAATTGGTATGATGGCCTACCTAAATAGTCAAGATTGTGGGCGATCAGCCAAAGCTGACTCATGACTTGATGATATATGGATCTTGACCCACTAGAAGATTGTACGCTACAATCTTCCGAATTGATGGTGAGGGCTATCAATTTGAACAAAAATAGTGGGAGCGATAAGTAATTAAAGTCCTAATTATATCGTCAACCTTTCAAATAAGTCAAAATTGAGTTTTGGACTAAATTGCATATATTTCCTTTTGTAGTACAAATGACAACAAACAATAATCACTTTTCGTTGCGATCGGTCCTTGAAAAGGACAAGCTAAATGGGACTAACTTCCACGACTGGTTTAGGACATTGAGAATTTTTCTCACTCAAGAGCGAAAGCACTATGTCCTGGATACTCCAGTTCCAGAGGAACTTGCTCCTACCGCACCAAAGGCAGAAAGGGATGCTTATAAGAAGCATTATGAAGATGCCATTGATGTAAAGTGCTTGATGTTGTGCTCCATGAACCACGAGTTGCAGAGACAACATGAGAACATGGGTGTCATTGAGATGATTCAGCATCTCAAGAACATGTATGAAGATCAAGCACGGCAAGAGAGATATGATGTCTCTAAGGCGCTATTCAAGTGTGTCATGACAGAAGGAGATCCAGTTGGTTCTCACACGCTCAAAATGATTGGGTATGTGGAGAACCTGACAAGACTGGGATTTCCCTTGAGCCAAGAGTTGTCTACTAATGTGATACTACAATCATTGCCAGAATCCTATAGTCAGTTTGTGATGAACTACAACATGAACAACTTTGACTAGCCATTGATAGAGTTGTTGGGCATGTTGAGGACAGTCGAGGCACATATGAAGAAGGACAAGCCTAAGTCTTTGATGATGATTAGCAACAAGAAAGGCGAGTCTAAGTGCAAGGGAAAAGGCAAGGCTAAGAAAGGTTCTGATGCTAGCCAGCAGCCCAAGTCGTCTTCAACTCTCAAAGCCAAGGGAGGCGTGACCAAGAGAGGGAATTGCCACCATTGTCAAAAGCCAGGACATTGGAAAAGTAATTGTCCTCTCTATCTGGAAGAACTAAAGAAGAAGGAGGCGACAGACGTCTCCACCTGAAGGTATCATGAAATAAACTTGTAACATTTTTGAGGTATATGATACCAAGATATAAAATGTAAAGCACCCAATAAATGGGGCAAATGTTGCCGCCATAGATAGGAGTAATTTAGTTTATTTTTAGCCTTGAAGGCATGTAATAGAGTTATGAACTGCTATTTCATATTTTCCAATTGATAGAAACATCCTAATTTTTGCATATTGTATGACAATGATGGCAATTAATAAAGTTGATGTTTCAATCTTTGTGGCAATGCCTTGTTTATCTTGTGGTACTTGGTATGCATAAGATAAAATGATACCTAAAAGTTACTAATAACTCAAACAATCAAGTTAGCATAAATCATGAGAAATTCATTTCTAGTTTCCATATGATGGAAAAATCTAGACTCTTTTGGTTAGAGAACCAGTAAGAGACATGAATCTCTTAGACATGATTAATCAATCTTCACTAGTCATAGTGGGAGATTAATTATCCTATTAGGTATAATACATGTGATTTATTTACATACCTATTAGATTTAATGCTAATACTTTAAGCACTGTTTAGAGAAATACCAATATGAATATCTTGAAGTGTTCAAGAATATCATAGATGAAGTATGAATTTGGTAAAGTGTTAATTCTTGATGAGATCAATGAATGAAATACTTGAACCAAATGTTTGAGAACCTTATGAGTGATTATGATAAACATCATAGTAAGCTCGTGATTAAGGCATGGTGATGTCTAAATCTAAAGGAGTCATACTCTAAGGAGTTAGAGGATGATTATCAAATAACTAATTTCTTCTTAAATAAAGAATACCCCACACTAATAAAGGACATTAAGAATCACAAGTTATGAGTTCTTATATCCTTGACAGATACACCTTGATCATCTATATGATAAGGTGGTCATGAATATGAGGAACCAGATTTTGAGTTATGGTTTATGACCATTACATCCTAAATGACTTCCATGTAAACCATAAGGTATGACCTTGATGGTAGCACCCATTGGGATGAAATCCATAAGTACGAATGTGTCTTAAATGTTAAGACACATGGATAAAATTTTGAGAAGGATGATGCTTGTTGATTGCAACTTAATGACTATGAGATTTGGCATACAGATACTAAAACCACATTCCTACAACGAATAAAATGAGGATGTGTACGTGACACAACCTATAAGGTTTATGAATCCATTAATGCAAATGAAGTCTATAAGTTACAATCGACTAATCAATGTGATTGATTAAGTACAAGCAACTCAGATATGGATCTTTACTTTGATGATATAGTCAAAGGGTTTGACTGATATGTCAAAGATAAAGAAGGGATTTGTGATTTAGTGGGATCATATTCACATTCCACATGATGATGTGAAATGGAAATGTTCTAGAATGGAAATCCAAAGTGGAAATTATCTTTAAGGAAGATAGAGACATTTCCTATGTGATAGGAATAGAGATCTATAGATATAGTTCTCAAAAACCTCTTGACCTGAAAAGAGAGAGCATGCATTGGCAATCTATACTGAAGGGTTCAGTGTGCATAGATTTAGTGGGAAAAAACTTGTCCATGTTACATGGAGTTAGTATCCCAAGGCCAAGTGTCCAATTCTTATGAAGAATGGAAACACTAAGAATATATATGGATCTATCATGTATGCAATCATCCCATTATCTTGCATGTATAGGACACATCAAGAATAAAATACATTCATCATCTTGTATGTAGGACATGACAATATGATGTGCTCATCCTGATAACTCGTATGTGGGACATGATGAGTGGATGTTTGTCTAGTTCCGATAAGGGTTACTGGAATACCATAAGAACTTGATAAGTACTTGAGAAGTACTAGTTCTATGGAAATCAGGAAGGATACACTGTAAAGAGTTACACTGATGCAAACTTCCAAAAAGGACAGAAAATTAATCGCAAATATATATGGGATATATAAAAGTGAATGTTTGTTGATAAATGGAAACGTTCCAATAAAGTCATTTTAAAAGGAAATTTTGAGTATTCGTGTGTTAGAGAACATGAGTGGATACTATATGGATCTGGAAGTTCATGAGATGAACTTATGATTATTCCGGTCATTGATGACAACTTAGGAGTGCTTGGTCATGCAATGTGGCTAAAGGTTAGCAAAGGAATACTAGATCGCATATTACGACAACTCCATCTCATACTTGTGATGTACAGTGAAGAGATGAGAGACATGCAATTAATACTGACTTTGGCAAGGTGTGGCCATAACTCACTGTGTTAGCACTAGAGCATAGTAACATGTGGGACATGTTTAAAGATCACTATGAATATGATTCAAGGGTGATTGGCTCACAGTGCAAGTGGGAGTCTGTTGGTATGTATGCCCTAAGAGCAAATCATGGGATGATTGGTGGGATACATTAAGATTGATTTGATAAACATCAAAGGAAAGCTTCCAATTCTTTCTGGTTCAGTCGTATGAGATAATGATAGAACATATTGAATTTCTAGAGAATGACAGCACTCAATGATGTATTCTTTCAGGTTAAGGACATGAACGATGAGATCATACAGATGCTAAGAGTTTGTACATTCTTATTATGTCCCTAGTCGGATGTCATTGTGGAAGGTAGATAGACAGAAATGACACACAAGACTAGATTGTGGTGTTGGTTGATGACAGAATCTCGTTAGTCATGATATGGAGATATCAAACCAAACACATAGGTACTTGTTAGAGAACAAGTGTACCGGACAGACCCACCATGAGTTTGACACATGGAACCATGACATGGTAGTCACAGTCAGTTCTCATAGTGATGGTGGTGAGTGTGATTCTTTGACCTAAAATCACTACACTCAACACATGTCGTTGGGTACACTTTGACATCATCAAACGCAGTCCTGAAACATGGGTTGTTATAAAGGTGATGATTGCGTGGCTTTGACACATGGGGCTTTTGAGGGGTGAGTGATACATATGGGATTTGTCTCTCCTGAGGGAGTTTGATATCCATGTCCACTTGATGAGTATGATTGAGATAGGTGTGCACGCATGTGTGAATCAGTATGTGATATTGATGTCATACATATCTCCTCCAATCTACTCTGAGATCAAGAAAGTGAATGAACATTGAAAGGATGACTGTTCCATGCCTTGAGTTCATTCAGGATATCAGTGACAAAGGAATTATACATTCACTGTAACACCATTCATGGATTGTAGGATAGAAAGTTGTTCTCCAACTTTCCTTTTCACTTGGGTAGCACTGATGTGCGACTAGGCACCACTCTTTGCTTGTGAAGTCATAAGTGTTATAGACTTTCACTGCCAACGTGAAATGGACCTGTAAGGTCACACACATAGGATTTAACCTGGAAGACGAGTTTATCCACAAATGATTTTTAGATTGATTACTAAAGGAGTTTAGTAGTTCAATTAAACACTCATTCAATTGATAGCTCAATATCAAAGTGTTCGAGGTGTTGGACCGATTGATTAGAGTATCAGATTGATTGAAACTGCAATTGACTGATTTTGCACAGTCTGCACTCCCAATCGATCGGCTCATGAGTTGAACCAATCAGCTCAGGTTGGTTCAAAGTACAACTCAGAACACCAATTGCTCTGCAAAGTTGTCGTTCTCTATGGTTGTGATAACTAAGAGAGCCCGACCAAGTGCTACCCGATAAGAGAGGCACAACAAGGGAAAGACAACTACAGAAAGGCAACTGGTTGTAGGAGAGTGTGTCGGTGACTAGTACGCCGACAGGAGGGTGTGACTCCTTCCGATTCCTTGTGGGACAAGGAGATCAGAGTTCCAGGTGGTCCGTGTGGACTACTTCAGAGGCGGGAGACTTCTGTCGCTCGCAGGACAATCGTCAATCCCGACAGTCCCCGTGAGACCAGGAGATGCACAAACACCATCCAAGACTAGAGGTGAAGACCGCGTAAGCTGCAAGGTAATGTCGCCGAGCAAGCCTCGGGACAAGGTATGTCTCTACAAACCATCCTTCCAATTGTATAGATATTGACGCGATTCCTTTATTCTGGGTTTCAGGAGAAGAAACTTTTTGTTTCCGCTGCCTTCTCTATCTCCACTAAAACCCAACAGTTACCACTGTGGACAGACTGGGCACTTGAGGTCAAATTGTCCACAGAGAGAGGTTGAAGTGACACAACAGCCGAGGCAGAATCAGCAAGGGTCAGATAGATAGCAGCCCAGTGGTAGCAGAGGGCAAGGACACGGTCAAGCGTCACAAGCGGGATCGTCTACTAAAGGAAGCAGAGGACGTGGACAGCAAGTGATAACCTCCCATTTTTGTGATGTTATCTTACTAGTTTTTATTAATTTTCCATACTCTTTCTTAGATAAATTAGATATATTCCTTAACTTTCTGTGTTATTATGAATTCACCATTAAACTAACATTTATCTCCTTCTTACAGAAAAACCCAAAAAAAATTGCAAAAGGGGCAAACAGTCTGAAGACCGAATGAAGTCCAAACGATCCCAAGACCGAATGAACCCAAACGGTCCCAAGACCGAATGAACTCAAATGGTCCCAAGACCGAATAAAGTCCAAACGGTCCCGAGATCAAATAAAGGCAAACGGTCTGGAGACCGAATGAAGTCCACATGGTCCCAAGACCGAATGAACTCAAATGATCCCGAGACTGAATAAAGACAAATAGTCTGGAGACCGAATGAATTCCAAATGGTCCCAAGACCGAATGAACTCAAACGGTCCCAAGACCGAATGAAATCCAAACGGTCCTGAGACCAAATAAAGGAAAACAGTATGTAGACCGAATGAAGTCCAAACGGTCCCAAGACCGAATGAACTCAAATGTTCCTGAGACCGAATAAAGGCAAACAATATGGAGACCGAATGAAGTCCACACGGTCCCAAGACCGAATGGACCCAAACGGTTCCAAGACCGAATAGATTTAAATGGTCCCAAGACCGAATGAACTCAAACGGTCCCAAGACTGAATGGATCCAAACGGTCCCATGACCAAATGAACTCAAACGGTCCCGAGACTAAATAAAGGAAAACGGTCTTCAAACCGTTAAAGACCCAAAACGATACCAAGACCGTTTGGGTTTCTTTGAAAGCCTATAAATAGGACCTAAGGGGTCCTCATTTGGGATGAACTTCTTGGACGTCCAGAGGGTGCCCCAATCACTCTAGAGCTGTTCCATCTTCATCCTTCGCCCAAAGGTTGCCGGTTCAAGATCCATACTCCATATTCAAGCTACTTCCTCTCTCATCAACATAAGAAGGTGGGAAGTGGAGGTTTCTTCATCAAGACAACCACACAGCGAGAAGATAGTTGCTCTCTCCTCCAACAGGTCGACCTTCCTCCCTCCTACGTGGGGATGATGCTTTCCCTCTCTCTTCTTGCCTCCTTCTTTGTTCTTGCCATGAGCGTGTAGTATCATACACAAGGGTGCGGGGAGTAGCCCCGCTACCCATGTTTTCATTTCATACATTGTAATTCTTGAGTTTGCAATAGAAAAACATTATCTTTCCAATTCAACATCAATTGTTTAATGAATGCTAGTTGCTTGATCACCAACTTGTGTTATCTATTATCTGTTAGTGCAAATTGTCTATGTTTGTACTTCTAGATTTGAATATCGACTGCTTGTGGGTTCCAGATTGTATGTATTCACCATACGTTTGGTTTGGTATCTAGGAGCATTTCTCAAGGAGTGAAGTAAACTCTCCTCCATCGTTGTACTTTCATACTATGAAATGGAATCAGTTGACGTATGAATGTACAACTTTGACAGGTCGAGGAACACACTTTGCGAGGGGAGTGATGCAAAGTAAGTGACCATTCATCTGGGGATGGCTGGCATTGTAACATTTCCACATTTCTCGTAGTTAGTTATCCGAAAGGAAGCTAAGTCTGCAAAGATATTAACTGTTTAGACTCTTTTCTTTGCAAGTCAAGTTATCGTGATGTATGTTTTGATCCATGCGTAGTGGTGGTGAAACCCAATCACATCCTAGTGGTTTCCAAATATTTTTTACAACCTTAAGTTTACTTTCTTGTTATTTTCTTTCTCCGCACATTAGTTTAACCATCAAATCAACCCTTTGATCTAAATATCAACTTTTAAGTGGATAAGTAAAATTATTACGTTTTCCATCTTGTTAAAACTCTTAACAAGACTGTTGTCCCGTGGATTCGACCCTTAACTATACTACGATAAGACTTCCACGTATCTTAGCATATGTGGGTGGAGATCTTATTATAGCATACACAAGGATAAACTTAGAGATTAACTATCTCTAGGATTTTTAGTGGTGCACGCAACTTCACGTAAGTGGAGGCTCCATCAAAAATTGGCACCGTTGCCGGGGATAACGGAACGTTTTAATTTTACTTGTTACCTTTCTAGTTGATTAGGATTTTACACTTTTCTTTAACCATAATTCATATCATCTTGATTTCATCATTTCTCCGCATTACCTAAAGTGTGTTTCTTCTTCTACTCAGGTAGAAAATGTGTATGCAACCTTTGCACAACATCAGATTCTCCCCTGAACCAGAGTACGACTTTGAGGTAGAACAAAGCTTCCACTGACGCATCCGCCACAACCGCCAACGAGCCAGACAAATGACCGACGAACAGCGCCAAGCCTCTTTGGTTATGGAAAGAGTCAATGCGGCCATAGCAGCTCAAAGAGCACAACTTATTGCTGACACATGCGCTCAGATTCAAGCTGAGGTCCGAGCTGAAGAACAGGCCCACATTCAAGCTGATAATGAAGCAGCCACAACCGCTTCTCAGATGGTGTTGCAAAACAAGCAACTTCAGAATTATGTCATTCCTAAGATCTTCGAAGATAATCATCCAGTTAGACCCCCACTCATGAATGTTCCTAACTTTGAGATTTGCACGCAATGGATCCAGATTATGCAAGGCATTTCATTTTCTGGAGGTGATGGGGATGACTGCATGGATCACCTAAAGCGATTCAAGTCTCTTTGTCGACAGACCCGTGTTGTGTCCCCTCTCCGGGCGTTGAAGATCGGCCACTGGAGGAGGAGGATGGGGACGTTGTTCCCGACGGGGAACCTAATGAGGAAGGGTGAGAACCCCAGCTGGGAGGCGACGGCGACCGTCTCGGCTGCCTTCGGCGCGGATGGTTGTCGCTTCTGTCAATTCTCTCCTCAAGCCGGTTGAGTCATTGGAGGACTTGCTGCATTGTTGCATTCAACTCCTCTAGTCTGCCGGGCAGGCTCGCTAGAGTTAGCAGCTCCTTCTCCTGGTCATCCATCCTGCTTTGGAAAGATGCCAATTTACGGGTAAGGGAAATACATGCAGCAGAGTTTATATCTATTACCTCCCGCAAATGGTCCAGCTCATGTCCGAGCATCTTTCCGAGTGACGGGGGAGCTACAGAGGGTCTCCCCTCCATCCTCGCGGCATCTTGGTTGCCGGACGGTCTACTCAGTGAGGCAGAGTCAATAAAAATTGTCTGCGATCCAGATGCCGCCAGGTGAGGCGATGGTGCTATTTCAGTGGCCACCGCCTTACCTTCACGTCTTGGCGGAGGCGGCCGTGGTGAGGGCGGACTTTGCTCCACCTCTGCACTATCGGCAATCTCCTCAACTGCTGCAGGAGGAGTCTTCAGCGGTGGAGTCAGTTTCATTCCAAGCTCCCTCAGGATCTCATCGAACACCCCGTTGTCGTTGCCATGCTGAAACTCCTCCTCTGCCTCTGCATGCCTTGAAGCAGCGTCGGGAACTGCGACCGTCTCTTCCGCGGCAGATCCCGAAGTTTCTGTCCTGGTGACCTCAACGATCACCGGCTCTTTCTCAGTCATCACCGTCCTTACTACGAAGATGGCTGGTATGGATGGAGCGACGACAACTCTATCAGCAGTTGTTGTCGGTAGCTCTGGGGTTGGCCTCTCTGGGGCCCTTGTCGTGGTGGCGACCACCGTGTTGTTTGCTATAGCTTCAATCTCGGCGGTTGTAAAGACTAGTTTCTCTGCGTCGTAGTCGGTGCAGCGATGGAGGGGGAGGAGTATGTTCGTTTTTGAAAACTTGTAGAAGAAGTCCCTCCCCTCCTTCCTGATGATGCTGGTTCTTATCAGGTACTTGGTGTCAAACACCTCATCGCCTTGCGTCCTCGAATGGCTGTGTGGCTCTTTAGGGTACCCGAGTCCTACTACAATAAGGTTGATGATGTCGCCCATGCAGTAGTCTTTGGTGGCTTCTTTCATTGGGTGCAGTCTATTCAGCAAGAACCGGCCGAGGTTGATCACTCTGCCCTCCATTATATGCCACATGACGTGGAGCTCTTCCGTGTAGATGTTGCTGGATTCATTCTTGTTGAACAGCAAGCATGCCACCAGTTTGTGCACTATCCTCTAGAAGTAGGAGTGCACCTCCACAACCTTCTTTCCTGGCTTGAACGAAGATTTGTCGGTTAGCTTGCCCCAGAGCGCCACGGGGTCGAACCTGTCTCCCTCGGTGATCTTCTCACCGTTGTCCATGAGACTCTTCTCCTCCGCGTTGGAAGAGAAGATCTTGTTCAGTAGCTTCTCGGAGATGGTGTGCTCTGAGTTGTAGAGTCGGGCTTGGAGTCTGTCTGGCCCGCAAAATTCTTCCCTCTCTGCAGCGGAGTTCTTCACCTGGTGGAGAGAGGACATGAACTCCATAGTCAGCTTAGTGTACGAAGAAGACCGGCCGAAACAGATCTTCTTCAGCCCAGCCGCAGCTAGCACGTCCTTTAGCCTTTTCACGATCCCTAGCTCAGCAAACGAGGCCCAATGGCAGAACCTGCTTGGACAGTAGACTTTGGTTACCAGCTCAACATAACGACGAGCATGCTCATCATCTCTTGGTTCGAAATCCCCCGATAAGAATTCCGGGAGTTCCGCGGCTGCTAGAGGTGCTGGTGTTGGGATTCATGATGCCGCCTCTTCAACCCTAGCTTTCTTCCTTATTGCCGACGTCCCAGCTGGCCCAGGGTTTGGGCGCTTAGGCCTGGCAGACTGCCCTTCAACGGCGGTCTCCGGGTAGATTCTTCTGCCCTGTGCGTCAACTGGGACAGTGGTTGTCTTGATGCGAGCCATTTCTATAAAATAATAATAAGAAAAATACCTTTATTAAATATGTTGAATTTCGGAAGAAATATAGACAAAGAATAAATGAATAATTGGTTCTCTCTGTACAAAGATTTTCCCTCATCTCGTATTGGGCGACACATAGGATTCATAGTTGAGATCATGTGCCCGACACGAGAGGTGGGTATCGCCCGTCACGCTACGGGATCAAACGTGCGATACGTATTAGGGTGATAGGTCGAGAAACACGCATAGATCTGTCACTCGACACGGGTGTCTCGGGTGATAAGGTGTCGGTAGGAGAAGATACCCGATACGGCTCGCATTTAAAAAGCATGTGTCACCCGACAAAAAATCAGTCCAGGCGTTATAAGGATGGGCGACACGGTTATCGCCCATCATGGTGTATCGGGCGAACGTGAATAAAAAAGGGGCGTTGCACGATATCCACATCGGGCGATACAAGACCGAAAGGGTACAAGCTGAGGAAGATATGTGTCGGTCGACAAGGTGAGCCGGGCAATAAGACTGTCGGGCGATACCTTGATGTGTTCTTGCTTTCGCACGACATGGGAGAAATGCATCCTTGTGAGACACGGGAGCGGAAGCACAAGTCCTCTAGCACGATACGGGAGCATGAAAACAGTAAGGCAAGGAACCCGACACGGTAAATACTCGCATCCTTATATAGCTAACTCAACAGTAAAATAGGGGTGTGTGTCGGCCGTTAGGGCAACGCGTAAGTCGGCAAGTCCAACCGTCGGCTCGACCCGCTCCTCAAGGCCCCGCCTCTCGGTAAAGGTGCACACAACGTGCAGGTTGGATTGCCTCCCACTACAACGTTAAAACAAAGTGGTTTAAACTGCGGCCGATGAGTAAAACATCATTGGCCTCAGACTAAGCTGTCGGCCTCAGATGGTATTACCCATCTCGGTTAATAAAACTAAGGCGGTGGCCCATAAAGCAAAAGAGTTAGCACATGTGGCGCATGTGCTGACTCGGGCCTTATTATAGTCCAAATGTTCGTAATGTTTGTTTTGCATGAAAGAAAATTGCATCCTAGTCTAAGAATATAAAAGGTAGCTCGGGAAGCCTCCCGAGCAGCACCGAGCTTTCCGTCATCAGCAGGTTGTCCTTGGATTCTTCTTCATCTTCTTCCTTTCAGCTACTGTCCTGGTCTCTTGGCTGGTTCCGTGTTGGACGGAATCTTTCCTGATGGGTTCTTGACTATCTCGGCGAGCTGAGCTAGTTGCTGGTCAATTTGGCATTGGTGTGTTTGCATGTCCACCAACTGTACCTACAGTGAGTTCAAAACATCAGAATTCGATAAAGCGCTCTGTGCCAACTGGTTATTGATAGTGTCCTACTTTTTCACGAAATCAAACAGCTGGCCAATCACATTAGACTGGCTAGAAGCGTTATCCTATTCCCTGGTTGATCCTTGGTACTTGACTTGGCCTTGGAAGTTACCTTTGCTTGTCTGGAAGGGGGTGTTTTTAGTGTACTGATCGGGTCCTCCCCTCTTCTCAAAAGCTTGGGGCGGCTTGGTTGAGTTTTGCAGCTGATGAGAATTCTCAGCTACGTCCTTTTTACCATATTTGATCCCAGGATGGTCCGACCTCTTGAATTTCATGTAGGATACATTCTCTGTCCTTTCAACTTCTGAGTTGGAGTCACTGTCTGCCTCTGGTTGGGTGTAGATGCAATTGTCTACCCCATGGCCTCCTTCTCTGCATGTAACACATTTCATTGCTTTTTCAACTGGCCTTTTGCCCTTACCGCCAGCCTCTTGCAACTGTTTAACATCTGTAGAAATCTTTTGTATTTGTGTTGTGATTAACTCCAGCTCCTTAGATTCAAGGGAAGACCCTTCACCTGCCTTCTTGACCAGTCCTCTATCAGATCGGTCAAACTCAGTGCCGGCCATAAGCTCGGCATTGTTTTTGATGATCTTTTCGGACTTTTTCGGCTTCTTCCCTAGGAAATCACTACCCGCTGCCGCGTTCAGTGATACCCTCGCATCGGGAGTCAGCCCATTGTAGAAGGTAGTGACGAGAAAGCCCTTCTTGTAGTTGTGATGGGGGCAGTCCCTTTGGTACTCCTGGAACCGCTCCCAGGCATCGTGGAGGCTTTCACTTGGCTTATGCATGAAGGAAGTAATTTTCTGCTGATTTCTGACCGTCCTCTTTGTAGGGTAAAACTTGTTTATGAATGTGTCATCCAGTTCCCCCCATCCGTTTAAATATTGGTGGGGTAGCCCCAGGTACCATGACAATGCCTTGTCCTCCAGGGAAAAGATGAATCCCTTGTAGTAGATCACTTCTTGGGGGACCCCCCGCATCTTTATGGTATCACATATTTTTGTGAAGGCATCCAGATGGTGGTAGGGGTTGTCGTTCTTTGAACTCCCTCTGAAGCTCTTATTCTGAATCATGGATATGACAGATGGCTTAAGCTCAAAGTTTATGGTGTTGAAACGTGGGACGATGACGGGGCATCGGGAATTGTTAGCCTTGGTGGAGGCTAACTCCCTCAGAGTCTTTTCGTCCCCTTCTGAATCATGGTTGTCGCTACTTCCTTAGCATTTTTCCTGACGATTCTGATTTCTTCTGTGCCGGTGGTGGTGACGAGGTCTATCTTGGTGACGATTTTCCTCGGAGTGCTCTGTTTCTGGATCCTCGAGTTGATCGTTCCCGTCGTAGTGGTCATTGTCACCCGGCGGTGGTGATTCATCCCTTGGCCTCCCTTGATGTTCTCCCTCAATGTGTTGCGGGTTGACGCGAGGAGGCATGGTGTGGGTGTTCGTGTTTAGGTGAACTACGGACCGGAGTCAGGGCTCGACGGAACAGATTGATGTTCTTCAGAGTTCCTGAAACAGCACGAAAAATCAAGTTAGAGAATTGAATTATCATCTTTGGGCAAGAAATAACAAATAAGAAAAACAAAAAGAAAAAGATGTGTTGTCAAGCTCATTTCTAAGCTTGAGACACGGGAGTGTAGTTAGTGGATTCGGGTTTGTCTACAGTACCGCTTTTGCCTTGTCCCCGGCAACGGCACAAAAAGTTGATCGACCTAAATCTCGCATCTAAAAGTGGAGGCGGATTTGAGGTAGTCGAGCTTTTACATTTATAAACCCAAATCCTTCTAGGCCCCCGCAACTTTGTTTACGGGGTCGAAGTAGTCATATGGGGTCAAACACAGGGACAAGGGGGTAGTGTTGAGAATCTAGAATCGACACGCTACACTCTGGAAGGTATAAAAGATGATAAAATTCCCAAAAGGGAATCAACAAGGCGTCACAAGTAAAACAAGAAAAACTATCTCCAACTGGAGTTACAAGAAAGATTTAAGGTTTTAGCATTTAGATGTTTTTAGGGGTTTTTGTACAACAAAAACAGGAAAATAAAACTAGAGCTAGAGCAAGGTATGAAGGATAAGACTACGGTAAAACAAGCGGTAGAAGTAACATCCTGCACCCCTCCTCTCAGAGCGGGTACCTCTAACCGCTGCATCAGCACCCTCTCGAGGTTGCTGGGCTTAAGTTAGAGTGGAATGTTACTGAAAAAACTCCGTCCCGGGCACTCTCGTACTCCAGAATCAGACCAAACACTAGAGCCACAACACAACTCTCAAAGTTGTTGCGACGGGAAAACACGATTCGGTAGCTAAGCGAAACGCGATCCAAACATGCAAGCTAGAGTTCAGATATCAAACATAGCAGTCATCCAACGTATGTACCAAGCATAGAGAAACAAGTAATTAAACTTCCATTTCCATAAACATTAAAGGGCTTAATACATTGTGTAGAATAAAAAATTAAATAACATAATTAAAACTATGTGTCGCCTTCTTGATGTAGAAGGTCGACAGACTACGGCGACTCTCCCTGCCTGATATCGGTCAAGGGCCTAGCCCGATACAGTAGTGTCGGGCGGCACACTGCGACGATCGACTATATCGCTCAAGGGCCCTGGCCGATACGCTCAAGTCGAGTGGCACACCCTCTCAGGCGGCATGCATGATGGGCGGAGCGTATTGGGTTCGATATTGTGTCAGGCACGGAGCGACGCGTTCTACCGTCAGGCGCTCGTGTCGCTCATCTACATTGGCCGATATCGGCCCACAGTGTCGCCCGAGACAGTCCTAAGTGAACCATCTCCTCCCTCTCGGGATGAGGAAGAGCTCATCTAGTGTCTCCCAACACGAGCACTGGGGCGCGATACTTTTGCTCTCACAGTTTCCTCCGAAGATAGCTCAAGATTCCCAACTGTCCAAACTGTCTTTTCGGCATCCTGTAGCTGCTATTTATAGGCAGTGGTTGGGGAAGTTATGGTGCTCGAAGTGCCACGTGTCCCCCTTATTCGTGGTTCAGTGGACGGATGATACTGGGCATCGCTCGATGCGGGGTGTCAGCTATCGGTCACGTGACGCGCGGCGTGCCTGCCGGTGGGTGATTGTATCGCCTGACAAGTTTGGGTTGTCGAGGCGAGCTTTGGCTCCCTATCGGGTAGAAGATGTGTCGTCCGTCAGTTTCTTATCACGCGGCGTCCCTTTGTCGTGTGTTAATACGTCGCTCCACCCTATCAGGCGGAGGTTGTATCGAGCACCAGGGAGGCCGAAATAGACTTTGACTTATTTGTGGGTCGGGACGGCCTTATTATACCAAAATGAGGAAAAACTCTGCAAAGGATGGAAATATTGGTTAAGAGCATTGCTTTGGCCAATTATTGTAAAAGTGCTTATAAAAGAGAGGAAAATAGAAGAAAAGGGAAGTTTTGATAACAGAAAACAAGGCAAAAACATCACCAAAATTGGTTTTATCAGTGTGACTCCTTCTGATTCCTTGTGGGATAAGGAGATCATAGTTCCATGTGGTTCGTGTGGACTACTTTAGAGGCGGGAGACTTCTTCTGCTCAGAGGACAGATGTCAATCTCTACAGTCCCGGTGAGACCAGGAGCTGCACAGACACCGTCCAAGACTGGAGGTGAAGACCACGCAAGCTGTGAGGTAATGTCGCCGAGAAAGCCTCGGGACAAGGTATGTCTCTACAAACCATCCTTCCTATTGTATAGACATTGACGCGATTCCTTTATTCTGGGTTCCGGGAGAAGAAAATTTTTGTTTCTGCTGCCTTCTCTGTCTCCCCTAAAACCCAACAATGGTATCAGAGCCACATCAACTGCTCTATACTTTAGTATTATCGATGTGATCGATTTTGGTTTGTTACCTTTATTTATTGCATACGATGCGAATAAAATTGGCTTTATCCATGTCCAATCCTAAATCCACAAATACCAATATATATATATGCTATGTAATATGAATGCACTTGATACGCGTCGCCCTTAAACGAGTTTTATGGTGGATGTATAGCGTGGTTATGACCAATAAACCCTATATTTGTGTGGTTAGTTGAATGTGGTTGCTTGCATCTCGGTCTGCGCATCGATTCCCTACCTCCTTATTCCTGATGCAACTCGAGATAACTCGAGATTTCTTTCCTACCTTTTCTCCCCTCGAATGTAACTCGGGGTTTCCCAATTTAAATGTAAATAGGATATATCTTTTTATATTTCCTGTTATGTCAGAGAACGGAGGACAATCTGACGACGACTGAGATGATCGGTTCAAGGCATGAACCGATCAGTTGGCGATCCATATGATCGGCTTAAGAAGCGAGACGAGTGGGTGGTGACCTAAGGATATGCACGAAGACTGGGTGAATTGATCGGTTGGAGGAGCTAACCGATCGGCTGGTGGCACCCAGACGACCGACCGGGGTGACCAGGTCATTCATGTGATGAGTTGATCAACTCGGACGACTATAGCACTTCATCATGGACATGTTGCATGTTATGTAGACCTAGATGATCGTGATTCCTCTTGGCTCGAGGAATCACATTAGGATGGACATAATCATCGCTTTTATCATTTCACATGTTTTCTGTGGGATATAGCATGTATATGATATGTACTATGTATTGTGGTGATTGGATATGTATATGTACCTATAAAATCAAATACCTCATCTAAATATTAAGTCTTTTATACCTTCCATTAGCAGCACACATGAAAAACTTGATCGACCAAGCATAGGTTATGCCAAAGCGTGGTGCGTTGTCTATCTCATGGAAGTGTGAAGGGTAAACATGTAGGTTTTGACAAAGCAGGGTGTATGTTTATCGTGTCGGCTTTTGGGTTAGACTTAACTGGTGATTCTTAGAGCGTCTAAGCCCAGAGGCATAGAATGTTCATGGCAAGGTGTTGCACATGTTCATTCATCAAGAGTTGCATATGATGCAATTGGCATGATGGCCTACCTAAATAGTCAAGATTGTGGGCGATCAGCCAAAGCTGACTCATGACTTGATGAAATATGGATCTTGACCCACTAGAAGATTGTATGCTGCAATCTTCCGAATTGATGGTGAGGGCTATCAATTTGAACAAAAATAGTGGGAGTGATAATTAATTAAAGTCCTAATTATATCGTCAACCTTTCAAATCAATCAAATAAGTCAAAATTGAGTTTTGGACTAAATTGCATATATTTCCTTTTGTAGTACAAATGACAACAAACAACAATCACTTTTCATTGCGATCGGTTCTTGAAAAGGACAAGATAAATGGGACTAACTTCCATGACTAGTTTAGGACATTGAGAATTGTTCTCACTCAAGAGTGAAAGCTCTATGTCCTGGATACTCCAGTTCCATAGGAACCTGCTCCTACTGCACCAAAGGCAGAAAGGGATGCTTATAAGAAGCATTCTGAAGATGCCATTGATGCAAAGTGCTTGATGTTGTGCTCCATGAACCACGAGTTACAGAGACAACATGAGAACATGGGTTTCATTGAGATGATTCAACATCTCAATAACATGTATGAAGATCAAGCACGGCAAGAGAGATATGATGTCTCTAGGGCGCTATTCAAGTGTGTCATGACAGAAGGAGATCCAGTTGGTCCTCACACGCTCAAAATGATTGGGTATGTGGAGAACCTGACAAGACTGAGATTTCCCTTGAGCCAAGAGTTGTCTACAGATGTGATACTACAATCATTGCCAGAATCCTACAGTCAGTTTGTGATGAACTACAACATGAACAACTTTGACAAGTAATTGATAGAGTTGTTGGGCATGTTGAGGATAGCCGAGGCACAGATGAAGAAGGACAAGCCTAAGTCTGTGATGATGACCAACAACAAGAAAGGCGAGTCTAAGTGCAAGGGAAAAGGCAAGGCTAAGAAAGGTTCTGATGCTAGCCAGCAGCACAAGTCGTCTTCAACTCTCAAAGCCAAGGGAGGCGTGACCAAGAGAGGCAATTGCCACCATTGTCAAAAGCCAGGACATTGGAAAAGTAATTGTCCTCTCTATCTGGAAGAACTAAAGAAGAAGGAGGCGACAGACGTCTCCACCTGAAGGTATCCTGAAATAAACTTGTAACATTTTTGAGGTATGTGATACCAAGATATAAAATGTAAAGCACCCAATAAATGGGGCAAATGTTGCCGCCATAGATAGGAGTACTTTAGTTTATTTTCAGCCTTGAAGGCATGTAATAGAGTTATGAACTGCTATTTCATATTTGCCAATTGATAGAAACATCTTAATTTTTGCATTATGTATGACAATGATGGCAATTAATAAAGTTGATGTTTCAATCTTTGTGGCAATTCCTTGTTTATCTTGTGGTACTTGGTATGCATAAGATAAAATGATACCTAAAAGTTACTGATAACTCAAACAATCAAGTTAGCATAAATCATGAGAAATTCATTTCTAGTTTGCATATGATGGACAAATCTAGACTCTTTTGGTTAGAGAACCAGTAAGAGACATGAATCTTTTAGACATGATTAATCAATCTTCACTAGTCATAGTGGGAGATTAATTATCCTATTAGGTATAATACATGTGATGTATTTACATACATATTAGATTTAATGCTAATACTTTAAGTGGTGTTTAGAGAAATACCAATATGAATATCTTGAAGTGTTCAAGAATATCATAGATGAAGTACGAATTTGGTAAAGTGTTAATTCTTGATGAGATCAATGAATGAAATACTTGAACCAAATGTTTGAGAACCTTATGAGTGATTATGATAAACATCATAGTAAGCTCATGATTAAGGCATGGTGATGTCTAAATCTAAAGGAGTCATACTCTAAGGAGTTAGAGGATGATTATCAAATAACTAATTTCTTCTTAAATAAAGAATACCCCACACTAATAAAGGACATTAAGAATCACAAGAAGTTATGAGTTCTTATATCCTTGACAGATACACCTCGATCATCTATATGATAAGTTGGTCATGAATATGAGGAACCAGATTTTGAGTTATGGTTTATGACCATTACATCCTAAATGACTCCCATGTAAACCATAAGGTATGACCTTGATGGTAGCACCCATTGGGATGAAATCCATAAGTGCGAATGTGTCTTAAATGTTAAGACACATGGATAAAATTTTGAGAAGGATGATGCTTGTTGATTGCAACTTAATGACTAAGAGATTTGGCTTACAGATAATAAAACCGAATTCCTACAAGGAATAAAATGAGGATGTGTACGTGACACAACCTATAAGGTTTATGAATCCATTAATGCAAATGAAGTCTATAAGTTACAATTGACTAATCAATGTGATTGATTAAGTACAAGCCACTCAGATATGGATCTTTACTTTGATGATATAGTCAAAGGGTTTGACTGATATGTCAAAGATAAAGAAGGGATTTGTGATTTAGTGGGAGCATATTCACATTCCACATGATGATGTGAAATGGAAATGTTCTAGAATGGAAATCCAAAGTGGAAATTATCTTTAAGGATGATAGAGACGTTTCCTATGTGATAGGAATAGAGATCTATAGAGATAGTTCTCAAAAACCTTTTGACCTGAAAAGAGAGAGCATTCATTGGCAATCTATATTGAAGGGTTCAGTGTGCACAGATTCAGTGGGAAAAAACTTGTCCATGTTACATGGAGTTAGTATCCCAAGGCCAAGTGTCCAATTCTTATGAAGAATGGAAACACTAAGAATAGATATGGATCTATCATGTATGCAATCATCCCATTATCTTGCATGTATAGGACACAACAAGAATAAAATACATTCATCATCTTGTATGTAGGACATGACAATATGATGTGCTCATCCTGATAACTCGTATGTGGGACATGATGAGTGGATGTTTGTCTAGTTCCGGTAAGGGTTACTATAATACCATAAGAACTTGATAAGTATTTGAGAAGTACTAGTTCTATGGAAATCAGGAAGGATTCACTGTAAAGAGTTACACTGATGCGAACTTCCAAAAAGGACAGAAAATTAATCGCAAATATATATGGGATATATAAAAGTGAATGTTGTTGATAAATGGAAACATTCCAATAAAGTTGTTTTAAAAGGAAATGTCGAGTATTCGTGTGTTAGAGAACATCAGTGGATACTATATGGATCTGGAAGTTCATGAGATGAACTTATGATTATTCCGGTCATTGATGACAAGTTAGGAGTGCTTGGTCATGCAATGTGGCTAAAGTTAGCAAAGGAATGCTAGATCACATATTACGACAACTCCATCTCATACTTGTGACGTACAATGAAGAGATGAGAGACATGCAGTTAATACTGACTTTGGCAAGGTGTGGCCATAACTCACTATGTTAGCACTAGAGAACAGTAACATGTGGGACATGTTTGAAGATCATTATGAATATGATTCAAGGGTGATTGGCTCACAGTGCAAGTGGGAGTCTGTTGGTATGTATGCCCTAAGAGCAAATCATGGTATGATTGGTGGGATACATTAAGATTGATTTGATAAACATCAAAGGAAAGCTTCCAATTCTTTCTGGTTCAGTCATATGAGATAATGATAGAACATATTGAATGTCTAGAGAATGACAGTACTCAATGACGTATGCTTTCAGGTTAAGGACATGAACGATGAGATCATATAGATGCTAAGAGTTTCTACATTCTTATTATGTCCCTAGTCGGATGTCATTGTGGAAGGTAGATAGACATAAATGACACACAAGACTAGATTGTGGTGTTGGTTGATGACAGAATCTCGTTAGTCATGATATGGAGATATCAAACCAAACACATAGGTACTTGTTAGAGAACAAGTGTATTGGGCAGACCCACTGTGAGTTTGACACATGGAACCATGACATGGTAGTCACTGTCAGTTCTCATAGTGATGGTGGTGAGTGTGATTCTTTGACCTAAAATCACTACACTCAACACATGTCATTGGGTACACTTTGACATCATCAAAAGCAGTCCTGAAACATGGGTTGTTATAAAGGTGATGATTGGGTGGCTTTGACACATAGGGCTTTTGAGGGGTGAGTGATACATATGGGATTTGTCCCTCCTAAGGGAGTTTCATATCCATGGCCACTTGATGAGTAGGATTGAGATAGGTGTGCACGCATGTGTGAATCAGTATGTGATATTGATGTCATACATCTCTCCTCCAATCTACTATGAGATCAAGAAAGTGAATGAAGATTGAAAGGATGACTGTTCCATGCCTTGAGTTCATTCAGGATATCAGTGACAAAGGAATTATACATTCACTGTAACACCATTCATGGATTTTAGGATTGAAAGTTGTTCTCCAACTTTCCTTTTCACTTGGGTAGCACTGATGTGCGACTAGGCACCGCTCTTTTCTTGTGAAGTCATAAGTGTTATAGACTTTCACATCCAACATGAAATGGACCTGCAGGGTCACACACATAGGATTTAACCTGGAAGAGGAGTTTATCCACAAACGATGTTTAGATTGATTACTAAAGGAGTTTAGTAGTTAAATTAAACACTCAATCAATTGATAGCTCAATATCATAGTGTTCAAGGTGTTGGACTAATTGATTAGAGTATTGGATTGATTGAAACTGCAATTGACTGATTTTTCACAGTCTGCACTCCCAACCAATCGGCTCATGAGATGAACCAATCGGCTCAGGTTGTTGAACCGATCAACTCATGTGATGAACCAATCGGCTCAGGACAGGCTGAACCGATCGGTTCAAGGGTTGAACTGATCAGCTCAACTGGTCCAAACGAGCAAGATGGCAAAGTCAGGTTGGTGAGAAATTTCCTTTAGTTTCACTTATCCAATTTGATTGGAATAGAGATTGGTATTAGGATCAATTCGAAACAAAAGAGGAAAAGTCAATCGAGAGCTGATCAGGACCACGAACCAATCAGCTCATGCTTCAACTGATCGGGTCAGGTGCTCCAACTGATCGGCTCAGGTCTCCAACCGACCGGTTCATGCTTGAAATGATCGGTTCAGCTAGTGCAGTTGGTTGTTTTGTGGAAAATCTCGAACCCTTCTACTCCTTCCTTAATCCCACATTGTCTGGGGTAGAGAACTCTGTCCCATGACCCTATTATATATATAGGGGTATTGGGGACTTCTCAAAGTACAACTCAGAACACTAGTTGCTGTGCAAAGTTGTCGTTCTCTCTGGTTGTGGTAACTGAGAGAGCCCGAGCAAGTGCTACCCGATAAGGGAGGCACAACAAGGGAAAGACAACTACAGAAAGGCAACTGGTTGCAGGAGAGTGTGTCAGTGACTAGTACGTCGACAGGAGGGTGTGACTCCTTCTAATTCCTTGTGGGACAAGGAGATCAGAGTTCCAGGTGGTCTATGTGGACTACTTCAGAGGCGGGAGACTTCTGTCGCTCGGAGGACAATCGTCAATCCCAACAGTCCCAGTGAGACCAGGAGCTGCACAAACACCGTCCAAGACTAGAGGTGAAGACCGCGTAAGCCGCAAGGTAATGTCGCCGAGCAAGCCTCGGGACAAGGTATGTCTCTACAAACCATCCTTCCAATTGTATAGACATTGACGCGATTCCTTTATTCTGGGTTTTTGGAGAAGAAAATTTTTGTTTCTGCTGCCTTCTCTATCTCCACTAAAACCCAACAGTTACCACTGTGGACAAACTGGGAACTTGAGGTCAAATTGCCCAAAGAGAGATGTTGAAGGGACACAACAACCGAGGCAGAATCAGCAAGGGTCAGATAGACAGAAGTCCAGTGGTAGCAGAGGGTAAGGACGCGGTCAAGCGTCACAAGCGGGATCGTATACTAAAGGAAGCAGAGGACGTGGATAGAAAGTGATTACCTCCCATTTTTGTGATGTTATCTTACTAGTTTTTCTTAATTTTCCATACTCTTTCTTAGATAAATTAGATATATTCCTTAACTTTCTGCGTTATTATGAATTCACCATTAAACTAACATTTATCTCCTTCTTCTTACAGAAAAACCCAAAAAAAAATTGCAAAAGGGGCAAACGGTCTGAAGACCGAATGAAGTCCAAACGGTCCCAAGACCGAATGAACCCAAATGGTCCCAAGACCGAATGAACTCAAACGGTCCCAAGACGAATAAAGTCCAAACGGTGCTGAGATCGAATAAAGGCAAACGGTCTGGAGAAAGAATGAAGTCCACACGGTCCCAAGACTGAATGAACTCAAATGGTCCTGAGACTGAATAAAGGCAAATTGTCTGGAGACCGAATGAAGTCCAAACAGTCCCAAGACTGAATGAACTCAAACGGTCCCAAGACCGAATGAAATCCAAACGATCCCAAGACCGAATAAAGGAAAACGGTCTGGAGAACGAATGAAGTCCAAACAGTCCCAAGACCGAATGAACTCAAACGGTCCCGAGACCGAATAAAGGCAAACGATCTGGAGACCGAATGAAGTCCACACGGTCCCAAGACCGAATGGACCCAAACGGTCCCAAGACCGAATAGATTTAAATGGTCCCAAGACCGAATGAACTCAAACGGTCCCAAGACTGAATGGATCCAAACGGTCCCATGACCAAATGAACTCAAACGGTCCTGAGACCAAATAAAGGCAAACGGTCTTCAATCTGTTAAAGACCCAAAATGAACCCAAGACCGTTTGGGATTCTTTGAAAGCATATAAATAGGACCTAAGGGGTCCTCATTTGGGATGAACTTATTGGACGTCCAGAGGGTGCCCCAATCACTCCAGAGCTATTCCATCTTCATCCTTCTCCCAAAGGTTTCCGGTTCAAGATCCATACTCCATCTTCAAGCTACTTCCTCTCTCATCAACATAAGAAGGTGGGAAGTGGAGGTTTCTTCATCAAGACAACCACACGGTGTGAAGATAGTTACTCTCTCCTCTAAGGGGTCGACCTTCCTCCCTCCTACGTGGAGATGATGCTTTCCCTCTCTCTTCCTGCCTCCTTCTTTGTTCTTTCCATGAGAGAGTAGTCTCATACACTAGGGTGCGGGGAGTAGCCCCTCTACCCATGTTTTCATTTCATACATTGTAATTCTTGAGTTTGCAATAGAAAAACATTATCTTTCCAGTTCAACATCAATTGTTTAATGAATGCTAGTTGCTTGATCACCAACTTGTGTTATCTATTATCTGTTAGTGCAAATTGTCTATGTTTTTACTTCTAGATTTGAATATCGACTGCTTGTTGGTTCCAGATTATAAGTATTCACCATACGTTTGGTTTGGTATCTAGGAGCATTTCTCAAGGAGTGGAGTAAACTCACCTCCATCGTTGTACTTTCATACTATGAAATGGAATCAGTTGACGTATGAATGTACAACTTTGACAGATCGAGGAACACACTTTGCGAGGGGAGTGATGCAAAGTAAGTGACCATTCATCTGGGGATGGCTGGCATTGTAACACTTCCACATTTCTCGTAGTTAGTTATCCGAAAGGAAGCTAAGTCTACAAAGATATTAACTTGTTAGACTCTTTTCTTTTCACGTCAAGTTATCGTGATGTATGTTTTGATCCATGCGTAGTGGTGGTGAAACCCAATCACATCCTAGTGGTTTCCAAATATTGTTTACAACCTTAAGTTTACTTTCTTGTTATTTTCTTTCTCCGCACATTAGTTTAACCATCAAATCAACCCTTTGATCTAAATATCAACTTTTAAGTGGATAAGTAGGATTATTACGTTTTCCATCTTGTTAAAACTCTTAACAAGACTGTTGTCTCATGGATTCGACCCTTAACTATACTACGATAAGACTTCCACGTATCTTAGCATATGTGGGTGGAGATCTTATTATAGCATACACAAGGATAAACTTAGAGATTAACTATCTCTAGGATTTTTAGTGGTGCATACAACTTCACGTAAGTGGAGGCTCCATCAAAAATTGGCACCGTTGTCGGGGACAACAAAACATTTAATTTTACTTGTTACCTTTCTAGTTGATTAGGATTTTACACTTTTCTTTAACCATAATTCATATCATCTTGATTTCATCATTTCTTCGCATTACCTAAAGTGTGTTTCTTCTTCTACTCAGGTAGACAATGTGTATGCAACCTTTGGACAACATCAGATTCTCCCCTGAACCAAAGTATGACTCTGAGTTAGAACGAAGCTTCCACTGACGCATCCGCCACAACCGCCAACGAGCCAGACAAATGATCGACGAACAGCACCAAGCTGCTTTGGTTATGGAAAGAGTCAATGCGGTCATAGCAGCTCAAAGAGCACAACGTATTGCTGACACACACGCTCAAATTCAAGATAAGGTCCGAGCTGAAGAACATGCCCGCATTCAAGCTGAGAATGAAGCAGCTACAGCCGCTGCTCAGATGGTGTTGCGAAACAAGAAACTTCGGAATTATGTCGTTCCTAAGAACTTCAAAGATAATCATCCAGTTAGACCCCCACTCATCAATGTTCCTAACTTTGAGATCCGCACGCAATGGATCCAGATTATGCAAGGCATTTCATTTTCTGGAGGTGTTGGGGATGACTGCATGGATCACCTAAAGAGATTCAAGTCTCTTTGTCGGCTAGTACCACATGCCAATTTCCTTTCGACGCAATCATGGTACATCTATTTTACTTCACTTTGTCCAGAAGGGCATTGAGCTGGTATATCGTACTAGATGGGGAGCCAATCACCACCTGGGCTCCTTTGGAAGAAAAGTTTCTAGAAAAGTTCTTTCCACCCTCTTTGACTTCTGAGATTAGGGGACAAATTAATCACTTCTCTCAACTCCCTGGGGAATCACTGGAAGAATCATGGGAGAGATTTAAGGAACTTTTTAGGAAATGTCTGCATCACGGAATCTCTCAAAACCAACTGATAGAGACATTCTACAGAGGAGTAAGTGATGATATTAAGAAATTTGTGGATTCCTCATCTGGGGGGAATTTCATGCGAAAGAATTACGAAGATGCCAGGAGGATTGTTACGCTTGGAGCTGAGAACCAATCTAATTGGGGAAGGTCATCTACCGGGGGAATTCTAAGAGTTTGTAAGGTTGAAGAATCAATGGAAATGAAAGCCATCATTGAGGCTGTAAAAACTATCGCTCACAAGAAAGAAGTCCTTGAGACAACTCTCGGAGAAAAGAAGAGCCCCCAACAGGTCAAGGAAGCTATCGTGACTTGCGAGGCATGTCATGCATCCGATCATCCTACATTATCATGTGGTATCTTGTACAATGTAATGATGGATCTACAACCACCACTACTACAATATGAGACAATTATTGAACATCCTGAGGATCAGCTACCAGAGCAAGTAAATTCTATCCACTCCATACCAGGTCAAGTATATTATAATCTAGATCAACCGTGAAACCATCCCGGTTTCCAATATTGGAATCATGCGGGAACCGCCAACCCGCAACATCAGATGCAAGGTGGGTCTACCAATAGATTACCACTTGGATTTCAAAGCAATTATAATCAAAATCAAGGAAATTATAGGGGTGGGCCTCAAAGGCTTGTCTACCCAAGAAAGTCTTCTACATACTACCCTCTGTTGCATCCACAATTGCAACAAACTCAAGTTCAACAACCCCAACTACCCACCGTGCCTCAGCATCAGCAACCACAACAGTATCAAAAAAATCCACAAAAGAATAATCTACCACCACCGACAGATGAACTATCATTGATAAGGAAAATGCTGCAATCACAACAAACCATGCTTTCCAACCAGCAAGCCCAACAAAAAGCTATTGAAACTCAGTTAGCACAAATCGCAGCTCAACTAAAACCTCTGGTAGGAACCTTTGTTGGTAAACCAGAGATAAAACCAAGACACGATCTATCCAGACAAGAACAACTGAAAGCCATCACCACAAGGTCGGGTTGTGTCCTTACTGAAGCCACAAAAATCATTCAATAAGAAGAAGATATAACTGAAGATAACCCAATTACTAGCACAAATCAAGAAACTAAAAAACCTATAGAGGCTGGGAAGGAAAAGGAAAAAGAGCAAGTTACCAAGGAACCAAAAATCCCACCGTATAAGCCTAGGATACCATACCCAGGTAGATTGAGGGAAACAAAACTGGACACTAGATTCCAGAAATTCAAGGAAGCTATGAAGAAGCTATACATCGATATTATGTTCCTCGATACTCTTTCTGAAATACCATCTTGGTAAAAATACTTGAAGACTTTACTATCAAAGAAATATATGAGTGAAGAACATGAGACTGTCAAATTATCCCAAACTACTTCTAATATCATTCTTAATAAGATGCCAAAGAAGCAGAAGGACCCTGGCTCTTTTGGCATCCAATGTTCCATCTGAAATACTTCTTGCAAGAAAGGATTAGCCGATTTGGGGGCCAACATATCCGTTATGCCATTTTCCATGTGTAAAAGACTGGGTTTTACTGATTTTCTACCAACAACAATGACAATTCAATTGGTTGATTCTACTATCACTACACCCTTGGGAATTATTGAAGATATCCCAGTAAGAGTAGCGAAAGACTCGTATGTTCCCTGTGACTTTGTTATTATGGATATAAAAGAAGACCTGAGGTATCCAATAATATTTGGTAGACCTTTCCTTGCTACAACTAGAGCGCTAATCGATGTTGAAGCTGGCACCATTACCTTAAGACTAGGAAAGGAAGCTTTTCAATTCAGAGTCTTCGGCAGTTTAAAAGGCCCTAGCATCCACAAAGAAGTTTTTCTTCTCGAAGCAATCGATAAAATGTCTCAGTTAAAGCAACAACCCTTCGAACCATCTGATGATTTGGAAAATGTCTTAACAAATCCAAGAGCTGAATTCTCAACTGACGAACTAGTTCAGAAATGTCTGCAATACCTTGAACAAGCCGAAGAAACCCCCGAAGCTACCTTTGAGGAGTTGAAATATGTCACCGTATTGGAAACTGCAGAAGTACCCAAGACACCTGAGATGAAAGCCCTACCAATTGGGCTCAAGCATGCCTTCCTTGATGAATAAAAATTATGCCCGGTCATTATCAGTTCCACTTTAATAGACGACCAAGAAGAAAGACTGCTTATTGAATTAAGAAAGCACAAGAAAGTCATTGGGTACAAGATGACTGACCTAACGGGAATAAATCCAGCTCTGTGCATGCACAGATTACCCATGGTAGAAGAGTTTAAACCTACATGGGAACACCAGAGAAAATTAAACCCAAATCTCAAAGAGGTGGTTTGCCTTGAAGTTCATGAACTCCTAAAAGTTGGCATCATTTATTCGATTTCTGATTCTCAGTGGGTTAGTCCGGTCCAAGTGGTTTGCAAAAAGGGGGTACCACTGTCATTCTGAATGATAAAAACGAGATAGTACCCACTAGGACTGTCATAGGATGGAGGATGTGTATCGATTACAGAAAACTAAACAAAGCAACAAGAAAATACCACTTCCCTCTACCTTTCCTTGACGAAGTCCTTGAATGCTTATCCCACCAAAAGTTTTTCTACTACCTCAGTGGTTATTCCAGGCTCTATCAAATTCCAATACACCCAGAAGACCAAGAAAAAACAACCTTTACTTGTCCCTTCGGAACCTACCTTTTAGAAGGATGCCTTTTGGGTTTTGTAACGCACCTGCAACCTTCCAAAGGTGTATGTCAGCAATTTTCGCAGGTCTAACCGAGTCCATAATGGAAGTATTTATGGACGACATTTCAATTCACGGAGATTCTTTTTACAATTTTCTACTCAACCTCAGGAAATTTTTACAAAGATGCGAGGAAACAGACCTTATCCTAAATTGGGAAAAGTGCCACTTTATGGTAATCGAAGGTGTTGTCCTCGGACATCGAGTAAGTGAAAGAGGAATTGAAGTAGACAAAGAAAATATCGATGTCATCTCAAAGATGTCACCGCCAAAGGACATAAGGGGAGTCCGAGCATTTCTGGGTCATGTTGGATTCTATCGAGGATTTATTAAAGACTTCTCAAAAATAGCAAAACCCATGACCTACTTACTAACCAAGGATGCTGATTTCAATTTTGACCATGAATGCCTACATAGCTTCACAACCTTAAAGAATGCTCTAATCTCTGCACCTATTCTGAGGGCACCTGACTGGTCACAACCTTTCGAGATAATGTGTGACGCTAGCGACTATTCTATAGGAGCGGTGCTAGGGTAGAGAATAGACAAAAAGCCCCATGTGATATACTATGCATAAAAAATGCTAGATGAGGCGCAAAAGAATTATACTACTACTGAAAAGGAATTCTTGGCCATCATCTATACTTTTGAGAAATTCCGTTCCTATCATATCAGATCAAAAGTCATAGTATACACGGACCACTCAGCCATCAGATACTTAATTCAGAAACAAGATGCAAAACCTAGACTCATCCGCTGGGTATTGATGCTTCAAGAATTTTACTTAGAAATAATGGACAAGAGCGGGGTGGAAAATGTTGTCGCTGATCATCTAAGTCGCATCGAGTCTCAGGAGGATGACAATATACCTATCTGAGACTCCCTGCCCGACTACCAGCTTATGAAAGTTACCACCAAATTTCCCTGGTATGCCAATATAGTGAACTATCTGGCTACAGGAATTATCCATCCTTCCGCCTCTCACCACGATAAAATGAAATTCCTTCATGATGTTAAGCAATACTTCTAGGATGAACCATATCTTTTCTGTCTATGTGCGTACGGACTTTTCCGTCGTTGCCTACCAGAAGAAGAAATTATCCTTGTCCTAGAACATTGCCATTCTGGCCCTACTGGGGGGCACATGAGTTCAAAGAAAACCTCTATCAAAGTTCTTCAATCTGGTTTCTTTTAGCCAACGATAGCAAAGGACGTCCATAATTTCGTCCAATCCTACAATAAATGTCAACTTTCCGGGAGTATATCAAAAAGAAATGAAATGCCTCTTACCTTATGGCAAGAAATCGAGATTTTTGATGTATGGGGAATAGACTACATGGGCCCTTTTCCCTCATCTTATGGATTCTCATATATATTGGTTGATGTGGATTATGTTTCAAAATGGGTAGAAGTTATACCCACCATCTCTTGTGATTCCAAACCAGTTATCAAAATGTTCAAGGATATTATCTTCCCTAGATTCAGAATCCCCCAAACAATCATATCAGATGGAGGATCACATTTTTTAGAATGAAGTTTTGAATCCCTCCTAAGAAAATATGGAGTCAAACATAAGGTCGCCACACCTTACCATCCACAGACAAGTGGACAAGTCAAAGTTTCAAATAGACAACTAAAGGCCATTCTAGAAAAAATGGTCAACAGACATCACACAGATTGGTCCACTAAGCTCCCTGATGCCCTCTGGGCATACCGCACTGCTTATAAAACACCAATAGGAATGACCACATTTCGTTTGGTATATGGGAAATCATGTCATCTTCCAGTTGAATTGGAACACAAAGCTTGGTGGGCCATCAAACAATTAAATTTCGATTTCAAAAGCGCTGGCAAGTATAGACAACTGCAATTACAAGAACTTGAGGAACTATGAATGATTGCCAACCAAAGTGCTAGGATCTACAAGGAACAAACTAAGATGTGGCACGATGGACATCTAAAAAGGAAAGACATCATCATCGGAAATAAAGTCCTTCTTTTCAACTCTAGACTTAAGATGTTCCACAGGAAACTTCACACGAAGTGGTCTGGGCCATTCACCACCAGGCACATCTACCCGACCGGAGGAATCATCATTATTGATGACAATGGAGGGGAGAGAACTGTTAATGGCCACAGATTAAAGAAATATTATACCCCAGCTGACAAAATCCCAAGACAAACTATTGAGATTCATGATCCCGCCACATCAATCTAACCAAGTCAGAACTTCGTCGAGCCAGTGACGTAAAACCCAGGCTCTACTTGGGAGGCAACCCAAGAACTGAGTATCACCTTTGTTTTATTTAGTTTTGGCAATTTTCTTTTTTCTGACCCTTCACCTTTATCCAGAAAATATAAAAATTTACTTAACATCCAAAACAAACATAAAAATATAAAAACCAAAAACCTTTTTTATCCTAATAGTTTTGAAACCATTTGGATCCTTACGGTCTCGAAACCGTTTGGACTCCATACGGTCTCGAAACCGTTTGGATCTATACGGTATTGAAACCGTTTGGATTCTTACGGTCTCAAAACCGTTTGGATCCATACAGTCTCGAAACCGTTTGGATCCATATGGTCTCGAAACCATTTGGAGACATACGCTCTCGAAACCGTTTGGACTCCATATGGTCTCGAAACCATTTGGCCTTGAGAATTTGTAGCGTCGCTCCTCCTTTTTCTATAAATATCGCTCGACCCCCCTCCCTTTTTCTTTCCTTCGCTTCCTGAGATTTTTCTCACGCACGAAACCATGTTCTATTCACTCTGACTCTCTTCTCTCACGACCGTTGTCCTCTTCCTCTCATCTCCAGTTCATTTCAACCTACTCCGTCCGATCCCTCGATGATACCACCACCACGACGCATCCTTCACCTCCGACATCATTGCCGAAGCAGCAAGGTAGAACGCCGCTACCACCACTGCCATTCCCACTGACGCCGGTGTCATTTTTGCCATTTCTACCACGAACGAACTTCCTGATTGCCTCCACCGCTATTACCGCCATTAACACCTTCATCGACGATGTCGTTTTCACTTCTTTCACCATCTTTTCACTGTTAATTGATGAATCCTCCAGATCCACCTTCAGTCACCAATACAAAGGATTTTTAACGTTTTTTTCCCTAATTTTGTTTTGTCTCATTTTCCCTTTTCTCTTTTCTCGTGAAAATTCTGACACTCACACGAACGATCTTTTTGTCGACTATCTTAAGTTTTTCTCCATTCCTCAGGACGAGTAACGCTCAAGTTCGGTGTGGTGATGAACCCTCCAGATTCATCTGCACAGTCGCCAATTATAGGGATTTTGTTACTCATATCGACTGATTTACCCTCGCTTTGGTTTACTTTGAGTGTTTCACTAATCCCTTGCAAATATTGCCTAAATAGTTCTAATTACTAGTATATTCGACGATATTATCTCTTACACATTCTCCTTTCCCTCTGCAGATTACTCGCAACCATCCGATCAAGATCCAACAGTTCCTTTTCATCCAACCACTAAGGAAAATCAAGAAACTCCATGCATATGGTCTCAAGACCGTTTGGATCCTCGCGGTCCCAAGACCGTTTGGATCCTCGCGGCCTCAAGACCGTTTGGATCCTCGCGGTCTCAAGACCGTTTGGATCCTCGCGGTCTCAAGACCGTTTGGATCCTCGCGGTCTCAAGACCGTTTGGATCCTCGCGGTCCCAAGACCGTTTGGATCCTCGCGGTCTCAAGACCGTTTGGATCCTCGCGGTCCCAAGACCGTTTGGATCCTCACGGTCCCAAGACCGATCGAAGCAAGACCGTTTGAGCTGTACGTATGCATGCGCTCGAAGATCGTATGATACAATAACCGAAGACCGTTTGAGTTTGATGGCATGCGACACCGTTTGAGCTATACGTCATCAACAACGTCAGCGCCCGTTTGCGGTGCAAGAAGTGAAGACCGAATGGAAGCCTACGTAAAGACTGTTTGAGTTTGCTGCATGAAACCGTTTGAGTTGGCTATAAAGACCGTTTGAGATGAAGGTTGCAAGACCGTTTGGAAGGAATCATCCAAACCGTTAGTACTCAGCAATGCATGAGATGATAACATGCTAGACGGTAAGAAGCCATTTTCACGTGAAGATATGCAGCAGCAAACAAAATGATCATTGCTAGACCATGCAAACTAAATGAGCAAGGAGCCCAAACCGTGTGGGCAGCAATAGCATGCACCAAACCGAGAGAGAGTTGGCCACGTGGATGAGAAGCCCTTTGAATAAGGCTGAGCAAACCGTTTACTAAGTAATAGCATCAAGATCGAATGCATGGAACCATGCAAACCGAACAAGCATGCATGGAAAGGAAATCAAACAGCCAGTAGTTTTCTGCACCCACGAGAAGAACTCATGAGGACCGTTGGCTTTGGCAAATAAAAGAATGGAACTAGTTGTTCACGTGAAGAACGTGAGAGCAGCTGGGCACATACAGTAGCACGTGAATAATAGATCATTTGATCGGAGAAGAAATCAGCTGAACGACCGCGACAAACTGATTGGGAAATATGAGTATGAAACCGTTTGCTGAGGCTTGCGATTGTGTGGAATGCACCGCATGGGCAGATGAGCTGAGGCTCGCGGTCGTGAGGAATGCACCGCATGGGCAGCTGAGCTGAGGCTCGCGGTCGTGAGGAATGCACCGCATGAAAGCTGAGGCTCGCGGTCGTGAGAAATGCATGAATGCATGCTGCTGCGGACACGCAAAACCGAATAAAGAAATCAGTGGAGAAGGACCGCATGAAGAAAATAACAAACCGCATGCTGCTGGTAAATGCTCAAGACCGCGAGAATGGAAGACCCTCTCGGTCTCAAGACCGAGAGGAGGACCGCAAGCACTAAAACCGTGAGAAAAGGGAACCGAAAGCTAAAGCCATGATATTTTGGGTAATTTGTAGAACAAACCCAACCCGTCCAAGACACATGCCAAGCCTATAAATAGAAGGGTAGAGACATGGTCTGGGACATCCCATCTCACTACGGCCCAAGGCTGCCGGACTGGGACCAGGCCGGAACGCTGCCAGACTGCCCGACCACCGTTTCCGCCTAAATTTCACACACACCCCCAGAATCCCTAGCTGAGTCCAGATCCGGTGAGCTGCCAGTCCGGGCGCAGCTCTAGTGGGCTGTTCCATCACCATCTCACCATTTCTCACACCATAGTTCCACCTCATCCTACTCTTGCTATTCTGGAGGTTGACCCGAAGATCGAGGTGGAGAAACGGACGACATCGACCACAACGGTGCAGTCCCGGAGACTGCGATGATCTACACCGGGCTGTCACAGATCTACTCTTCTGCTCCGACGATGCTTTCTTTCTCTCTCTTCTCCTTCTTTGTTGCTTCCTCTATGAGGAGTGAGTAGTTCCATCCACTGGGGTGCGGGGACTAGCCCCGCTGCCCATGTTTTGTATCTTGTACTAAAAAGATGTTATCATTTCGTTTCAATACTAAACCGTTTCATACAGGCTCGAATGTTGGCCGCGTTCTTGTATGCATCTATTGTCTTTCGTTGTGGTTTGTCTACGACCGCTCCCGAGACTCGAATACCGGTTTAGTGTTGGTTTCTGGTGCGCGTATCCACCGCGCACCCGTTTTGGTATCTAGGAACGCTTTCTAAGGAGTGGAGTAAACTCACCTCCATCGTTGTACTTTTGTACTATGAAATGGAATCAGTTGACGTACAAAAGTGCGACCTTGACAGGTCGAGGAACACACTCTGAGGAGAGAGTGGTGCAAAGTACTTGACCATTCGTTTGAGAATGGCTGATGTTGCAACACTCTCACGTTTCTCGTAGCTATATCCTCGAAAGAGGGATAGTCTATAAGGATACTAATCGATTTGGTAATTATCGCTCGCTTGTTAGTTTTCCGATGCACGTTTCACGAGGTTGAGTAAGATTTTCTCTTCGGAGACTACATATCTTCATTGACACGTAGATATGTACCGGATGAGAGTTACTCAACCCGTGAAGGATGTGTGCATTACTCTTGTCCTCTAAGACATCAGTATTGTACAACATCCAGGTATCTTGCTTACAAGTCTTGCTATGATTGGTACAAGTGCAATCCATGTGTAGTGGTGGCGAATACCCGCATCACCCCAGTGATCCATCATCATTTGCTAATCTTAGATTTTAATCATTAAACTAGTTTTTATTTTTGCCTTTACTTTTACATGTTTAGGTTAAATAACTCAAATCAAACTTCTGGTCTTAGATGATTAACTTAGATTGATACGAAACAAGAAAAAGACACTCAGATTCTTAACGTTGTCCTTTGGGTTCGATCCTAAATCTGTACTATGATAAGGCTTCCACACTCTTGTGGGGTTGGAGCATTTATCTAGCACCAGTTGTAGGTAAACCTAGAGAGGACATCAATTCTCTAGGGTTTTTGGTGTATATTTGGGACTCCCATTGGGAGAGTAATCTTTCGGTGTAAGTCCTAGCTCCATCAAAAAATGCATTTCAGAAAACTAACAAGCGAGCGATAATTACCAAATCGATTAGTATCCTTATAGACTATCCCTCTTTCGAGGATATAGCTACAAGAAACGTGAGAGTGTTTCAACGTCAACCATTCTCGAATGAATGGTCAAGTACTTTGCACCACTCTCTCCTCAGAGTGTGTTCCTTGACCTGTCAAGGTCACACTTTTGTACGTCAACTAATTCCATTTCATAGTACAAAAGTACAACGATGGAGGTGAGTTTACTCCACTCCTTAGAAAGCGTTCCTAGATACCGAAACGGGTGCGCGGTGGATACGCGCACCAGAAACCAACACTAAACCAGTATTCGAGTCTCGGGAGCGGTCGTAGACAAACCACAATGAAAGACAATAGATGCATACAAGAACGCAGCCAACATTCGAGCATGTATGAAATGGTTTAGTATTGAAACGAAATGATAACATCTTTTTAGTACAAGATACAAAACCCGGGCAGCGGGGCTAGTCCCCGCACCCCAGTGGATGGAACTACTCGCTCCTCATAGAGGAAGTAACAAAGAAGGAGAAGAGAGAGAAAGAAAGCATCGTCGGAGCAGAAGAGTAGATCTGTGACAGCCCGGTGTAGATCGTCGCAGTCTCCGGGACTGCTCCGTCGTGGTCGATGTCGTCCGTTTCTCCGCCTCGATCTTCAGGTCAACCTCCGGAATAGCAAGAGTAGGATGAGGTGGAACTATGGTGTGAGAAATGGTGAGATGGTGATGGAACAGCCCACTAGAGCTGCGCCCGAACTGGCAGCTCACCGGATCTGGACTCAGCTCAGGATTCTGGGGCTGTGTGTGAAATTTAGGCGGAAACGGTGGTCGGGCAGTCTGGCAGCGTTCCGGCCTGGTCCCAGTCCGGCAGCCTTGGGCCGTAGTGAGATGGGATGTCCCAGACCATGTCTCTACCCTTCTATTTATAGGCTTGGCATGTGTATTGGACGGGTTGGGTTTGTTCTACAAATTACCCAAAATATCATGGCTTTAGCTTTCGGTTCCCTTTTCTCACGGTTTTAGTGCTTGCGGTCCTCCTCTCGGTCTTGAGACCGAGAGGGTCTTCCATTCTCGCGGTCTTGAGAATTTACCAGCAGCATGCGGTTTGTTATTTGCTTCATGCGGTCCTTCTCCACTGATTTCTTTATTCGGTTTTGCGTGTCCGCAGCAGCATGCATTCATGCATTTCTCATGACCGCGAGCCTCAGCTTTCATGCGGTGCATTCCTCACGACCGTGAGCCTCAGCTCAGCTGCCCATGTGGTGCATTCCTCACGACCACGAGCCTCAGCTCATCTGCCCATGCGGTGCATTCCACACGACCGCAAGCCTCAGCAAACGGTTTCATACTCATATTTCCCAATCGGTTTGTCGCGGTCGTTCAGCTGATTTCTTCTCTGATCAAATGATCTATTATTCACGTGCTACTGTATGTGCCCAGCTGCTCTCACGTTCTTCACGTGAACAACAAGTTCCATTCTTTTATTTGCCAAAGCCAACGGTCCTCATGAGTTCTTCTCGTGGGTGCAGAAAACTACTGGCTGTTTGATTTCCTTTCCATGCATGCTTGTTCGGTTTGCATGGTTCCATGCATTCGATCTTGATGCTATTACTTAGTAAACGGTTTGCTCAGCCTTATTCAAAGGGCTTCTCATGCACGTGGCCAACTCTCTCTCGGTTTGGTGCATGCTATTGCTGCCCACACGGTTTGGGCTCCTTGCTCGTTTGGTTTGCATGGTCTAGCAATGATCATTTTGTTTGCTGCTGCATATCTTCACGTGAAAATGGCTTCTTACCGTCTAGCATGTTATTATCTCATGCATTGCTGAGTACTAACGGTTTGGATGATTCCTTCCAAACGGTCTTGCAACCTTCATCTCAAACGGTCTCAACAGCCAACTCAAACGGTTTCATGCAGAAAACTCAAACAGTCTTTACGTAGGCTTCCATTCGGTCTTCACTTCTTGCACCGCAAACGGGCGCGGACGTTGTTGATGACGTAAAGCTCAAATGGTGTCGCATGCCATCAAACTCAAATGGTCTTCGGTTATTGTATCATACGATCTTCGAGCGCATGCATACGTACAGCTCAAATGGTCTTGCTTCGATCGGTCTTGGGACCGTGAGGATCCAAACGGTCTTGGGACCGTGAGGATCCAAACGGTCTTGAGACCGCGAGGATCCAAACGGTCTTGGGACCGCGAGGATCCAAACGGTCTTGAGACCGCGAGGATCCAAATGGTCTTGAGACCGCGAGGATCCAAACGGTCTTGAGACCACGACGATCCAAACGGTCTTGAGACCGCGAGGATCCAAACGGTCTTGAGACCGCGAGGATCCAAACGGTCTTGGGACCACGAGGATCCAAACGGTCTTGAGACCGTATGCATGGAGTTTCTTGATTTTCCTTAGTGGTTGGATGAAAAGGAACTGTTGGATCTCGATCAGATGGTTGCGAGTAATCTGCAGAGGGAAAGGAGAATGTGTAAGAGATAATATCGTCGAATATACTAGTAATTAGAACTATTTAGGCAATATTTGCAAGGTATTAGTGAAACACTCAAAGTAAACCAAAGCGAGGGTAAATCAGTCGATATGAGTAACAAAATCCCTATAATTGGCGACTGTGCAGATGAATCTGGAGGGTTCATCACCACACCGAACTTGAGCGTTCCTCGTCCCGAGGAACGGAGAAAAACTTAAGATAGTCGACAAAAAGCTCGTTCGTCTCGTAATTACCTCATCTGCATGTGAGTGTCAGAATTTTCACGAGAAAAGAGAAAAGGGAAAATGAGACAAAACAAAATTAGGGCAAAAAACGTTAAAAATCCTTTGAATTGGTGACTGAAGGTGGATCTGGAGGATTCATCACCACACCGAACTTAAGCGTTACTCGTCCCGAGGAACGAAAAACTTAAAACAGTCTCCAATGAAATTGTTCATCTCGTGTTTGCCTCATCCTTATGTCATATGATAGATTTGTTCGTTGCTCAGATTGATACAGCATCAAGGCTTCCTTAGATCACGAAATACATCTTATGATATCCTTGTTTCTGATTTCACTTTGCTGAAGTACTTCCTTCTCACTCTCTGTTTTATCGGTCATGTTAAAGAGTTTTATGAGGTTTTGAATAGACCCACAGAATCAACAAAATGCATATGATCTGTCACTGGTGTTGAAAGAAGAGAGAATGGTGGTATGATCAAAAGATAAAAGTATCTCCTCTGATTGAATCAAGACTCTTAAAATTAAAGGACTCGTCGAGATACTTTGAATGATTTATGCACAACTCTGGTTGGCTTAGCCTTACACTCGATTATTTTCTTTTTCTAAAGGTAACTCAAAAGTGTGTATAGGTTGGCTTAAGGCTTTTGGCTCTTTTACCTCTTTGAAGGGAGGTAAGGGGTTATTTTTGGATCCTTAGGATCTCACTACCGGTCACGACACATCTGCCTTCATGAGGGCAGCTAATGTACCAGCCGGGCAAGACCTTTATCGGTTATCCTTATTCAGGGCACAACTCTCATGTTTTTATTCACACTCTGGCTTTTATTCATTCTCGCCTGGCTTAGGTCAAAGGGTATTTTTGGATTTTTTTTTCATATTTGGGCTGCCAGGCCTCTTTTTGGAATCGGGGTAGATTTTTAACCGACCTCGGTATGTGCACAAACATCATTGTATACTCTTTGAGAAGGTGGTACGCCCCCGTTATGTATTGAGGGGTATGGAAGAAGCGGTAGTGGAAAGAGGGGTGTGGTGTACCACACCGAACTTAGAGTTTTGCAGAGGTGTGGTTTACCACACCGAACTTAAAGTTCGGCAATGTTCTAGTTTTCACTAGAAAGGAGTGTGGGGTGCCACACCGAACTTAAGACTTTGGCATGGTTAGTGAACAGAGGGGTACGAAAATGAAAGAAGAAGTGTAGAAGAGAGTTTGGATCATGATGCAGTTTGCTTAGCGATTCCATGCGACGAGTCTCTATTCTCCATCACACTCTGCTCAAAAAGAGACATGATGAAACGTCAAATGGGAAATCCATACAACAGATCCATTAATCAGATAAAGGCATGATGTATTTGATCTATCTCAGCCTTATTGAAGTGTATCATCTTTTCCTGTTTGAGATATAACATTAGGATTCATAGACAAATCAAAATAAAAAACACGCATTGGCTAGTTTTAAGTATTCTTTTCCAGGAAATTTGCAACGCAAAAGAGGTGATGATCACAGATTCGTAAAGCAAAAGCAGACTAGATAAAGGCTTTATTTTTAGAAAACTAACAAAAAGGCGGAAAGAATTACGAAAAAGAAACTAGAATGGAAAAGCAGGAAGCAATAAAGATAGAGGGTGGAGTGAAAGTCATACCACCCGCCCTCCACCTCGAACTTATGAATTTACCCATTTCTGAGCAAATACTAGGTTCAAGATGGAGGGGAAGGGTTGAGCAATGTTAACCAGGCGGTCCTCTTAGTTGGAAGAAAGTCCGGCAAAGATGCCTTGCGATAGCTGGTGCCGAAAATGAGGAAGTGGTCTGAACAACTTGTTGGCTGGGAAGTTGTGGCGACTCGAACAAGTCTTCTGGATGACTTGGATGTACATTTCTTTCACCTCGTTGTCCGTCTAGAAGAATCCAGAGACCTTCCCCAATCAGCGAGGGAGGTGGAACATAAGCAGTCAAAACTGGAGGTCTATGCGAGAAATCAAGGTTATGCCCAATTGTGCCTTCCAGTTGTGGCTCACCCTCGAAGTTCAAAGTAAAACTGCTTTCTTCAAAATCTAGGGCAGTTGATTGAGGGTCGACCACTTGAACTTTCTCCTGTCTAGGATCAGGTGGTGGATCCGGTTTCGGCTTCGTTTCATCACCTGGCTTTTCTTGTGTGGGGTATGGTAGCCAGGATGACATTTCATCATCAGAGGAGTTATTTTGGGAAGTATCATCATCTTTATCAATGTTGAAATTGGTAAGAGCGTCGTTCTTCTTTTCAAGGTTTTGTTCGGAATTTTCTTCATAGAACATTCTTAATTCATCCAAGTAACTAGAAGAGGATTTGACTGGTAGAATGAACTTTTGCTCGGGTGAGGAAATCATGGGATCCTGAGATAGGAGTTCCAGTGATGTCTCTTCATGAGAGGGATTAGTCCCTGACATATCATTTTGAGGGCTAAAATCTCTTGATGAACCCATTTCTTCAATATTGGGACTGATATATTGTTGTTCCAGTTCTTGTTCATAACACTCCTCTAGTTCAATTGAGTGCTTGGGAAGAGTTTCTATGAGAGGAATGGAAACAAGTTCAGGTAATGGTTGAATCTCAGTTTCATGAATGTTAGGGGGGGCTTCTTCATAGGGATGCGTGGCTATAGAGGGATAGGTTTGTGGCTTGATGTCATCCCAGGGGTCCTTTTTGTCATTACAAAAGTTTATGATAATATCATAATCCGTCCCAAAGTCAAGAGATGGTCCATGTCTCTCTTCATGGTGCACTTTCAAATCGTTCAAGTGACTAGAAGGAGATTGAATAGAAAAATCATATTCTTGTTCGAGGACTGGCTCCGTCAGAACTCCTTGTGGTGGTATCATCTCATGGGAAGAACCCGTCATAGGATTGTCATCTTGAGACCCCTCATCCTCCTTTGATTCTGTTTCATCATCAGTGAGAGTGGTATGGTCCGTCTCTGGATTAGGATCTTGGTCAGTCCTATCCTCAAAGTTTGTTTCTAGATCAGCCGAATGGTCAGAAATATCTTCATAAGGACAAATCAAATCCTTTTCCAGTAATGGAATCATTTGAGTCTCTTGCATAAAAGACGTCTCCTCATCTAAATCAGTCTCATATTCATCTATGTCTGACTGAGAAGGAGTGTAGAGTTCGTGTAACGCAGACAAAACAGTTGAAGTTGAAGAACATTTGTCATATAGGGAGTCAATCATTGATGATTGTCCCTCAATCTATATGGTCGGATCTGAGTTTATGGGGGGAGAAGATGGATAAACATTGAAATTTGCTCCCAATTCATCTCCCAATTGAAGAAGATCTTCATATTGGTTACTCATTCTTTCATCTAAGAGCATAGTGCAAGAGTCATTATCTGGGTCAGACTTCGGCTCGAAGAATGATTCTTTTTCCTGCGGTGTGGTGAAGGTATCATCCTTGAGTTCAGTCATTGGTTCTGAGGATGATTCCCCACCCTGTACTGGCACTTGAAAATCATTGGGAGGCACATTCCACATGATTTCGTAATCATCATCATAGTTTATTGCAACATGTGGACTAGAGATGTGCTTAGTTGAATTTTGTGGCTGTTCTGCATGTTTCTCAGGAGCGTTGACAAGTTGCGTAAGTTGATTAAGGTCGGCTATCAACTTCTTGGTCGCGGCTGTCTGATCAGCTAGTTGTTGAGCCACCGATGTTTGTAAGGCACGTAGTTCCTCCATCAATATGTATTGATTTTCATGAAAAGGCTCTTCATGGCACCCGTTTGATTGATGTTGATAATAGCTTCCCTCATCATAGTATTGATTTGAGTTGCTTTCCAATTGCCCTCCTGTGTTGCAGTCTACGCCTTGAAATCTGCCATAGTTAGGTTTCTCGTAGTAGCCTCCGGGGTGATATGGAATATAACCTGCGTTATATCCATAGTTGTATGGAGTGGCTGCTCTGAGTTTCCCGACTATACGATTCATGATTACTTGACGCAAGGCCATCATGTAGTGAGGATGAACGTTGAAACAGTTGACCGATGTATGAGAATAGTTGCCACAGAATTGACAACTATTAGTTGGTGGCACTGACTGCTTCATTTTGAAGAGAATTGGTACCTGAAATCAAAGAAAGAGTTATCAAGTTTGACCAATCACTTCAAATCCAAGATGATATGCAAGATTAAGTCCTTTACTTTTTTTTTTGAAAAGAAAAAGAAAACCCTAGAGAAACCAAAATTGACACGAAATTTGAAAAAGACGATTCTTATATCGTTGTCTTCGGCAATGGCGCCATTTTTTGATGGAGCTAGGACTTACACCGAAAGATTACTCTCCCAATGGGAGTCCCAAATATACACCAAAAACCCTAGAGAATTGATGTCCTCTCTAGGTTTACCTACAACTGGTGCTATATAAATGCTCCAACCCCACAAGAGTGTGGAAGCCTTATCATAGTACAGATTTAGGATCGAACCCAAAGGACAACGTTAAGAATCTGAGTGTATTTTTCTTGTTTCGTATCAATCTAAGTTAATCATCTAAGACCAGAAGTTTGATTTGATTTATTTAACCTAAACATGTAAAAGTAAAGGCAAAAATAAAAACTAGTTTAATGATTAAAATCTAAGATTAGCAAATGATGATGGATCACTGGGGTGATGCGGGTATTCGCCACCACTACACATGGATTGCACTTGTACCAATCATAGCAAGACTTGTAAGCAAGATACCTGGATGTTGTACAATACCGATGTCTTAGAGGACAAGAGTAATGCACACATCCTTCACGGGTTGAGTAACTCTCATCCGGTACATATCTACGTGTCAATGAAGATATGTAGTCTCCGAAGAGAAACTCTTACTCAACCTCGTGAAACGTGCATCGGAAAACTAACAAGCGAGCGATAATTACCAAATCGATTAGTATCCTTATAGACTATCCCTCTTTCGAGGATATAGCTACGAGAAACGTGAGTGTTGCAACGTCAGCCATTCTCGAACGAATGGTCAAGTACTTTGCACCACTCTCTCCTCAGAGTGTGTTCCTCGACCTGTCAAGGTCGCACTTTTGTACGTCAACTGATTCCATTTCATAGTACAAAAGTACAACGATGGAGGTGAGTTTACTCCACTCCTTAGAAAGCGTTCCTAGATACCGAAACGGGTGCGCGGTGGATACGCGCACCAGAAACCAACACTAAACCGGTATTCGAGTCTCGGGAGCGGTCGTAGACAAACCACAATGAAAGACAATAGATGCATACAAGAACGCGGCCAACATTCGAGCATGTATGAAACAGTTTAGTATTGAAACGAAATGATAACATCTTTTTAGTACAAGATACAAAACACGGGCAGCGGGGCTAGTCCCCGCACCCCAGTGGATGGAACTACTCGCTCCTCATAGAGGAAGCAACAAAGAAGGAGAAGAGAGAGAAAGAAAGCATCATCAGAGAAGAAGAGTAGATCTGTGACAGCCCGGTGTAGATCGTCGCAGTCTCCGGGACTGCTCCGTCGTGGTCGATGTCGTCCGTTTCTCCGCCTCGATCTTCGGGTCAACCTCCGGAATAGCAAGAGTAGGATGAGGTGGAACTATGGTGTGAGAAATGGTGAGATGGTGATGGAACAGCCCACTAGAGCTGCGCCCGGACTGGCAGCTCACCGGATCTGGACTCAGCTCGGGATTCTGGGGCTGTGTGTGAAATTTAGGCGGAAACGGTGGTCGGGCAGTCTGGCAGCGTTTCGGCCTGGTCCCAGTCCGGCAGCCTTGGGCCGTAGTGAGATGGGATGTCCCAGACCATGTCTCTACCCTTCTATTTATATGCTTGGCATGTTTCTTGGACGGGTTGGGTTTGTTCTACAAATTACCCAAAATATCATGGCTTTAGCTTTCGGTTCCCTTTTCTCACGGTTTTAGTGCTTGCGGTCCTCCTCTCGGTCTTGAGATCGAGAGGGTCTTCCATTCTCGCGGTCTTGAGCATTTACCAGCAGCATGCGGTTTGTTATTTGCTTCATGCGGTCCTTCTCCACTGATTTCTTTATTCGGTTTTGCGTGTCCGCAGCAGCATGCATTCATGCATTTCTCACGACCGCGAGCCTCAGCTTTCATGCGGTGCATTCCTCACGACCGCGAGCCTCAGCTCAGCTGCCCATGCGGTGCATTCCTCACGACCGCGAGCCTCAGCTCAGCTGCCCATGCGGTGCATTCCACACGACCGCGAGCTTCAGCAAACAGTTTCATACTCATATTTCCCAATCGGTTTGTCACGGTCGTTCAGCTGATTTCTTCTCCGATCAAATGATCTATTATTCACGTGCTACTGTATGTGCCCAGCTACTCTCACGTTCTTCACGTGAACAGCTAGTTCCATTCTTTTATTTGCCAAAGCCAACGGTCCTCATGAGTTCTTCTCGTGGGTGTAGAAAACTACTGGCTGTTTGATTTCCTTTCCATGCATGCTTGTTCGGTTTGCATGGTTCCATGCATTCCATCTTGATGCTATTACTTAGTAAACGGTTTGCTCAACCTTATTCAAAGGGCTTCTCATGCACGTGGCCAACTCTCTCTCGATTTGGTGCATGCTATTGCTACCCACACGGTTTGGGCTCCTTGCTCATTTGGTTTGCATGGTCTAGCAATGATCATTTTGTTTGCTGCTGCATATCTTCACGTGAAAATGGCTTCTTACCGTCTAGCATGTTATTATCTCATGCATTGCTGAGTACTAACGGTTTGGATGATTCCTTCCAAACGGTCTTGCAACCTTCATCTCAAACGGTCTCAACAGCCAACTCAAACGGTTTCATGCAGCAAACTCAAACAGTCTTTACGTAGGCTTCCATTCGGTCTTCACTTCTTGCACCGCAAACGGGCACCGACGTTGTTGATGACGTATAGCTCAAACGGTGTCGCATGCCATCAAACTCAAATGGTCTTTGGTTATTGTATCATACGATCTTCGAGTGCATGCATACGTACAGCTCAAACGGTCTTGCTTCGATCGGTCTTGGGACCGTGAGGATCCAAACGGTCTTGGGACCGTGAGGATCCAAATGGTCTTGAGACCGCGAGGATCCTCGTGGTCTCGAGACCGCGAGGATCCAAACGGTCTTGGGACCGTGAGGATCCAAACGGTCTTGAGACCATGAGGATCCAAACGGTCTTGAGACCGCGAGGATCCAAACGGTCTTGAGACCGCGAGGATCCAAACGGTCTTGAGACCGCGAGGATCCAAACGGTCTTGAGACCGCGAGGATCCAAATGGTCTTGGGACCGCGAGGATCCAAACGGTCTTGAGACCGTATGCATGGAGTTTCTTGATTTTCCTTAGTGGTTGGATGAAAAGGAACTGTTTGATCTCGATCGGATGGTTGCGAGTAATCTGCAGAGGGAAAGGAGAATGTGTAAGAGATAATATCGTCGAATATACTAGTAATTAGAACTATTTAGGCAATATTTGTAAGGGATTAGTGAAACACTCAAAGTAAACCAAAGCGAGGGTAAATCAGTCGATATGAGTAACAAAATCCCTATAATTGGCGACTGTGCAGATGAATCTGGAGGGTTCATCATTAATCATCCCTTCCGTTTCATCTTCCTTGCGGTTTCAACCCAAATGTTCGTGCAACCGTATGGAGCCATACGGTCTTGAAACTGCTTGGAGCCATACGGTCTTGAAACCATTTGGAGTCATACGGTCTTTAAACCATTTGAAGTCATACGGTCTTGAAACTGATTGGAGCCATACAGTCTTGAAACCGTTTGGAGCCATACGGTCTCGAAATCGTTTGGAGCCATACGGTCTCGAAACCGTTTGGAGCCATACAGTCTTGAAACCGATTGGAGCCCTACGGTCTTGAAACTGTTTCGAGTCGTACGGTCTTGAAACTGTTTGGGGCCCTACGGTCTTGAAACCGTTTGGAGCCAAACGGTCTTGAAACCATTCGAAGCCAAAATAGTCTTGGAAAAAATGGGTTCATCCTTAAAACGATTTCATTTTTCAATATTGCAATTCTTTCAACATTTTTCTTTTATTAACATATATAATTTTCTGATTACAGAATGGCCTCACCTGTAAAACAAGCCACAGGAACTGCTGACGCTCCCTTCTGGACAAGGGAGCAACTACTGGAGGATCACGCAAAGCTCCAGCACATCATGGACACTTATGAAAAGATCGAAAACGTCCCACCAAAAGTTGACCTGATTAAAGTCATGAATGAAATTAACTGAATCAACATGTGCCTAGCCGAAGACCCTGTTGAAGAAGTGGAGGAGATTTCCTCCAGTGACGAAGGTTTGGAGTACGCACCAAACTATGAGGAAGAATCCCTATTCCTTAAGTCCAAAGGCAAAAGAAAGACTATAGAAGCCGCCAAGGGACAACCATCAAAGAAAAGGGCAAGGAAGCAAGTTTGACCCTCTACCGCAAGGGAATAGATCTTAGAAGGACATGATACCCATGATGTCACCTTTCCTTCTACTACCACCACATAACCTGCACCAACTGACCTATACATCCAAAACCTCCCAGTTGGTGATAAGGTGTTGCGCCCAACAAAGTATTTCTACTCAAACATACTGAAGAAAATGGGGATTTATGACAAAGTTCTCGCCTTGATAGACAACTCGAATCTTTCAAAACTCTGTTTTGTGGCAGAAACCTCTTATATTGAGCCCACAGTAGAGTTCTTCACATACCTAAAAAAAAAAGAAATCGTGGACGTAAAGGATCACTGGAAAGACGGAGGTGACCGCAGGTTGGTCGCCTCACTTTTTAGAAGCAAATTGGTCTTAACTGAAAACATGTTGAATGAGATCTTCATCGAAAACCAGGATTAGCTGAAGAAGGCTAAAGCTGTAGGCCTAGACAACTCCCAGTTCAACAGGCACAACTTCTGGAAATCCTTAATGGGGATTCCAACTTACAAGGCAAAAACATGCAAGGCCTCTAACATTCACTCTGTCTTGGTGCGCACATTGCACAAAATCATCACTGGTGCCCTTTTTCCCAAGACAGAGAGTGGGAGCGTTATTATTTAAGATCTCTTTATCCTATGGTCCATTCTCAAAGGGAAGTCGGTCAACATAGGCCAGCAACTGATTCACAAGCACACAACCTATGCCCTCGGGAAAGAATTCTGCATGGGTGGTCATATAACATCAATCTTGAAATTTCTCAAGATGGACAGACTGCTACCCAGGTGCACAGTGATAAAGGGTGACATCCTTACAAATGAACAGAGTTTAAAGAACTCTTACATCATGAAGGAAAAGGATGCTAAACTCCACTACATTTTATGCCCTACCGTCAAAGTATCTAGAACTCTGCTACCTCTTCCAGAACTGGCGGACTATGACAAAGATAAGCTGCTCTTCACTGAAGAAGAGCTTGCCAACCTCATAGCCTCAGTTAAAGCAAAAGAGAAGTAGGAAAAAATAGGGCAAATTGAACATAGTATCACTACCCCCGCAGCAAGGCTGAAGAAAATTCCAGTAACACGACCTTCAAAGTTGTGTATACAAAAACAATAGCAATCAGAAATGCCCGCATCAAAGATAAACCTAGAAGCGGAGCCACCACACAACACTGAAACACCAGAAACCTTCATCTTCGATATGGATGTTGGGCTCACCTCTACAACCACCACTAACACCTTCCACCACTCCGCCACCACACCACCACCCTCCACCATTCCACCATCCATCACTCTTCCCCCATTCTCCACAACAATGCCCACCATAATTACCTCATCCACATCCACAACTTCACCCGCACACTCCGCCCCACTCTTTTCCTCTTCAGGCACTCCATTCTCCACCTCAACACCCAATCTCACCTTCACTTCAATTTCTTTCCCCTCGTCACTTCCATTTTGCCCCTTCTCACCCGGGATGTCACCACCATTTCCATCCACCACCCCATATACCACCACCACCCCGATATCGCTAGTGACTCCATCAACAGTCACCACGCAATTCGTGGGTCCATCAATAGTGTCTCTCTCGCAAGGCACTACCACCCTTCCACCTCGACCCCAGCCACCTCACCCTTCCATCTCTGGGGTCCCCTTTTCTAACGTCGGTGAGGAATTCAGATGGTAATTCGACGCCATTCGAAACCTCCTCACCAATCTTTCTAACATATTATCATCTATTTTTTCTTGTATGCAAGAAATCACTTCACAGGTCTCCAAGTCAGATGAGCGAAACAACGCCTTTCCATGAATCATCGCAAGCATCCAATAATGGCAGGAAGCAATGGCTCAGCAACTCAATCACATCACGAGCCGCTTACAAACCCTTCTAGAATTGGTGCTCGAGATGAAAGGCCAGCAAGAAGCATTGGCCCAGCAAGTCGACAGGGTCTCTATGCAAGCTCAACCTTTTCCTGAGACCCTCCGCGAGCTTCAACAGTAACAAACTTCTCAAAGCATGCGCTTGGACGACATCAACAAAAACCTTCTACAACTCATCCGCTGCCAAGAGGAGAACTCCAACAGATCAACCAGTGTTTCAAAAAGCGGCATGCATTAGGAGCTATATATGATCCCCGTGCAACTGGACTATGACCTAAAACTGAACCAATCCTAGATATCTTTTTCCCTATCTTTTTATCTACATGGACTATGACCCAAAACTATACCAATCATGAACTACATTATCTTTTGATATATTTAGAGTTTCATATCATGAACTACATTATCTTTTGATCTGTTTAGATTTACATATCATGACCTAAACCTAGACCAACACTGCTCATATCTTTTAAGTCTTTTTTGGGTCTCGCTGCTTGTATCTTTTAACTCTTTTTTGGGTCCCGAATTAAGACCTAAAACTAAGCCAACATGTAGCTTAATCTTCACATATTTTGAAAAGGTTCTACCCTATTGCTGAGTTGACTCAGATGCAAAGGCACAACACCTCATTCAGCTAATGGGAGAATGAGAAATTCCATAAGACTTGGGAGATATTCTAGAAGATGCTTAGAGATTTCCCTCATCATAAGGGGTGCATATGGAAGTTGGTCTAGTCCTTTTACACAAGCCTTTTTGAGATGGGTCAAATAATTGTTCACTCATCCTGTGGTGGTGCGTTCACAGCCAAACTTCCTAAAGAATAATAGCCATTTTTTTTATCATTTTTCAGAAAGCTCCCATCACTGAGCTTCTAGCGTGGATGTGTAGTGTCATAGAAACTTAAGGGATGCTTTTTTTCAAGCCAATTATACCAATCCTTAGATGTTGAAGATCTTTACTAACATGATGAACTTAATGAAAAATCAAGTGGAAGGTTCTTCTAGCCACTCCACCAACTTCGTAGAGGCTCTCTGAGAAGAAGTGCAAGCTCTTCAACTTTTTATAATAGGGACAACCAAGGCATGAAGTCAAATTCAAACACTCCAGAGTGGCGATCTCATCCTAAATTCTCTTGCAAATAAGAAAATGAAGGACAAGGACAGCCTAGCAAACATTAAGCAGCAAAATACATCTCAAAGTTTGAAGTTCTTGGGAGGTTGAGAAGCCTTGATGATCTAAAGAAACATTTGTCCACTCAAGGACAAAATATTAGCAAGTTTGAGCAAAGAATTGACCAAATCTCTATATATCTTGCTAGACGTTAGGATGGGAGGCTTCCCTATCATACTTTGGTGAACCCCAATTGTCACGGGTTAATAACCCAACCCCAATCTACACCTTAGGTGCCAAAGATAAGGTGTAAAAAATGGTTAAAGTTGCCCGTCCCCGAGTGGATCAAACACACCAGTATATACATGCACCAAATAACAAAGCTTCCTTACATAAACCAAATGTTAATTACATAGGGGCCCGAAGGCATAGGTGTTTTACAGAAGAAAACTTAATACATGAGAGAACTACTTGCAGCAGAAAAGAACTTAAACTAAGAGTCCCATTTAGCTTTAGCTTCCCCATGAAAGATCTGATTTTGTTGAGCCAGCATATTGAGTTGCATCATCATCATCATAATATGAAAAATGTACCTATAAAGCATTTGAAATTGGTACATGTCAGCACAATATATAAATATATTGTATTGAGTACGCCTACATGTCTTCCACTATACCTCTTTTCGTATCTTGGCAACAAAAAAAAACTAGAACTTGGCAATAATAAACAATATGACAAAAGGCATACTAGAACAGAATTTTTATTAACCAATAAGAACACACATTTTAAGCACATTTTCCATTATATTTACATGCATTGAACGTTGAATTTGATGCATTCTCTTTACTCTCAAAGATCTCAAGATTAAGGCCTTTATGATCGACTACCAAAGAGTTAGATCATATATTCAATGTGACTGATTACCAAAGAGTTAAGTCACTTATATGCACTATACTACCAAAGATTTAAGCTCCATCATATAATGGACAAGATAATTTAAATTTAGGTTTTGCAACAACATATGGAGAAAACGTCATTGAAATTGATCATACTTGAATACATATTTCAAACAATTCCATATGCCAAGTTTTCTACAGTCCTAGTACAACCATAGTAATTAGTCGGGCCAAGTAAGAGGTATGGGCATACCTTCTACTCAGAAGTGGGGAGTCCAACGATTCTCCTCACTAGTACCTTTGTCCTCCTGAAATTATAAGAAATTTGGTACTAATTAGCTATATTGGCAAAATTACCATTAATTCTTAAAACTGTATATAGAAGGTCCTTATCTTAGTCAAAGTCATGAGAGTAGAGCATGAGTCATGGAGTATGGATTTGAGTTCATAATTGATATGTTCATGTCAGAGTAGGACTTCTAGATCAAATTGGTGGTCTTTAGATCATGATGGATAATTATAATCATTTTTTGTAAGACAAATAGGGAAAAAGAGTGATAATTTGATTTTTCTGATAATTGGGTCACATAATTTGGAAAAGAACATCCCATACTTATCTAGGCACATAAAGAAGGTAGTCATATGAATTTGGTGATTTAATCAGGCTTGAGTATTTTCTAAATAATTAAACGAGATAGAAACATATTTGCATAAGAGTACTTATACGAGTCTTATTTAGGGCTAACAGATAGCATAATCATAATCCTCATATTTATTTTGATAAAAAAGGAGTATTGGTTCGTATTTTTTTGATACTCCTACTATATATAGTGAATTTTCCAAGATCAGGATATTTTCTGGGAAAAAATTAATTTAGAGGATAATAGAAAAGGAAGGCGATTAATGTGGACCATGAATGCTCAGATCCAATTATCATCGATTTATCTCAGTTGAAAAAATGTGATCTGTGTTGGAATTACCTCACTGGTCCACGTGGAAGGTGGGGTCGACTCCCTTCTCCTCTTGTGATCTTGGCTAGCTCTACCGTCAACACCGACGAGCTTCCAACGACAGAAGGGGGTTCTCATGTGCAGTTGAGGTCAGATTTTTATTTGTGAGGTCGGTCTGGGTCAGGGAGGTATGGTTCCATTTTATGGCTCCCCTTGGAGAAGCACACCGCCGAGAGGAAAAGATATGCTAGTTTCTCACGGCAAAGGAGGTGGTGTGGGTGAGCTGCAGGTGGCGTTGAGGTCCCTGGAGGTGCCTCGGAGGTAGCTGAGAGCTCCTCGAGGCTGAAGGAGGGTTCGAATGAAAGGGGCAAAGGTGGTGGTAGTCTGGTTTCTAGTTATGCCATGGAGGAGGTGATCGGAGCAAGAGGCGTTGAGGGTGGATCCATCGGAGCTCTGTTCGAGCCAATTGAAGGGTTGGACGAAGCAAAGGGACCTCGCCAATGCTTTTGGAGGGGTTATATAGGCGAGGAGAAACTAGGCATGAAAAGCCCAATTCATATTGGGTGCGCTGGAGAAGGTGTTTGCCCGAGGTGTTGGTGGTTCGCGATTATGAGCTTGAGGATGATCGTGTAACGGGTCGTGGAGAATGTCATTCCACTGCAAATTCGGTCGTAGTCAAAGTTGGGCGTGAAGGAGGGTGAGCGGTAGAGGTCGTGGGAGATGGGTGTCACTGATGTCTACTTGGCAACTGTCGAAGGTAGAAGAGGGTAAGGTAGTTGTCTGATCCAATCCTTGATGGCTGAGATCTCACCATAGAGCCAGCCCACAGATCGCTGACTCAAAGGCTCGCGTGACATTTATGTGTCATGGGCCCTCGAGTGGCTATAATCCAAAACTATAGGTTTGATGGTCAAAATCATATTAATTTGATTAAAACTTAGGTGTAAACTTTGTAAAATCATATAGGGAGCTAGGAATATTGGATTGACATGAAAATTGAACCATAGATTCATTATAGCTAATCCTAGTGTTGGTAAAGTTTGAGCTCAAAATTCCAATCTTTGATTGATGAGATTATCTTTCTTTGAAACTAGGGTTTAGAGTTAAAATATTATAAAAGGATAGGTATAAAATAGTATAGAAAATCCACTTTATCACATCCTACTCACCTTAAAAGAAATTTTGTCCTCAAAATTAAACTAGCAGAAAGAGATGAGAAAAATGCTGCTCCATATCCGCCTGTAGTTCCCAGGTTGCATATTCTGCACTATGATGGTTCCATTGCACCTTCACCATCTAGATCCGCTTGTTCCTGATCTCTTTGACTTTAGAATCAAGAATCTTTGTAGGCTGCTTCAGATAAGAGATATTTTCCCACAACTCAAGAGGCTCATAATTCAGCACATGACTATCATCATTCACATAATACTTCAAATTGGATACATGAAAAACATTGTGCATCATATTGTACTATGGAGGAAGAGCAATTCGATTAGCACATTCACCAATGTGCTCGAGAACCTTAAAGGGACCCACATATCTCAGACTAAGCTTCCCTTTGTTCTTGTCTATAGCACGGATGGGTCTGATCTTCAGGAAATCATAATCACCTGCCTCGAACTGCCTGTCTGACCTGTGTGTATCTGCATATGATTTCTGACGTTCTTGGGCCTGTTTCAACCTTTCCTTGATCAAGGACACCTGATTAGCATAGACTTGTAACTCCTCAGACTTTAGCATCTTCCTCTCTCCGACTTCATCCCAATGGAGAGGGGATCAACATGGCCTACAATAGAGAGCTTCATAGGGTGGCATATAAATACTGGATTGATAGCTATTATTGTATGTGAACTTTGCTAATGGAAGGTAGTAATCCCAAGATCCTCCTCAATCTAGAAAAAATGCTCTAAGAAGATCCTCCAATATTGGGATAGTATGTTCTGACTGACCATCAGTTTGGGGGTGATAAACTGTGCTAAAATTCAATTGTGTATCCAACTCATTTTATACCTACTTTCATAGATGTAATGTGAACTTTGGATCTCGATCTAAAACAATAGATATTGGCACTCCATGCATCCATATGATCTCCCTGATATACAACTCAGCAAGCTCAGGAACCTTGGCTGTAGTCCGCACAGGTAAGAAATGTGCAGACATGGTCAGATAATCTACTATGACCCATACCACATCATGTCCCTTCCTGGTCCTGGGTAATCCTACCACGAAATCTATGGTAATGTTTTCACATTTCCATTCAGGAATTGGTAAAGGTTGCAATAAATTGTCTGGCCATTGATGTTCGGCCTTAATCTGTTGATAAGTGAGACACTTAGAGACGAACTCTGCTATATCATTCTTCATAACTCTCCACTAAAAGTGTCTCTGTAGATCCTTGTACATCTTAGTGGATCCAAGATGTATATAATACTTAGACCCATGTGCCTCTTACTGGATACGCTTCTTAGTCTCTGACTCCTCAGGTACCCACATTCGGTGCTTGTGCCTTAGTCCACCATCCATACCAATGGAGAGATGTGTCTAGAGTTTAGCTAAAAGAGTTGTCATCTCCTCCAAGCTAGAGTTGTTCTTTTGAGACGTCAGAATTTTAGAACGAATACTAGGAATAATATTGATATTTTCCAGAATAATAATGCCATCTTCTGGTTGAGATGACCTAGAGGTCGAATGTTCCGGACTCATCGGTTCTGAAGTAAGGATAGATGCACAAATTGACCTCTTACAACTAAGAGCATCAGCTACAACATTGGCCTTGCCTAGATGATACACAATAGTGAAATCATAGTCTTTAAGATATTCTAACCATCTTCTTTGTCTAAGATTGAGGTCATTTTGAGTCAGGAGATATTTGAGACTTTTGTGATCCATGAATATATCAAAAGTAGCACCATATAGATAGTGTCTCCAGATTTTAAGAGCATACACAATGGCAGCTAATTCCAAATCATGAGTTGGGTAATTGACCTCATTAGGTTTCAATTGTCTAGAGGCATAGGAAACAACTTTACCATCTTGCATTAGGAAACAACCCAAACCCATTTTAGAAGCATTAGAAAATATTACAAAGTCATCATTACCAGAAGGCAAGGTCAAGATAGGGGCAGAAGTCAAGCGGGAATTCAATTCTTGGAAGCTAGATTCACATTCAGGAGTCCAAATCAATTTGGCATCTTTTCTAGTAAGTTTGGTCATGGGTAGGGCTATTTTACTAAAATTATGGATGAAACGACAGTAATAGCCTACTAGACCAAGGAAGATATGAATTTTAGAGGCATTGGTAGGAGCTTTCCAATCAAGGATGGCTAAGACTTTGGCAGGGTCAACAGAAATTTTCCCACCCGAAATGACATGGCCAAGAAACATGACTTGTTCTATCAAGAACTCACATTTACATAATTTAGCAAACAATTTTTGGGCTCTCAACACATCAAGTACCTTTTGGAGATGCTCACGATGTTGATCAACATAGTTTGAATATATAAGAATGTCATCAATGAAGACCACTAAAAAGCTTCCAAGAAAAGGCTGGAGGATAGTATTCCTCATATTCATAAATACTCCAGGAGAATTGGTCAACCCAAAGGGCATCACCAGGAATTCATAATGTCCATATCTGTTCTAAAAGATGTCTTTGTAATATCACAATCCTTCACTCGTAATTGATGATAGCCGGATCTAAGGTCAGTCTTGGAGAACACAGTGGCAGTACGAAGCTGGTCAAATAAGTCATCAATTCTTGGGAGGGTATATTTATTTTTAATGGTGGCTTAGTTGATCATGCGATAATCAACACACATTCACATTGACCAATCTTTCTTTTTAACAAAATGGACCGGAGCACCCCAGGGAGATGTACTAGGACGGATGAAGCCTCTATCAAAAAGTTCTTCTAATTATTTCTTGATCTCTGCAAGCTTGGGAGGTACCATCCTATAAGGTGCCTTTGAGACTGGTGCGGTGCCCGGTGACGACTCAATTGAAAACTCAATCTCACGTACTTGAGGCAGCCCTGGAAGCTCCTCTGGAAATACATCTGGGTAATCTCTTACCACATCCAAGATCTCTATAGGTCTCACCTTAGAATCAGACACTGACACAACAGCAAGATAGGCTCTACATCCTTTGGCTATCAAGGTTTCGTCTTTAAGAGAAGAGATAATCATATTTCAATTTCTTTCCTATCTCCCATATATTATCAAAGGTTTAGAATTATGTATAGAAATGGCTACTTTCTTGGCTCGGAAATCAAGCATGGCATAGTTAGAAAAAAAGCCAATCCATCCCCAAAATTAGGTCAAAATCTTCCATGTCAAGGAGAATGAAATCAGAATAAAATTGATGACCACCATAAGAAAAAGGCAAGATTTAGGTTTTCTGAAGAGAGATATACATTTTTCCACTGGAAGTTGTTACATCCAAGATATAACCTAGATCATCTATCTATAACTTGATCATGGAAGCAATATTTCTGGAGATGAAGGTATGTGTTGATCTTGAATCGAATAGGGCCACGACAGGAGGATTTTGGAGACATATCATACTGACATTAGGATTTTTATATGAGATCATGGTTTAGAGGGATTTTCATACATACAAATAAATTATTAACGTTATTACCTTCAATCAGGTGGTTGTCATTGGCGCTATTGAGTCAAGTACTATAAATAGAAGAAGAGGAAGGCCTAAATTAACATGAGATGACCTTATAAAGAGATATTTTGAATCTCTATATCTTAACCAAAATATGGCCGAGCCAAATGGAAAAGAAAGATCCATGTAGCCAACCCCAACATAATTGAGACTGAGGCTTAGATGATGATGATGGTCGGGAGAATGGAAATAATGTCATATATAGGATTTGATATGTTATTGGGAGTTTTTTTAGGATAGAACTGTTATTTGAACCCAATGATGTCTTACTCGGAAAAATGATTGCAGATTTTTTGTTCGATGATATTCGTTTGTTCTAGATTTAGATAAATAGGGATGAAAGGAGGGTACTCATTACTTTTGCTTGTACTTTTTATGACCTGGTTAGTTCTAGATTTTTACATATTTAGCTCCAAATCAATTTCTATTTAAACTTGTAAAATATATGGATCACACGGAGCAAGAATTTGGAGACATCTTGCTTATAGATTCTAACTTCAATGGGTCTGGGTCAATTTCGGGTTTGAATAGACTCATGTCTGGGATTTCTTTAAGGTTTAGAATTTAACAAATGAGATATGTTCTGGAATATACATAATGACTGTTATTGATGCCTAACTATAAAGATATCTCATCAGCCTTCGTCGAACTTAATCGAACAATTTTTTTGACGCCCCTGAGTTTGGGATGAGTTAAATTATCCTTTTGAGTATGAAGTAATCAATCCATCTTCATTTTCTTCTAAGAGATGTCAGAATGGCATTTATTCAACCTCGTATGAGTACTTAAAAAAAATCTAATATTGTTAGGCTAAACAACTTTCATATCTTTGTAGGATACAAAGACAAGAAACAAATAGAAAAGACCAACTCTGCTTAAGCAAAAATTTCACCGAAGTATTTTATGTGGTTTAAACGCGAGACTGGCATGTTGAATAATGATGCTTTGTGTCTGCCCCTAACGAAGGAAAAATTCTTACAAAAATGTTAATATACTTCCCAAGAGATACAATACAACTATGTGGTTTTGACTCATTTGAAACGAAATAATTTGTCTTCTTTACTACCGTATAAATAAACACAACTTACGTGTATACTTATGTGTTTTTCATATGTGTGTCTGTCTGCTTTTCCATTCACTTGGTCACGTAAGTTTAACTATTTGAGATGTATTTCTTTAGGTATCTTTACTATCCTATAAATAAGCACAACTGACGTGTGTGATTGTGTGCATGTCTGCTTTTCCATTCACTTGGTCAGATAAATTTAACTATTCGAGATGTATTTTTTTAGGTAATGAATTGAAAAGACATAAATATGGACTTTCGTTGGACATTGTCTGATAAATATTTTGACCTATAATTTAAGCCAAACTTGATTTATTTGAGCTATGTAGAAAATTTTGGTTCAAAATTTTATTTTGCATGGGTCATGCCAAGATAAACCGGAGCCTAAAAACTCAAGTCGTCACCTTATTTAACTATTTGAGTTGTTTAATGTGTCTGCTTTTTACATGTATGTGTGTTTGCTTCTCCAACAGCCAGGGTACCTGTTTGGCACACAATTTATATATTCTTTCTTTTTCTAATAAGGCAGTTGATGCGTCTGTGTACTTGCTTTTTCAATAGCTAGGATACCTGCTTGGCGCACATTTCAATCTTTTTTTTATATTTCTAATCTATGTAACAATTGTCACCTATTTTGTTATATTTATTTTTTTTTAGGAAATAGTAGGCTGAGGGGGTTATAGTTGATGGGAAATTGTGTGTGCCACATCTTAAATGTGATGTATCATCATATATATTATATAAAAAAATTTCATTATTATTTAAAATTACAAATCGGTCCTTGTGTTTGTACAATACACTTTTGTCTTTTCTTTTTAAAATTTTATATTGTATAATGAGACTCGTTAATACTATATAAGTTAGTTCGTGGGGTGAATTAAATTTTCTTTATTATTTTTTGAAATTACAGAACGATTCTTGTGTGTAGACTACATTTTTATCTTTCCTTTTTTTAATTTTATGTTGTATAAGGAGGCTCATCTACAGTATAGAAAAAGCCCACGAAGGAGGCTGAATGCAATTTTCTCAATTGTTTTTTGGAGTTTCAAATAGGAGCATGTATGTGTACACTACACTTTTCTTTTCTTTTCTATATAAAATTTTATATTATGTAAGGCGACTCATCTATACTATATAAGAAAATGTGCAGAGGGCACTGAATGCAATTTTCTCTATTGTTTTTTATAAACAAACAAGTCCTTGTGTGTACATTATACTTTTATCTCTTTATTTTAAAATTATATAGTGTATAAGATGACGCATCTATACTATACAAAAATGCCCACAGCGGGGGATGAATGTAATTTTTTCATTATTTTTTGGAATTATAAATTGGTCCCTATGTGTGTACACTATACTTTTGTCTTTTCTTTTCAAAATTTTATATTGTGTAAGGAGACCCATCTACACTATATGAGAAAGTCCCTAGACGACATCAAATGTAATGTTCTTCATTATTTTTTAGTATTATTAATCGGTCCCTCTTTTAGCGGGTAGTATGTATTTTGAATGCTAACTACATATTGGTCACAATTGTACACAAAAATGATAATTCAAACTCACACGAAGAGTTTATCTAACAAATATATTGTAGCAAACAATAATAAATGTCGAGCAACTCATTATGTCATAATTATTAGATGCTTACATATTATATTGATTCAACTGTATAACATGTGTGTAGCACGTGTCTTCCCCCATTATATTTTGAAATTATGAACCGGCCCCTATGTGTGTACGCTATATTTTTGTCTTTTCATTTTAAAATTTTATATTGTGTAAGGAGACTCATCTATATTATATGAGAAAGTTTCTAGAGGGGGAATGCAATTGTTTTAATTTTTTAGAATTACAAATCGATCGCTCTTTTAGCGGGTAGTGTGTATCTTATTTTAAATACTAACTACATATTAGTATCAACATTCACAAAAATAATAATTCAAGTTCATAAGAAAAATTTATCCAACAAATCTATTGTAGAAAAAAGAATAGATGTTGACCAACTTATTATGCCATAATTATCATATGATCACGTATTGTATTGATTCAACAGTATATCACATGAGCATGTATCTTCCGTTTGTTATTTTGTAAAGACCAAAAATAATATGTAATAGAAAAAATATCAAGTTGGATTATATATGTTTATTTTATTCAATATATGCATCACCTGATGCCATGACATGAGGGTAAGAGAATCCAATATGTAAGATCTATTTGTAACCCATCCCTCGGTATGTAGACGTCTGACATACTATATGTTTTTACATCATGCTAGGTCGACAAGACACTGACTAAAAAAAACAACCCGAAACTCTCTTTAGAGAACTAATTAACATTACTGGTCTTGCTCAAAAGATGATTCTGACAATGCAGTACAACCACTTTCATATTTTCTATTGGCTTGAGATGTTAACATGTCGCAAAAATATGGTGGGGATAGGAGCATTCCTATAATGAAAGACTATGTAGATACGGTCTTTGCTACAGTGAACGACAAATGGCATCAATTATAGCTTAAGACGAGTGGTGAATCTTCCAAAAGATTATCTGGTGGCATATAAGATTCGAGAAGTCTTCAAAAACACTGATGTCGATATGACTAATATTTTTGAACCATTTGTACGTAGTAAATCGTTTGTGGATTTTTTTTTGTTTTTGTAAATTGATAATATGCTGCTAATATATGACATCAATCAAGTGTCAACATTCTATATTATATTCATGGACGGCTACCACCAATAACAAATCTTATAGTTTTAATAAAAGAAAACAGAACCCTTAGCAAGAATGCCCACAAAACAGATCTCACTCCATTACAGCTTTATAAAAGAATGTGTTGGACAAGAATGTGGGCATCAGCATATGCGATCCGATTCTGGTAACTTCTAGAATTCAATCGTAATCCAGTTTAGTCAAACGAGTAGCTTCTTTTATAATTGGTTGTTGTAGCAGTAGTAACAGCATCATGATGATCTTGTATTCATTGGACGGAACATCTGGCTCAGGCAACAAGGTCTGAGGTGATTCGTTTCCAAAACCCCACTCCAACCAGTATATGACATAATTTGATATATGAGTCCTACACCGTAACTTCTTCAAGCGACATTGGGGGGAAAATACATCTTTGCCTGCATCCTTCTTGTTTTGGGATTTTTTGTATGACGAAATAAAAAGAAGCATTGTGAATGGATGATTTACAACCGAGCTTCCGTCTGCTTCCATCTCTCTTCTAAGTTCCAACAAAAAGCACATGCCACAGACTCACAAGTCCCTTGTTCCTGCGGCGCTCATCCAATCCAGCTATTCGATCATCACACCGAGTAATAAACAGTATGCCGCTTTCAGATTGATGTCGGCCTCCTTCCATACTAGTCAAGACAAGTGTTTGAAAAGAATGGTTCCGGCCTATGCCTAATAGCATTTGACCTTAATATGAGTTGATATTATGTGTCGGCAATCTTAATAGGAGTTAAGATCCAATAAAAAAGAAGATGGCTCCTTATGTGTAATATTAATTATTGATTAGATTTAGACTGAGAATTAGAGTATGATTCATGGTTGTCACCACATGTGATGGATGTTTACAAATAAAGGCTCTGAGAAAGCTATTCAGATAATTCAATCAATTGTTTGTAGTTGGTACCTTCTGTGGTAGTGGTGCACTAAGTTTTATTCACTTTTTACGAATTATTTTGTTATATATTTCATACATTATTGCTCATTTTGACAATAAAGAATGTATTGTTACTATTATTAGCATGTGACATTAATGAATGTATTGTTATTATAATTAGTATTTCAATTGAATTATGCTAATTTCTCATATTTTATTCAGACTTATTGAGTTTTTCCACATTTCAGGTAATCCGAGAACTTACATAGAAGCTCAGTGCTACCAACCTCATAGTCGGTGGTGCCAACTTAATGTGAAATCCAACAGGGAGACCAGAGAAATCTCGGTACTACCGAGAAGAAACTTGTTGCTACCGAGATATAGTTTGAGGACACCAAAATGGCAAGTCAATGCAACTACAGGAACTTTGTTTATCAACTCGGAGCTACCAACCATCTTGTTAGTAGCACCGACATACATCAACAAGAGACTCCAGAAATCAAAAAATAGCAACTCGGTGCTACCAACCTACATGTCGGTAGTACCAACAATCAACAAGGATTTTGTGTCAGTGATAGACTCAATGCCACCGACTTCCTGTCGGTGGTACTGACCCATCAAGATCATTATAAATTTTAGATTAAGCCAGATCTGACAGTCAGGACATAATGACAACCCAGACCCAATTATGAACTAAAGGGAGTTCATCCAGAGATGAGGATCGCGTTATATTCTATAGAAACGAAGCACGAAGCCGAGAGATGAGAAGTCAAATGAGACAACCACGTCCCAAACAATTTGGGCACCTCTAGAAAGAAAGTTTGCGGTTGGAACGCTGTAGATTGAGACGTTCTTCAGAGAGGATCTTGTAAACTGGTTTCTCCAGATGTTTACATTGGTTTTCTCATATTTAACCCACTTTCTCTCTTCTCCTTTATATATAAAACAAAAGAAATCATCGGGGGCTAGTCTTCTTATTCGTTAGGACCGGGAGTGGCCTAGTTGTGCGTTGTAATTGATTTTATGTGTTAATATAGTTATTTCTTTTGATTTAGACTTAAATCTTTGATTGCATAATGAATTACTTATGCTTCATCACCATAGTTAATTGTTTAGACCATTAATTGATCTGGAAGAGGGATTAAGGGCTGGAAACACCATATATTTACATAGCTATATTGTACCTCAGGAGAGGGCTTACGACTGTGAAGGGATAATCTAGAGGTTTCTTTAAAACGCCTAGCTAATTCCTAAATCACTATGGGAGTGGGATTTGTTTTAGTACAGGTAGTGTATTACGCTGCGGGAGCGGGTGTACTTGCTACATGTCTCTTAGTTCAAGGTTAAGGAAAAATGTTTATTAACAAAATGGAGTTCATTGCAATATGCACTGTGATGAAACTGTAATCCTAAGGATCCATCCAATTTGTGATCCAATCCATTTAATTTAGTTTTCAATTCATGCAATTAGTTTTAATCAAACAATCAAATATTTTTTCCTTATGCCTAGCTGATTAGGTTACAATTAGTAGTAATATCTGGATTTAAATTTCCCTGAGTTCGACATTCGGGTCTCATAGGCCTATACTACTCGAAGCATACCCTTGTATTTTACACACATAATTTGGGTGTGTCATGTTTTTGGTGTTTTTTCTGAGGAAACGGAAAATCCAACACTACGAGTGTTGTGACCAACCACTCTGTGCCATTTCTTTTCTTTTTATTTACTTTTCAAAAAATCATTGAGCATAATTGAAAATTTTATCTTTTATTCAATCTCCTAGTATTCAGGTTATCATTGTATTACCCAATTTTCTGGTACTAGTACATAAATTAAATAATAATCACGGACTACAAAGAATCAACTCCACAGGGTATAGGCCCAGAAGAACTTTGTCGCAGGACAAGGGAGTATGATAGTTGAATGGAAAGATTTCTCCATACTCCACCACCACAAGAAGAGAAAGCAATGGCAAGAAGAGGAGATCCTAATGTTGAAGAGTGTGTTTGGGCCAAACTTGAGGAGAAATCCGCATAGGAGAAAATTTAAGGCATCCTCAGCTACAACACATTTAGGGCCAATTAGAAAGCAAGCAGTCAATGTGGGAAATTACAAGATAGACCTTGGGTTGGTGACACTCATTAAGTCACAATCATTCAATGGCCACTGTATGGAGGACTTAATAGAACACATTAATGTCTTTGTGCAAAGATGTGATATGTTAAAGATTGATAGGGTGCCAACCAAAATAATTTATCAGAAGCTATTCTCCTATTCATTGTCAAACAAGGAAAAAGTATGGTTTCTTAGTCTTCATTCTAAATCCATAGAGACATGGGATGAGATGATAGATGATTTATTTGACATATACTTCCCACCACAAAAAATACAGGACTTGGTCGGGCGAATCTACAACTTCAAACAACATACTGAGGAAACTTATTTAGAGGCCTAGGAGATATTTAAGAACATGGTAAGACAAGTTCCTCATCATGGGATTGATCTTTATACCCAAGAAACAATATTTTACTATGGGCTACATAAAGGGGAGAGATGGACTCTTTACAACACAGGAGCATGTTTCTTTCTGAACAAAAAAGCCACAAGGTGTCATGAGATCTTAAAGAATATGGCAAAGAATCAATCTTGGGGAGAAGAGCATGGCTCGCCAGCAATTGTCAAGAGTGTTGTGGAATCAAAGGAGATCATTGTAGTGAAGGAGAAGATGGACACCCTCACAAGGAAAATTGAGCAAAAATTCAAAAACTCATCTGGAGGCAAAGGAAGAAGAATGCATGTATATGTGGAAGCACATAAATGAGGAGGAAATGACTATGCATGGAGGAAGGATCCCAGATTCTCATGAAAAGATCCTAACAATTTTTAGCAAGATCCGCCACATGTGCAGCAACCTAAACAACAACAAAGAAACATGTCTCAGTTGTACCAGTACGATAGGGGTCCTAGAAATATAGAGAAGATAGAGGATATGTTTGGTAGGTTGCTGAATTAGAATGAGGCACACTTAGACCAAACAAAGAGAGAGTAGAAGAATCAAGGGGTACAAATCCACATCATAGAAAATCAAATTTCTCATCTAGAAAAAAAAGTTGAATCCCTCAAGAAACTTAGCCAGCAAGGATTTCAAGGAAATACAAATATTACATCTGACAATCAACATGTGAAAGTGATACTTTTTCATAGTGGTAAAGTGTCTCTCCAGATAAAAACATCATCATAATTGATAAAGGGGAAGTGATAGAGACTAGTCCTCTAGAGCATCCACAGGACATCACACCACAGAAGGAGAGCCCAGAAGAGGAGTCAATTGAGCAGAAGGAGAACAAGAAGGTATCTTATATCATACCTCATCAGCGAAAGATTGTGACTCCAATACCATTTCCTAATAGCTTAAAGTCCAAGAAGTTTGATCAACAATTCAAGAAATTTCTAGTCACATGTAAGAAACTCCAAATCAACCTACCTCTAGTAGATGTTATTGAGCAAATTCCTTCCAATGGAAAGTTCTTTAAGAATATTAGCAACAACAAGTGGAGGATTGCAAATTCTGATGTTGTTGTCTTAAACGAGGATGTCAACACACTGATATAAAGGAAATTGTCACAGAAAAGACAAGATCCAGGGTGTTTCAACATACATGCTACATTGCTAGGGTCAAATTTGGAGAGACATTATGTGATTCTGGTGCAAGCATTAATTTGATGTGTTGACTACATTCAAGAAATTGGGACTTCAAGAATCTAGGAAGAGTAATATGACCATTCACCTAGAAAACAACTCTATGGTTAAAATGATTGGTATCAATGAAGATGCACTTATAAAGGTGGACAAAATTGTTTTTCCAGCAGATTTTGTTGTCATGGAGATGTAGGATAACTATGAAAATGAACTGATTTTAGGACAACCATTCCAAGACACAACAAATGTCATCTTAGAGATGGGAAGAGGAAGATTGACATTGGGAATCCAGGATGACCGGTTTGGCATCAAGCTACCCAACTACAAACTGCTGGATAAAGAAAGTGAACAATGCTACATAATGCAAAAATTAGGCAACCCATTGTCACTATTCTTAGGAAAATCATTTCTAGATACCTCATGTCATGACAAAAATGAATAAAGGTACTCTTATTGTTGACATAATGGAACATACAAAGTAGATTTCTTTGGAAAAAGTTGTGAAGTACCATGATGATCTAGAGGAAGAGAAACACCCGACCGTAGTTGCAGATGTGTTGTCCTCTACAATGATGCATGCTTATCCACAACTACATCTAAAAGCTTGTCTCATGAACCTGGTGGATGATTGGACACAAATATCACTCACTGGAGAAGTGTGCACTATTTTTTAGGACCTTAGCATATTTTACACTAGACACTATGAAGACCTGGGACAACCACCTCCACCATTGATCCCATCTCTACAGTGTCCTCTTAAGTTGGAAATGAAGCAATTACCACTACATTTAAAGTGTTGAATGCACTGAGTTTTATTTTCTTTTCACAGGATATTTTGCTATGTATTTGATGCATTATTTCTCATTTTGACATTAAAGTATGCATTGTTATTTTTATTAGCATGTGAGATACTATTGCATCAAATAATAAGTATTTTTACCAAATTATGCCAATTTTCCATATCTTATTTAGACTTATGTGAGTTTTTCTACATTTTAGGTAATTCAACCACTTATACAGAAGCTCAGTGCTACCAACCTCATAGTCGGTGGAACAAACTTCATGTGAAATCCAACGGGGAGACTAGTGAAATCTCAGTGCTACCGGGATGCAACTCAATGCTATCGAGTTATAGTTTGAGGCCACCAAAATGGCAAGTTGGTACAACTGACTTATGGTCCATAGAGAAATAGGAATCGAGTTTATCAACTTTGTACTACCCACCAAATTGCCAGTAGTACCAATATTCATCAACAAGAGAGTTCATAAACCACAAAATAACAACTTTGTGCTATCGACCTACATGTCAATAGTAACAACAATCAGTAAGGGTTTCAAGTCAGCTATAGAGTTGGTGTCATTGACTTCCCATTGATGGTATTGACATGCCACAATTAGTGCAGATTTCATATTAAGCCAGATCTAACGGTCTGGACATAATGATGGCCCGAGTCCTACTTATGAACTAAGGGGAGTTCAGTCAGAGAGGAAGATCACATTCTATTCTATAACAATAGGGAATGGATCCCAAAGAGGAGGAGACGAAGGAGACAATCATGTACCAGACAATTTGGGCACCTCCAGAGAGCATATATGTAGTCAGAACACTGTGATTGTTCATCATAGGGGATCATCCAGACCGGTTTCTTGGGGTTTACATTGGTTTCTTCATGTTAACCATGTTTTCTCTCTTCTCCTCTATGTATGAAATAATAGAAATCATGTAGGACTAATCCCCTTATTCTTTAGATTACGAGAGTATCCTGCTTGTGCATTATAATTGACTCTTATGAGTTAATATAGTTATTTATTTTGATTCTGGACTTGAATCTTCAATGGCCTAATGAACTACCTATGCTCGATCACCATAGTTAACTGTTTAGAGTGTTAATTGCTTCGGTAGAGGTATTAAGTGTTTAAAAGGTTTTAGAGTAACATAGATTATATCGTGCGTCAGTTACTAGCTAATTCCCAAATCTCTACAGGATTGGGATTTGTTTTAGCATAGGTAGTGTATTATGATGCTGGAGCGGGTGATACTTGTTGACTTGAGAGTTATACATTGCCCATATTTTGGTAATGACTCAACCATTCCATTCCTATGTATCTAATATGTTTGTTCAAGATTGATTTTAGGCTTCAGGTACATGAAAAGGATCAAATTACACAAGCCCTAGCTTGTTCAAGTTCAAGTCAAAAGCAATGCAAATCTGCATTTTTGGAAAACACTCCAAATGACCTTAGATGATTTTTGTAATTCTTGTATTGATGATATGACTTGTAATAAGATGATTAAAAATTGGGGACACTTAATTCCAAGGTTTAATCACTCAAATGTGAATTTAGAAAATTTGCCACTGGCTGATCATCGGTCGAGTATGATGAATTTTTCTAAAGATGACCCTTCGGTCGAGTTGCACACTCACAAAACTTGACCGACTGACTCACTAAGAAAACATGATTTTAACTCATCGGTCAAGTTTCCCAGAACAAACTCGACTGATAGTTTGAAAATTATCTTTGTATTTTAGTGGATTGGTGGAGTTACCTTTATTGAAACTCGACCAAATATATTGTACGGAAAATGCAAAAAAAGTGAGTATAATTGTTGGTGAGTTTTTTTAGGTGAAAATAGATCAGTTGTATCTTGGAAAATGGCTATATTTTGACCCTAAGTGATCCCACACTCAAGGGAACACCCCCAGCTATAAATAGGATCCCTTAGAGTTCATTCCGAGTTTTTTGATTCTCGCTATTATAAGTCCTTTCTAAAGTTGAGTGTGTTGCAACTCCTTGATCCCCTTTATCTTTCTAGTTTTCAATTTATTTCATGATTATGAGTGAGGTAGGACTGTTGTAAGAGAGCTACTCGCTTGTGCTTGTAAAGCTCTCATCCTTTCCATCTTCCCTACCCCTTTCCTCCATGAAGCAAAGGTAAAGCAAGCTACTCTGAGTGAAGGTGGAGTTGTTGTTCTTCTTCTTCAAGGTTGAAGAAGAGGTGAATATCTTCTCCGGGTGAAGGAGAAGGCAAAGGTTGAATATCCAAGAAGAGTTGAAAAGTCCTTGAAGGAAGAAGACTTTTGTAAGAGTTGGTAAGACCTTAGAGAAGGCTGAATACTCTTTGCAAAGTGGGTAAGTCCTTGTTAAGGTGGAAGACTCCTGGTGCTTGGATGGGTAAGTCATTTGCTGGTCTTGTGTTGTAACTCTTATCGGTGAATATATAGATAAAATCACTTGCAAAGTCCTACAGGTTGACCCTCTAGGTAGTAGACTGACTCTCTTCTAGTTTGGAGAGTGGAACCACTCTACATGACCTTGTCAAGTGCTTTCTATCAATTCCTCTCATCCTTGCTATGCTTGTTAGTTAGGACTTCAAATTGCACTTAAGATATTGGTTTTAATTTGTTATAATTTGAAGGTCTAATCTATCTTGTGATAATTTTTGATGCTCTATTCACCCCCTCTAGATCCCTAGATCCAACAAGTAGTATCAGAGCTAAGGATCTTCTCCAACAATCTCCCACGAGACGAGAAGATGGGAGACAACCTACTTGGTTCTCTCAACTAAGAGGGAGGCTTCTCCATGCGTCTCCAGTCTTTGATGGCACCAACTTCCGCTATTGGAAGAGTCATATGCAATTCTACATTCAAGGCATGAACTTTGACATGTGGAAGGTGATGGTCACACTTTATAAGGAGCCAACCGGAGCTATTGCTACATGGAGTGAAGCTGCTCTCAAAGAAGCCCAACTCAATGCCAAAGACATAAGCATCCTCTATGCAGCCCTTACCCCAATGGAGCTCAATCGGATCTCATCTTAGGACACCGCCTATGATATTTGGGACAAATTGTGCATCACCTATGAAGGCACAAAGCAAGTCAAGGAGGCCAAGATCTACATCTTGAACAGCCTTCTAGAGAACTTCAAAATGGCCAAGAAAGAAGGGATTGCGGAGATGTACTCAAGACTCAATGTCATCATCAATGGGCTGGCTGCATTAGGAAACACTTTGGATAGAGGTGTAATAAACTTCAAGATCTTGAGGACTCTATGATAACACCAAATTTTGTGATGTTTTTGGCCTTTATTCTGTTATCAAAACTGCCCTTTTCTGCTTTTTTCCTCTCTTTTATATGCATTTTTGCAATAATTAGCCAAGCAATGCTCTCAGTCCAATATTTCTATCTTTTGTAGAGTTTCCTCCCATTTTGGCCCATTTAGCACCAATAAGGCCGTTCCGGCCCGCAAATAAGTCCAAGTCTGTTTCGGCCCCCCTGACGCCCGATACGCACGCTGCCCGACAGGGCTGCGCGATACGACGAAGCGCGACACAAGAATGTCGTGCGAGAAGGTACCGATGGACGACACACATCTTTACCCGACAGGGAGCCGAGCACGCCGCAACTACTCCATGTGCCAAGCGATATCGGCCACCCACCGACAGGCGCCTCTCGCCACGACGCCCGACAGCCGACCTCCTTGTACCGGGCGATACCCGCGTCAGCCGACTGCCAACTGAACGGCGGAAAGGAGGACGCGTGGCGCTTCGAGCACCATATCTTCTCACGACCAGCTGCCTATAAATAGCAGCTACAGGGAGCCGAAAAGACAGTTTGGAGAGATCAGACAAGCTTGGTCACTTCAGGTTTTGGACAGTCGAGTGATCTTCGGAGGAGATTGCGAGAGCAGGCGTATCGTGCTCCAGTGTTCGTACCGGGCGACACTAGGTGAGCTCTTCCTCATCCCGAGAGGGAGGGGATTGGTTCACCTAGGACTGTACCGGGCGACACTGAGAGTCGATATCGGCCGATGTAGATACGCGATACGAGTGCCCGACACCAGTGCCAGACAATAGGATATGCAGCTCCATGCCCAAAATGATAACGAACCCGATACGCTCCGCCCGTCATGCGTACCCCCTGAGAGGGTGTGCCTCCCGATTTGAGCGTATCGGCTAGGTCCTTGAGCGATGTAGTCTCCCGTCGCGGTGTGCCGCTTGAGGGAGTGTGCCGCCCGACACGACTGTATCGAGCTAGGCCCCTTGTCCAATATCGGGTGGGATGGTTACTGTAGCCTGTCGTCCTTCTACATCAGGAAGGTGACACATATCTTTAATTTTGTTGTTAACTTTCTATGCATTGTAATTAAGACCTTTTATGCTTATAGAAATAGAAAAGCTTAATTACTTGCTGCTCTATGCTTGGTGCAATATGTTGGATGACTGCTATGTTTGATATCTGAACTCTAGCTTGCATGTTTTGGATCGCGTTTCGCTTAGCTACCAAATCATGTTTTCCTGTCGCAACAACTTCGAGAGTTGTGTTGTGGCTCTAGTGTTTGGTCCGATTCTGGAGTACGAGAGTGCTCAGAACGGAGTTGCTTTAGTAACCCTTCCACTCTAATTTGAGTCTGGTGACCCCGAGAGTGGAGCCGATGCCCTGTTAGAGGTACCCGCTTCGAGAGGAGGGGTACATGATTGGTTCTACCGCCGCGTTTTTACCACGGTCCTATCCTTCGTACCTTGCTCTAGCTCTAGTTTTATCTTTCTATTTCTGTTGCATGAAAACCCCTAAAAACTGCTAAATGCTTAAAACCTTAAATCTTTCTAGTAACTCCACTTGGAGATAGTTTTCTTGTTTTGTTTGTGACATCTTTATGCTTCCCTTCTGGGGAATTTATAATCTATTTTACCTGCTGGAGTGTAGCATGTCGATTCTGGGTTCTCAACACTACCCCCTTTGTCCCTGTGTTCGACCCCATATATCTACTTCGACCTCGTAAACAAAGTTGCAGGGGCCTAGAAGGATTCGGGTTTATAAATGTAAAAGCTCGACTACCTCAAATCCGCCTCAAAATTTAGGACGCACGATTTAGGCCGGTCAACTTTTTGGCACCGTTGTCGGGGATAAGGCAATACGACACTATTGACGAATCCAAATCCACTAACTACACTCCTGTGCCTCAAGCTTGGAAATGAGCTTGACCGCATCCTTTTTCTTTTCTTTCCTTTTATGCTATTTATTATTTGCCTAAGCTAAATAATTCAAATATCTAAACTTGGTTTTTCATGCCACTTTCAGGAACTCTGAAGAACAGATCATTGTTCCACTGAGCTCTGACACCAATCAACGTTCCGACCGAGCACAATCATCGACATCATGCCCCCCCCCCCCGTGTCAACCCACAACATGCTGAAGGGGAACAACAGGGAAGGCATGGGAATGAATCTCCTCCACCAAGTGGCAATGATCGCTATGACGGCAATGATCAACATGAAGATCAAGAATCAGAGCACTCTGAGGAAGGCCACCCCCGTGTCCGGCATCGTCATCATCGTCGACGCAGGCGACACCAGGACCAAGAACAACAGGGAGGCAGCAATAGCAATGATTCAGATGAAGAAGAGAAGACTCTAAGGGAGCTAGCCTCCGCTAAGGCCAACAATTCCAGATGCCCTGTCATCATTCCACGATTCAACGCCACAAACTTTGAACTCAAGCCGTCTGTCATCTCAATGATTCAGAACAAAATCTTCAGAGGGAGTTCTAAGAATGACAATCTGTATCACCATTTGGATGCTTTTAAGAACATCTGTGATACTATCAAGATGCGGGGAGTTCCCCAGGAGGTAATCTATTGCAAGGGCTTCATCTTTTCTTTGGAAGATAAAGCTCTATCATGGTACCTAGGGCTGCCCCACCAGGATCTGAACGGATGTGGAGCATTGGCGGATGCATTTGTAAATAAGTTCTACCCAACTGAGAAGACAGTGAGAAACAGACAAAGGATAACTTCTTTCATGCAAAAGCCCAACGAGAACCTCCACGAGGCCTAGAAGCGATACCAAGAATATCAGAGGGACTGCCCTCACCACAACTACAAGAAAGGGTTCTTGATCACTACCTTCTATAACAGCCTAACCCCCGAAGAAAGGGTTTCATTGAACGCAGCAGCCAGAAGTGACTTCCTGGGGAAGAAGCCGAGTAGGTCCGAGAAGATCATCAAGAACATGGCCGAGCTGCAAGCCGGAACTGACTATGACAGATATGACTGGGGCCAAGCTAAAAAGGTTAGTGAAGGGCATTCTTATGAATCCAAGGCACTAGAGACGATCACTTCTCAGATCCAGAGGATAGCTACGGATGTAAAGTAGCTGAAAGAATCTGGCGGAAAGGGGAAGAAACATGTCGAAAAGGTAATGAAATGTGTAACATGTGGAGAAGGCGGACACGGGGTAGACAATTGCATCTACACCCAACCAAATGCATCAAGAGATACCGAATCTGATGACGAGGAAACTGAGAAGGTGGCTTTTGTGAATTTCAAAAGGCCGGACCATCCTGGTTTCAGCTATGGCAACAAGGATGCAGCAGAAAATTCGCATCAGTTGCAAAGCGCCTCCAAACAACCTCAGGCTTTTGAGAAAAGGGGAGGACCAAGCCAATACCCCAAAAACACTCCTTTCCAATCAAATAAAGGGAACTTCCAAGCACAGGGGAAGTATCAAGGACCTAACCGAGAACAAAGCAAGGGTGCGGGCCAGGCAGACATGATTGGCCAGTTATTTGATTTTGTTAAGAAGCAAGATACTATCAACAATCAACTGGCGCAGAGTGCGTTATCAAATTCCGGTGTCTTGAACTCGTTGCAGGTACAACTGGCGGACATGCAGACGCACCAATGCCAGATCGACCAGCATCTAGCTCAATTGGTTGAAATTGTGAAGAACCCATCGGAAAGGATTCCGTCCAATACCGAACCGGTGAAAAGAACAGGACAATGACCGTAGAAGCAGGGATGAAGACGCAAGAAGAAGAAACTTGGAGCGTCCAGCTGAAGACGAGAAACGCAACGCTTCTCGGGAGGCAACCCGAGTTGTCTTTTTAATTCCTAGAATAGGACATTTTTACTTTCCTGCTAGAAAAAAAAAACATTACAAACATTTTGGGATGTAATAAGGCTTGAGTCAGTGCATGCACCACATGCACTAACTCTGTTTTGTGGGTCACCAAAGTATTCTATAGGACGGGATGGGTAATGCTAGCTGAGGCCGGGACCTTAGTTTTGGGCCAGTGATGTTTTAATCCTCAAACCGCTTTTGTTACCCTTTTTCATTTTCAAGTTTCCCTTTTTTCTTTCTTCTAGCTTTTTCTCCGAAGGTCGTAACGGAAAGCAACCCTTCCGGCGAGTTATGCGCAACATCATGCAAATAGTGTTTCGGGCATCGCTAAATCCATGACAAAAGACGCTCCTAGATGGCATGAGCCTATGACGATCGTGCCAAAGGACTGATCACCCTTAAGCCGACGGATGGACTGCCCGTCTCGGGAATGAATTGCCCTATCGGCCGATGCATGCCCGGGATTGCTTGTCGTGTTTTCACCATAAACTGAGTTTGAGTTTGCTATATATATACGAACAAGTTTTACCGTGTCGGGCTACTTGAATTACTGTGTTCGTACTCCCATATCGTGCAAAGGACTTTGTGCTTTTTGCTCCCGTGTTGTGCGACACCCCCTTGCCTTCGTAACATGCGGAAGTCCTGAACTCTGTGAGGTACAGGCCGACAGACCTATCGCCCGACAGAGATATCGCTCGGTAGATCTATCACGCGGCAGTCTATGCTTCCCGACGCGTTCTGTGTTAACATGTATAGATTATCGGACTTGTTAACTGAACGGTTTTGTATCGCCCGACATGCATATCGCGCAACATATCTTTTAGTAACTATTGCTCGATATGCCATGTCAGGCGATAGTCGTGTTGTCCATTTCTGTATCGTCCTGAAGGTTTTGTGTTGGGTGACACACTGCTTTCTTTTTATATACGAGCCGTATCGGGCATCTTGTATCACCCAACACGGCCGCACGTTTGTCTCCCTATCACCTTGTCGTATCAGGTGATACCCATCCCTAGTATCGACCACATGACTTCACCTCAGAACCTTTTATGTCGCCCGATACTGGGGGGGGGGGAGGCCAGGCAATCTTTGTATAGAAAAACACCGGGCCACACATTTATTCTTTATTATATACTTCTTTCAAAGGCCAACATGTTTAATCAAAGTATTTCTTTTGTTGTCCTACAGAGATGGCCCGCACCAAGATGACTATTGTCCCCGTTGACTCTCAGGGTAGGAGGATCCACCCCGAGACTGCGGCTGAACCCTCCAACGCCGGGCGGAAGCGCCCGAACCCAAGACCAGTGGAGGCCTCTACAACAAAAAAGAGGGCCAGGGTTGGAGAAGTGGCAACTCCAACTCCAATTTTAACTCCAATGCCCCCAGCAGCAGCAGCAATCCCAGAAGCCTTGGCGGTGAGCTTCGAGCCAAGAAACGACGAGCATACTCACCGGTACGCTGAGCTGGTGCCCAAAATCTACCGCCCCAGCAAGTTCTGCCATGAAGCCTCATTTGTTGATCTGGGAATCGAGAAGAGGCTGAAAGCCGTCCTCGCCGTGGCGGGACTGAAGAAAATCTGCTTCAGCAGGTCTTCCTCGTACACTAGGCTGACAATGGAGTTCATGTCTTCCCTCCACCGGGTGAGAAATTCACCGGCGGAGATAAAAGAATTCAGAGGGCCAGACAGACTCCAAGCCTGACTCTACAACTCGGAGTGCACAATCTCCGAAAAGTTCCTAAACCAGATCTTCTCTTCAAGCGAGAAGGATAGGAGTCTAATGGACAACGGTGAGAGAATCACTGAGGGAGACGGGTTCGATCCCGTGAAGCTCTGGAACAAGTTAACCGGCAAATCTTCATTCAAGCCGAGAAAGAAGGTAGCTGCTATGCACTCATGCTTCTGGAGGATAGTACACAAACTGGTGGCATGCCTCCTGTTCAGCAAGTACGAATCCAGCAACATATACACGGAAGAGATCCAAGTCATGTGGCACATAATGGAGGGTCGAGTGATCAACCTCAGGCAATTTTTGCTGAACAGACTACATCCGATGAAGGAAGCTACCAAGGAATACTGCATGGGTGGCATCGTCAACCTAATCGCAGTAGGACTCGGGTACCCAAAGGAGCCGCGTAGCCTTTCAAGGACGCAAGGCGATGAGGTGTTTGACACCAAGTACCTGATGAGGACGAGCATCATTAGGAAGGAAGGGGGAGACTATTTCTATAAGTTTGCAAGGACAAATACACTCCTCCCGCTCCCTCGCTGTGCCAACTACGACGTAGACAAGTTGGTGTTCACTACAGCCGAGATTGAAGCTGTAGAAAAAGGCGCAGCCCCCACCACAGCCACCAAGTCCCGAGAAGGGGCAGTTCCAGAGATACCGGCTACAACTGCCAGTAGGGTTGTAGTCTCTCCAGCTATATCAGCTGTCGCCTCAACAAGAAGGGTGGTAGCCGACAAAGAACCGGTGATCATTGGGGTCACTAAGACAGAGACTTCGGGAGCTGCCGCAGAAGAGACAGCCGCAGCCCCTGTCATCCTTGAAATACCTATAGAGGCAGAATAAGAACCTGAGCCGAACACCAGCAATGCGGTGTTCGCCGAGACCCTGAGGATGGAGCTCGAGGGAGCTCAACTGACACCTACGTCGCAGCCTGTGTCACCTTTTATAGCAGGAGAGGAGATCGCCGACAGTGCGGAGGTGAACCGAAGTTCACCCGCACCACATCCGTCACCTCACCGACGAAAAGGCAAGGTGATAGCTGCTGAAGTAGCGTCATCGCCCCACCTGGTGACATCAGCAACGCAAACTGTTTATGTAAAGTCTACCACGCCTGGTAAACCATCGCATGAGAAAGAGGTAGCGAGGATAGAAGGAAGGTCTACTGGAGCTTCCTCGTCGCTCGGAATGACGCTCGGACACGAGCTCGACAAGTTGCGGGAGGTAACAAATATCAACTCTGACAATTGTACTTCCCTAACCCACAAATATGTGTCTTTTCAAGACAGGCTGAGCAGCCAAGAGAGAGAGCTGCTGAGCGGACTAGAGGTCGTAAATTCAATAATGCAGCAAGTTCTCCAACGCCTCGACAAGATCGAGGAGAGCTGGATAGAGGGGACGACCATCCGCGCTGAAGGCAGCCGAGACGGTCGCCGTCACCTTCGAGTCGTGGCTCTCCATCATCTTTGTCAGCGTCTCCCTTGACATCAGCGTCACCCTCCTCCTCCAGCGGGTGATCCTCAATGCCCAAGGAGGGACGCAACCGAAGTCCACCGACGGAGCTCCAGCAGGACAGGCGAGCTCCATAGGTCCCGAGGAAGAAAATCGCTCAACCCCCCTGGATGATATTGAAGACGATAACGGAGATGTCAACATCAGGACAGACTCTTATGACGAGTCGGAGGGAGAAAAGGGGAACGTGTACGCAACCAATGAAAGACACTTCCCCCGAGGTAGACGCTCGATGGCAGACAGGTTCCGTGAGCCATCAGAGATACCCTCCTTCGAGATGGCCGACTTCGACAGAAGGGCCATCGGCTACCTGTCGATCAGAGACCAGAAACTGCTAGACAGGGTCCTAAGATCGCAGGAAGATGAAGAAGACGTCGTCTGGAGTGACGGCTACTTCTCCATACGACGGGGAACACTCCACAACATGTTCCGCTCGACGGCCATCGTCGGAAAAAGGCTATTCAGGGTCCTCGAGAATAGTATAATAGAAAATATCAATAGTAGGACAGGTCGGAAGAAAATATACTGTGCCACCCCAACCTTGGAGAGATGGTTGATGTGCAGAGAACTAGACTCCTCTACGGTGTCCAACATGCTGCAGCACATTGACGAGCATAACCCTAACCTTGTGTTGGCACCGTACAAGCACCGCAACATATGGTTCCTCTACGTAATAGACCTAAGGAACCACGAAGTCTGGCTCCTGAACTGCATCTACAACGAGGTGCCGCACTCCGGGACCGCCTTCTGCCACCCGGAAGACAAAAACATGAGGCTTATACCGGTGCATCTTCAAAGAGTTATCAAGCGAGGAGCCAAATGCCATGGCGGCATTTGGAATTTTTTTTCTATTCACAACTTCCCCGTCCAGGCTAAAGAGGGAAGCAGAAACATCGCCTTAGTCGTCTTAAGTGCCATTGAGGTGCTCAGTACATTTGGAAACTTGAGGGCCCTTAGGGGCCATTGTTTCTATCAACGCAGGGGCATCTACGCCATGTTGCTGATCAAGGACAAGCGCTATTTCTGGGATGTAGGGGTACCGGAGCAGTTGCTGGACAGTGACCTAGATGAAGACTCTTCTCAGTCCAGCATCCCCTCAGAAAAAGAAGAAGAAGTGGCGACCGTAAAACATGGGGCAGGCAAGGAGCTGATGGTCCTTAAGAAAGTGCACGGGATGGAAGAAACTGCTTCACCTAAAGCCACAGAAGGGATGATCAAAAACTTCGACCGTTTCTCGTGCGCTACACTCACGTAGGAGCAGGTAGATGTAATCCTTCTGAAGTTAGCAGATGCTACCCGGAGGGATGTCATTTACAAGGCGGGCAATGTCGTAGTCCCAATTGATGAGCTAAGGGACGTGGTTAAATAAGGAGGATGTTTGTCGGTATCGGTATTAACGGCTTGCGTCCAAATATTACAACCAAAGTTCGACCACGCATATATAGCCCATCCTATCTTGTTTAACGACATTTGCCTAGCCGACGAAACAGGAGCACAGAAGCTTTTTCTGGAAGAGTTGGAAAGTGGAGTCCCTAGCCAAATCTTTCTTCCAATTCTTCATTATCACCACTAGACGCTCCTGATGGTGTACATCCGGCAACGAGCATGAATCTTTTACAACAGCTCTGATGGCAACAAGAACCATCCAGTGCCGTGTACATCAGAACCGCTGTCATCCGTCGAACACTTAACTCGGAAATACTACGAAGGGGTGACGAAGATGATATAACCATTCCTGGACACTCAAGCAAACAAATGGCACGAGCTTCAGTTCAGCCACCGCAGCCCACAACAGATCCCATTATCCAACGACTGCAACATCCACGTCCTGGAATGGATAGCGAATAAAGAGATGCCTGACCAGCTCCATCACATCGATTACCATAGCAAAAGAGGAGAATATGTGTGGGAGCTTCTATCTGACGAAGGCACACTCGTCGGCTAACCCTCACTAGATTAGCATTACCTTGCCTAATCTACTTCACAACCCTGGGACAGAGTGTGGAGTAAGTTTGGGGAGGGTACCATGGTACCAGTGAGGGAGGTACAAAATTCTATCAAATTTTCTAACTTAATCTTTTGATTCTTTTGTTCATCATGTATACATATACTTGTTCATATAAAACTCTTGGATACATATACATGTTCATATAAAATTTTGAAATTTTGAAAAATTTTGCTTATTTTGTTCCCATGCATATGTACAAAGTCGCTATATTAGTAAAAATCCCGATGCAACTTCTTGCCAAGTTTATTTTTTTTATGCTTAATGTGATGCAAGTTTTGTTATATCTTTTTGATAATGCTACTTCAAACGAACAAAAGAATATGTTTCGTCTTGCCAAAAATTTCAAAAAATACAATAATCTCGCAAACAGTTAAGAGACGAGTATGGAGAAGGAAAAAGCTACCCAAACAGCAAGAATCTCTTTGTTCCTTTACCCAACAAAAATCCCAAAAGAGAGAGAAGCCTTATGAGCGTGAATAAAAGCATGAGAGTTGTGCCCCAAAAATATATATATATATATATATATATATATATATATATATATATATACACACTTGTTTTCCAAAAGTACCCATCTTTAGGCATGGTAGATTCGGGGCAGTGGTACGTAGGATGTGGAATCACTGCTCTAAAGCCAACTGGCTTGGACTGCAGGGACCACATGCCCATTAACGGACCCTTACATGGATGGACCGATGGGAAACAAGAAGAAAACCCAAAAAGCCTTAGCCTACCCTATACACAACTTTCTACCCCGAAAATAAAGTTGTTTGGTGTGGAAGCTAACTTCGGAATCATACAACAACGTCTCGCCGAAGCTGTAGAGAATAATCTTACTTAAATAATAAGGCAAGAAAGACGAAGTCTTTTGTTCGTAATGAGGCAGCATTATCTCTAAAGGCATTACGATACTTGTTTTACATCTTAGCCTGAGAAACATACTACGCAAGAAGAAGAATCACCAAATAAAGTTTAAATATTGATTGAGGACAATCAAAACGCTAAGTTTGGGGGAGTTGATAACACCAAATTTTGTGATGTTTTTGGCCTTTATTCTGTTATCAAAACTGCCCTTTTCTGCTTTTTTCCTCTTTTTTATATGCATTTTTGCAATAATTAGCCAAGCAATACTCTCAGTCCAATATTTCTATCTTTTGCAGAGTTTCCTCCCATTTTGGCCCATTTAGCACCAATAAGGCCGTTCCGGTCCGCAAATAAGTCCAAGTCTGTTTCGGCCCCCCTGACGCCCCATACGCACGCTGCCCGTCAGGGTTGCGCGATACGACGAAGTGCGACGTAAGAATGCCACGCGAGAAGGTACCGATGGACGACACGCCTCTTTACCCGACAGGGAGTCGAGCACGCCGCAACTACTCCATGTGCCAAGCGATATCGGCCATCCACCGGCAGGCGCCTCTCGCCACGACGCCCGAAAGCCGACCTCCTTGTACCGAGGATACCCGCGTCATCCGACCGCCAACTGAACGACATAAAGGAGGACACGTTGCGCTTCGAGCACCATATCTTCTCATGACCAACTGCCTATAAATAGCAGCTACAGGGAGCCGAAAAGACAATTTGGACAGATCGGACAAGCTTGGTCACTTCAGGTTTCGGACAGTCGAGTGATCTTCGGAGGAGACTGCGAGAGCAGGCGTATCGTGCTCCAGTGTTCGTACCGGGCGACACTAGGTGAGCTCTTCCTCATCCTGAGAGGGAGGGGACTGGTTCACCTAGGATTGTATCGGGCGACACTGAGAGCCGATATCGGCCGATGTAGATACGTGATACGAGTGCCCGACACCAGTGCCAGACAGTAGGAAACGCAGCTCCATGCCCAAAATGATAACGAACCCGATACGCTCCGCCCGTCATGCGTTCCGCCTGAGAGGGTGTGTTGCCCGACTTGAGCGTATCGGCCAGGTCCTTGAGCGATGCAGTCACCCATCGCGGTGTGCCGCTTGAGGGAGCGTGCCGCCCGACACGACTGTATTGGGCTAGGCCCCTTGTCCGATATCGGGTGGGATGGCTACTGTAGCATGTCGTCCTTCTACATCAGGAAGGCGACACATATCTTTAATTTTGTTGTTAACTTTCTATGCATTGTAATTAAGAACTTTTATGCTTATAGAAATAGAAAAGCTTAATTACTTGTTGCTCTATGCTTGGTGCAATATGTTGGATGACTGCTATGTTTGATATCTGAACTCTAGCTTGCATGTTTTGGATCGCGTTCCGCTTAGCTACCGAATCGTGTTTTCCCATCGCAACAACTTCGAGAGTTGTGTTGTGGCTCTAGTGTTTGGTCTGATTCTGGAGTACGAGAGTGCCCTGAACGGAGTTTCTTTAGTAACCCTTCCACTCTAATTTGAGTCTGGTGACCCCGAGAGTGGAGTCGATGCCCTGTTAGAGGTACCCGCTCCGAGAGGAGGGGTACAGGATTGGTTCTACCGCCGCTTGTTTACCACGGTCCTATCCTTCGTACCTTGCTCTAGCTCTAGTTTTATCTTTCTATTTCTGTTGCATGAAAACCCCTAAAAACTGCTAAATGCTTAAAACCTTAAATCTTTCTAGTAACTCCACTTGGAGATAGTTTTCTTGTTTTGTTTGTGACATCTTTACGCTTCCCTTCTGGGGAATTTATAATCTCTTTTACCTGCCGGAGTGTAGCGTGTCGATTCTGGGTTCTCAACACTACCCCCTTGTCCCTGTGTTCGACCCCATATATCTACTTCGACCCCATAAACAAAGTTGTGGGGGCCTAGAAGGATTCGGGTTTATAAATGTAAAAGCTCGACTACCTCAAATCCGCCTCCGAATTTAGGACGCGCGATTTAGGCCGGTCACTCTACCAAAGAGATGGGAGTTAAAGGTCACCTCCATTGAAGAAGTAAGGAGCCTTGGTTATATCCCAATCGAAGAGCTCATTGGCAACCTCCAAGCCCATGAGCCAAGGCTTGACAAATAAGAAGAAGCCAAGTAATAAGAGAAAGAAGCCAAGAAGATCAAAGATAGTACTTTCAAAGCACAACTGGAGGTGGTCATTCTTCAAAAATAACTTGCTTTTTGGAATTATCCTTACTCCTCTAGTGAAGATGATGGCCCAAGTGAGCATGAAGCCAACTACATCAAGGGCAAACATTTCAAGGGAAAGCAAGCTTCTTCCTCCTCTACTCCTAGATGCTACAAGTGTGGACATAAGGGGCACTACAAGAGTGAATGTCCCAAGTCAAGAAAGTCACACCACAGGGGCAGCTCAAAGAAGGAAGAGGAGTACAAGAAGGAGAGTAAGTATAAGAGGAAGTACAAGAAGGAGAAAAGACACAAGAATGCAACTCATGCAGCTTGGGAAGCTTCATCTTCAAGCAGCTCAAGCTTCGAAGAAGATGGAGAGTGCCACCTTGCACTCATGGCCTCTACTAGTAAAGAAATTGGTGAGGTAAGTGAGGTAAGTTTGCATGAGTTATCTAAGGAATCTATCATTGACATGCTTATCTCTACTCGTTCATCTTTTGCTAAGTGTATATCTAAAAGAAAATGGTTAGAAAAAATCATTGATGATCTATATGCTAAACTTGAAATTCTTAAGCAGAATGAGAAAACTAATCTTGAGAGTATTGATAATTTGCAAGGGCAGTACCTTGATCTTGAGCTCCAATACAATGGAGTTGAAGTTGAGAATGGTATCTATCTTAAGAGCATTGAAAATCTTAAGGAAGAAAATCAAAATTTCCTAAAAGAGCTTGAATTGATTAAAACTAAAGATGATGAATTTAAGCTTCTTACTGATGCTCGTAGAGAAGAAAGAGATGTCTATCTCAAAGAAACCCAAATGCTTAAATCTGAAAATGCTAGGTTGCTTGGTCAAGTTTAAGATCTATATTCTATAAATATATTTCCTAGTAGTAATGTTGCTTCCATTTCCCTTGAGAAGGATTCGTATTTAACTAAAGCCCTCTGTCTTGAGGCCAATATTGTACATGCTAAGGATGACATAGCTATCTTATTTTCTCCTATTATTTCTCTAAATGATGATAACCATAGATTAATAGCATCCCTACAGAAATTCCTCGAAGGGAAGAACTCCCTAAACAAAATCCTTGACCATTCTACCAAACAAAGTGGTACCAGTGGCTTGGGATTGGTAGGGGGAGCACCAAAGGGCAAGAGTAAAGACAAAGGTAAGAAAAAGAGCAAGGAGACCTCTTTATTTGTAGGAGAGTCTTCTGGCACTAAGAATCCTATGGTTTGTTCTTATTGTAAATGTGATGATCATTACTCTACTTATTGTCCTTACAAGCCTAAGGGGACCAACCCAAAGATGAAATGGGTTCCCAAGCTAACTCCGGATCCCAAAGTTTGAGTTGGGAACCGACATTCTCCTTTCTTGTAGGAAAAGGAAAAATGGATTGTTGATAGTGGCTACACTAACCATATGACAGGTGATATAAGCCATTTCAACAACTTCACCAAAAATAAAGGAGGTTTGATAACCTTTGGGGACAATAAGAAAGGTAAAGTCAAAGGTGAGGGTGATTTAGGTGAATCTTTGTGTATCAAGAATGTTCTTTTTGTGGATGGCCTACATCACAATTTAATTAGTTTTAGTCAATTATGTGACAATGGTTACCTTGTGTTATTTACTTCCTTTGAATGCTTGATTCTAAATTCCCTCACCTATCAAGTTATATATAAGGGAACTAGAAGTGGTAATCTTTATGTCATTGCTCTTGACTTTATTAAGGATGTTGTTGGTAGATACATAGTAGTCAACTAAAATGATATTTCTCTTTGGCACCGTCGGCTTGGTCATGTAAATATGCATCAGTTGAAGAAGTTGAGCAAAAAAGACTTGGTCAAGGGACTTCCCAAATTGGATTTTATAAATGATGACGAATTCCAACCTTGTACCCAAGGAAAGCAAAACAAGTCCTCCTTCAATCCAAAGGAGACCTTTACCAAGAGATCTCTTGAGCTTCTTCACATTGATCTATTTGGACTAATGAGAACTCAATCGCTTTGTGGTTCCAAGTATTGCCTTGTTATCTTCAATGATTTCTCTAGATATTTTTGGACCTTCTTTCTCGTTTCTAAAAGTGATATGCTTGATGTTTTCTCGATCTTTTGTAAATGAATTGAGAATGAAGCTTCTTTACATATAGTTTCCATTCATAGTGACCGTGGGGGAGAATTTGAAAATGAGCTTTTTGAACACATTTGTCAAGAATCTGGTTATGCACACAACTTCTCTTCACGTCGAACGCCTCAACAAAATGGGGTTGTAGAGAGGAAGAATAGGTATTTACAGGAGATGGCTAGGACCATGCTTCTAGAGTATGCTACTCCAAAGAAGTTTTGTGCCGAAGTTGTTAGTACATCATGTTTTGTGAAAAACTAGGTTTTTACTCATCCTTTTTTGAAGAAAACCCCCTATGAGCTATGGTGTGGTAGGAAGCCTTCTATCGAGTATTTTCATGTGTATGGATGTCCTTGTTTTGTTTTGAATACTAAAGATTCTCTCAACAAGTTTGATCTAAAATCTTATAAGGCTTTCTTTCTTGGATATAGCACTACTAGCAAGGCTTATAGAGTATTTAATGTTGATCTTGCTAAAGTAGAAGAATCCATAAATGTCAAGTTTATTGAGACTAACCCCTCTACTCCCAAAGATATTGTTCCAAATGATGATGTTGCAGGTGAAGTGATTCCTATCCTAAAAGAGCTCAACATCACCCAAAAGGGAAAAGAGGTGGTCACTCAAGAAGATAAAGATGAAGAGAAGAAGGATCCAACCCCTCTGGTTTGCAAAGAATCATCCAAAAGAGTTGATTTTAGGTGATCCATTTGAAAGAGTGAAGACGCGGGCTGCATTCAACAAAGAACAAGCCAACAATGCCTTCATCTCACAACTCGAGCCAAAGAATGTCAAGGAAGCTCTTGGGGATGATGAGTGGATCCTATCTATGCAAGAAGAGTTGGAGCAATTTGAAAACAACAAAGTTTGGACCCTAGTTCCAAGACCAAGTGATAGAAAGTTTATTGGCACCAAGTGGGTCTACCATAACAAGCTTGATGAAAGCAGCAAAGTGGTAAGGAACAAAGCAAGGTTAGTGGCTCAAGGCTATAATCAATAGGAAGGTATAGATTTTGATGAAACATATGCACCTATAGCCATAATTGAGTCCATTCATATGTTACTTGACTTTGCTAGTTATAAAAACTTTCTTCTGTATCAAATGGATGTTAAAAGTGCATTTTTGAAAGGTACAATTGATGAGGAAGTGTATATTGCACAACCTCCGGGCTTTGAACATTATAGTTTACCTAACCATGTTTATGTATTGCAAAAAACTCTCTACGGACTCAAACAAGCACCTAGAGCTTGGTATGAGAAATTAAAGAACTTTTTGTTAGATCATGGGTATATAATGGGCAAAGTGGATTCTACCTTATTTCTAAAAGACACTTCTAACAATTTTCTTATCATACAAATATATATTTATGATATCATTTTTGGTGGAACTAACCTTGAACTTTGCAAAGAATTTAATGATCTTATATAGATTGAATTCGAGATGAGTATGATGGGTGAGCTCACGTTCTTCTTTGGCTTTCAAATCATGCAAACAAAAGATGGGAACTTCATCAACCGAGGCAAGTATATAAGTGAACTACTCAAATGCTTTGGGATGGAGACAACCAAGCTGATGGACACACCCATGTCAAACACCGCTAAACTTGATAAAGATGAAGAAGGTGAAAAGATAGATGAGAAGCTCTATAGAGGTATGATTGGAAGTTTACTTCACTTAACTGCCTCTAGACTGGATATAATGTTTAGTGTTGGCTTGTGTGCTCACTTTCAATCAAATCCTAAGAAATCACATCTTATAGTTGTTAAGAGGATTTTTAGGTACTTAGCCAAAATTGAAAATTTTGGACTATGGTATCCCAAGTCAAGGGACTTTACTCTTACTGCTTGTAGTGATGCGGATTATGCAGGGTGCTTGATTGATAGAAAGTGCACAAGTGGCACTTGTTTCCTCCTAGGACCATGCTTGGTGTCTTGGTTCTCTAAGAAATAGAGCACAGTGGCATTATCAACCACCAAGGCTGAATACATTGCAGCCAGGAGTTGTTGTGCCCAAGTCCTATGGATGAAGAAAATGTTCCAAGACTTTAAAATTCATTTTTATGCTTCTCCTATCTATTGTGATAATACTAGTGTAATTAACTTGTCATATAATCCTATCTTGCATAGTACAGCTAAACATATAGAATTTCACCATCATTTTCTCTATGATCACATTGCCAAGAAGGATATCTATATCACGCATGTGGAAATGAAAAATCAGTTGGCAGACATTTTCACTAAACCTCTAGTTAGAGAGCAATTTAACTTTATTAGATCTAAACTGCTCATAACTACTTTGAATGAATCTGATATGCTTTCTAGCTAGTTGTCATCTATCCTATGTGTTTTGCCTTTGTTTTGATCACCATTGCTTGCTAGTATGCTAAAAATCCATTTTTCATGTTCATTCTACCTTGTTTTTCTCTTGTTTTTGGGTATTTTTTGCAAATGCATGTTTTATCGCAAAATAGTACCCATTGATGAGTGATATGTGCCTAAGTATGTTCAAAATACATAATGGACTTGAAAAATAAATTTAATAAGCACTTAAATGGCTAGAAACTAGGTTTCTTAAGTTTAGGTCAGGTTGACCATCGGTCGAGTTGCTAACTCGACTGACCGGAGGCCGAGAGTGTTTTTAAAGAGCCTATCGGTCGAGTTTCTGAGTTCACAGAACTTAATCGATGGCTGGGCTGGAGCAAATTTAAGATGGGTTCTGCTGACTATTCTCCCTCTCAACTAGAGAAAAGTCAACCGATCTGACCTCCAGCTCCCCTAAGCTCTCTGCCATAACCCTAACCTTCCTCTCCCTAGCCCTAGTGTGACCTAGATTGACCTCCTTTAACCTTCCCCCTTGCTAACCTAAGTCTGTGGATGAGTTTTGGTGGTGAGTCTTTAGCTTTTACTCTCTCCTTCCTCTCCTTTTTGTTTCTATGGCATCCAATAGGAGGAAGAGGGCCTCCCCAGATAATGCACCTTCATCTTCATCCAACTCCCACTTGATTCTATTTGCTGACACTTTCTTTGTCTCAAATGAGGCTTTAAATAGGTATAAGGAGCTCCTTCCCCAGAACCCTTTCCCTTTTTGTGCCGTATTTGAGCCTAAACCACAAAGACAAGAGGTCATAGATCAAGTAGCAAAGTTTCTTTATGATCACAATCTCTCTACCTTGGGTGTTGAATGTACGTGCTATAACAATTCCATCACTTGAACAAAAGCAGTTCAAGGGTTCTACGCTAATTTGCATTGGAATTACGACACCCTCATATCCTCGCCTCATACTCAAGTAGTCCTCACATCCATGATAGTCAGGAAGAGATTTTAAGTCTCTGAGGATACCCTGAACATCTTCTTTTCAGGTACTTAAGTGACTGACACATGGCGTAAGGACTACCCAGAGTACTTTGACATAGTTGAGCTTGAGGCCTTCTACAAGCAATATGATCTTACTCTCCCTTATATTCATAAGTTCTTGAAGAAGCCTCAGTTCCTGTATAGGAAGAAGTGCACCCTTCCCTCCTCTGCCTTAGACCTCAAGAGATACATCCTCGCCCTAGTTGTTAACTGCAATAACCATCCGAAGAAGAATCAAACTGAGATTGCAGAAAACACTACGGTGATCATGTATTGTCTTTTGAAGAACATAGGAGTTAAGTGGTCAAGATATATTATCCATCATATGACCTACTTTGACTCAGGAAAGAACACCCGTGGAACCCATCCACCCTACCCAGGCCTGATCTATGGTCTGTTCCAGCTTGATACTGGAAAATCTCTTTTCCATGACTTTCATTACAAACCTTCCAAGAAAGGAGTTTGCATCAGTGAGACCACTCTTTAGAAGTTTGTAGATATCCTCTCCTCCACCACACCTAGTGTATGTACCTCTGCCTCTACCGAAGCACCTCCACCACCTCAGCCTACCCAACCTTCCCGTGCCTCATTCCATATATCCAATGAAACCCTTATGGGCTACATGATGCATCAACAGGCATACAACATTTAGGTTTAGGAGCACCTCCATCAGGATCTATGTTCCATCATGTCCAACATGAACATGTTCTGTGCACACCCCTACCCAGCCTACCAGCCCTACCCAGGAGGTGATTATACATCCTATGCATATAATTGCTTTTACCCTGCCCCTCCACCTACACCTTCCACTACCACACCCCCTGTTGTTGGTGGTTCTACCCCTGCTATGTTGCCTCTACTAGCTGGCCCTTTGGCCACTCTGCTTGCCAGCCTTGGTAGTTCTACTCCTTCCTTTTCACTGGCCAATTAACTCCATGCTCTGAGTATGTCTTGGGATGAGCAGAATGCATGTTGGACCGGTCATGGTTTCGATCCCTCAGCTGATGAAGAGATGCCAGACCAGGCTGACGAGGAGGTGGCTGCTGATGATGAGGATGATGTTGATGCTTCTGATGATGGTTTTGAAGGCTTCACTGGTGACTCTAGTGATGAAGGTGATGTTGTTTCACCTTCAAATAGAGATGATGACTATGAGCCTGATGACCCTGATGGTGATGATGTTGTGGATGGTGTAGATATAGATGACCTCGATTTTAGTTGTTCTAGTTTTTAGTCTAGTTGATTGTAAGGCAACTAAACATGCTTAATGAATTGAATGAGCTTAATTACCATAATTGAATACTTAGAACCCTAATATAACCTTTTGATATGTTTTGAAATCATAATACAAGCTTAAGTTTCAAATTTGGTCCAATTTGAACACTGTTTGACCAAGTTATGTAATTTTTTGTACATTTTGGACTTTTCTGCAATTTACCCAATAGAGGGGTTTTCTTTGCAATTTTTCAAATACATTATGTTCCTTATATGTTATATTATCATTCTTGAGAATTTTGAGCCATGGGGATCCTAGCTGAGCCATAGTTTGAAGGTGTTTTCATCAAGGGTATTTTAGGGTTTACCCCTTCACGGATGAGCTACTTTTAGTAGCTATCAACAAATGAATTATGTGATTGGCTGGGAATTTTGACAAAGTAAATCTAAGTAGGTTAATAGGGACGTTTTGGGATCTGCTTGTTTGTGTGCTCGTATATTCTCGATAGTTTAAGGCCATAAACACATGGGGAAGCTACTTTTACACCTCATGCTTGCTTCTATCCTTATCCATGGGTTGTATTTGCCTCTTCCTTGCCCAAATACGAAACTATGCTTGCTTTCTCTTTCCTCTAACCTGTAGCAACGAATTCACTCTGTTTTTCTGCGGAACCAACTACTCTAAGGTAGAATACAACCTCTTTTTGGAGAAGAAGGTCTCCTAGGGCTCCATCTAGCCCTACCTAGGGTTTCCAAGGTCATCTTCTAGGGAATTCGACCAAGGCAAGTTGTTTTCTTCCTTCCTTCTTCATTTTTCTTGCTCTTCTCCTTCCTTATACCTTCCTACATGTCAGAACCTTGTTGTTCCATGGTAGAATTTGCTCTAAAGCTCTAAAACCCTACCTTTCTTGCTCCTTATGTTTAGGGCTTGCTCATTTCATGAAGAAAGGTGCTAGATGGACGAATTCATAGCTTATTCTTGGATTTTATACCCTACCTGCTCAAGATTTCTTCTGTGTGGGGTTTCATCTTCTCATTAGATGCAAGTTTTATAACTTGCTCCACGTTTATTGCTTACCATAAGCTTACTACTAGCTCATGTTCTTGCTTGAAAATGATGATTAATGCACTAAAAAGCTATGCTTGACTTGGATTTCGATTTTTATAATGTTCCCTGTTCTGATTTCAGTTCTAGATGAACCTGTGATCATGTGTATGTTATTCCTAAGGTATAATATGACTTGTATCACGTTTTTTTGACAACCTATGGTGCTAAGAACCTATCAAACAATGGTCAATTTTAGGATTTAAAGCTGATTTCTTCTATAAACCATGACCCGATGATGGTACCATTGCAACAACCCTATGGTGTTGTCTTCATAACAGCTGATGGTCGTGATTAAGGGTGTCAAATGATGGTGACAACCTATGTTCACCCCCTTAGGTCAGGTCTTGGACCAATTAGAAGTTTAATGATCAACCATTAAGTACCCTACTGATGTTATCAATCAATGACGACATTAGCTTAATATTTTTTTTTGGAATGTCAGGAGGCTATCTTATTCATCCCACCCTCCTCTTGTGAGAAAATTCGGATAAAGGGTACAATCACTAATAAGATCTACAGAAGCAAACAAGGTAGTACTACTACCCTTACATTTGTCCCTAATCAGGAACTCGTACATATCAAAAGGAGGAGAAATAAAGAAAGTGTAATTCTCGCTCTGGGCAAGGTGTTTTTTGGCTAGACTGACGGCCACAGTGTTTCCTTCTCTACTAACATGCACGAAGGACCAATTTTCCTTCTTGAGGTTCCTTATTTTCGCATCTAACTTCACATACTGAGGATATTCGCAGGCGAAATTCTTGGCTATGTGAACGACGGTTGTCGAATCCGATTCGAAGATCGCAGCTTCTACATCATTTACTTGTGCAACCCTCCATGGCTAGAATGATTCCTAAGAGTTTAGCTTCAATGACATTTTGTGTAAAAACATGCGTTGTTGCTCCTCCCTTCCACCTGCCATGCTCATCTCTGACCACCATAGCACAGGATGTTATATCACGTTTTACAGCAGCATCAGAATTGAATTTGAGGACCCTATGGGCAGGAGGGGACCATGGTTTCAGTCTGTCAGGATCAGTAATCCGGGGTAGGGGTGAGCAGAATTTGGTTAATAACCTATTAACCGAACGTTTATTCCGAATGGTTAATTTTATTGGGTCAATTTGGTTAATTCGGTTAATTTATTTCGGTTAATCGGTTAAATGGTTAATTTGATGGTTAAAGATATTTTTGGTTTGGTTAACCAAATTAACCGAATAGTCAGAATTTATTCATAAATAATATCCTATACATGCATATATACATATATAGTTGTACTTTTATTTCAAAATACTTCCCCGTATATATAATAGTCAAGTTTTTACGATCCATAAAGAATTAATTTATAAAAATACTATAATAATATAACAATTGTCCCAAATTTTATGAGTATTTCAAAAAATATTATTACACGAGTGTTATTTGGTTAACCAAATTAACCGACCGAATTAACCATTAACCGATTGGACAATAACTGAATTAACCATTAACCGATTGGACAATAACCGAATTAACCGACTCAATTTGGTTAGGTTAATGGTTAAATCTCAAACCACAAATTAACCATTTAACCGAATCGAATTAACCGTAACCGACCAAATTAACCGAATGCTCACCCCTAATCTGGGGTGGGGAGGCATCATCTTGATATGCTTCAATTTGGTTGCCAGCTTCTCTGATGATGGTTCGCGCCTGCTTCTGAGGATCGCAGGTTTCATTCTGGAATACATGCCTATTCCTGGAGCTCCATATATGCCAACAGGCTTTAAGAAAGAGAGTCGTTGACTGCTCATTTTATTGGACGTTATCATCAAACCATTTCTGGAACTCACTACCGGCGAAGAAGGTGTTAACATCTCTGTCTTTGTAAAGGTGCGACCATACTGGGCGAGTGAAGGCACAGTCTCTGACTGCATGTATAGTGCTTTCTTCATCGCTGTGACATCTGGGACAAGAGGCATCAAAAGTAATCTTCCTTTTCTACCTTCTTGCGTTAATCAGGATGGCCTCATGCTTAAGGAGCCAGGCGCAATGTTTAACGCAGGGTGACACCTTCGCGTGCCAGATCTTGTTCCAACTCCCATCAGTGGGGCGGCACCTGCCCTCCATGATCTTATGGTATGCTGTCTTGGTGGAGAACGAGCCAAAGTTGGTATGGTTCCACACCCGTATATCCTCCCCATACTGATATGAGGGAATGTCCATTTTTGTGATCTCGTGAACCACATTATTTGGCAACCATTCGTGAAGAAACTTTGTGTCCCATTTTCCTTGTAGGTTGACCAGAGAACTAACAGTAAGATCTGATAGGTCGGGAGGGATGGGTTGTGTTACAACATCCTTCAGAATCTGGTCTTTCTTCCACCATCTGTCCTCCCAAACATTCATATCATATCCATTCATAGGAACCTTGTAAGAGTTATTCTCAATGAACTGCTTCCCTTTAAAGGCAGCATTGCCTAGTCTTGACAGATTGTGTATTTTTTCAGTGGTGGCTCTCTTATAACGCTCCCTCAACCCAGCGCACCACAGGGAGTGATGTGAAGTCGACAGCTCCCAAGAGTGCTTGTAGATTAGAGCTTGGTTCCAGAATCTCATCCTCTTGACCCCGAGCCCACCCTTCTCTTTCCTACAACAAACCTTGTCCCGGGCAACAAGAGCCAACGGGTGGGCCTTGTGTGAACCTCCCCAGATGAAGCTTCGAATTATGTCGTCTATTCTGTCACAAAGTTGCGCTGGTAGCCTCACCGTCTGCATGGCTTATGTGGGAATGGCAGCAAGAGTTGCTTTGGCAAGACAAACCCATCCAACTAAAGAGAGACTCCTCGCAGACCATGCGTGCAACCTATTTGATACTTTGCCAAAGACTTCGCTATAAGTCTAACAACCTATGGTGATTTAACGGTCAATAATGATAGTGGACCAGGTCTCTAAAACCTATGTTGAGTCAAGCAATATAGTTGTATCATGAATTAAGCCTTAGACCAATGGTTTCTTGGGTCATTTGATGCAATGGTCGGACCTATACTGTAATTGATGGTTTTAATATATGAACTTGACCCAATGGTCAAGATCTACTATTTATTCCCCCAATAAAGTGGAATAATGGCTAATGTAATATGTTGGTCCTAATAATGTGATTTAGATGGTTTCCTTTATATGATCAACTTAAGGAGCTTAATTGTTGACAATGGATGGCTTGTTTTAAATGAACAGTTGATTATTGGTTTTACCCTACTCTCAATGAAACTTTTTGTGTTGTTAATCAATGAATGTCTAGGATTAGATGGTGACTCTTTCTAGAGCACAAATCAAGTACTTCATAGGTGGTTTATCTAAGGTGTTTACTTATGTAAACAACCAAAGGTCTTACCTTTTAAACATACAATGGTTCTGGGTGACATTGTGGTATGGTGATACGGGTTGAATGATGATGAAACAAATGGATGTTAACTCCTAGATGGGTGATTATATGCTCTAGAGGGGGTTGAATAGATCTGAAAGCACTTAAACAAAACTCATTAAACCTTCAAAATATATGACAAGATAAGGTTGCTAAATAGGCAATTTGAGTGCAACTAAATCATGCATAGCAAGGATAAGGGAGATTGAACATGCACCAATTAGACAAGCTATTTAGAGTGGTTCCACACTTCAAACTAGAAGTGTGTCAGTCCACTTGCCTAGAGAGGTCAACCTATAGGACTTCCAACAATTGCACTCTTATCTTCACTTATAAGACTTACAATACATGACCAACAAAGGACTTACCTATCCAATACAAAGAGTCTTCAACCTTACCAAGAACTTACCCACTTTGCAAGAGTCTTCGACCTTCTCCAAGAACTTACCCACTCTTGCACAAGTCTTCGGCCTTGTAGGAATTACCCACTCTTCTTGGATCTTCCGCCTTTGACTTCACCTTCACTCGGAGAAGCTTTCCACCAAGGTCTTACCTACTTGAGCTTGAGTCTTTTGCCTTCTCCAAGGGCTTACCCACTCTAGCTCCAAGTCTTCTGCCTTGATCTTCACCAAGGGACTCCTTCCCTTGTTATTCTTCACCTCTCTTGGACAAGAGAGAGAACCTTCATCTTCAAGATAGCTAATGAGAGAAGTGGAGGTGGTGGAAGTGAGAGCCTCACAAGATATACATGTAGGACTAGCTCTCTTACAAATTTCCTACTCACTCTAATGGATGTAGCAAGTGATTAAGCTTAGAGAGAGAGAGGAGGCTGTAGGAAGCACTCAACTATAGAATAAGAACCTCACAAAGTGTTTGCAATGAATGCTCAACCTTGGAATGAAGCCCAAGGGGTCCTATTTATAGTTGGGGGTGCCTCTTAACCTTTGGGAACACTTGTGAACGAAAACTAGCCGTTTTGTGGCTTGCAACGGATATATTTTCACTTGTTCCAACTCCACAACGGCTAGAAACACTTTTCTGCACTTTTCCATAGAGTGCAATCGATCGAGTTTCTATAAGTGTAACTCGACCGATCAAGTAGCAGGCAAACCGATGTTCAAAGGATCGGTCGAGTTTGTCCTGAGGAAACTCGACCGACCATTTCAACAGGAAATGGCCTACTACCCAATCAGTCGAATTCTGTGAGTGCACAACTCGACCGATGCAATCTTTAGAAAATCGACCAAGGTGGATCGGTCGAGTTTCAGGCTGGGGAAACTCGACCGACCAAGTGCCTGTAATTGATTTTCAAAGTTGCATCTAAAGTGCTCTAATATTTAATCTAAGTGTTCCTAATATTTTTCTAAGCTTAATTACAAGTCATATAATCATTACAAGTGATTTACAACATGATTCTAATGGATATACATCATATTACAAAAACGTGCACTTGTATGACTTTGACTTGTCTTTTCTCCAATTTGAGATGCGCAAGTTAGGGCAATTGGAGTGTGTCTATACCGAATCTGAAATCACTCAAGTAGAAGCATTAGACACCAATATGTGGAATGGTTAGTCATCATCAAAACACGGGTTTAGTCAATTTAGACATGAGTCAACATTGACCTAATTGACCTTGAGTCAACATTCTCCCCCTTTTTGAAGATGACAAACCATTCCATAAATGTATTGAAAGCATTTAAGTAAATTCATACCTTTGGAAAAACCTAGGGGTTTCAATATAATGGAGTTCATATGCTCCCCCTCAATTGATGCGCATGGAGTTTTCATACTCCCCCTCAATTGATGTGATTTCTCCTACATGGTTAGCTTTCATAACATTTATAGAATACTATGTCTTCTACTCATATATGTTCTACACATATATGTCTTCTCCCCTTTACCTTCTCCCTTTACATGAACATGCTTCTCCTCATCATGTAAGACATGCCTTCTTCCTCTTCTTTCTCTTTTAAATGAAGACATACCTTTCTCCCCCTTTGTCATTTCAAAAAGTGGGGTTATGAAGAAATAAGAAACATCACTTGTTAAAAAGAAAGGAGATAACACAATTATATATAAGGAGAGTAGAAGAGCACAGATAGGGTCTTGTCCAAGCATAGAAATAAAAGCAAGTTAAATCATATACTTGAACAATCCAAAAATGCAAGATAAAGTGCTGCAGAAAAACAATAAAACGCAATTTTGAACCTCAAGATGATGGAATTTGACCAAAAACCATCGGAGCTCATAGAAAAACAATGAGTCTTGCTCAGAAGGTTGTTTCTGCATGAAAAACACTAGTCTTGCACCAAAAACTAAAACTGGAGCAAAATTTGCATAAAATCCAAAAATACTCCAATTTCTACATATAATGTAGCTCTATGTGCCCTGCATCACAATGTTATGTAAGCAACTCAAGATAGTAGATATGCAATTCAAGGAACAATCTTGAGCATGTATGAGATAAGATACAAGCATAACATATAGATGATCAAAGATGGCAATTTGTAAACAAGGTTAGAACTACATGTAAATGAACTACTAGTAGATGATATAACAAGTTAGGACTACTAGTAGGATCTATATCATAGAAAGAGATACCAAAAGATACATAACATAAAGCAAGCTATGAGTAGATGTAGAGATATATCCAAACACAGAGATATGCAAATTTAGAAGCATGAGAGGATATAACTCACTAGATATGCATCCTTACCATAAGATGATTACCCCTAGATAGATGTAGCAAGTCAGAGAACAACAAAAGCAATTTAAGACAAAACCAAGAGATCCAAAGAGATCATCATCAAAACCTGCAAAACAACTCAAAGCAAGTAACATGGCAATATGCATATATAAAGATACCAAGGGAGAGCCAAAGAATAAGGCTATTGGTTGAGAAAATCTAGTTTAGAGAGAAATTCTCATCCAATAAGCCAATTGTGTATTCTATGCACAGTGTTATCGGTCGAGTTCTGAGCATTGACAACTTGACCAATGATAGATGTTGGCAACACTCTTGGTGTCTATCGGTCGAGTTTCAATAGGTCAAACTCGACCGATAGATCAGCTGTCAAGAAGCACATATATTTCATAAAAACATATTTAAAGGAATGCTAAAAATACAAACCATATCCAAACATGTCTAAGTAAGTTAGTAATGCACTATAGAAGCATTAGAAATAGTTTTTGAGCAATAGTGTGAAGCGAATCACAAAATACCACTTTTGACTCAAAAACCATATGTATGGTGCACACTAACTTGACAAAAACAAGTTAGAAATGGTTATAAGCAATAAAACCTTTACCTTTGTGCTTACCATTGCTTTTTCCACTTGTTGTCGCCCTCTACACATCTCTCCTTTCTTCTTTCATGTGGATTGAGAAGTCAATTTGCAATTCAATAGCTCAAGTCAATCCATTTGCAAGTACCTACAAGAAGAAAGATGAAATGGTCCCCAATCATGTTTTTGGGTCCGGAGGGGTTAGCTTAGCAACCCAAATCCTATTGCTCTTGGGTGCTTTCCTCAAAGGACAACAATTAGAATAATTACCTAATTCATTGCAATAGTTGCATGTGCCCATAGTCTTGGAACTAGAGGATTCTCCAAGGAATATTGGAGGTCCTTTATCTTTGTTGTTCCCTTGACTACTATCATACCCTAAACCATGTCTACCAATTTGTTTGGTAGTATGATGTAGGATGTCATTAAGGCTCTTCTTACCAACTAAGAATCTTTGCAAAGAAGATCTCAAACTATCATTATCATGCTTAAGAGAAGCAATAGTAGAAGACAAATTATTGATATTATCTCTAGCATGTAAAAGATCATTTTCTAGGCAAAGAGCTTTAGTTAAACAAGAATCTCTATTAATATGAAGAGCAGCAACATCATTCTCTCTATTAGTAGAACTAGAACAAGATTCATGCCCATTGATTTTAGCAAGAAAGGAAGCATTTTCTATTTCTAATTCATGTAAAACAAAATCTTTGTCCTTGTTTTCAGATTTAAGAACATCAATGTCATGCATGAGAGAATCAATAATTAAAGTATGCTCTTCATTAGAACTAGGCATGAGAGGTTGAGCTTCTAGAAAATTAAATCTTATCAAGTAAACTAGCATTTTCAAGTTTAAGAGAGTCTACCTTGCTAAGACAATCATTTTTATCAATAAGCAAGCAAGAATTAGCATATTCAAGATCATCTAGTTCTATATGCAAATTATCAACAATTTTAGCAAGCTTTTTCTTTTTCTTTTTAGAAGACTTATAAGAGGCACAAATATCATTAATAGTAGAAATTAAAGATTCTTTATCTAAAGAGTCTAGATTACCTCACTTGAGTCTTCACTTGTTGATGCTATAAGGGCAAATTGGCATTCTCCTTCATCACTAGAGCTTGAGCTTGATCCTACACATGAATCTTCACTTGAGCTTGAGTTGGAGGAGCCACTTGAGCTTGATTGCCATGTCTTCTTGTGAATATGGGTCGTTTTTCCTTGTGGGCAATCTTCCTTGTAGTGACCCTTCTTTCCACATGTGAAGCACCGGATGGAGGAGGACTTGCCTTTGTAGAGTCTACCCTTGGAGTACATGGCATCTTCTTTAGCTTGAGAGGATGGAGAGACTTGTTCCATGATAGCTTCAATTTGAGCCTTTATTTCAGCCTTCTTCATTCTCTTTAGCTCTTTCTTCTCTTGTCTTTCTACTTCCTCCCTCTTATCAAGTGTGGCTTCATGTGCTTGTAGATTTCCAATGAGCTCTTCAATAGGAATATCCCTAAGAGACCTTGCTTCTTCAATAGAAGTCACCTTGTATTCCCACCTCTTGGGGAGAGTTTTAAGGATCTTTGAGCTGATCTCTCCACTAGACATAGGATGTCCTAGAACAGCAAGACCATTCAAGATGGTGTTGAGACTTGAGTACATGTTGGCTATGCTCTCCTCCTTTCCCATCTTGAAGTTCTCAAGCAGCCCTTTGAGCATGTAGACTTTGCTTTCCTTCACTTGATCTATACCTTCATAAGTGATGCAAAGCTTTCTCCATACCTTATAGGCCGTCTCACAAGAAGAAATCCGGTTGAACTCGGTGGGGGTCATGGAGGCATATAGGATGTGCATGGCTCTAGCATTCAAGGTTGCTTTCATCATGGTGGCTTCATCCCATTCTTCAATATTTGTCTTTGGTAGAAGGTATGGGCTTTTCACCATTTGCCACATCTCGAGACTTGATCCTTGGATGTAGAATTGAAGTCTTCTTCTATAATAGAGTAAATTGCTCCCATCAAAGATTGAAAGGCTAGTAGAGAGTCTCCCTCCTAGGTAGTCACCCATCTTCTCCTACTTGTTGAAGTATGCTTGGAGAAGACCTGCTCTGATACCACTGTTAACTCCTAGATGGGTGATTAGATGCTCTAGAGGGGGGTGAATAGAGCTGAAAGCACTTAAACAAAACTCATTAAACCTTCAAAATATATGACAAGATAAGGTTGCTAAATAGGCAATTTGAGTGCAACTAAATCATGCATAGAAAGGATAACAGAGATTGAACATGCACCAATTAGACAAGCTATTTAGAGTGGTTCCACACTTCAAACTAGAAGTGTGTCAGTCCACTTGCCTAGAGAGGTCAACCTCTAGGACTTCCAACAATTGCACTCTTATATTCACTTATAAGACTTACAATACATGACCAACAAAGGACTTACCTATCCAATACAAAGAGTCTTCAACCTTACCAAGAACTGACCCACTTTGCAAGAGTCTTCGGCCTTCTCCAAGGACTTACCCACTCTTACATAAGTCTTCGGCCTTGTAGGAATTACCCACTCTTCTTGGATCTTCCACCTTTGACTTCACCTTCAGTCGGAGAAGCTTTCCACCAAGGTCTTACCTACTTGAGCTTGAGTCTTTTGCCTTCTCCAAGGGCTTACCCACTCTAGCTCCAAATCGTCTGCCTTGATCTTCACCAAGGGACTCCTTCCCTTGTTCTTCTTCACCTCTCTTGGACAAGAGAGAGAACCTTCATCTTCAAGATAGCTAATGAGAGAAGTGGAGGTGGTGGAAGTGAGAGCCTCACAAGATATACATGTAGGACTAGCTCTCTTACAGATTTCCTACTCAATCTAATGGATGTAGCAAGTGATTAAGCTTAGAGAGAGAGGAGGCTGTAGGAAGCACTCAACTATAGAATAGGAACCTCACAAAGAGTTTGCAATGAATGTTCAACCTTGGAATGAAGCCCAAGGGGTCCTATTTATAGTTGGGGATGCCTCTTAACCTTTGGGAACACTTGTGAATGAAAACTAGCCGTTTTATGGCTTGCAACAGATATATTTTCACTTGTTGCAACTCCACAACGGCTAGAAACACTTTTCTGCACTTTTCCATAAATTGCAATCGGTCGAGTTTCTATAAGTGTAACTCGACCGACCAAGTAGCAGGCAAACCGATGTTCAAAGGATCGGTCGAGTTTGTCCTGAGGAAACTCGACCGACCATTTCAACAGGAAATGGCCTACTACCCAATCGGTCGAGTTCTGTGAGTGCACAACTCGACCGATTCAATCTTCAAAAAATCGACCAAGGTGGATCGGTCGAGTTTCAGGTTGGGGAAACTCGACTGACCAAGTGCCTGTAATTGATTTTCAAAGTTGCATCTAAAGTGCTCTAATATTCGATCTAAGTATTCCTAATATTTTTCTAAGCTTAATTACAAGTCATACAATCATCACAAGTGATTTACAACATGATTCTAATGGATATACATCATATTACAAAAACGTACACTTGTATGTCTTTGACTTGTCTTTTCTCCAATTTGAGATGCGCAAGTTAGGGCAATTGGAGTGTGTCTATACCTAATCTGAAATCACTCAAGTAGAAGCATTAGACACCAATATGTGGAATGGTCAGTCATCATCAAAATACGAGTTTAGTCAATTTAGACATGAGTCAACATTGACCTAATTGACCTTGAGTCAACAATGGAGGGTTACCCTTAATGAGGTAGTCTTACCTATTCACTCATATGAATAGAAGGGATGATAACCATATTGTGTTGATATGTAACCCTAATGAGGTATAGCTTGTTATACCTAGCTTTAATATAACTAAATGATGGTAATTGGGTATGGATAGTCCTTGAATGACTAATGCAATCATGAAGTACTATGTTACTGTTGTTGAAACCCTAGTATGCTATAACCCAATCGTTATACCTTGATTTATGTGTGGATTCATACTTGAGAATGGTATGGAATGTGATGGTGATGCTTCACCATATGCATCCATGATCCAATGGGGATGTTGTGAGTTAGGATCTGGGTATGAGTGCTATTTAGTAACATTGATATAATTTATCATGTTGAACCTAACTCTAATGTAAATAGATAAAGATGAGTATTCATGTTTAACATTCTTATATGATGGAATGATGGTGGAATAAACTCCTTAACATGATCATAACCTTGGTATGTTAATTGGTGGTTATCATAGCCACATAGTTGATACTTTCTTATGCTAAACATGTGCATTATGAATATGATGAGAGTTAATCATATCTAGATTCATTGCATGTTTATGTAATAAAGGAATGTTCTTAATGTTAATATAACCCTGCTATGATTGTTTATGAATATAACCTAGTTCATAAATGCAATATTGTGCTAATATGGAGTATTACATATAAGTGATGTTGTTGAGCCTTGTTATAGGGCATGTAAAAATAATGATGATCTTGCAGGGAATAATATGATGGTCTTAATGACCTTTGGGCATGGTTGAGCCCTGAATGAGTTGTAATACTCTTGTGTTGATAAGGGTTAATACCCTATGATATTGTGAAAAGGATTTATATCCTATGATAGTATGATGGACTTAATGACCTTTGGGCATGGTTGAGCCATGAATGAGGTGGAATCCTCTTATGTTGATAAGGGTTGATACCCTGTGATATTATGAAAAAGATAAAGATGATGCTTAGTGCAATTAAGAGATAGTAGATATACTTATGTTGTGGATATGCTTAAGATTTTAGATGCGTACATACAATAGACATGATTGTGTTGATAACTATACTTCTACTGCTGATTATAATCATGATGCTAGCTATCTCATGTTGTTAGTTATGTTTAGCATTCTAGCCATGCCTTTGTAACTAGAGATGCATATAATATGGATCATGCTTATCCAGATAGTTGTGCTTATGTTGTTAGCTCTTCTTATAATGTTGATATGTTCAACCAATTAGACATGCTCATGTTGTTAGATATGCTATGTTACTAGACTTGCTCATGATGCTAGATATGCATATGCTACTAAATTGCTTATATTATCAACAAGATAAAGGATGATAGTCTAGCTAATGATATTAGTTATTATTTGCTCCCTTGTGCATTTTGTTAATCATCAGTGTTGTTGAGCTTATTTGTTATATCTGATTAATTTGCTTAACTGTTTAATTACTTAAAAATGTTGTAATCAATAAATGTTGTTGGAGGGTATATCTCTTAATGGGATTGGGTCTCACCCTTGTGGTTCGCCACATCTTCTTAGGTAATCGAAAGTGACGAAAAAAACATGTGGCAGAAAAGAGGAGCTATAGTAATGAATCTTTGATAAAGTTGATTAGACGTCTAGTGTGTCCTAGAGTCATCCATGTACTCTCAGGTCCAGGTGAGAAAAAGTCTGCATATGTGTTTCAAACGAATCATACTTTTGTTAGCATATTAATGCTTATTTGTGTGGCATATATGAATATTGTTCTCCTGTGTATATATGTGGTGGCTAAGATGATAGAACAATTTATATCAAAATCTTGGTATAGTATGGATACAAGAAAGATGTTGGGCTCTTATGCAAATATTTTTGAGTGGGTGTTGATGTTGAAATCGGTTTTAATTTACCCATATTTTTGGGTATGTGATTAATTAGTGAATGATTGTGTTTTATGTTTTGAGTAATCTCGTTTAGTGTAACGGGTTCTAACAAGTTGGTATTAGAGCTTTAGGTTCACTGAGTCTACAGGGACACTAGGACTTAAGACTAGGATGACGTATAAGTTAAGAATATGACACAAAATATGGTGCATACTGCCTAATCTCAGTATTTGGGTGTCATGGCCAAGTATTCAATTATTGAAGAAAGATAAGTATGGAACTCTTAGATTGTTATCTTTCTGATTACTCTGATCAAGTAGTCATTTTGAGGCAATCTAAAGAGCATAACGAATAAGAAATCATGGTGTGAATATCTCAATCCTACCTTGAAGAAGATGAGAATTGCATCATTATCTATCAAAACTTGAATGTTTGGTAACTATAAGAGAAATATACAACACCATGGTATCTAAATCTAAAGACAAATAAGAAAAAGAGGAGTTCTTGAAGATGTGATTCATGAAGATAATAAAGTAAAAGATAGATAAGTGTATGCTTATAAAGTGATTCAAGGTATGACATCCACATAAGATGGAGGTAACTCCAATGATAAGTATAAAATTAGAAGATAAATGAGAACAATGACAAAGAAATAAGGTGGAACCTGAGTTAATCTCAGACCAACCTATGTGTGTAAGAAAGTGTTAATGAAAAATCAGCATGGCATGTGAAAGAAATTAAGAAATGATCCCTATTTAATGAAGAAAATGAAGAATATGATGAAATACTTATTGATAAGTGGTTGAAAAATATAATAAAATAAGAGAACATACCTAAGTATGATAAATAGTCATCAAGGAAGGAGTAATGAGATATGTTAATTATGATGATTCCTATACTAATGGCAAGGAACCCAAAATGAAAAAGGTAAAATGATACATAAGAAGTTGTAACCTGCATAATGAAAATAGAATTGGTTACCTTTTTGCTAACGACCCTTGAAAAATACTACTATGGTATGGGAAGTGTGTTTCGCTTTGTGTCTTTCCGTTCCAGGTACAACTTTCAAGTGGACCATTGCCACTTGGTATGTGTGGATTCATTCTAAACATGAGGGTGGATAGCTTATTATAGAATAAGATTGTTTGGACTATGGTTCCACGATCATAAAGTTTGTGATGATTTTTCTTTTGAGACTTCTAATATTTAGGAAGACTCCTCATATATGTCTTGATATTTGTTATGTTGGTAAAAGTAGATGAGATAAGGATGTATGTTCCTTATAGCGCATGAGGTGGATACCAAGGTAATGAATCCTAGTATCCAAGATGTATCAATGATATGAGAAATATGTGAAGGTTGGAGATGTTTATTAAATGAACATTCCAAGTATTCCTCTCCCGTAGAGAGAGAGAGAGAGAGAGTTGATGATGATCCTATAAATGTTGTTTGGAAGGGAAAAAAAGTGATTTTATAATGTTGTGTATGGTTCAATGATATCTAGGCAAGACCACTATCAAGGATAGATGGTTGTTGGTCAATAGATATGTGATATTGTGTTCCTTTAAGATAAACCTATGATCAAATATCAATGCATAAGAGTTAGATTGGATGACATAATTTACATGACCATGATGAGTTTAGAGTTATGTCCTTTAGACTAACCAATGTACAAATAGAATTTATGAATAGGAGGAACAAAGTGTTCCAGTCATGTCATACAAGTTATATCAAGCTTTGAATGATGACATGTCAATGTATTTCAAATATAGTAAAAAATATGATCAATATTTCTTCAAAAACCTTAGGGTTGTCGAAGTAGCAATAGCTATGATACAAGTTGAACAAGAGTGAGTTAGGGGTTGACTAGGGTATCCTCTATGAGTTATGATACATCTGTTAAGTATGTTATGTGAGTCCTGATAAGATGAAGACAATGTCGTTGCTCCACCCCTAACAAAGTCAATCAGGAAGTTATATTTGTTAACAGTTATATACAAGTGTATGATTCTTCAACTAAATAGATGGTCAGTCCACCATTAATATGATTGGAGAATCCTCTAAAAACATATTCCTCATAATTTCTTGAAAACTAGGGGGTGCCTACATGGTTGATTGAGTTGTTGATTACAACAACCATTAAAGGAGCATAGAGATGAAACCTTGTAAAGTTGCATATGATAATATATACATGATGTTTTATGTTTGGTAAGATCCAGTGTTGTTTTCTTCCTTCCTTCTTCATTTTTCTTGCTCTTCTCCTTCCTTAAACCTTCCTCCAGATTGGAACCTTGCTGTTCCATGGTAGAATTTTCTCTAAAGCTCTAAAACCCTACCTTTCTTGCTCCTTATGTTCAGGGTTTGCTCATTTGATGACAAAAGGTGCTAGATGGACGAATTCATAGCTTATTCTTGGATTTTCTACTCTACCTTCTCGAGATTTCTTCTGTGTGGGGTTTCATCTTCTCATTAGAGGAAAGTTTTACAACTTGCTCCACGTTTATTGCTTACCATAAGCTTACTAGCTCATGTTTTTGCTTGAAAATGATGATTAATGCACTAAAAAGCTATGCTTGACTTGGATTTCGATTTTTATAATGTTCCCTGTTCTAATTTCAGTTCTAGATGAACCTGTGATCATGTGTATGTTATTCCTAAGGTATAATATGACTTGGATCAGGTTGTTTTGACAACCTATGGTGTTAAGCACCTATCAAACAATGGTCAATTCTAGGGTTTAAAGCTGATTTCTTCTATAAACCATGACCCGATGATGGTACCATTGCAACAACTCTATGGTGTTGTCTTCATAACAACTGATGATCGTGATGAAGAGTGTCAAATAATGGTGACAACCTATGTTCACCCCCTTAGGTCAGGTTTTGGACCAATTAGAAGTTTAGTGATCAACCATTAAGTACCCTATCGATGTTATCAATCAATCACGACATTAGCTTAATATTTGATGTTGATTAATGAATATAGTGTTGATATAACAACCTATGGTGATTTAATGGTCACTAATGATGGTGGATCAGGTCTCTAAAACCTATGTTGAGTCAATCATTTTAGTTGTATCATCAATTAAGCCTTAGACCAATGGTTTCTTGGGTCATTTGATGCAATGGTCGGACCTATACTGTAATTCATGGTTTTAGTATATGAACTTGACCCAATGGTCAAGATCTACTGTTTATTCCTCCAATAAAGTGGAATAATTTCTAATGTAATATGTTGGTCCTAATAATTTGATTTAGATGGTTTCCTTTATATGATCAACTTAAGGAGCTTAATTGTTGACAATGGATGGCTTGTTTTAAATGAACAGTCGATTGTGGGTTTTACCCTACTCTCAACAACAACAAATTTGGATGCTCTGCTTGCTGTGTGTATTTCCTCTTCTATACCAAGACATGAGGCACTTCATTCAATTCCAGAAATGGAGTCGAGAACTAAGTCACCTATCACTAGTAATCTCCACAAGAGAAACTGCCATTCTTGAAGTGATGGAACTATTAGATATGTTTGTATTTGATATATTTTTCGTAATGTGTTCTAGCCTCAGTCTGTAATTAGTAAAGGCTCAATATGTTGTACTGGGCCTAAGGCCCATTCTCTCTTCACATTGTAAACAAATAGGATGTGAGTCTTTTATATAATTATAAGGGCAACTGCACAAGAAAGAGGAGGTGCAATGACCCTTCCCCGTGGTTTTCCCTCATCTTCCTTTTTTAAACTTAGCCCCAATTCTATCATGGTATCAGAGCTTCACTGAAGACTCCAATCTCAGCTTTCCTTGGCCTAGAATTCTAAAGGCGTCGCCATCGTATTCCTTGAGAAAATTTCTACCTATCAAATTTAGATCACTCCCCGACTCTTCTTCACATCCTCCGCCTCATCGTCGCATGTGATCCATGAAGAAGACCTCTCCATCAAGGTTACTCGGCAAACGACTATATCAAAAGCCCTTGTCTATCAAGGAGATCTTGCCTCCATCTCATCTTTTCTGGATATGAAGGTTCTACCTATAGATTTGGAAAATTGAAAGACAGTAAGCTAAGTCTTAGCTCTCACACATCTCTCTCTCTTTCTCTCTCTCAACACAAATTTCGATCTATGGATCAATTCGCCTATTGCCTGGTTTAGTCTTAAGAAAAGGTCTCTTCGCCCTATCTAAGTTTTCTCTAGAAATCAGTTAATCTCATCCCTGGTTTTTTCTAGATATGTCTAGTGAGGATTCATCTAATTCATCATATGTTCTTTCTGGATCATCAATCTACCTATACTTGTTGGACTGAATGTGTTGAATTTCTTATGAATCAAGCTTAATCTTAACAATTTTCTATTATGAGAATCACAAATTAGAACTCTCACTGAGTCGTGCTGTCTTGAGAAGTTTCTTGTTGGATCTGAATCTCAACTGCCTCTCCTTATTCAAGATAAAAGTGGAAATCCGGATGTGAATCCAAGATATAAATCATGGATGAGAACCGATCGATTACTGAAAGGGTGGATCTCAGGATTGCTCACAGAGGAAGTTATAGGAGAGGTGATTGGTTGTAAAATGTCTACAGAGGTTTGGACTACTTTAAGAAAGAAATTTGTTGAATCATCTCAGTTATGAGAATTCGAACTGAAGTTTCAACTCAGAACTTTTCATAAAAGATTGAATTCTCTTTAAACCTATCTTCGTAATCTAAAATCCATATGTGATCAGCTAAACATGATTGGTTGTTTCGTCATTGATCTATAAAAGGTTTTTACCTTGCTCAATGAACTTGATAGTCCTGACTACAAAGGCTTCGTAGTGTCAATGTTAAAGCTGCCTATTCCCCTCTATTCTGACCTAATCTCCTTACTACAAGACTATGAACAAAGACGTTCCTGCAGACCTGCAACTACTCAGCCTATTGTCTTCTATACAAACAAATCTGGCTCATGCGACTATAAACCAGGCCAATGACAACAAACAACAGTTCTACAACAATAACAACTATAGTGGAAGAGGGAGAGGTAGTACTAGAGGTTGTGGTAGAAATCAACACAATATCTATGTGCAAGAGATTCTTGGAAGTGGACCAGTGCAAACGTCTCCTCAGTATAGTTCACAGGGAAGAGGATTAACTCAAGCAACTCAACAATCTGGAAACATGAAAAAAAAAATCTCAAAACTACATGACACGGGCGCCTGTGTACTGTCAAATCTGTGGAAAAAGGGGCCACGATGCACTAAAATGTTGGCATAGGTACAATAATCCTTATCAGGACAACAATGTATCAAGAAACCTTGCTTAAAACACTAGTGCTATGGAAGCTTTGAGAATCAATGAAACAGATCTCACGGAGTGGCATGTTGACTCAGGGGCCATAGATCATATTGTTCAGAATGCATCTAATCTTTATAATTTGAAATTTTATAAAGTAAATGTCTCTGTTATGGTAGGCAACGATGAGTTTTTTCCTATTACCTACACAGAAGATGGACAGTTAAACGATATCACTCTTGTTCTGTTGAAAGATATTCTCGTTGTACCAGAAATATGAAGAAGATTATTATCTATGTCTAAGCTAATTGTTGCTTTTCCATGTTATGTTCTCTATACTAATGATACAGTTTATGTAAAGGACTTAATGACTCACAGAACATTAGCCTAGGGGCCATGTAAGAAAGGTGTATATCTGCTACCAGCTGATGCAGATACAAATATTACTCAAACTAAACAAGGTCTCTTTTCAAATAGGTTTACCAAGACAACATGAGAAAGATGGCACAAACATCTAGGACGTCTCAATAAAAGTGTCATGCATCTACTAAGTAAAGACGGATTGATTACAAGTCTGTCCTCCTATAGTGATATATGTAGTAGCTGTGAGCTTAGTACGAGTAGAAAATAGAATGTTGTTCATAAACACATAAGGTCATCTCGACCATTTCATAAAGTTCACTGTGATGTGTGGGGTAAGGCTCTTGTGCCTTCACTCAATAGCTTTCTATACTATGTGCTTATTGTAGATGATTGTACCAGGTATAGCTGGATATATCCTCTAAAGAATAAAAATGAAGTATGTGATGTCCTAATTTCTTTCTGTACTATGGCCTATGCTGAGTTTAATACGACTGTTTAGATTTTGTAGAGTGATGTTGGTGGAGAATTTGTAAACAACAAATTGCAAAGTTTTCTTAATAACAATGTGATAGTTCGTAACATTTCTTGTCCTCATGATGCTTCTCAGAATGGGGTAGTTGAGCGAAAACACAGGCACATAGTAGAGTTAGGTCTGTCAAGAATGATTGATTCCAATCTACCAAAACAATTTTGGATGGATGCTTTCTGGACTTCTACATATTTGATTAATCGTCTACCATCTCCTACATTGCATTCTAAAACTCCATATGATCTTCTTTTTAAAGAAAAATCATCATATGATCACTTGAGAGTGTTTGGATCTATCTGCTATCCTTATCTGCGTGACTACACTAAAGATAAACTAGACTCCAGCTCTCTACTGTGCATTTTTGTTGGATATAGCTCTAAACATAAAGGATATAAGTGTTTTTATTATCCCACCAAGAAGACATATGTCTCTAAACATGTGGTGTTTGATGAAGGAAGGTTCGTGTTTAAAAACATTGCTCAACATCAACCCAGTTCACATGACAATCTGGTTTTGACCAAATTTAACGATAGACATCTCCATAGTCAGAAGTTAAATTCTCATGACAAGGATTTCTCTATCTCATCTGTTGTAAATCTACTGAATGTCAATAATGTATCTGCAAATGTGTAATCCACTGATCTTCCAGATGTTAATAGTGACATGGATGGCATTACTTTGATAGTTAAAGAACCCCAACTACATACTAGTCATTCAAATACTGATACTATTGTTGATACAACTATACATACATATGATGTTGGACCTAACAACGATACTGATATTGACTTGTCAACAGCCAACAGCTCGTTAAACTCACCAATTGTTGTTGATGTTCCTTCTCCCTCTATCCAAGAATCTACTGTCAACATTCAACGAATGGCAACCATAAGTAAACATGGCATCCTAAAGCCAAATCCAAAATATGTGTTATCTTTTTGTACCATACCTACCACTCCTAGAAACATAAAAGCTCCCTTCAACACACTGGATGGAAAGACACTATGATAAAAGAACTAGAGGCTCTAAATAAAAATAAGATATGGACTCTAGTTAAGAAAGAACCACATATGAATGTTGTTAGATGTGAGTGGGATTTTAAGACAAAAATAAAATCAGATGGATCTCTTGAACATCTGAAAGCAAGACTTGTAGCAAAAGGCTTTCATCAAGAAGAGGGGACTGACTATCTAAAGACAATATACTACCAAAATATTGTCTTGTCGACGTGTTCTAAAAGGGTAAATCACAATCAAACCACTATTTAACATTGGCAAAGAAATGATGATGAATGTGAGAGGGGAAGTGTAGGAAAAATTTGACTAATTAAGTGATGAGTGGATTTCAAAGTTAATTGGAAGGGGACTGTGTTAAAATAGTAAGGCAAATTACTTCTGATATCTAGTTTCCTACTAAAAGGACTAACATCCACATAAGGATCTAAAACTTCAATAGAAGTTGACTAGAATTTATCATTGCATAAACAGATATGAAGACATAAAGATAGCAACTATTCAGGATGTCAGACATTTTCATATGTATTCAAATAATATAGAATATTTAAGAGCTTTGGATGAAACACATAATGGATGTTTTATGTGTGCATAATACTTTATATATACATATATTTTTTACTATTTAAAATAAAATGTCTTCATATGTTCAGTACTAATAAAAATATACAGATATTTTTTATTATTTCAAATTTATGTTAGATAATTTTTCTTTTTAAGACAATACACATTTTTATCAAAATTACAGTTAAAACTAATGCCTAATGATAAAAAAATATAAAAGGTTGTCTTGTGGATGTGTTCTAAAAAAGTAGATCAAAATCAAACCACTATAATATTAGCAAAGAAACAATGATGAATGTGAGAGGAGAAGTGTAGTTGAATTTTGACTAATTACATGATGAATGGCTTTTAAGTTATTAGGGAGGAGATGGTGTTGCAATTGTAAGACAATTTTACTTGTGAGATCTAATTTCCTATTTAAAAGACAAATATTCACATAAGAAATTTATTTCAATAAAATTAACCATAATTTATCACGAAATAAACAAATATGAAGACATATAGATAGTAGTTTTATGGAAAGATATTATCAATTTAGGATATTGGACATCTTCATATCTATTCCAATAACATAGAATATTTAAGAACCTTGGATGACACACATTATGGGTGTTGCCTATGTGCATAATTCTTTTACATACATTTATTTTTATTACCTAAATTTGAAATATCTTTTTATGTTTAATATTAAAATATATAAAGATATTTTAAATTATTTAAATTAAAAGTAGATTTCTTTTTCTTTTCAGATAGTATGTAATTTTTTTCTAAATGACATCTAAAACTAATTCAGTATAATGATATACATCCAAAAGGTTGTCTTGTCACTGTAAAAGTAAATCAAAATCAAGGCACTATTTATTAATTGCAAAGAAATGATGATGAACGTGAGAGGGAAGTGTAGTTGAAATTTGAAAAGTTATAGGACGAGTGTCTTATAAAGCTAATTGGGAGGAGCCCGTGTAGCAACAACAAGGCTATCTAATTTCCTATTAAAAAGACCGATATCCTAATAAGGAATTTAATTTTAACAAAAATTGAACACAATTTATCACGACATAAACAAATATGAAGACATAGAGATAGAAGTTGTATGAAAAAGATATTATCAATTTAGGATGATGGACGTCTTCATATCTATTCTAGTAACATAGAATATTTAAGAACCTTAGGATGACATACATTATGGATGTTTCATGGTGCATAATCCTTTTATATACTTATATTTTTATTATTTACATTTAAATGACTTCTAAAGTTCAACATTAATAATATATAAAGTTATTTTTATTATTTAAATTAAAAGTAAATTTTTCTTTTAAGATAGTACACAATTTTTGTCTAAATGACATTTAAAACTAATGCATGATAACAATATACATCCAAAAAGTTGTCTTGTCAATGTGTGTTCAAAAAGTAAATAAATCCACCATTTAATATTGGTAAGGAAACGATGATGAATTTGAGAGGAGAAGTGTAGTTTAAATTGGACTAATTACAAGATACGAATGGCTTATAAACGTAATTGGGAGGAGAACGTGTTGCATTAGTAAGACAATTTTACTTCTGAACCGTTCATTTAATAAGTGGGTCCCGTGAAATCTTTACATTAAATGATGATGCAATATTTATTACTTTTGAAGATGGCACACAACACTGCTGAAAATTCAACTTCTGATCTGTTTATTTAATAACTTGGAGGCTGGTTGACAATTCTACATTAAATGATGATATAATACTTAATACCCTTAAAGATAGCACTTTACGACGACTTATGTTGGAAGCCCAATAGATCTGTATGTCTTCCTCTTGGCCTTTGTGGTTTATTTAATAGGCATAAAATCAAACACCTAATCAACCCGACATCTAAAAGATTAGGGAGTGGCAGACTTATGATAGTGCAGAAAATAAAAGGGAGTCTGCTTTTTTTGACGGCAGATGTAAGGAATATAGAGAAGTAGAAGGACAAGGAATAGTTAATGGGGAAAGTATAAGTGCACATGCACGTAAAAACAAAACTTCTTGACTTTTATATACAAAATAATGAAAACATATGTTTATTATATACAAAATAATGAAAATATAGTAATTAGATTAACTTCATTATTCATTATGAGCAATTTCCTAGATGAGCCATTGTGTATTTAACTTAATGTATTATATTTAGAGATTTGGCTTGAAGTTTACACATCATTTTAATCATGTTGACCATGCAATGCAAAAATACAAAGAGAAGAAAATGGTGCAGCAAGGAAACCACTCACCTTACTTGCCGCACCTGTAAGAAGCAATGGATTCACCATAAAAAAAATACATTAGCTGCACACACAAGGAACATGACGGGCATGGAACCGGAAGTGATCTGATATCGGTCACTGGGAAGCACTCCATGTCAATATAAAAGTCATCGTTCTAAGTACTTGGAAACATAGATATTAATTTTCTACAAGAATGTGTTTGCAGTTACACATTTACTTATTGAGTAAAAATCATATGAGAAATAGTATTTACTCTAGTCATTACTAAAAATTATGACTATGGTTGACAATGAGTTTGTCAAAACCTTTGGTTTTGGTGGTGCCTTATAGAATGAATTTCAGAAGAAGGAAAATTAAGTGGAAAACATCATTAGAACTCAACCACAGATGCCACGGTCAGGCATTTTAGAATACTTGTTAAAATACACGTGCACATGCACATGCACATGCCCAATTTAACGTGTTTATTTTACAGTAAATATTTGAAAAATAAAATTGCCAAAAAGATAATAGTAATTTGCGGAACTGTTTTGTAGAAATTTGGAAAAGTGTTATTTATTGATTTTGAAATGCACGTTTGAAGGAAGGAATGTGACGGAAAAGTTGAGAGGTTTGCGGCAACTGATTTTCTCATGAAAGAGAAAAAACAAAATAGAGTACATATAAAAAAAATTTGAGAAAAATTGTGAGGAGAGAGAATCAAGGAGAGCGCAACATGAACTTGTTCTTTTTATAATAGTATAGATATACAAACAAATGCAACATGGGATCAACTATTTGGAAATAAATTTTTACAAGAAAGTTCGTTACAATAAGTTAGAAATAACTCAGCTGCATATATCTGTAAGAGTATACGTACAGGTTGAGAGTATAGGGAACAGGTTGTTACAGGCAGACAATAATTGTTCTGCGTCCCAAAAATAGTTCTATATTTATGCAACACCACAATTGTCTTAGCCAAAGAGAAGACATCAAAGTCATGGAGGAAGAAACTGGTGATGCGAGACGTGTGAGCAGATGAGTTATTAAGAGGGAGGGGGTGGGTATGTCGAGGAGAGATGAAGGAATGTGGGATTCGAGGAGTTTCAAAATTTTGAGAAGAAGGCAGATAGAGTGTGTGGGTTAGTTTTGCCACACGTTATAGGAGGAGAGAATTAAGGGAGGAGTGGATACATAGCAACGTGCAGTTTGAGATAAACGTGTTGTTAGTTAACATACGATCAGAGATGTGGTTTGAGATGAGAGTAGAGTATCGGAGACGTGGCTTAAGATAAGTGGAGAAAAAACAAAAATAACAATAAAATTGGCAAAAAACTATGAGAAGAGAGTGGGTCAAGGAGAACACAACATTCAAAATTGATATAATCTGATTGGTCGAGAATTTAGAATAAAACTCATAATGACATTGTTGTAATTAAAAAAAAAACTCTTTCTTTTATAGTAGTATAGATAAGACCAAACGCAATAGCAAGCTTCTCACTATGGGTGTTCACAAGCTGCACTTTCAAGTCGTCTACATCTCGAGCAGCATCCGTATCCGCCACATACCCTGTCGCATTCATCTCCTCAATCAACTCCTCCAGCTTCCCGTATATTTTGTTCGCCTGTGGGTGCATGGTTTGTCATGCCCGAGTAGAATGTGTGCATCTCATTGTTCACCTCTATGAAAGTGCAACCTGGAGCCTTCTGCAGCCCTATATGCTCTCCATCATTTTCCTCACCCTGGTGACGTCCTTCCACAAGGACACCGATGCGTAGATGTTGGCCAGCAACACATGGTATCTAGCATGGCGCCGAAGAGAGTGACGCCTGGTTTGATCGACATAGTCTGGATTAACTCCCAAGCTTCGTATAGCAATCCTGCTCGCCGAGCAAATCAACGGCAACACCATAGTGATCTGATGCAGGAACTAAAGCTTAGTCTTTTTCAATGGTTTGGAGGTTGTTAATTACTTTTTAGTGTGACCCAAAATAAATACAATATCAAATAATAACAATTTCTATTAAGGGATGTATCTGTTGGAGATGGTATGGATTCTCATAAGTGACATGCCTCTTCACGGTGGATAAAGAGGCTTTATGATTTATTATATATAGGATGGTCCTCTCTTCACGGGATGCGATATATAACCGACTCCATCCGTCGGAGAACCCAATAGGAGAGAGAAACTGGAATCATATTTACATACTTCTGCTTGGGATCACAAATGTTGCCGTTTTGGGAGACAGGACGCTTCCGCTCAACGCTCCCTTTTTTCTTCCACTCTGCCTCCGTCGTGCCACTAATGGAGTCTTCTACAAATTCTGGTATGAGTGCTTACAATGGTATCAGAGCACGGTTATTAAAACAGATGTCACCTCTGTTAAATTTTATGATTCGTCTTTCTCAAGTTATTGCGGTGTTTTCCGTTGTTTCAATACGGCACCGTCTCTGACGTATTCTTCCGGAACATGACGAGTTCTAAATTCAGCGGTTGTAATGTTCCATGACGAAGAATGCTTGTACGGTGTGTAAATAATTCTACTGGTCATGATTTCATCGTGTTTTCGGATCACGTATTTTGGAATCATCGTATCCCCATCACGGAATGAAGGAATTGCTCGCTTCATGCCTAAATAACGTCGTAAGTGCATTAACGTATATCCTCATGTCGTTCATAAAAGGAGATTGACTGGAATTTATATAATGATCAACGTCCGGTCATGAATGCTTGTTAATTTTAAGAGCAGTTTCTTTTAATCTACTACATCGATGATCTTTCTTTGGTATAAACGATAATATATGTTCTTTTAAAATCACATAAACCAGTTTCTTAGTGATACTTGCTCACTGACTGCATAATTTACTCCTCCAATTTTGTGTTGGATTACCTTTTGCTGACTGCGGAAGTCCTTCATGTTAAACGTGGAGTCTTTGTTAGTTTATACTATGGTTCACTCATATTGACAGATCTTAGTATGAAACATGGTATTATTTGTTTCACTGTATAATCGATGGAATCAAGTACAAATATGGAATTTGCATTGTTCTCCGGATGGTTAAGAACACCTGTGCAGTTATAATGTTATTTTTATAAGATGCCACAACATGTGCTTATTTAAGAATGAATAATACCCAAAGGTTTATCATTTTTTTTGCATTAAGCATGATGTAACAACAAACATGTCTTTAGATACATAAAATATTTTTTCCAAAGATAAAGTATTTCATTATTCTAATGCATGTGTTGTTTTTTTATGCGTGGATGTGATCCACATATATCTAATTCCACTTTGTGTTACATATTTATCCAAAGATAATGATGTGATGACTATTGGAATTAACAGATAAAAGTAAATAAAGTAGACCTCAAAATTTACTTTTATATTTCAGTTGTGGTTTTAATATGAAATTTTTACTATTGCAGTTATTTCCTCATCCTTGTATGGTGAAAATAACAATATTCCTACTCTCAACGGTTCAAATTTTAATGAATGGAAAGAAAAGGTCATGTTTACATTAGGCTGTATGGACTTAGACTTAACTTTCGGAGTGGAAAAGCCACAGCCACTTACAGAGGAAAGTATCACTACAAAAAAGGTCAATTATGATAAGTGGGAACGTTCTGATAGACTTAGTTTGTTGTTTATGCAAGTAAACATGGGAAAGCATATTAGACGGTCCATTCCCACTTCTGAATTGGAAAAAGATTTTCTAAAGGCAGTGGAGGAGCAATATGCTTCTTCCAGTAAGTCTAGGTCCAGCACCCTAATGGCCAAGATGTTCTCTATGAAGTACAATGGTTCTTGTGAGATCTGTGAACACATCATGGAGATGAGAGATATTTTCGCACAACTCAATGAGATGAAGTTATCCATCTCTGATGCATTTCTTGTTCATTTCATTTTAACTTCCTTGCCTAGTCAGTATGGATCATTCAAGGTCTCTTACAACACACAAAAGGAAAAATGGTCAATAAATGATTTATTGACCGCGTGTGTTCAAGAAGAAGAGAGACTTAAGAATGAAGGGGTTCCTACAGCACATGTAAGCACTCACGATAATCATAGCCGCAAGGGTAAAGGAAAAATGAAGGGAAATGCTCCTATCTTAGGTGGAGTGTCCAAGCCAGGTGATGGCAAGGCTAGAGGAAGCAAGGCTAATATGAAATGCTTCTTCTGTCACAAGAAAGGACACGCTAAAAAGGAGTGCTTCAAATACAAGAAATGGTTGGAAAAAAATATATAATGTCTCTTGTTTCATATAAATGTCATCTTTCAAATGTTCCATTATATAGGTGGTGGCTTGACTCTGGTGCCACTGTGCATATTTCCAATACATTACAGGGAATTTGGAATCAAAGAAAACCAATGGAGCGTGAAAAAGTCATTTATTCAGGAAATAAATTGGGCTCTCGCGTAAAGGTTGTTGGAACATGCAGAGTAATCCTTGACAATGAAAAGTTGCTAGACTTAGAAAATACCTTTTATGTACCAAATTATAGTAGAAATTTAGTGTTTGTTTCTAGATTAGACAAATTAAACTATGGTTTTATTCTTCAAAGTGGACAACTATTATTGTATAAAAACTCTAGTTTAATTGATACTTGTGTTTTAATAAATGATCTTTATCAAGTAAAATTAATCCCTCATTTTGAGCAATCTTTTATAGTCAAACATAATATTATTGGTAACAAACGCACATTGTTAGATGAGAAATCATCACTTCTTTGGCACCGAAGGTTGGAACATATTTCCAAAGAAAGAATCCAAAGATTAGTGAAGGAGGGAATTTTGGGGCCCTTAGACTTCACTGATTTTGGAACATGTGTTGAATGCATAAAGTCTAAGCAACCAATACTTCTAAAAAGGGTGCCAAGAGGAGTAACAGAACATTAGAAATCATTCACACGGATATTAGTGGACCTTTTCCACCTTGTTTCACAGGAAAAAAGTATTTTTCAACCTTTATCGATGACTATTCACGATATATGTTCATCTACTTATTAAATGACAAAAGTGAGGTTTTTCAAGATTTTAAGGACTTTAAAGTTAAAGTGGAGAAACAATTAGGTAAAGTGATTAAGATAGTAAGATCAGACAGGGGAGGTGAATATTATGGAAGGTTCACTGAGATGAGACAAAGAAAGGGACCATTTTCACAATTCCTTCAAGAAGAGGGTATTATACCTCAATATACAATGCCAGACACACCAAGTCAAAATGGTGTGGCTGAAAGAAGGAATCAAACATTAAAGGAAATGGTTCGTGCAATGTTTTGTAATTCACCCCTTCCTTCTACAATGTGGAGTGAGGCTTTAAAGACGGCAGTGCATGTATTAAACAAGGTTCCTAGCAAGTCTTCCTAGAAACCCCATATGAATTATGGACAGGAAGGAATCCATCCTTGAACTATATGCACATATGGGGATGCCGTACAAAAGCTAGAGTTTACAATCCACATGAGAAGGCATTTGACCCAAGAACCACTAGTGGCTTCTTTATTGGTTATCCAGAAAGGTCAAAGGGATGTAGATTTTACTGTCCATCTCACCCACGAAAAATAGCTGAGACGGGTAAGGCTAGATTTTTGGAGGATCATCACCTCAGTGTGAATGACCTACTTCAGAATATATCCTTTGATAAAATGCAGGATAATTCTCTTACACCTGCACCTAGTCAAAGACGTATAGGCTATCCAATCATTGTTCCCATGGACAATTGTCAAGTGGATGAGTCAATAGAAGTAGATCATGCTCCTAGTCAGGTTGTAAATGAACAAGATGATCATGTTCATGATGAAGAACAACCTGAAGAGCCTACATAAATTTTAGAACCCAATGTTTAATTAAGAAGATCCACAAGATCAAAGAAGTCTTCCATCCCATCTGACTATGTTGTATACCTTCAAGAGCCAAATATAGACTTTGAAGATATTGATCCCTTATCCTTTTCACAAGTAATGAATTATGAAAATTCATCTAACTGGCTTGATATCATGAAGGAGGAAATATCATCCATAGATAAAAATCAAGTATGGGACCTTGTACCTTTACCGGAGAGTGTTAAACCTATCAGTTGCAAATGGGTCTTTAAGACCAAAAGGAACTCAAATGGTGAAATTGAGAGGTACAAGGCTAGATTAGTTGTGAAAGATTTCACACAAAAGGAAGGTATTTATTACAAAGAGACCTTTGCTCCAGTCTCATCAAAGGACTCCGTTAGGGTGATCATGGCCTTAGTGGCTCATTTTGATCTTGAGCTACACCAAATGGATGTGAAAACAACATTTTTTAAAGGGAATTTATCTAAAGAATTCTACATGGAACAACCAGAAGGTTTCATTGATAATAGTAGAAGTCATATGGTTTGCAAATTATAGAAATCAATTTATGGACTTATACAAGCATCCTGACAATGGTATATAAAGTTTAACACCATCATATCAAGTTTTGGGTTTAAACCTAATATTGTTGATCAGTGTACATACCTCAAGGTCAGTGGGGGTAAGTTTATAATATTGATTCTTTATGTAGATGACATTCTACTAGCAAGTAATAACTTGGGCATATTACATGAAACCAAAGAATTTCTTTCCTCTAATTTTGAGATGAAAGACATGGGTGAAGCCGCGTATGTACTCGGTATGGAGATTTATAGAGATCGGGTTAAAAGCATACTTGGAATATCCCAGAAGGCTTATATATCTCAAGTTTTAGAAAAGTATGGAATAAAAAATTATTCACCTGGACCTGCACCTATAGTTAAAGGAGATAAGTTTAACTCCAAGCAGTGTCCTAGTAATGAAATTGAAAGGAATGAAATGAGGAAGAGACCATACGCATCTGGAATTGGGAGCCTACAATATCTCCAGATATGCACCCGACCGGACATTGTTTTTTCTACTGGAATGCTTGGTCGTTACCAAAGTAACTCAGACATTGACCATTGGAGAGCAGTAAAGAAGGTGATGCACTACGTGCAAGGGACAAAGGAGTACATGCTTACATATAGAAGGACAAACCACTTTGAGGTTACAGGATATTCAGATGCATATTTTATTGGTTGTCTAGATAGTAGGAAGTCGACAACATGCTATAACTTCCCACTAGCTAGTGGTGCAGTGTCATGGAGGAGTGTCAAACAAAAGACTACAGCTTCATCTACCATGGAAGTTGAGCTTATAGCTTGCCATGAAACATCATCCCAGGAAATTTGGCTTAAAAATATGATACAAGATCTTAAAGTTGTTGATTCAATTCATAAGCCAATACAGATCTACTGTGATAATGAAGTTGCAGTCATTTTTATTAATAATGATAAAAGCAGCACTGCATGCAGACATCTAGACATAAAGCTCTATGTTGTCAATGAGCGAGTTGACAACAAAATGATAATGATTGATCATATTGGTACACAGTATATGATTTCAGATCCTCTTACAAAAGGGCTAGCTCCAGGATTGTATACATCTCATCTAAAGAATATGAGTCTGAGAACGTCATTTGATGTGTAATGTGACAATGTAATATTTATTATGTGATCACATATTTGACTCGCTACCTCTATTTCAATACAAGTTATAACAGAACGTCAATTTTGACATAAAGGAGGACCAGAGAACAAATTTGAGGTCAATCTATTCATAAAGTTTATGTCACTACATATGGGATTATTAGATATTGTAGTACATAGAAGGAAGTACTCGTTTATTGAGTATCAACCGCTATGACTCATATTTAATTCTTTTATATGGAAGTATTTATAATGAGCATCAATGGAAAATTGTTAAATCTTATTGCCATGGCATTTTGGGCCAAGTGGGAAAATGTTAAATACCTTTTAGTGTGGCCCAAAATAAATATAATATTAAATAACAACAATTTCCATAAAGGGATGCAGATGTTGGAGATGGGATGGATTCCCATAACCGGCATGCCTCTTCTCGGTGGATAAAGAAGTTTTATGATTTATTATATTTATATATATATATATATATATATATATATATATATATATATATATATATATAGTCCTCTCTCTATGGGATACGATCAATAACCGATACACGGTTAGTGTCATGCCGCTAATGGAGTCTTCTACAAATTCCGGTATGAGTGCTTATCTTTTCCCCTCGCTGACCAGTCCGGAGTGACTGCAGGCAGATAGGACGCACAGGAAGGTGACGTCGTTGGGCTGAAGATAGTTGCATCTCTTCATGTCTTCCAATAATTTAACCGCAGCTTTACCCATCCCATGCGTCCCGTACCATGTATGATGGCATTCCAGGTTATTACGTGTTTCTCGTCTATGGAGTCGAACAGCCTCCGGGCAAGGTGCACGCCGCCGCACTTGGCATACGCGTCCACGAGGGTGGTCACCACGAAATAGTTCCCGTCGACGCCCAGCCTGAGAGCAAACCTGTGGATCCACTTCGCCATGCGCAAAACAGACATGGCCGCAACCACTGGCGCAACGCTGACTACTGTGAAGGAGTCCGATTTTATCCCGGCGCCGGAGATCATCATGGAGAAGCAGTTTAATGCGTCGCAGGCGCGGCCGTTCTGCGCGAACCCTGATATCATAGCATTCCAGGAGACAGCCGTCTTCAGTTTCCACAAACCGTCGAATACCTGTGAGGCGAGGTCCGGCCTCTTGCATTTGGAGTACATGGTGATGAGACAATTCATGACGTTTACGTTAGATCCTAGCCCAACTTCTAGAACAAGCTTGTGAATGGATACCCCTCGTTCGAGAACCGTAAGCTCACCACAAGCATTGAGCGCTGCCATCACAGCAACCTCGGTTACTTGCAGCCCGTGTTCCTCGGCCAGCGACAGCATATTGTCAAACAGGCATATGGCTTCTTCCACCTCCCCATTCTCCGCATACCCATCGATCCTCGAGTTCCACGACACGACGTTCCTAACACGCATCCTGTCGAACACCAACCGAGTAGTCCCGACGGCGCCGCACTTGGCGTACATGCCCGGCATCGCAGTGAAGATATTTACAAGCGAGTCGAACCCCGCCCGGGTGTATGGACCTTCCGACATTCAAGGCTCCAAGATCAGCGCACGCGGGGAGAGCCGTGACCAGCGTTATCGAATTGGGCCTATGGGATAAATCCCCACCCTCAGAATATTGCATTCTCCTGACGATCTCGAGAACCTCCCTCGGCATCCCGTTCTTGGCATACCCTGCCACCATAATAGTGTTTCAAGCGACCAGGTCCCTGCTGGGCATCCTATCAAACATCCTGCGGGCGTCCACGACATGGTGGCACTTGGCATAGATGTTGACCACGGCGGTCATGGCGAAGGTGTCGGCGGAGAAGCCGTTGGCCACGAGCTGTGCATGGACCTGCATTCCCCTGCGGAGATCGGCGCGTTCGCCGCGGGCCTTGAGGAGGTACATGAAGTTGTAGACTACCGGGGGGACTGCATCGGCTTTCATCGGCTTTCTTGAGTGTGTGCGGATTTTACTGGTGGTACACTAATAATACTTTTTGGTCCAGAAAACACGTGATAACAGAATTTTAGGGGCCGACCGGCCACGACGTTCTGAGAGAGATACCGGCGAAAGAGGGACCTGTGGCAGCCGGAGTAGCACAAGGAGTGGCATTTTCTGTCTTCATTTGGTTTTTTTTTTTTGAAGGGGGAATTTCACCCCTGTCCAATGTAGCAGGAGAGAGAGAACACCATCAGCTACGCCGATAGCTATAATCCCTTCCTGTAGTGCCCCAACGAGTTCGCTGAGATTCGAACCCGCAACTTGCGCTTCACAAGCAGTAGGCTTGACCAACTAAACTAGTTGGCAAGTGCTTCTGTCTTCATTTGGTATCGGCATTGCTTATTTTCCTTTGAACAGTCTCCCTCTTACGGGCTAAGAAAGGAAGGTCGATCTCTCCACTTATAGAATATCCCTTCTTTCACAAAAAATAAAAACTTAACACCCAGAACCCCAAAGCAAAACCTATTGCATTCACTACAAGCACACTAAACAACCTAGATCAAGATAAAGTACATCACTACAAGCACACACACTCCGAGAACTCTCTAGTACTGGGACAGCCTATACATATAACCTACAACAAGAGAATTCTTCATCTCAGGTGGTGAAGAAAAGATGACTATGAATGTTGACGCAGATTTACCGTGCGCAAAAACACAAGTGAATGCGTCGAAGTAGTACAGGCCTTTGTGTGGCCCGAGTCGAACACATGGATACGTGAAAACGTCAGAAACTCCTACTAACTACTTACGATCAGCTAAGCCGATTAAATAGTTGAGAGTTGTTGTTGAAACTTAAAAGAAAATTAAAAAATAAAATAAAATAAGCAATCGATTAAATTGTTGGTTTAATCAATTCAAATGGAAATCTTTAGGATTGCGGTTTCACCGTGGGTTTTCATTGTATTTAATTCTATATAATTACTCAATTTTATCTCTCTATCCGGGTAGTGGCCTGAAATCAGAATGCCCACTGTCGTGGTACAATTCACTACCTATGTCTAGGTCGGTTCCACCGTCGTAGTAACCTATACCCTAAACTAGGTGCATTAAAAACGACCTCTCGATATCCACCATTAATCTTATACCACCTTGTTCAAGGGATTTGTCAATTAAAGTAAATTCCGTCTCTTTTCAACCATTAATTCTTCTTTCAAAGCAATTAAGGGTATTAGATTATTATTATGGTGATCAAGCATAACAATATATTGGAGAAAACGAAACTATACCACGGATTTAAGAGATAAGATATGAATTACTATTATAAAATCGTCATACAATGAATCCCCGGGCTACTCCCGGTCCTAAAGACAAAGGAGATTAGCCCCGCATGTTCATCTCAGAGTACAATGTGGAGAAGAAAAAGGGCAACATGAATAAAAATGTGATTGAGTGGTTAAAACCCTGAACGGAGAAGGTCCAATCGATCCTTGGCGTGAAATCCGCATTCTCCCGCCTTTCGGTGGTGGAATTCGTCTTTTTTAGCGTCTGGATCGGCTGAGACGTGCTCTCGTGCTCTGTTCTTCTCTCCTTGCTCTCCGGGATGTGTGCAACAACTAATGACGTCCTCCTCTAGTCAAGGGCGTCGTCATTAGGTTTATTTCCCTAATTAGGTCACAAAATAATCACGGCTGTCCGATTGAGATTAATCTGAAACAAACGCATATCTGACGGTGTCGATACCATCGACGCGGGTCGATGGTATCGACCTAGCGTGATTGCGACAACTCTTCTTTTCTTTCGTCTGTGCGCCTGATGTCATCTCGATACCATCGACGCGGGTCGATGGTATCGACGAACCTGTAGCAACCTGTAGCGACGATTTTGTCTTTATGTGTCGTTGTAGCTCCACCAGTCGATAGTATCGACTTTATGGTCGATAGTATCGACGTACTTTTCGCCAGCAACCTGATGGTATCTCGATACCATCGACATCCCTGTCGATAGTATCGACTTTCTTCTGGTCCTTGCGGCTGGCATCCTGTGATCCGGTCGATGGTATCGACCACCGTCGATGGTATCGACGGCAGCAGATACTTGTTTTTCCTGAAATTAACACACTGAACCACATAAATCCACACAAAATATATTCTTTTAATAATTAAGACTCAAACTGCTTGAAATAAGGGAATTGGACATAAAGGAGTAGCATAGACCAAAGTGAATGAATTATGCAACATTAACCATGAAAATGACTAATAAATGCATAAAACACCTATCAAACAAGCCTATAAATGCGACTCAAAATCATCGCATCAAACTCCCCTAAGTTTGAACATTGCTCGCCCTCGAGCAACTAATCCTTAGAATAGAATTGCCAGAGTCAACTAAAGAACAAAGCATCACAATAGACATCCCATATGACTCCCACCGGACATTCGCATACCGGCCCTCGCTAACCACAGAATGATAATTACCCTAAAGGCGACAGTAATCATCCATAAAAGATATTAACCCCAAACTGATGAACACTATCACATAAGGCAGTTAACATAATAAAATTTGTCGGTCCAGACTTAGTGCATCTTGTGATATCCTGTACTACGTTGCTCGCCCTAACTACCATCTACATGGAATCAGTTCTTCTGATATTCAAAAGTGAGGAGAAATTCACGGTGGCCTACCAATCCGAGCAACGGGTGGAAGAAGTAGGTCGCTCATGGAAGAAGTGGAAGTATTATACGATTTCAACATGCATAAAGTAAGAATGCTCTAAATGATGCAAATTCACATGAAAAATGCCCTAATGCCTAAGATTGGGTGGAATGATGCATGCACTAACCATCCATCTCAAAATGAGAGGGATATCTAGTTAAGCTACATCATGTACTCACTTATCGTATCATGTAGGTGAAATTATATTCTTTTCTCCTTCTTATTCTCGTTGCTGCTAAATAATTTTTTTTTTCAATTTCAGATTTTTTTTTCAAACCCTTATATCCATGATTGACAATGAATACTTATTGGGCTTATTTTTTCTGCATAACTCTATATTTGCACTGGTTGGAAGGTATGGAACAATTTACTTCACCATTAAAGCATAAATGAGGTACATGACATACTTTATGCATAAAAGATATGAGTGCAACTACATGGCATGCATCTAAAGGTAATGTGTACCTATTGTAATCTCTCTTTTTTTATTTTTCATGCAAAACATATGAAAAGTTGCAATGCAAGTCCTATCTACATGCCATGAAATCAAAAAGAGTTAAAACCGTACTTCACTTCCAAATCTTTGTGGATTATGAAAATCAATGAGGTGGACAGATCACAAGACTAGTTGACTGAACCTTTGAAAGATATTATGTGTCCCTCCTTACTGACCTGTGTAATAGTTAAGAAGTTTTTCTCTTTTACTTCACATTAAAGTCTCATTATCATTTGGTCAGTTAAGGCTCAAACAACCAATTCCGTCCACTTTCATGAATCATTAGGAATATACAGTTGTGATTTTCTATTTTAAAGTTGACAACACCAATCATTTTCTAAGTTAAGTCATCAAGGTTAAACAACACTCAAGCTTGCGAACACTTAAAAATTTTCAGTTTCCCTCCATTCCCCATGCACATGCAACTGAGATGACTCCAAATTAAAGACATCCACGATTATACTAGATAGAATGTGGATCCTAAAACAAACTAAAATTGCACTAAACAAATGACAGAAACAGAAGAAATAAAACTAAAAATAGAGAAAATGAAAGATAGAGCTGTTCCAACACCCCCTAAGCTTGAATTCGACTATGGCCTCATAGTCAAAACCAATCTTAAAGGTTGGAACAGAGATACCGCTTTTACTCTTTAGGTGGAGGCGGGTACTGTGGAGCCGTAGGGTCCCAAGACAGATACTCCCCCTGGAAGCTTGGATCAAACTGGGCCCTAGGTGGAGGTTGTGGATAGCCTCCAAAGTAATTTTGGCTCCAACAGTGGTCGTAGAAGGGCTGTTGTTGCATCTCCATCCGTTACAACCGATCATGGATTTGCTGTTGGTTGTCAAGGAGAAGACGCTCATTCGTGAAAATCACCCTCTGATTGTCCAGTAACCGGCTTGTAGTTTCTTGAATACTGGTATACATCGCCCCATGCTGCTGCTGCGTTTGCTGAATCTCCTGCAGCATCGCATACATACCCTGCATAGAATAAGCTTCATCGCTTGGCTGTGAGGGCGGTGGTGGTGGCGGAGGCTGTGATGATGAAGATGCACCCGGATGCATCCGAGGATGCTTCCGTGGTGCCCCTCATTCCCGAAGAGGTGTGAATGCCTCTTCTTCCTCTACAGCCTCATCTTCATTGTTGTCATCGTTGTCGTCGCCGCCTTCTTCATCAGAATCAGCGATGGCTATGATAGGCCATCGAAAGTGTTGCACCCCTTCCATATTGAAGACTGGATCTGGAAGGGAGCTCTCCTGGTAGGCATGGTTGACGTGGCAATGCGCATACACCAAACCATCTCGAATAAGAATGAGATTGGACTGGTGCAAATGTTGTAAGTTCACCTTGCTCCTAGTTGAAAGAGGAGTGAGCTGCTGGAAATTCAAGCCAAGGTAGGAGGCCAGCTTGGTGATGAGCCCGCCAAAATGAATAGGCGCTTTCCTCGTACTCCTCTTCACCGCCAATACCCTCTACAGAAAGAAGGCACCCCAATTGCATTCTTGACGCTTCAGGAGCTTATACAAAAAGAATAAATCCGACTCCTGAAACTTGCTGAGGGCCAAATCACCCCGAGCAAACAATGTCGAACTGAGCATCCGGTGTAGTATCCGGACGAACGGGTGCTCGAAGTCAGCTACCGCAACATTATGGTAGCTTACTGACTTGCCCAGCGGCACCATAACCAGCTCGGCGAAGATGGAGTCGTAGTCAGTGCGGTTGTCCAGTCGCCGGTAGTCATACTGTGAATGATTCCAGTTGAAGATTTCATTGAACTGCCGAAGTGTGATGTTGTAGTCATTGTTGTATAACCGGAATGACATCTGACCCTTGATCCACTCACGGTCGGTGGCTATTACGTTGTTGGGCACGACGCAGACGTCCAGAGATGCCATGAACTCAGCCACCAACTCCTTGTACGTAGGCCACTTGCCGAAGAACGGATGGCCATCAGCATGGTACTCGAGCTCGTCAGGTCTTCGGCCCGTGTGGCGTGCCTGTCCCTTCAAGACATAGGTAAGATTGGCTTCAAACCCGAGGTTGCGGATGGTGTCCTGATCAACATATCGGGTCGGCTCGATCTTCCTCTTGAGAATCTCCTCGTATATCTTATTCACCTCCGCAGAAGGGTGAATCAGTCGCGGGCGTGCAACTGACGCGGTTGGAGGTGGCACGAACTCTGAGATCTCCATCAGATTCGCACGTGAAGACGACGCACTAGCTACGTGCACCATGTTTGCGAGATAAAGAGGAATAGAAGGGAAGCTTGGTGAAGATCGGAGAATCGAATCTCTTCTCGATGAAGAACTAGCTCGGTGTTGCTCGTCGTCGGGCTTGGACAGCTCTGGAACACGCTCGGCACAAGTGGAGGAAGGTTGCTCTGACGGTGTGACATCATCTGACGCAAGTCCTCCTCTTAAATAGTTGTGGCCGGCGCTACTGTCCACCTGTCGATACCATCTACGCGAGTCGATGGTATCAACACGGGTAACACAATCCGTACCTCCGCTAGTATCGACGGTCGTCGATGGCTGGATCTGCGGGACCCGGATTGCTGACGCGTCGATACTATCGATGTGATTCGATAGTATCGACTCGTCCCCCGGATCGACTTCTCAGTTGCTGCGATCGCCGTTGATCTTTCCTTGCAGATCGTTGACGTGGCACGTCGATACTATCGATGCGAGTCGATAGTATCGACTCTTTGATTAGGGAAACCCTCACGAGGCCCGGCCGCCACCTTCTTTACATGAATGTGTCAATACCATCGACACGCCCGTCGATGGTATCGACTTTCTTGAGATGATTTGTTCTGAAAATCTTCAGAGATCTCGATAGTATCGACACCCATGTCGATACGATCGACTGCTGCCTGTGATCTTCCTGTAGGTATGTCGATACCATCGATGATGCCATCGATGGTATCGACGCAGTGCGATTCCTGCAGTCGCCAACCTGTACCATGGTCGATACCATCGACATAAGGGTCGATGGTATCGACTCTTCCTCAGATATGTGCATGTAACAAATGATTATGGTATCTTTTTTACACTAAAAATTAAGTTAAAACAAATCAAACTATGAATGTAAATGAACGAAACTAAATTACCCATGCTTGGGTTGCCTCCCAACAAGCACCCTTATTTAACGTCTTAGGCTAGACGACTTGCAGCTCATCATGCAACCGAAAGTGAACTGAGTTTGACCTCATTCACCTTCCTTGTGAAATCTTCACCAAAATATAGCTTCAACCTTTGTCCATTCACCAAAAATGTAGTCTCACCATCACGCACCATGATTGCGCCGTGTGGTTTGACCTCTTCCACCGTAAATGGCCCACTCCACTGGGATTTTAGCTTCCCGAGATGCAACTTGAGCCTTGAATTGAGAAACAACACACGATCTCCCTTCTTGAAGGTGCGCATATGAATGTGGCGATCGTGGATCAACTTAGTGCACTCTTTGTATATCTGAGAGTTCTCATATGCAGTCATTCGTAACTCATCCAATTCATTTAATTCAAGTAATCTCTGCTTCCCCGCTTCATCGTAGCTCAAGTTGAGCTTTCTTAGCGCCCAATGTGCTTTGTGCTCTAACTCCACCGGTAAGTGACAAGTCCGGCCGTACGCCAACCTAAAAGGTGTGGTGCCTATAGGTGTCTTGTATTGCATCCTATACGCCCACAATGCATCCGGTAGTAAGTCACTCCAGTTCTTCCTCGTGGAAACCACCGTATGCTCCAAGATCTTCTTAATTTCGCGATTGGAGACCTCCACATGTCCTTGAGTTTGCAGGTGATACAGGGTACCTATGTTATGTTTTACCCCATATTTCTTCAGTAGTGCTGAGAACTTTTGATTCCTAAAGTGCGTACCCCCATCACTGATGATCATTCGGGGCACTCTAAACCTGCAGAAGATATTTTCCTTAACAAATATGCACACTACAGAAGAATCATTAGTCCTCGTGGGTATTGCTTCTACCCACTTCGACACATAATCAACAACTAAAAGAATATATAAATTCAAATTTGAGGACACAAAGGGTCCCATGAAATCTATACCCCATAAATCAAATACCTCAACCTCTTGGAAAACATTTAGGGGCATCTCTTGTCTCTTTAAAATGTTACCTGCTCTTTGGCAGGAATCACATTGTCTTACGAACTCATAGGCGTCTCTAAACAAGGTAGGCCAGTATAGGCCGCTTTCTAACACTTTGGCAGCCGTACGAGAGCTCGCATGGTGTCCGCCCGTAGGTAGAGTGTGGCAGTGACGAAGAACACTTTCGTATTCCTCCTCAGGTACACACCTGCGTAGAACACCATCCCTGCATTGCTTCAAAAGAATGGAGTCATCCCAAAAATAATAGCGTAGAGAATGGAAAAAATTCTTCTTCTCTTGATATGTCCAATCTTCTGGGATGATCCTGCAAGCAAGATAATTCACAATATAGGAAAACCAAGTATCTTTAGAATTCACTTTCAACAATTGTTCATCCAGAAATGTCTCAGTTATGGGTATGTGTAAATATTTTTCATCTACCCTCTCTAACCTAGACAAATGATCCGCTACAAAATTTTCAATCCTCGCCTTGTCTTTAATTTCGATATCAAATTCTTATAGGAGCAAGATCCACCTAATCAATCTAGGTTTGGCATCTTTTTTCTCCATCAGATATTTAATAGAGGCGTGATCAGTCCAAACAACCACTTTCGACCCAACTAAATATTGCCGGATTTTTTCAAAAGAGAAAACCACAGCGAGCAATTCTTTTTCAGTAGTTGTGTAATTTAGTTGGGCATCATTCAAAGTCTTAGAAGCATAAAAGATGACGGCGGGTTTATTGTCCACCCGCTGTCCCAACATAGCTCCTACAACAAAATCTGATGCGTCATACATGAGTTCAAATGGCTTAGTCCAATCCGGTGTTTGAACAACTGGTGAGGAAATCAATTTCTCCTTCAGCACGTTGAACGCGTGTAAACATTTATCATTGAAATAAAAAATGACATCTTTCTCAAGAAGCTCGGATAGCGGTTTGGCAATTTTAGAAAAATCTTTTATGAACCGACGATAAAATCTAGCATGTCCTAAGAAGCTTATTACCCCTTTTACCGAGTTTGGTGGGGGCAATTTAGAAATTACTTCAATTTTAACCGGATCAACCTCCAAACCTTTGCTAGACACTTTATGTCCTAGCACTATCCCTTCACTCACCATCATATGGCATTTCTCCCAGTTGAGGACCAAATGTGTGTCCTCACATCTCTGTAATACCTTATCCAAATTATAAAGGCATTCATCAAAATAAGCACCATATACCGAAAAATCATCCATAAAGACTTCTAAACAGCGCTCTACCATGTCAGAAAAAATGGCGAGCATACAACACTGAAAATTCACTGGTGCATTGCATAATCCATAGGGCATGCGGCGATACACGAAAGTTCCATAGGGACAAGTGAAAGTAGATTTCTCTTAGTCCTTGGGATCAATCGAAATCTGATTGTATCCCAAATACCCGTCCAGAAAATAGAAATGAGATCGGCTGTCTAAGCGCTCTAGAATTTGGTCAATAAATGGGAGCAGAAAGTGATCTTTTAGCGTAGCGGCGTTAAGACGTCAGTATTCTATACAAACTCGCCACCCGGTTACCAAGCGGGTGGTGACAGGTTCATTTAAAATATTTTTAGTGACAATTATTCCCCCTTTTTAGGGACTACCTGCGTGGGAGTTACCTATGTCGAGTCTGAAATCACATAGATAATACCTGCGGAGAGAAGCTCAATTACCTCTTTCTTCACCACCTCCATCATGCTCGGATTCATTCGACGTTGCGGTTGGATGACCGGCTTGGCTCCCTCCTCGAGCCGAATCTTGTGCTGACACAAGGTAGGGGAAATCCCCTTGATATCTGCGACAGACCACCCAAATGCTCCCCGGTGGTTCTTCAGCACTATCAACAATTGGTCTTCCTCTTCCGCACTCAGATATGCAGAAATGATCACTGGTAACTTTTCTTCCTCAGCTAGAAAGGCATACTTTAGATGCGGTGGTAGTGGCTTTAACTCCAACTCCGGCGGGCTGATCAATGATGATTGAAGCGGATGGGGAAGTTCACCCAAATCTTCATAATACCTCGCATAGAAAGATGAAAGTATATGAAGCATCTTGGCGCACTCCTTGAGTGATCTGCTTCTCATCCAATCATGAGTGATGTTGACTAAACAAGCCTCCGGTGGTAATTTCGGATATGCATAAAAAACTGAGTTTGCTATGGCATCATCCTCCGTCGAGGGAGGAATGTCCTCATCCTCATCATTCGGGAACCCGGCAACCTTGCAAAGGGATACTACTTTGGTTTGCTCCATAATATCTACAGCTAAAGTCCCTTTGTCCACCTTGGTCATTACATGAGCCATATCTAAGAATGACTTCCATAGATAAAGCGAGATGGTATTATCAACACTACGAGAAAAATAAGAACTACCTACATTTCATCCGGCTACAATTTCTTTTTTTGTAGTTAAAAATATAGTTCGTTACATTTTTTATAAGTGTAACTAGATTATGTGTAGTTAAACGTAATAGCTACAAATTCATTACATTTCACGCGTTTAAAATTAGTTGGACGGTGCATCTTACTTTCCCCCCTCCCCCGCTGCCAATATGCTTTTCCCTCTCATAATTTGTTGGCGAAGTGGCGGGCGATACAAAATTTTCCACCCAATGTCTCGCTCTTGTTTCCTTTTAACTACCCTAAAATTAAAAACGGCTGGCGTCGATCTCCATCACCGGTGGGACAGCAGACATCATCTTCCATAGTTCTCCATGGCATACTGGACATATTGGATGTGCAGATCGAGAAAATGTGATTGTCTCGAAATCGGTAATCGTATCTTCCTCGGCAGTTTACCCTTGCTCAAGTGTTTTCTGTTAATCATCGGTGCATCCTATTTCCTAACATATCTAACTATTCGATTTGAAAATATTAACATCGTAGGCATCTTTCCATGGAATCAATGGCCTTACACGACTGCTGGCAGCTCTAAGATTCTGTAATCACCGTCCTCATCCGTTCCTTCCCCCACCACTAGTTTCTCGGCTTTGGGGGCTGCAAAGGCGCCGCTTTGCTGCCGTCACATGCAAACCAGGCCAGGCCTACTTGGATCTCACCGATAGTAACCTTGACTCAGTCTTTTTCTCAACACATCGCTGCCGCATCTTTGAAACCCCCTTCCTTATGTCACCTCATCATTAGCCACACAGATACTTCAGAGGATGATGCATTCGAGATCTTCACCTCTTACACAGTGCTTGCATACCAGGACCTGTAGTTCTGCCCTGTGCTGGACACATATGGATTGCCGTCATGGCCGCAAGGTCTCTGGAAGGCACATGGGATAGTTTCCGTTGAGAAGGGTATCAAAGATTTGCTCGTAGGTGAAGAGTAGTCAGACAACTGTATGCGAATCAATCGAGCAGGTGCAAGTATGTGGTTGGGGCTCATTGTTGGGTGGGGGGCGCTCATGGATGGATGGAATATCAATCTGAACAATGAGGATTCCGGCGTGGATACAAGTGAACGTGACGGTCTTTAAGCAAAGGTATGTGTGGAATGCTCCCACCTTTGACACATCGAAGCCATTGCTATGCCTGACAAGTTGTATTAAATAATAAACCATGATGACAACTACATTTTCACTAGCTGTTGCGGGAGTCCAGAAAAGAATAGGAAAGCAATGATGACAGGTAAGTGATATCTATCTCAAATACCAACACTTCGCGTTTATCTTTTATAAGAAATTAACCTCGTTCTGAAATAAACAATATGTGTACTACCATGCTTACTTTATCTTACTCTGAATTTTGATTATGTAAATAAATACTTTAACTATCTCTAGTTTTATTTGATCTAAGTGGACTATTTTTCTTGTACTAAACTTTTAGGTGCAAGGTGAAGATCGACAAGCCAATAAGAAGCTCCAGGATCTTGTTCTTAACATGTATACAATATGTAACAGATAGTTGAGCAGCTATAACTTCCCCATGCCATATCCGCATTAATCGTAATACGCAAAGGTAATTGAATAGACCTTGATTTATTAATCCAATTGACAATTCGTCTATTTCAAAAGTTGAATGCCTTCTTTTATAAAATAGTTTTTTTTCTAAAATAGTAAAGAGATTGATTTTAGCTGTTGTAGAATGCTACTGGAATGTGGTTGTAATTCTTGTTTCTTCCTTGTCATGTCCTTATCAGTATAGCTGCATATAGACAAATGTTAGCTTCATCTCGTGCATAGGATGACATTGTTGACAATTCTTGCTTCTGTGAAGATATGGCCATGATCATATCGAGGCCTCTTACTCTATGTATGATATGTTTTTCTCATGTAGTCTTATATGAGTATGGTTTAGGGCTCCCTTAAGTGACAATGTGTTGATTTTCTATATTTGTATTTTTTTATGGCTGCTACGTCTTATTTTTTATGTGCAATCAGATATAGCATTGTCATTTTATGGTTGTTGTTACCATTATATTTTCTGAGTGTAGTGTTCTGATCCATTATGATATTGCCTTTATTTCTCATTTGTCATCTCTTATCTCTAGAAAACCTTAAATCTTACATAGACAAATATATGAAAAAAAAAGAAACATAGAGCTTGATTTCCAAAAAATGATCTGCCTTTTCAATAAGTGAAAGGATCCAGGATTCCACAATTTGTTTTGTGCTATTTGATACTCTTTCTATATATATGATGAATTCAAATATTCATCTATACTCAATTACATGTTTTACTAAATATGAATAGATGGGAACATATGTTGTCTCTATCTTATGAAGAGTATGTTTCTCATTGACAATACAAAAAAACTACATAATTCTTCTTACTTGTGATTATGCTTCAGTATGTAGTCGGGTTAGAGAATGAAGTAACTGGTGTTTGCTTGTGATTTACAGGTTCAGAAGCAAGGGAACGCTCTTGGTATATCTATTAATCTCGCCAAGTTCAATGGATATGATGACCTTATTGCTGAATGGGACAGGTTGACACAGTTACTTCAAGGAAAAAATCTATAGTGCAGATTACACTATAAATCAATCTAAATGCCTTCCAGTTTTGATGTTTTATAGTGCACTTTCATGTTTTCCCTAGTTTTGAGTGCATGAAAAGTTGAACTCTATCTAAATGTCTTAACTGAATTGGACATCTTTTATGTTTTTCCTAGTTTCGAGTGCATTTAAAGCTGAAATCTGTCTAAATGTCTTGTCAATTTTAATGATATTTGGTCAGATCCTAAACATTGCCAGTGGAACTACATGGGTCATCTTGTTGATAGAGTGTTGAGTCGACTGTGGTAGAAGACTGAGGTAGTCATACACTTTATTTTTCCTTATGTGTTGTTGAAGATCTACAAATGATCAGCTGGGTCATCTTGCTTGCTGATTCATATGTATTTATTTTTCCATTGTAGGACCTCTTCAGATGAAATCAAGAAACTGAGATTGATCATAGCAGTCAAGACCCCTTATCTACCTAATGGATGGTTTGATATTGAAGCATATGACAACCATGATCATTTTGCAAATTGACAACTTGATCATTTTCTACACCTTTGTTTGATGGTGTAAGATGTCGTCATCATTGCAGTTATGTATGCTTGTCACTAGTGGGATTGGCTATGGACTTAGATGAAAATCTTCATCACATATTGATTACTACCATCTGATCAGGTACTTTGTGTGTTGAGAATCTACTGATTTGGTATTTTAGCTTCTGTATTAAGCAAACCAACAGATGGACCATGTAGTGTGATCAGGTCAGAACCTCCTATAGTGGACATGAGGCATTTAAATTGTTCCAAAAGAACCAAACATTTTCAAATATGATGAGAATCTAGAAAATTAGTTTATCTAGTTTTGATAGTATTTTTTTCAAGAAATAGCATGCGTCTTTCGAGCTTCAGTTCTGTAATCCCAATTTTGAATCCTTTTGTGTTGCTTATAAACTAGAATTGTCACCATATGTGATAAAGGGCTTGGTAGTTTGTTGGCATGTTGCCTCTCACATGTTGTTCCTACTGTCAACAAACATGGAGTTATAAAAATTTTCTTTATGATAATCTGATTGCTATGGAAGATTATTATCTGGTTTGTCTTACATTAGATGATTAACAATTTGATATTGTACATTTCATTGCTCCAAGATCTAGTAGGCAATGAGCATATATGATATTGGATTTCAAATACAACTTATTTATTACACTTGCTGCAACTAAATCTGAAAGATTGTGGTATGGCTCCAAGATCAGGACGACATGAACTCAATAGAGTTTTTCATCCAGCGCTCAGTACCAAAAATGCAAACTTAAGGTACTACATCTTAAATAGATCTAGAAGGAGAGCTTAAACAATCCTCCATTCAACTCTCTTATGCTTTCTTCCTTAGCAGTACATGATTGAATGCTGGTGAATAGAGCATGCTATTGAAAGGAGGCTATTTTATATTTACATGCATTTCGTTGAAGAAGGTATATTGCCCAGAAAAGTGTTTGTACTTCCTAACATGTATGTTGAACTTGTAGGTTATCAATTACAAACTTTTTTTAATAAGACCGACGTTAATCCAAATGTAAAGAGTAGTGGCTATCTACTTATCTACGAATGCATCACCCCTTTGCTTCTACACTGGTGTTTTATGATCCATTATGTTTTATGCTCTTACAATACATGACTGAATCCTGGTGAGTGGAGCATGCTATTGAAAGGAGTCTATTGTATGTGTACATGCACTCCGTTGAAGAAGGTAATAATCTACAAATCCCATGACACAAATGATTGACTAGAATTGATATTATTGTTCAAAATTTAATTTAAAATTGAATTTGTTGAATATTGCAGGTGGACTTAATCTATTTTCTTCAGTCTTGGGTCATCAGAAATTTTCAGCGTCCTATCTTTTGATTGGGAAGATTGATGGATACATCTACTCTATGTGATCTACCTTTAAATGGCCTAAGATATTTGTTCTCTCAGTTGAAGATGTTTCAAGTCTACTTTTTGCTTCAGTGGTAATCTGGTATGATGATATGAAATTTGAACATAATCATGTAGGTCTCGATCCAAGTGATTTCAAGCTTCTTGAAAAAGTTGAGAGATAGAGTACAATGTGGGGTTAAATTTGGAGAGAGATGTAAACTTATATTCTCATAAGGGTCATTGTATACATGTATCTTCTTTCCATGTTGTAAAATTGGGGCAAGTTTTATGTCCTCCCCATGTGTACTCATGTTTCAATATAAATAAAAGTATGATTATTGACATTACAACCAGAACTTGATCTGAATCACTATTGATTTTGACTTTTTTATGAAAAGTACTTTTGTGTTAATAATTTAGTGAATGTATACATAATCTAACTACATATGCATGAATATGTAGTTAGTGATGTCTCTAACTACACACTAACTACAATTACAAGTGTAGTAAGTGCTTATTTTTGCTACACATGAACTACATATACAATTGTAACTAATGACATTTCCCCCTACATATCGTAGCTACAAATACAATTGTAACTACATTTTTATGTGTAATGAAAACATTTACCTACAATTGGGGTTCCATATGAAATTGTAGCTAGATGAATCTCTAACTACAATTTTAAAAAATGTAGTTAAAACAATTAGCTACACGGGTATTAGCTTCATATTCTAAATGTAAGGATAAATGTAGCTAAAGCTTTTAGCTACAAAAACTGGGGTATTTACTACACTTTTTATTTGTAGTTAAAGACCATTTTTTTAGTAGTGCAAAATGTTTCACCAAGTGGAATTGCTCCTTGGATTTAGGTGAAGTGGCGCTGGAAGGCATGACCATCTCAAATCGGTCATCGACTATAACCAAGGTCAACCGATCTCTCCCCATCTCGAGTATCATGTCGGCTGTAGCTTGGAATGGTCTTCCGAGTAGTAGCTCATTGCCTTGTTCATCTTGCATCTCCATGACGACAAAATTTGCAGGAAATACAAATCTGTCCACTTTCACAAGCACATCTTCACAAATCCCATACGGTTTCACCACAGAGTTATCCGCCAATTGAATTGTCATGTTGCTTGGCCGTGACTCCTTTAATACCAGCTTCTTGAATGTAGACAGGGGCATTAAATTGATGCTTGCTCTTGAGTCACATAGTGCTTCACCAAATTTGACTTTCCCGATATAGCATGAAATGTTGAAACAACCCGGATCTTGCCTCTTTGGTGGCAATGTGCCCATGATGAAGGCACTCACCTGCTCCTTAAGCACAACTACTTCAGTGTCCGGAATTTTTCTCTTCTTGGTGACTATATCCTTTAGAAATTTCCCATAAGACGGGATTTGCTCAATAGCTTCCAATAGAGGGATGTTGACTAAAAGTTTTCTAAAGGTGTCTAAGAACTTTTTGAATTGGGCATCTACCTTCCTTGCCTTAGCATTGTTCAGATAAGGGATCGGGACAGCCTGTGCCCTTTGATGCGGTGGCACATAGGGTGTCTTTTTCTGAGGCTCCTCCTCCTCTGCAATAGGGTCTTCAGTAGCATCCACAAGTGTGTCATCGAGTGGTTCTATGACCGGTACAGGCAGCTCCTCAGTGGCCTCACCTTCAACTTCAGCTTGGGGTTTGATTGCTTCATCGGCCCTGGGATTTAACAATTTCTTGCCACTTCTTAGCAAGATGGCCTTGGCTTGTTGGTTTCCTCCTGGAACATTAGTATTTCCCGGGAAACCTGGATGTGTCGACTTCTTCAAACTGGCTATCTCTGTAGCCATCTGTGCCATAGATGTTTCTATTGTCCTCATTTGAGCCCCATGGCTCTGCAGTGTCTGCCCAAATTGGTTCATGAACTCCCCTTGTTGCTTTATTTGCTGGCCGAAAGTAGCCATGAGTTCTTGGTTTTGATTTATCACTTGATTGAGAAGCTTTGTGCTCTTATCCTCTGCTACTGGTTGTGGTTTAGCATCCGGATCCTGCAAGAAGTTATTTGGATCCTTCCAGGAGAACTTCTTGTCTTTCCTCCATGAATAGTTGTTGTTCCTGTAGCCTTGCTACTGCCTCATAAATTTCACTTGAGCCTCATCCTCAGACTCAGTATCATCCTTTGCGAGTAATTTCTTTATGAGAAGATCCATCTTCTCATTCAGCTCCTTTATTTCTTTAGATTCGCCTACTTCTCGAACCTCCTCCACGGCGCCTCTTTCGCCCCACGATTGTTTCTTAGCCATATTCTTTAGGATCTCCCAACATCTGGTGTCCGTATTATTCAAGAAGAATCCAGAACCGGCTGAGTCGAGGTTGCTTCTATCATGCTCGGAGAGAGCAAAATAGAAGATCTTTACTTGTGTCTCCTTATCTAGCCCGTGATGCGGGCATCGCCTTAGCATTATCTGAAATCTCTCCCAGGTCTCAGAATAGGTCTCTCCTGCTTGTTGGGTGAAGTTGTGGATCTTTCTGATCATGTCATTGGTCTTCTCGGGCGGAAAGAACCTCTCAAAGAAAACCTATACCATGTGGTCCCAAGACTCCATGTATTCATTGTCCAAGTTATGTAGCCATTCGCGCGCGATTCCCGCCAAAGAACTCGGGAAGAGCTTCAAGTAGAGCACAGTTTGTGGAAATCTGTCGATTTTAATCATATCACAATTCTCCACAAATTGACTAATGTGTGCGACGAGGTCCTCATTTTTGAGCCCATGGAAAGCATTGGACTTCACCAAGTTGATTAGAGCCGGATCAATCTTGTACGTCGGGATGTTCACCGCTTGCTTCTTGATCGGACCCTTGGAAGCAGATGATGAAAATGCCTTGATCTTCTCCCATATTGTCTATGGCTCGTCCATCTTTTCTTGTTCGGGTTCAGAGAGTATGTCCTCCAAATGGTCTTGATTATATTCGCCCTCATCTTCCAGGCCCGCCAGTGGACCTTCTGGTGCGTGCTGCGTGTAGTCAGTACTACGCGTCTGCACAATGCACAGTACCTGCAGATAGAAAAATTAAATTTAGTACAGTGCTTGACGATTGCAAATATTTAGAAAATGATTTATAAATTTTGGAATGATAAAAAAAATAAAAATGTGGCCTAGAGTGGCCGCTCGCAGCACTCGAAGTGCCGAAAAGTTTCCGTATCCCTGACAACGGTGCCAAAAACTTGACGCAGATTTACCGTGCGCAAAAACACAAGTGAATGCGTCGAAGTAGTACATGCCTTTGTGAGGCCCGAGTCGAACACAGGGATACGTGAAAACATCAGAAACTCCTACTAACTACTTACGATCAGCTAAGCCGATTAAATAGTTGAGAGTTGTTGTTGAAAATTAAAAGAAAATAAAAATAAAATAAAACAAGCAATCGATTAAATTGTTGGTTTAATCAATTCAAAGGGAAATCTTTAGGATTGTAGTTTCACCGTGGGTTTTCATTATATTTAATTCTATATAATTACTCAATTTTATCTCTCTATCCGGGTAGTGGCCTAAAATCAGAATTTCCCACTGTCGTGGTATAATTCACTATGTATGTCTAGGTCGGTTCCACCGTCGTAGTAACCTATACCCTAAACTAGGTGCATTAAAAACGACCTCTCAGTATCCACCATTAATCTTACACCACCTTGTTCAAGGGATTTGTCAATTAAAGTAAATTCCGTCTCTTTTCAACCATTAATTCTTCTTTCAAAGCAATTAAGGGCATTGGATTATTATTCTGGTGATCAAGCATAACAATATATTGGAGAAAACGAAACTATACCATGGATTTAAAAAATAAGATATGAATTACTATTATAAAATCGTCATACAATGAATCCCCGGGCTACTCCCGGTCCTAAAGACAAAGGGGATTAGCCCCGCATGTTCATCTCAGAGTACAATGTGGAGAAGAAAAAGGGCAACATGAATAAAAATGTGATTGAGTGGTTAAAACCCTGAACGGAGAAGGTTCAATCGATCCTTGGCGTGAAATCCACGTTCTGCCGCCTTTCGGTGGTGGAATTCATATTTTTCAGCGTCCGGATCAGCTGGGGCGTGCTCTTGTGCTCCGTTCTTCTCTCCTTGCTCTCTGGGATGTGTGCAACAACTAATGACGTCCTCCTCTAGTCAAAGGCGCCGTCATTAGGTTTATTTCCCGAATTAGGTCGCAAAATAATCACGACCGTCCGATTGAGATTAATCTGAAACAAACGCATATCTAACGGTGTCGATACCATCGACGCGGGTCGATGGTATCGACCTAGTGTGATTACAACAACTCTTCTTTTCTTTCGTCTATTCGCCTGATGTCATCTCCATACCATCGACGCGGGTAGATGGTATCGACGAACCTGTAGCGATGGTTTTGTGTTTATGTGTCGTTGTAGCTCCACCAGTCGATAGTATCGACTTTATGGTCGATAGTATCGACGCACTTCTTGCCAGCAACCTGATGGTATCTCGATACCATCGACATCCCTGTTGATAGTATCGACTTTCTTCTGGTCCTTGTAGCTGGCATCCTGTGGTCCGGTCGATGGTATCAACGGCAGCAGATACTTGTTTTTCCTGAAATTAACACACTGAACCACATAAATCCACACAAAATATATTCTTTTAATAATTAAGACTCAAAATGCTTGAAATAAGGGAATTTGACATAAAGGAGTAGCATACACCAAAGTGAATGAATTATGCAACATTAACCATGAAAATGACTAATAAATGCATAAAACACCTATCAAACAAGCCTATAAATGCGACTCAAAATCATCGCATCAGATGTAAAGCTCCTGGGTGAACTGAAGGTAAATCAACACCTGTAAAAAAAATTAAACAACCACTTATCAGCTGATGCGATGATTTTGAGTCGCATTTATAGACCTGTTTCATATGCATTTTATGCTTTAATTAGTCATTTTTATGGTTAATATCGCATAATTCATCCACTTTGGTCTTTGCTACTATTTTATGTCAAATTCCCTTTATTTCATCGTTTTGAACATTAATTGTCCAAATATTATTATCTGTGTGATCTTATGTGGTTTTGTGTTTGAATTCCAGGAAAAACAAATATCTGCTTCCGTCGATACTATCGACTGGACCACAGTTTGTCAGCCACAAGTAGCAGCAAAAAGTCGATACTATCGACGGGGATGTCGATGGTATCGGCCTACCATCAGGATGCTGGCGAGGAATGCGTCGAGAGTATCGATGAAAGTCGATACTATTGACTAATGGAGCTGCAGTGACGCATAGGAAGTCGATACCATCGACCCGCGTCGATGGTATCAACCTCACTTCAGGAGTCTCGAAAGAAAAAGCCAAGATCGTTCGTGATTTCTAAGACGGGTCGATACTATCGACCCGCGTCGATAGTATCGACGCCGTCAGATGACTGTTTGGTTAAGATAGATCCTAATCGGACGGCCGTGGTAAAAGAGTGACTAAAACTCATTAGTTAAACCTAATGACGGCGCCCCAGCCAGGACATCTCATCATTAGCCATTGCACTCATCTTGAGAAGAGGAGGAGAGGAGAACGGAGGCGAGAAATTCATACTTGTTGATCCGGAGGCTGAAAGAGACGGATTCCACCACCGACAGGCGGTAGAGCACGCGTTCTACACCGAGGATCAATCGGTTCTTCTCCGTTCATGGGTTTTCCCATTCATTTCACATTTTCCACATGTCTTCCCCTATTTCTTCCATGTATTTGTTTGAGATGAACATGCGGGGCTAATCCCCTTCGTCTTTAGGACCGAGAATAACCCGAGAATTCATTGTATGACAGTTTTATATTAGAAATTCATATTTTATCTCTTAAATCCGTGGTATAGTTTTGTGTTCTTGATATATTGTTATGCTTGATCACCATAATAATAACTTAATGCCCTTAATCACTTTGAAAGAAGGATTAACGGCTGAAAAGAGACAAAATCTACATTAATTGATAAATCCCTTGACAAAGGTGGTGTAAAATTAATGGTGGATACTGAGAGATCGTTCTTAATGCACCTAGCTTAGGGTATAGGTTCTCACGACGGTGAAACCGACTTAAGCATAGGTAGTGAGTTGTACCACGACAATGGGCAACTCTGTTTTCAGGCCACTACCCGGATAGAGAGATAAAATTGAGGCATTATATAAAATCTAGTACAATGAGAACCCACGGTGAAACCGCAATCCTAAAGACATCCTTTTGAATTGATTAAATTAACATTTAATCGATCGTTTGTTTTGTTTTGTTTTTATATTCTTTTAATTTTAACAACAACCCTCAAATTGTTAATCGGCTTAGCTGATCGTAAATAGTTAGTAGGAGTCTCCAACAATTCCTAGTATCCCTGTGTTCGACTCGGGCCTCACAAAGGCCTGTACTACTCGACGCGTTCACTTGCATTTTAGCGCATAGTAAAATTTCGTCAAGTTTTTGAATCCGTGGTATAGTTTTGTGTTCTTAATATATTGTTATGCTTGATCACCATAATAATAACTTAATGCCCTTAATCACTTTGAAAGAAGGATTAACGGCTGAAAAGAGACAAAATCTACATTAATCGATAAATCCCTTGACAAAGGTGGTGTAAAATTAATGGTGGATACTGAGAGATTGTTCTTCATGCACCTAACTTAGGGTATAGGTTCTCACGACGGTGAAACCGACTTAAGCATAGGTAGTGAATTACACCACGACAGTGGGTAATTCTGTTTTCAGGCCACTACCCAGAGAGAAAGATAAAGTTGAGTAGCTATATAGAATTTAATGCAATGACTACCCACGGTGAAACCGCAATCCTAAAGATACCCTTTTGAATTGATTAAACCAACATTTAATCGATTGCTTCTTTTGTTTTGTTTTTATTTTCTTTTTAATTTTAACAACTCTCAACTTGTTAATCGGCTTAGCTGATCGCAAGTAGTTAGTAGGAGTCCCCGACGATTGCACGTATCCCTGAGTTTGACTTGGGCCTCACAAAGGCCTGTACTACTCGACGCGTTCACTTGCGTTTATAGCGCACGGTAAAATTGCGTCAAGTTTTTGGCGCCGTTGCCGGGGATACGGCAATTTGTTGGCACTTTGAGTGCTACAAGCGGCCACACTAGGCCATCTTTTATTTTTTTATTTATTCCAAAAATTTATAAATCATTTTCTGAATATTTACAATCGTCAAGCACTGTACTAAATACAAGTTTTCTATTTACAGGTACTGTGCATGGTGCAAACGCGTAGTACCGACTACACGCGTGACACACCAGAGGTTCTGCTGGCAGGATCAGAAGACGAGGCTGAGCACGAGCAAGAGAATCTCGAGGAAATTAACTCAGAATCTGAAAAAGAAGAAATGGCCGAGCCACAGACTATATGGGAAAAGATTAAGGCTTCGTCAGCATCAGCTTCAAAAGGGCCTATTAAGAAGCAGGCAATCAACATACCTACATACAAGATTGATCCAGCATTGATAAATCTTGTGAAATCGAGTGCTTTTCATGGGCTTAAGAATGAGGACCCCGTCGCGCATATCAGCCAGTTTATTGAGAACTGTGACATGGTTAAAATCGACAGGTTTCCACAGGAGGCACTGTATCTCAAGCTATGGCTGAGTTCATTGGTGGGAGCGGCACGTGAATGGTTACATAATTTGGATGATGACTTTGTGGAGAACTAGAACCATATGGTGGAGGTTTTCTTTGAGAGGTTTTTCCCTCCTGAGAAGACTAACGACATGATCCGGAAGATTCACAATTTCACCCAACAGGCCGACGAGACATATTCTGAGACCTGGGAGCGATTCCAAGTCATGTTGAGAAGGTGCCCGCACCACGGGCTTGATAAAGAGACACAGGTGAAGATCTTCTATTTTTCTCTCTCCGAGCACGATAGGAGTAATTTGGATTCAGCCGGGTCAGGATTTTTTTTAAACAAAATAGATGATAGGTGCTGGGAGATATTAAAGAACATGGCCAGAAAACAATCATGGGGTGACCGAGACAAGGTTGAGCATGTTCGGGTGGCAGGTGAATCTAAAGCAATAAAGGAGTTGAATGACAAGATGAATCTTCTCGCAAAGAAATTGCTATCAAAGGAGGATAATGAGTCTGAGGATGAGGCTCAAGTCAAATACATGAGACAACAACAAGGGTATAGGAACAATGACTACTCATGGAGAAAGGACAAAAAGTTCTCATGGAAGGATCCGAACAATTTTCTGCAGGATCCGGAAGCCAAGCCCTCGCAAGTTGTAGAAGACAAGAGCACGGAGTTGCTCAATCAAGTCATCAAGCAAAATCAAGAGCTAATGAATACATTCAGACACCAAATTAAGCAGCAAGGAGAATACATGAATCAGTTTAGGCAGACATTGTAGAGCCATGGGGCTCAAATGAGGACCATTGAGACATCCATGGCACAGATGGCAACCGAGATAGCTAGTTTGAAGAAACTGGCACATTTGGGTTTTCCGGGGAATACCAATGTTCCCGGGGGAAACCAACAAGCTAAGGCTATCCTGCTTAGAAGCGGTAAGAAAGTGTTGAATCCAAGAACTGATGAAACAAGCACACCGCGAGATGAAGTTGAAGACGAAACCACTACGGAGCAGCCCACACCAGTCTCAGGGCAAGTTGAAGACACAGCCGTGGATGGTACTAAAGAATAGGTTGTAGAGGAGGAACCACAGAAGAAGACACCTTATGTGCCACCTCATCAAAGGGCACAAGTTGTTCCGATCCCGTATCCAAATAGCGTGAAGGCAAGGAAGGTAGATGCACAGTTCAAGAAATTCTTGGACAGTTTTAGGAAGCTTTCAGTCAACATTCCTTTGCTGGAGGCCATTGAACAAATTCCTTCATACGGGAAATTTCTAAACGATGTCATTACGAAGAAAAGAAAAATTCCTGATACAGAGGTCGTCGTGCTAAAGGAGCAAGTGAGTACCTTCATCATGGGTACTTTGCCACCAAAGAGACATGATCCAGGGTGTTTCAACATTTCTTGCTATATCGGGAAGGTCAAATTTGGTGAAGCACTGTGTGACTCAGAAGCAAGCATCAATTTGACGCCCCTTTCTACATTTAAAAAGTTGGGATTGAAAGAGTCACGGCCGAGCAATATGACGATTCAATTGGAAGACAACTCTGTGGTGAAGCCGTATGGAATCTGTGAAGATGTTTTAGTAAAGGTGGATAGATTTGTCTTTCCGGCTGATTTTGTGGTTATGGAGATGCAGGATGAGCATGGCAACGAGCTGTTACTGGGACGTCCTTTCCAAGCTATAGCTGATATGATCTTAGAGATGGGGAGAGGTCGCTTGACCTTGGGCATAGCAGATGACCGCTTTGAGATGGTCATGCCTTCTAGCACTGCATCATCTAAATTAAAAGAACAATGCAATATGGTGAAGCATCTGGACTGCAATATTTCACTTTGCCTTGGAAAACCATTTCTTGACATGGCTCATGTGATGAGCAAGGTGGACAATGGAACCTTAGCTGTAGATATCATGGAGCAGACTAAGGTGGTTTCTTTGTGTAAAGCCGTGGGATTTCCGAATGATGAGAATGAGGACATTCCACCCCCTTTGGAGGATGATGTGATTGCTATTTCTATTTCTGACACATATCCGAAACTACCATTGGAGGCTTGTTTATTGAATATTACATATGATTGGATACAGAGTAAATCACTCAGGGAGTGCGCTAAAATGCTTCAGATGCTTCCATGCTACTATGCGAGGCACTACGAGGATTTAGGTACACTTTCCGCACCACTGCAATCATCTCTTATCAGCCCGCCGGAGTTGGAATTAAAGTCGCTGCCCCAGCATCTTAAGTATGTCTTTCTAGCTGAAAAAGCTAAGTTACCAGTGATCATATATGCTTATTTGAGTGCGCATGAGGAGGAGAAATTGTTGATAGTGCTGAAGAACCACCGAGGAGCCTTTGGGTGGTCCGTTGCAGACATAAAGGGGATTTCCCCTACATTTTGTCAACACAAAATTCGGCTCGAGGAGGGAGCTAAACCTGTGATTCAACCTCAAAGACGTCTTAATCCGAGCATGATGGAGGTTGTGAAGAAGGAGGTCATTAAACTGCTTGCTGCAGGCATCATCTATGCCATATCAGACTCGACATGGGTGAGTCCCACATAGGTAGTCCCTAAGAAGGGGGGAATTACTGTCACTAATAATTTATTGAATCAACCTGTCACCACCTGATTGGTAACCGGGTGGCGAGTTTGTATTGATTACCGTCGCTTGAATGCTTCCACTCTCAAGGATCATTTTCCTTTACCGTTCATTGATCAAATTCTAGAGCGTCTTGCAGGGCGATCACACTTTTGTTTTCTAGACGGGTACTCGGGGTACAACCAGATCTCGATTGATCCTTTGGATCAAGAGAAATCTACGTTCACTTGTCCCTATGGGACTTTTTCTTACCGTCGAATGCCATTTGGTTTATGCAATGCACCGGTGACGTTTCAACGCTGTATGCTCGCCATATTTTCTGACATGGTAGAGCACTGTCTCGAGGTTTTTATGGACGACTTCTCGGTATACGGTGCATCGTTTGATGAATGTCTCTATAACCTAGACAAAGTGTTACAACGTTGAGAGGACACACACTTGGTCCTTAACTGGGAGAAGTGTCACATGATGGTGACTGAGGGAATAGTGCTAGGACACAAGGTGTCTAGCAAAGGTTTAGAGGTGGATCCGGTGAAAATTGAGGTCATTTCTAAGTTGCCCCCACCAAATTCTATAAAAGGGGTGAGAAGTTTTCTAGGACACGCCAGCTTCTATCGGCGATTCATAAAGGATTTTTCAAAAATCACAAAACCTCTATCCGAGCTTTTGGAGAAAGATGCGGTTTTTGATCTCAATGATAAGTGTCTACATGCATTCGACGTTTTGAAAGAAAAATTGATTTCAGCCCCGGTTGTGCAAACGCCGGATTGGACAAAACCTTTCGAACTAATGTGTGACGCTTCGGATTTTGTGGTAGGAGCCGTATTGGGGCAGCGGGTAGACAATAAGCCCGCCGTGATTTTCTACGCTTCAAAATCTCTAAATGATGCCCAATTGAATTATACAACTACTGAAAAAGAATTACTTGCCGTGGTGTTTGCTTTTGAAAAATTCCGGCAGTATTTAGTTGGATCTAAAGTAGTTGTATGGACTGACCATGCTGCAATAAAATACTTGATGGAGAAAAAAGACGCAAAGCCTAGACTCATTAGGTGGATTTTGCTCTTACAGGAATTTGACATTGAAATTAAGGATAAATCTGGGATTGAAAATTTAGTGGTTGATCATTTGTCTAGGTTAGAGAGGGTGGATGAAAAAGAATTGGATATACCCATAACTGAGACGTTTCCGGATGAACAAATGTTGAAAATTAACTCTAAAGATCCTTGGTTTGCTGAAATTGTAAATTATTTGGCATGCGGGATTATCCCGGAAGATTGGTCATATCAGGAGAAGAAAATATTTTTTCATTCTTTAAGATACTATTTTTGGGATGATCCAATTCTTCTTAAGCAATGCAGGGACGATATTTTACGTAGGTGTGTGCCTGAAATGGAGTACGAGAGTGTGCTCCATCATTGCCATGCATCACCTACGGGAGGACACCATGCCAGCTCGCGTACGACAATGAAGGTTTTGGAAAGCGACCTTTATTGGCCAACTTTGTTTTGGGATGCCTACGATTTTGTGAGGCAATGCGACCCTTGTCAACGAGCAGGTAACATCTCAAAGCGACAGGAGATGTCCCTGGATGTATTTCAGGAAGTTGAGGTATTTGATTTGTGGGGCATTGATTTCATGGGACCCTTTGTGTCCTCAAACTCCAATTTATATATTTTGTTAGCAGTTGATTATGTGTCGAAGTGGGTGGAAGCAATCCCCACAAGGACTAATGATTCCACTGTAGTGTGCAGGTTCGTGAAGGAAAATATTTTCTACAGGTTTGGGATACCCCGAATGATAATCAGTGATGGGGGTACACATTTTCAGAATCAGAAGTTCTCGACATTATTGAAGAAATATGGGGTTAGGCACAACATTGGCACCCCATATCATCGGCAGACTCAAGGCCAAGTGGAGGTCTCCAACCGTGAAATTAAGAAGATTCTAGAGCGAACGGTGGCGTCCACGAGGAAGAACTGGAGTGCCCTACTACCGGATGCACTGTGGGCGTACAGGACGGCCTACAAAACTCCTATAGGCACCACACCGTTTAGGTTGGAGTATGGCCGGGCTTGTCATCTATCGGTGGAGTTGGAGCACAAGGCCCATTGGGCGCTTAGAAGGCTAAATCTAAGTTATGATGAAGCTGGGAGAAAGAGAATGTTTGAATTGAATGAGATGGATGAGTTACGGATGACGGCATATGAGAATGCTCGGATATACAAGGAGCGCACAAAACTGATCCACGATCGCCACATTGAGTTGCGCATGTTCAAAAAGGGAGATAGTGTCTTGTTGTTCAATTCACGACTCAAGTTACACCCTGGGAAACTAAAATCCCGGTGGAGTGGGCCATTCGTGGTAGAAGAGGTAAAACCGCATGGCGCGATATTGGTGCGGGATGGTGATACCACATTTTTGGTGAATGGATAAAGGTTGAAACTCTACTTTGGTGAAAATTAGAAGAGGAAGGTAAATGAGGTTAAACTCATTTCACTTTCAGATTAATAAGGTGCCTAAATTTGTCTAGCCTAAGACGTTAAATAAGGGCGCTTGTTGGGAGGCAACCCAACCATTGGTATCTTAGATTAATTTACTTACATTCGTAGTTTAATTTGTTTTCAACTTTGTTTTGTGTAAAAAAGGTACCGTGATCATTTGCTACATGTGCAGGTCTGAGACAGAGTCGATACTATCGACCCTTGAGTCGATAGTATCGACCGTGGTATAGATTGACAACTGCAGAAATCATGCAGCGTCGATACTATCGACGGCCTCGTCGATAGTATCGACACGCCAACAGGATTTATCGCAACCCCAGGTCGATAGTATCGACTCCCTAGTCGATACTATCAAGATCTCTGGAGATATTCAGAACAAATCGTCTCAGTGAAGTCGATACTATCGACGGTCTCGTCGATGGTATCGACGAAGATACAGTGAAAAGGCGGCGGTTAGGCCTCGGGAGCGTGTACCCTAATCAGAGAGTCGATACTATCGACATCGATAGTATCGACGCACCACGTCAACGATCCGCGAGGAAAGATCAACGACATCGCAGCAGACGAAGAGGTCGATCCGTGGGACGGGTCGATACTATCGACCCGCGTCGATAGTATCGACGCGTCTGCAATCCGGGCCCCGCAGATCCATCCATCGACGACCGTCGATACTATCGACCACACAGATTGTGCTACCCGCATCGATAGTATCGACCCGTGTCGATACTATCGACGGGTCTACAGCAGCGACGAGTTCAGTTATAAAAGGAGAGGTTTGTCATCATATGACATCACATCTTCTACTACTTCTCCTGCTACGTGCGCCGAGCGTCCTCTAGAGAATCAGAACCCGTGCAAGAGCATCCAGGGAGTCCGTTCTTCATCGCCTCTTCATCAAGCGGAGATTTCTTTCTCCGGTCTGCACCGAGCTTCTTCTTCGTCTACTTCGTTCTTCTACGACAATGGTGCGCACCGGAGGTGCATCTTCTTCTCGAGCCAATCCTATGGAGATCCCGGACTTCATTCCGCCCCGTCCTGGATCTGTTCCTTGTCCCCGCATCGTTCATCCTTCCAACGAGGTTCGGAAGGTCTACGAGGAGCTGATGAAAAGGCGGTTCGAGCCAACTCGATATGTCGATCGGGCGATGATTCGTGACTTGGGATTTGAGGCAAATCTAGCCTATGTTCTGAAGGGCCAAGCGAGGAACTCGGGGAGGCTACCCGATGAGATGGAGTATCATGCAGACGGTCATCCATTCTTTGGCGATTGGCCGACATACAAGGAACTCATTTCTGAGTTCATGGCGTCACTCGACATCTGCGTGGTGCCCAATGATCTCCTCGCCTCGGACAGAGAATGGGAGAAAGGTCGGGTTTCATTCCGACTCTACAACAACAGCTACAATCTCACCCTCCGCCAGTTCAATGCAATATACAACTGGAACCACTCGTGGAGGGACTACAGGCGTCCAGACAACCGCACCGACTACGATGCAATCTTCAGTCAGCTGTGCACCGCGCCACCGGGCAAGTCAGTTAGCTACCACAACGCCGCTGTGGCGGACTTTGAGCACCCGTTTGTGCGGGTTTTGCATCGGATGCTCTGCACTACTCTTTTTGCCCGCACTGAGATGGAGTTGAGCAAGTTCCAGGAGATGGACTTGTTCTTTCTATACAAGCTGCTTACACGGGAGCAGTGTAATTGGGGCACATTTTTTTAATGCGTATCTTGGATGTGAGGAGGAGCACGAGGAGCACCTCTATTCATTTTGGAGGACTCATTACTCCGCTGGCCATTTACTTGGGATTGGATTTGTCCCAACTTGCACCCCTCACCAACAGAAACAAGGTGGACATTCCACATCTACACCGGTCCAACCTTCTCTTTTTGCGGGATGGCATGACCCACGCTTATTGTCATGTCAACAAAGATTATCAGCAATGCTCACTCCCCGACCCCGTTTTCAACATCGAGGGCGTCCATCATTTCCGATGGCCAATCATAGCCATTGACGACTCCGATGACGAAGGCGGGAATGACGACAACAACAATGGCGACGAGAATGAGGAAGAGGAAGAGGCATTTGTTCCTCTTCGCGGACGTGTTGCACCCCGGAAGCGTCCACGTATGCATCCGGGTGCATCTTCTTCTTCGTAGCCTTCGCTGCATCAGCCATCTCCGCCACCCCAGCCCTCGCAGCAAGGCGAGGATGTCTACTCCATGCAAGGCATGTACACAATGTTGTAGGACATTCAGCATACGCAGCAGCAGCACATGGGAATGTATACCGGTATTCAGGACACTACGAACCGGATACTAGACAATCAAAGGGCAATGTTTGAGAATGAGAGGCTTCTCCTCGACAACCAACAACAGATACATGATCGGTTGTATCAGATGGAGATGCAACAACATCCCTTCTACGACCATTATTGGAGCCAGGACTATTTTGGAGGTTATCCACAACCTCCACCCAGGGCCCAGTTTGACCCAAACTTCCAGGGGGAGTATCCTTCATGGGACCCTACGGCTCCGCAGTACCCGCCTCCAGAGCAGTGATCGGTACCACTGTTCCAACCTTTAAGATTGTTTTTGACTATGAGGCCATAGTCGATTTCAAGCTTAGGGGGGTGATTGGAACAATTTTATCTTTTATTTTTCGTTGTTTTTAATTTTATTTCTTTGCTTTCTTGCTTTTGTTTTCTTATTATTTGTTTCTTGAAATTTAAGTTTTCATAGGATCCACATGCTATCTAGTGTAATAGTGGATGTCATAAATGTTGTGTCATCTCTTTAATAGTGGAAGGGAAAAACAAGGAAAAATCTGAAACTTTGATGTGTTTGGGAAGCTTGTCTTGTTTAAACTTGGGCACTTATCCTATGAAAATGATTGGTTTTGTCAACTTTAAAACAAATTTTCACAACTAGACTCCTAATGATTAATGAAAGTGGACGGAAATGGTTGATTGAGCCTAAACTGACCAAATAATAATGAGACTTTAATTGGAAGTAAGAGAGAGCAACTTCTTAACTACTACACAGGTCAGTAAGGAGGGACACATAATATCTTTCTAAGGTTCAGTTAACTAGTCTTGTGATCGTTCCGCTTCATTATTTCCATAATCCACCCAAGAATTGGAAGTAGAGTATAGTTTTAACTCTTTTGAGTGCATAGCATCTAGATAGGACTTGCATTGTAATTGTCTATATGGTCTTCATATATAAAAAAAAACAAATTAGAATAAGGATACATGTACAATACCCTTAGGTACATGCCATGTAGTTGCATTCATAAGTTCCATGCATAAAGTACATTATGTATCTCAATTTGTCTTCAATGGTGAATTAAATTGTTCCATACCTTCTAAACAGTGCAAATCTCGGAGTATGAAGAAAATTAGCCCAATGAAATATTCTTTAGCAATCAAGGATATAAGGGCTGAAAAAAAAAGAGAGAAAAGAAAAAATTCTGGAAAAAAAATTGAAAAATGAAAAAAAAATTGAAGAAAAAGAAGCAAGTGGAATAAGAAGGAGAAAGGAACGTTATATCACCTACATTTCAGGATAACTGAGTACATTATGTAACTTAATTAGATTTCCATTTCGTCTTGAGATAGATAAATAGGACATGCATCATTTCACCCACTTTTAGGCATTAGGGCATTTCTTATATGCATTTGCATCATGTAGGACATGTTGGGTTTTTTAGGGGAGGCAGAGCAGGCAGCGGAAACAAAAATTTTCTCCTCCCCTTAACCCAAACTGAGGGAACGCGCCAACGTCTATACAATAAGAAGGGATGGTTTGTGGAATCATACCTTGTCCCGAGGCTTGCTCGGCGACAATACCTCACAGCTAGTGCGGTCTTCGCCTCCGGTCTTGGACGGTGTCTGTGCAGCTCCTGGTCACATCGGGACTCACGACTCCTCCTCTCACTGGGACTGTCGGGATTGACAGTTGTCCTCCTAAGCGGCAGAAACCTCCCGCCTCTGAAGTAGTCCACACGGACCACCTAGAACTCCAATCGCCTTGTCCCACAAGGAATTGGAAGGAGTCAAACCCTTCTGCAGGCGTACTAGTCGCCCGCACACTCTCCTGCCTCCAGTCACAACTGCAGTTGTCCTTCCTTTGCTGCACCTCCCTTTGCGGGAAGCACTTGCTCGGGCTCTCTCTCGGTTACCAAAACCAGAGAGAATGACAACTTCACAGAGCAACTGGTTGCACTGAAGTGTACCATGAGAAGCCCCCAATACCCCTATATATAGGAGGGTCATGGGACAGGGTTCTCATGCCCCGGCAATACGGGACTAAACGCAGGAGTAGAAGGGTTTGAGAATTTTCCACAAAAAGCAACCATCTCGCAACCTGAACCGATCGGTTCACAAGTGAACCGGTCGGTTGGGGACCTGAACCGGTCGGTTGGAGCACCAACCGATCGGTTGGGACCTATGAGCCGATCGGTTCACTTCTGAACCGGTCAGTTCGTGGTCCTGGTCAGTTCCCGATTGACTTTCCTTCTTTCGTTTCTAATTGGTATCGAATACCAATCCTATTCCCAATCAAATTGGGCAAGTGAAACACAAGGAAAATTCTCACCGACCTGACTTTCCCAACTTGCTCGGTTGCACCAGTTGAACCGATCGGTTCAACACTTGAACCGCTCATTTCACCCTGGGCTTGAGCAGATCGACTCAACACTTGAGCCGACCGGTTCAACAACCTCAGCCGATCGGTTCATCACAGGAACCGATGGGTTGGGAGTACAGGTTGTGCAGAATCAGTCAAATGCGATTTCAATCAATCTGATACTCCAATCAATGCGTCCAACACCTTGAACCATATGATATTGATCTATCAACTGATTGAGTGTTTAATTGAACTACTAAACTCCTTTAGTAATGAATCTAAACAATGCTTTGTGGACAAAACTCCTCTTCCAGGTTAAATCCTATGTGTGTGACCCTGCAGGTCCATTTCACGTTGGCAGTGAAAGTCCATAACACTTATGACTTCACAAGCAAAGAGTGGTGCATAGTCACACATCAGTGCTACCCAAGTGAAAGTAGAAAGTTGGAGAACAACTTTCAATCCTACAATCCGTGAATGGTGTTACAACGAATGTATAATTCCTTTGTCACTGATATCCCGAATGAACTCGAGGCATGGAACAGTCATCCTGTCAACGTTCATTCACTTTCTTGATCTCAGAGCAGATTGAACGAGATATGTATGACATCAATATCACATACTGATTCACACATGCGTGCGCACGCCTATCTCAATCCTACTCATCAAGTGGCCTTGGATATCATACTCCCTCAGAAGGGACAAATCCCATATCTACCACTCACCCCTCAAAAGCCCCATGTGTCAAAGCCACCCAATCATCACCTTTATAACAATCCATATTTCCGGACTGCGTTTGATGATGTCAAAGTGTACCCAATGACATGTGTTGAGTGCAGTGATTTCAGGTCTAAGAATCACACTCACCACCATCACTGTGAATACTGACTGTGACTACCATCTCATGGTTCCATGTGTCACACTGACGGTGGGTCTGTCCGGTACCTTGTTCTCTAACAAGTACCTATGTGTTTGGTTTGATATCTCTATATCATGACTAATGAGATTCTGTCATCAACCAACACCACAATCTAGTCTTGTGTGTCATTGCTGTCTATCTACCTTCCACAATGACATCCGACTAGGGACATAACAAGAATGTACAAACTCTTAGCATCCGTATGATCTCATCGTTCAGGTCCTTAACCTGAAAGCATACGTCATTGAGTACTGTCATTCTCTAGACATTCGATCTGTTCTATCACTATCTCATATGACTGAACCAGAAAGAATTAGAAGCTTGCCTTTGATGTTTATCAAATCAATCTTAATGTATCCCACCAATCATCCCATGATTGGCTCTCAGGGCATACATACCAACAGACTCCCACTTGCACTGCGAGCCAATCACCCTTGAATCATATTAATAGTGATCTCCAAACATGTCCCACATGTTACTATGCTCTTAGTGTGAACATAGTGAGCAATGAAAACACCTTGCCAAAGTAAGTATAAATTGCATGTCTCACATCTTTTCACTGCACGTCATACGTATGAGATGGAGCTGCCGTAATATGCGATCCAGTATTCCTTTGCTAACCTTTAGCCGCATTGCATGATCAAGGATTCCATACTTGTAATCAATGACCGGAATATCTACAAGTTCATCTCTATGAACTACTAGATCCATATAGTATCCACTGCTGTTCTCTAACACAAAGATACTCGACATTTCCTTTTAAATGGTTTTATTGGAACATTTTCAATCATCAACAAACTTTCACTTTTATATATATCCCATATATATTTTGCGATTAATTTTCTGTCCTTATGGAAGTTTGCATCAATGTAACTCTTTACATTGAACTCTTCCTTTTCTCCATAGAACTAGTACTTCACAAGTACTTGTCAAGTTCTTATGGTTTCCAGTAACCTTTACTGGAAGTAGACAGACATCCACTCGTCATGTCCCACATACGAGTTATCAGGATGAGCATATCATATTGTCATGTCCTACATACAAGATGATGAATGCATTTTACTCTTGCCATGTCCATACATGCAAGATAATGGGATGAACACATACATGATAGATCCATATCTATTCTTAGTGTTCACATTCTTCATAATAATTGGACACTTGGCATTGGGATACTAACTCCATGTAACATGGACAAGTTTTCTCCCACTGAATCTGTGTATACTGAACCCTTCAGTACAGATTGCCAATGTATGCTCTCTCTTTTCCAGGTCAAGAGGTTTTTCGAGAACTATCTCTATAGATCTCCATTCCTATCACATAGGAAATGCCTCTATCTTCCCTAAAGATAATTTCCACTTGGATTTCCATTCTAGAACATTTCTATTTCACATCAACATGTGGAATGTGAATACGCTCCCACTAAATCACAGATCCCTTCTTTATCTTTGACATATCAGTCAAACCCTTTGACTATATCATCCAAGTAAAGATCCAATTCTGAGTTGCTTGTACTCAATCAATCATATTGATTAGTCCATTGTAACTTATAGACTTCATTTGCATTACTGGATTCACAAACCTTATAGGTTGTGTCACGTACACATCCTTATTTTATTCCTCATAGGAATACAGTTTTAGTATCCATATGCCAAATGCCTTAGTCATTAAGTTGCAATCAACAAGCATCATCCTTCTCAAAATGTCATCCATGTGTATTAACACTTAAGACTTATTCGCACTTATGGATTTACATCCAATGAGTGCTACCATCAAGGTCATACCTTATGGTTCACATAGAAGTCATTTAGGATGTAATGGTCATAAACCATAACTCAAAATCCGGTTCCTCATCATCTAGATAGTTGACTCATCACATGAACAACTCATCACTTAGATAATTGAGGTGTATCTGTCAAGGATATAAGAACTCACAACCCTTGTGATTCTTAATGTCCTTTATTAGTGTGGGGTATTCTTTTAATAAGAAGAATTTAGTTATTTGATAATCATTCTCTAACTCCTTAGAGTATGACTCCTTCTTGATTTAGACATCACCATGCCTTAATCATGAGTTCACTATGATACACTATCATAATCACTCATAAGGTTCTCAAACATTTGGTCCAAGTATTTCATTCCTTGATCTCATCAAGAATTAGAACTTTACCAAATTTGCACTTCATCTATGATAATCTTGAACACTTCAAGATATTCATATTGGTATTTCTCTAAATACCGTTTGAAGTATTAGCATTCGCTCCAATAGGTATGTAAATACATCACATGTATTATACCTAATAGGATAATCATTCTCCCACTACCATTAGTGAAGATTGATTAATCATGTCCAAGATATTCATGTCTCTTACTGGTTCTCTAACCAAAAGAGTCTAGATCTATCCATCATATGGAAACTAGAAATGAATTTCTCATGATTGATGCTAATTTGATTGTTTGAGTTATCAATAACTTCTAGGTATCATTTTATCTTATGCATATCAAATACCACAAGATAAACAAGGCATTGCCACAAAGATCATATCTCTGAGATTGAAACGTCAACTATATTGACTGCCAACCTTGTCTCAACAAGATGCAACAATATAGTGTTTCTATTGGCAAATTGAAATAGTAGTTCTCAACTCTATTTTGTGCCCTTTAGGCTGAAATAAACTGAAAGATACTCCTATCTATGGCAGCAACACTTTCTCCAATGATGAGTACTTCTTTCTTTGTCCTTTCATAAAGGCCATCACTTCTTTGCGGATCTTGCATATCACATATGACATATCCATATCTTGGTATCATATACCTTAGATAAAGAAGTGGTTCATTTCATGATACCTTAGGTGGAGATCTCTATCCCCTCCTTCATCTTCTTTTGTTCTTCCAGATATAGAGGGCAATTCCCTCATACACTCTTTCCCCATGTGCCTTGAGGCTAAAGACGGCTTGGGCTGCTGGATAGCATCAGAACACTTCTTAGCTTTGCCCTTTCCCTTACCCTTAAGACTTACCCTTCATTGATCACATCAAAGATTATGGTTTGTCTTTCTTCATCTTTGCATCTACTATCCTCAACATGTCCAAAAACTATGTCAATGCTTGATAAGGTTGTCCATGTTATAGTTCATCATGAATTGTATGATTCTTGCAACATTTGTAGTATCATACTAATAGCCAACTCTTGGCTCAGAGGGAATCCGTTTCAGTCAGGTCTTTCCACATACCCAATCACATTGAGTGTGTGAATACCTTACTGGATCTCCTTCTGTGATGACATACTAGGACAATGTCTTAGAGACATCATATGTCTCATGTTGTCTCTGCAACTCATGGTTCAGAGAACACAACATCAAGCACTCCTTATCAATGTCATCTCGGTATGCTTCCATAAGCATACTTTCAGCCATTGATGTGGTGGGATTGAGTTCATTTGGTTCTGGTATAACTAGGACTAGATCTTTCGCTCTTTGATTGAGAACACTTCTCAACGTCCTAACCAATCGTGGAAATTATTCCCATTTAATTTGTTGGTCTCAAAGACCGATCGCAAATAAAATGATTTGTTGATTAACCATTTATTTTAACAAAAGGAAATATATGCAATTTTAGTCCAAAAACTCCTTTTTGACTATTTGATTGATTTGAAAAGTTGACGATAAAAATTAGGCCTTTAATTAATTATCGCTCCCACTATTTTAGTTCAAATTGATAGCCCTCACCATCAATTCGGAAGATTGCAGCGTACAACCTTCTAGTGGGCAAGATCCTGAAATCCTCTAAGTAATGGACCAGGTAGGGCTGTCACCCATGACTTAGATCTCTCAGGTAGGCAACTCTTGCCAATTGCATCATATGCAACTCTTGATAAGATGTCATTTACAACTCCTTGCAATGATCATCTCCATGCCTCAAGGTACTAGATCCCATCTAGATCACCTTGTTAAGTCCGACCCAAAGCAAACACGATGAATATGCACCCTGCTAGGGCAGACCCACACATTCATCCTTCACGCTTCCACGAGATAGAAGGTGCACCACGCTAGGGCGTGCCCACACTTGGTCGATCAAGCTTTTCACGTGTGTCGCATTTGGAAGGCATCTAAAACTTAATATTTAATGAGGGATTTGGTTTATATACATATACATATCCAATCACCACAATACATAGTATGTATCATATACATGCTATGTCCCACAGAAAACATGCACAAACGATAAAAAGCGATGATTATGGCCATCCTAATGTGATTCCTCGAGCCAAGAGGAATCACGGTCATCTAGGTCTACATCATATGCAACTTATACAAGATAACTCTGTGCCTTGCCATCCGAGTTGATCAACTCATCACATGAATGATCTGCTCTCTCTGGCCGGTCGTCTGGGTGCCACCAGCCGATCGGTTGGCTCCTCCAACCGATCGGTTCGCCTGGTCGTCGTGCATCTTGTCATGTCCACCACCCGGTCGTCTCGCTCCTCGAACCGGTCATCAACCGATCGGTTCACTCCTTGAACCGACCGTCTGGAACGTCAACCGATCGGTTCACGCCTTGAACCGATCGTTTCAGCTGTCGTCTGATGTCCGCCGGTCTTCGACATAACAGGAAATAAAATCTATCCTAATTATACATTTCTTTAAAAGGGAAACCCCGAGTTACATTCGGGGGGAGCAAAGGTAGGAAAGAATCTCGTATTATTTCGAGTTACATCAGGAATAAGAGAGAGAGGGAAGATCAGTGCGCAGACCGAGATGCAAGCAACCACAAACAACCACACACAGATAGGGTTTATTGGCCATAACCACGCTACACACATCCACCACAAAACTCGTTTAAGGGCGACGCGTATCGAGTGCATTAATAATACATATCATATATGTAATATTGGGATTTTTGGATTTAGGATTGGACATGCATAATCCATTATTATTCATATCGTATGCAATAAATAAAGGTGACAAACCAAAATCGATCACATCGATAATCCTAAAGTATAGAGCAGTTGACGTGGCTCTGATACCACTGTTGGGTTTTTTAGGGGAGGCAAAGCAGGCAGCGGAAACAAAAATTTTCTCCTCCCCTTAACCCGAACCGAGGAAACGCGCCAATGTCTATACAATAGGAAGGGATGGTTTGTTGAATAATACCTTGTCCCGAGGCTTGCTCGGAGACAATACCTCGCAGCTAGTGCGGTCTTCGCCTCCGGTCTTGGACGGTGTCTGTGCAGCTCCTGGTCACACCGGGACTCATGACTCCTCCTCTCACTGAGACTATCGGGATTGACAGTTGTCCTCCTAAGCGGCAGAAAACTCCCGCCTCTGAAGTAGTCCACACGGACCACCTGGAACTCCAATTTCCTTGTCCCACAAGGAATTGGAAGGATTCAAACCCTTCTGCAGGCGTACTAGTCGCCCGCACACTCTCCTGCCTCCAGTCGCAACTGCAGTTGTCCTTCCCTTGCTACACCTCCCATTGCGGGAAGCACTTGCTCGGGCTCTCTCTCGGTTACCAAAACCAGAGAGAAGGACAACTTCACAGAGCAACTGGTTGCACTGAAGTGTACCATGAGAAGCCCCCAATACCCCTATATATATAGGAGGGTCATGGGACAGGGTTCTCATGCCCCGGCAATACGGGACTAAACGCAGGAGTAGAAGGGTTCGAGAATTTTCCACAAAAACCAACCATCTCGCAACCTGAACCGATCGGTTCACAAGTGAACCGGTCGGTTGGAGCACCAACCGATCGGTTAGGACCCATGAGCCGATCGGTTCACTTCTGAACCGGTCGGTTCGTGGTCCTGGTCAGTTCCCGATTGACTTTCCTTCTTTCATTTCTAATTGGTATCGAATACCAATCCTATTCCCAATCGAATTGGGCAAGTGAAACACAAGGAAAATTCTCACCGACCTGACTTTCCCAACTTGCTCGGTTGCACCAGTTGAACCGATTGGTTCAACACTTGAACCGCTCATTTCACCCTGGGCTTGAGCTGATCGACTCAACACTTGAGCCGACCGGTTCAACAACCTCAGCCGACCGGTTCATCACATGAACCGATCGGTTGGGAGTACAGGTTGTGCAAAATCAGTCAAATGCGATTTCAATCAATCTGATACTCCAATCAATGCGTCCAACACCTTGAACCATATGATATTGAGCTATCAACTGATTGAGTGTTTAATTGAACTACTAAACTCCTTTAGTAATGAATCTAAACAATGCTTTGTGGACAAAACTCCTCTTCCAGGTTAAATCCTATGTGTGTGACCCTGCAGGTCTATTTCACGTTGGCAGTGAAAGTCCATAACACTTATGACTTCACAAGCAAAGAGCGGTGCCTAGTCACACATCAGTGCTACCCAAGTGAAAGTAGAAAGTTGGAGAACAACTTTCAATCCTACAATCCGTGAATGGTGTTACAGCGAATGTATAATTCCTTTGTCACTGATATCCCGAATGAACTCGAGGCATGGAACAGTCATCCTATCAATGTTCATTCACTTTCTTGATCTCAGAGCAGATTGATCGAGATATGTATGACATCAATATCACATACTGATTCACACATGCGTGCGCACGCCTATCTCAATCCTACTCATCAAGTGGCCTTGGATATCATACTCCCTCAGGAGGGACAAATCCCATATCTATCACTCACCCCTCAAAAGCCCCATGTGTCAAAGCCACCCAATCATCACCTTTATAACAACCCATGTTTCAGGACTGCGTTTGATGATGTCAAAGTGTACCCAATGACATGTGTTGAGTGCAGTGATTTCAGGTCTAAGAATCACACTCACCACCATCACTGTGAGTACTGACTGTGACTACCATCTCATGGTTCCATGTGTCAAACTCATAGTGGGTCTGTCTGGTACCTTGTTCTCTAACAAGTACCTATGTGTTTGGTTTGATATCTCTATATCATGACTAATGAGATTCTGTCATCAACCAACACCACAATCTAGTCTTTTGTGTCATTGCTGTCTATCTACCTTCCAAAATGACATCAGACTAGGGACATAACAAGAATGTACAAACTCTTAGCATTCGTATGATCTCATCGTTCAGGTCCTTAACCTGAAAGCATACGTCATTGAGTACTGTCATTCTCTAGACATTCAATCTGTTCTATCATTATCTCATATGACTGAACCAGAAAGAATTGGAAGCTTGCCTTTGATGTTTATCAAATCAATGTTAATGTATCCCACCAATCATCCCATGATTGTCTCTCAGGGCATACATACCAACATCATGTAGGACATTCTTGTTTTATGCATGTTGAAACAATACAATACTTCCATTTTCTTCTATGAGCCACCTACTTTCATCCACCCGTTGCTCGAATTGGTAGGCCACCGTGAATTTCTCCTCACTAATGAACTTCAGGAGAGTTGCTTCCTTGTAGATGGTAGTTAGGGCGAGCAACGTAGTATAGGCGATCACAAGATGCACTAAGTCTGGACCGGTGAATTTCCTTATGTTAACTTCCTTATGTGATAGTGTTCGTCAGTTTGAAGTCAATTTCTTTTATGGATGATTACTGTCGCCTTCAGGGTAATTACTGTTTTGTGGTTAGAGAGGGCCGGTATGTGAATGTCCGGATGGAGTCATATGGGATGTTGGTTATGGTGTGTTGTTTTTCAATTGACATTAGCAATTCTATTATAAGGATTAGTTGCTCGAGGGCGAGCAACGTTCAAGCTTAGGGGAGTTTGATGCGATGATTTTGAGTCGCATTTATAGACCTGTTTCATATGCGTTTTATGCTTTAATTAGTCATTTTTATGGTTAATATCGCATAATTCATCCACTTTGGTCTTTGCTACTATTTTATGTCAAATTCCCTTTATTTCATCGTTTTGAACATTAATTGTCCAAATATTATTATCTGTGTGATCTTATGTGGTTTTTTGTTTGAATTCCAGGAAAAACAAATATCTGCTTCCGTCGATACTATCGACGGAAGTCGATACTATCGACCGGACCACAGTTTGTCAGCCACAAGTAGCAGCAAAAAGTCGATACTATCGACGGGGATGTCGATGGTATCGACCTACCATCAGGATGCTGGTGAGGAATGCATCGAGAGTATCGACAAAAGTCGATACTATCGACTAATGGAGCTGCAGTGACACATAGGAAGTCGATACCATCGACCCGTGTCGATGGTATCGAACTCACTTCAGGAGTCTCGAAAGAAAAATCCAAGATCGTCCGTGATTTCTAAGACGGGTCGATACTATCGACCCGCGTCGATAGTATCGACGCCGTCAGATGACTGTTTGGTTAAGATAGATCCTAATCGGACGACCGTGGTAAAAGAGTGACTAAAACTCATTAGTTAAACCTAATGACGGCACCCTAGCCAGGACATCTCGTCATTAGCCATTGCACTCATCTCGAGAAGAGGAGGAGAGGAGAACGGAGGTGAGAAGTTCATACTTGTTGATCCGGAGGCTGAAAGAGATGGATTCCACCACCGACAGGCGGTAGAGCACGCGTTCTACACCGAGGATCAATCAGTTCTTCTCCGTTCAGGGGTTTTCCCATTCATTTCACGTTTTCCACATGTCTTCCCCTATTTCTTCCATGTATTTGTTTGAGATGAACATGCGGGGCTAATCCCCTTCGTCTTTAGGACCGGGAGTAACCCGGGAATTCATTGTATGGCAGTTTTATATTAGAAATTCATATTTTATCTCTTAAATCTGTGGTATAGTTTTGTGTTCTTGATATATTGTTATGCTTGATCACCATAATAATAACTTAATGCCCTTAATCACTTTGAAAGAAGGATCAACGGCTGAAAAGAGACAAAATCTACATTAATCGATAAATCCCTTAACAAAGGTGGTGTAAAATTAATGGTGGATACTGAGAGATCGTTCTTCATGCACCTAACTTAGGGTATAGGTTCTCACGACAGTGAAACCGACTTAAGCATAGGTAGTGAATTACACCACGACAGTGGGTAATTCTGTTTTTAGGCCACTACCCAGAGAGAGAGATAAAGTTGAGTAGCTATATAGAATTTAATGCAATGAAAACCCACGATGAAACCACAATACTAAAGATTCCCTTTTCAATTGATTAAACCAACATTTAATCGATTGCTTCTTTTGTTTTGTTTTTATTTTCTTTTTAATTTTAACAACTCTCAACTTGTTAATCGGCTTAGCTGATCGCGAGTAGTTAGTAGGAGTCCCCGACGATTGCACGTATCCCTGAGTTCGACTTGGGCCTCACAAAGGCCTGTACTACTCGACACGTTCACTTGCGTTTATAGCGCACGGTAAAATTGCGTCATCAGCACAGTGAGTGAGTGGAATACGTTCAAGACAAAACTAACATTGAAAGAATCCTTTTTAAATTAATCAGAGATAAGTTTATTTTAAATTAAATCAAACAATTATAAATATCATGCGGATAATGGCAGATATAAGCTACATAAAATGAGAATGACATAAAAAATAGAACTAACATGTAATTGGAGATTGATAATAAAATCTTATTCTCGGTTTGTCAAGATTAATTGTTAGGTTTGCCCTGAAATTACTTGATCTGTACCTAATAGTATAAAAGTCGCCACACCAGGTTCTCATGTCAAAGACTCAATGTCCCCATATTAGGGTTAATCGGAAACCCTAAGATAAACAACAGACTCTTGTATACCTCAGAGTTGCCAAACACTGGCTAGGTAAAAGCATAGAGCCTCTCTACCTTACAGACCTCATTTCAGGTACATGAGATAGGTTTAATGACATAAATGTCAAAGCTAGGGCATCATGTATGAGATACTAAACAAAGCTATTCCTACTGATCCCTTTCACATCATGATTACAATTTCCATAATAGTGTTTCAAATAGAATACATTCCATTCACTCAGCAACAGAGAATTCAAGTTAGCATCTCATCGTGAAATCTTTCCTAAATTCTAGTGATCTAGCCTTCAAGGTCTAGAATCACACTTTGGCGTTCCTTTTAATAATCCAAGGATAATTAGAAGGAATCTCGTTTCATGTTCCCAGTGCAGACCTCGGGGGGAAATTATAGTGTTTAGGGCTCCTATCTAGATGACTTAGATTATAATGGATATTAAGTGCATTTACTCACTATAAGAAAAATAAGAGTTAATTGTAGTTTGCATTCTAATCCTAGGATATGTGGATTATGGTTTTAGAGATACATTATGTTTCAATTCAGATTACAGATACCCTACATATCCTTTTTCCATCATATAAATTCACATGAAACAATCACAACTCAAGAATTCACATATTATAGACAACACTCCATATTTAACCAATATGTGGCATTTGTAATGTATATATAATAAGAATATGCAAACTGAATTCAATTAAATTTGCACTACTCGTGATTAAAAAATTCTAACATCTGCTTGATTTGTTTGCAAGGATCAATACAAGAATCATATCAAAGGACAAATAAGCAAACAATGTTACGCATTATTAGAGTTCTCGATTTCCACCGGTTGTAGTTTAATGAGGAGATTTAGGATTATAGTTCATTAATGGTTTTCAAATGAACCTACACCACTCACCTCAGGTATGAAACACCTGAAATTTATAGCTTAGATACTACTGCTAATTCTTGAATCAAGTCCTTGCTTCAAGAAAATCAGAATTTTCATGCTCCTCTTTACTTAAGAACCTAGAAGAAGAAGAATTGTAGAAGAAAGAATGAAAGAAGAGATTTATTTGGTATCTTTTGATCCAAATTAGGGAATTGACGAGTTCTATACATAGGAGAGAAAGAAATCAAATAAAATTAGTAAATATTAAATAGAATTTACCAACCCTGGAAAGAGAAATCCCAGAAATTTAAAATGTCCACTTCAGATTCTCCAAACCATAGAATCCCCTCCTCTCTCAAGACTTATGGAGCTCTGAAGTCTGGGACAGAAATAAGATGTGCTTGGGTCGTAATAGAGTCCTATATACTCACTAAGGTGCTTGGAATAATTATTTTTTAAACATTTTTCAGTCATTTTTATTTTTCTAGAAAAATATGGTTGGTCGAGTTTGTCTCTCTCAGAACTCGACCGAGACGAGGTTTCATTGTGACACACAACCTCTCCATAAATTCTGAAAATTTAATATATTTTTGTAAATGGAGTATTAAACCTTCTGTTAAAATTTCATTTTAATCAGGTAAGCTAATAAATTATAAAAAATCAAATTCTATACTGCTATACTTAAGCCTATATAGCATGATCGGTTGAGTTTATCTTGGAGAAACTCGAATGATAAAAAAACTAGGAAACTATACAAATTCTGAAACTTTCACTAACATACTACTTGAGTTATAAAATACATATCTATAATTCAAAGTAATATGAGTCACACACAAAATAATAAAAATCTTTTACTAAACTTTTATACTTAACACCAAATTCGTCATCACATTTTCTATTGATGATTTCATGCAACTAGGGTTTTAAATTTATAACCCTACTAACCTAACCATTCACAACATTAATCTAACAAACAAGGTTTATGATTTTGATTAATATATGACCTAGTTAGGAGAAAATTAAATCAATAACTATTGATGCTTAGGAAGATCTAACTAGGATTTAAAGTAATTTATGAACGGGTACTTACAATTACCCATTGTCTTTTGTATTTGTTAAGAAAAGGGGCATCTGTTGTGCCTTCGTTGGTGATGAATCCAATGAATTCAGATTGTAACAAACATTTGTAAATGTTGTTCCATTCTAAACTCGTTGCAAAGATTATATTATTGAACTCAATTGTGATTAGAAAAGTTATGCAATGCTTAATTAGAACATATAGTGGATATGAATTTTAGAAACTAGTGTAACAAATATACCTTTTGGGTCAGGTTGGGTATACATATCTTGGGTCTGGTTATCCCAAATTGGGTGTGTATAGGTTTTCTCACGTCTTAGGTGTTTACGGGTTCGGGTTTGATTTCAGTCATCTATGAATGGATCGGGTCAGGTGTGGGTCATGTTTTTAAAAACCCAACCTATTGTGTTGCCTAGGTTCATTTCTCTCTCTTGTAGGTAATGACCACATGTTCTTTAATGCAATAAGTTTGTTATATTTTTAAAGATCTTTCTAGGACTATATTTACCTCCAGTTTGATAAGAGACAGATAATGGAGAATGTAGATGGAAAGAAAATGTTCATACATATGGTTGGACGAGGAGAAAAGGAAGAGTCAACAAGAATGAAGGCAAAAGGTGTAATATAGTTTCTAAACCTTTCTTCTCGTAAAATGGAAGTGAAGGAAAAGTGAATGGGAAAAAATATTTGGAAAATTAAAGCTTAGAATAAAATTTGTAGGAAATCGGGAAAAAAATCTAACAATATAATAAAAAATAGTAAGAAACTTAGATATTTGGATGAAAATTAGAATAAAACATCAAGATACATAGTGAAACTTGAATAACTAGGGGAAGGTTTGAAGGGAAATGTTAAAACACATGAATCTAAATAGATAAATGAAAATTTGGTCAACATCATACAAACATGAACATATGATTCCATGGCCAATAACAAATATAAAAAGAGGAGGTAATCCAACTTTTATGGCACATGTAATTTGTATTTGAACTTATTTCTTATGATCTCCTTAGTTGTCTTCCTTATGTTAACCAAATACATTTAACTAATTGCCTCATGTAACGCCCCTCCAAGCACATGTATACGTCAACGGAAGCAAACCTCACGTTGGCCATAACATGGGTCACTTGGCTTGGGGGAACATTACAAAATCTGATATTCATAGCAAAAAGATAAATGAAACACTATGTATTAATTGGAAATATAGATTCATACGTTGTTCTTTGAAAGAGAAAACTAACAACATAAACTATCTCATCCTTGAATTAAAATCCCATACATGAAAGGTAAGCCAAATCTAGGACATAAATCTTCTTAGAAATTTAATACTAGATCTTTTAAGGTGTATATGAAGGAAACCAATATCTCAATCGGATTGCAGCTGTCGAAGGCTAGTCTTTCTCGTGTTTAGCTTACCCCTGGTTCAATTAGGTGTGGTAGAGAAACCCTATCCGACCAGACCGTACCTAACCCTTTTAGGTTTTTGAGTGTATGTGAATTTTACGGTTTCATTAGAAAAATGCGGGCACCAGTGATAATAGAATTTTAGGGACATCGACATTTTGAGAGACACATTGATGAAAGAGGGACTTGTGGCAACTGAAATACCACTCAAAGTGGCCACCAGAACCTCCTTTCTGCTGAGCAAGGTGATAGATAGCATGTCTTCTACGAGAGGGTTATCTATAGTCTGATATTCAGACGGTAGATGCTGTAGAGAGAGGCTTATCTATAGTCTTAAAAAAGGGGAATATATTGTGCCTTCATTGGAGATGAAGCTGACAAATTTAAACTATCACAGACATTTGTAAATGTTGCTCCATTTTATACTTGCTGCAATGGTTATATTTATTGACCTCAATGGTGATTAGAAAAGATACACAATGTTTAATTAGAACAAATAGTGGGTCTGAATTTTAGAAATCAATGTAACAAATACACCTTTCGGATTGGGTTGCGTATATGTATCTTGGGTCTGGTTTTCCCAAATTGGGTGTTTAGGGGTTTTCTAGTGTCTTATGTGTTTAAGGTTTCAGGTTTGATTTCAGTCAGCTATAAATGGATCGGGTCAGGTGCGGGTCGGGTTTTTAAAAACCTAACCCGTTGTCATGCCTAGGTTCATTGCTCTCTCTTGTAGGTAATGACCACACTTTCTTTAATGCAACAATTTTGTTATATTTCTAAAGATTTTTCTAGGACTATATTTACCTCTAGTTTGATAAGAGATGGATAATGGAGAATGTAGATGGAAAGAAAAAGTTCATACATATGGTTGGACGAGGAGAAAAGGATGAGTCAACAAAAATGAAGGGAAAGGGTGCAATGTAGTTTCTAAACCTTTCTTCTTGTAAAATGGAAGTGAAGGAAAAGTAAATGGAAACAACATTTGGAAAGTTAAAGCTTAGAATAAAATTGTTATAAATCGGGAAAGAATCTAACAATATATTAAAAAAAGTAGGAAATATGGATATTTAGAGGAAAATTAGAATAAAACATTAAGATACATAGTGCAACTTAATAGTTATGGGAAGGTTTGAAGGGAAATGTTGAAACACATGTACCTAAATAGATAAATGAAAATATGGCCGGTATCATACAAATAAGAAGCGATGATTCCATTGCCAATAACCAATATAAAAAGAGGAGGTAATGCAACTTTAATGGCACCTGGAATTTATATTTGAACTTATTTCTTCATCTTCTTAGTTGTCTTCCCTATGCTAACCAAATACATTAAGCTGATCCTCAGGTAACGCCCCTCCAAGCACATATATACATCAGTGGAACCAAACCTCATGTTGGACATAGCATGTCTCACTTGGCTTGGATGAACATTACAAAACATGATATTCATAGAAAAGAGATAAATGAAACACCATGCATTAATTAGAAATATAGATTCATACATTGCTCTTTGAAAGAAAAAACTAATAACATAAACTATCTTAGCCTTGAATTAAAATCCAACACAGGAAAGGTAAGCCAAATCTATGGCATAAATCTTCTTTAAAAATTTGATATTGGATCTTTTAAGGTGTAGATGGCACCCCACCAAGGTAAGTCCTGAAAACTTCTATTTTAAATCACTCACTTCACATTCCTTTGCTCCTTGATTAAGCTCCCTTATTCTTTCCTCTTGCGGACATCACGTCCCTAGCCATGCATCCAAAATGGAAAAACACATTATAGTAAGCTGCATTGGGTACTGTTATGACAACATAATAAATTGGAAATGAGAAAAGAAACATTAAACCAATTGAACAATAAATCTTGGATTCACATAATATTCTTTTAGTGGCTAATTATTATGTTCTCTACTCTTATGCATCAACTGTGCTCATGAGCCTCGTAGACTCAACTGATGTTCCACTTGAACTCATGATTTGGACCAAAGTGCCATTAGCTATGCTTCAATTGAACTCATGATTGCACATGTGTGCCACTATGTTCCATTTGAACCGATAAGGCCTGAGGGCTCAACATTAACATGGTGAGGACAAAATAATACAACCCATTACATGATTAATCAATAACTTGACAATTCTTTACTTTAACTGAATCTCATTTTATCATGACATAAGTTCTTGAAAATGAATCTTGAAAGCATAGAGAATATAAAACAACAACGATTTGAGTAATATTAAAATTGAAGTACATAGTTATGCATATAATTCATATTGATCATTATAATAATCATAAGGAGGTAGAAAATCATTATTTACTACTCAAAGTTCATGTATCCACTTACCTAGTTGAGTAGGAACACTGGCTCCTAAGTTCATGACTTTAGGACTTTACTATTTTCCTATCATTATAACCCAAAACCCTAATCGTTATCTTATAAACCCTAATTAGGTTAAGTTTTGAAACCTGAGAAAATAGAGTAAAAAGCATGAGTTCTAACCTAGCTCAAAGGAATGATCTCAAAAAAATGATCAAAAACCATATATTATTCGACCCGATTGTAGTTACCAATAAAAAGATATGAAAATCCCAGTATCGACCAATCAAAAACTAGATGATTCCCATTTATTCTTTTTCCTAAAGCGAGTAAACATAAATTAAAAAACTAAAATACCCTTCAATCCAAAAGGAGGGCTTAGTGCTTGATAGGGGGTATTTCGTAAATCAAATCCTCCTAAAACATTCACCCAAAAATCCTAAGTCCTATGTTTTATTATAGCCTATGTGACACATCAACATAATGATACAAGGATCTCGGGTCACTTTCCCCCTCACCCCAACTCCTGAGACTCTCACAGTCTCTATGGCGTATTACTCCTATTTCTATTTGAGTTAGAAAGGTTTTTCATGAATTGTTATATTAAAACCTTAACACAATGACACCGAGCCCTTCTTACAGCTGCTGCTACTAAGTCAGCTGCTTCTCAGGACTCCCCGACTAATTCTACCATAGAGGCCAATGATAGAAAATAAATCCCCCCCGAACACAGTTTACAACTTTCATCCTCTTAGAGCAGCAAGCTTTAAACCAAACCTTGCCCTGTTGGAGGCTTGGGTGTAGGGGAGGCCTCCAATCTCTTCACCTTGACAGACTGAATTTAGGGAACCAAAACAAGATGATAATTAGTCCTAGAATCTAGTCTCCGACCCAGACATGGCTGAAGAACAGGACTAAAGAAAATGATTCGTGAAAATGAGTAATCAATGAGGGAACTCAAGACTGGGGGCAGTAATATGTTCTTCTTCGTAATTTGAAGTCAACAAAAATGAATCAGGGCAAAACGTTGCGAGTTGACCAAAAAACCAACTCATCTCTGACTACATCGTCGAAGTTTGTTGACCTGCCACCTGAGAAAACTCACGGTAAACTAACAGTGCGAGAAGAACGCACAAAGGGTCAGGGTTCTTACTGCAAAACCTATTGGCCAGAGACAGCCAGAGATGGGAGCACCAGTCCGTCGCCGATGGATCTGAAGATGGATTCTATGGGGGGGATCCATGCAGGTTCAAACCAAATTAGCGGAGAAGAAATGCTCTCCAATGACCAGAGATGCTTACAAGACCCTCGAACACCACCACAAGGTGACACCCAAGGATCTATAAACGACGTCGAAAGGGAAGGGAGAAGAAGGATTGGGTGTTTTCTGAGTGAGGTGATTTAGGGTTAGCAATCATATATATAGGTTCATTTTAGGATGATGAAGCCATTAGGATCAAAATCCCTCTTTGGTGTGCACAAGGAACTGAGACAATTGAAGATTCTTGGAGGGGATCAGACTGTGCCAGAGTCTAGTAGAGGATGGGAGGTAGGAGATGAAGCGTTGACCCTTGGATCTTCATCCAACGGTCGTTGTGACCTGCACATAAGTGAAATTAAAAAGGGGGCGTGTGAGCTATCTATAACCCCAAACTTTGGGTGAAAATCATCTAAATGCAAATAATATAGTGTGACATTGAATAAATTCGAAATCTTATGAAATTGATCTGATTTAACCAAAAATCAAGGTTATATAGGTTCCAACTATATAGAACTTCCAAAAATCTTTTGTGGGGCCAAAGAAGGTCAAAAAGCTATCAAATTTTGACCATGGTCCCCTATTAACCTCTAGAACATTAATATGAGATGAAATTTTCTAATTTCTCAACAAAAAGCCCTAAGTAATTTAATTAGGTTTAAACCCTCATAAATCCTATCTAAATCATGTGAATAACATTATCTTGCCAAATTGGCCATGATGCTTGAACCATCATAATCTTTTTAATATAAGTTCATTGCATCACTTATTATACCCTAAAAAGGCATAAATAACATCCCAAGGTATTTTGAACCCATAAAGGAGTCAAATTTTGTGGTACTTGGAATTAAATACTTAAAGAAAATGAGGATGTGACAATCATGTCCTACTTATAAAAGTTTCATCCTCGAATCTTCAGGGATTGAAAATCTCTGGGTATTTCTTTATCATTTCATCTCTATGCTCCCAAGTAGCTTTGTCAAGATTAAAGTTCCTCCATTAAACTTTAACTAGAACAATATCCTTGTTCATTAACTTCTTGGCTTGAACATCTAGAATCATCGACAACAAATCTTCATAGGAAAGATCTTCCCTTATCTCAAAAGGCTCGTGAGCTAGAAAATGAGATATATCCTTGATGTATAACCTTAAAAAGGAATCGTGAAATAGATTATGTATTTGTTCATATGTCACTGGTATTTCTAACCTATAAGCACTAACTACCACCCTATCAATGATCTCAAAAGAAACAATGTAACTAGGGCTAAGCTTCCCCTTGATCTTAGATCTAGCAATAGATTTGATGGGTTTGACTTTCAAGAAAACATGATCACCCACATTGAACTCTTTGTTAGACCTATGAGCATCAACATACTTCATTTTGTTGGTCTTGTGCAGTCTTCATCCTCTTTCTAATGCAGTTGGAAATTTGCAATTAAGACCCTAAACTTATTTTATTTAAAATTTGGGGTGTTACACCTCCCTTCCCTTCTCATCCCTTTCCTTTCCCTCTCCTTCATTCACTATGTACCAAACATGTGTTATACAACACATGTTAGTATATTGCCTTTAAGGAGAACTATCTATTGGTCTAGCAACATGTACAACACATGTTAGTATATGTATATGCCTTTAAAATTGTTGTTTTAATATGTTCATTAAGTTTTAGGTATACTTTTGATATTGGAAACCTAATGAACATATTAATTGGTTAACAATAGTCTGGATGAGCATGTTTAGCTTGTAAATTCATGAGAATTAATTAGTTCATTTGTGTATATATAATCAATGGATGACATTTGAACCTTGGATATCTATAGATATCATTCACTATGTACTACATGTATTATTTCAGTTACCATCATCCAATTATGGCTACTTTCAAATTCACCTAAATATTGTCTACAACATTTTCCAATCAATGTCTATCTTGGAGCAAGAGTTGGACAAATCAAAACTAAGACTCCAGAAAATAAGAATTACTTTTTACTCTAAATAAGACTTTGCGACAATTCATGATAGAGATATAAGTTTGATCGAGCACCTCTTTGTTGAACTATGCATTTGACTGAGACACCCCAGCCAAATCTTATTCAAATAAAATCGAGTTTTTCTCTATTTTTCTTGGGCAATGCTCCCCTAGTCAACCTGAGGGTTCAACCAAGAACATAAAACTCATAGTTTCACATAAAGAGTATATTAATCACTTATTTAGTCACTACAAAATAAATTTGACTAGTCAAAAGGATTAGATCACCTTATAGAGTGTCCAATAGATTTTTTAATACCCCTATTGTAACGTCCCAATATTTGAGGAATCAAATCAAATGATCTTTAAAGGAATGATTGGGCTATACATATCACCAAGGTACACCTTCTTTCTAGGGAGCCCATCACTAAGAACTCAAAATTTAAGCATGAATGGCTTGGAGTAGAACTAGGATAGGTGACTAGTCGGGAAATTGATGCCAAATTATGCACGAGTGAGGACAAAGCATATAATTAAGGCCAATGGTAGTTTGTGGGGGCAATCATCATTCCTGACACTTTTCTAGAGCCTTGGGTAGTGGGCCCAGATGTTACAAATGGTATTTGCACCATAACCCTTCAAGTAGGTGAGACCCACATGGGCTTGTGGCATTCTAGTCTTGATTTGTCTAGTTCAGACATGTTAGAAATATATATCCATGGTGATGTAGACACCCTTAGACTGGTAGTTGTGATTCGGAGCCGGGTGTCTGTGGGCCATTTTTTGTCTACACTTAAATGAGGAAACATTATGAGGTTCTATAGTTTATCCTTGATGAGGAAGTCAAGAGTCTAAGTGGGAGGATTGTAATGTCTCAGATATAAGGCCTCAGATCAATGATCCTAAAAAGAATGATTGGGCTACCCATATCACGAAGGTGCACCTCATGTTTAGGGAGTCCATTATTAACACCAAAGCTAAGTTTGCTCGGCTTGGAGTACTACTAGTATGGTCAACCAGTCGGGAAGTTGATTCTGACTTGTGCGTAAGCAAGAACAAAGCATGTAGTTAAAGCTAGGTGGTGGTCTATGGGGGCCAGTCATAATTCTTAAAACTCTACTAGAGCATTGGATAGTGGGCCCTGGCGCTACACATATTATTACACCCCTTTCAAGAATATAGGCACTAGCAAAAACACTAATTGTTGGGAAATATAACATCAAATAGGAAGCAGAAACAAATAAAGTTATCTACTATATTCCTCACTAACAAACGATCACATCAACAACTATGTAATGAGAATGATGGTTTACGAGGTCATACCTGATCTCAGAGCAAGTCTAACGAATGTTCCCTCATTTCACTATGCAACTTTCTTCAAGTCACACTCAGATAGTGTCAGCAGTAGCTCCTCGATAATCACCACTGACAGTAGTTTGACGGTGTCCTCCTAGTAGGAAAAGCTCCTTGCCTCTATGGTAGTACATACAGACAACCAAGAACTCCTTTCGTTCTAGTAGAACTAACAAGAAGGATTTTTCTCTCTCATTGGTGTACTAGAACCAACTTGCTTTCCCACAATTGTTCTCCCTTTCTATCACTCCCTTTATCGGGTAGGACTTGCTTGGGTTCTCTCAGTTACCACAACTAGAGAAGATAAAAAATTGTCAGAGGCAATTGAGTTGTGTTTGAGAAGCCCCCCAGTACCCCTCTATTTATAGGATGGTTAGGATCGAGGGTCCCATCCTGAGTAGGAGCAGAAGGGACCAGATTTCATGAATTTTCGAAATCTACAAGCAGCGAAATGGTTAGTCCATAGGTGAACGAATAGGTTGACATGTGAATTGATCAGTTCAACCCTTGAATTGGTTGTTCATCATGTTTCAAATCAAAACTGTATTGGAAATTAATATCCAATTAAATGCACAATATGAATTAAGCAGAAATCCTTGAATCAATCAAACTTATTCACCAACCGCTTGGTTTACAACCCTAGCCAGTTGGTTCATGGACTTGATCCAATCTGTTCACTTCCTACAGCGGCCGATTCATTGTCTAAAATTTCCAATTGACACGACTTTTCCGTGCGTATAACGCAAGTGTACGCGTCAATGTAATATAGGCCCTTGTGAGGCCCGAGTCGAACTTAGGGACACTGAATTATCGGAGACTACTACTAACTACTTGTAATCATCTAGAGCGATTATAAAGTTGGAAGTGGTTGTAAAATTAAAAGAAAATGAAATTAAACAAAGCAAAACAATCGATTAAAGGTTTAATTTAATCAATTCAAGTGGAAATATTTAGGATTGCAGTTTCACCGTGGGTTATCATTGTATGAATTTCTATATAGAAACTCAAATTTATCTCTCTATCCGGGTAGTGGCCTGTAGTCAGAATTGCCCACTATCGTGGTACAATCCACTACCTATGTCTAGGTCAGTTCCACCGTCGTAATAACCTATACCCTAAACTAGGTGCATTAGAATCGACCTCTGGGTATCCACCATTAACCTTACACCACCTTGTTCAAGGGGTTTGTGAATTAATGTGAATTTCATCTCTTTTCAACCGTTAATGCTTCTTTCAAAGCAATTAAGGGCATTAGATTATTATTATGGTGATCAAGCATAACAATATAATTGAGGAAATGAAATTATACCACGGATTTAAGAGATAAATGATGAATTACTATGATAAAAATGTCGTACAATGCTTCCCCGGGTTACTCCCGGTCCTAAAGATAAAGGGGATTAGCCTCACATGTTCATCTCAGAGAAAAACATGGTAGAGAAAAGGGGAAACATGGAGAAAAATGTGATTGAGTGGTGAAACCCATGAACAGAGAAGATCCAAGCGGTCCTTGGCATAGAATGCACAATCTCCGGCCTTTCGGAATTGGAAAACGTCTTCTTCAGCATCTGGAATGGCTGGGGCGTGCTTTTGGGCTCCGTTCTTCTCTCCCCTCCTTCTCGGGACGTGTGCAGTGGCTAATGACGTGATGGATTGCTCTTGGCCACCGTCATTAGGTATATCCCCCAAGTTAGGTCCTCAAAATATCACAGCCGTCCGATTTAGATCAATCTGAAACCAACTTGTATCTGACGGTGTCGATACTATCGACGCGAGTCGATAGTATTGACCTTACGCAATATCGACTGATCTTCTTTTCTTTTCTCTATCGCGAATGATGCGAGCTTGATACCATCGACGAGTGTCGTTGGTATCGACTCTCTTAGGCATCGCTTTTGTCTTTTTCCGTCGTTGAAGCTCCTTGTGTCGATAGTATCGACTTTAGTGTCAATAGTATCGACTATCTTCTCACTAGCAACGTGATGGTACGTCGCTACCATCGACTTCGCTGTCGATAGTATCGACTCTGTGCTGCTCCTTGCGGCTGGCAACCTGTGCTTGTGTCGATGGTATCGACCACTGTCGATGGTATTGATAGTAGCAGATACTCGTTTTTCCTAAAATTACAACACAAAACCACATAAGCCAGAATAAAACATATTATTGTAATCATTTATGCTCAAAATACTAAAATAAGGGAGATTTGACACTGAGAAGGATCATAGACCAAAGTAAATGAATCATGCAATATTAACCACCAAAATGACCAATAACTACATAAAACACAAGTAAAATATGTCTATAAATGCGACTCAAAATCATCACATCAAACTCCCCTAAGCTTGAACATTGCTCGCCCTAGAGCAACAAAACCTTAGAATAGAATTGCGAGGGTCAACTAAAGAACCGATCATCACAACAAACATCACCATATGATCCCCACCGGACATTCACAATCCGACCCTTACTAACCACGGAATGATAATTACCCTAAAGGCGAAAGTAATCATCCATAAAAGATATCTACCTCAAAATTGATGAACACTATCATATAAGGCATTTAACATAATAAAATTTGCCGGTTCAGACTCGGTGCATCTTGTGATCTTCTATTCTACGTTGCTCGCCCTAACTACCATCTACATGGAAGCAACTTTCCTTATATTAATGCGTGAGGATAAAATCACGGTGGCCTACCAATTCGAGCAACGGGTGGATGGAATGGGTGGCTCATGGAAGAAATGGAAGCATTATACGGTTTCAACATGCATAAAGCAACATGACCTAAATGATGCATATGCTAGTGTAAATGACCTAATGCCTACATTTAGGTGGAATGATGCATGCACTACCATTCTGTCTCAAGGCGAGATGGAATATCTAAGATAACAACATCATGTTCTTATTCTTCTAAATATGTAGTGAAAAACATGTTCCTTTCTCCCTCTCATTCCTCTTTACTTCTCAATTCTTTTTTTTTTCATTTTCATTTTTTTCTTTTTTCTTTTCTTTTTGAAGCCCTTATATCCAATAATGACAATGAATTATTTGTCGGGCTCACTTCTTGTTGCATAACTGTATACTTAAGACATTCAGAACGTGTAGAACATGTTTATCACCTTTAGTGTTTCAGAAGAAATAAGATACATGACGTGATCAATATGCATAAAAATATGAATGCAACTACAAAATGATACATGATGCATCTCAATGACATGCACTTTAGGAAAAATGCATGTATACTAATTTATCGTCTTTTTCTTATTTTATGCAAATTATGTGAAAACAACTACAATGCAAGACCTATCTACATGGAATGCAATCAAGGAAATTAAAATCGTAATGTACTTCCAATTCTTATGGTGGAAAATGAAAAACAATGAGGCGGCTAGATCACAAGACTAATTGACTGAACCTTTGAAAATTATTATGTGTCCCTCCTTATTGACCTGTGAGGTAATTAAGAGGTTTCTCTCTCTTACTTCAAATTAAGGTCTCATTATCATTTGGTCAGTTTAGGCTCAAACAACCAATTCCGTCCACTTTTCATGAATCATAGGAATATGCAGTTGTGATGTTCTATTTTAGAGTTGACAAACCCAATCATTTTCTTAAGTTATGTGCTCAAAGTTGAACAACACAGGATTGCGAACACTCAAAAATTGTTAATTTTCCCTTAATTCCCATGTACAAGCAAATGAGATGACACATGACTTACGACATCCACAATTACACTAGATAGAGTGTGGATCCTAAAAACAAACTAAAGAAATGCAAGAACTAAATGACAAGAAGTAAAATAATAAAAACTAAAAAGCAAAAAAACTAAAGGATAGAGCTATTCCAACTCCCCCCCTAAGCTTGAATTCGACTATGGCCTCATAGTAAAAAACAATCTTAAAGGTTGGAACAGAGATACCGATCACTCTTCTGGCGGAGGCGGGTATTGTGGGGTCGTGGGGTCCCAAGATGGGTACTGCCCCTGAAAGCTCGGATCATACTGGGGCATGGGTGGAGGTTGTGGATACCCCCCAAAGTAGTTCTGGCTCCAGTAATGATCATAGAAGGGCTGCTGCATCTCCATCCTATTCAACCTATCATGCATAAACTATTGGTTGTCGAGGATGAGGTGCTCATTTTCAAAGATGGCCCTCTGGTTGTCAAGCAGCCAGTTTGTCGTCTCCTGAATACCGGTATACGCTGTTGTGTGGTGTTGCTGCATCTGCTGGATATCCTCTACAACATGGCATACATTCCTTGCATGGAATAGACATCCTTGCTTTGTTGCGAGGGCTATGGTGGCGGAGGCTGTGAAGAAGAAGATGCACCCAGATGCATGCGTGGAAGCTTCCTAGGTGCCACTCATGCCTGAAGAGGAGTGAAAGCCTCCTCTTCCTCTTCATTCTCGTCACTGTCATTGTCGTTGTCATCGTTGCCACCGTCTTCATCCGAGTCAGCAATGGCTATAATTGGCCATCGAAAATGCTGCGCACCCTCAATATGGAAGACGGGGTCTGGAAGTGAACATTCTTGATATGCTTGGTTGACGTGGCAGTGTGCATAAACCAGGCCATCACGAAGAAGGATGAGGTTGGAGCGGTGCGGGTGTTGCAGGTTCACCTTGCTCCTGTTGGAGAGAGGAGTAAGCTGCTGGAAATTCAACCCAAGGTAGGAGGCCAGCGGTGTAATGAGCCCACCAAAATGAATTGGCGCCTTCCGCATACTCCTCTTTACCGCCAAAACGCGCGTTAAGAAAAACATAACCCAGTTGCATTCTTGGAGCTTCAGTAGCTTGTGCAGGAAAAACATGTCTGTCTCTTGAAACTTGCTGAGAGCCAGATCACCATGACCGAATAAGGTGGTGCAGATCATGCGGTGAAGAACCCGCACGAACGGATGCTTGAAATATGCCACTGCCGTGTTGTGGTAGCTCACAACCTTGCCCAGAGGCACAATCACTAGCTCGGAGAAGATCACATCATAGTCAGTCTGGTTGTCTGGCCTCCGATACTCATTTTGCCCATGGTTCCAGTTGTAGATAGAGTTGAACTACTTGAGGGTGAGAGTATAGTCATTGTTATACAACCAGAAAGAAACACGACCCTTGATCCATTCGTGATCCGTGGTGATGATGTCATTTGGCACGACACAGATGTCCAACGACGCCATGAATTCTGCGACTAGCTCCTTGTATGTTGGCCATTCACCGAAGAATGGCTGGCCGTCGACATGGAACTCCATCTCATCGGGCCTCCTGCCCGTGTGCCTCGCCTACCCTTTCAAGACGTAGGCGAGATTAGCATTGAACCCCAGATTACGTATCATGTCACGGTCGACGTAATGGGTCGGCTCGATCTTGCGCTTCATCTATTCCTCATAGACCTTCTTGACTTCCGTAGACTAATGGATAATCCACGGACGTGGAATGGATGCAGTCGGTGGAGGAACGAACACCGGGATCTCCATCAGTGTTGCGCGTGAAGATGATGCATCAGCAACATGCACCATTGTTGTAGAAGAAGAAGAAACAAAAGAAGGAGCTCGGTGCGGGTCGGAGAAGATAATCTCCGCTCAATGAAGAACGTGCTCCTTGGATGCTCGTAGCCGGGCTCTGATTGCTCTGGAAGATGCATGACAAAAGTGGAGAAGGATTTCTCTGGAGTTGTGACGTAATATGACGACAAACCATCTCTTATATAGCCGTGGCCGGCGCTGCTATACGCCCGTCGATACCATCGACGCGAGTCGATGGTATCGATTCATGTAGCACAATCCATCCGCCGCTGGTATCGACGGTCGTCGATGGCTTGATGTGGGGGCCCAAATCGATGACATGTCGATACTATCGACAGGAGTCGATGGTATCGACCCATCCCACAGATCGACTTTCCTGATGCAGCGATCGTCGTTAATCTCCTCTCGCGGATCGGTGATGTGTCTCGTCGATACTATTGACGCAATTCGATAGTATCTACTTCTGGTTAGGGCAACACCCTCGCGAGGCCCAGCCGCCGCCTTCTATCTAGAACTTGGTCGATACCATCGATAGGCCTGTCGATGGTATCGACTTCACTGAGGCAATTCCGTCTGAAAATCTCTAGAGATCTCAATGGTATCGACATGCATGTCGATACTATCGACCTTGACTTTGAGATCAACCTGTTGGTGTGTCGATACTATCGACGAGGCCGTCGATAGTATCGACCCATTGCGATTTCTGTAGCCACCAACCTGTATCCATCTCGATACCATCAACACAAGGGTCGATGGTATCGACTCTGCCTCAGTCCTGCACATAAAGTGAATGAACCGATACCTTTTTTACACTAAAAATGAAACCAAATCAAATCAAAGTACAAATATGAAAGAAACTAACTAAGCTACCAATGGCTGGGTTGCCTCCCAACAAGCGCCCTTATTTAACGTCTTAGGCTAGATGACATGAAGCTCATCATGCATCCGGAAGTGCAATGAGTTTGACCTCATTCACTTTCCCTGTGTAATCTTCACCAAAGTATAGTTTCAATCATTGTTCGTTGACCAGGAATGTTGTCTCACCATCACGCACCATGATTGCGCCATGTGGCCGGACTTCCTCTACAGTGAACGGTCCACTCCATCTGGATTTCAATTTCCCAGGATGCATCTTCAACTTGGAGTTGAACAAAAGTACATGATCTCCTTTCTTGAAGACGCACATCTGAATATGGCGATCATGAATCAACTTTGTTCGCTCCTTGTAGATCCTCGAGCTTTCATATGCATTCATCCGCAGCTCGTCAAGTTCATTGAGCTCAAGAAACCTTTTCTTCCCCGCTTCATCATAGCACAAATTTAACTTCCTCAGCACCCAATGCACTTTGGGCTCCAATTCCACCGGCAAATGGCCAATTCCACCGACAAATGGCAGGCCTGACCATAAGCCAACCTAAAAGGCGTAGTGCCTATAGGTGTCTTAAACGCCATCCTATACGCCCACAAAGCATCCGGTAGTAGGGTGCTCCAATTCTTTCTCGTGGAAGCCACAGTGCGCTCCAAGATCTTCTTAATCTCCCGATTGGAGACCTCTACTTTCCCCTGTGTTTGCGGGTGGTACGGGGTACCAATGTTGTGCTTTACCCCGTATTTTCTCAACAGTGCTGCGAACTTTTGATTCTGGAAATGCGTACCACCATCACTAATGATCATTCTTGGTACACCAAACCTGCAGAAAATATATTCTTTGACAAACCTACACACTACATTAGCATCATTAGTCCTTGTGAGTATTGCCTCTACCCACTTCGACACATAATCAATAGCTAAAATAATATATAAGTTAGAATTTTAGGACACAAAGGGTCCCATAAAATCTATACCCCACAAGTCGAACACCTCTACCTCTTAAAATACATTGAGGGGCATCTCTTGTCTTTTTGAGATGTTACCTGCCCTTTGGCAGGAATCACATTGCCGCACAAAATCATAAGCATCCCTGAATAAAGTAGGCCAATATAGGCCACTTTCAAGTACTTTGGCTGCAATGCGAGAACTAGCGTGGCGGCCACCCGTCGGTAGTGTATGGCAATGACGAAGAACACTTTCGTATTCCACCTCCGGCACACACCTACGTAAGACACCATCCCTGCACTACTTCAACAAAATCGGGTCATCCCAGAAATAATAATGCAAAGAATGGAAGAATTTCTTCTTCTCTTGGTATGTCCAATCATCCGGGATAATCTTACAGGCAAGATAGTTAACAATGTAAGAAAACCAAGGGTCTTTCGATTTCACTTTTAAAAGTTGTTCATCTGGAAATGTCTCGGTAATGGGTATGTGCAAATCCTTTTCATCTACCCTCTCCAACCTAGACAAATGGTCCGTGACCAAATTTTCAATGCCCGCCTTATCTTTGATTTCAGTATCAAATTCTTATAAAAGTAGGATCCACCTAATCAATATAGGTTTGGCATCCTTTTTCTCCATCAAATATTTAATGGCGGTGTGGTCCGTCCATTCCACGACTTTTGATCCAACAAGATACTTCCGAAATTTTTCAAAAGCAAAAACAACGGAGAGAAGTTCTTTTTCAGTTGTCATGTAATTCAGTTGAGCGTCATTCAAGGTTTTAGATGCATAGAAAATCACAACTGGTTTATTGTCCACACGTTGTCCCAAAACAGCCCCAACTGCAAAATTGGATGCATCACACATTAATTCAAACGGCTTAATCCAGTCCGGTGTTTGCACAACCGGTGTGGAAATCAGTTTTTCTTTAAGCACGTTGAATGCATTCAAACACTTGCCATTAAAATAAAAAACAATGTCCTTTTCCAACAACTCAGATAATGGTTTGGTGATTTTAAAGAAATATTTTATAAAGCGGCGGTAAAAACCGACATGATCTAGAAAACTCTGAACCCCTTTAACCAAATTTGGTGGGGGCAATTTCAAAATGACTTGGATCTTAACTGGGTCTACCTCCAGCCCTTTGCTAGACACTTTATGTCCTAGTACAATTCCTTCGCTTACCATCATGTGGCATTTCTCCCAATTGAGGACCAAATGTGTGTCCTCACAACGTTACAAAACCTTGTCCAGATTGTATAAGCACTCGTCAAAGGACGCTCCATAGACGGAGAAATCGTCCATAAAAACCTCCAAGCATCGTTCAACCATATCTGAAAAGATGGCGAGCATGCAACGTTGAAAGGTTGCCGGTGCATTACACAACCCAAATGGCATACGGCGGTATGCAAATGTTCCCTAAGGACAAGTGAAGGTGGACTTCTCTTGGTCCTTAGGATCAATAGAAATTTGATTGTACCCCGAATAACCATCAAGAAAACAAAAATGTGATCGGCCAGCTAAACGCTCTAAAATATGATCAATAAATGGAAGAGGGAAATGATCCTTAAGCATAGCAGCATTCAATCAGCGATAGTCTATACATACCCGCCACCCGGTTACCAAGCGGGATGTGACAGGTTCATTTAACATATTATTTGTAACTGTAATTCCCTCCTTTTTAGGGACGACCTGTGTGGGACTCACCCATGTCGAGTCTGATATAGCATAAATGATACCTGCAGAAAGGAGCTTAATCACCTCCTTCTTGACGACCTCCATCATGCTAGGATTTAGTCGACGTTGTGGCTGAATCACCAGCTTGGCTCCCTCCTCGAGCCGAATCTTGTGTTGGCACAATGTCGGGGAGATCCCCTTGATGTCTGCGACTGACCACCCAAATGCACCTCGGTGGTTCTTCAACATAATTAGCAGCTGGTCTTCCTCCTCGGCACTCAGATATGACGAAATAATCACAGGAATCTTCTCTTCCTCAGATAGAAATGTGTACTTTAAGTGCAGTGTCAATGGCTTCAATTCCAACTCTGGCGGGCTGATTAAGTATGATTGAAGCGGTGGTGGGAGTTCGCCAAGGTCTTCATAGTACTTAGCATAAAAACATGGAAGCACCTGAAGCATCTTGGCACACTCCTATAGTGACTTTCTTCTCATCCAATCATGTGTTATATTGACCAAGAAGTCTTCAAGAGGTAATTCAGGATATGCATCAAAAACAGAACTTGCTATTGCCTCATCTTCAATAGAAGGCGGGATGTCCTCCTCTTCATCATTGGGAAAACCCAAAGCTTTGCTAAGGGACACAACCTTGGTTTGCTCCATGATGTCAACTGCCAATGTCCCTTTCTCTACCTTAGTCATTACATGAGCCATATCTAAAAATGGCTTCCCTAGACAGAGTGAGATATTGTGATCAAAATGCTTTGCCATACGGCATTGCTCCGTAGCTTTAGATGACGTAATGCTGGAAGGCATGACCATCTCGAACCGATTGTCGGTGATACCTAAGGTCAAACGACCTCTCCCCATCTCAAGTATCATGTCAGCTGTAGCTTGGAAGGGTCGTCCAAGTAATAACTCATTGCCCTGTTCATCTTGCATCTCCATTACGACAAAGTCTGCTGGAAACACAAACAGATCCACTTTCACCAAAACATCTTCGCAAATTCCATAGGGCTTCACCACTGAATTGTCCGCGAGCTGTATCATCATGTTGCTCGGCCTCGACTCTTTTAATCCCAGTTTCTTGAATGTAGAGAGGGGCATCAAGTTTATGCTTGCCCCGGAGTCACATAGCGCTTCACCAAACTTCACCTTTCCAATGTAACAAGAGATATTGAAGCAGCCCGGATCCTACCTCTTCGGTGACAATGTGCCCATGATGAAGGCACTCACTTGCTCCTTAAGAAATACAACCTCCGTGTTAGGGATCTTCCTCTTCTTAGTAATGATGTCTTTCAAAAACTTGCCATAAGAGGGAATTTGCTCTATTGTCTCTATTAACGGGATGTTGACTGAGAGCTTTTTGAAACTGTCTAAAAACTTCTTGAACTGGGCGTCCACTTTCCTTGCTTTCACACTATTCGGATATGGGACCAGGATAACCTGTGCCCTTTGATGCGGCGGCACATAAGGTGTCCTTTTCTGTGTCTCCTCCTCAACAACAATGGGCTCCGCAGTGACATCCTCTGCTATTTCCTCAACTGGCTCTTCAACCGAGTTCGGCAATTCCTCAATGGCCTCACCTTCAGTTTCTACTTGGGGTTTGCTTGGTTCATCGGCCCTGGGGTTTAAAAGATTCTTACCACTCCTCAGCAAGATTTCCTTTGCCTGTTGGTTTCCTCCTGGAATGTTTGTGTTACCCGAAAAACCTTGCTGCGCTGGCTTCTTCAGATTGGCTATCTCAGTTGCCAATTGCACCATAGACGTCTCTATCGTCCTCATCTGACCCCCATGGCTCTGCAATGTATATCCAAACAGATTCATAAATTCCCCCTGTTGCTTGATTTGCTGACCAAAAGTGTTCATAAGTTCTTGATTCTGCTTTATCACTTGGTTGAGAAACTCCGTGCTCTTATCCTCCACCACTGGCTGGGGTTTTGCATCTGGATCCTGCAAAAAGTTATTTGGATCCTTCCAAGAAAACTTCTTGTCTTTCCTCCATGAGTAATCATTATTTCTGTAACCTTGCTGCTGGCGTATGAATTTGACTTGGGCTTCATCCTCGGATTCAGTATCTTCTTTTGCAAGCAGTTTCTTCGCTAAAAGGTCCATCTTCTCATTCAGCTCTTTGATGGCCTTTGACTCCCCCGCAACTCGTACGTGCTCAACGGCGTCTCTTTCGCCCCAGGATTGCTTCTTGGCCATGTTCTTAAGGATTTCCCAACAGCTCGTGTCTGTGTTGTTCAAAAAGAATCCTGAGCCTACGGAATCTAAGTTACTTCTATCATGCTCGGAGAGAGAAAAATAGAAGATTTTGACCTGTTTCTCCTTGTCAAGCCCATTATGTGGGCACCTCGTAAGCATGATCTGAAACCTTTCCCAGGTCTCAGAATAAGTCTCTCCTGCCTTCTGGGTAAAATTGTGGATTTTCCTGATCATGTAATTGATCTTCTCGGGCAGGAAGAACCTTTCAAAGAATACCTCCACCATGTGGTTCCACGATTCCACAGATTCATCGTCAAGATTGTGCAACCATTCTCGTGCATTTCCTACCAGTGAACTCGAGAACAACTTTAGGTAGATGGCCTCCTGTGGGAATCTATCAATTTTAATCATGTCACAATTCTCCACGAATTGGCTTGTATGAGTGACTGGGTCTTCATTCTTTAGCCCATGGAACACATTTGACTTGACCAAGTTGATTAATGCAGGGTCAATCTTGTAAGTCAGAATGTTGATAGCTTGCTTCTTTATTGGCCCCTTTGACACAGATGAAGAAGAAGCCTTGATCTTCTCCCATATCGTTTGTTCCTCTGCCATTTCTTTAGGTTCAGATTCTGAATCTGTTTCTTCAAAATGGTCTTGATTGTACTCATCCTCATCATCAGGTCCCGACAAGGGAACCTCTGGTGTCTGTTGCGTGTAGTTGGTGCTACGCATCTGCACCATGCACAGGTACCTGCAAAATGGTAAATTGAGTTTAGTACCGTGCTAGACAACTACAAAATGCGAAAGATAAGATGTGAATTTAAAAAGTGGAAATAAAATGTAAAATAAAAAAGTGGCCTAGAGTGGACGCTTGCAACACTCGTAGTGCCGACAATTGCCGTGTCCCCGGAAATGACACAAAAAACTTGACACGACTTTTCCATGCGTATAATGCAAGTGTACGCGTCAATGTAATATAAGCCCTTGTGTGGCCCGAGTCGAACTCAGGGACACTGAATTATCGGAGATTACTACTAACTACTTGCAATCAGCTAGACTGATTATAAAGTTGGAAGTTGTTGTAAAATTAAAAGAAAATGAAATTAAACAAAGCAAAAAAATCGATTAAAGTTTTAATTTAATCAATTCAAGTGGAAATCTTTAGGATTGCGGTTTCACCGTGGGTTATCATTGTATGAATTTCTATATAGCAACTCAAATTTATCTCTCTATCCGGGTAGTGTCCTGTAGTCAGAATTTCCCACTGTCGGGGTACAATCCACTAACTATGTCTAGGTCGGTTCCACCATCGTAGTAACCTATACCCTAAACTAGGTGCATTAGAATCAACCTCTGGGTATCCACCATTAACCTTACACCACCTTGTTCAAGGGGTTTGTGAATTAATGTGAATTTCATCTCTTTTCAACCATTAATTCTTCTTTCAAAGCAATTAAGGGCATTAGATTATTATTATGGTGATCAAGCATAACAATATAATTGAGAAAACGAAATTATACCAAAGATTTAAGAGATAAATGATGAATTACTATGACAAAAATGTCATACAATGCTTCCCCGGGTTACTGCCGGTCCTAAAGATATAGGGGATTAGCCCCGCATGTTCATCTCAGAGCAAAACATGGTAGAGCAAAGGGGAAACATGGAGAAAAACGTGATTGAGTGGCGAAACCCCTGAACAGAGAAGATCCAAGCGGTCATTGGCGTAGAATGCATGATCTCCGGCCTTTCGGCATTGGAAAACGTCTTCTTCAACGTCCGGAACGGCTGGGGCATGCATCTGGGCTCCGTTCTTCTCTCCCCTCCTTCTCGAGACGTGTGCAACGGGTAATGATGTGATGGATTGCTCTTGGCTGTCATCATTAGGTATAATCCCCGAGTTAGGTCCTCAAAATATCACAGCCGTCTGATTTAGATCAATCTGAAACCAACTTGTATCTGACGGTGAGTCGATAGTATCGTCCTTCTACGGTATCGGCTGATCTTCTTTTCTTTTCTCTGTCGCGACTGATGCTAGCTCGATACCATCAACGAGTGTCGATGGTATCGACTCTCTTAGGCGTCGCTTTTGTCTTTTTCTGTCGCTGAAACTCCTCTTGTCGATAGTATCGACTTTAGTGTCAATAGTATCGACTTTAGTGTCAATAGTATCGACTATCTTCTCGCCAACAACCTGATGGTATGTCTCTACCATCGACTTCGCTATCGATGGTATCGACTCTGTGCTGCTCCTTGCGGATGGAAACATGTGCTTGTGTTGATGGTATCGACAGTTGCAAATACTCATTTTTCCTAAAATTACAACACAAAACCACATAAGCCGGAATAAAACATATTATTGTAATCATTTATGCTCAAAATACTAAAATAAGGGAGATTTGACACTGAGAAGGATCATAGACCAAAGTAAATGAATCATGCAATATTAACCACCAAAATGACCAATAACTGCATAAAACACAAGTAAAATATGTCTATAAATGCGACTCAAAATCATCGCATCACCAATGTTGGTTCAATTGACCTGATATATTGAAAGGATTGGTTCAACACTTGAACCGGCCAGTTCACAGTCCAGTCAGTCAATATTCAATCAATGTTGTTTAAATTGAATACCTAACTCTTTAGTAATCAAGTTTAGACCATATTCATGAGTGAAATCCTATTCCAACTGTATCCTATGTGTGTGACCCTATAGGTTCTAAGTTACATTTGGCAACGAATGTCTATAATTCATTTCTTACATCACAAGCAAAGAGCAGCGTCTAGTAACACATCATTTCTACCCAATTAATCTGGAAAGTTGTAGAAAAACTTCAACATAAAATCTGTAATTGGTCTTATAGTCATTATATAATTACTTTGTCTCTGATATCTGAATTGAACTCGTGGAATGGAATCATCATCCTCTCAATGTTCAATCCATGTTCGTTGATCTAGATGATACTGTCTAAAATATATGTGGCCTCAATATCATATATTGATCCACATGTGCATGCACATGCTTTTTGCAATCTCGCTTATCAAGTGGACATCATATAAAACTCTCGTAGGAGGGACAAATCCCATCTGCATCACTCACAGTCATTCCCATGTTTCACAATGCATCTGATCATCACCTTTATGGCAACCCTTATTCAAGATCATGGTGGATGACGTCAAAGTACATTGAACGACATGTGATGAGTGTAGTCATTTTAGGTCTAAGAACCACAATCACCACCTTCACTATGAGAGATGATTATGACCACCAACTATGGTTTCCATGTGTCACTCTCAAGGTAGGTCTGTCTGATACATTGTTCTCCAACAAGTTTGTATGTGTTTGGTCTAATATCACATATCATGACTGATGAGACTCCGTCATCAATCAAAACACGTTCTAGTCTTATGTGTTATTGTTGTCTATCAACCTTCCACAATAACATATGACTAGAGACATAAAAAGAATGTACATACTCGTAACATCCATATGATCTCGTTGTTGAAGTCATCAACCCAAAGACATCATCATTGATCAATGTCATTCGTTACACATTCATTACATTTCCTCATTATCTCATAACTGAGTGAAACAAAAAATTGGAAGTTTGTCTTTATTATAAATCAAATATAATTACATTGATATGCCATTACAATCATCATATGATTGGCTCTATAGGCATACATACCAACAGACTCCCACTTGCACTTAGAGCCAAACACCCATGAATCTTATTCTCAATGATGTAAACATGTCCATCATGTTTTTGTTGCACATGTTCTAATCCAATGGGTTAGTAATATTTTGTGTTTAGATGGTATATTGCATGTTTCACATCTCTTCACGGTATGATGTTTTATATAAGATGGAATTTATGTAGTATGTTATCTGATATTCCTACAGAACTAGTGTCTCGATTGTTGTCATAGTATTTGTAGTGTGTCATGAATGGTTGGAACACCTCACAACTTAATCTATATGAACTTCTAGATCCATACAATGTTCACCCTTATGTTCATAACACTAGGACATATGACTTCTATCATAGAATAAAAATAATGGTCTATAGTTTGGAACTCTTTCCAACTTATAACTCTTCTTTTAAGATTAAACACAGTTTTATATTGTGATCGTTCTTTGTCATTTCAGAAACTTGCATCAGTGTAACCCTTTACACCCAACTCTTTCTTATTACCATAGTGCATTCATTGATACATAGTACTTCTCAACTACTAATGGATTTTCTTTATGGTATTCCAATGACCTTCATTGGATTCTAACTAATATCATCTTGTCATGTCCAATGCAAACAAGATAATGGGATGAGTACATTATATTGCATACATGATAGATCCAAATGTAAATACATATGGCATCTCTTCCGTTCTTCACAAGGATCAGAACAATGGGTTATTTAGAGACTAATACATGTATCATGGACATGTTTTCTCTTGTTGAATCCTTCATGTTGATCCCTTTTAGCATCTTGCCAATATATGTGCTCATACTTAAGAAACTTACCAAAACTATCTCTATAGATCTCAATTCGTATCACATAAGATGTTTCACCTATTCCTTCTTAAAGAAGGTGATTTCCATGCCATGTTTCAATACTTAGTATTGAAATATTTTTCCTCATCAATATTATGCTCCCACTAAATCTTTTTTAATAACATATTTCATCTTTTATCTTGAATCAAGTGAAAAAATTTGACTGTCTTGTCAAAGCAAAAGAATCCAGCTTCAGATGCTTATTTCAACCTCTAGATTGATCATTTTAGCTTATAGACTTTATTTGCATTAATGGAGTTATAAAACCTTTAGGATGTGTCACGTACACATCCTCTCAAATATTTCTTTTAAGGAATGTTGTTTTAATCTCCATATGACAAATTTCATAGTGTGAGGAGTGGGATCCTAGATGGGAACCACACCCTACTAAAAATTTGAAGAATAGAACCTCCAGTCCAAACACACCCAAAAAGGTATGATGGAGTGGGTGTAAAATTTTCAAATCTTATTAATCGTATTCAAAACAACCAAAATGTAGCAGCGGAATAAAAACATTGACTATATTCAATTTCTCTTAAGGTTACAATGGAACGTCATAATCTCCCACAAAGGGCTTACATGCATGATGCAACATAAGGATCCAAGATAATGGGAAGTCTAAACCATAAAAACTTTGTATCCAAGCTGTAAACTCCTCAAGCTAAGTCCATAACTTTATACCATGTCTTCCATGTCCTTCACTTAGGGTTGGAAGCATACCCCAACAAGAAGAGAAAAATAGAGAACATCAACAAAGGCTATTATGTGCGCCCTAAAAAGTAAATTGAGCAATATATGGAATAAAGGACATCAAATAAAGTGAAGCTTCTCATAGAAGAGATAAGTATCACACAAATGGGTATCAAGAGAAAAGAATCAAAATAAAGAAGATACTTTCCATAAAACAACATAAAAAGATTTTGCCATATATATACATCCACTACCATGGTGGGAAATGAAGCACATATCGAGAAAGTAGGGCACACACCCCACAATCATCATCAATAACCTACATACATGTGAGATAAGCGTAACACTAGAACAATATAAAGACAAAGTCAGCCAAATATCACAAACTTGAAACCTGATAGAGAATGACGTACTGCCAAACTCCCAATATATAAAATGCAACCAAACCTCAAAAATTTGAAACCCGAGTATGGGCCCCCCTCCATCCCAAAAGCGCATACTGCTCGAGAAGGAAATTACACATCTGCCCATAAACAAAACCAATGCATTTACACTACTCTAGTGCTATTGAATCACATTACATGTTTAATGTAGAGGCAAGTAAAAAGTATAGTCAAAATTATATAATGTTTCCATCACACAATGGACAACACATACATCCACATGCAAGTGGGAACAAGATATCACTTATCAACAAATAAACATCCACCTCAAAGTAGGTACATAGAATCAAATAAAACCAACATGCACCGAGGCATAAGATAAGAGTCCAAGAGAATATCCATGATCACAAGATCAGTAACAAATAAGATAGTTCATATGAACCATGATACTCAAGAGAAAAGACATATTGTGTATGCTACTGTCCATAGGACCACGATAATGAAGAAATATAGGTTAATTTCTCAACATAGAATAATAATGGATACAACATACCTCACTCCAGAGTCTATAAAAATCCAAGTTACTTATAGATCCAAGTCTAGGCCTCCAAAGAACCTATTAATCATATATGTAAATTTTAGGTCAATTTCACATTGATTATTCAAACCCCAAAAATCACCTTTTTATTATTAGTGAATTAGGTTATCAAAACCATGTCAAGTTTTAAGTTACCTTTTTCCGAGTTCAAAGCATATTTTATTATATTTTTTTGACTTAAAAATATTTATTTATGAATTTTGCAAATTACTACTTATTTAGGAAAATCCATTAAAATTCATATATTAATACGATTGGAAGTAGGAAAAAAAATGATATCATTGTGTAGAGAAAAATCATATGGTCCAAAAGCATATTTTTATGTAATTTTTGGACAAACTGGAAATAAGTTATGAGTTTCAAAAAATCTAACCAATCGGAAAATTGTAAAAAGCCACTTAAATATTGCAAATCATTTTCATATAAAATAGAGTGACATAGCCCAATCCAATTTGTCCAGCTATCCTAGACCTCCAAAATGTTTGGCACACAACTCAACATGGTGAAAAAATGGTCTTATCTGTAATCGAAAAAGAAAGCAGTGAAGAAAAGAGAGGGGTAGATCGGGTAATCCTTGAAGGGCCATCTTCCTCCCTCACACAACAATGGCACACAACACCGCAACTACTAGCCAACTTGAATCCCAGATCCTAGGGAATAGCAGGCCATCATAGCAGAACACTGAGATCGCCATTGCACTCCTCGGTGCTAGCCGAGCCCATTGATCCTCAAGAAGAGTCTCTGCAACGACCAAAAACTGAAGGGTAGTCCTCGCCATACGTGGTGCACAAGCACACACACAAAAGACCAATGAAGAGTGGAAAACATAAACTGATCGACCAAGGAAAACACCAAACCTAACATTTCATTTGAGGCTGAAAAATGAAACTTTTGATTGTGGTAACATCTAAAATAATGAAGTGTAGACCGTAGATTTCTCTAGGGTACTGTCACTAGCTAAAAGAGGGAAAACTGACCTTCTTCTCATGGGGCCAAATAATAGGTTGACAGACCTTTGCAAGGGCACACTGATTGATCCCGAATGATCTTCTGGGAGTTCTGAGGTATGGAACTCACTGTTGATCACATGAAGGTAGCATCTTACCAGCTAAACTACAGTGACAACAAAGACACAGACAACCCAAGTAGGGAAGACAAAATTGGGAGTAGGTCATGTCAAATTAACACTATAGGATGGTACAAGGGAGTGTAGAGAAGTTCAAGGGCAGATCTTCTAGGGGTGTGAAGCCTTGATGTGCCAAGGAGAGGAAGAAAAGAGAAAAATAGAGGACGAACATGACAAGGGGGTGACAACCTACGAATTGGGGCAATGTTGCTACGAACCTTATAATTTATAGGGTCATCGAATTTGGATGAGGCGAGGAAGATGGAGGAGAAGAAATCAGACAGAAAGGTGAAGAGGAGAGGAAGCAATCTAAGAAGGTAGTCGCGAGAAATTGGTTTCCCAATCCTCCTAGAGAAACAAGAAAATAGAGGTAGGGGAACCTACAGTAGCCATACAATCAGATATCCAAAAACCAGAAAAGCCCACACATATAAATAAAATAAAATTAGTCACATGACAAATATATAAAATCCTAAATCAAGTTGTACTAAAGTGTCAATGCATTTATATCCCTTTTTCTTTTTCTTCTTTTAAGGGTGCAAACAAACTCCAAATTGGATGAAATTTTGCACAGTGGCTAATCAAGGCATGTAGATTCTGATATTAAATTAGATTTGCCTTTTGAATTCTTTTGGTGTGTTAAATAAATCAAATACTATTTTCTCTTTCCTCCTACATTAATGATATTAGGATCATCCAAATTTGATGAAACTTCACCCAAAGTCATATTAAGAGCCATGAATACAAATTTGTGATCAATGTTACCTGTTGGAGTTGTTTGTATATTTATTTAATATTTTGAAGGTTCTACACACTTTCTCTCTCCTAACTTCACATGTATATTAAAGATTATCCAAGTTATATGATAATTTACCTAAAGGCTATTTTTGAGGTAAATATTACAAATATAAGATTATTTTCCACTTTTGGAATCATTAAGTATTTTATTTGATATTTTAGGGGAAACATGGACCTTCCCTTTCCAAATGAATTAAATTAATTATTATTATGTGAATAATGTGAAACTTGACTCTCAAGGCAATTGGGACCCAAGAAATACAATTTTTAACTTAGATTCCACTTTTGGGGTTTCCCTTGATGAGTTATGACATAAATAACCAAGAAACACAATTTTTAACTTAGATTCCACTTTTGGGGTTTCCCTTGATGAGTTATGAAATAATTAATATTTATGACCAATATTATCCCATTATCATACTATTTCACTATTATCATTAGTGCTCATCCAGTTAGGTTCCTTATCTTCATATTATCACCAAAAGAGTTTTGTGACATATTTTATATATCCGTTATCATTCTAAGACTAATGTGAAAACATTGGGTTACATTAGGGTGATATACTCATGCATTAGTTCATTAGTATTTTACTAAACATCTTCTTAGGTCTAACCTCAAACTTGTTTGGCTAATTCTAAGAGATCAAACTTCTAGGGTAGGGTTCAAGATTCGGTATGTTACACATAGTCATAATAAGTTGCAAAAGTAAGCATGTCAATTAGTGAAGGGATTTCATCATGTTCAACATTTTGAACTGGTTTGAAATTTATTGCAACCAATATGTCCTCTTATGTTATCCATGTTGATCTTCCTCTTCAAAACCCAACTGCACCTTATGGGTTTCACCCCTCTAGGTAGTACCACCAAGGTCATACCTTATTGTTGAATATGGATTTTATTATGGATACAATGTCCTCAAGCCATTTCTTAGATTATGGTCCCTTAATAGTTCTTAATTGATTATTGGATCATCATGTTATGACCAACTCACATCTTTTATAAGGCATAGGCTTCACAATCTTTTAGTCTCACACATGTTCTACTAGAACTATGAGTTTTGTGTTACAGAGGGAACTTGAGATTACACAAGAATTAGTGATTCTCCTTATTCCCATTGTACCTCCTTAGTTTCAATGTTTTTCTGTTGATCTTACACTTCTCAAGCTCTACTTTACTCTCATTGATTCCTTTGGAATTCAGCCATCCTAACAACAAATACTTTTGCTATCACATTGACATAAGTAGTGTTCCAACAAACTAGCACTTATGTGATTAAATATTTTCAAGAAAATATTTTCTTGTATAGTTTTCAATCCTTAAGACATATCAGGACATTCCCATACCATATCACATATGGTGTCTATCAAACCATTTTAGATGGTACATTGTATAAGTGTGAAGCATGTATCATAAAGGAAATTAGAATATTATATCAAATGATAATCACATCATGACTCATCATGATGTGATTCCTACTTTCTGATAAATCATCATGTTTCATGTTGAGTTCATTTTGATAGACTATCACAATCTCTCCAGAAGGTCCTCAAAACTCTTGATATAAAGTATTTCAATATTTATCATATCAGAGCATCTTAATACCTTTGTTAAAATTATTTATGTACTTCATTCATGATCTTCTTAAACACTTCAGAATATTCATGTTTGTATTACACGAAGTAAATCCCATATCTGCTAAGATCATCAGTAAATATAATGAGGTACAAATAACTACCTCTAGTATTTATTCTAAAAGTCTTTATACATCATTATGTACAAGTATCAATAGAATTCTTATTCTCCCACTACATGTAGTGAGAGATGTTTTTGTCATGTTACACATAAATAAGACTTACATGTCTCTTATTGGTTAAGTAATCAAAAGAGTCTAGATGGACATCAACATTTTCTAGAAATACATTTCTCATATATGTGATCTAGATGACAATGATATTGATTGTTTGAGTTATCAAGTTTTAACCTATTTTGTTGTTTAAGTTATACACATTCATCTTTAGACCATTCACATAAAGATCACAAGACATTTGAGGCATTTCCATATAAGATTACATATTTTAAATAAAACCATTAACCACTATTTATTCATGATTATCCTTGTCCATACAAGATGCATAAAGTAAAATGGAATACAATAGTAGTTCATCTAACTCTATTACATTCCCTATTGTCTAAGATAAATTTCTAAGTGTAGAATGAAGTTGCAGCAACTTTCTTTCTACACAGTCCATCCTTGCCATTTCGTGAAGGCTTACTTCTTATCAGATCTTGCATATCAAACACATGTCATATCTACATCCATTATCACATACACATGATGGAGAAGTAATCAAATTTATCTTATAATGTATATAACTAAAATGGAGGTTTATCTCCCCTCCTACTTATTCTTTAGTTCCTCTAGTAGAGAGGGAAATTCCACTTCTAGTGTCTAGGCTGGTGACAGTGGTGACAATTACCTCCCTTATTTACTCCTCCCTTTGCCTTGAGTGTTAAAGACTTGGGTTTCTCACTTGCTTTATAACTCTTCTTATTCTTGCCTTTGATCTTAAGCTTTCCCTTTGGTTTTCTGATCATCATCACAAACTTGATCTTGTCTTTCTTCATTTGTGCCTCAGTTGTTCTCAACATGCCAAGTAACCCTGTCAATGACTTGTCAAAGTCATTCATGTTGTAGTTCATGACGAACTAACTCTATGGTTCTGGTAGAGACTCCAGAATCACATCAGTGGCCAACTCTTAACCCAAGAGGAATCCTACACTATAAAGATTCTCCACATCCCCAATGAGTTTGAGCACATGAGGACCTACTAGATCTCCTTCTACCATGTTACATTTGAACATTGCTTTAGAGACATCAAATATCTCATGTCTTGTCTGATCTTGGAACATGTCCATCAAATGTATGACCATCTCAATAACATCCATGTTCTCATGTTGCCTCTGCAACTCATAGTTCATGGAGAACATCATTAGGCATTTTACATCAACTACATCATCAATGTGCTTCTTGTAAGCATCACTATCATCCTTAGGTGCATTGCAAAGAGGTTCATCTGGGTCTAGTGTCTCCAGGACATAGAGCTTGCGCTCCTTTGTGAGAACAATTCTCAGTGTTCTAAACCAGTCGTGGAATTTATTCATATTTAACTTGTCCTTCTCAAGGGTTGGTTGTAGAGAAAATGTGTTGTTGTGTGCTACCATTTTATTGTACAAGAGAAATTTGCAATTTTGTCAAAAAAACATTTATATTTGATTTGATTTGTGTAAAATTTGACAATATTTAATTAGGGATTTAATTAACTACCGCTCTTGTTATTTTGTTCAAATCGATAACCCTAAAATATTAATTCAAAAGATTGCAACCTACAAACTTCTAATGAGCCAATATCTATGACAATTCAATTATAACTCGGCCAATGCCAACGTCCATATCAATCATTAATGTAGGCAATGTGTACCGCAATTACATCTTATGCAATTCTTGGATAGATGGTATGTACAACTCCTTGCGATAATCATCTGCATGCCCCTAGATGCTTAATCTCATTAATGAGACCCAGTTAAGCCTGACCAAAAAACTAACACGATAGAAATGCACCCCGCTTGGAAATCTCACATAACTACCATAACACTTCCACGATGTAGATAGCGCACCACACTTTCCATGCCTACACATTATCAATCAAGGTTTTCATGTGTGTCGCTAATGGAAAGCATCTTAGAGTTAATATTTTTTATTGAGGGATAATATATATATATATATATATATATATATATATATATATATACATATACATATACAATCACCACATACTATAGTATGTATCATATACAGCCTAAACCCCACAAATCATAAACATGCAATGTAAAACATGAGCGATGGTAACAACCATACTAATGTAATTCCTTGGATCCACAAGAAATTACAACCACCTAGGTATATATCTAATTCATGAACCTATTATTGGTGTAGATCTTTGCTTGAACCAATCCAGGTTGATCGATTCAACCCCTAAATTGGTTGGATCGCCTCTTGGCTAGTCGGTTGGTCATCTGAAATGATCATCTGGTCTCCACTCCAACTGATGTCTGGACACCTAGGAATGATCGGTTGAGTCTCCAGCCAATTGGTTCAGCTCCTCCTACGATATTCCCTCCTCAGTCCTCCACCCGGTTGGCTCTTCTCGTGAAACAGTTGACTTGTCTGATGTTAAACATCTTTTTTTTTGTTGCAAGAAAAGAAACTATCCTATTGCTATTAAACTTATTACATGCTAATGAGAAACCTCGAGTTACATTCGAGGGGATCATAGGAGGGAAAGAATAATACTTTTATATTGGAAAGAATAAGGTAGAGGCTCAGTATACAAACTGAGGTATAATGAGAACAAGAAAACCATTCAGCCACACACAAATATTTGGGTTATTGGTGGTAACCATGCTACACATCCACCATCAAAACAAATTTTAGGGTGACACTTATAAGTTGCATATATATACATATATGTATATATATAAATAAATAAATATATATATATACATATATATATATATATATATATATATATATATATATATATTAGTGTGAGATCATATGTGGTATTTAATCAGATATGTACATTAATTATTTTAAATATTCACATCGTATGCAATTATAAAAGGCAAAAACAAAATCCGACCATATTGATTAAATCTCAAACAATAGTAGATTGACGTGGCCATGATACCACTTTTGCGATATATGACATCAGATAGGCAGTGGAAACAAAAAACATTATCTACCATATTCCCCATTAACAAACGATCATGTCAAAAACTATGTAATGTGAAGGATGGTTTACGAGGTTCTTGTTGCATCAAGGGATCTAAAGGAGGGGGTGAAAAGAGCTTCAAAAATTCTCACAAAATAGATTAGATCTTGAAATTAAATCAATTCCAAAAGCTAAACTTAAACCCAATTTGAAGTCATGTCTAGCAAACATACAAAGGATGAGAGACAATGAAGACAAGAACTTGGACAAGGTGGTTAGAATGGTTCCTTCTCCAAACTAGGAGCAAGTCAGTCCACTACCTAGAGGGGTTAGTCTCTAGGTCTTTGCAATCCAAGTACTCTTATATTCTATTATAAGATTACAAGTAAGCACATACATCCAAGGACTTATACACCAAGCAAGAGTCTTCAACCTACCAAAGGACTTACCCACTTGCTAGAAGTCTTCTGCCATCACCATGGACTTACCCACTTCTTGCACAAGTCTATTGCCTTGAGGAATTATCCACCCTTCTTGAATGTTCTTCCTTGGCTATCTCCTTCACTCAGAGATTATCATCAAACCTTCTTCAACCTTGAAGAATAGCAGCTCCTTCTCCTTCACTTGGAGAAGATCTTCAATCCTTTCTTCTTTGATGAAAGGGGGTTGGGAAGAGAGAGGTGGAGAGATTTACATAGAAACACATTGTAGCTCTCTTACTAAGGAACCTAACTCACTCATATTCACAAAATGAAGTGTAAGTAAGAGAGAGAAAGGGGCTCAAAGGAGGTTTTCACTCTCAACTAAGACTAGGACCAAGTAAGCAATGAAGAAAAAACTTAGGATGAAGCCCAAGGGGTCCTATTTATAGTTGGGGGTCCTTTGATAGTGGGAACAGTGAGGGACGAAAAATAGCTATTTTACAAATTGCAATGGATCTATTTTGGGTTTGAACCACTCTCTAATGGTTTGATTCACTTTTTCTGTGTTGCCCGTATAGTGCAATCAGTCGTGTTTCAATAAAGGTAACTCGAGCGATCCATTATCTGACAAAGTAGATATTTGAATGATCTGCCGAGTTGTTTGAGGAAAACTCGACCGACACTTAAAAATTTATTTTGGCCGAATAGTCAATCAGTCATGTTCTGTGAAGTGTAAAATCAACCGATCCACTCTCATTCCAAAATCCATCAAGGACGGGTCGTGTTTATAACTCGGCCGACCAACAACACATGATGAATTTTAAGAAATGATTTTAGAGTGATCAAATGTGGATTTTTGTGTTCCTTATATTTTTCTCATCTTAGTTACAAGTCATAACTTCTATACAAGTTATTACAAAAATTTTTAAAGGTCATTTAGGTCATTTTCCGAAATTGTGTACTTGCATAGATTTTGACTTGAACTATGTGAAGTTGGGGCTTGATTGAATTGATTCATTTCTTATACCTAACGCCTGAAATAAATGTTGGATAGATACATTAGATAGATATGAATGGAATGGTTAAGTCATTATCAAAATATGGACAATGTGCGACACTTAGGCCAACATTCTCCCCCTTTTTGACAATGACAAACCATTCCTCAACATATTGAAAAGAGTATGAAAGTGATACATTTGCCTTGTGAATTGTAAGGGGATGCATGTTTGAACAATTTTAATCGCCCCCCCTCAATTCATGCTCACCTATACGTTCATGGTTAGTCTAGAAACAAACAACCATAGCACATATGTATACTATATGATCTTTAAGCAAGTCACATTGTATTTCAGTTAATTGACAAGAAAAGAAGCATATAAGCAGTAAAAACAATATTTTTGAGCTCTTTCTCCCCCTTTGTCATCTCAAAATATGTTGGGGGTAGAAGAGCACCAAAAGAATAGGTCTTCTCTACAATCACAAACAACCACAATCAACCATAATAGCAAGCACCAAACAGAGAAAACATAGAGAGCAACTACCAAGCAATAGTCAAAATCAAAATATGGTGAAAACATACTACAACTCATAAGATATGATCAATAAAAGAGTCAATGTACATACGATTAAGATTACAACATGTCAGATGTCCTCTCAAATGTGAACCACAAAACACGAGAAACTGAACATGAAATGGTACAACTCAGATAATGTGACAAATGTCTTAGTACAAAATAGCCTAGAAAGATGTATATAATAAGCATACAAGACTAAAAACTAAAACATCATACATCTAAGCTATCTATGTCTAGTGGGTCATCCTCAACCTCAGGCTCATAGTCCTCATCACTATCTGAAGGAGAAGAAGTGACAACAGTAGTGGCCTCATCTCTAGAAGCTCCAGAAAAACCATCTAAAGCATCTGAGCCATCAGCAGAACCATCCTTAGAGCCATCATCCTTGGTAGCCTCCTTACCATCAACATCATCGTCCTCCTAGTCGGAAATGTCCTCTTCGGCAGCATGACCAAAACCATGACCCAACCACCTAGCATTCTACTCATCCCATGACATGCCAAGAGTGTGTAACTCATTGGCCTGAGGGAATGAGGGAGTAGAAGTACCAATGTTGGTGAGAAAGGTAGCTAAGGGGCCAACGGGGAGTGGTAAAACTTGGGTAGTAGATACACCAGCAGTAGAGGTAGAAGCGGAAGCAACAGGTGGTGGAGTTGGGTGAAAGTGACGGCATGCATAGAAAGCATAGTCACCACCAGGGTAGGGATGGTAGGAGGGGTAGGGATGGTTGTAGGACAGGTTCATGGTTGACATGATTCGGAAGAGGTCTAGGAGAAGATGTTCCTGCACCTGAAGGTTATACGCCCATTGATGCATCATGTATCCCATAAGGGTTTCATTTGATACATTGAACGAGGTGCATCTAGGATGGGAAGGTCTAGGAGGTAGAGGAGGTTCTTGGGTAGAGGTGGAGGCTCCAAGTGTGGTAGAGGTATGGGTAGGAACATTCTTTTGAAGTGTGATCTCATTGATACAAACTCCTTTCTTGGTAGGTTTGTAGTGAAAATCTTGGAAAAGAGATTTTCCAGTGGCACGATGAAAGAGACCACAAACAAGGTAGGGTAGGGAGGGTGGGTGCCTTGGGTGTTCTTACTAGACTCAAAATAGGTCATATGATGAAGAATATATCTGGCCCATTTGACTCTAATGTTCTTAAGGATGTAAAATATAATTATTAAAGGGTGCCGTTTGGTCTCGGACAGGTGTACTAGGATTCTGTCGGGGAGCCCTACTGCTTGTTCGACTTGCGATAAGAAGTCAAGATGAAGAAGTCTAAGGAAAGGGAGGTGGGGTGGGAGCTTCCTCCTAGCGGGATGGCTGTGGTAGAGCTATCCCTTGGCTACTTGCTTGGCCTTTCTTGCAGGAGGAGTCAGGGAAGCTGTTGAAGAAGGGAGCTTGTGTCCCTCCCATCTTTGTGGGTGTGTTTTTTTGCAGTGGAGTTGATCGGTTCCTTCTTCAACTTCGTTCTTGGCCGATCAGAGGCAAGTTGGGTCTGCTTGGTTTGCCTAGGCTTCTCAAGTCAGTTTTAGTAGGATGTGGCATCTGGTTTTGGTCCATCTTCTTGGGTGCTTTACTGAAAAAGATGATCTCTACTCCTCTCCTTCTTACAGATACAGGTTGATGGGAGTGTGGCCCTTATTTTTGTGGGTGTTTGGAATATCTTAGGGCTAGACTTCTTGTTCTCTTGTGTATGTTTGTAAGGGTTGCTTGGAGGTTTGTTTTTTTTCTTGTTTTGCCCCGAGAGATGGTCTATGTACCTTGATAACCAGCTGTTTGGTGTATCAGGGATTAGACTCTTTTAGGGGAACTTATGTACCTCAAGTTTTGGTTATCAGTAACATGCTTTTTAGACCAACCAAAAAAAATATAATTATTAAAGTATTCTCTGCAATATCTGTTTGATTTTTCTTGGGATGGATGTTGTAGTTGACTACTAGGGAAAGAATGTGGGTTTTCAAGTTGAGGGTGGAGGAGGTAAGGGTACCTTTCTTCCTATAGGGAAACTAAGGTTTATTCAAGAACATGTGAATGTCATATTACTTCTAGAAAGCCTAGGGTCAAGAAGGTCAAAGTACTCAGGGTAATCCTTCCTCCAGGAGTCATTCACCTCAGTTCCATTGAAAAAGATATACAATGGATCTTTAGTGACCTGGAATTTCAACCCGGCAATCATGGAAGTGAGAACCACTTGAGTATCCAGAGGGGGTAAACGTGTATCGTAATTCCATTGCAAATTTTCATAGAATTCATGAACCGCCTTCGTGCTCGAGATGGAATTGGTGTAGCACGAACGTTCGACACACAAGGCTGATAGGTGGTGGTCATATAACAACTCGGATACTTTGTCGATCACCTCTTGTCTTCTAGGATTGGGCTCAAGAAGGGAATAGAAAGGGAAGGGGTTCTGAGGAAGGATCTCCTTGTACCGATTTAGAGCCACATTGGAGATGAAAAAGATGTTATCAAAGGGGATGAGCTGAGATGAAGAGGAAGAGGAAGGTTCTCCAGAAGGAGTGGATCTCTTTCTCCTATGAGATGCCATGGAAGAAAGATGGAGAAGATGAAGAGGTCAAAATAGAGAAGAGAACCACCAAAACCTGACCAAACACCTAGGGAAGGTGGGGAAGAAGGCTAGGGAGGTCAATCTAGGGCTGGATAGGGCTAGGGAGAGGAAGGTCGGGGCTAAGGTTGAGGGTTTGAGCAAGATGGAGGAGGAATCGGTCGACGTTTCTCTAGTTGAGAGGGAGATAAGTCGACCGTATCACGTTTTAAGTTTCTTTCTAGCCGCCGATCGGTGGAGTTATGAGAAAAGAAACTTGACCAGTTGTCTTCTAACATCAAACCCTCGACCACAGATAGGTCGAGTCGGCAACTCGACCGAAGGTCATCCTGAACCAAAATCTAACATTCTAATTTCTAGCCATGAGCAAGCCAATTATAATTATTTTTCTAGTCCATTAGGCATTTTAGACATATTTAGGCACATTTCACTCACCATTGAGTACTATTTTGCGATAAATCCATGATTTGCAAAAAATGCCCAAAACAAATCATAAGAACATAAAAATTTTAGCATTTTTAAGCAAACAAGGTGATTTAGGCATGATCAAGACATATAGGTGAAAAACAACTAGCAATACAACATGTCAATATTATCTAAAGCAATTATAAGTAGTTTTTATCTATTAATGTTAAATTTCTCTCTAGCTAGAGGTTCAGTGAAAATGACTGCCAATTGATTTTCGGTATCCACATGCGTGATATAGATATGCTTTTTGGCAACGTGGTCATGGAGAAAATTATTGTGCACCTCTATATGTTTAGCTCTACTATGTAATATAGGATTGTAATACAGGTTAATAGCACTAGCATTGTCACAATATATGGGAGAAGAATTAAAATGAATGTTAAAGTCTTGGAGCACTTGCTTCATCCATAAGACTTGGGTACAACAACATCCAACTGCAATGTACTCAGCCTCAATGGTTGATAATGCCATTGTTCTCCATTTCTTGGAGAACCAAGACACCAAGCATGGTCCTAGTAGGAAGCAAGTGCCACTTGTGCACTTTTTATCAATTAAGCATCCTGTGTAATCAGCATCACTATAAGCCGTAAGAGTAAAGTCCCTTGACATAGGATACCGTAGTCCAAAATTTTTAGTTTTGGCTAAGTATCTCAAAATCCTCTTAATAGCTATACGATGTGATTTCCTAGGGCTAGATTGAAAGTGATCACACAAGCTAACACTAAACATTATATCAGGTCTAGAGGCAGTTAAATCAAGTAAACTTCTAATAATACCTCTATAGAGCTTCTCATCCACTTTCTCACCTTCTTCGTCACAATCCAATTTGGTGGTATTTGACATGGGTGTGTCCATCGACTTCATGCTCTCCAACCCTAAGATCTTGAGTAGTTCATTTGTATACTTGCTTTAGTTGATGAAGATCCCATCTTTCATTTGTTTGATTTGAATGTTGAGAAAGAAACTAAGCTCACCCATCATGCTCATTTCAAATTCACTCGGCATATGAGAACTAAACTCCTTGCAATGATCAAGATTAGTCCCGCCAAAAATAATATCATCAACATAAATACGAATGATAAGAAAATTGCTACAAGTGTGTTTTAGAAACAAGGTAGAATCAAATTTTCCCATGAAATAGCCATTGTCTAACAAAAAGTTCTTTAATTTCTCATACCAAGCTCGAGATACTTGTTTGAGTCCATAGAGAGATTTTTGCAACAAATAAGTATGGTTAGGAAGCTTGTCAGTTTCAAAGCCCAGAGGTTGAGCAACATATACTTCCTCCTCAATTGTATCGTTCAAAAATGCACTTTTAACATCCATTTAATATAGCAAAAAAAATTTATAGATAGAAAAAGTAGGTAGCATTCTTATGGATTCAAGTCTAGAAATAGGAGCATATGTTTCATCAAAGTCAATACCTTCTTATTGATTATAACCTTGAGCCACTAACCTTTCTTTTTTCCTTACCACATTGCCGTTTTCATCTAGTTTGTTGCGGTAGACCCACTTGGTGCCACTGATCTTTCTATCATTTGGTCTTGGAACTAGGGTCCACACTCTGTTCTTTTTAAACTGCTCTATCTGCTCTTGCATGGATAGGATCCAGTCATCATCCCCAAGAGCATATTTTACGTTCTTTGGCTCAAGTTGTGATATGAAGGCATTGTCTACTTGTTCTTTGTTGTAGGAAGCTCACATCTTCACTCTTTCAAATGGATCACCTATGATCAACTCTTTTGGATGATTATTTGCAAAGGGGGGAGTGGGATCCTTGTTTTCTTCTTCGTCTGCATCAATCACATACTTACCTTTGGTGTCGATGTTGAGGTCTTTCAAGATAGCAATTAGATCATCTACAACATGATTATCAACAAGATTCTTTCCAATAGTAGGGTTAGTTTCAATTAACTTTACATTTATAAATTCTTCAATTTTAGACAATTCAATATTGAATACTCTATAAGCCTTGCTTGTAGTGCTATAGCCAAGGAAGAAAGCCTTATACAATTTTGGATCAAACTTGTCAATAGGATACTTCATGTTTAAAACAAAACAAGGACATCCGAAAACATGAAAGAAATCAATGGATGCCTTTCTACCACGCCATAACTCAAAGGGTTTTTTTTTCAAAGAAGGATTGTAAAAACCCGGTTCTGCACAAAGCATGAAGTGCTAATAGCTTCGGCCCAAAACTTCTCTAGAGTATCAAACTCTGGAAGCATGGTCCTAGAAATTTCCTATAGCGACCTATTCTTTCTCTCTACAACCCTATTTTGTTGAGGTGTATGAGGAGAAGAGAAATTGTGCGAGTAACCTGATCTTTACAAAAATGCTCAAAAAGATCATTTTCAAATTGTCCCCCATTGTCAGTACAAATAGTAACAATCTGGCAAGAGACTTCATTCTCAACTTGTTTACAAAAACTAGAGAAAACATCAAGAGTATCACTTTTCAAAACAAGAGAGAAAGTCCAAGTATAGCGAGAGAAATCATCAACAATAACAAGACAATACATGGAACCACGAAGCAATTGAGTTCTCATTGGTCCAAATAGATTAATGTGAAGAAGTTCAAGAGCTCTTTGGTACTAAGGACTCCTTTAGATTTGAAGGAGGACTTAGTTTGCTTTCCTTATGTGCAAGGTTTGCATTCTTCATCCTTCCAAAATCCAATTTGGGAAGTCCCTTGACCAATTCTTTTTTGCTCAACTTCTTCATTTGATGCATATTTACATGACCCAAATGGCAACTCCAAAGAGATATATCATTTTTATCCACTACTAAACATCTATCAAGTACAGGCTTAAGAGTATCAAGAACAATTATATAAAGATTGCCATTTCTAGTTTCCTAATATATAACATTGTAAGTGAGATAGTCTAGAAGAAAGAATTCTAAAGAAGTGAACTAAACAAGATAACCATTATCACAAAATTGACTTACACTCATTAAATTATGATGTAGGCCATCAACAAGCAAAATATTTTTAATAAATAGCTTGTCTCCTACATCACATTCACCTATGACATTACCTTTATTGCTATCTCTAAAAGTCACCGATCCTCCTTTCTTTTTTATGAACTTGTTGAAATGGCTGATTTTACTTATCATGTGTTTTGAACAGCCACTGTCAACTATCCAATTTCTTTTAACCTGCATGAAAGAAGGATTTCTGTGCCCAACTCAAAATTTGGGATCCGGGGTTAGCTTGGGACCCATTTCATCTTTGGGTTGGCCCCCTTAGGCTTCTAAGGACAATAAGTAGAGTAATGATCATCAGATTTCAATGAACACATATCACAAGGTTCATAGAGTTGAAAGTCTCTGCATGGAATAAAGGATGTTATACACTCTTTTTCTTACCCTTCCCTTGTTCTTGTTCTTGTTCTTAGGATCATTCCCTTCAGATCCCAAAATACTAGTACCAACTTGTTTGGTAGGGTGTTCTAGGACAACATTTAGGGAATTCTTTCCATTTAGAAACTTTTGCAAGGAAGTTCTCAACTTATCATTATCATCACTAAGATTTACAATAGTAGTAGATAAGCTAGAAAGATCATCTCTAGCATGCAAAAGGTTGGCCTCTAAGCAGAGGGCTTTAGTATGATAAGAATCACACTCTAGAGTAATGGTAGCTACCTCATTACTAGGCAATATAGGTCTAGAAGATAGATTATTAACTTGTGCAAGCAATCTAGCATTTTTAGATTTGAGCAAATGAAGTGCTTTTTGATAAACATGAGTTTCTTCTCTCCTAGTATCACTAATAAGCTTGAGCTCTACATTTTTAGTTTTAAGCACATCAAGCTCATCTAGGCACTTTTGGTTTTCTTCCTTAAGAGTAGTGATATTCTGAAGGTAGATACCATTCTAAATTTCAACTCCATTGTATTGGAGCTCAAGATCAAGAAAAATCCCTTGCAAGGAGTCTATGCTATCAAGATGAAGTTTTTCCTTCTGGTCAAGAATTTCTATTTTAGCATAGAGATCATCAATGATTCTTCCTAATCTTTTCTTCTTAGATTTGCATTTAGTAAAAGAAGCACGACAATCATTTAGCATATCAATGAGAGTTTCTTTAGATAGCTCATGCAAACTTACTTCACTTACCTCACATACATCATCACTAGTAGAGGCCATATGAGAAAGGTGGCATTCTCCTTCTTTGGAGCTTGAGTCACTGGAGGAAGACCCCTCCCAAGCTGCATGAGCTGCATCTTTGCCTCTTCTTTCCTTCTTGTCCTTCCTCTTGTACTTGCCTTCCTTCTTGTACTCCTTGTCCTTCTTGTGGCAGCTCTTGTGATGGCTCTTCTTGGCCTTTGGGCATCCACTCTTGTAATGGCCCTTTTGGCCACATTCATAGCACCTTGGAGTTGATGAAGAAGACTTTCCTTTAAAGTGTTTGCCCTTGGAGTAGTTGGCTTTATGATCATTAGGGCCTTCATCTTCACATGAGGAAGGAGGAGGGGCCCAAGGAACAAGTTGTTGTTGACAGACCATCTCTTCAATTTGAGCTTTGAAGATTGAATCCTTATACTTCTTTGACTCTTTTTCTTCTCTCTTTTCCTCCACTTCTTGCTTGTCAAGTATTCACTCATGAGCTTGAAGGTTGCCAATCAGCTCCTCGGTTGCCAAGTCACTAAGCTTCCACACCTCTGTAATGGAGGTCACCTTGGGCTACCATATCTTTGGAAGAGATCTCAAGATCTTGGATTGATGGCTCCCTTGTCCATCACATGACCTAGAGCTCCCAAGCCATTGATGATGACATTGAGCCTAGTGTACATGTCAGAAACTCTCTCATTCTTAACCATCTTGAAGTAATCAAGAAGACCACCAAGCATGGAGATCTTAGCTTCGTTCACTTGCTCCGTCCCTTCATAGATTACACATAGCTTGTTCCATATCTCATGTGCGGTGTCCCATGTGGAGATCTGGTTGAATTCGGATGGAGTGAGGGCTGCATAGATGATGCTTATGGCCATGGCGTTGAGCTGAGATTTCTTCATTTGGGGCTTCGTCCATGTGGAGACTTCACCCTTTGGATCCTCATACTTGAGATGCACCACTTTCCACATCTCATAGCTCACCCCTTGGAGATAGAAATGTATCCTCCTCTTCCAAAAAAGGATGTTTGTGTGATTGAAGACTAGAGGACACATCGAGAAACTTCCCTCAAATTGAGGGATCCAAGAGATGAGTCGCCCATCTTCTCCTACTTGTAGAAGTAGCTTGGAGAATACCTGCTCTAATACCACTTGTTGGATCTGTTGACTTGAGAGTTCTCCATTGTCCATATTTTGATAATGACTTAACCATTCATTCCTATGTATCTAATATGTTTGTTCAAGATTTATTTCAGGCTTTAGGTACATGAAAAGGATCAAATTACACAAGCCCCAACTTGTTCAAGTTCAAGTCAAAAGCAATGCAAGTGCGCATTTTGGGAAATCACTCCAAACGACGTTAGAAGAATTTTGTAATCACTTGTATTGATGATATGACTTGTAACTAAAATGAGAAAAATATGAGGGACACTTGATACCAAGGTTTAATCACTCAAAAGTCAACTTAGAAAATTTGTCATAGGTTGTTCATCGGTTGAGTTGGAAACTTGACCGATCCTATGATGGATTCTCTAAAAATGACCCATCAGTCGAGTTGTACACTCACAGAACTTGACCTACCGACTCACTAAGCAAATCTAATTTTAGCTCATCAATCGAGTTTACCAGAACAAACTCGACCTATAGTTTGAAAATTGGCTTTGTCTTTTAGTTGATCGGACGAGTTACCTTTATTGAAACTCAACCAAATGTATTGTACGAAAAATGCAGAAAAAATGATTATTACCATTGATGAGTTATTTTGGATGAAAATAGATCTGTTGCATTGTGGAAAATGGCTACTTTTTTATCCTAAGTGATCCCCAACTCAAGGGAACACCCCCAGCTATAAATAGGACCCCTTGGAGTTCATTCCAAGTTTGCTCATTCATGCTATTCTAAGTCCTTGCTATATTTTACTGTGTTGCAACTCCTTGAGCCCCTTTCTATCTCTACTTTACACCTCATTTCGTGATTATGAGTGAGATAGGCTTGTTGTAAGAGATCTACTCCCTTATGTGTGTAAAGCTCTCATCTTCTCCATCTTCCCTACCTCTTTCCTCCATGAAGCAAAGTTGAAGCAAGATACTCTGAGTGAAGGTGGATCTGTTGTTGTTCCTCTTCAAGGTTCATGAAGAGGTGGTGATCTTATCCAGGTGAAGGAGAAGGAAAAGGCTAAAGATCCAAGAAGAGTGGAAAAGTCCTTGAAGGTGGAAGACTTGTGCTAGAGTGGGTAAGACCTTGGAAGAAGGCTGAAGACTCTTGCAAAGTGGGTAAGTCCTTGTAAGGTGGGATACTCTTTGTGCTTGGATGGGTAAGTCCTTTGGTGGTCTTGTGTTGTAACTCTTATTGGTGATAATATAGAGAAAAGCACTTGCAAAGTCCTAGAGGTTGACCTATCTCGGTAGTGGACTGACTCTCTCCTAGATTGGAGAGTAACCACTCTACATGACCTTGTCAAGTGCTTGCTATCAATCTATCTCATCCTTGCTATGCTTTTTAGTTAGGACTTAAAATAGCACTTAAGCTATTGGTTTCAATTTGATATAATTTGAAGGTCTAATCTATCTTGTGAGACATTTTGTAGCACTATTCACCCCCTCTAGAGCCCTAGATCCAACAAGTGGTATCAGAGCCAAGGATCTTCTCCAACAATCTCCCATGAGATGAGAAGATGGGAAACAACCTACTTGGCTCTCTCAACCAAGAGGGAGGCTTCTCCATGCGTCCTCTGGTCTTTGATGGCACCAACTTCTCTATTGGAAGAGGCGTATACAGTTCTACATTCAAGGCATGAACTTTGACATGTGGAAGGTGATGTTCACACCTTATAAGGAGCCAACTGGAGCTGTTGCAACATGGAGTAAAGCTACAATAAAAAAATCCCAACTCAATGCCAAAGCCATACACATCCTCTATGCAGCCCTCACCCCAATGGATTTCAACCAGATCTCATCTTGGGATACCACCTATGAGATTTGGGACAAATTGTACATCACATATGAAGGCACAAAGCAAGTCAAGGAGGCAAAGATCTACATGTTGAGAAGCCTTCTAGAGAACTACAAGATGGGTAAGAAAGAATGGATTGTGGAGATGTACTCAAGACTCAATGTCATGATCAATGGGTTGGCTGCATTGGGTAACACTTTGGATAGAGGTGTAATCAACTCTAAGATCTTAAGGACTCTACCAAAGAGATGGGAGTCAAAGTTCACCTCCATTGAAGAAGTGAGGATCCTTGGTGACATCCCAACCAAAGATCTCATTGGCAACCTCCAAGCTCATGAGCCAAGGCTTAACAAGCAAGAAGAAGATGCCAAGCAAGAAGAGAAGGAAGCCAAGAAGATCAAAGATAGTGCTTTCAAAGCACAAGTGGAGGCGGTCATCCCTTAACAACAACTTGCTTTCCAGACTTCTCCTTCCTCCTCAAGTGAAGATGATGGCCGAAGTGAGCATGAATCCAACTACATCAAGGGCAAACACTTCAAGAAAAAGCAAGCCTCCTTTTCTACTTTGAGATGCTACAAGTGTGGGAAAAAGGGGCACTACAAGAGTGAATGTCCCAAGCCAAGAAAGTCACACCACAAGGGCAGCTCAAAGAAGGAAGAAGAGTACAAGAAGGAGAGAAAATATAAGAGGAAGGACAAGAAGGAGAAGAGACACAAGAATGCAGCTCATGCAGCTTGGGAAGCTTCATCTTCAAGCTGCTCAAGTTTCGAAGAAGATGGAGAGTGCCACCCTGCATTTATGGCCTCTACTAGTGAAGAAATTGGTGAGGTAAGTGAGGTAAGTGAGGTAATCTTGCATGGGTTATCTATGGAAGATATTATTGACATGCTTATCTCTACCCACTCATCTTTTGCTAAGTGTAAATCTAAAAGAAAATGGTTAGGAAAAATCATTGATGATCTATTTGCTAAACTTGAAATTCTTGCATTGAATGAGAAAACTAATCTTGAGAGTATTGATAATTTGCAAGGGCAATACCTTGATATTGAGCTCCAATACAATGGGGTTGAAGTTGAGAATGGTATCTACCTTAACAATATTGAGAATCTTTAGGAAGAAAACCAAAATTGCCTTAAAGAGCTTGAAATAGTCAAAACGGAAAATATTGAATTTAAGCTCCTTATTGATGTCCATAGAGAATAAAGAGATGTCTATCTTAAAGAAATCCAAATGATTAAATCTGAAAATGCTAGGTTACTTGGTCAAGTAAATGATCTATCTTCTATACCTTTATTTCCTAGTGTTAATGTTGCTTCTATCTCTCTTGAAAAGCATTCATATTTAACTAAAGCCTTGTGTCTTGAGGTTGATCTTGTACATGCTAGGGATGACATATATAGCTTATCTTCTTCCATTATTTCCTTAAATGATGATAACCATAGATTGAGAGCATCCCTATAGAAATTTTCTAGAAGGGAAGAACACCCTAAATGAAATCCTTGACCATTCTAACAAACAAAGTGGTACTAGTGGTTTGGGATTTGTAGGGGGAGCATCAAAGGTTAGAGCAAAGCCAAAGGTAAGAAAAAGAGCAAGGATACCTCTTTCTTTGTAGGAGAGTCTTCCGACACTAAGAATCCTATGGTTTGTTCTTATTGCAAATGTGATGATAATTACTCTACTTATTGCAATTACAAGCCTAAGGGGACCAACCCAAAGATGAAATGGGTCCCCAAGCTAACTCTGAATCCCAAAGTTTGAGTTGGGCAACATTCTCCTTTCTTGCATGAAAAGGGAAGATGGATTGTTGATAGTGGCTGCACTAATCATATGATAGGTGATATAAGCCATTTTGACAACTTCACCAAAAAGAAAGGAGGATCGGTCACCTTTGGGGACAACAAGAAAGGTAAAGTCAAAGGTGAGGGTGATGTAGGTGAATCCTTGTGTATCAAGAATGTTCTTTTTGTGGATGGCCTACATCACAATTTAATTGGGGTTATCAATTATGTGATAATGGTTACCTTGTGCTATTTACTTCCTTTGAATGATTGATTCCAGATTCCCTCACCTACCAAGTTATATATAAAGGAACTAGAACTGGTAATCTTTATGTTATTGTTCTTGAGTCTATTAAGCTTGTTGTTGGTAGATTCCTATTAGTCAACTCGAATGATATTTCTCTTTGGCATCATTAACTTGGTCATGTAAGTATGCATCAATTGAAGATAAAGGATGGTTTTATCGAGATATACCTGGTCCTGAGGCTTGCTCAGCAACAATCCCTCATAGCTAGTGTGGTTTTCAACCACCTGTCCTTGATGGCGTCAGTGCAGCTGTTGATCCTAACTCAGACTGTAGTTGACCGTCGTCCTGTTGAGCGACAGAAACCTACCATCTCTATAGATGGTCCACACGGACCAATGGGAACTCTAGTTGTCCTATCTTGAAGGACACTAGAAGGAGTCGTCCCCCTCTGTCAGTGTACTAGTCGCCAGCACACTCTCCCACAGTTAGTTTCTTTTCTACATTTGTTGTTCCCTCGTTGTTCCTCCCTACATAGGTAGAACTTGCTTGGGCTCTCTCGGTTACCACAACCAGAGAGGACAACTTTGAAGAGAAACTAATGTTCTCAATTGTCAGTTTTGAGAAGCCCCCTGTACCCCTGTATTTATAGTAGAGGGCAAGGTTAGGGTTCCCAATCTGTGCGGGAGTAGAAGGGTCCAGAATTTCCATGAATTGATCGCACTGCGGCAATAGAACCGGTCATTTCACAAACGAATTGGTCGGTTGGGAGTGTGAGCCAATCAGTTCACCAGTTGAACCAGTCATTTCACATTCTTGACTCACCTCCAATTGACTTTGCTGTTTCGTTTCCTACTAATACAAAGATTAATTCATATCCCAATCTAATTGTACAAGTGAAATAAAAAAAAACTTTTTCTCACAAATCAGGACAACCCAACCTTGCTCGTTTGGTCCAGTCAAACTGATCATTTCACCAAGTGAACCGGTCATCTCACTGGACATGAGCTGATCGGTTCACCCAGTGAACCGATCAGTTGGTGGTCTAGATTGTACAAAACACAGTCAATGCAGTTATCAATCAATCCAACACTCAAATCAGTTAGTTCAACACTTGAACTTGATGATTCTGAGTCAAGTCAAATGATTGAATGTTTGATTGAGTACCTAAACACCTTTAGTAATCAATCCAAACATCATTCATAGATAAACTCCTTTTCCAGGTAAATCCTTTGTGTGTGACCCTATAGGTCCCATTTCACGTTGGTAGTGAATGTCCATAACTAGCTAATGACATCACAAGCAAACAATGGTGCCTAGTCACACATCAGTGCTACCCAAGTGAAAAGGAAAGTTGGAGAACAACTTTCAATTCTACAGTCTGTGATTGGTGTTCCAGTGAATGTATAATTCCTTTGTCTCTGATATCCTGAATGAACTCAAGGCACGGAGTTGTCATCCTTTTAATGTTCATTCATGTTCCTTGATCCATAGCAGAATGTCTAAGATATGTCTGCCATCAATATCACATATTGACTCACATGTGCATGCACATGCTTTTCTCATTCTCTCTTATCAAATGGCCATGGACATCATACTCCCTCAGGAGGGACAAATCCCATATCTATCACTCACAGTCAAAACCCCATGTGTCAAAGTCACCCAATTATCACCTTTATAACAATCCATATTTCTGGACTGCGTTTGATGATGTCAAAGTGTACCCAATGACATGTGATGTGTTCAATGATTTTAGGTCTAAGAATCACAATCACCACCATCACTGTTAGAGCAGACTGTGACTACCATGTCATGGTTCCATGTGTAACTCTCATGGTGGGTCTATCCGATACACTGTTCTCTATCATGTATCTATGTGCTTGGTTTGATATCACATATCATGACTAATGAGACTCTATCATCAACCAACACACACTCTAGTCTTGATGTCTCATTGTTGTCTATCAACCTTCCACAATGACATATGACTAGGGACAAAACAAGAATGTACAAACTCTTAGCATCCGTATGATCTCATTCTTCAGGTCCTCAACTTGAAGACTGACGTGGTATTTTTGAACGCACTAACAAACTCACTCGGGGTAGGAATCCCCGAGCTTTTATCAAAACCAAAGTGCAATAATACCACCCACAAGAGGACGAGTCTTATCGCAGTATAGTTAAGGATCGAACCCAAAGGACAACCTTTTTAAGAATCCATGTCAGTTGAATCTAGCTCAAGTAAAACTAATATTTAGAATGATTGGTTGATTTTGAGGTTACTTAAACTAATTGCGAGAAAGTAAAAGCTGAATTAATGTTGGGTTTAGATAAATGATATGGAATCACTGGGATGGTACCGGGTTTCACCACCACTGCTCATGCAAGCACATCTAAACATCAAACATACAGGCAAGATATAACTATCCAAGTAGAGCTGCTGCAAAACCCCCCATACAGGCGTTAGGTCCGCGTAAGCATCACCTTTGGCATTAAATTTCTCATCACCATCAAGATCACATACTTACGGCTCTGAAGATACAACATCCGACTAAGGTTGTGGGCCCCCTATACAGGCGTTAGGCACACAGAAGCGTCACCAAAGGATAGATTGCTCGTCCCCTCGCGGATCATACACTTATGACCTCAAGGAACCCCATTCTATTTCTAGTTTGGGAGTCAACCGCATTAATTGATAAGCAAGCAGGCGATTAATATATGAGCAAACATCGACGATTAACAAGAAGATACAAAATCTAACTAAGGTTGTGAACCCCCTATACAGGCGTTAGGTACATAGAAGCGTCACCGAAGGCTAGATGGCTCGTCCCCTCACGGATCACACACTTACAACCTCAAGGAATCCCATTCTATTTCTAGTTTGGGAGTCAACTTGATAAACGAGATTCTATCCTACATAAAGATATTCTCATAACATGGGAAGAACAAAGATGAAAGCAAGCAATTAATCAAACTACGAACATAGGGATTAATAATGAAATGCAAAGTTATATACATTGCCATAGAAGTTTAACAAAAGAACATGATTACATGGGCAGCGGGGCTAGTCCCCACACCCCAGCGAAATGGTACTACTCGCTCATGATGTGAGAAATAAGAAGAGTGAGAAAGAGAGAGAAATCTGCCATGAACTCGGTGCAGAAGGTAGTCGCAACTCAATGAAGAAGATATGGCCTCCTCCGTCGTGTCGGAGCAGATCTGGACGCGAACGGGAGTTGCCAAGATAGACCAGATAGTCTCCATCGCTCCGTCTTCTTTCTCTCCTTAGCCTCCTTGGTTGCAACACGGGCAGTAGGTGAAATGAAACTGGTGCGGACTGGACTGGTTTTGGATCGGACCTGTGTACAGGCAGCCTGTCGGCGTCCCATAACCGATGTCCAAGTGAGGACCCTTGGGGTCCTATTTATAGGCACATGAATGACCTCAAACGGTCTTGGATTAAAAGAAACCAAATAGTTTCATTTAAAACAGCCCCAAACGGTCTATAGAAACAGACGAAACGGTCTTGAAAGTATCTCCTCCAAATGGTCTGGAGACCGTTTGCTACCAAACTGTCTGGAGACCGTTTGAGAGCAAATGATTTCATGTGCATAGATCAAACGGTCTTCACTGATTGGCAGCATCAAATAGTTTGCAAACCGTTTAATCATCAAACGGTCTTCACCTTTGACTTTGGCAAACGGTCTGTCGTTTCAGCCAAACGATATCTGCTTCAATCAGTTTGCTTCTCTACACGACTCAACAAATGGTCTGCTAGTATTTTGTCCAATCAATCTCGCTGCAATCCTCCAAACGATCCTGATAGTCATCAACTCAAACAGTCTCATGCATTCAGTGACCAAATGGTCTCTATGGTTTCCTTTTGCTCAACCAATTTGGTCTGTCAGATCACGTCTAAACGACCTTGAATCCTAGGCCATACAGTCTAGCAAGCAATGGTTTCTTCTTAAAGCTCGGCGATCCACACATCCGTAGGTCTTGCGGCCCTTCCATGGTGGCGGCGTGGCTGTAGGTAGCAGGTGTGGAGGTGCTGCAACAATGGGGGAGGCGATAGAAGCTTGAACTTGCAGGTCAGCGGCGTCGGGAGGTAGGGGACGACGTGCCACGGCCATGTTGAGGCACCACGGTCGTGGTGATGCTACTATCCCACGGCTGTGTTGCCTTGCACGGGCGTGGTGGGTGAGAACTTGGACTCTGATGGCGTCGTGCCAAGACTGTGGCGAGACACCACGGTCGTGGTGAGGTAGCTTCCACACGACCGTGCTACCTCGAACGATCATGGCGAGTATGAAGTCAGGCGTTAGGGATGATCCACCACGGTCGTGGCTTCATCACATGGTCGTCGTGATGGCAGAAGACCATGGCTGTTTTGGACCACCATGATCGTGGTTAGGACTCTGCTTCACGACCTTGAGTTCATGCACTTCTCGATCCCTTACGGCTGAGTGATGCCTCCAAATAGTCTCTGCTGCTCAAACGGTCTTGAGACCACATGGGTTCAAATGGTCTTGAGACCACATGGGATCAAACGGTCTTGGGACCACATGGGCTCAAACGGTCTTGGGACCGCATGGACTCAAACGGTCTTGGGACCGCATGGGTTCAAACGGTCTTGGGACCGCATGGACTCAAACGGTCTTGGGACCGTATGGGTGGAATTGCTTGGTTAGATTTCTTGACAAGAGCCAGAGATGAAGGCGGACCCTGCCTACTTGTTAAGCTTTGTCAAAACCTGCATTAAATGAACAATATTTAGTTAAAACCTTGATAATCGAATCAACTAAGTAGATTTGGGAATTATGATTCATATTGGTATTTAATGAGTGAGAAAGTATATATATGGAGTTGGATTTGCTCCAAAGTGATAATTGAATTCCATGATGAATATGCATTCATCAAAACACCCCGAACATAAACGTTGCTCGTCCTCGAGGAACACAAAATCTGAAATGGTCGCCAAATGAATACTTACAATTCATGTTTTTGCTTCATCTTCACATCACAAATGTTCTCTTTCTACTCAATATGACTCAGTATATCAACCTCCTAAGACCACTAAACACATCTTACTATATCTTCGTTCCTGAGTTCATTTTCTAAAATCACTTCCTCCTCACTTTTTCCAACAACAAGCATGTCAAAGGGTTTTGTAAGAATTCAGAGACACCCGCAGAACGACAAGTGTGCATTTGATCTAACACTGGTGTTTTTCAGGATAGGGTGGGCAATCATTGTGCCATTAGGTAGAAGAGGGAATGAAAGGTGGTATGGAAAGAAGAAGAAAATCTCTCCTCTATTCGACTCGAGATTTTTATTTTATGATGTGCAATTTCATTTATTGCATTTTTTGTGCGAATCTCTCCTCTATTCGACTCGAGATTGCATTTCTTTTTATGTGCACTTTGGCATCTTTTTGTTTGCAAATCTCTCCTCTATTCGACTCGAGATTGCATTTTTGGTGGTACTCCCCTATTTATTTGCGAGGGGTATGGAAGAAGCGGATAAAGAGGGAAGCGGCGTGCCACCCCGAACTTAGGGTTTGGCACATAGTCGGCTATTTTTGTTTCTTTTTGATGAATGGAGGGATATGAAGATGATAGAAGAGGTGTAGAAGAGAGTTCAGATCAGAATGCAACTTGATTTACAATTCAATGTACCAGGTTGTTCTCTTTATCGTACTCTGCTCAAATAATGACTTGATGAGGATCCAGTGGAGATTTCATGTTATTGTTCCACTAGTCAGTTAGGAAGCACAACGTGTTTGATCCCTATCAGTTTGACAGACACTTATCATTTTTGCAAAAGTATCATGATGTTAGGAATCATAAGCTTCACAAGATGATGTCAAGCAAAAGGCTAGTTTTAAAAATTGGTCCTTTTGAGGATTTACTTCGAATAACGAGGATATAATGATTGAAAATGCATAGAAAATTAGTTAGTGACTTTTAATGAAACCAGGAAGTGTCAAAAAGTGTCAAAAATTTATCAAGTATCTGTTCAATTTCTTTGAAAATCATTAAAGAATTTTGAAAATTTTGAAAATTCTGAAGTATGAAAAGGATGGGTGTAGGTGGGAAGTAAGGTACGTACCACCCACCCTCCACCCCAAACTTATAGATTTGCTCGTCCCGAGCAAACCTTAAATCCAAGATGGAGGGGAAAAATTGTGCCAGAATGATCACCAGGTGTGGTTGCGTTCCGATCAGCGCGCATCCTCTTATTTGAAAATCTCAAAGGTAGAGCAATTAGATCTTGAAATAGCATCTTGCGATGCAAATTTTATTTAATGAAAAATTGACTAGAATGTAAAAAAAAAATTGAACAAATATTATGATTTGAAAAGAAAAGTAAAAAAAATTTATTGATCGGGTTGCCTGCTGACAAGTGCCTTTGTTTTACGTCGATGGCTCGACTGAATTCTTCAGCCTCATGGTGGATCCTTTGGATTGGTGAGTTCCAGCATTGTTTCGGTGCCTATGTCAATCGAGGTGAAATATCTCTTTAAGAGGTGACCATTTTCCATAAATTTTCCTGACATTTCGCTCCATAAAGAGAAAGCACCATGTGGGTAGATGCTTTTGATAATGTAAGGTCCAGACCAACGAGAGCGGAGTTTTCCTGGGAATGACTTCAACCTTGAGTTGAATAGCAGAACTTGGTCTCCCACTTGTATGTCTTTCCTTTTCAGATGTTCATCGTGCCAAAGTTTTGTGCGTTCTTTGTAGATTCATGCATTCTCATAAGATGTCATCCTCAGTTCATCTAGCTCTTGGAGTTGCATAATCCTCGCTTGGCCAGTTTCTTTCATATCAAAGTTCAGTTGTTTAACTGTCCACCATGCCTTGTGTTCCAGTTCGACTGGCAGGTGGCAAGCCTTTCCATATATTAATTGAAAAGGTGTAGTCCCAATGGGAGTTTTATAAGAAGTACGATAGGCCCATAAGGCGTCATTGATTTTTGTTGACCAATCCTTTCGATTGCGTCCTACAGTTTTTCCCAGAATAGCCTTTAGTTGACGGTTAGAAACCTCTACCTGTCCACTTGTTTGTTGATGGTAAGGCGAGGCTACCTTATGTGTGACACCGTATTTTCTCAATAAAGCTTCAAAGCTTCTTTCAAGGAAGTGGGACCCTCCGTCAGATATCACGGTTTGTGGCACTCCAAAACATGGGAAGATAATATCTTTGAATAGTTTGATGATGGGTTTGGAATCAGTAGTGACAGTTGGTATAGCTTCAACCCATTTTGAGACGTAGTCTACCACCGCTAGGATATATGAAAATCCATGAGAAGATGGGAATGGACCCATGTAGTCCACCCCCATATATAGAATATCTCTACTTCTTGCCATAAATTCAGTGGCATTTCATCTCTCTTTGTTATATTACATGTTCTTTGACATTTGTCGCATGATATGATAAAATTGTAGGAATCTTTGGATATGGTTGGCCAGAAGAATCCGCATTGCAAAATGCTTAAAGAAGTTTTTTTGGAGCTCATATGTCCTCCCACTAGTCCTGAGTGACATTGTTCCAAAATAAGTTGAGCTTCTTCTTCGGCGATACATCGTCTATACAAACCATCGACACATAGTTTGAAAAGATATGGCTCATCCCAGTGATATTGCTTTACATCATCCATGAACTTATTCAGTGCATTCCTGGTGCATTGAGGATGGATAACCCCAGCAGCATGGTAGTTCACAAAATCTGAGTACCACGATATAACTTCTGAGACCATCATAAGTTGATCATCCGGAAGAGAATCGTTAATCGAAATCTTCTCTGTATCCTGAGTGTGGATGCGATTGAGGTGGTCTTCTAAAACATTCTCTGTGCATTTTTTATCTCTTATCTCTAAATCAAATTCCTATAATAGAAGGATCCAACTAATCAACCTGGGTTTTGCATCTTTCTTTGCCAGAAGGTAACAAATGGCTGCGTGGTCTGTGTAGACAATGAACTTCGAACCAATAAGGTAGGATCTGAATTTGTCAAAGGCGTACAAGACTGCTAGAAGTTTTTTCTCAGTAGTTGCATAATTCCTCTGAGCTTCATCGAGGGTTTTTGATGCATAATAGATCACATAATGCTTCTTTTCTATACATTGCCCTAAAACAGCGCCCACAACATAATCACTGGAATCACACATAATTTCAAAAGGGTGGTCCCAGTCGAGAGCTCTAAAGATGGGGGTGGTTGTAAGGGCCTGCTTCAGAGTGTTGAAGCTTTTGACACATTCTTCATTGAAATTGAAATCAGTATCCTTTAGTAATAGGTTCGTTATTGGCTTCGTTATCTTAGAAAAATCCTTTATGAATCTTCTATAAAATCTGGCATGACCAAGGAAAGCACAAACTTATTTTATATTTGTTGGTGTAGCCAGTTTAGAAATCACTTCAATATTGGATTTATCTACTTCAATTCCTCTATTGCTGACCCTATGACCGAGGACATTGCCTTCTCTTACCATGAAATGGCACTTTTCCCAATTCAGCACAAGATGTGCTTCTTCACAACGATTGAGGACCAGGGAGAGGTGCTTTATACATGAATCAAATGAATCTCCGTAAACATAAAAATCATCCATGAAAAACTCCATAATTGTTTCAGTAAGACCAACGAATATGGCGGCAATGCAACGTTGGAAAGTTGTGGGCGCATTACAGAGACCAAACAGCATTCTTTTAAACACATATGTTTCGAATGGGTAGGTAAAGGTTGTTTTCTCTTGGTCATCTGGATGTATGGGTATTTTATAGAAAATTAGTTAGTGACTTTTAATAAAACCAGGAAGTGTCAAAAAGTGTCAAAAATTTATCAAGTATCTGTTCAATTTCTTTGAAAATCATTAAAGAATTTTGAAAATTTTGAAAATTTTGAAAATGTTTAAGTATGAAAAGGATGGGTGTAGGTGGGAAGTAAGGTACATACCACCCACCCTCCACCCCGAACTTAGATATTTGCTCATCTCGAGCAAACCCTAAATCCAAGATGGAGGGGAAAAATCGTGCCAGAATGATCACCAGGTGTGGTTGCGTTCCGATCAGCGTGCATCCTCTTATCTGAAAATCTCATAGGTAGAGAGCAATTAGATCTTGAAATAGCATCTTGCGATGCAAATTTTATTTACTGAAAATTTGACTAGAATGTAAAAACAAAATTGAAAAAATATTCTGATTTGAAAAGAAAAGTAAAACAAATTTATTGATCGGGTTGCCTCCCGACAAGCACCTTTGTTTTACGTCGATGGCTCGACTGAATTCTTCAACTTCATGGTGGATCCTTTGGATTGGTGAGTTCTAGCATTGTTTCAGTGCCTATGTCAATCGAGGTGAAATATCTCTTTAAGCGGTGACCATTTCCATAAATTCACCTGACTTTTCACTCCATAAAGAGAAAGCACCATGTGGGGAGATGCTTTTGATAATGTAAGGTCTAGACCAGTGAGAACGGAGTTTTCCTGGGAATAACTTCAACCTTGAGTTGAATAGCAGAACTTGGTCTCCCACTTGTATGTCTTTCCTTTTCAGATGTTCATCGTGCCAAAGTTTTGTGCGTTCTTTGTAGATTCATGCATTCTCATAAGTTGTCATCCTGAGTTCATCCAGCTCTCAGAGTTGCAGAATCTTGGCTTGGCCAGCTTCTTTCATATCAAAGTTCAGTTGTTTAACTGCCCACCATGCCTTGTGTTCCAGTTCGACTGGCAGGTGACAAGCCTTTCCATATATTAATCGAAAAGGTGTAGTCCCAATGGGAGTTTTATAAGCAGTATGATAGGCCCATAAGGCGTCGTTGATTTTTGTTGACCAATCCTTTCGATTGCATCCTACAGTTTTTTCCAGAATAGCCTTTAGTTGACAGTTAGAAACCTCTACCTGTCCACTTATTTGTTGATGGTAAGGCGAGGCTACCTTATGTGTTACACCATATTTTCTCAGTAAAGCTTCAAAGCTTCTTTCAAGGAAGTGGGACCCTCCGTCAAATATCACAGTTTGTGGCACTCGAAAATGTGGGAAGATAATATCTTTGAATAGTTTGATGATGGGTTTGGAATCACTAGTGACGGTTGGTATATCTTCAACCCATTTTGAGATGTAGTCTACCACCACTAGGATATATGAAAATCCTTGAGAAGATGGGAATGGACCCATGTAGTCCACCTCCCATACAATGAATATCTCTACTTCTTGCCATAGATTCAACGACATTTCATCTCTCTTTGTTATATTACCTATTCTTTGACATATGTCGCATGATATGACAAAATCGTAGGAATCTTTGGATATGGTTGGCCAGAAGAATCCGCATTGCAAAATCCTTAAAGAAGTTTTTTTGGAGCTCATATGTCCTCCCACTAGTCCTGAGTGACATTGTTCCAAAATAAGTTGAGCTTCTTCTTCGGCGATACGTCGTCTATACAGACCATCAGCACATAGTTTGAAAAGATATGGCTCATCCCAGTGATATTGCTTTACATCATGCATGAACTTCTTCAGTGCATTCCCGGTGCATTGAGGATGGATAACCCCAGCAACAAGGTAGTTCAAAAAATCTGAGTACCATAGTATAGCTTCTGAGACCTTCATAAGTTGATCATACAGAAGAGAATCGTTAATCGGAATCTTCTCTATATCCTGAGTGTGGATGCGACTGAGGTGGTCTTCTACAACATTCTCTGTGCCTTTTTTATCTCTTATCTCTAAATCAAATTCCTATAATAGAAGGATCCATCTAATCAACATGGGTTTTGCATCTTTCTTTGCCAGAAGGTAACGAATGGCTGCGTGGTCTGTTTAGACAATGACCTTCAAACCAATAAGGTAGGATCTGAATTTGTCAAAGGCATACATGACTGCTAGAAGTTTTTTCTCAGTAGTTGCATAATTCCTCTGAGCTTCATCGAGGGTTTTTGATGCATAATAGATGACATAATGCTTCTTTTCTATACATTGCCCTAAAACAGCGCCCACAACATAATCACTGGCATCGCACATAATTTCAAAAGGGTGGTCCCAGTCGGGAGCTCTAATGATGGGGGTGGTTGTAAGGGCCTGCTTGAGGGTATTGAAGCTTTTGACACATTCTTCATTGAAATTGAAATCAATATCCTTTAGTAATAGGTTCGTTATTGGCTTCGTTATCTTGGAAAAATCCTTTATGAATCTTCTATAAAATCCGGCATGACCAAGGAAAGCACAAACTTATTTTACATTTGTTGGTGTAGCCAGGTTAGAAATCACTTCAATCTTGGCTTTATCTACTTCAATTCCTCTATTGCTGACCCTATGACTGAGGACAATGCCTTCTCTTACCATAAAATGGCACTTTTCCCAATTCAGCACAAGATGTGCTTATTTACAACGTTTGAGGACCAGTGAGAGGTTCTTTAGACATGAATCGAATGAATCTCCGTAAACAGAAAAATCATCCATGAAAACCTCCATAATTTTTTCAGTAAGACCACCGAATATGGAGGCCATCCAACGTTGGAAAGTTGTGGGCGCATTAAAGAGACCAAACATCATTCTTTTAAACACATATGTTCCAAATGGGCAGGTAAAGGTTGTTTTCTCTTGGTCATATGGATGTATGGGTATTTGATAGAACCCAGAGTATCCATCAAGATAACAAAAATATTCTTTAAGAGCCAACCTTTCTTGGACTTGATCAAGGAAGGGCATTAGAAAATGATCTTTTTGAGTTTCCTTGTTCAATTTTCTATAATCTATGCACATCCTCCACCCTGTGACTATTTGAGTGGGGATGAGTTCATTGTTTTCATTCCGTATAATAGTTGTTCCACCTTTCTTCGGGACAACATGCACTGGGCTCACCCATGGCGAATCAGATATCAGATAGATTATTCCAGCTGTGAGCAATTTAATGACCTCGCTACGGACCACCTCCTTCATATTTGGGTTTAATTTCTATTGATGCTCAATAGTAGGTTTGTGATCTTCCATCATAGGGATCTTGTGCATACACATCGGTTGACTGACCCCAGTGAGGTCACTCATTTTATAACCGATGGCTTTCTTTCTTTCCCTCAATTCCTTTAGAAGTTTCTTTTCTTTTTTAGCTGTTAGATCGGAATTTATAATAACTGGACAAACCTTGAGATAATCTAAAAACACATATTTCAGTCCTTCGGGCAGGGGTTTCATTTCAGGAGCTTCTTGTTTTTCACTTGTTTCTTCTGTAGTTTCGATAACTTTGAGTTCTTCACTAGTGGCTTCGACATCTTCTTTAGCAGAGTCGAGGGATTTGATGCAATCCTTTACTCGTTCGTCAATTGGTTCATCCACTGATGGGTTTGTTAGATCAATTTCCAAGGGATCATTTGATTCATGATGCTCTTGAGTCAGAAGTGATATTTGTTCAATGTAGTCAATCAGATAGACTTCCTCCTGCATACTTGGTCTTCTCATACTTTCAAAAACTTTAAATTTGAGAGTTTCTTTGCCTAATCTGAGCAGTAAGGTACCAGCTTCAACATCAATCAGGGCTCTTGTAGTGGCGAGAAACGGGCGACCAAAAATGAGAGGGTATCTGGCATCTTCTTTTATATCCATTATGATGAAATCGCATGAAACATAAGTGTCATTGCCTACCTTGACCGGGACATCTTTGAGAATTCCTAACGGATGTTTTATCGAATTATCTGCAAGCTGTATAGTCATGCCAGTAGGAAGCAATTCTGCAAATCCTAATCTTTTGCATAGGCTAAGCGGCATAATAGAGATTCTTGCACCTAGATCTTCCAATCCTTTCTTGCATGATGAATTGCCAATATGGCATGAGATTCCAAAGGATCCTGGGTCTTTTTGTTTCTTGGGCATCTTGCTCAATATGATATCTGATGTAGTTGTTGCGAGTTTTACTATCTCATATTCCTCATTTATATACTTCCTGGTTAGGAGTGACTTTAGGTAATTAGTCTAGGTTGGTATCTCAGCCAGAGCATCTAAGAAGGGTATATCAACATGAAGTTTCTTCATAGCCTCTATAAACTTATTGAATTTAGTATCGAGCTTGGTTTGCCTTAGACGGGCTGGGAAAGGTATACGAGGCTTATATACAGGAATATCAGGTTCTGGTGTTTCAGTTTCTTTATCAGTAGGTTTCTCAGGACTTCCCTTATCTATCTTATCATCTTTTGATTGAGACTCTAGTGTTGTTGAGTCTTGGACAATCACAGGTTCATCTTTGTCAGTAATAACCATAGGTGTCTTTACAGGGGGATCCGAATAGTCTTTTCCTGACCTAATGGTGACTACCTTCAACTGTTCAGGATGCTTAGGATTGTTCTCGGGTTGGCCAACAAAGACTCCAGCAGGTGGTTTTATGCTAGCTGCGAGTTGAGCTAATTGAGATTCAATAGCCTTCTGCTGAGCTTGTTGGTTAGCTATCATGGTTTGCTGAGTTTGCAACATCTTTTCAATGGCTGATAGCTTGTCATCAAAAGAGACGGGTCCTGCTTGCTATCCTTGCTGTTGATTAAGATTCTGATACTGAGAGCTGTTTTGATAATTATTGTAGTTCCTATTCTGAAAGTTCCCCTTGAAATTTCCTTGATTCCTAAAATTCTGCTGTTGATTATACTAGAATCCAGGTGGGCCTCTTGGTTGATTGTTTGAACCAAACTGATGCGAGTTTACTGCTCCAGAGGGGTTTCCATATTGATAAACTGGGTGATTCCTATTCTGATTTGGATTGTAATAACTTTGCCCAGGAATAGTGTTGATAGCATTAAGATTTTCCATCTGACTATTATCTCCTTGTCCACTGCTCAGTACAACGTCATAGAGAACATTGCATGATAAAGTGGAATGATCGGTGCTCTTACATGCTTCGCAGAACAGGGAAGTGGACTTGACCTATTTCGATTGTCGAGTGGGTGAACGTCCTCTTCCAATAGCAGCAAGAGACGATTCAATATGGTCTTGCTTAGCAACTAAGAGTTTCAAGGTTTCAACGATAGATTTGTACTCTGGAGTAGCTTCGACCATAGCTACCTTCAGAACTCCTTTACCTACAGATCTACCCCAATTGGCTTGATTTTCTTCTCCCAGGGTGATGACTCTCCATGCGCTATCATAACTTTGACGCATGAAGTTTCCTCCAGATGAGGAATCTAGGAATCTCCTAATATCATCATCCACACCCCTATAGAAAATCTCAATGAGTTGATTCTTAGGAATTCCGTGGTGCGGACATTTGCGTAGAGGCTCTTTGTACCTATCCCATGCTTCAACGAGGGTTTCTCCAGGAACTTGAGTGAAATTTGTTATCCGACCCCTAATTTCATAAGTGAGAGATGGAGGATAGAACTTTTCCAGAAACAAATTTTGGAGTTGTTCCCATGTGGTGATGGGTATTTCACTTTGTAATGAATTGTACCAACTTATGGCTCTATCAGCAAGGGAACACTTGAAGAGACGGAATCGAATGGCATCATCAGTGACTCCATTTTGCTTTGTCATAGCACATAGATCGATGAATCTCAAAAGATGTTCTTGGCTGTCCTCTGCTTGTTTGCCATAGAAAGGGTTATTTTGAAGAAATGTGATCCAATGTGCCCTAATCCCAAAATTGGTAGCATTGATGGGAGGAGGCTGTACTGGATGATGAACATTCACAGCTTTCGGATGAGAACTCTCTAAGATCCTTCTGTAGTTCAGCTGCTTGTGATGCTAGGATTTCCTGTTGAACCGCAGCCCTGACTTTTTGCATGAGCCTCTCTCTTTGTGCATTGATGGCTTGAGCCGCCCTTCGGGCTACCTCTTCTTCTTGAGCCATCCTTGCTTGATTCTCTTTGATCTGACGATGGAAAGTTCTGTCTATCTCGGGATCAAAGCTCGTTGTAAGTCCGGGACTGTCCGAACGGTGCATACACTATGCCTGGGGTTGTACCTAAAAAAATAATGATTTTGAAAATGAGATCCAAAAAGTAGAGTCAAATTCAAGTAGATGATCGATTGTTTCAAAAGAAAAAGCAAAATCCTAGATTAGTCTTAAACGAACTAGATTTGACTAACTGATTCTGTTGTCCCCGGCAACAGTGCCAGAATTTGATGTGGTATTTTTGAACGCAATAACAAACTCACTCGGGGTAGGAATCCCCGAGATTTTACCAAAGCTAAAGTGCAATAATACCACCCGCAAGAGGACGAGTCTTATCGCAGTATAGTTAAGGATCGAACCCAAAGGACAACCTTTTTAAGAATCCATGTCAGTCGAATCTAGCTCAAGTAAAATTAATATCAAGAAACTAATTGCAAGAAAGTAAAATCTAAATTAAAGTTGGGTTTAGATCAATGATATGGAATCACTGGGATGGTACCGGGTTTCACCACCACTGCTCATGCAAGCACATCCAAACATCAAACATACATGCAAGATATAACTATCCAAGTAGAGCTGCTGTGAAACCCCCCATACAGGCGTTAGGTACGCGTAAGCATCACCTTTGACATAAGATTTCTCATCACCATCTAGATCACATACTTACGGCTTCGAAGATACAACATCCGAATAAGGTTGTGGCCCCCCTATACATGCGTTAGGCACACAGAAGCATCACCAAAGGATAGATTGCTCATCCCCTCGCGGATCATACACTTACGACCTCAAGGAACCCCATTCTATTTCTAGTTTGGGAGTCAACCGCATTAATCGATAAGCAAGTAGGCGATTAATATATGAGCACACATTGACGATTAATAAGAAGATACAAAATCTAACTAAGGTTGTGAACCCCCTATACAGGCGTTAGGTACATAGAAGCGTCATCGAAGGCTAGATGGCTCGTCCCCTCGAGGATCACACACTTACTACCCGAAGGAATCCCATTCTATTTCTAGTTTGGGAGTCAACTTGATAAATGAAATTCAATCCTACATAAAGATATTCTCATAACATGGGAAGAACAAAGATGAAAGCAAGAAATTAATCAAACTATGAACATAGCAATTAACAACGAAATGAAAATTTATATACATTTCCATGGATGTTTAACAAAAGAACATGATTACATGGGCAGCGGGGCTAGTCCCCGCACCCCAGCGAAATGGTACTACTCGCTCATGATGCAAGAAACAAGAAGAGTGAGAAAGAGAGAAATTCTCCATGAACTCGGTGCAGAAGGTAGTCACAACTCGGTGAAGAAGATACGACCTCCTATGTCGTGTCAGAGCAGATCTGGACGCGAACAGGAGTGCCAAGATAGACCGAATAGTCTCCCTCGTTCCGTCTTCCTTCTCTCCTCAGCCTCCTTGGTTACAATACGGGCATTAGGTGAAATGAAACTGCTGGGTTTTAGGGGAGGTAGAGAAGGCAGCAGAAACAAAATTTTCTCCCCCAAACCCATACCGAGGAAACGCGTCAACATCTATATAATAGGAAAGGATGGTTTGTGGAATCATACCTTGTCCTGAGGCTTGCTCGGCGACAATACCTCGCGCCTTGCGTGGTCTTCAACACCGGTCTTGGATGGCGTCTGTGCAGCTCCTGGTCACACCGGGACTGACGACTCCTCCTCCTACCGGACTGTCGGATGACAGTTGTCCTCCTGAGCGGTAGTGACCTCCCGCCTCTGAAGTAGTCCACACGGACCACCTGGAACTCCACACTCCTTGTCCCACAAGGAAGTGGAAGGAGTCTCACCCTCCTGTTGACGTACTAGTCATCAACACACTCTCCTGCTGCCATTTACAACTGTAGTTGTCTTTCCCTTACTTTACCTCCCTTTGCGGGAAGCACTTGCTCGGGCTCTCTCTCGGTTAACAAAACCAGAGAGAAGGACAACTTTGCAGAGAAACTGGTTGCACTGAGCTGTTGTACCTGGAGAAGCCCCCAATACCCCTATATATATAGGAGGGTCATGGGATAGGGTTGTCCATCTCGGGCAATCCGGGACTAAAAGAAGGAGTAGAAGGGTTCGAGATTTTCCACAAAAGCAACCAACTCGCAACCTGAACCGATCGGTTCACAAGTGAATCAGTCAGTTGGGGACCTGAATCGATCAGTTCACCAGTGAACCGGTCGGTTGGGACACCTCAACCGGCCAGTTCACAAGTGAACCAGTCGGTTGGTAGTCCTGGTCGGTTCCCGATTGACATTCCTTCTTTTGTTTCTAATTGGTATCGAATACCAATCATATTTCCCAATCAAATTGGGCAATTTGAAACGAAAGAAAAATTATCACCAATCCTACTTTCCTAAGTTGCTCAGTTGCACCAATTGAATTGATCGTTTCAACACTTGAAGCAATCAGTTGACCCTAGACTTGAGCCGATCGGTTCAACACTTGAGCTGACCGGTTCAGCAACCTCAGCCGATCGGTTCATCACATGAGCCCATCGGTTGGGAGTGCAGGTTGTGCAGAATCAGTCAATTGCGATTTCAATCAATCCGATACTCCAATCAACGCGTCCAACACCTTGAACATTATGATATTGAGCTATCGATTAATTAAGTGTTTAATTGAACTACTAAACTCCTTTAGTAATCAATCTAAACATTGCTTGTGGACAAAACTCCTCTTCCAGGTTAAATCCTATGTGTGTGACCCTGCAGGTCCATTTCACGTTGGCAGTGAAAGTCCATATCACTTATGACTTCACAAGCAAAGAGCGGTGCCTAGTCACACATCAGTGCTACCCAAGTGAAAGTAGAAATTTGGAGAACAACTTTCAATCCTACAATCCGTGAATGGTGTTATAGTGAATGTATAATTCCTTTATCACTGATATCCCGAATGAACTCAAGCCATGGAACAGTCATCCTGTCAATGTTCATTCACTTTCTTGATCTCAGAGTAGATTGAACGAGATATGTATGACATCAATATCACATACTGATTCATACATGCGTGCGCACGCCTATCTCAATCCTACTCATCAAGTGGCCTTGGATATCAAACTCCCTCAGGAGTGACAAATCCCATATCTATCACTCACCCCTCAAAAGCCCCATGTGTCAAAGCCACCCAATCATCACCTTTATAACAACCCATGTTTCAGGGTTGCGTTTGATGATGTCAAAGTGTGCCCAATGACATGTGTTGAGTGTAGTGATTTCAGGTCAAAGAATCACACTCACCACCATCACTATGAGTACTGACTGTGACTACCATGTCATGGTTCCATGTGTCAAACTCACGGTGGGTCTGTCTGGTACACTTGTTCTCTAACAAGTACCTATGTGTTTGGTTTGATATCTCTATATCATTACTAATGAGATTCTGTCATCAACCAACACCACAATCTAGTCTTGTGTGTCATTGTTGTCTATCTACCTTCCACAATGACATCCGACTAGGGACATAACAAGAATGTACAAACTCTTAGCATCCGTATGATCTCATCGTTCAGGTCCTTAACCTGAAAGCATACATCATTGAGTACTGTCATTCTCTAGACATTCAATCTGTTCTATCACTATCTCATATGACTGAACCAGAAAGAATTGGAAGCTTGCCTTTGATGTTTATCAAATCAATCTTAATGTATCCCACCAATCATCCCATGATTGGATCTCAGGGCATACATACCAACAGACTCCCACTTGCACTGCGAGCCAATCACCCTTGAATCATATTCATAGTGATCTTCAAACATGTCCCACATGTCACTCTGCTCTAGTGCCCACATAGTGAGTAATGGCAACACCTTGCCAAAGTCAGTATAAATTGCATGTCTCTCATCTCTTTGCTGTACGTCTCACGTATGAAATGGAGTTGCCATAATATGCGATCTAGTATTCCAGTGCTAACCTTTAGCCACATTGCATGATCAAGGATTCCAGACTTGTCATCAATGAGCAGAATGTAAGTTCATCTCATGAACTTCCAGATCCATATAATATCCATTTTTGTTCACTAACACATAGATACTCGGCATTTCCTTTTAAATAGTTTCATTGGAACATTTCCAATTATCAACAAACTTTCACTTTTATATATCCTATATATATTTTGCGATTAATTTTCTGTCCTTTCAGAAGTTCACATCAATGTAACTCTTTACATCGAACTCTTCCTTATCTCCATAGAACCGGTACTTCCCAAGTAATTATCAAGTTCTCATGGTATTCCAGTAACCCTTACTAGAAGTAGACAAACATCCACTCGTTATGTCTCACATACGAGTTATCAGGATGAGCACATCATATTGCCATGTCCTACATACAAAATGATGAATGCATTTTATTCTTGCCATGTCATACATGCAATATAATGGGATGATTACATACGTGATAGATCCATATCTATTCTTAGTGTTCCCATTCTTCATAAGAATTGGACACTTGGCCTTGGGATACTCACTCCATGTAACATGGACAAGTTTTCTCCCACTGAATATGTGCACACTGAACCCTTCAGTACAGATTGCCAATGTATGCTTTCTCTTTTCAGGTCAAGAGGTTTTCGAGAACTATCTCTATAGATCTTTATTCCTATCCTATAGGAAACATCTCTATCTTCCTTAAACATAATTTCCACTTTTGGATTTCCATTCTAGAACATTTCCATATCACATCAACATGTGGAATGTGAGCACGCTCCCACTAAATCACGGATCCCTTCTTTATCTTTGACATATTTGTCAAACTCTTTGACTATATCATCAAAGTAAAGATCCAATTTCGAGTTGCTTGTACTCAATCAATCACATTTATTAGTCCATTGTAATTTATAGACTTCATTTGCATCAGTGGATTCATAAACCTTATAGGTTGTGTCACATACACATCCATGTTTTATTCCTCATAGGAATGCGGTTTTAGTATCCATATGACAAATGTCTTAGTCATTAAGTTGCAATCAACAAGCATCATCCTTCTCAAAATGTTATCCATGTGTCTTAACATTTAAGACTCAATTGCACTTATGGATTTCATCCAATGAGTACCATCAAGGTCATACCTTATGGTTCACATGGATGTCATTTAGGATGTAATGGTCATAAACCATAACTCAAGATTTGGTTCCTCATATTCATCTAGATAGTTGACTCATCACATGAACAACTCATCATATAGACAATTGAGGTGTATCTGTTAAGGATATAAGAACTCACAACTCCTTGTGATTCTCAATGTCCTTTATTAGTGTGGGGTATTCTTTTATTAAGAAGAATTTAGTTATTTGATAATCATTCTCTAACTCCTTAGAGTATGATTCCTTCTTGATTTAGACATCACCATACCTTAATCATGAGTTCACTATGATACACTATCATAATCACTCATAAGGATCTCAAACATTTGGTCCAAGTATTTCATTCATTGATCTCATCAAGAATTAACACTTTACCAAATTTTCACTTCATCTATGATAATCTTGAACACTTCAAGATATTCATATTTGTATTTCTCTAAACACCTTTTGAAGTATTAGCATTTGTTCCAATAGGTATGTAAATACATCACATGTATCATACCTAATAGGATAATCATTCTCCCACTACCTTTAGTGAAGATTGATTAATCATGTCCAAGATATTCATGTCTCTTACTGGTTCTCTAACCAAAAGAGTCTAGATTTATCCATCACATGGAAACTAGAAATGAATTTCTCATGATTGATACCAATTTGATTGTTTGAGTTATCTATAACTTTTAGGTATCATGTTATCTTATGAATATCAAATACCACAAGATAAACAAGGCATTTCCATAAAGATCATATCTTTATAAATTGAAACATCTCTTTATTAATTGCCATCATTGTCATATAATATACAAAAATAAAGTGTTTCTATCTATTGGCAAATATGAAATAGCAGTTCTCAACTCTATTTCATGCCCTTTAGGCTGAAATAAACTGAAAGATACTCCTATCTATGGCAGCAACACTTGCTCCAATGATGGGTACTTCTTTCTTGGTCCTTTCACAAAGGCCATCACTTCTTTGTGGATATTGCATATCATATATGACATATCCATATCTTGGTATCATATACCTCAAATAAAGAAGTGGTTCATTTTCTGATACCTTAGGTGGAGATCTCCATCCCCTCCTTTCTTCTTTTGTTCTTCCAGATATAGAGGGAAATCCCTCATACACCCTTTCCCCATGTGCCTTGAGGCTGAAGACGGCTTGGATTGCTGGCTAGCATCAGAACACTTCTTTGCTTTGCCCTTGTCCTTGCCCTTAAGAATTACCTTTTCTTTGATCACATAAAAGATTATGGTTTGTCTTTCTTCATATTTGCCTCTACTATCCTCAACATGTCCAACAACTATGTCAACACTTGTCAAAGTTGTTCTTGTTGTAGCTTATCATGAATTGTATGATTCTCGCAACATTTGCAGTATCATACCAATAGCCAACCCTTGGCTCAGAGGGAATCCTTCTTAGTCAGGTTTTCCACATACCCAATCACATTGAGTGTGTGAATCCCTTACTGGATCTCCTTCTATCATGACATACTAGGATAGTGTCTTGGAGACATCATATGTCTCATGTTGTCTCTGCAACTCATAGTTAAGAGAACACAACATCAAGCACTCCTCATCAATGTCATCCTCGTTATGCTTCCATAAGCATACTTTCAGCCATTGATGTGGTGGGATCGAGTTTATCTGGTTCTGGTATAAATAGGACTTAGAGCTTTCACTCTACAAATGAGAACACTTCTCAACGTCCTAACCAATCGTGGAATTATTCCCATTTAATTTGTTGGTCTCAAATACCGATCACAAATAAAGTGATTTGTTGATTAACGATTTATTTTAACAAAAGGAAATATATGCAATTTTAGTCCAAAACTCCTTTTTACTTGTTTGATTGATTTGAAAAGTTTACGATAAAATTAGGCCTTAAATTAATTATCGCTCCCACTATTTTACTTCAAATTGATAGCCCTCACCATCAATTTGGAAGATTGCAGCATACAACCTTCTAGTGGGAAAGATCCTGAAATCCTCTAATTCATGGACCAGCTAGGGCTGTCACCCACAACATAGATCTCTCAGGTAGGCAACTTTTTCCAATTGCATCATATGCAACTCTTGATAAGATGTCATATGAAACTTCTTGCTATAATCATCTCCATGCCTCAAGGTACTAGATCCCATCTAGATCACCTTGTTAAGTCTGACCCAAAGCAAACACGATGAACATGCACCCTGCTAAGGCAGACCCACACATTCATCCTTCATGCTTCCATGAGATAGACGGTGCACCACGCTAGGGCGTGCCCATACTTGGTCGATCAAGCTTTTCACGTGTGTCACATTTGGAAGGCATCTAAAACTTAATATTTAATGAGGGATTTGGTTTTTAAATACATATACATATCCAATCACAACAATACATAGTATGTATCATATACATGCTATATCCCACAGAAAACATGTAAAATGATAAAAAGCAATGCTTATGGCCATCCTAATGTGATTCCTTGAGCCAAGAGGAATCACGGTCATCTAGGTCTACATCACATGCAACCAGTACAAGATGAAATCTGTGCTTTGCCTTTGGAGAAGATCAATTCATCACATGAATGACTTGCTCAGTCTGTCCCAGTTTTCTGGGTGCCACCAACCGATCGGTTGGCTCCTCCAACCGATTGGTTTGCCTGGTCGTCGTGCATCTCATCATGGTTGCCACCCGCTCATCTCTCTCCTCGAACCAGTCATCAACCAATCGGTTCACTCCTTGAACCGATCGTTTCAACTGTCGACAGATGGCCTCCGGTCTTCGACATAACAGGAAATAAAATCTATCCTAATTATTACATTGCTTAAAAGGGAAACCCCGAGTTACATTGGGGGGAGCAAAGGTAGGAAAGAATCTCAAATTATTTCGAGTTACATCAGGAATAAGAGAGGGAAGATCGGTGCGCAGACCGAGATGCAAGCAACCACAAACAACGACACACAGATAGGGGTTTATAGGCCATAATGACGCTACACATCCACCACAAAATGCGTTTAAGGGCGACACGTACGAGTGCATTAATAATACATATCATATATGTAATTGGGATTTGTGGATTTAAGATTGGACATGCATAAAGCCAATTTTATTCGCATCGTATGCAATAAATAAAGGCGACAAAACAAAATCGATCATATTGATATTCCTAAAATATAGAGCAGTTGACGTGGCTCTGATACCACTGTTGGGTTTTAGGGGAGGCAGAGAAGGCAGCGGAAACAAAATTTTCTGCCCCAAACCCATACCGAGGAAACGCGTCAACGTCTATATAATAGGAAAGGATGGTTTGTGGAATCATACCTTGTCTCGAGGCTTGCTCGGTGATAATACCTCACGCCTTGCGCGGTCTTCAACATCGGTCTTGGAAGGTGTCTGTGCAGCCCCTGGTCGCACCGGGACTGACGACTCCTCCTCCTACCGGACTATCGGATGACAGTTGTCCTCCTGAGTAGCAGTGACCTCCCGCCTCTGAAGTAGTCCACACGGACCACCTGGAACTCCACACTCCTTGTCCCACAAAGAAGTGGAAGGATTCACACCCTCCTGTTGACGTACTAGTCGTCAACACACTCTCCTTCTTCCAGTTGCAACTGCAGTTGTCTTTCCCTTGCTGCACCTCCCTTTGCGGGAAGCACTTGCTCGAGCTCTCTCTCGGTTACCAAAACCAGAGAAAAGGACAACTTTGCAGAGCAACTGGTTGCACTGAGCTATTGTACCTGGAGAAGCCCCCAATACCCTATATATATAGGAGGGTCATGGGATAGGGTTCTCTATCCCGGGCAATGCGGGACTAAAAGCAGGAGTAGAAGGGTTCAAGATTTTCCACAAAAGCAACCAACTCGCAACCTGAACCGATCGGTTCACAAGTGAACCGGTCAGTTGGGGACCTGAATCGATCAGTTCACCAGTGAACCGGTCGGTTGGGACACCTCAACCGGTCGGTTGGTGGTCGTGGTCGGTTCCCAATTGACTTTCCTTCTTTTGTTTCTAATTGGTATCGAATACCAATCCTATTTCCCAATCAAATTGGGCAATTTGAAACGAAAGGAAAATTCTCACCAATCCTACTTTCCCAAGTTTCTCAGTTGCACCAGTTGAATCGATCGTTTCAACACTTGAAGCAATCGGTTCACCCTGGACTTGAGCCGATCGGTTCAACACTTGAGCTGACCGGTTCAGCAACTTCAGCCGATCGATTCATTACATGAGCCGATCGGCTGGGAGTGTAGGTTGTGCAGAATCAGTCAATTGCGATTTCAATCAATCTGATACTCCAATCAACGTGTCCAACACCTTGAACATTATGATATTGAGCTATCGATTAATTAAGTGTTTAATTGAACTACTAAACTCCTTTAGTAATTAATCTAAACATTGCTTGTGGACAAAACTCCTCTTCCAAGTTAAATCCTATGTGTGTGACCCTGCATGTCCATTTCACGTTGGCAGTGAAAGTCCATAACACTTATGACTTCAGAAGAAAAGAGCGGTGCCTAGTCACACATCAGTGCTACCCAAGTGAAAGTAGAAAGTTGGAGAACAACTTTCAATCCTACAATCTGTGAACGGTGTTAGAGTGAATGTATAATTCCTTTGTCACTGATATCCCGAATGAACTCAAGGCATGGAACAGTCATCCTGTCAACGTTCATTCACTTTCTTGATCTCATAGTAGATTGAACGAGATATGTATGACATCAATATCACATACTGATTCACACATGTGTGCGCATGCCTATCTCAATCCTACTCATCAAGTGGCCTTGGATATCAAACTCCCTCAGGAGGGACAAATCCCATATCTATCACTCACCCCTCAAAAGCCCCATGTGTCAAAGCCACCCAATCATCACCTTTATAACAACCCATGTTTCAGGATTGCGTTTGATGATGTCAAAGTGTGCCCAACGACATGTATTGAGTGTAGTGATTTCAGGTCAAAGAATCACACTCACCACCATCAGTGTGAGTACTGACTGTGACTACCATGTCATGGTTCCATGTGTCAAAGTCACGGTGGGTCTGTCCAGTACACTTGTTCTCTAACAAGTACCTATGTGTTTGGTTTGATATCTCTATATCACTACTAATGAGATTTTGTCATCAACCAACACCACAATCTAGTCTTGTGTGTCATTGCTGTCTATCTACCTTCCACAATGACATCTGACTAGGGACATAACAAGAATGTACAAACTCTTAGCATCCGTATGATCTCATCGTTTAGGTCCTTAACCTGAAAGCATACGTCATTGAGTATTGTCATTCTCTAGACATTCAATTTGTTCTATCACTATCTCATATGACTGAACTAGAATGAATTGGAAGCTTGCCTTTGATGTTTATAATCTTAATGTATCCCACCAATCATCCTATGATTGGCTCTCAGGGCATACATACCAACAGAAACTGGCGCAGACTGAACTGGTTTTGGATCGGACCTCTGTACAGGCAGCCTGTCGGCGTCCCGGAACCGATGTCCAAGTGAGGACCCTTGGCGTCCTATTTATAGGCACAGGACTGACCCAAAACGGTCTTGGATTAAAAGAGACCAACCAATTTCATTTAAAACAGCCCCAAAGAGTCTATAGAAACAGACCAAACGGTCTTGAAAGTATCTCCTCCAAACGGTCTGGAGACCGTTTTCTACCAAATGGTCTGGAGACCGTTTGAGAGCAAATGGTTTCATGTGCATAGATCAAACGATCTTCACTGATTGGCAGCAGCAAACGATTTGCAAACCGTTTAATCATCAAACAATCTTCACCATTGACTTTGGCAAATGGTATGCCGTTTTAGCCAAACAATCTTTGCTTCAATCGGTTTGCTGCTCTACACGACTCATCAAACGTTCTGCTAGTATTTTGTCCAATCGATCTCGCTGCAATCCTCCAAACGATCTTGATAGTCATCAACTCAAACGGTCACATGCGTTCAGTGACCAAACGGTTTCTATGGTTTCCTTTTGCTCAAGCGATTTGGTCTGTGCTGGATCACGTCTAAAAGACCTTGAATCCTAGGCCATACGGTCCGGCAAGCAATGGTTTCTTCTTAAAGCTCAGAGGTCCACACATCCGTAGGTCTTGCGGCCCTTCCATGGTGGCGGCGTGGCTGCAGGTAGCAGGTTCGGAGGTGCTGCAACAGCGGGGGAGGCGATAGAAGCTTGAACTAGCAGGTCAGCGGCGTCGGGAGGTAGGGGTTGACGCGCCACATCCGTGTTGAGGCACCACTGTCGTGGTGATGCTACTATCCCACGGCTGTGTTGCCTTGCACGGGCGTGGTGGGTGAGAACTTGGACTCTGATGGCGTCGTGCCACGGCCGTGGTGAGACACCACAGTCGTGGTGAGGTAGCTTCCACACGGTCGTGCTACCTCGCACGGTCGTGGCAAGTATGAATTCAGGCATTAGGGATGATCCACCACGGTCGTGGCCACATCACACGGTCGTGGTGATGGCAGAAGACCACGACCGTTTTGAGCCACCACGACCGTGGTTAGGACTCTGCTTCGCGACCTTGAGTTCATGCACTTCTCGATCCCTTGCGGCTGAGTGATGCCTCCAAACGGTCTCTACTGCTCAAACGGTCTTGAGACCGCATGGGCTCAAACGGTCTTGGGACCGCATGGGCTCAAACGGTCTTGGGACCGCTTGGACTCAAACAGTCTTGGGACCACATGGACTCAAACAGTCTTGGGACCGTATGGGTGGAATTGCTTGGTTAGATTTCTTGACCAGAGCCAGAGATGAAGGCAGACCCTGCCTGCTTGTTAAGCTTTGTCAAAACCTACATTAAATGAACAATATTTAGTTAAAACCTTGATAATCGAATCAATTAAGTAGATTTGGGCATTATGATTCATATTGGTATTTAATGAGTGAGAATGTATATATATGGAGTTGGATTTGCTCCAAAGTGATAATTGAATTCCATGATGAATATGCATTCATCAAAGACATACATCATTGAGTACTGTCATTCTCTAGACATTCATTATGTTCTATCATTATCTCATAACTGATTGAACCAGAATAAATTGGAAGCTTGCCTTTGAAATTTATCAAAACATTCATAATGTATCCCAATCCAAATCATCATATGATTGGCTCTTAGGGCATACATACCAACAGACTCCCACTTGCACTGTGAGCCAATCACATTTGAATCATATTCTTAGTGATCTTCAAACATGTCCCACACGTTTCTGCTGCTCCATTGCTAACACAGTGAGTTAGCAATACTTTGCTTTAGTGGGTATATTACACGTTTCACATCTCATCACTATATGACATATCATATGAGATGGAGTTGTCGTAATATGCGATCTGATATTCTTTTCCTAACACTTAGCTCCATTGTTTGACTTAGTATTACTACTTGTCATCAATGGTTGGAATATCTATAAGTTCATCTCTATGAACTTCTAGATCCATATAGTATCCTCTGCTATTCATAACATAAGGAGACTCAACATTCCCTTTTATAATTAAATGTCTTTTAAATCAAAATGTTTCCATTTATCAACTCATATTCACTTTCACATTTTATATTTTGCGATCATTTCCTATCATTTCGGAAGCTTGCATTAGTGTAACTATTTACACCCAACTCCTCCTTATATTACCATAGAACTAGTACTTGATAAGTACCAAACAAGTTCTTCATGGTATTCTAGTGACCCTCACTAGAAGTAGACAAACATCCACTTGTCACATGAGTTAACAGGATGAGCATATCATGTTGTCATGTCCAATACATACAAGATGATGAATGCATATTTTCTTGTCATGTCTAATGCATACAAGATAATAAGATGATTACATACATGATAGATACATATCTATCTATGTGTTCCTATTCTTCATAAGAATTTGTGACACTTGGCATCTGAGATACTAACTCCATGTAATATGGACAAGTTTTCTCCCACTGAATCTGTGCATACTTAACCCTTCAATACAGATTGCCAATGTATGCTCTCTCTTTACCAGGTCATGAGGTTTTTGAGAACTATCTCTATAGATCTCTATTCCTATCATATAGGACATTTCTCTGTCTTCCCTTAAAGAAGGTATTTCCACACCAGTTTCCATTTTAGAACATTTTATTCCTCATCATGTGGAATGTGAATATAATCCCACTAAATCTTTGTAATCACAAATCCCTTCTTTATTTTGATATATCAGTCAAACCTTTTAACTATATAGTCAAAGTAAAGACTTCTAGTTCTGAGTTGCTTGTATTTAATCAATCATATTGATTAATCCCTTGTAACTTATAAACTGCATTTGCATTATTGGATTCATAAAACCCTTTAGGTTGTGTCACATACACAACATTATCTTATTCCTGCCAGGAATGCAGTTTTAATATCCATATGCCAAATTTCATAGTCTTTCAAGTTCCAACATCAAGCATGATCCTTTCTCTAGATGTCATCCATGTCAGTCTTAACTCTTAAGACCCAATTGGACTTATGGGTTTTATCCCAATCAAGTGCTACCATAAAGTCATACCTTAATTGGTTCATATGGAGGTCATTTTGGATCCTATGGCCTCAAGCCATGAATCAAAATCTGGTCCCTCAACATCATCTAGATTATTGTATCATCATGTGACTAATTCATCACGTAGATATATGAGGTGTATCTGTTACACAAGGAACTTTGAGAATCCACAACACTTGTGATTCTTAATCTCCTTTATTTAGTGTAAGAATGTTCTTTTAGAATAATTATAGAAGATTAGTTATTTGATGATCATGCTCTAACTCTTTAGAGTATGATTCCTTCTTAGATTTAGACAACATGAGTTCTCTTTGATACACTATCATAATTACTCACAATGTCCTTAAACATTTGGTTTAAGTATCCCATTCATTGATCACATCAAAGAGTTAATACTTTTACCAATTTTGTACTTCATTTATGATATTCTTGAACACTTCAAGATATTCATATTGGTATTTCAATAAACACCATCTCAAGCATTAGCATTTATTCCAATAGGTATATAAATACATCGTCATGCATTATACCCAATATAATAGTCATTCTCCCACTCCATCTAGTGAAGATTGACTTGTTATCATGCCCAATACATTCATATCTCTTAATGGTTCACAACCAAAAGATTCTAGCTTTATCAATCAACATAGAAACTAGAGATGAATTTCTCATGATAATGCTAATTAACTGTTTGAGTCATCAATAACTTTTAGGTATCATTTTATCTTATGCATACCACGTACCACAAGATAAATTGCCACAAAAGATCATATCTTTGAAATTGAAACATCAACTTTATTGACAGACATCCTTGTCATTACAAGATGCAGAAATAAAGTATTTCTATTTATTGGCAAAAATGAAATAGAAGTTCATAACTCTATTACATGCCCTTTGGGATGAAATAAACTAAAAGGTACTCCTATCTATGGTAGCAACACTTGCTCCAAAGATGAGTGCTCCTTCTTGGTCCTTTCACAAAGGACATCACTTCTTTTCAGATCCTGCATATCATATATATCAGATCTATGTGTTGGTATCATATAACTTAGATTAAAGAAGTGTTTCAAGTTTATTTCATGATACCTAAGGTGGAAACTTCCATCCCCTCCTTTTTATTCTTTTTTTCATCTAGATAAAGAGGGAAATTTCTCCTCTAATGTCCTGGATCTTGACAATGGTGACATTTGCCTCCCTTTTTCACCCCTCCTTTGGCCTTGAAAGCTGAAGATGACTTGGGATGTTGGCTAGCATCAAAACCCTTCTTTACTTTGTCGTTGGCCTTGCCTTTAGACTTACCCTTCTTTCTGCTGATCAACATCACAAATTTGGGTTTGTCTTTATTCATCTGTGCCTCAACTATCCTCAACATGCCCAACAACTCTATCATCGTCTTGTCAAAGTTGTTCATGTTGTAGTTCATCACAAACTGACTATAAGATTATGGCAACGATTGCAGTATCACACCAGTAGCCAACTCTTGGCTCATAGGGAATCCTAGTCTTGTCAGGTTATCCACATACCCAATCATCTTGAGTGTGTGAGGACCAACTGGATATCCTTCTATCATGACACACTTGACATCATATCTCTCTTTTTGTGCTTGGTCTTGATATATGTTCTGGAGATGTTGAACCATCTCAATGACATCCATGTTCTCATGTTGTCTTTCCAACTCATATTTCATTGAGCACAACATCAAACACTTCATATCAATGCATATTCAGTATTCTTCCTATAAGCAACCCTTTCTACCTTTGGTGCGGTGGGAGCAGGTTCCTCTGGCACTGGTGTATCAAGGACATAGAGCTTTCTCTCTTGAGTGAGAACAATTCTCAATGTCCTAAACCAGTTGTGGAAATCAGTCCCATTCAACTTGTCCTTCTCAAGGACCGATCGCAATGAAAAGTGATTATTGTTGACGGCCATTTGTTCTACAATAAGGAAATATGCAATTTTAGACCAAAACTCTTTTGACTTAATTTGATTTGATTTGAAAAAATTGACAATATAATTAGGCTTTTAATTAATTATTGCTCCCACTATTTTGTTCAAATTGATAGCCCTCACCATCAATTCGGAAGATTGCAGCATACAACCTTCTAGTGAGCCAAGATCCAAAACAATTGAAGTATTACCCGGCCAACGCCAACGTCCATAATCAATTATTAAGGTAGGTAACCCTTACCATTTACATCGTATGGAAATCTTGGATAGATGACATGAAACTCTTTTCCATGAACATCTCCATGCCTCTAAGTGCTTAATCACATTAAGATTACTTAGTTAAGCCCAACCCAAAACCCAACACAATAGAAGTGCACCCCATTTGGCGGGCCTAAACAACTACCATCACACTTCAACGAGATAAATAGCGCACCACCCTTAGGATGCCTACGCTTGTAGATCAAGCTTTTCATGTGTACTGCTTATGGAAAACATCTAAGACTTAATATTATAGAGGGGTTTTAATATGCTTATATATGCATATAAGTATCCAATCACCACATATATAGTACGTATCATATACATGATATATCCCACAATGAAAACATGCAATAACGATAAAGTGATGATTATGGCCATCCTATTGTAATTCCTTGAGCCACAAGAAATTATGGTCATCTAGGTCTACATCACATGCAACCTGTTTTTGATGAAGATCTTGTGCTTTGGCCGTTCCAGGTTTGATCAGCTCGTCACACGACTGATCAAATCGCCTCCTAGTCAGTCGGTTGGTTGTCTCCAACTGATCGTCTATCTCCTCCACACATTTAGTTCGTCAGGTCATCTGCTCCTCATCAGGCCTCCAGCTGCACCATCATCCGCTCGCTCCACCAGTCGATCGGCTGGTGCCTGCAGCTGATCATCTCGCACCTCCAGCCGCTCGTCTGGGCACCTGCCAATCTTTGTCGTAACAGGAAATAAACTATCCTTCTTTTACATATCTCATTGGGAAACTCCGAGTTACATTTAGGGGGAGCAAAGGTAGAAGAGAATCTCAAGTTACATCAGGAAAAGAAGAAGGCTCAGTGCGCATACCGAGATGCAAACAACCACAACCAACCAAGAACACATAGGGGTTTATAGGCCATAACCACGCTACACATCCACCATCAAAATTATTTTAAGCGATGTGTATCATTTGCATATATATACCATATCATATACGAATATATTTAGTTTGGGATCATGTGGTATTAATCAGATATTCACATTCAGCTAGTTAAATATTCACATTGTATGTAATAAATAAATAGCAGTAAAACCAAAAATTGATCATATCAATTATCCTAAAACACAGTACATTGACGTGTCTCTAATACCACTATTGGGTTTTAGGTGAGGGAGAAGGCAGCGGAAACAAAAATTTATCTCACCACAAAACCCATAACCAATAGATCGCATCAACAACTATGAAATAGGAAGGATGGTTTTGGCGAGATATACGTCATCTTGAGACTTGCTCAGAGACAATACCTTGCAGCTAGTGCGGTCTTCAACCACCTGTCCTCGATGGTGTCTGTGCAGCTCCTAGTCCTGACCCAGACTGCGATTGACCATCATTCTCCTGAGTGGAAGAAACCTCCTGCCTCTACAGATGGTCCACAAAGACCACCGGGAACTCTAGTCATCCTGTCCTGAAGGACACTAGAAGGATTCGTCCCCCTCTGTCAGTGTACTAGTTGCGGACACACTCTCCCACAATCATTTGCTCTTCTGTAGTTGTCTTTCCCTCGTTGTTCCTCCCTGCAGGGTAGAACTTACTTGGGCTCTCTCGATTACCACATCCAGAGAGGACAACTTTGTATAGAAACTGATGGTATGAGTTGTCTATCTTGAGAAGCCCCCTGTACCCCTCTATTTATAGTAGAGGGCGGGGTCATGGTTCCCAATCTGTGCGGGAGTAGAAGGGTCCAAAATTTCCATGAACTAATTGCACTATGGCAGTCGAACCAGCCATTTCACAAACAAACCGGTCAGTTCGGAGTGTGAGCCGATCACTTCACCAGTTGAACTGGTCATTTCACATTCCTAACTCTCCTCCAATTGACTTTCCTCTTTCGTTTCCTACTAATACAAAGATTAATTCTTGTCCCAATCGAATTGTATAAGTGAAACGAAAGAAACTTTTTCTCGCCAATCAGGGCAACCCAACCTTGCTCGTTTGGTCCAGTCGAACTGATCGGTTCATCAAGTGAAACGGTCGTCTCACTGACCATGAGCCGATCAGTTTACCTAGTGAACCAGTCGGTTGGTGGTCCAGATTGTGTAAAACACAGTCAATGCAGTTCTCAATCAATCTGACACTCAAATCGGTTAGTTCAACACTTGAACTTGATGATTCTGAGTCAAGTCAATTGATTGAATGTTTGATTGAGTACCTAAACACCTTTAGTAATCAATCCAAAGATCATTCATGGATAAACTCCTCTTCTAGGTAAATCCTTTGTGTGTGACCCTATAGGTCTCATATCACGTTGCCAGTGAATGTCCATAACTAGCTTATGACATCACAAGCAAAGAGTGGTGCCTAGTCACACATCAGTGCTACCCAAGTGAAAAGGAAAGTTGGAGAACAACTTTCAATCCTACAGTGTGTGATTGGTGTTCCAGTGAATGTATAATTCCTTTGTCTGTGATATCCTGAATGAACTCAAGGCATGGAGTTGTCCTCCTTTCAATGTTCATTCATGTTCCTTGATCTAAAGTAGACTGTCTAATATATGTGTGCCATCAATATCACATATTGACTCACATGTGCATGCACATGCTTTTCTCAGTCTCGCTTGTCAAGTGGCCATGGACATCATACTCCCTCAGGAGGGACAAATCCCATATCTATCACTCACAGTCAAAACCCCATGTTTCAGAGTCACCCAATCATCACCTATATAACAATCCATATTTCAGGACCGCGTTTGATGATGTCAAAGTGTACCCAATGACATGTGATGAGTGCAGTGATTTTAGGTCTATGAATCACAATCACCACCATCAATGTGAGATTTGACTGTGACTACCATGTCATGGTTCCATGTGTCACTCTTACGATGGGTCTGTCCGATATGTTGTTCTCTAACATATATCTGTGTGCTTGGTTTGATATCACATATCATGACTAATGAGACTTTGTCATCAACCAACACACACTCTAGTCTTATTGTGTCATTGTTGTCTATCAACCTTCCATAATCACAACTGACTAGGGACAAAAAAAGAATGTACAAACTCTTAGCATCCGTATGATCTCATTCTTCATGTCCTCAACTTGAAGACATACGTCATTGAGTATTGTCATTCTCTAGTCATTCATTATGTTCAATCATTTTCTCATAACAGATTGAACCAAAATAAATTAGAAGCTTGCCTTTGATATTTATGAAATCAATCATAATGTATCCCAGTCCAAATCATCGTATGATTGGCTCTTAGGGCATATATACCTACAGTCTCGATTATGGGTAGCTTATGCATGGGAAAAATGAATATCAATAGAACAATTTTAAAGTTGGTACCATGATCTGATCTTCATTTGAAAACTCAATTTTGATCAATTAATTTTGAAATCAAATACTCTTGTATGACCCCTAATATCATGCAAACTCAATTTAGCCAAAACTTAACTACATGCTTCCTATGTTTGAGGTAAATGATAAAAATCTTATTTTGGTGAAATAAGAAAGATTTATACTTTATTATTGATGAGGTCCCTATTCGATTAATCCATGTTTACCTATTATTGACTAAACCCCAAACATAATTAAGTAGACTCTTACCCTATTTTGATACACATCATGATTATTCCATCAAATTATTAATCTTAATGAATCACAAAATCAGGATGTAAGACTATGATGCAAAAAGTAGTTTTCCTATTGACTATTGATGCCTTTTGCAATCTTGATTTTAATATGATGATTATGGGCCTAGATTTGGCATTATTATGCTCTAATTCCTCAAATGCCAAATTTAAATCCTTGATTTCCAAATTATATCACCACCTCGATCATGAAAGGAAAGGATTGTAAATATTACCTTGACTTTGCAAAATCTTGACATTATTGCCCTATTATAATCTTGAATTTTGGTCTCATGACCTTATAGAATATGATTTAATCATTGATACTCTCCCTATTTGAATAAGCTCAATGGATAATGAATAATGTTGGTAAAGTGCTAGATTAAGGTGGTAGTTGACTCATGACTCCCCTAACCTAGGTCATCCCTATTTTGACTACCTATATATTTTTGTATTGTTGATTATTTAGAGTTTGGGAAGGTATAACCTTTCATACGATTTGGATTTGTTGACCTAATCCTAATAGGTTAAACCCATGGTTGATACTTGATCTTGAATATTGATTTAATAATGGCCTTGATATATGAAAATGTTGACTATAGCTTGTGGTTGACTTCCTAGATAGACCTAGGTCTAGATCATTCATCAACCTTGGATACCATGATAATGAAATCTTGATGTGTTGCTCGAATATGGCTAGAATTTTGTTGCTCAAAATTGAAGATAGATGACTGATCTCCCTCAAGGTCTATGAAAGAATCTAAGCGCTAGCTTTGGAATATGTATACATATGATCTTAGATCTAAACTTCAACTCCTGATATTTATACAAAATCTTGAAACATGATATGGATCTCGACACCACCCTTGATCTATAAAGAGTGACTTTTATAATATCAAAATTTGAAATTTTAGAAATGATGACTATGTAATCCCTTGATTTATGACTTAGGGTTTACCTCTCATTAGGACTAGGGAGGGACCTCCCATTGATTATGGCGCTCGAAATAATGATATTGAAAGTATAATGTTGTCTCGAATTGTTGAAATATGAAATCCCAAATCATGGGTGTATAACCCCACCTAGGTCAATGTAGAAGCTAGGACCCTGAGATATTGGGATTGAAAGTCACCTTGTACACTTGATTCAAGAACTCTATTTGTTTGACCAAAAATGTGATCTATGCATATTTGTGATCAATAGGACGCTTCCATTTTTATTACTCATATGATGACTTTGAACAATATATGCATTAAATTTGATACTCAATTGCTCGATGATGAATTGATGTTAGTACCAAGTTGATTATGACATGGAACATGGAATCCCAATTATGATTATTGTACTACTTGAACTTTAAGGACATAATTTTGATTATATAGTTGAGAATGTTCTAGTATTTGAGGATATGATTTGGATTTGGATAATCCCAATATTTGAGGATAGGATGTAGATTATGTAGTCCAAATTTTGGGAATGTTTTTGAATTTTTGGCACAAATATCCTTTTTAAGGAGGGAAGGATGTGACAAAGTGAATTTCAACATAAGAATAAAGTAATTTCTCTTTTGACCTCATTATACTCACTCATGGTCCCAAATCATTTTTCTTGGCTTCATAATCAATGTTGAGACTCAAATTCGAAATATGGTGATCAATGTGAACCTTATACAGATTATAACACCACAAATTTAATTAATTCATCACTTTGTCAAAAGAGGTGAATGTTACCATCAAACTTCATCTTTTTATTCTCAAACTTTTTCTAAACATTCACATTTTTGTAAAGATGTGGTCCAAATTTGAGAAAAATTGGACATTCTCACAATTTTCTATGGACTATTGAAGTTAATGTGTTGAAAACCATTTTTTGTCTTTTATTTGACCTTTTTCCATGTCAGCAGTCCAAGGTAAGGATCCAGGGGTGATCCCAACCCTTGGATATGCCTCTCATGGATCCTGGCCTGATACAGTGGCCATGGACCCGTCTTCTACCATCCATAATCAGTGGTGAGGAGTAAATGAGGACCAAAGAGATCAATCTCCTTCTCTTGACCACTTTTTGGAAAACTAAGTGAGAAAAAATGCTCCTCTTGCAATGTCAAACTGAACAAACTCTAGTTTGAAGAGCATTCATGCTCTGTCAGCCGCCAAAATGAGTCCCTCACTCTCCCCTCTCCTTTCAGCGGCCATGTCTGTTACTTCAAACCTATGGCCCTAAAACCCTAGCCCCAACACTATATAAAGGGTCCCTCATGCTCACAATATACACACGAAGCTACGAGCCTTTCTCTTGCTCTCCATTTTATCCTTACATGGACTATTTTGCATCCCCGACCTCCTTCTACTATGCGGGTCCACCGCAAAGCCCAGATCAGACACCCCTACTGCTCACCTCCTCTCCCTATTCTTTGGGCCCCATCCAGTTCGTGGGACTGAGGCAAGCTCGGCTAGCCTACTCACCACCTTTCTCACCTCCTCTTGCACCAGTTCCCCTGCACTTCGGTGATCTCCTCCACCTAACTTTGTGGATCGTGTGAGGCCCATGGGAGAAGGTGAAAGGAATCCCCAAATAGTCAGTCCAAAGCGGAATAAACCTAGTTTAAGGACCAATGATCCCTGGGTTCAATTGGCTATTGAAGATCGGGCTCACAAGATAGGATTAGACCGATCCATTGAACCCGTGCCCCGACCATTTATGTGGCGGGATCTTATCCATCCAATCAAACAATCAAACGGTCCCCATTTTTTTCATTTAAGGTAGTTGTTACCTCCTCTCTACTCGAATATTCAAATAAATTGTCAGATCTCGTATTAATTATAGAAAATACATCCTAGCTCAAAAAATTATAAGTAAATAGTCAATATTGATCAGAAGAATACAATGAACCCATTAAAACTACTCCTGAAGCCTAATTCTAGACGTTTCTTACTAATATACCTATATCTTTCTCCTTTGTTTATTTAATTTGTCTAATGATTCAACAAATGATGTTTAATCTTTGGAAATCCTAGATTTGGACTTTGATAATTATCTTATAACCTAGATCTAATCTAGTTGACTCATATACTCTTGAAAATGAATCATTAGTAATCTAGATCTATTTACTTCATTCAATCTTGATTATAATCTTTATGAATAATGAGTAATCTTGATATTGATCTAAATCTTGCAAAACCCTTGATATACTTTTGACCCATCAATCTGATCTTGAATTCCAATTATACTAAGTATCATAATGATGAACTAGAAATTAGATGATGACTTGGATAATAACCATAAATTAGGGTTAACACATATGATCCTAGAAAATCTAGGTAAGGCATTCACACTTGAAAATACTTGGCACTTGAAATAATGTTGGACATATTGAAATATGGGTTGATTATAAGTTAATGACCCAACCCTAAGGTTGACATAGTAAAAGTGTAACCCTAATCTTGAATATTGAAACATGATATTCTAAACATCATGATTGATCCAATCTTGATTATTTAAGATCTGACTCGAAGGGTTGACCTATTGATTTAGATATTGATTATACTCAAAATCCTCAGTGAAAGGTACACTATTATACCTCCTTTTTGATTGTATTGAAGATACTTTTTATGTATCTCTTGATTGTATACTTGGTTATATGCTTATTTGAGCTCATGTTCCCTATTGATTAGTCTTCCATTTTTCCTATATTATATTTTGAGAAAAACATGAGAACATAAATGATAATGCCCAATATGACTTCCTGTATATTGATGATGATGATCATAATAATATTGATAATGTTGATAATGTTGATATTGAGTGCAAGCAACCCCTCATTTGGAGGTGGACTTGTATATTGGCCTCCTATCTCATATGGAGAGAAGGAGCCCAGTGAATTCCCCATCGCGTTGGGGTGATAAAGTCACACAAAAATATATAAGCATGCTTCTGGATTACAACATAATGGGAACTCGTAATAAAAAGTGAATTGTTTTGAAATAAACATCTTTTCAAATAAATGTTGATTTTGGAAATTGCTTGTTATACTTTTAAATATAAGTCTTTCCAAGTATACTCTTTTGTTATAAACCATTTTACTTGTTTTTATATTGTGTACCGTGCAATTGCATTTACTTTGTGTCTTGATTTTCTAGATTTTAGGTAAAACATTGGAACCTTGACTATATCGCTTCCGCTGTCATATACTCTGATGACCAGGATATATTGGAAAAATCACCATTTTGGGTTAGTTTGTTCTTTATATCTCCAATTTTTGAGTTATTATTTCTTATTGTATATGTCCGTGTGTTAGATCCTATCGGGCCACTAAGGGACGAGTACTCTAATCCCTTTAACACTGCCCATTTGGATAGTGGGATTGGGATTGGGGTAAGAATGATTTTGTGACACTTGGTATGAGAAATTAAAGATTTTTTTGCTAGATCATGGGTATATCATAGGAAAAGTGGATTCTAACTTATTTCTAAAGAACACTTATAATAATTTCCTTATCATACAAATATATGTTGATGATATCATATTTGGTGGAACTAACCTTGATCTTTGTAAAGAATTTAGTGATCTTATGCAGAGTGAATTCAAGATGAGTATGATGGGTGAACTCACGTTCTTCCTTGGTTTTCAAATCAAGAAAACAAAAGATGAAAACTTCATCAACCAAGGCAAGTACACAAGTGAACTAATTAAGTGTTTTGGGATGGAGAACACCAAGCCGATAGACACACCCATGTCAAACACCGCGAAACTTGACAAAGGCAAAGAAGGTGAGAAGGGAGATGAGAAACTCTATAGAGGTATGATTGGAAGTCTAATTTACTTAACTGCCTCTAGACCTAACATAATGTTTATTGTTGGCTTGTGTGCTCACTTTCAATAAAATCCTAAGAAACCACATCTTATAGTTGTTAAGAGGATTTTAAGGTACCTAGCCAAAACCCAAAATTTTGGTCTATGGTATCCCAAGTCAAGGGACTTTACTCTTACTACTTATAGTGATGTGGATTATGTAGGGTGCTTGATTGATAGAAAGTGCACAACTGGCACTTGTTTCCTCCTAGTACCATGCTTGGTGTCTTGGTTCTCTAAGAAACAAAGCATAATGGAATTATCAACCAGTGAGGTTGAGTACATTGCAGTCGGGAGTTGTTGTGCCCAGGTCCTATGGATGAAGAAAATGCTCCAAGACTTTATCATTCATTTTGATACTTCTCCTATCTTTTGTGATAATACTAGTGCAATAAACTTATCATATATTCCTATCTTGCATAGTAGATCTAAACATATAGAGGTTTGTCATCATTTTCTCCGTGATCACATTGCCAAGAAGGATATATATATATATATATATATATATATATATATATATATATATATATATATATATATATATATATATATATACATATATATATATATATATATCATGCATGTGGACACGGAAAATCAGTTGGCGGACAATTTCACAAAACCTCTAGCTAGAGAGGAATTTAACTTTATTAGATCAAAATTTCTTATAACTGCTTTGGATGAATGTGATATGCCTTCTATCTAGTTGTTATCTATCCTATATGTTTTTCCTCTGTCTTGATCATCTTTGCTTGCTAATACGCTAAAAATCTATTTTTCATGTTCATTTCGTCTCATATTTCTCATGTTTTTGGATGTTTTTTTTGCAAACACATGTTTTATCACAAAATAGTACCCAATAATGAGTGACATGTGCCTAAGTATGTTCAAAATACATAATAGACTTGAAAAAAAAAGTAATTAGCACTCAAATATATTGAAACTAAGTTTGTTAGTTTTAGGTCACGTTGACCATCGGTCGAGTTGCCAACTCGACCGATCGGAGGCTGAGAGCTTTTTTAAAAAGCCTATTAGTTGAATTTCTGAGTTCATAGAACTCGACCGATGGCTGGGCTGGACCTATCTTAAGTTGGGTTCGGCCGACTATGCTTCCTCAACCTAGCCCTAAGATGACCTAGCTAGACCTTCCTATACCTTTCCCTTTTGCAAACCTAGGTCTGTGGACATTTTTGGTGGTGAGTTCTTACCTTTTGCTCTCTCCTTCCTCTCTTTTTAGTCTCCATGGCATCCAATAGGAGGAAGAGAGCCGCCCCAACTAATGCACCATCTTCTTCATCCTCTTCCCACTTGATCTCTTTTGATGACACTCTTTTTGTCTTAAATGAGGCTATAAATAGGTATAAGGATCTCCTTCTCTAGAATCCTTCCCCTTTATGCGCCCTCTTTCAGCCTAGACCTAGATGCCAAGAGGTCATAGATCAAGTAGCGGAGTTGCATAAAGTTCACCATCTGTTAGCCTTAGGTGTCGAACGTGCGTGCAACAACAATTCTATAACTAGCACAAAAGCAGTTCACAAATTCTACACTAACCTACATTGGAATTATGACACCCTCGTACCCCACCTAAAACTCAAGTAGTCCTGACGTCTATGATAGCTGGGAAGAAATTCCAAGTCTAGGAGGATACCCTGAACATCTTCTTCTCAGGTACCGATGAGACTGACACTTGGCGTAAGGATTATCCTGAGTATTTTGACCTAGTTGAGCCTGAGGCCTTCTATGAGCAATATGATCTCACTCTTCCTAGCATTCATAGATACTTGAAGAAACCTCAATTCCCATATAAGAATAAGGGCACCCTTCCCTCCTCTGCCTTGGATCTCAAGAGACAAATCCTTGCCCTAGTTGTCAATTGCAATATCCCTCCAAAGAAAAATCAAATGGAGATTGTAGAAAATACTGCGTTGATCATGTATTGTCTCTTAGAAAAAGACCATCCACGCCATCGACCTTCTGGATCTAGATTTGAAGAAGCACTAAGTTGTATCACGTTCTTCTCTCTCCATCTAGATCTATCACTTCCATCTCATTGTACTTCCCTCATCACTTTGTGGAACTTGATGTATCTATCTTGTTGTAACGTTGTTATGCTGCCTATGGACATGTGTGGCTAAACTTCTTAACTTGGGTTGGGAGTAGCCACTAAGTCTCTCCCAACATGTATATTGTCTCTCCGTTTTGAATATACATATATTCTTGTCAGGATAATCTCCATGCACCAGTTTTAATGCTTCACTTGTATGCTTACCTACCATCTTGTGATGTTCGATTGTTATTATCTCGAGAGAGTAATATCACATTTATCTTGTGTTATGGAGTAGTGTGAATGCATGAGAATGTTAGAATGCTAAAGCCCTAAAGATGATACGTTCTGTTATGTGGTTTTTGCGTAGTCATCTCGAGAGAGAGGTTATGCCTAGACTTAGATGTATTCTTATCTCGAGAGAGAAGGGAATAGACACCTTTTATGGTTACTTGTAATCTTGATAAGAGTATACAAGAGGGAGAGATGTTGTTGCATGTTGGTGAGAAGTCTTAGTAGGTGAAACCCAATCCAAGTTTCCCTTCCATATCTTTGTTTCCATCTTATTTTTTTACGCCTTGTTCTTATTTTCTTTGGCCGTTTATTTTATCCTTGGTTTGAGTACCATCATTCCCTTAGGAACATCCGTTAGCCTACCTTTTTATCCGGAGTATACGAGTGTGAGAACTTGTGTGCTTAACACCTACTAACCTTGTCCCTGTGGTTCGACCCTGATTACTACATCAGACCCCATGTAATAGTTGTGGGGGGGGCTTAAGTGTCGGGTTACTTTCTTAAAAGTTTAACTACTCTAGATCTGCTCCTTTTTGGACGTACAATTTAGGGCGGTAAACTTTTTGGCACCGTTGCCGGGGACAAGGCAAAACAACACTGTTAAGAACTTGAGTCCACTCACGATACTCACGTGCCTCAAGCTTAGTAATAAGCTTGACCACACCGTTACTTTAAGTCTGCTACCCTACGTTAGTGTAGAATAGTTTTTTTTAACATGTCCAATTTACTAACTTAACTGTGTGGTCTATTCAGGAACCCCGGAGGAAGTAGACTCATTCGAATTTGCTCCTCAACCTCAAGTTACCATGCCACCTCGCGTGGACGTTACTCTCACTGGGGATGAGCGAGATGCAAGGAATCAACATAACCCACCACCACCAGGCTTGGACGAAGACAGATATGGTCATTATAATGATGGTCGTCAATGTGAAGAAGACCATAGGGATGAAGATCGTCGTGATGACAATCGTCGCGAAGAAGACCAGCACGATGAAGAACGACGCCACTGACGTCAAAGGAGGCACCAGCGTAACTATCATGACAATGAACGAGAGCATGATGGTCGGGATAGCAACAACGAGGATGACGAAGAAGGGAAGACTGTTAGAGAATTGGCAGCAACAAGGGCCAATGAGTCTAGATGTTTGATCATCATACCACACTTCAACAGAGCAAATTTTGAGTTAAAACCAGCTGTCATCTCAATGATCTGGAATAAACCCTTTTGCTGGAATTCAAGGAGTGAAAAGTCATACCATCATCTCGATGCATTTAAAAATATCTGTGATACCATCAAGATGAGGGGAGTCCCACAAGAGGTGATATACTATAAGGGCTTCAACTTCTCTTTGGAAGACAAAGCTTTATCTTGGTACCTCAATCTCTCTCACAATCTATAGATGGGTGGAGACCCCTGGTAGATGTTTTGTTACTGAGTTTTATACTACAGAGAGGACAATCCGTAACATGCAGAAGATTATCTCTTTTGTACAGAAGCCAGGAGAAAACCTGCACGAAGCATGGGAATGTTCCAGGAGTACCTTAGGGATTTCCCACACCACAATTATTGTAAGGGGTTCCTTGTGACCACTTTCTATAATGGGCTAACTCCTACGGAAAGGACTTTGTTAAACGCAGCCGCTGGCAGTGATTTCCTTAGGAAGAAGCCAAGCAGAACCATGAAGATAATTGAAAACATGGTTGCACTACAAACAGGCATAGACTATGATATGAATGACAGAGGGCCAACGAGGAAAGTAGGGTCTGGAGGACCATCTATTGAAGCAAAGGATTTAGAACCCATAATGACACAAATTTAGAAAATAGCAACTAATGTAAAACAACTGAAAGATACTGGAGTTAAGAGCAAGAAGCGTACTGAGAAGGTCATGAAGTGTGTCACTTGTGGAGAAGGAGGACATGGGGTTGATAATTGTATCTACACCAGGCCAGAGGAAAGTGACAAAAGAGAAAGTGAAGAAGCGACGCAGAATGTTTCCTACGTCAATTTCAAGAGTCTAGACCGCCCTGGGTTCAGCTACGAAAACAAATATGTAGTAGAAAATTCGCACCAACTGAACAACTCACAAAAGTCGCCCCCAAGGTATAAAAAGAGAATCGGAAAGACCCAATATACACGAACAACAAATTGTCACACAAATAAGAACAACTATCAGGGTCAAGGTAAGAATCTGAACCGACAAGGCACAGGAACGGGTCAAGGGCAGAACCAAAACCAAGGGATGGGTCCGGGCCAGGATAAGAAGCAGCTAGATTTAGTCGCCCAGCTGTTTGATTTCACTAGAAGGCAAGCTACAGTGAACGATCAGTTAGCTCAAAGCACTCTTGCTAACTCTGGAGTTTTAACCACTATGCAAGTTCAGATGAACGACATGCAGACCCATCAATGTCAAATCGACCAACACTGGCACAGTTGGCAGAGCTAGTAAAGAATCCTTTTGGGAAAATTCCATCAAACACCGAAACTGCAAAGATGGCTACTCTTTGATCTAGGAGGCTGCTAAGTAATTCAGGAACTAGAAGCAACAATGAGGAAAGAAGAGAAGCTGGACAACCACCTGAGAGAGAGGTCGCTCCTGAGAAATCTATTGATAAAGAACAACAGGAAGGAAGCAAGGAGAAAGATGTTAGGAAACCTGATGTTGTCGAAGAGATTTTCAAGAAGCGGAGTCCATATGCACAAAGAGTCTTCCCATATAAGTTCATTAAGGCACATCTGAAGAGAAGATATGAGAAGTTCATGGAGGCAGTAAAGAAATTGCATCTAGACGTTCTGTTCCTGGATGCTATAGAGGAGATGCCAACCTACGCCAAGTTTTTCAAGGATCTCATCACCAAAAAGAGGAGAGGGGACCATATCGAGACAGTAAAATTAGCTATTATGTCAAGTGCTTTTGTCCAGGAAGAGCTACCAACAAAGAAGAAGGACCCCGAAGCATTCAATATACCATTCGTTGTTGGAGATAATGTATAGAAAAAAGGTTTGGTAAATTTGGGAGCAAGTATCAGTATTATGCCTTTGAGTCTATCCCAAAGACTTGGATTGACAGATATGGTCAAAACAAATATGAGTATTGAATTGGCTGACCACACTTTCAAACGACCTGTGGGAATAGTCAAAGATGTACCCATTCACATCGGAAAATTCTTTATTCCCTGTGATATCATGGTTTTTGACACAATCGAAGATCTAAAGTGCCCGATGATATTTGAGAGACCATTCTTGGAAATTGGAAGAGCATTGATAGATGTCGCAGAGGGGATTATTACCCTACGCGTGGGCAATGACCACGTAGACTTCTGAGTCCAAGATGCCATGAAGGGACCATCTCTTTTCATGTTAGTATACGTTATGGATAGTTACAACCAATACTGTGAGGAAGTGCAAGAAGAAAAGGCAATCATGGACCCCCTGATGCAAGCCTTGAACAACCCCAACCCGATGTAGAAGACCCTGAGGTGGTTGAAATCCTCGACTATCTGAATCAAAATGAAGGATACCTTAGTGACTAAGAAGAAATTATTGAAATAGTTAAATATGTTTCACTCGAACAATCCTCTGAAGAGCAAGAGGCACCTAAGATGAAATGTGAATTGAAACCACTCCCAGAAGGGTGAAAATATGAGTTTCTAGACCATGAAAAGAGGAACCCTATTATTGTAAATGCAAGCCTGAGAAAAGAACAAATGGAAAGACTGTTATGTGAGCTGAAGGAACAAAAAAAGGTGATAATCTATAGAGGACATAAAAGGGATTAACCCAGTTCTCTACATGTACAGAATACATCTGGAAGAGTCTGCTAAGCCGCTAGTTCATCCCCACCGAAAGCTAAACCAAATGTTGAAGGAAGTTGTGAAGAATGAAATCCTAAAACTATAAGACGTCGGAATTATCTACCCGAATAGTGATAGTAATTAGGTAAGTCCTATTCACGTCGTGCCTAAGAAAGGAGGAATGACAGTAGTGAAGGGAGAGAATGGTGATGATTTTTCTACTAGAACTATTATAGGATGGTGAATGTGCATAGATTACAAGAAACTGAATGCAACCACAAGGAAGGATCACTCCCCCCGCCATTCATCGACCAAGTGTTGGAAAGGTTGGCTCATCATGACTATTTTTGCTTTTTAGATGGCTACTCAGGTTTTTACCAAGTCCCTATTCACCCAGATGATCAAGATAAAACAACATTCACGTGCATCTATGGCACATATGCGTTTAGAAGAATGCCCTTTGGATTGTGTAATGCACCTGGAACGTTCCAATGTTGCATGATTTTGATGTTCTCAGATTTTTTGGAGGACATCGTAGAAAACTTTATGGATGATTTCTCAGTTTATGGTACAGATTTCGATGCATGTCTGAGAAATTTATCACTGGTACTGAAAAGATGTGAGGAGAAACATCTGGTTCTCAATTGGGAAAAGTGCCACTTCATGGTACAGAATGGAATAGTCCTAGGACACAAAATTTCTAAAAATGGGATCAAAGTAGACGTGAGTAAAAAAGAAGACATATCAAAATTTCCACCACCAAGGTCGTAATGGGAGTGAGAAGTTTCCTTGGTCACGTCAGATACTACAGGAGGTTTATAAAAGACTTCAAGGATGCCGAATTCAATTTCAACAACGAGTGTTTGGAGGCTTTCGATACCCTGAAGAAAGCATTAACAACTATGTCGATCCTACAAGCTCCAAATTGGGAGTTTCCGTTCAAGATAATGTGCGACGCTAGTGATTATGCAATAGGGGTTGTCCAAGGTCACAAGAAAGACAAGAACCATGTAATCTTCTACACCAGTCATACCTTAGATGAGGCACAAGTAAATTATACCACAACCGCGAAGGAGATGTTAGCAATAATTTTTTCTTTCGACAAGTTCAGGTCATACCTAATAGGGTCGAAGGTAAAGGTATATATGGACCATGGAGCAATTAAATACCTGATGCAGAAAAAGGATACCAAACCACGACTTTTGCGGTGGGCTCTACTGTTGTAGGAATTTGATCATGAAATTATTGATAAGAAAGGAAAAGAAAATGTGGTCGTAGACCACTTGTCCAAAATAGTTTTTGATGAAGAAAATCAGTTACCCATAAATGACAATTATGTTGATGAAGCCCTATTGATGGCTCAGTCTAATGAGCAGAGATTTCCTTGGTTCACTAATATCTGTAACTATTTAGCTTGTGGCCAACTGCCACCAGATATTACATACAACCAAAAGAAGAAACTGTTTTCGGACGTCAAGAACTATTACTGGGATGACCCCTTACTATTCAAGAGGTGTGCTGACAATCTATACCGAAGGTGCATACCAAAGGTTGAGGTTCCTTTGATTCTGAAGGAGTGTCACTCTTCACCAGATGGTGGGCACCACAGTGGAGAAAGGACCACAGCAAAAGTACTACAATCTAGATTTTATTGGCTCACACTCTTCAAAGATGCAACATCTTTTGTTAAGACATGTAAAAAATGCCAACTCACTGGGAATATAAGCAAGAGGAATGAGATTCCCATGGCAGATTGGGTAGAAGTTGAATATTTGATGTTTGGGGAATTGACTACATAGGGCCTTTCCCCTCGTTGAAGGGAAACCAATACATTCTTGTTGTTGTTTATTATGTTTCAAAATGGGTTGAGGAAGTGGCCACCCAGACTTGTGACTCCAAGGCAGTGATTAACCTATTTGAAAAGACTATCTTCCCATGCTTTGAGGGGACATGCACAATCATAAGCAACGAGGGATCACAATTTGAAGCTTTGCTGAAGAAATATAGAGTGAAACACAAAGTCTCCACACCATACCATCCCCAAACATTGGGGCAAGTAGAAGTATCAAATCGACAAATCAAGAAAATTCTAGAAAAGACAGTGAGTTAGACGAGAAAGGACTGTTCAATGAAGTTAGACGGTGCTCTATGGGCTTATCAAACTATGTACAAGACACCTATAGGGACCACACCGTATAGGCTCATCTATGGGAAGTCTTGTCACTTACCACTTAAGCTTGAACACAGAGCTCCATGGGCCATCAAATTCCTGAATATGGACCTTGACAAGGTGGGCCAGAAAATATTTCTACAGCTTCAGGAGCTTGAGGAAATAAGATTGTGTGCCTATGAGAACACGAGAATTTATAAAAAAAGGACTAAAGTCTAGCATGATGCCCACTTGAAAAACAAAGATGTTCATGAAGGGGATAAGGTCCTTCTATATAACTCGAGCATTAGACTATTCCCTGGAAAACTAAGAATGAGGTGGTCAGGCCCTTTCTCAGTAGTGAAGATTTACCCATCAGAAATGATGCAAATTCTAGGGGAAAAGATGGGCATTTTCAAAGTTAATGGACATAGGGTAAAAAGATTCTATGAAGATGAATCCTTTGTAAGAAGGTCAAAAATTAGTTTGGAAGAACCCAACTAGCCAGGAAATGAAGAGAATGAGGAGACATGATGTGGTGTTTGAATGCACTAACAAATTCACCCAGGGCTGAAATCCCCGAGCTTTTACCAAAACCAAGTGCAATAATACCACCCGCAAGTGGACGAGTCTTATCACAGTATAGTTGAGGATTGAACCCAAAAGACAATGTTTTTAAGAATCCTTGTCAGTTAAATCTAGCTCAAGTAAAACTAATATTTAGAACAAAAGGTTGATTTGGGTAGTTTAAACTAATTGCAGGAAAGTAAAAGTGGAATTAAAGATAGGTTTAGATCAATGATATGGAATCGCTGGGATGGTACCGGGTTTGACCACCGCTACACATACAAACATACTCCTTTGCAAATAATCCAGGAAAGATATAACGCTTCAAGTAGAGCTGCTATAGAACCCCCCATACGGGTGTCAGGTCCGCGTAAGCATCACCATAGGCATCAGATGTCTCGTCACCATCCAGATCACATGTCTTATGGCTCTGAAGATACAACATCCAACTAAGGCTGTGAACCCCCCATACGGGCGTCAGGCGCACAGAAGCATCACCGAAGGCTAGATGGCTCGTCCCCTCACAGATCATACACTTACGACCTCAAGGAATCCCATCAGAAGTTCTCATCACGGAGTTAACCACATCAACCGATAAGCACATAAGAGATTATAGTACGAGTAAACATCGACGATTAACAAGAAGATACAAAATCCAACTAAGGTTGTGAACCCCCCATATGGGCGTCAGGCGAACAGAAGCATCACCGAAGGCGAGATGGCTCGTCCCCTCGCAGATCATACACTTACAACCTCAAGGAATCCTATCATAAGTTCTCGTCAAGGAGTCTAACTTGCTAAACGACATTCATACCCATGCATTGAAGTTCTCACAACATAGGGAGCACAAAGATGAAAACAAGCACATAACCAACCTATGATCTTAACGATAAACGACAAAATGAAAAGTTATATACATTTCCATGGAAAGTTTAACAAAAGAACATCGTTTGCATGGGCAGCGGGACTAGTCCCCGCACCCTAGCGAAAGAGGACTACTCGCTCATGATGTGAGATACAAGAAGGATAAGAGAGAAAGAGAGATCCGCCATGAGCTTGGTGCAGAGGGTGGACGCAGCCCGGTGAAGTAGATGCGCTCCTTGCTCCGTCTTCCTTCTCTTCTTGGCCTCCTTGGATGCAACACTAGCAGTAGGTGGAGTGGAACTTGATCGGGGTGGTGCTCTGGCAGCCTATCGGCGTCCAAATCTGATGCCTCCAAATGAGGACCCTGGGGGTCTATTTATAGGCTCGGATCTGATCTCAAACGGTTTGGTTAAGTTGCTGGAAAAATCTCCTCCAAACGGTTTGGAGACCGTTTGGGCGCCAAACGGTTTGGAGACCGTTTAGTGCCAAACGGTTTGGAGATCGTTTGGGCGCCAAACGGTTTACTTCGATCAATCTTGAGGTCGGTCTTGGTCTTGGCGTGAATGCATAGCTTCAGTTCTTCAATCGGTCTTTGCGCTTGCATCGAACGGTCTTGAGACCGCATGGACTCAAACGGTCTTGGGACCGCATGGACCCAAACGGTCTTGGGACCGCATGGAACCAAACGGTCTTGGGACCGCATTGAACCAAACAGTCTTGGGATCGCATGGAACCAAACGGTCTTGGGACCGCATGGAACCAAACGGTCTTGGGACCGCATAGATTTCTTTGGAAACCGGTTTCGTAATTTGTTCTTTGTGTATTCCAGCAAACGGTCTTGGGACCGCATGGACCCAAACGGTCTTGAGACCGCATGGATTCAAATGATCTTGGGACCGCATGGACCCAAACGGTCTTGAGACCGTATGCGTGGAATTGCTTGATTTTCCTGCATTAAATGAAAGATATTTAATTAAAACCTTGATTATTGAATCGACTAAGTAGTTTTGTACATTATACTTCATATTGGGATGAAAAGGTGTGAAATAGAGATGAAATTGTTCCAAAAAGGCAATTGAATTTCATGATGAGTATGCACTCATCAAAACACCCCGAACTTAAACGTTTCTCGTCCTCGAGTAACATTTAATTTGAAACTGTTGCCTAATGAAATACTTTCAATCTGTGTGATTGATTCATCTTCACATCATGAATGTTTTCTTTCTGCTCAGTATGAATCAATACCTCAACCTCCTAGGACCACTAAACACATCTTACCATAGCTTCGTTCCTGAGTTTGTTTTCCAACATCACTTCCTCCTCACTTTTTCCAACAACAAGCATGTCAAAGAGTTTTGTAAAAGTCCAGAGATAATCGTAGAATCAACAAATGTGCATCCGATCTGACACTGGTGTATTTCGGGATGGTGGGGGCATGTATTGTGCCCTTAGGAAGAAAAAGGAGTGAAAGGTGGTATGGAAAGAAGAAGTAAAACTCTCCTCTATTCGAAACGAGATTTTTATTTGTTTTGCAATTTCATTTATTGCATATTTTCTTGTGTGCACTTTGGCATCTTTTATTGCAGATCTCTCCTCTATTCGACTCGAGATTGCATTTTTATTTGTGTGCACTTTGGCATCTTTTATTGCAGATATCTCCTCTATTCGACTCGAGATTGTATTTTTGGTGGTACACCCCTATTTATTGCAAGGGGTATGAGAAGAAGTGGATAAGGGGGAAGTGGCGTGCCACCCCGAACTTAGGGTTTGGCACAAATTTGTCTATTTTGGTGGTTTTGATGGATGGAGGGGTACGAAGATGATAGAAGAAGTGTAGAAGAAAGTTCAGATCAGAATGCAACTTGATTTACAATTTGAAACCGGGTTATTCTCTTTGTCATACTCTGCTAAGATAATGACTTGATGTGGATCCGGTGGGGATTCCGAGCTATTGTTCCACTAGTCAGTTAGGAAGCACGACGTGTTTGATCCCTATCAGTTTGACAGATACTTATCATCTTTGTAAAAGGTATTATGATGTTAGGAATCATAAGATTCACAGAATGATTTCAGGCTAAAGGCATGTTACAAAAATTAGTCCTCTTGAGGATTTACTTAAAATAAGGAGGATATTATGATGTAAGATGCATAGCAAGATAGTTAGATACATTTTATCAACATAAGTCAAAATTTCATCAAGTATCTGTTCAAAAATTTATGAAAATTTTGAAAATTTTTATGATAGAGACAACTTGAGTATGAAAAGAGGGTGTATGTGGAAGTGAAGTACATACCACCCACCCTCCACCCCGAACGTAGAGATTTGCTCATCCCGAGCAAACCCTAAATCCAAGATGGAGGGAAAAAAGTTGTGCCAAGAATGTCTGCCAAGTATGGTTGCGTTCCAATTAGCACCACTCTGACTTCTTATCTGAAAGAGAAAAAACTAACGTAAAAAGCAAATTTTATTTAAGGGAAAGTTAACTAAAAATTGAAACAAAATTTGAAAAGAAAAAGTAAAACAGAATTATTGATCGGGTTGCCTCCCGACAAGTGCCTTTGTTTAATGTCGATGGCTCGACAGAGTCCTTCTGCTTCATGGTGGGTCCTTAGGATCAGTGAGTTCCAGCAGTGATTTGGTTCCTATGTCTATTGTGGTGAAATATCTCTTCAGGCGGTGCCCATTGGTTATGAATTCTCCTGACTCTTTACTCCATAAAGAGAAGGTGCCATGAGCAGAGATGCTTTTGACGATGTATGGTCCAGACCAGCGTGAGCAGAGTTTTCCTGGGAATATCCTTAATCTTGAGTTGAAAACCAGCACTTGGTCTCCCACTTGTATGTCCTTTCTTTTCAGATGTCCATCATGCCAAAGTTTTGTACGTTCTTTGTAGATTCGTGCATTCTCATAGGCTGTCATTCTTAGTTCATCCATCTCGTTGAGTTGCAAAATCCTGGCTTGCCCTGCTTCTTTCATATCGAAGTTCAATTGTTTAATTCCCCACCATGCCTTATGTTCTAGCTCGACTGGCAGGTGGAAAGCTTTTCCATATATCAGTCAAAAAGGGGTTGTCCCAAGGGGAGTTTTATAAGCAGTACGATAGCCCCATAAGGCGTCGTTGATTTTTGTCGACCAGTCTTTTTGATTACGTCCAACTATTTTCTCTAGGATAGCCTTTAGTTGTCGGTTAGAGACCTCTACCTGTCCACTAGTTTGTGGATGATAAGGTGAGGCTACCTTGTGTGAGACACCATATTTTCTCAGTAAAGCTTCAAAGCTCTTTCAATGAAGTGGGAGCCTCTATCACATATAACAGTTCGTGGCACTCCGAACCGGGGAAAGATAACATCTTTGAATAACTTGATGACTGGTTTTGAATTACTAGTGACGGTTGGTATAGCTTCAACCCATTTTGAGACGTAGTCCACCACCACTAGAATGTATGAAAATCCATTAGAAGATGGGAATGGACCCATATAGACCACTCCCCAAACATCGAATATCTCGACTTCTTGCCATAGGTTCTGCGACATCTCGTCTCTTTTGGTTATATTGCCAGATCTTTGACATTTATCATAGGATAGGGCAAAATCGTAAGAATCTTTGGATAATGTCGGCCAAAAGAACCCACATTGCAAAACTTTTAAAGCAGTCTTCTTTGAGCTCATATGCCCACCTACAGGTCCTGAGTGGCATTGTTCCAAAATAGATTGGGCTTCTTCTTTGGCGATACAACGTCTATACAACCCGTCAGCACAAAGTTTAAAGAGATATGGTTCATCCCAGTAATAATGCTTTACATCATGCATAAATTTCTTTAGTGCATTTCCGGTGCATTGGGGATGGATGACTCCAGCAGCTAGATAGTTTACAAAATCAGAGTACCAGGGTATAGCTTCCGAGACCTTCATTAGTTGATCATCCGGTAGGGAATCATTTATCGGAATTTCTTCAGCATCCAGAGTTTGGATGCGACTGAGGTGATCTGCTACAACATTCTTCATCAATTTTTTATGTCTTATCTCCAGGTCAAACTCTTGTAGCATGAGGATCCATCTAATAAGCCTTGGTTTAGCATCCTTCTTTGCCATAAGGTAACGGATAGCAACATGGTTAGTGTAAACAATGACCTTCGAACCAATAAGGTAGGATCTGAATTTATCGAAGGCATAAATGACTGCTAGAAGTTCTTTCTCAGTAGTAGCGTAATTCCTTTGAGCTTCGTCGAGGGTTTTTGATGCATAATAGATCACATAATGTTTCTTTTCTATGTATTGCCCTAAGACAGCACCCACCGCATAATCACTGGAATCACACATAATTTCAAAGGGGTGGTCCCAGTCGGGAGCTTTAATGATGGGGGTAGTTGTAAGGGCCGTCTTTAGCGTATCAAAGCTTTTGACGCATTCTTCATTGAAATTGAAATCAGCATCTTTTAGAAGCAAGTTGGTCATTGGCTTGGTTATCTTGGAGAAATCCCGTATAAATCTTCTATAGAATCTAGCGTGACCAAGGAAGGTGCGAACTTCTTTCACATTTGTGGGAATAGCCAATTTGGATATCACTTCTATCTTAGCTTTATCAACTTCAATACCTCTGTTGCTAACCCTATGGCCCAGGACAATGCCTTCCTTTACCATAAAGTGGCATTTCTCCCAATTTAGCACCAGATGTGCTTCTTCACAACGTTTGAGAACCATGGAGGGGTGCTTTAGACAAGAATCAAATGAATCTCCGTATACGGAAAAATCATCCATGAAGACCTCCATAACAGTTTTAGTAAGCCCCACGAAAATCGCATACATGCAACGTTGAAAAGTTGTGGGTGCGTTACAGAGACCAAACGACATTCTTTTAAAAGCATATGTCCCGAAAGGGCAAGTGAAAGTCATTTTCTCTTGGTCATCTGGATGTATGGGAATCTGATAGAATCCAGAGTAACCGTCCAGATAACAGAAATATTCTTGATGGGCCAATCTTTCTAAGACCTGATCTAGGAAGGGCATAGGGAAATGGTCTTTCTGGGTGGCCTTGTTTATTTTCTATAATCAATACACATCCGCCACCCAGTGACTGTTCGAGTGGGGATGAGCGCATTGTTTTCATTCCTCATAACAGTTGTCCCTCCTTTCTTTGGCACCACATGAACTGGGCTCACCCACAGCGAATCTGATATCGGGTATATTATTCCAGCTGTGAGAAGTTTGATGATCTCACAATGGACCACTTCCTTCATATTCGGGTTCAACTTTCGTTGATGCTCGATGGTTGGCTTGTGATCTTCCATCATAGGGATCTTGTGCATGCACAAGGCTTGACTGACCCCTGTGAGGTCGCTCGTTGTATAGCCTATGGCTTTCTTTCTTTCCTTTAATTCTTCTAGAAGTTTCTCTTCTTGTTCAGTTGTCAAATCAGAATTTATGATCACTGGACAAGTCTTGAGATCGTCTAAAAACATGTACTTCAGCCCTTCAGGTAGGGGCTTCATTTCAGGAGGTTCTGGTTTTCCGCTAGTTTCTTCTGTAGTTTCGGTAGTCTTTAGTTCTTCGTAAGTAGTTTCAACATTTTCTTTAGCAGAGTTGGGGTATTCGATGCAATCCTTTGCTTGTTGGTCAATATGTTCGTCAATACATAGGTCAGATAGAGCAGTTTCCAAGGGATCGTATGACTCGTGGTACTCTTGGGTCAGTTGTCACATTTTCTCGACACAATCAATCAGATAGACTTCTTCCTGTATACTTGGTCTTCTCATACTTTCGAAAACTTTGAATTCCAGAGTCTCTTTGCCTAACCTTAGCAGTAAGGTTCCCGCTTCGACATCAATAAGGGCTCTTGCAGTGGCGAGGAACGGACGCCCAAAGATAAGAGGATATATGGTGTCTTCTTTTATGTCCATAATGATGAAATCACATGGAACATATGCGTCCTTTCCTACCTTGACCGGGATGTCTTCGAGAATTCCTAATGGTATTTTTATCGAATTGTCCGCAAGTTGAATGGTCATAGAAGTTGGAAGCAACTCTGCGAACCCTAATCTCTTGCACAGACTGAATGGCATAATAGAAATACTTGCGCCAAGATCTGCCAATCCTTTCTTGCATGATGAGTCACCGATTTGACATGAGATTCCGAAGGATCCTGGGTCTTTCTGTTTCTTTGGCATCTTGCTTAGTATGATATCTGATGTGGTCGTAGACAATTTTACAGTTTCATATTCTTCAGTTATGTACTTCTTAGTGAGAAGCGACTTTAGATACTTAGTCCAGGCTGGTATCTCAGCAAGAGCGTCTAAGAAAGGTATGTCAACATGGAGTTTCTTCATAGCTTCTTTGAACTTGATGAACCTTGTGTCGAGTTTGGTTTGCCTTAGATGAGATGGGAAGGGTATACGAGGTTTATATGCAGGAATATCTGATTCCGGTGTATCAACTTCTTCATCAGCAGTCTTTTCTGAATTTCCCTTATCAGTCTTATCTTCCCTTAGTTGTGATTCTGGTGTTGTCGAATTTTGGACCATGGTAGGTTCATTATCGTCAGTAATAACAACTGGTGTCTCTATTGGAGGATTCGAGTAATCTTTACTTGATCTGGTGGTGACGACCTTTAACTGTTCAGGATGTTTCAGATTGTTCTCAGGTTGGCCGGCAAAGACTCCAGCTGGTGGCTTTATGCTAGCTGCAAGTTGAGCTAGTTGGGTTTCAATAGCTTTCTGCTGGGCTTGTTGGTTGGCTATCATCATTTGCTGTGTTTGCAACATCTTTTCAATGGTAGATAGCTTGTCATCAGAAGGGATGGGTCCTGTTTGATTCAAGTTTTGATACTGAGGGTTGTTCTGATAGTTATTGTAGTTCCTATTCTGAAAGTTTCCCTTAAAGTTTCCTTGATTCCCAAAGTTCTGTTGTTGATTATACTGGAATCCAGGTGGACCTCTTGACTGATTGTTGGGACTGAATTGATGTGAGTTCATAGCTCTAGAAGGGTTTCCATATTGGAAGCCTGGGTGATTCCTATTTTGATTCGGATTATAATAGTTCTGCCCAGGGATGGTGTTGATAGCATTAAGATTTTCAATCTGGCAGTTATCTCCTTGTCCACAAGCGTTGCTCAGAACAACATCATAGAGAACATTGCATGAAAATGTGGAATGATTAGTGCTTTTGCATACTTCACAAAACAGAGAAGTGGACTTGATCTGTTCTTGTTGCCTAGTGGGAGAATGTCCTCTTTCAATCGCAGCAAGGGATGATTCTATATGATCTTGCTTGGCAACTAAGACCTTCAAAGTTTCAGCTATAGACTTGTATTCTGGAATAGCTTCAGCCATGGCTACCTTTAAGACTCCTTTACCTATAGATCTGCCCTAGTTGGCTTGATTTTCAGCTCCCAGGGTGACGACTCTCCATGCGCTGTCGTAACTTTGGCGCATGAAGTTTCCTCCAGATGAGGAATCTAAAAAAAATCTTTACATCATCTTCCACACCCCTGTAGAAGATCTCTATGAGTTGATTCTTAGGAATTCCCTGGTGTGGGCATTTGCGCAGGAGCTCCTTGTACCTATCCCAAGCTTCGGCGAGGGTTTCTCCAGGGACTTGAGTGAAATTTGTGATTCGACCCCTGATTTCATATGTAAGGGATGGGGGGTAGAACTTTTCCAGAAAAGCGTTTTGGAGATGCTCCCAGGTGGTGATAGGTACTTCACTTTGTAGTGAATTGTACCAACTAATAGCTCTATCGGCAAGAGATTACTTGAAAAGACGGAGTCGTATGGCATCATCAGAGACTCCATTTTGCTTTGTCATAGCACATAGGTCAATGAATCTCAGAAGATGTCCTTGGCTGTCCTCTGCTTGTTTGCCATAGAAAGGGTTGTTTTCAAGCAAGGTGATCCAATGGGCTCTAATATCAAAGTTGGTAGCTTCGATGGGAGGAGGTTGTACTGGGTGGTAGACATTTGCAGCTTTCAGGATGGAGAACTCCCTAAGATCTTTCTGAAGTTCGGCTGCCTGTGCTGCCACTTGTGCTGCTAAGATTTCCTGTTGAACCGCAGCTCTGGCTTCTTGCATGAGCCTCTCTCTTTGCACATTGATGGCTTGATCCACTCTTCAGGCTACTTCTTCTTCTTCTTGTGCCATCCTTGCTTGATTTTCTCTGATCTGACGATGGAAGGTTCGATCAATTTTGGGATCAAAGCTTGCAGTGAGTCCGGGACTGTCTGAGCGGTGCATGCACTATGCGTTAAATTGCTCCTGAAATATGGGAAGATTTGATAATGAGATCCACAAAGTAAAATCAAATTCAAGTAGATAAGCGATTGTTTCAAAAGAAAAGAAAAATCCTAGATTAGTCTTAAAAGAACTAGATTAGAATGACTGATTCCGTTGTCCCCGACAACGGTGCCAGAATTTGACGTGGTGTTTGAATGCACTAACAAATTCACCTGAGGCTGAAATCCCCGAGCTTTTACCAAAACCAAGTGCAATAATACCACCCGCAAGCGGATGAGTCTTATCGCAGTATAGTTGAGGATCGAACCCAAAGGACAACATTTTTAAGAATCCTTGTCAGTTAAATCTAGCTCAAGTAAAACTAATATTTAGAACAAAAGGTTGATTTGGGTAGTTTAAACTAATTGCAGGAAAGTAAAAGCGGAATTAAAGATAGGCTCAGATCAATGATATGGAATCGCTGGGATGGTATCGGGTTTGACCACCGCTACACATACAAACATACTCCTTTGCAAACAATCCAGGCAAGATATAACACTTCAAGTAGAGCTACTGTAGAACCCCCCATACGGGCGTCAGGTCCGCATAAGCATCACCATAGGCATCAAATGTCTCGTCACCATCCGGATCACATGTCTTACGGCTCTGAATATACAACATCCAACTAAGGCTGTGAACCCCCCATATGGGCGTCAGGCGCACAGAAGCGTCACCGAAGGGTAGATGGCTCGTCCCCTCACAGATCATACACTTACGACCTCAAGGAATCCCATCAGAAGTTCTCGTCAAGGAGTCAACCGCGTCAACCGATAAGCACATAAGCGATTATAGTACGAGTTAACATCGATTATTAACAAGAAGATACAAAATACAACTAAGGTTGTGAACCCCCCATACGGGCATCAGGCACAGAGAAGCATCACCGAAGGATAGATGGCTCGTCCCCTCGCGGATCATACACTTACGACCTCAAGGAATCCTATCAGAAGTTCTCGTCAACGAGTCTAACTTGCTAAACGACATTCATACCCATGCATTGAAGTTCTTGCAACATAGGGAGCAGAAAGATGAAAACAAGCACATAACCAACATATGAGCTTAACGATAAACGACAAAATGAAAAGTTATATACATTGCCATGGAAAGTTTAACAATAGAACATCGTTTGCATGGGCAGCGGGGCTAGTCCCCGCACCCCAGCGAAAGAAGACTACTCGCTCATGATGCGAGATACAAGAAGGATAAGAGAGAAAGAGAGATCCTCCATGAGCTCGGTGCAGAGGGTGGACACATCCCGGTGAAGTAGATGCGCTCCTTGCTCCGTCTTCCTTCTCTTCTTGGCCTCCTTTGATGCAACACTAGCAGTAGGTGGAGTGGAACTTGATCGCGGTGGTGCTCTGGCAGCCTATCGATGTCCGGATCCGATGCCTCCAAATGAGGACCCTGGGAGTCTATTTATATGCTCAGATCTGATCTCAAACGGTTTGGTTAAGTTGCTGGAAAAATATCCTCCAAACGGTCTTGAGACCGTTTGGTGCCAAACGGTTTAGAGACTGTTTGGGCGCCAAACGGTTTGGAGACCGTTTGGTGATGAACGGTTTGGAGACCGTTTGGGCGCCAAACGGTTTTCTTCGATCGATCTTGAGGTTGGTCTTGGTCTTGGCGTGAACGCACGGCTTCAGTTCTTCAATCGGTTTTTACGCTTGCATCGAACGATCTTGAGACCTCATGGACCCAAACGGTCTTGGGACCACATAGAACCAAACGGTCTTGGGACTGCATGGAACCAAACTGTCTTGGGACCGCATGGAACCAAACGGTCATGGGACCACATGGAACCAAACGGTCTTGGGACCGCATAGCTTTCTTTGGCAACCAGTTTTGTAATTTGTTATTCGTGTATTCTAGGAAACGGTCTTGGGACCGCATGGACCCAAACGGTCTTGAGACCACATGGATTCAAACGATCTTAGGACCGCATGGACCCAAACAGTCTTGAGACCGTATGCGTGGAATTGCTTGATTTTCCTGCATTAAATGAAAGATATTTAGTTAAAACCTTGATTATTGAATCGACTAAGTATTTTTGTACATTATGATTCATATTGGGATGAAAAGGTGTGAAATAGAGATGAAATTGTTCCAAAAAGGCAATTGAATTTCATGATGAGTATGCACTCATCAAGACACCATAGTCTACTGAGGAAGTCAAGAAGTGAATGATTATAAATTTGAGCTAGAGACTCTAAAAAAGCGCTTCTTGGGAGGCAACCCAATTTTTTGTTGATTTCCTTAGTTTGTGTTCTACCTTTGTTTTGAACTCTTATTTTCCCTGCTCTTTAGTTTGTTGGTTTCCCCCTTATCTAGTAAGCTTGTATATATCATATATTCTCTTTGATTGTGGTTTAACTAGAAGAATCAAGTTCATGTTTTGGTTTAAGTTTTGAGTTGGTTTGAGTGGACCGCGGGTCACGGTCACGACTGCGGTCAAGGTGTCAACCTTGCTCAATATAAGGAAACACACTGCCACTAAGGGATTTTTCTTCCTTAGACTAACCAAACCACGACCGTGGTGTTTAACCTTTGATGAATCAGACTGCGATTGTGGCATTTATTATATAGAGAGGGTCGGATCGACCACGATCGATGTTCCCTATTTGCACTGTGGGTCATGATGCCTCCCCTATATATACTCTCAAACCCTTGATACACTGTTCTTTTTGCCTAAAACCTCAGTTTCCCTCGAACTGGAGAACAAAACGTCTGTGCGCTCGCAAATGACACCAATTCCAGCCGGACTTGCTCCGCCACCGCTGCAGTAGCATGAATCGTCGCCACTGCGCTAATCCTCCACCTCGAGTTTCATCGACTCTCTCTTTCCGATGTCAAGGTAATCTTCTAGACTTTTTTATGCTATGACTCTTCACCCACTGATACAATTTTCATCGGACCTAAACTGCTATTTCCTTCTATGTTTTCATACTCCTTCACCCTTCTGCTGATCCAAGATTCACCACTTAATCAATGACTCCGTCGATCATCTTTCTCCCTCTTTCTAGTTGATTCCACCACGCCTGCCCTAGGGCAACGTTTTTGAGAATATATTAATCTCGATCAATGTCGTTTCGGCTATCCTCATCGATCAACCACAATCGAAGCCTCGACACTCCGCCCACTCTCACTCCCAATGTTACAGATGAACCCTCTGCTCCACGATCGTGGCACAAGAATCATGACTACGGACCGCAAACCTTGCTTTGAAATGCAAGTCGCGGTGCTCACAAATAGCTAATAATAAGAAAACTCTTAACCACGATCGCGGTGTTGACTGCGGGCCACGGTCTCTATTGGTCAGTTCCTTTGACCGCGATTGCATCCCTTCCATCTAAGACTGCGGTCGCAGTGTCCTACATTTCATAAGAAAAGACAGTGGGCCGCGGTCTAAAGTGAATGACTGAAAATATACAATATAAGTATACATTAATAGAATCATTAATGAATGGAAAGATATACTAATTACAAATTAAATTTGAAATTTTTTGGGATGTCTACTTCAACTAAAGACTTTCTAGAAAAGAGATCAACCTCACTAAAAGAGATAGAGATGATTGTAGAAAAGCTAGCAAAGGCTTTGGAAACCAATACAAGCCTGCCACCAGCCCGAAGGCTACAACTGCAACTATGGATGTAGTAGTACCAATACATTATGGGTCATTAGATACCAGAAGGGTCAGAGTCTGTACAGAGTGCAGGAAAGACAAGAACCTCAGAGTACCAGCCCACAGAGTCCGAGCTGAAGATTCTGGGTAAAAAGAAGGTTGATCCCAAAACAACCAGAAGCAACAAAAAGGTAAAAGTGATAGCTGCTAAAATAGCAAAGGGACAAGAGGCAGAGACAGCCAACAAGGAGGGGGAAGATACAGAAAAGGTGGCCCAAGGGTAAAGTGAGCCCACCTTCGTACCAAGAAACATTATGTAGCAGTCACAATACGTATGGATGTCACAGGTCAAGATATTCAGGCCTACAAGGTAATTGGACGTACACAACTTCAAAAAGATAGCGATCTACGATAGGGTCATAAATTTCTTAGAAGGTTGAAACCTATGCACCTTATGCACCTCCAAAGCCCCGTCTTCGAAGTTGTTGATGGCTGAATTCCTATATTCATCAGAGAAACTCCCAATATATGAACAAGAACATAAAAAAGGTGGCGGTGACTACAAGCTGGAGGTGAGACTAGGGGGAAAGTCTCATACTATCACAGAAGCGATGTTGAATACTATATTCACAAAGACAACAATAGAAGCCCAAGCCTACTCAGCCACCCTGGGAGAGAAAGAGACCGTCGGCTATGATATCCACCAGATGTGGGAAGACCTGACAGGAGAAGATGAACAGAACTCCAAAAACTCCAAGGCTACCTTGATCCTCTCATGCTTCATCAGGGTAATATAAAAGATAACGGACAACATGATATACACGAGGTCAGAAACAGGGGGAGTGACGAAGGGAGATCTGTTCATGATCTAGTCTTTGCTGGAAAAGAAGCATGTAAACATAGGTAAAATCCTAATTGAAAGGTTGTCAGCCGCTGTGGGAGGAGAATCCAAGAGGAACCAAGAGTTCTGCATGGGAGGCCAGATTACAAAGATAGCCTCCTACTTCATGGGTGCAGATGTGTTGAAAAGGTATAATCCAATGGAAGGACATACAAATTTCGACATCAAATCCCTCCTAAATGCAGGAATCCTAGCTCAAAAGGGAGACAAGCTGTACCACAAGCAGAGCAACTCAAAGAAACTCCTTCCCCTCCTGAAGATGGTGTATTACGATGCCCACAAGCTTCAGCCCACTCAAGATGACATTCATAAGATGTACTCAGGGGCCATCTGCAATGTCACAGAGAAGATGTCTACAACTGATGAAGAAAGCAGTAAGGACAAAACTACAGTGACCGAGAAGAAGCCAAAAGAGAAGAAAAAGCTGGATGTAAGGAAGAAGAAGGAAGCAGTAGAAAAGCCTACTGCTCTGAATACAAACTCACCCCTGAAATCACTAAAACAATAGTTATTGAGGAATTCCACCCACACAAAGAAGTGATAGAGCACAACATCCCGAAAAACCCATACGACACACTAAATAAAAGCCTGCACCCTAAGGTAGCAACCGTCAAAATACCAATGACGGGAGAGCAAGACCCCTGCCAGAAAGATAAGGACTGTGAAGCTATACCCAAGATGGAGACTCCAGAGGTAATCCTTCCGACGTCGGGATAGCCATAGCATAGAGTGCCAAGCCCAACATTGCCAACCCCACCGCTGAAAAAAACCGCAAGCATCCACGAAACATGTGGAGCCACAACCACAGCAACTACTAACCTTTGGCAACATACTGGGTAATAAGTTTGATACACTGTGGCAACACATGCATCAAACATCTGAACTTAATTCAAGTATAACATCCACCCTGTGTACACTAACTAAGCAGGTGCAAATGCTAAAAAAATAGGACCGAGGCGCTACCTCAATTTATGCAAGGAGTGCTAAACACCCAGAGCACTATGATGGGAGTGTTGAAGAATCTCATGGAGGAAATGGAAGCCTTTGGGAGAGATAGGGATTCTATACGGGCTGACAATGATCGATTAACAAACAAATACAAGGCGGCAATGCACGACCTCGACCTGGAGCGCTAGCAATTGGAAGCAGACCGCCAAAAGCTGGAAGATGAATGCATGGAGTTCGACAGCTAACGACGTAAGAAGAAGAAGAAGAACAAGCGTGTGGTTGGGCCATCGACATCACAAGCTTCATTGAGCCCTCCGAACCCCAATGATGATGACAACGTGGGAGGAACAGGTGTAGGTTCAAGAGAGAAGGAACACCTACAACAATGCCTCATGACTTCCTTACCAGACTATATCTTTCTGCCAATTCTTCACGACAATCATTGGACTTTACTGGTGGTAGACATCATAAAAAGGACTACAATATTATATAACATATCTGATGCAGCCTTTGGATTGAATAAAAAGACAAACATGACTACCGCAAAGACCCCAATAGAGGAAAAAGTTGTCACATACGCATAGGTAATTGTTGACATGTTGAAAAGTCACAGCAAAGGGTACAAGCATATGGCAGGTAAAGACTTCAAGAAGACGCAGTTCTGCCACAGGAGCCCTCAATAGGTGCCTCTGTTAAATGACTGTGGCTTCTAGTACCTAGCATGGATGAAGACCCTAGCCAACCTGAGCATAAAAGTGGAGAGGATGCAATACAAGTAGTATCATCCACTACGAAGAGTATACACGAGCATGCTCCTCGAGTCCAAGTGAGCCTCCAACAAAGACGATCAAAAATAAAGAAATCTCATTTATATGTCTCACTCAAATTTTGACACCCCGAGACAGGGTGAAGAATAAGTTTGGGGGAGGGGGACATAAACGGGCTAGAGAGGTACAATTTCATCACCATTTTACCTCTCAAAATTTCAAATTTTCTTCATTTCCACAAACTTTACATGTACATATCTTAGGTCCGCCAAACTACTATTACCCCTTTCGCCTAAAAATTTTGTGAAGTCACCTTAGAATTCAGTCTATTTTCTTGCTAAAAGTTATAGTACTATCATTTTCCTAGAGAGAAATATACGAGCATCCAATACACATAAAAATAAAATGAGAAGCATAGCAATACTGCTCTATCTTATTCTTGCAATAAGACATTGTGTATGCAACAACCCTGCTCATGAAACCCTTAGAGACTAGAGAACTTCACCTAGCCATACTCCTGACCAACCACCCTCACCTTACGACTCCAACCAGAAAATCTTTATCTCCAAAGAGAAGGAAACAACTACCCTTTTGAGTAAATCCATCCCTACTTGGGACTAAAAAGAGGCTTGTCCGCCCAGAAGGATGCTTAAATCCTTCTCACCCAAGCCAAAAGGAGGTGTAAAAAGCCAAAAAGAAGTGAAAAAAAGGGAAAAATATATAATGAGAGTTGTGCCCAAAAGATGCCAAAAGTTTCCGCTTGACCAATGTATTGCTGCACTCACGAATGAAGATATGTAGTGCCCGTAAGTGGAACCTTGAAGCCAAACTTGCCCACATAATATCCAGAGCAGACTCACATAACCACCTGACTTAAAGTTGGATGCCCAAAAGGGAACACTATCCTTATGACAATTGTGGGTGAGGAAGCTCCGAAGAAGAGGCTAAAGCCTAAATCCTACCCGAACACATTAGCATAGGGCCAGCTAAAAATAAAGAAAGAGAGTGAAAGCTACCCCTCGAAGAGATGTTGTGCTAGTATGGTTGGTAACCTGAAGGGAAGGGGTGATAAGATTGATAAGAAGAAACCTTTTACAATCAAAGGCAATGGTAAGAACTTGAAGTTGAGCAACTCTAGATATAAGAGGGAGGAATGGGACTTTAAGGGGTTAAGAAAGCATATCACGAGAGTCTTGATGCAAGAATGAGATAACACAATAATTTTAAGTTTCACAATTTTTTGCCATGCATGCTACCCTTTCTCTCTATGATTGTGAGCCTACACTTAGCCCGAGGACAGGCTTGATTCTAAGTTTGGGGGAGTTGATATCACTTTATTTTACATACTTTTTGTATACATTTTATACTTCCTAGTATATCTTTTGCTAACTTTCCCCACTACTTTACTCATCTCCATTCATCATCCAATCAATCTTGGATCTCCAAAGGTGGAAGCTGGGGAGAGAGAAGACTGAAGGCTCCATATTCTTCGAGAGAAGAAGACCATCAGTGTCATCAACCTTCTAGATCTAGATATGAAGAAGTATTGAGTTGAATCATGTTCTTCTCTCTCCATCTAGATCTATCACTTCCATCTCGCTATACTTCCCTCATTAATTTGTTGAACTTGATGTATCTATCTTCTTGTAACGTTGTTATGCTTCCCGTGAACATGAGTGGCTAAACTTCTTAACTTGGGTTGGGAGTAGCCACTAAGGCTCTCCCAACATGTATATTGTTTCTCCATTTTGAATATACATATATTCTTGTCAAGATTATCTCCATGCACCAGTTTTAATGCTTAACTTGTATGCTTAGCTACCATCTTGTGATGTTTGATAGTTGATATTTTGAGAGAGTAATATCACTTTTATCTTGTGTGATGGAGTAGTGTGAATGCATGAGAATGTTGGAAAGCTAAAGCCTGAAGATCATACTATCTGTTATGTGATTTTTGTGTAGTCATCTTGAGAGAGAGGTTATGCCAAGACTTAGATCTATCCTTATCATGAGAGAGAAGGGAATAGACAACTTTTATGGTTGCTTGTAATCTTGATAAGAGTATACGAGAGGGGGAGATGATGTTGCATGTTGGTGAGAAGTCTTAGTAGGTGAAACCCAATCCAAGTTTGCCTTCCATATCTTTGTTTCCATCTTATTTTGTTACGCCTTGTTCTTCTTTTCTTTGGTCATTTGTTCTATCCTTGGTTTGAGTACCATCATTCCCTTGGGAACATCCATTAGCCTTGTTGGCTAAATTGCCATTAGCATAATCCCTATGTTTCGATGATGACAAACATTTCATTCTTGTCGATCTAACGTGCTACTTGAGTGTTGCAGGAATAAGGTGAATGACAAAAGTACTAGGGAATCTATATGCTTGAATGATTGTAAATGTCATGAAATGTAATCAATTGTAAACTTGTACAAATATATAATGTACAAGTACTTAGACTTCATGTAAATCAAGCGTTAGATCTTCCCTAGCTAAACACCACACTTAGATAGGTCATTCCCTTCAATGGTGTCACATATGCACACTCATACACACACTTAATGTCTTTATTTGAAACATTGAAATAGGGTCAATCTCGGTCGACAAACTCCTTGACCGAGACACTCTCGATCGACAATCTTCTCGACCGAGAATGACCCAAGTAGCTGTTAGACACAGCCGACAAGGTGGTTGGTAGTTGGGGATGAACGTTGTAAACACTTGATCCAGAGAGCCTGTCGGTCGACAAACTCCTTGACCGAGACACTCTCGGTCGACAATCTTCTCGACCGAGATGGACTCTGACAGCAACTGCAGAATTAATTAATTAGCCATTGTTAAAGCAACAAACTTGTACCTAACGGCTAGTTAAGCACTTAGAACCCCCTAGAAGGTGTCTAGAACGTCCTTAAGCACTAGTAGGACATTCCTATAAATAGGACATGTCTTAGGACACTAAAACACACTTGTTACACTTGAGAAATCCTTTAGCATACATTGAGCAATCTGTTTGTGAGCAAATTGAGCATAGTGACAATTGGCTACTTCTTCCCTTAGCTCAAAATTCGTGTCCTATAGGCTAGCATCTCCTTTCCACTACAAGTACATTTCCATACACTTTGGTTAGGATATCTACACGCTTGATATAGGCAAATCAAGCCTTGTGCTACAAGAGGATAAGTTGTAATTTCCATTTCCTTTCTTGTTCTCTATTATTGTTTGTACTCTCCTTGCTACTCCTAGGTTGGAGGCTGCGGATTGGAGAGGGTGAAGATCTTCTTGGTGAAGAAGGGGACCTTGAGCTACTTCAAGAAGGCTGGTGCAACGGGAGGTTACTTCTAGAGAGGAAGGCTACTTCAACGGGGAGCTTGGAGTTACTTCAAGAAGGCTACCTCAAGTTGGTGCATCTACTTCAAGTGAAGGCTGGTCAAGGGGTGTAAGGAAAGTATTGTATTTTGTGTAAATCCTTGTGGAGGTAATAAAATAAATACTTTCAAAATCCCGGTTGGGTAAGCAACCGGGTAGTGGACTGACAACTTTAGTATTTGCTAAAGTTGGAACCACTCTAAACACCTGTCTCCTTCTTCCTTTTTCAATTGTGGTTGTTTGAGTAAAATAATTGTTAAAATTGTTTAAAACTATATTCACCCCCCCTCTAGTGTTTTTCAATTGGTATCAGAGCAGGCTTCAAGGAACCCTAACCAGGTCTTGAAGAATGGAGGGTGATGGTGATTACAATCGCAACAAAAAGTGCAGTCTGGACAAGTCTACAACATGTTGCAATTGGTGCTTAGGAACAAGCCACACAACATCTAGTTGCCCATGGAGATCAAAGAAGGAAGATGAGCACAAAGATTGTCTTATTGCTACAACAAGTGAAGAAGAAGAAGAGGTACGTCTTTTTGATTTATCTAAAGAAGAACTGGTTGCTAGTCTTGAAGAGACACATAATAAATACATTGAGTGCAAGAAGAAATTAAAGAAATCTAATAAAGCAAATGATGATTTACATGCTAAGCTTCTTGCTATTACATCTGAAAATGAAGATCTTAAAAAGATCATTGAAGATCATAATATTAGGATAAAATCAATAGAGGTGGATTGCAATCTTCTTTCTTTAGAAAAGATTAATTTGCAAACTCAAGTGAACGATCTTAAAAAACAACCCATCTTGTGCACCCATCTAGATTATGACACTATTGTCAAAGAAAGAAATTCGTTGTCATCTAATCTAGATCAAGCAAAAATAGATATCAAGAAGAGAATGGATGAGATTGCTAAGTTACAACAAAAAGTTAGTAGTCTAAATAATAATGGCATTCTTGATCAAATCTTAAATGATACTTACCATCAAGTTGGAAGAAGAGGACTAGGTTACAAGCCTAAAGGGAAATCCTATCAACAACCTAGTTGGATAAAGAAACAAGCACATCAATCTATATATGTACCTAAAGGAACAAATACATATATACCCAAGAACAACCTAGAACAAAATCATAGAAAGAGATACGAGGTTGACTCTATATGTTGTCATTATTGTTTACGCCTTGGACACTATTCATTTTCATGTCCCTATAAGCAAAAGGATGTCGAGTTAGTATGGGTTCCAAAAACCCCAAACTAAGTGAGCAAAAATAAGTTGAGATATGACCAAGGACCCTAGTTGCATATTTATTTGTCTATCTCAACTTAACATAATGGGATAATACACTAATTTAAGTAATTCTTTTAAACCTGCAAAAACAAATTTTGCCTCACTTAAGGTTCAGTTGATTTGGATGTAATTAGTAGGGATTTGATCTAAAACGTTCTATGATATTCATATATTCTGAAAATTGAATTGATAACCATTCTGAACATTACAGAACCTTTCTCGGTCGAGATTCTGTCGACCGAGAAATAGTCGGTCGAGAAATGATCGACCGATCCAGTTTCTATTGTCAAAACTAAATCAATCTGCTGAATGTATTGTCAATTGATCAAATTGCCATCTGATTTTACATACAAAACAAGCTGAAAACCATGATTTTGTATCTTCTGGTCTATTCATATACAAATCATGTTTAATCATGGTATTTTATCATTATATGCTGTTATGGCTATATCATTACATCATGGATATGCTTTCACTGTTTTATCATTCAGCTCATAAAGAGAATGTATGCATGGATTATTGTATGAAAAAGAATTCTAATGTCTTGCAACACATAAGATAAAAATTTCTCAATTAAAGTACATGAAATATTGCTTTCAAGGATATTACATGGGAACAAGGGTACAAAAAGAAACCAAATTTGATATTTATGTACCTACAACAAAAATTCTAGGAAAATTACAAACAGAAATCTTTATATTGAGTATCACTCAAATTGCCTCTTGGTTAAAAACAAGCTTGACCAAGGGGCGCTATGGTCGTAGTCAAAGTTGACCTAAAATAAGTTTGACACAATACTTATTTGAATATCATTATCTATATAAATTGTGATTAAAAGAACAATTAATTTATGAACACAAAAGTGTCCAAATATTAGCAACAATAAATCTCAAAATTAATATGTTCTACAAATTTAGAAAATATATATTTAGTCTATCATTAAAAATTAGCTTCAAAATTTCATACTTAGTAAGTCTGTCGGTCGACGAAGTCTTCGACTGAAATAATCTCGGTCAGCCCATCTCTTTCGACTGACAGACTGTAGACAAAAATAACTTCGGACACACTTCCGGTCGACAAATGTTCGACCGAGCCAGTTTCGGTCGACAAGTGTTCGACCGAGAATCGACCGTTGGGATGTGACCGTTGAAATCTAACCGTTTGAATATAACCATTAGAAAACGACCATTGGGCGGCTGAGTGGAGCGTCTAGGATATGTCCATTGCGGTCACTCGGTCGACGAATTGTCGACCGACCTGGTCACTGGATTTCTATAAAAGGGACCAAAAACGAGTCATTTCATCACACTCTCATATTCTTGCTTCCATATCTTCTCTCTAGTGCATTCTTGTGCAAATCGTTAGCCTCTTCATCCACAAGACCTTCTTGCTTCTTCTCCACCTTAAATCAAAGCAATGGCATCATCATCTGCTCGTGGAAAGAAGAAGGTTGCTGGCAGGAAAGGAAGGGCGGCTTCTCCACCATTGACGATCATCAACGACATTCCCTTCGTCGACGGAGATGTTGGTGATCGCTATCTCAGGCTCTCGTCCAAAGCTCCTCTTCCACGACGACCAGTTGACGTCATAGACTTCCTCAACATCGTCGACCTGGCAGATCTCTTTGAGGTGCAAAATTTGAAAGAATTTCTTAACCCTTCCTTCCCTTCCTACTCTTCCAAAGTGGTAAATGAGTTCTATGCAAACTTAATCTCCCATTCCGAAAATGAAATTACCTTCTTCTATTCTATGGTCAATGGGCATAGCTTTCGATTTACTGAGGAGGATATTCTTGACATGCTAAATATAGACATAGATGAATATCAAGACACTCTTGACCTTACCACTGGAAATCCACTCAATACATTTTCCCAAGGTGACCATACCGTCAGTCTTAGTGACATTAAACGAGCCATTTTTCAATCAAATACAACTTGTCACGAAGATAGGGGTACCTACTATGCCATTAATCTCAAACCTGCAGCTAGGATTGTCAACCTTATTGTTTCCACAAACATACATCCTAGAGCAAACAAGTCTAAAGTCCCTATTTTTCACATGTGTCTAATTTATGCCATTATCAAACGTATTCCCACAAATTTCATCCGCATCATCCTTAAGAACATGCTTGAGTTTTCTGGCAATCCCCCATATGCTGATTTTGTATGCCAAATCACTCAACACTTTCTTAAGACACAAATTGAGGACATGGGATACACATGGGAAAGAAAACCACAAAAGATAAGTAAAAACACAGTAGAGAAAATGGGAATTGATTTCGGACACAAAAGGGCTAGGACGGAAGGTGAGACATCTAGTCAAGACATACCACCACCACCTCCTCCTACTAACCCATCCTTTGATCCCATCCAAAATACCTTAACCTATGTTGCTGGATCACAATATCATCTAAGCAGACAATTAGATTATACCCACCATGCCATGACCTACCTAAATCAAAGGATGCAAACCCTCTCTCCAAGTCAACCAGATGAATATACTTACTCTTTAAATCCTGGCATGCTCAATCCATATAATCCCACTTACAACTATTACCAAACTCCACCTCAGCCATCTACAGATCTCACACATACTCAGTTTTCCTCCATGCAACTACAAGACATTGCTGCTCACTTCCGCTTTGATCGTGTTCCTACCTTCTTGTAAGCATATGCTTTAACCAAGACAGGTGCTTTGGAGTGGCAAACTTTAGTCAAGTATTATGGAGTGGAGCCATTTCTGGGAAAAGACCCTGATGTTGATGTAATACTTAAATCTTTCCAGTGAGATTTGGAGTGTCCGTTGTATTAGTTGTAATGAAATGGCTATCTTTGCATGTTTGTAATGAAAGGGTTATCTTTACAAGACTTGGTTATCTTTGCATGATTGTAATAATTCCATGATTCTAATGAAATAGTTATCTCTATGGCATCATTTGCATATGGCTTCTCAGACTATTCTAGTAGAACATACAAAGTAAGGGGAGTATTAAATATGTTACAAGGATGAAATCTTTGCAAACATAACTTGAAGCTGGTTAAGACCTTAGTATTTTTAAAATCATCTTGGTTATAAAGAAAATCATGAATGAGAATAAATTTCGTTCTTAAATGGAAATCTTTGCAAACATAACACTGATTAAGACCTTAGTATTTAAAAAAAAACCATGAATGTGATATAATGGCACTCTCTAAACAAATCTGGGCTTAACATCCCGTGCATTTGGTTAGAGTTACTTTTCATGTACTATAAGCTTAAAAGGATTCTCATATCATTTTCAAGGCTTAACATCATAAGTGAGATATAAATTGTGGCTAAATTTAACAATAAGTACTTTGCTATAATCCCTTGTTTTTAATTGAATATCTCTTTAAGGGGGAGCATAGTATAAAATTAAGGGGGAGAAATAACATCTATTATATTGGATATCTTTTTGAAATGACAAAGGGGGAGAAATAATATAAGATCAAATGAAATATGAGTTTCATAATATCTCGGCCAACATCCACTTGCAAAACAAGAATGGCTACCAAAGGTAAACTTCATGTATGAAACTTACATGATTTATATTTCCTTATTTTATATTTAGGAAATGTTTGTCATCTTCAAAAAGGGGGAGATTGTTGGCTAAATTGCCATTAGCATAATCCCTATGTTTCGATGATGACAAACATTTCATTCTTGTCGATCTAACGTGCTACTTGAGTGTTGCAGGAATAAGGTGAATGACAAAAGTACTAGGGAATCTATATGCTTGAATGATTGTAAATGTCATGAAATGTAATCAATTGTAAACTTGTACAAATATATAATGTACAAGTACTTAGACTTCATGTAAATCAAGCGTTAGATCTTCCCTAGCTAAACACCACACTTATATAGGTCATTCCCTTCAATAGTGTCACATATGCACACTCATACACACACTTAATGTCTTTATTTGAAACATTGAAACAGGGTCAATCTCGGTCGACAAACTCCTCGACCGAGACACTCTCGGTCGACAATCTTCTCGACCGAGAATGACCCAAGTAGCCGTTAGACACAGCCGACAAGGTGGTTGGTAGTTGGGGATGAACATTGTAAACACTTGATCCAGAGAGCCTGTCGGTCGACAAACTCCTCGACCGAGACACTCTCGGTCGACAATCTTCTCGACCGAGATGGACTCTGACAGCAACTACAGAATTAATTAATTAGCCGTTGTTAAAGCAACAAACTTGTACCTAACGGCTAGTTAAGCACTTAGAACCCCCTAGAAGGTGTGTAGAACGTCCTTAAGCACTAGTAGGACATTCCTATAAATAGGACATGCCTTAGGACACTAAAACACACTTGTTACACTAGAGAAATCCTTGAGCATACATTGAGCAATCTGTTTGTGAGCAAATTGAGCATAGTGACAATTGGCTACTTCTTCCCTTAGCTCAAAATTCGTGTCCTATAGGCTAGCATCTCCTTTCCACTGCAAGTACATTTCCATACACTTTGGTTAGGAGATCTACACGCTTGATCTAGGCAAATCAAGCCTTGTGATACAAGAGGATAAGTTGTAATTTCCATTTCCTTTCTTGTTCTCTATTATTGTTTGTACTCTCCTTGCTACTCCTAGGTTGGAGGCTACGGATTGGAGAGGGTGAAGATCTTCCTGGTGAAGAAGGGGACCTTGAGCCACTTCAAGAAGGCTGGTGCAACGGGAGGTTACTTCTAGAAAGGAAGGCTACTTCAACGGGGAGCTTGGAGTTACTTCAAGAAGGCTACCTCAAGTTGGTGCATCTACTTCAAGTGAAGGCTGGTCAAGGGGTGTAAGGAAAGTATTGTATTTTGTGTAAATCCTTGTGGAGGTAATAAAATAAATACTTTCAAAATCCCGGTTGGGTAAGCAACCGGGTAGTGGACTGACAACTTTAGTATTTGCTAAAGTTGGAACCACTCTAAACACCTGTCTCCTTCTTCCTTTTTCAATTGTGGTTGTTTGAGTAAAATAATTGTTAAAATTGTTTAAAACTCTATTCACCCCCCCTCTAGTGTTTTTCAAGCCTACCTTTTTATCTGGAGTATACGAGTGTGATAACTTGTGTGCTTAACACCTGCCAACCTTGTCCCTGTGATTCGACCCCTTTTACTACAGCAGACCCCATGTAATAGTTGCAGGGGGGCTTAAGTGTCGGGTTACTTTCTTAAAAGTCTGATTACTCTAGATCCGCTCCTTTTTAGACGTACGATTTAGTCCGGTCACCATTCCATTCCTATGTATCTAATATGTTTGTTCAAGATTGATTCCAGGATTTACGTACATAAAAAGGATCAAATTACACAAGCCCTAGCTTGTTCAAGATCAAGTCAAAAGCAATGCAAGTGTGCGTTTTGGGAAATCACTCCAAATAAAGAATTTTTTTATCACTTGTATTGATGATATGAGTTGTAATTAAGATGAAAAAAATATGAGGGATGCTTAATACCAAGGTTTAATCACTCAAAAGTCAACTTAGAAAAATTTTCACAGCCTGTTCATCGGTCGAGTTGGAAACTCAACTGATCATATGATGGATTTTATAAAGATGACTCATCGATCGAGTTGTACACTCACAGAACTCAACCGACCGACTCACTAAGAAAATCTAATTTTATCTCATCGGTTGAGTTTACCAGATTAAACTCGATTGATAGTTCAAAAATTTACTTTTCCTTTTAGTTGGTCGGTCAAGTTACCTTTATTGAAACTCGACCGAATGTACTATTCGAAAAATGTTGAAAAAGTGATTATAACCATTGGTGAGTTGTTTTGGATGAAAATAGATTTGTTGCATTGTGGAAAACGGCTATATTTCAATCCTATGTGATCCCCAACTCAAGGGAACACCCCCAGCTATAAATAGGACCCCTTAGAGTTCATTCCAAGTTTTCTCATTCATGCTATTCTAAGACCTTTCTATAGTTGAGTGTGTTGTAACTCCTTGAGCCCCTTTCTCTCTCTAATTTACACCTCATTTCATGATTATGAGTGAGATAGGAATGTTGTAAGAGAGATACTCCCTTGTGCATGTAAATCTCTCATCTTCTCCATCTTCCCTACCCCTTTCCTACATGAAGCAAAGGTGAAGCAAGCTACTCTGAGTGAAGGTGGATCTGTTGTTGTTCCTCTTCAAAGTTGATGAAGAGGTGGTGATCTTCTCCAGGTGAAGGAGAAGGCAAAGACTGGAGATCCAAGAATAGTGAAAAAGTCCTTGAAGGATGAAGACTTATGCTAGAGTGGGTAAGACCTTGGAAGAAGGTTGAAGACTCTTGCAAAGTGAATAAGTCCTTTGTAAGGTGGGATACTCTTTTTGATTGGATGGGTAAGTCCTTTGGTGGTCTTGTTTTGTAACTATTATTGGTGATAATATAGAGAAAAGCACTTGCAAAGTCCTAGAGGTTGACCTCTCTAGGTAGAGGATTGACTCTCTCCTAGTTTGGAGAGTGGAACCACTCTACATGACCTTGTCAAGTGCTTTCTTTTAATCTCTCTCATCATTGCTATGCTTGTTAGTTAGGACTTCAAATTTCACTTAAGCTATTGGTTTCAATTTGATATAATTTAAAGGTCTAATCTATCTTGTGAGAAATTTTGTAGCTCTATTCACCCCCCTCTAGAGCCCCAGATCCAACAAGGTCAAGGGGATGGGGGGTGAATAGAGCTTCAAAAATTCTCACAAAACATATTATACCTTCAAATTAAATCAATTGCAAAAGCTAAATCATAAACCCAAATTGAAGTCCTATCTAGAAAACATAGCAAGTATGAGAGATAATGAAGACTAGCACTTAGACAAGGTGGTTAGAGTGGTTCCTTCTCCAAACTAGGAGCAAGTTAGTCTAGTACCTAGAGGGGTTAGTATATAGGACTTTGCAATCCAAGTACTCTTATATTCCATTATAATATCACAAGTCAACCACATACATTCAAGGACTTATACACCAATCAAGAGTCTTCAACCTACCAAAGGACTTACCCTCTTGCTAGAAGTCTTCCACCATCACCATGGACTTACCCACTTCTTGCACAAGTATTTTGCCTTGATAAATTATCCACCCTTCTTGAATCTCCCACCTTGGCTATCTCCTTCACTCGAAGATGATCATCAAGCCTTCTTCAACCTTAAAGAACAGTAGCTCCTTCTCCTTAACTTGCAGAAGATCTTCAATCCTTTCTTCTTTGATGAAAGGGGGTTGGGAAGAGAGATGTGGAGAGATTTACATAGAAAGACATTGTAGCTCTCTTACAAAGGAACCTAACTCACTCATATTCATGAAATGAAGTGTAAGCAAGAGAGAGAAAGGGGCTCAAAGGAGGTTTGCACTCGCAACTTAGACTAGGACCAAGTATAGCAATGAAGAGAAAACTTGGGATGAAGCCCAAGGGGTCCTATTTATAGCTGGGGGTGCTCCTTTGATAGTGGAAACACTTAGGGATGAAGAATAGCCATTTTACAACTTACAACAAATCTGTTTTGGGTCCCAACCACTCTCTAACATTTTGATTCACTTTTTCTGCGCTAAATTGCAATTGGTTGTGTTTGAATAAAGGTAACTCCATCGATCCACTATCCAAAAAAGTAGATATTTGAATGATCGATAGAGTTGTCTGAGGAAAACTCGACCGACACTCAAAAATATGTTTTGGACGAATAGTCAATTGGGTGTGTTCTGGGAAGTGTAAACTTGACGGATCCACTCTCATTCCAAAATCCATCAAGGATTGGTCATGTTTATAACTCAACCGACTGAAAACATGTGATGAATTTTTATGAAATGATTTTAGAGTGATCAAAACATGGATTTTTGTGTCCCATATATTTTTCTCATCTTAGCTACAAGTCAAAACATCTATACAAGTGATTACAAAATTGTTCCAAGATCATTTGGGTCATTTTTCCAAATTGCGCACTTGCATAGCTTTTGACTTGAACTATGTGAAGTTGGGGCTTGATTGAATTGATTCTTTTCTTGTACCTAATGCCTGAAATCAATCTTAGATAGATACATTAGAGATATATGAATGGAATCGTTGAGTCATTATATTGTTGAGTCATTATCAAAATATGGACAATGTGCGACACTTAGGTCAACAGTTATACCTGGTTGTAGAGCAAGTCTACCGACTACTCCCTCATTGTAGTATACGACTTTCTTCAAGACACACTAGGACAACGTCAATAACAACTCGTGGTTGATCACCACTGATAGTTTGATGTTGTCCTCCTAGTGGAAAAAGCTCCTAGCCTCTATGGTACTCCACACGGACAACCATGAACTCCTTCCATTCTAGTTGAACTCATAAGAAGGATTTGTCCCCTCTAATTAGTGCACTAGAACAAACTGCTCTCCCACAATTTTTCTCCTTTACTTTCCCTCCTTATATGCGGTAGGACTTGCTCGAGTTCTCTTGATTACCACGACCAAAGAAGACAAACAATTGTTAGAGGCAATTGAGTTGTGTTTGAGAGGCCCCCAATACCTCTCTATTTATAGGAGAGTTAGGGTCAGGGCTCCCAATCTGAGTTGGAAAAGAAGGGACAAAATTTTCATGAATTTTCATAATCTACGAGTAGCAAAATAGTCAATTCACAGTTGAACCAATTGGTTGACATGTGAACTGACGATTAAACCCTTGAACTGGTCGTTTCATCATGTTTCCTAGTCAAAATTGTATTGGAAATTAATATATGATTTAATGCACAACATGACAAAAGCACAAATCCTTGAATCAATGGAATTGATCAACCAACCGCTTACTTTACAACCCTAGCCAGACAGTTCATGGACCTGAGCCAATCTGTTCACTTCCTGAACTGGTTGGTTCATTGTCTAGAATTTTCAAAGTTTGTTCATTTAACCTGATATACCGAAACTATGAATTTAATACTTGATCTGGTTGGTTCATAGTCCAGTCAGTCAATATTCAAACCAATTTTGTTTAAGTTGAATATACAACTCTTTAGAAATCAATTTTAAACCATATTCATGAATGAATTCCTATTCCAAGTGTATACTATGTGTGACCCTATAGTTTCCAAGTTATGTTGCCAATGAATGTCCATGACTCATTTATGACATCACAAGAAAAGAGTGACATCTAGAAACACATCATTTCTACCTAAGTAATCTAAAAAGTTGAAGAACAAATTCAACCTACAATCTATGATTGGTTTTATAGTGATTGTATAATTCCTTTGTCTCTGATATCCAGTTTGAACTCGAGGCATGGAATCGTCAACTTCTCAATGTTCAATCCATGTTCCTTGAACTAGAGCAGACTATCTGAGATATATGTGGCCTCAATATCATATATTGATCCACATGTGCATGCTCATGCTTTTCTCAGTCTCTCTTATCAAGTGGCCAGGATATCGAACTCCCAAAGGAGAGACAAACCCCATCTGCATCACTCGCAATCATTCCCATGTGTCACAATGCATCCTATCATCACTGTTATGGAAACCCTTACTCAAGATCACGGTGGATGATTTCAAAGTACATTGAACAACATGTGATGAGTGTACCGACTTCATGTCTAAGAAACACAATCACCACCTTCCCTATAAGATGATTATGATCACCAATTATAGTTTCTATGTGTCACTCTCAAAGTGGGTCTGTCTGATACACTATTATCCAACAAGTATCAATGTGGTTTGATATTACATATCATGACTGATGAGACTCTGTCATCAACCAACACACACTCTAGTCTTATGTATTATTGTTGTCTATCAGTCTTCCACAATAACATCTGACTACGGACATAATAAGAATGTACATACTCTTAACATCCATATGATCTCATTTTTTAGGCCATCAATCCAAAGACATACGTCACTGAGCAATGTCATTCTTTAGACATTCATTATGTTTCCTTATTACCTCATAACTGAGTGAAACTGAACAAATTGAAAGTTTCCCTTTATTATTAATCAAATCTATTTACTTGATATACCATCACAATCATCATATGATTGGCTCATTGGGCATACAGATAACTACATGGTATCCACAACATGAGTCCTTCATGCTTAGGAAAGCATTAAAATCTTTTTAACCACGAAAAATGAAATAGATAAAGAATGAAGTACTCATGTAAAAGGATCCAAATATATTGTTCATAAAAGAAAATTCACTAGTGATGGTTCAAATGAAACACCACGAGACTCCTCTCCTATCAAATTGTTGACTCGTCATCTTCCTCGGGTCACCACCAACTTTTCACGTCCATGTTAGTTGATACTTCACTCCATGGAGACTGGAGGTTCAAAACCCTAGCCTACACCTATAAATACAAGGGGACTGCCAATAAATAAAGGATCCACCATTACGTCGTAAGGCTGCGACATCCCTCTAGACCTTCGATCTCCACAACCATCGACTCTTCCATTGGTTTTTGAACACAAACTGAAGCTCCCCTAACCTCTGCCAAGACTCCAAGGTCCTAAACTTGAAGAAGATTTGTTTTGTAGAGTTCATTCCCATCGGTTGTTGACCTAAACCTTTGTCAACCATTACATGTTTAGAATCAATCATTTTGTGCTTGTATGCTTGTTTGATCAACAAGTTTACATGTCTATCAGATCTTAGATGTAGAGAATTTCAAGCCCAAGATCTAGGATATCAATTAGATTCTAGTTATACCCCATATTGCACCAATGGCGACCCTATATTGCACCAATGGCAACAATAAACCTTAAATCGTTGATTGTTTTTTTCCTTCTAGTGTGAACAATGATCCACGAATGTAAGGACATTGATAATTTAAATTTACCACTATTGTGATGTTGTTGAATTGAGTATTGATCAGAGAGTCAATTGAGTCCATAAAAGAATCTGATAACATTTTATGTGAATCATCCAAATCAAAACATGTATAATAGTATGAACCACAAGTGGTATTAGAGTTGTCAATGATTCTTGCTTCCAGGATGAATCTATAGCCCAGGAATTTAGAGTGAGGTTGGAGGTTGTAGCTTCTCAGTGTTAGATGGCGTAGGAGACACCTTGGTTGTATTGGTACAGATTCAAGAGTAAAACCCATGGGCCTTACAAAGACAACATCAAAAGAAGAAATGTTGATACATAGACAAATAACTTGTCAAGTCTACCCTTTGAGGTTAAAGTTAATGGATGGTCTTTTTGAGGCTCATTGCATAGTCAAGGTATGTCCATATGTTGACATTGATTGGTGCAAGACTTGATAGGTGGATCTAGATCACCAATCTTTGACGGATTTGTTTTACCATGATAGGTGCTTATCAAAGTGTTTATCGAGTTTGCTCGCAAGATTGTCCATTCTCCTGAAATTCCAAAGCAGGAGAAAGAGGAGAAGGATAAGATGTCTTGGAGTACTTATGTAATGACCCCGCCTCCCAGTAACTTCCAGTTAAGGGAGACCAAGAGGTCAGAGGCGTTATCCTAAAACACGATCAGTGGTTTTGCAAATAATCAACAATAATTAATAAATTCCACAACAACTAAGCTTTAAAATAGAATAAAAAAAAGTTTTCCTTTCTCATACCCTACAAAATATAGGAGTTGAGGGACCTTACCCCATATAACATCTATCTATCTGAAATCCTCCAATCTTTATTAAGCTTTATTCCATCATTGTCACTTTAAAGGAATATCCATTTTCGTGACAAACCTCAAACGCCGACAAACAAAACGACGGTCAGTATAATGAATTATATTGGTATGTGGGGGAACTAATAATCTTGCATTTAATTGTAACAACATATTGCAATCAATTATGATTTAACAAAACAAACTTTACACTTTAAACATGACTACTCAATCCTTACATACCCTGGCCTCTGTGTTGTCCCTACAGTGGACATGGATACTACCTCTCACATGGTAGATCTCAACTAACCCCCATGATCCTACCTTACAGGTAGATCAATACATAGGGTCGTGGAGTTGTATGGTCCTACCCAAGGGTAGACCAACACATCGACTCATAATAACCTGATGATCCTACCTCACAGGTAGACCATGTACTAGGTCATCTAATAACATGATGATCCTACCTCACAGGTAGACCATGTACTAGGTCATCCTTTTCATCATTAACAAAGCTACAGAGGAGGACCAGGATCTGAGCTAGTCATGCACATATAATTATGGTGATAGTTATAATCACTTCATAGTTGCATGAAATAAAAGTCAATCAAGCAATTATTTCCAAGAAACCGTTAAAACCTCGGGAATTTCCGTGAAACTAAAGTGATTTAATCACAAGTGTAACCACATACCTATTTTGGAGATCTCAAAGAAGCAATATATCCAAAACCAACTAGATGTCCAATCAAGCAAGCCAATCAATCAATCAATCAAGCAACCATTGATCCTCAAAACATTTATAACACCTAGTTGTTACCATGACATTCAAACAACTCTTTATTGACTTGGGACATCTTTCTAAGGTTCCTAAGTCTCATTAGTATTTATTAGAGTTTCTTAGATCAATCTATCAAACTTTATCCTTTTTAGGTCAACAAACCCTAAATTTTATTTTAAACTATCTCTTTATTGATTAATCAAATTGCGGTACAAGTAAAAAGGATAAGTCTATATCCTTGGTATGTGGGAGCCAAGGTGGCCACTGGCTAAAGGCCACATTAGCATTGTTCCTAAGAACATATTTAGCAGTTAATCGGCAGTGGTGGTATTCTCTCGGGGACAACGCAGGACGCAGAATGAGGGATTGTTGATGATCAATTTCCTCCATCAGCAGTGGTAATGATGAATCCTCCAGATTCATCCTCATAGTCGCCAATTCTAGGGATTTTATGCCTCATATTGGCTGATCTACCCATACTTTGGTTTACTCTGAGTGTTTTGATGAATGCATATCATGAATTTCAATCGCCATCTTGGGCCCAATTCGACACAATGCTTTCACTTTCATCTACTAAATCTTGCAAAATGCAAAATTGCATAATTGGTTCAATTATCAAGATTATTAATTGGGTTTATATTGATATTATGCAGGTCATGATGAGGTTCAAACATCAACTGGAACTTACCTTCACTCAAGATCCTTTCAGCCTTGGTCTTTCTCAACCGGTCTTGACCAAGTGATTTGCCTATTCGGTTTGCCCAATTGACCTTGACCATTCGGTCTCGAAACTGTGCAAGACTGTGTGGCAACGCTCGGTCCTCAAGACCATTAGGCCAGCTGAGGGCGCAAGACCGTTTGGATATGAAGACCGGTTGGAGTAGAGATTGTTTGGAAGCCAAGACCATTTGGATGTGAAGACCAATTGGAGTAGAGACCAGTTGGAAGCCAAGACCATTTGGAGCAGAGACCGTTTGGAAACCAAGACCATTTGGATATGAAGATCGGTTGGAGTAGAGACCATTTCGAAGCCAAGACCATTTGGAGTAGAGACTGTTTGTAAGCCAAGACCATTTGGATGTGAAGACCAGTTGGAGTAGAGACCGTTTGGAAGCCAAGACCGTTTGGATGTGAAGACCGGTTAGAGTAGAGACCGTTTGGAAGCCAAGACCGTTTGGAGGAGAGAGTGTTTGGAAGCCAAGACCATTTGTATGTGAAGACTGGTTAGAGTAGAGACCATTTTCAAGCCAAGCCTATTTGGAGTAGAGACCGTTTGGAAGCCAAGACCGTTTGGATGTGAAGACCCCGACCAATGCCTATAAATAGGACCAGTAGGGTCCTCATTTGGGGCATCAGATCCGGGAGGCCGGAAGGCTGCTCCACTATTCCCTCATCTTCGTTATTCCACCAAGCTCTGCCTCACCCTACTCGTACGTCTTTGGAGGTGTACACGAGGATCGAGGCAGAGGTACGAACTTCATCGACCAAGTCGAAGTAGTCCCGAAGACTGGGGCGATCTACACCGGGCTGTCACAGATCTACTCTTCTGCTCCGACGATGCTTGTTCTACCTTTCTTCTCTGTCTTTGTTACTCCCTCTATGATGAGCGAGTAGTGTAATTCACTGGGGTGCGGGGACTCGCCCCGCTACCCATGCTTTGTAATCTGTACCTAAAAATGTTATCTTTCCAATTCAATGCTAATCGTTTCATTGCATGCTCGAATGTTGGCTGCTTTCTTGCATGATCTATTATCTTTTGTTGTGGATTGTCTATGTCTACTCTTGAGACTCGATTATCGATTTAGCATTTGTTCTTGATGTGTGTATCCACCACACATCTATTTCGGTATCTAGGAATGCCTTTCAAGGAGTGGAGTAAACTCACCTCCATCGTTGTACTTTCATACTATGAAATGGAATCAGTTGACGTATGAAAGTACAATCTTGATAGGTCAAGGAACACACTATGTGATGGAAGTGATGAAAATTTAGTGACCATTTGTTCGGGGATGGCTGGCATTGCAACATTCCCACGTTTCTCATAGCTATGTCCTCGAAAGGGGGATAGTATATAAGGATACTAATCGAATTGATAATATCGCTTGCTTGTTGGTCTTTCGATGCACGTTTCACGAGGTTAAGTAAGACCTCCCTTTGGAGGGCACATATCTCCATTGACACATAGATATGTACTGGATGGGAGCTAATCAACTGTGAAGGATGTGTGCAATGCTCCTTGTCTGAGAGGGCATCGACATTGCACAATATCCATTTATCTTGCTTGCAGGTCTTGCTATGTTGGTACTGTTATAATGCATGTGTAGTGGTGATGAATATCTGCATCACCCCAATGATCCATCATCATCTGATAATCTTAGATTTCAAACTTTAACTAGATTTCATACTTGCCTTTACTTTTGCATTCTCTAGATTAGTTTAGAATAATCCTATAAATCTCTTGGTTGTGAATGATTAACTTAGATCAAGATGAGACGAGACAAAGACATCCAGAGTCTTCACGTTGTCCTTTGGGTTTGATCCTAAATCTGTACTAAGATAAGGCTTCCACACTCTTGTGGGGTTGGAGCATTTATCTAGCACCAGTTGTAGGTAAACCTAGAGAGAACATCAACTCCCTAGGGTTTTTTGTGCACATTAGGACTTCCATTGGAAGAGAAGTCTTTCGGTGTAAATCCCATCTCCATCTAAAAATGGCGCCATTGTCGGGGACAACATCGTAAGAATCGTCTTCGTCAAATTCCGTATCAACCTAAGTTTCTATAGGGTTTTTTATTTTCTTTTCAAAGATCTAAAAAAAAGTGAAAACCTTGATCTCAAAAGTTAAAGTTTTCATTGCATACTCTCTTGAATTTGAAGTGATTGGTCAAGCCTGATAAACATCTTCTCTGATTTCAGGTACCAATTCTCTTCAAAATGAAGCAACCAATACCACCAACCATTAGATGTCAATTATGTGGTGACTACTCCCATTCATCAATCAACTGCTTCAACGCTCCTCCTCACTATGTGAATGCACTACGTCAAGTAATAACAAATTTTATAGTTGGGAAACTCAAGGCAGCCTCTTCACACAACTATGGATATAACACAAGTTATAATCCATATCCTCCTGGAAGCTACTATGAAGACACCAACTATGACGGATTTCAAGGTGTAGATTGCAATGCAGAAGGATTTCTAGATTGCAATGCAAATCAATATTACGATGAGGAGAGCTACTCTCAACATCAACCCAACGGGTATAGTGAAGAGCCTTACTATGAAGACGGTACACATTAATAGAATCAGTAAGTGCCCTGCAGAAATTGGTGGCACAACAACTAGCTGTTTAGACAGCTACGAATGAGAAGTTGGTAGCCAAGCTAGATCAACTTATGCACCTTGTCCACGCTTATGAACAACATGAAGAACAACCACCAGTTTCCCTTGAGCACACTCCTCATCTGCATATTGCAATCAATTACGATGACGATTGTGATATCATGCGGGAGATGCCTTCCAATGATCTTCTAGCATCAGTGCAGGGAAAGGAATCATCCTCAGAGCTAATGATTGAACCCAAGGATGATTTCTCCACAATATCATAATAAAAATAATCATTTTCCGAGCCAAGGTCCGACTCAGAAAATGACTCCTTCACTATTCCCTTAGATGAAAATTTGATTAGCCAATATGGAGATTTTCTACAGTCAGGAGATTGATTGGGGATAAATTTCGGTCCTACCATACAGATTGTGAAGCAATCATCAATGATTGACTCCCTATACAACAAATATTCTTCAACTTCAGTTGTCTTTTTGATGAATTCCAAAGAAGAAGGGTCTACACTACAAGAACTCTACACTCCTATATAGTTAGACTCAGATGAATATGCGAATGATTCAGATAAGGAGATGTCTTTTATGCAAGAAACTCAAAAATCTCCATTACTAGAACAAAATCTGATTTATCATTATGAAGAAATTCCTCACCATTCAGCTAACCTAGGAACAGACTTCAAGGATGAGACTGATCAAGATGTTGATTCTGGAGTGAACCATACCACTCTCACTAACCCTGATAATGATGAAAAAGAATCATGGGAGGATGATGGATCTCAAGATGACGATTCTATGACCAATCCTTTTCAAGAAATGACGTTACCAGAGCTGCCACCCCTACCAAAAATCCTAACGGAGCCAGTTCTCAAACAAGAGTATGTTCTTTCCATTGAATCTCCTTCTAATCACTTGAACAATTTGATGGTGTGCTATGAAGAGAAACATGAACCATCTCTTGATTTTGGAATGGAATATGATATTTTCGTAGACCCATGTAAAGACAATGAGAACCTTTGGGAAGACATCGAGCCACAAAACATACAGGCGACTGACATATCTCCATTACCTAAACAAGTTTTCATTCTTCCTGTAGCAACTTCTCCTGAATACTTAATAGAACTGGAGGTGTGCTATGAGGAAGAAATGGAACAACAACCTGACTCAGGAATGGAGTATATTGGTTTCAATATCAAAAAAATAGATTCGTGGGAGGATTCTAGTCCACAAAAAAATATGCCATGGGCTAACCCTCCCCATGAAAAGACATCACTAGAGCCTCTACCTCATGTTCTCATGATTGCTTTATCTGAACAAGAGTTCGTTCTACCTGTTGAATCTCCCTCTAGTTACTCAGACGAATTAAGAATGCACAACGAAGAAGAATTTGAACAACACCTTAATGTTGGCATGGAACATGGTGCCCCTATCGACCCCAACATTGATAATGATAACCCTCCAGAAGATGCATGGCATCAAAATGATGATCCTCAAAACAATCCCCTTGATGAAGAAATGTTACCCTGGCTACGACACCCTATACAAGAAAACTAGGGTGATGAAATGAAGCCTGAACCGGATCCGCCACCTAATCTGGGACAAGAAGAAGTTCAAGTGGTTGACCCTCTATCAACTGCTCTAGATCATGAAGAAGGCAGCTTGACTCTGAACTTCAGGGGCGAGCCACAACTGGAGAACACAATTAGGCAAGACTTCGAATATTTGCCTAGTCCTCCAGTTTCAACTGCATATATTCCACCTCACCCACTTATGGGGGAAGGTCTCTGGATTCTTCTAGATGGACAAATAGGTGAAAGAAATGTGTATCCAAGTCATCCAGAAATCCCATTTGAGTTGCCACGACCACCCAGTCAATAGGTTGTCCGTGCTACTTCCTCACTCTCAGCTACGACCATCATGAAACATCTTCGTCGGACCTTCTTTCAATTACGAGGACCTCCTGGTTAACACTACACATCTCTCCCCCTCCATCTCGAACCTAGTGTTTGCTTGGAGACAAGAAAACTCATAAGTTCGATATGGAGGGTGGGTGGTATGTTTCTCACCCCACCCTCTATCTTTACTACTTTCTGTTTTTCCATTATAGTTTCTCTTTCTTTATTTTCCACATTTGTCATAATTTTGTAGTCCTCTTCAAATAAAGCCTTTATCTAGTCGGCTTATACTTTTTAGTCCTCTTTTTGTTGCAAATTCACAAGAAAAGAATGCTTAAAACTAGTCGATAAATGATTTCATCTTGTATAGTCTGTGAATCTTAATGTCATATCCTTAATAGAAAAAGATGATAAGCTTCAACAAGACTGAGATAGATCAAATGCATCATGCCTCTCACTAATTAATGGATCAGCTGTATGGAATTCATATTTGAAGTTTTATCATGTCACTATTTGAGCAGAGTGTGAGGAAGAAAAGGAACCCGTCATATGAAATCGCTAAGCAAACTGCATTATGATCCGAACTCTCTTCTACATTTCTTCTTTCATCTCCATACCTCTCCGCTCACCAACCATGCCAAAATTTTAAGTTCGGTGTGGCACACCACACTCTTTTCTAGTGTAAACTAGAACATTGCCGAACTCTAAGTTCAGTGTGGTAAACCACACCTCTTCTAGCGTAAACTAGAACATTGTCGAACTCTAAGTTCGGTGTGGTACACAACACCTCTTTTTCTATAACCACTTCCTCCATACCCCACAATACATAACAGGGGTGTATCACCTTCTCTTTTTGTTCAAAAGTATACGATGATGGTTGTGCACATACCAAGGTTGAGGAAAAATCTACCCCGATTCCAAAAAGAGGCCCGACAACCCAAATATACAAAAATCCAAAAATACCCTTTCTCCTATGCTAAGTGAGAATGAATAAAAGCCAGAGTTTGAATAAAAGCATGAGAGTTGTGCCCTGAATTAGGATAACCGATAAAGGTCTTACCCAACCGATACATTAGCTGCCCTCACAAAGGCAGATGTGTTGCACCCGGTAGTGAGATCCTAAGGCTCCGAAAATAACCTCGTACCTCCTCGAAAAGGTAAGTTAACCAGAATCCTTTAAGCCAACCTATACACACTTCTGATTTACCTTTAAAAAAATTGGGTGTAAGGCTAAGTCAACCAGAGTTGTCCACAAAACACTCAAAGTATCTTGATGAATCCACCAATGATAAGAGTCTTGAATCGATTAGAGGAGAGACTCTTATCTCTTAATCACACCCCTATTCTTCCCTTTTTCAACCTACTGGCACCACAATTGCCTCCATTTCAACCATTCTCTTGAAAACACCAGCAACGGATCATATACATGTTTGATTGATTCGGCGGCCCTTTTCAAAAGTCTCATAAAACGTTTAGACATGACTGATATAGTAGAGAGTGAGAAGGAAATACTTCAGTAAAGTGAACTCAGAAATGAGGATATCATAAGATGTATTCCATGATCTAAGGAAGCCTTGATGTTGTATCAATCTGAGCCACAAACAAAATTATAACAATGACATAAGGATGAGGCAATCACGAGATGATCGATTTCATTGGCGACTATTTTAGGTTTTTCATTCCTCGAGATGAGCAACACTTAAGTTTGGTGTGGTGATGAATCCTCCAGATTCATCCTCAGTCACCAATTCAATGGATTCCCGACGTGTTTGCCCTAATTTTTTTTTGTTTTTTTTCAATTTCATGAAAATTCTGACATTTGCACGAAGATGAGGTAATTACGAGATGAACGAGACTTTTGGCAACTGTCTTAGGCTTTTCCGTTCCTCGGGATGAGCAACGCTTAAATTCGGTGTGGTGATGAATCCTCCAGATTCATCCTCACAGTCACCAATTCAAAGGATTTTATGCCTCAGATTGGTTGATCTACCCTTATTTTGGTTTACTCCGAGTGTTTTGATGAATACATATTCATCATGAATTTCAATCGCCATCTTGGGCCCAATTCGACACAATGCTTTCACTTTCATCTACTAAATCTTGCAAAATGCAAAATTGCTTAATTGGTTCAATTATCAAGATTATTAACTAGGTTTATATTGATTTTATGCAGGTCGTGATGAGGTTCAACCATCAACTGGAACTTACCTTCAGTCAAGATCCTCCCAGACTTGGCCTTGCTCATCCGGTCTTGAACAAGCGGTTTACCTATTCAGTTTGCTCGATCGACCTTGACCATTTGGTCTCGAAACCGTGCAAGACTGTGTGGCGGCGCTCGGTCCTCAAGACCGTTAGGCCAGCTGAGGGCACAAGACCATTTGTATGTGAAGACCGGTTGGAGTAGAGACCGTTTATATGTGAAGACCAGTTGGAGTAGAGACTGTTTGGAAGCCAAGACCGTTTGGAGCAGAGACCGTTTGGAAGCCAAGACCATTTGGATGTGAAGATCGGTTGGAGTAGAGATGGTTTGGAAGCCAATACCATTTGGAGTAGAGACTGTTTGGAAGCCAAGACCATTTGGATGTGAAGACCATTTGGAGTAGAGACCGTTTGGAAGCCAAGACTGTTTGGATGTGAAGACCAGTTGGAGTAGCGACCGTTTGGAAGCCAAGACCGTTTGGAGTAGAGACCATTTGGAAGCCAAGACTGTTTGGATGTGAAGACCAGTTGGAGTAGAGACTGTTTGAAAGCCAAGACCATTTGGAGTAGAGACTTTTTGGAAGCCAAGACCATTTGGATGTGAAGTCCCCAACCAGTGCCTATAGATAGGACTAGTAGGGTCCTCATTTGGAGCATCTGATCTGGGAGACCGGAAGGCTGCTCCACTGTTCCCTCATCTCTGTTATTCCACCAAGCTCTACCTCGTCCTACTCATGTATCTCAGGAGGTGTACACAAAGATTGAGGTAGAGGGACGAACTTCATCAACCAAGTCGGAGCAGTCCCGAAGACTAGGGTGATCTACACCGCGATGTCGCAGATCTACTCTTCTGCTCCGACGATGCTTGTTCAACATTTCTTCTCTTCCTTTGTTACTCCCTCTATGAGGAGTGAGTAGTGTAATTCACTGGGGTGCGGGGACTAGCCCCGCTAGCCATGCTTTGTAATTTGTACCTAAAACATTTATCTTTCTGATTCAATGGTAATCGTTTCATTGCATGCTTGAATGTTGGCCGCTTTCTTGCATGATCTATTGTCTTTTGTTGTGGTTTGTCTTTGTCTACTCTTGAGACTCGATTATCGATTTAGTGTTGGTTATTAATGTGTATATCCACCACACATATATTTTGGTATCTAGGAACGCCTTTCAAGGAGTAGAGTAAAATCACCTCCATCGTTGTACTTTCATACTATGAAATGGAATCAGTTGACATATGAAAGTACAATCTTGATAGGTTGAGGAACACACTTCGTGAAGGGAGTGATGCAAAGTTAGTGACCATTTGTTCGGGGATGGCTGGCATTGCAACACTCCCACATTTCTCATAGCTATGTCCTCGAAAGGGAGATAGTCTATAAGGATACTAATAGAATTGATAATATTACTTGCTTGTTGGTCTTTCGATGCACATTTGATGAGGTTGAGTAAGACCTCCCTTTGGAGGACACATATCTCCATTGACATGCAGATATGTAGGGGATGGGAGCTACTCAACCTGTGAAGGATGTGTGCAATGCTCCTTGTCTGAGAGGGCATCAATATTGCACAACATCCATGTATCTTGCTTACAGGTCTTGCTATGTTGGTATAGGTATAATGCATGTGTAGGGGTTATGAATATCCGCATCACCCCAGTGATCCATCATCATATGATAATCTAAGATTTCAAACTTTAACTAAATTTCATACTTGCCTTCACTTTTTCATGCTCTAGATTCGTTTAGAATAATCCTATCAATCTCTTGGTTGTGAACGATTAACTTAGATCGAGAGGAGACAAGACAAAGACATCCAGATTCTTCACGTTGTCCTTTGGGTTTGATCCTAAATCTGTACTATGATAAGGGTTCCACACTCTTCTGGGGTTGGAGAATTTATCTAGCACCACTTGTAGGTAAATCTAGAGAGAACATCAACTCCCTAGGGTTTTTGGTGCACATTAGGACTTCCATTGGAAGAGTAGTCTTTCAGTGTAAATCCCAGCTCCATCAGGTAAACATGAAATTTGTTGTGTGGGCAAGGGTCCGACGTGAGCATATTGTACACCTGTGTTGAGTCAGTCACAATTAGAACTTCCTTCCAGTTGCATCTTTTAGCTAGTTTAGCGGCTTACAGGATGGCTACGATCTCTGCTTCTACAACACTATCAGTCGTCGTTTGGTGTCCTTCACCCATCAATAACTCCCCCTTATGATTAAGGGTGATGCATTTGTAGTTGGATTTCGTGGATGCTTGAGTGTGGGTGGCATTCAATAGGATGATGAACTTGGGATGCACATTCACTCCCCACCAGCTGAGGTCTTCCCAAAAAGTCCGGCTGGTTGACTGGAAAGAACTTGTGCATCTTGCGATCGTCTCCGTTCTGAGTTGGATGAAACAACTCACGACCGGTGTTGGAGTGACTTTCCCTCCATGAGCTTCTTCATTTTGGATTGTCCACATTGTTGGGTAGTATTCGCCAGCAGGGTTCGGTTGATGTTTGAGAATGTCAATTTCACTGCCTTCTCTATCCAAGTGTCTTTGTCTTCCTAGAAGAATGTGGGTGGTGGACACAATGTACGCCAAATCGCCTTGCTTCTGGGACAGTCACGCGGACAGTGAAGGATGGTCTCATCTTGTAGATTGCATCTAGGGAAAGTTCTTGTAAAGTCAAGGTGACACATGTGTTTCTCCAAATTGGTAAGTAGAGCATGGTGTTGCAACAACCACATGAACACCTTCACTCTTTTAGGTACTTGCGAGTTCCAGATTGACGTCCAATCACCTGGACAAGACTGTTCTTTGTCCCTCCTTATCCACTTGTAGGCTGACCTGGCCGAGAGGATGCCATTTGGTTTGAAGGTCCAAATGAGAGTGTCTGAGCCAGCGTCTTCATCCGAAGGTGGCATGGTCTTGAGGATGTTCCAGGTGCATTCTAGGAGGTAATTTGTGATGAACTCCCAGTCCCAATTCCCATTGTTGAGGCACATGGAGTTCACTTTTAGGTCGGCAATGTTCACATGTATGGTGTGATTGGGAGCTAGGGATAGGACATCTGATACGGTTAGCCACCTATCAGACCAGACATTGGTGTCTCAGCCATTTCTAATGGCTTTAGCGCACACAGAAGTGACGTCTGGTAGTCTGTTCAAGATGAACCTCCAAGCCACCGAGCAGGGCGCTTTAGAAGTGGTGCTTCTATTTTGGTATTTCTCATTCATGATCTTCACCTATAGCTTTTCATGGTTGTTAAGGAAGGCCCAAATGTTCTTCAACATCAAGGCTTCATTTTGGTCTATTGTGTCCTTGACTACCAAACCACCACGATCTTTATTCATGGTGACCTTCTTCCAGGAGATCTTAGACATTTTCTTCTACAGACTGGAGCCTTGCCAAATGAATCTTCAGATATGACTATTGATGTCATCGTAGAGGGTCGGTGAGATCACGGCAGATTGCATCGTATATGTCGGGATGGCTTGTAGGGTGGCTTTTGCCAAGGTAATTCTCCCCGCGAGGGAGAGGTGCCTGACGGTCCAACTGTTCATCTTCCCCTTGATCGAGTCAAGGAGGTTTGAGTGTGTGGATTTGTTGATACGTTTGTGAAGGATCGAGACTCCAAGGTACTTCCCAAGGTCCAATGTCATCTCAAAGCCCAGCTTCCTGCAGATTCTTCTTTTGTCTGGGTTGGAGGTGTTTTCGGAGAAGAAACACCTTGACTTAGTGTTAGAGATGACTTGTCTCGATACTTGAGAAAAGGCTTTTAAGATTTTCTGAATGTTCCTTGTTTGTGATACCGACGCTTCTGCAAGAAGCACTATGTCGTCCGTGAAACATACATGCGTGAGTGGTGTTCCTCCTCTGGCGAGTACCATCAGATTCCAGTCACCAATAGCGGAGGAGAGGTGTATCCTTTGGCTCAAACACTCTAAGCAGAGGACGAAGACGTAGGGGCTCAACAGATCCCCTTGCCTTACTCCTTGAACCGCTTTGAAAGGAGCAAGTAGAGTGCCTTTCCATAGTATGGAGGTCTCACCGGATTGGATGATTCACATGATCAGATTTATTAATTGTTGCGGTAGGCCAACATCGGTGAGAGTGTCATGAATAAAGCTCCAGTTCATTCTTTCGAATGCCTTAGAAAGATCAAGTTTAATTGCTATCCACTTCTTTTTACCTGTTTTGGTTATCATGAAATGGATCACCTCTTGAATCAAGAGTATGTTGTCTGTAATTTTGTTCCCATGGATAAAACTGGATTGGCAAGGGGATATCCTGTTTTGAAGAAAAGGTTTGATATGCTCAAAAATGGTCTTCGAGATGGCTTTGAAGACAACACTATTTAGCGAAATCGGGTGGAGTTCACTGCGGCTCTGTGGGATCTTAGTCTTTGGGATCAATAACATGTGTGAGCACACCATCTGCGGGTCCACCCATGCTGACCGGAAAGCTTTGTGGATTGGCTTGACCATCGAGGGGCCAATAGTAGGCCAGTGGTGCTACAGAAAGTCTGCCATGACACCATCAGGGCCAGGTGCCTTCGATGGGGCCATGGAGAAGATCACACTTATGATCTCGTCAGCCAAATGGAATGCTGTAAGTGAACTTCTCGTGGCCTCAGATAGGCCCGGGAAGCTACCTGCCATAATGTTAGTAGACAAAGTAGATACAGGAGATGGAGATGTTAAGATATTTAGGAAGAAAGAGTGAACATGGGTACAAATCTCTTTTGTTTCCGATATCCACTGCCCTCCCTAGTCTTTGAGTCTAGTGATCTTGTTGTGGTGTCTCCTGGCTCGGACAAAGGATTGGAAAAACTTTGTGTTTCGGTCGCCATGATGCAGCCAGTTGATGTGTGCTTTCTCCTTCCAATCCACCTCCTCAGACAGGAGGATGTGATGGTAGGTTTCTTGTAGCTCAATAGCTCATGTGGCGATGACGGTGTGCTCAGTGTATTCTGGGATCTTATGTATGTTGTCGAGCTTGTGAAGGGTTGTAGATTTTTCTTTGTACTTGTTCCTTCTAATGTCGCGATCCCATCGGGCAGCCGCCGACTAGAACGCCGGCAAGGCCTCTTCAAAGGGTGCAGTCGTGTCCCAGCTTGAGGATAGGCATGAAGGGAAGTCTTCTTCTAGGTTCTAGATTGCCTGAGTTTTAAAAGGGGTCGTGCCCAGGCAGTTATTGGGACTAGTAGTGATGAAAATTGGGTTATGGTCAGAAGTGACTCTTGGCAAAATCTGAACAGAGGTGTTAGGGTGCGTGGCAAGCCACTATTCGTTCGCAATGGCCCTGTCAAGCTTCTCTCTAATTGAGCCCCGTTGGAAGGTGAAGATTTGGCCTGAGGTGCCTATGTCCCCCAGACCAGTAGAGAGCAGATAGTTGTGGAACATGGAAGAGGAGGCAGAGTCGAAGAAGTGACTCCCCGTTTCTCCATCCGACTGAGTAGAGTGTTGAAATCCCCTACATCTAACCAGGGTTGCCTTTTTTCGGTGTGAGGGAAGGAAGGCATTGCCAGAGCATCTTCCTCTTCCCTGGGTTGGGGCTTCCGTAGACCGTAGTGAAGTAGAGGCTTCCATTGAGACGGCAGTGTATGAATTGGCAGTGGTTGAGAAGGATCTCAACATTACATCTGGTGTCGTCCCAGAGCAGCCAGATGCCGCCTGAGAAGCCAAGAGCTTCAACACGGTGAGAAGATGGGAAGTGAATCTTCATAATAATGTTGTTTGCTACATCCTCACTACAATGAGGTTCTATGATAACCATTAGATGTAGTCTGTTGGAGCGGCGTAGTTCCTTCAAATATCGAATTTTGTCGTCGGAGCAAGCTCCTTGGATGTTTAGGCTGATGATATTCATTAAAAATTGGAAAGGGAGGGCTTTTAGGTGATGGCAGTGAGCAGACCGACCTCGTCCTCCTTGTCTGGCATGTCAAATGGATCCTCATTTTCCTTGTTTTAGAAGGGTGAAATCAATCACCTTCTTAGCTGAAGAGGATGAACGAGGACTTCCGGGTTCACAGTGAATTAGGGTAAGATCCCCACACTTCCCAATTTTATTTCGTCCGTCTTTAGTGTGTTCGGGGAGGCAAGGAACCCAGAGTCCTAAGCCCCGCTCTATGGCTGGACACAGGAAAGAACATAGAGGCGAGTAGCACCTCTGCTACGGAATTGAGGGCAAGAAGATGTTCTGGGAGTCCCGTAGAGCAATAGATATGGGGTTCTGATCTCAATGGGGATTGCTACACCCCCCCCTTTTATAGGTCAGGCTCCATAGAGCTGGGTGCCGACCTGATTTCAGATTGGGGAAAGTCTCGTAGCCTCCCAGAGTGGGTAAAACCAGGGTCGATTGGATTCGATTTCACACCCCGATCCCATATGAACAACTTCCTAATGTCGTTGTGAAATAGAGAAAGAGCAAGTGGCCCAAAAAGGACATAACTCTCTTTTGCATGAGTTTCCCGTTTAGTCCGGAGCTAGGAGATGATTTGCGGACCATTGATCTGCGATCCAACGGTCCTGATCATCCGCGTCATTCCTTAAAATATATCATGAATATATTGCAACATTGAATACAATTCACTTTAAAAAAATCATATCTCCCAAACCAAATGTCCAATTAATCTCAAATTTTAAAGGAAAGTCTTTGATGACTTTATCTATCTTTGTACCATGTTTGGGACTCAAATTCGAAAGTATGTGATACATATATTTCCTATCATTTATATTTACACATATTTCCTATCTTTTCCTCATTATCTCAAATTTACTTCTTAATAAAGCATTATTTGATTTCTTATTTTCCTTTTAATCATATTGGACTCATTAACATATTATGATCCACGAAATCACATGAACAAAGAAAATATTGCAAAGGAAATCCATTCAATACATATAATTCATACAATTCCCATAATCATACATTTATTGGGAAAATTGCATTTCCCACCATATGAACCCAAAAATTGGGGTTGTAACATCCTTTCCCTCTTATAAGATTTTTTCCCTCAAAATTCCACCAAACGTACAAATAATTCAGGATAAGACTTCCTTATGTCCATAATTGGCTCCCATGTGGTTTCATCCTCTCCATGGTTCTTCCAAAGAACATTTATCATCTTATATTCTTACATCTGAGTTCTTTCACCTTGGTATCTAGAATCGTCACAGGTGATTCAGGACATTTCAGTCTCCCTCGGGAGCTGACTAGGTTCATTGCTCAGCACATGGCTCTATCACCTCACATAGTGCTCTAAATCGGACACATGGAACACATCATATTATCCTGAGGCGTAAGGCTATACATAAGCAACTCCACCAATCCATCTCAAATGGACCCATGTATCAGGGACTCAGCTTTCTCAGCTATAGCTCAGAGGGGTCGGGTTTTTATAACACATGTTTACCCACAGTGAACTGCATGTCAGTCTGCTTTGCATAAGCTCACATCTCATGTCGATCATGGGCTTTCTCAGCTATTGCTTGATCAAAGCATCTTCTTCTACATACACTGTGGTCTCTTTGACCTTCACAAGGTCCTTTTATTGACATCATCCAAGTGAAGTGGTGACCGACACACCCTCCCTTACAAAGCTTCATACATCCTAATATTGTATATGGTGACTATGATAACAAGCAAACTCTGCTAGGGCAAAAACTGCTCCCATATATCACCCTGAACGAGCACACATGCTCTCATCAGACCTTCTAGAGTCTGGCTCATACTCTCTTGACTGTACACTAGTCAGGGGTGATATGTTATACTCATCTTCAATCTAGTATCGAGTTCTTTTTACACCTACTTCCACCACATGGAAGTGAACTTGAGGTCATGCTCAAGATACTGAACTCGGATCACGGTGTAGTTGAACTATCTCCCTCTCATATATATAGTTCAACCAAAACTGCCATATTGACACTGCTCTCTCTTAGGAAAGGGATTTGGTTAACTTGGTAAGGTGATATACCATAAACCATATTGCATCATGAACACTCTTGGTCCATGGGAGACCCACCACAATGTCCATGGTACTCTACTCCCATTCAGACTTGGGGACTCTCATTATTGGTAGCAACTCATGGGGTTATTGGTGTTCGACCTTCACCCTCTAGCATGTATGGAGACAAGCCACATGCAACCTCATATAATTCTTCGTCTTAGGTCTTCAAAGTACTATTGCAAACCTTAACCATCTTGGTAGTACCATGGTGTACGGTGTAATTAAAATCATGAGCTTCTGGCATGACATGATTCCTCAAGGGTGACTCCTCAGAAACCCTAAAACACTCTAGTAGTGGATTTCATCACCTTCCTTTCCTGAGAAGGGTATGTGAGGTTCTCACAACTATCCTTTTATCTCATCAAGATCTGGGATGGCTAACCACTAATTTGACCAACATGTCAGGTTATAATAGAGTGTTAGCCCTATATGTCTCATGAACATAGGGTTCTCCTAGCAACCTATTCCAGTTTCTCTACTGGCTATACAAGATAGTTGTACCCCTGAGCTGTATCTCAGCAAAGAGTATCAGTTACCACATCAATTTCCTTATGTGCTAGGTGATGATGAAGTCACAAACCTTCATATACTCCACTCATCATCCTCATCTCAGATTTAGGTCTAACTGAGTCAAGAAAACTCCAAGCTCATCATCTTGTTTATCAAACTCAAACTTATATAACTCATAAATTCCATACTTCCCTTGATAAGAATTTCCTCATGATGACTATCTTAGTTCTTCTCGTGTTTGTAACCCATCCATTCCATGTACTCTCCTAAAAAGGTATGATACTTTCTCTACCCTCAAACATCATAGAAACATTTCAACTCACATCATCTTTATCCTTAGTGTATGACATGTGTTTTTCCCTATCTCTCACAACCATAATGTGAGGAAATAAGCATTTGGTTGCAGTCCAAATATAAAGTTCATCCCATTCCAAGAGTAGAGATGGTGCATCACACATCGCCAATACACTTTCCAAACTAAGTTGAAACGTACATCACATGTCTCCACAACATAAACAACTTGATTATGGGTCTACACCCATGGGAAGACTTTTCCCACCACCTTTTGGATCTTAACATATCTCCTTTATGTACAATCCTTAGTCGTTACCTCAAGGTCTCTTGGGTGCCGACACTTTTGGAGTGATCTGACCTTTATGCATCTAGAGAGTACCCATCACATTTACCCCTTAGGCCCCATGAACTCATGAAGGTGGCCAACCTCATAACCCATGGGCCTCGGGCAAAGGTAGTTGTTACCTCCCGACCCTATGGTCTTATGCATGCAAGAAAAAGCAACTCCTACTTTCATCGATCTTATCCCTACCTCACCTTAGTATTGACTTAGGATTCTATCATGGTATATTTTAAACTTGAATCCTTACACAAAACTCCATCATCTCTTTGGGCCCTCATGGTCAAACTTACATCCTTTCATAGGGATCATGGCAACCTACCTTCCTCGGTCTGGCCCCATGTAGGTTACCTCCATGTCAACATATCCTCATGCCCTTTAGATATGGTCAAACTTAGGTCTATAGATTCATGCTCACACTATGTGCTCGTACACTTATCTCATCAAGCTCTTATAAGAGATACCATGATAGGTTACCTCGAATCGAAACAAAATCTGATACTCAACCTATAGAAGGGTCCCTCTCCAAGATGGGAGAAAACTATCTCTTGATAGCAAAAAAGGTCACAAACGTCCCTACGTCCAGGGTCTACATCATCACGTGCATGCGTAGCCCTACCATGCTACTTATACACGTAGCCATCTAGAAGACAACCTACTAAGCCATGTTAAGTTCCTTGGTATGTCATACATATTCACCATTCCTCAAGGTCAAACCAATATCATACATGCATATGTCACCAACCTGTGACAGTGGTTCATCCACATATATCTCAGTTCGAGTGGGGTTTCCTTTTCCTCTAACACATGAGGGGTGTCTTATTCAAATGCTATGAACTCAATCAGCCTCTTGAGCATCACGTGCACTAGGACTGCTACTTCCCCTCTTTGGTCTAGGAACCCCAGGTTCACCTCTTTTGCATCAGCTATCTAGCTGCATGCTCAGTTGTTCCAACATGAACCGGTTGTGACGCCCCTAATTTCTATATACTTTCCATAGTGACATTCACAGATATGCGTGCACTCATATCTATAGATGTCAAAAGGGAAAATATAATAGATTAAGGTAATCAACTAAAATCAGAGATTGAGCTGAGATCAAAGTTCACATCATCTCATAAAGCCACACAAACATTCATTCATAAGGATAAAAATAAAGTCATTACATAGAGAGAGAAAATATTGTTCTAAAGAAAGATAACTTAATTACATAGGATCTCAATCATCCTCAACATCCACTAGAAAAAAATAAACTAACATCTAGAAAGAATAAGATAAGAGGAATAGATCTATCTAATAAATCCTCCATGCTTATTAATTTATGCCTTCAGGTACTTTGAGCATGCATTTCACTTTGTTGTCAATTTTTCCTTGCACCTAGAAAATACGAGAAACAAAAACATCAACAAAGTTGGTACGTGGTAAAAAGTTACACTAATACGGTTGCATAAAGGAAAAATATTTGAAAAAGAAGAAAGAGAGATAAAACCATTTCTTAAGGTGAAAATCAGGTAAACATTCCTTTTATTACATTCACTTTGATGTGGTTGTACTACACATACTTGCACTTGACTTACATCTAGTGTGGGAAATATAGTATCATCATACATCTAACATGGGCTAAGGAATCATACATCCATGTTAGGCAACATACCTACACACCAGGCTATGTGCTCTAGTAGCTACAACCCATCATACTCATTTATGTTCTATTAGATTTGGCGAAGTATAACTCATACCAGTTCAACCAAGCAATCATATCCAAATATGAGCATTCAAGATATTACATATCATAGGAAACCAAAAATTTAGTCTTATACTTATAAGACCACGTACCTGCTTGTTTAGATCAGATATCCAAGGATTTGAATTAATCAAGAAATAAGTCACCCTACAAGGGAAAGCAAGGGTACAACATCACTACTGGTCCATGTGACCAAGACTAAGACATGTTCTTAGTTATTATTCTTTTTATGTTATCTAATTCGGATCAGGGATTTCTCATATTTTAATTGGGTTTCGAGATATTATCAGATCTGATCCATCATAAAATAGTTTGATTAAAAGATATTATTTAATTAATCAAATAGAAGATTTTCATAATCTAGAGTTTCTAGGATGGTCGGATAAAAAGGAAAGTATCCCTTAGGATATTAATGCTTTCAAAAAATTAGGGTTCGATTCAGAGTTCAGGTCCATTTGTGATCATTGATCATCATCTAACAATATTAGATTTGATATAAAGATGTACATTTAATTACATAGAGAGAGGACTAGATTTAGGGTTTCTCCTAATTATTTCATCATTTATCTACTTAGACTAGTGTTTCGAGTTATATAGGAAACATGGTTTCAGTTAAGGTTAAATATATTTTATAAAGTCAGATATCATTAAGGAAAACTATTATTAATTATTAATTATAATCAGAAGGTCATTTAGGCTCTAGACAACTATTTTTGAAATAGGAAACGGATCTAGGTCCTATTCATATTTTACTTGGATAGAGAATATTTTTTTGATGAAAATGGTGTATTGGTTCGATATTTTATGATAATCCTAGCATTTTCTAGGATTTTTCTAAGATAATCATTATTCTATTGTTTAAGGTAAAACGAAAAGAAAAAATTACCTTGATCAACAGTCGGATCCAACTGGATCGACGGCTCTCGTTGATCTAAGGTTTTACAAGATAGCCTGTGGATCTCTGAGTTTGGAGTGGTGGCCCACGACTCCTCTAGCTGATTTGGAAATTGTTTATTGGTCCAACTTGATCTTTGTTGTCAACCTTCCCTCCCTTGCTCTGCTTCTTCTTTCTCAATGCTAGCCGAGAAGATCTATCAACCTCGGCGAGCTCCTGCTAGCTCCTGGGTGGCGTTGTTGTGGGGATGATGGTTCCTTAACCTTTGTGAGGCTTCCCCACTCAGAGGAGTGGGGTTTTCTGGTTATGGCTCCCTCTGGAGCTCAGCGCTACAGCAGGAGAGGTGAGGTCGCCAGCGTGAGAGGGGTTTAGGGTGGAGAGGAGTTCTGGGAGCCTGCTTTCTAGCCGCACACGCTCCCGGCGGGTTGGCAAAAGTTTTGGAGGGGTAGGATTTGAGCAGGGAGTGTGTACGTGGTCTGACGGTGAAGGGAACAGAGGTTGAAGAAGGTGGATTGGGGAAGCGGTGCTCGGGGTGTTTGTGCTTGCAATTAAGGGTGTGAAGTGAGGAAAGGGAGTATGGCAGAGCTAATGGAGGCCTTATATAGGCGTGAGGGAGGCTAGGCGATGAAGCCCTAAAAGCTCTGTCGTCGGAGTGAGAAGGTCAGGATGGTGGGAAGTTGGGAGGTTGCAATGTCGCATGAGACTCAGTCAAAGCTGGTATGGTCGACCACAAATTCACGAGACAAAGATATCTATTCGGATGAAAGTTCGAGAAAATGAGCGAGGTGGCATTTGGCTGGAGCTCAGGCTCGCTCTCTCCTCCCCGCCCTTTGTGGGAGGTAGAAGACAGGTTCTCAACCCTTGGATCCCCGCACAATCCAAAGGGGGGGGGGATCCTATGGTCAGAACATGCGGACCAGCAACAGAAGCCGCGTGACACATTTATGTGTCACAGCCTGGTCATTTAATCCAAACTTAGGTCCTAGGATTGATAACAAAGCAAAAATACACATAACTTCAAATGCTTATATCTCCTAATTGGGTGGTCTAATTGCAACAAAATTTTAGGGGTAGTTTTATAAGGTTGTTATGAAACTATAGTATAAATTTCAAATCCAAATTCCAATATTGGATATGTTCATTTACTAAATACACTAACACACGTATTTTATCATCATAGCATACTAGGGTTTGCATTTTTTTGCAATTTTTGACACAGCTTTGTTCAATTGAGTGAGGAAAGTATAGGAGGGTATTTTGGTCAAACAATTTGATAAGAAAACTTTTAAGAGAGAGAAAATATTATAAAAACTCACTTTGTCACATTCTCCCCTCCTTTTAAGAATTTTGCCCTCAAAATTCAAGCAGCCTGAAAGAGATGTGGATATTTCCACTCGACTTCGGACTTGAGCTCCCATGTGGCATCAGTTTGATCATGGTGGCTCCAGAGAACTTTCACCATATCTATACGATGATTACTGCGAAGCTCCTTTGTCTTGAAATCAAGGATTTTGACTAGTGTCTCAGCATAAGACAAATCATCTTTCAGCTCAAGAGGCTCATGATTCAGAATGTGACTGGGGTCTTTGACATAAGGCTTCAGATTAGATACATGAAAGACATTATGAAAGGCACTATACTGAGGTGGAAAAGCAAGACGATGGGAACATTCTCCCACCCTTTCACGGATCTTGAAGGGTCCCACATAACGAGGACTGAGCTTTTCACTTATTCTTGGCCAAAGCTCGAATGGGTCGGATTTTCAGAAAGACATGATCACCTTCCTTGAACTGGCATTCCTGTCGGTGAGCATCTGCATACTATTTCTTCCTATCATGTTCTCTCTTCATCCTTTGCCTAATCAGTGCAACTTTATCTGCATACAACTGCATCTCCTCAGATTTCATCAAGGTGTGTTCTCCGACGTCATCCCAATGTAATTGGAGATTTGCACGGTCGGCCATAGAGAGCTTCGTATGGTGGCATCCCAATACTCACTTGATAGCTATTATTATAGGCGAACTCAGCTAGAGGCAGGTAATGGTCCCATGAGCCTTCCTAGTCAAGCACACATGCTCATAGAAGATCCTCCAGAATTTGCACTATTCGTTCTAACTGTCCATCTGTCTGTGGATGGTAGGTTGTACTGAAATTCAGTTTGGTGCCCAACTCCTCTTGAACCTGCTTCCACAGCTTCGAGGTGAACTTCGGGTCCCGGTCCGAGACAATGGACATTGGAACTCCATGCAAACGTACAATCTCCCGTATATAAAGGTCGGCCAACTCAGATACTTTTGTCATAGTCTTCATAGGGAGGAAATGAGCTGACTTGGTGAGATGATCCACGATGACCCATGCAACGTTGTATCCCTTCCTGGTTCTGGGTAGCCCTACCATGAAATCCATGGTGATGTGTTCCCATTTCCATTCTGGAATTTCAAGGGGTTGTAGTAGACCGCCTGGTCTCTGGTGATCGGCCTTGATCATCTGGCATGTCAGCCATATGGACAAGAATTCTGCAATATCACGCTTCATGCCTCTCCACCAGAACTGACGTTGTAGGTCTCTGTACATCTTCATCGTGCCAGGATGGACTGTGTACTTTGACCCATGTGCCTCACTGAGAATCTTTGTCTTTTCAGCTGACTGCTCTGGAACCCACATACGGTTCTTGTATCGAAGACCACCATCAAGGCCCACCGACAGATGTGATTGAGGCTTATCCAGGAGAGAGGATAGCTCTACAAGATGGGGACTAGCTTTCTGTGCCTCCAGAAGTTTAGAATTCATGTTGGATGTGATAGAGATCTTATTGACATGCATACGATCAGCCAGGAATTGTGGTCTCTGGCTTGCTAGGTCCTCCACGTTCCTCCATTCAGGTACAGACAGAGATGCGCACATAGTTCTTTTCCTATTAAGAGCATCTGCAACTACATTGGCCTTTCCTGGATGGTAGCCAATGGTGAAGTTGTAGTGTTTCAGGTACTCGATCCACCGTCGTTGCCGTAGATTCAGATCCTTTTGCGTCAGAATGTACTTGAGTCTTTTGTGGTCTGTGAAGATATCAAATGTTGCCCCGTACAAGTAGTGCCTCCAGATTTTGAGAGCATGGATGATAGAAGCTAACTCCAAATTATGTGTAGGATAATTTGGCTCATTGGGTTTTAGCTGTATGGAAGTGAAGGCCACTACTTTCCCATTCTGCAGTAGGACACACCCTAGTCCATGTCAGGCATCGGTGAATATCATGAATCCTTCATTTCTAGATGGTAGAATAAGGATAGGTGTTGACGTCAACTTCTTCTTGAGCTCTTAGAAGCTACACTCACAAGCAGCTGACCAGATGAAATGCTCGTCCTTTTGAGTCAGCTTGGTCAGACGAAGTGCGACTTTGGAAAAGTTTGGGATGAAACAACGATAATATCCAACCAGACCCAAGAAACTCCAGATTTCAGAAGGATTCCGGCGAGGTTGCTAATCAAGTAAAGTAGAGATTTTGGCAGGATCAATAGATATATTACCCCCAGAGATGACATGATCAAGAAACATAACTTTGTCAATCTAGAATTCTAATTTAGAAAGCTTGCCATAGAATTTCTGGGCTCGAAGAATCTCAAGGACATACTTCAAATGCTCTTGATGTTTCTCCATAGAATCAGAATAGATCAGAATATCATCAATGAAGACGACCACAAACTCATCAAGATAAGGTTGGAAGACTTTTCTCATCAAGTTCATGAATACGCCAGGTGCGTTGGTCAACCCGAACGGCATCACCAGAAATTTGTAGTGCCCGTAACGAGTTCAAAAAGCAGTCTTAGATATATCTGAATCCTTGACCTTAAGTTGATGGTAGCCAAAATGAAGATCAATTTTGGAGAAGACTTTAGCAATACGAAGTTGGTCAAAGAGGTCATCAATACGAGGGAGAGGATATTTATTTTTAATGGTAGCTTGGTTCAACATGCGATAGTCAATACACATCCGCATTGAACCATCTTTCTTTTTAACAAAAAGGGCATGTGCACCCCAAGGGGAAACACTAGGGCGGATAACACCCTTATCAAGAAGTTCTTGTAATTGTTTCTTCAACTCCATAAGCTCAGCAGGTGCCATCCTATATGGTGACCTAGAAATTGGAGTGGTTCCAGGAAGAAGGTCTATGGAGAACTCAATGTCTCTGTTTGGAGGTAGCCCAGGAAGCTCCTACGGAAATACGTCTAGGAAATCACGTACCACCTCCAGTCTTTCTACAGGACCATTGTCAGGACTAGTCTCTGAGACAAATGCGACGAAGACTTTACATCCTTTATATATGAGCTTTTTAGCTTTATGAGAGGAAATTATTACATTATTATAGAATCTTCTTTCCCGAGGGATCACCACAGGAGAGGAATGAGGTTGAGAGAGAACTACCATATTATTTATACAGTCAATGTGAGCATGATACATGTATAGCCAATCCATACCAAGAATAATATCAAAGTCTTCCATGGTTAAGAGAATGAATTCAAATGGCATGTCATGATTTTCGAATTTTAGAGGGAGGACATCAGTTTTCTGCAATGTAGTGAATATTTTGCCACTAGGAGTTGACACATCCAGAATATAACCCAAGTCCCTTATATGTAAGTGCAACATTGAGGCCAGATTTTGAGAAATGAATGTATTTGTGGATCCCGAGTCAAACAATGCTTTAACAGGATGTCCATTCAAGAAAATAATGCCTACATAGGATAATTACATTTTAAATAATTGAAGGCATTGAATAAGATATTAGATATATGAAAATATTTAAGGTTACCTTCGACAAGATGGTTTGTATTTGCCCTTGCCTCTTCTGTTGTCACTGCGAACACTCTAGCATTGCGGTGTCCCTGAGGGGGTGGAGCACCTGTTGGAGGTTTGCCAAGGATAGACGCATTGGGACACTTGGCAAGGAAATGTCCCTCCTTCTTGCAGTTGTAGCAGACCGTCTTAGTGTAGCGACAAGGTCCATCATGTCCTCATTCACAAGTCTTGCACTTGTTGCGGTAATCCATCAGCTTGCTATTTTTATGTCCTTTCTTCCCTGAACCTTCTCCTTTTCTTGATCCTTTATTATGGACGGGGTGGAACTTCTTGAACTTCTCTTCCTTAGTAGTGGTAAACCCTAAATATCCCATACTAGAAGGCTTCTGCAATCCCTGCTCCCTTTCCTGCTTAAGGGCCATGTCTAGGGATTTATCTATACTTCTGGGATGGGAGGCTATAACTAGGGTTTTCAGATGGGCAAGAAGGCAATCTACATAATATTCAGTGAGGTGATCCTTAGTCCGGATAGGGGCATAGCGTTCCAGAAGCCTAAACTTCCAGGTATAATCGACCACTGAGAGATTGCCCTACCTAAGCTCTATGTACATCTTCTCTTTCCTCTTCCTTTTAGCTATGGGCATGAAACGGTCGGTGAAGAGGGTCTTCAAGGCTTCCCACCCTAAGTTGTATACTTCCTCTCCCTGGTTCCCACCATAGTTCTCCCACCATATCTTCGCCCCTCCCTTAAGAAGATGGGTGGTGAATTTAACCTTCTTTTCCTCAGGTAATTCTAGGGTACGGAAGGCATTTTCTACGGAAAGGACCCAGGCCTCATCCTTGTCCATGACTTCGGGTTGGTCTTCCCCCCAAAAGCTGTCAGGGTTGAGCTTAATGAAGTCTATCACCATCACTTCCTTTTTCCTGGAGGATCTAGGTTTAGGGGTTCCTTATGTGGATAGGGTTTCCATAAAGTCTAGAAGGATTTTCTTCTATTACTCCACCTTTCCTTGGCCGCGACATCAGGATATGGTACTTCAGAGGTTTCAGGCTCTTTTCTCTTTTTAGAGGACGATTCCTCCGAGGCCTTTGAGTTGTGAGTTTAAGGAGGCATCCTGAAATTAATTTCAACATATTAGATTTATTACTTCAACAATTATTCTCGTCATTATCATTATTATTATCACATGATATTTCAATATTCTCCTTTATCAATTATTAATGTTCTTAATGTCATGATTCATGGAGGATATCCTAAAATCCTTATCATTTGATCCTTAGGACTTTCTAAATAGAGAGACTCCTTCCTAACCTTATAATAGAGGTAAGAGGGAAAATTTATTTTAAAACATAGATGAGAGGGAAATTTTTCCTATAGAAGGGATGAGAGGGAAAATCTATAGATGAGAATGTTCCAAAATTAAGGTAAGCCCAAGAATAGGGGACACTTAGGGTATTGGCTAGGTAGACTTATACTGCCATAAAGGTAGCCTCGTGATTGCCAAGCTAAGTGGCTCGGATATTTTAGTGAGACCCATGGCAGATGCTATCGTAGACACCTCCACCCTTCACATCCCTAACTCAAGGACTACCCTAGACTCAAAATAGGGTGAATGAAGTTCATGTGACTTGATGTGTGAACCTTGGCTCTGATACCAACTGTGATGACCCCTATTTCTATATACTTTCCATAGTGACATTCACAGATATGCGTGCACTCATATCTATAGATGTCAAAAGGGAAAATATAAGAGATTAAGGTAATCAACTAAAATTAGAGATTGAGCTGAGATCAAAGTTCACATCATCTCATAAAGCCACACAAATATTCATTCATAAGGATAAAAATAAATTCATTACATAGAGAGAGAAAATATTGTTCTAAAGTTAGATAACTTTATTACATAGGATCTCAGTCATCCTCAACATCCATTAGAAAAATATAAACTAACATCTAGCAATAATAAGATAAGAGGAATAGATCTATCTAATAAATCCTCCATGCTTATTAATTTATGCCTTCAGGTACTTTGAGCATGCATTTCACTTTGTTGTCAATTGTTCCTTGCACCTAGAAAATACGAGAAACAAAAACATCAACAAAGTTGGTACATAGTAAAAAGTTACAATAATAAGGTTGCATAATGGAAAAATATTTGAAAAAGAAGAAAGAGAGATAAAACCATTTCTTAAGGCGAAAATTAGGTAAACATTCCTTTTACTGCAGTCACTTTGATGCGGTTGTACTAGACATACTTGCACTTGACTTACATCTAGTGCGGGCGATATAGTATCATCATACATCTAATATGGGCTAAGGAATCATACATCCATGTTAGGCAACATACATCTACACCAGGCTATGTGCTCTAGTAGCTACAACCCATCATACTCATTTATGTTCTATTAGATTTGGCGAAGTATAACTCATACTAGTTCAACCAAACAATCATATCCAAATATGAGCATTCAAGATATTACATATCATAGGCAACCAAAAATCTAGTCTTATACTTATAAGACCACATACCTTCTTGTTTAGATCAGATATCCAAGGATTTGAATTAATCAAGAAATAAGTCACCCTGCAAGGGAAAGCAAGGGTACAACATCACTACTGGTCCATGTGACCAAGACTAAGATATGTTCTTAGTTATTATTCTTTTTATGTTATCTAATTCGGATCAGGGATTTCCCATATTTTAATTGGGTTTTGAGATATTATCAGATCTGATCCATCATAAAATAGTTTGATTAAAAGATATTATTTAATTAATCAAATAGAAGATTTTCATAATCTAGGGTTTCTAGGATGGTCAGATAAAAAGGAAAGTAACCCTCAGGATATTAATGCTTTCATAAAATCAGGGTTCGATTCAGAGTTCAGGTCCATTCGTGATCACTGATCATCATCTAACAATATTAGATTTGATATAAAGATGTACATTTAATTACATAGAGAGAGAGAGGACTAGATTTTTGGGTTTCTCCTAATTATTTCATCATTTATCTACTTAGACTAGTGTTTTGAGTTATATAGGAAACATGGTTTCAGGTAAGGTTAAATATATTTTATAAGGTCAGATATCATTAAGGAAAACTATTATTAATTATTAATTATAATTAGAAGGTCATTTAGGATCTAGACAACTATTTTTTAAATAGGAAATGGGTCTAGGTCCTAATCATATTTTATTTGGATATAGAATATATTTCTGATCAAAATGGTATATTGGTTCGATATTTTCTAATAATCCTAGCATTTTCTAGGATTTTTCTAAGATAATCATTATTCTATTGTTTAAGGTAAAAAGAAAAGAAAAAATTACCTTGATCAACGGTCGGATCCAACTGGATCGACGACTCTCATTGATCCAAGGTTTTGCAAGATAGCATGCGGATCTCTGAGTTGGAGTGGTGGCCCGCGACTCCTCTAGCTGATTTGGCAATTGTTTATTGGTCCAACTCGATCTTTGCTGGCAACCTTCCCGACCTTGCTCTGCTTCTTCTTTATCACTGCTAGCCGAGCAGCTCGATCATCCTCGGCGAGCTCCTGCTAGCTCCTGGGTGACGTCATTGTGGGGATGAAGGTTCCTTAATATTTCCGAGGCTGCCCCGCTCTGAGGAGTGGGGTTTTCATGTTGTGGCTCCCTCTGGAGCTCAGCGCCGCCGTAGGAGAGGCGAGGTCTCCAGCGTGAGAGGGGTTTAGGGTGGAGATGAGTTATGGGAGCCTGCTTTCTAGCCTCACAGGCTCGCGGCGGGTTGGCAACAGTTTTGGAGGGGTAAGATTTGAGCAGGGAGTGCGTATGTGGTCTGACGGTGAAGGGAACAGAGGTTCAAGAAGGTGGATTGGGGAAACGGTGCTTGGGGTGTTTGTGCTTCCAATTGAGGGTGTGAAGTGAGGAAAGGGAGTATGTTGGAGCTAGTGGTGGCCTTATAGGTGTGAGGGAGGCTAGGCGATGAAGCCCTAAAAGCTCCGCCACCGGAGTGAGAAGGTCAGGATGGTGGGAAGTTGGGAGGTTGCAACGTCGTATGAGACTCGGTGAAAGCTAGTATGGTTGACCAAAAATTCGTGAGACGAAGATATCTATTTGGATGAAAGTTCGAGAAAATGAGTGAGGTGGCATCTTGCTGGAGCTCAGGCTCGCTCTCTCCTCCCCGCCCTTTGTGGGAGGTAGAAGTCAGGTTCTCGATCCTTGGATCCCCACGCGATCCAAAGGGGGGGATCCTATGGTCAGAACATGTGGACCAGCTACAGAAGCAGCGTGACATATTTATGTGTCACGGCCTGGTCATTTAATCCAAACTTAGGTCCTAGGATTGAGAACAAAGCAAAAATACACATAACTTCAAATGCTTATATCTCCTAACTGGGTGGTCTAATTGCAACAAAATTTTAGGGGTAGTTTTATAAGGTTTTTATGAAACTATAGTATAAATTTCAAATCCAAATTCGAATGAACATATATCAAAATTTTAGGGGTAGTTAACCCATACATCAAGGTGTCATCAACACTTTATTTAGTTCATTGTTAGAACATGTTCATCATTGACATATGCCTTTTAGAAGGGAGTCAACAATAATTAACCCATGTTATCCATCTAGATCATATCATGGTGTCATAATCATTATGGTGTGCTAGCTGTCAAACTACATTTTCCATCTTTATTAAGCACTAAGATTAACACCTCATGTAACATGTTTCATACATATGATCTTATTTCATTACTCATAATAAATTGCAACATTTACTAGTGATCTCATCACAAAATTAGCCATTAATTTCACATTATCATCTTGATTCGTGTACATGGCTAACCATTTATGCATTGATATTTATTAACTCATCTTTAGGTTTCCATCATATCATGTCTATATATCACGTCTCGAGATTAGATCACGTCTTTACCTTTATTATAGCATGGTTGTGCTAACCAAACTTATGTCAGTGGCTAATGAACATATATCAAAACTTTATCTAGTCTAACTGAGGTTCGCTTGTCCCATATCATGAGGGTACTGTCATGCTCAAACTATTTGACCTAACTCAACTCTATGAGTATCTCATAAACAAAAACTTTATCTTCACTCTTTCATCTAGGGTTACCAGGTCTACCTCATTGACACTAGCTACTAGCTTCACAAGCTCTAGCCACATAAGCACAAACCAAAACATGCTATGGTATTCTCTTCATAGGTCTTCTACCCATGAAACATCTTACCCAACGCTCTCTTATATACACCACTAGATTCCGATGTGGGAAAACCACCAACCCGAGCATGCGGCTTCTCAACATACTAACATCATTTACCTCCTCCAGGGTCTTGGGACTCTCTCTCCCTCACCCAGATGGTAGGTTCTCACATTCTTATTCGCATATGCACATATAACCAGCCTCTCTCTAACTCTAGGGTTTGGTCCTCCCAAGGACACCTAGGGTTCAAGAAGACTATAGGAATCATGCATAAAGAAACTCATCTCAATCACTAAGGAGTAGTCTAGTTTAGGACAAATCATATCACATATCTCATGATTCTCATATCATGGAGTCTAGGTTCTCTAACCTTCTCCCGGTGGGTCTCGCTCTCTCTTGAGTTAACCCCAATACTGGTCCTAACACTAGAGGTCCTCCTTTGTAAAAGAGCTTGAGGCTCATGCTGACTCACAACCTTGTCTCAACTTAACATATCTTATCTCATAAAAGAACTCATACTTGCATCATCAAAACTTATCTCAAATCCTCAAACTGAACTTAAGCCCTCAAAGACAACATAAATCATCTTATATCATCTATATAAGACTTAGATCATATCATCAAACTTATTCTATATATTCCATCTATCATAAATATCAAAAAGGCTCTAGACATCTAATCTAGAACTACTCTCTCTTCTAGACTGATGTCATTCACTTTCACTTAGGTTGCATGACTACCTCCTACTCGTACATGTGTGGGGACATATTTTTGTAATACATATACATAATAAAATATTATATAGTTTTTCTCTGATAAAATAAGCGTCAGAGAAAACTATCGAGGTTCGATCCATTTGGAATCAAAAACCAAATCCTGAAAATGATTGTCCCACACATAGTAGATAGTCTAGTGTCATGAAAACTAGTGAAAAGGGTGAGAACATGGTGTAGACTAGTGTAGCTACTCTAGACAACGAGTGCCATATGTCTAGGGTTTCTCTTCCCTTGATGCACGTCATTTTCAAATAGTGCAACATCCCATACTGCTGCACTATAAGGAAAGAACGACATCTAAGGACTTGCTACTTAACAAGCACCAGTCTAGACCTAGTTCTCGGACATCTAGGTGCTAACCTAGAGGCTAGGTAAGATCTAGTCTCTAAAAGACGACTAATCTAACCCTAAAGATTATTAAGTTCAAGGTTTTCTAGTTTTGAGTTGCATAATGAGCAAATGTTAGGCTTTGCTATTGTTCAGGCTCTGATACCACCTATGACATCCCCTGATTTTCTAATACTTAATCTGATGTGTGACGTCCAAATTGAAACCCTCACCTCAGTGAGAATCCCAATTTAAACATCCCACACTAGGATAAGAAAGAGAAAATCAAGGGAGCTAGAAGGAAACACAGTAGCACATGTACATGAACAAGAATAAAACCATACACACATGTTCACCATTCAACATATAATTACAACATGAATTGTTACAACATTTGATATTACATATTGAACAACAAACTATACATATACATGTACTACCACTAAACTACAGGACCTTAAGATAACAGGTCCACCTGTACATCAGCTCGCAACACAACTCTCAACTATCCTGGATCTTCAAGAGCATAACCACAACCTAAATAAAAGATTACATGTGGTACACGTCAGCACAATATTCAAGAATATTATACTGAGTATGCCTACGTGTCTTTTATATACCTCTCATCATATCTTGGCAATAAAATAAAACTAATACTTGGCAGTGACAAAAGAATATAATTAAAAGCGTATACTTGTACAAAGATATTCATTAGCAAAAGAGAACACATATTGTTAATCACATTTCCATCATATATCTCATACATCTGCCCCCAAGGGCTTCGATGTTTTTAGGCCTTATGATCTACTACCAAAGAGTTTGAGATCATTTAATGTGTGATCTACTACCAAAGAGTTTGAGATCTAACACATGTGATCTACTACCAACGAGTTTGAGATCACTTCAATGCACTGTACTACCAAAGAGTTTAGTGCTATCATATGATGGATCCAATATCTTATGTTTCATATGTTCATAGCCATAATTATGGAAAATCATGCAACATATCATACAAGAACAATCATTTCATCCAATATCATATGCCAAGTATTTTACTATGCATATAACACAAGCATATTGTATAATAAGCCAAGTAAGAGGTAATTGCGTACCTTGATCAAGAGAAACCTAACCACATATTCCTCATGTCAACTATGTATCCCAGGTCAAACCCTAATAAAGATAAGATCACATACTATCATCAGGTTCTCATCTTCTTATATCTCATCTTAACCCTAATTGTATCCATATTAGGGTTTGCTTAGATCATTATGTTATATGTAATATTACTTGTCTCGTCATCTTGTTGTTATATTCCTGAATTGGAAATTATCTTACTGATCTCATATTCCCGATTAGGATACATAATATGATTACTTGATTACATATGATTATGTGCACATGTTAACCCAATGTTACATGTATAACCTATATTAGGGTTTCATAACATGTTTCAAGGTTCATCCTACTATAATAGGGATTCTATGCATCATCATGATCTCACAATTAAAACTGAGGTTCCATATACTGATATGATATTACTCTGTACATTTCATCATTTATTGATCATTAATTTATTTAATACATTTTATTTAGGATTATTAGCCCTAATTAGCCATATGAAGTAAATTACATAATTTTGTGCATCAACATCATGATTACAGACATCATATGGGTTAAAACATTATTATGGAGTTACTGACATTTTCCCATAATTTTATATCATCATTTGATATTTATTATCCACAAACTAAGCATTTTACAACTTACATGATATCACTGATATTAAAGCATCAAAAGCCTGATATTATACTTCTATTTTATTCTATGCATTTTTCTGAACATTTTGGTATATTGTTTGTATTTTTCTGATAATCTATCTATTTTCTACAAATTTTGGAAGATCTGCATATTATTTGAATTAACTGACCTTTTCATCTTTGACGGCCAATCAACAATCGCCACATCAGCGTCGAGGAGGCGATGTTTCTTTAGCTGATCCACCCGGTTCAATACCCTTGGAACTCGGTCTGAGTCACCTTCTCCCCCGTTGGTTTCTTCCGCTCGACACAACGTTGGGAGCGTCTCTATTTGTAGATCGTGAACTGCCGCAACAACGTCGTTGTGCTTGGCGAGCAATCACATGCCCCCGCCTAGGGGACGCCTCTGGATCTCTAGACTTCTTCTCCCCCCATGGTACGGATGACGATGGTTTCTCCTCATCCCATCTCCTCACGTCTACTCGGTGCATCTCACTCGAGGGGTATGTTTTCCGCTTGAGCGCCGCTGCACAGATTCATCTTCTCACATTCTTTCTCCTCACACGACGCCTGTTGTGAGATGCACCGAATTATAAGGTGAAACCTTATAATTCAAACACATTATCATCATTTTCAATCTTAAATAACTTCTTCTAGGATAATCCAATTGTCACCAAATTTTAACCATAACATTCTTACCTCTCGAGCTACCTTCTACTCAAATTTGGTGCCAAAACTCAACGGTTATACCATTCAATTAAATTCCTCAAAAGGGCATTAAGAGGAAGATCTTAATCATGATATCAACCTCACATCAGCACACCTACTTTGTCAAGATCTTGGAACTCTCAATCTAACTCAACCATATGCTTTCACTTAAGTCATTGGACATTTAGGATTCTAAAAGTCCACTCCATTATATCAGCTTTGTTCAATTGACTGAGGAAAGTATATGAGGGTATTTTGGTCAACAAATTTGATAAGAAAACTTTTAAGAGAGAGAAAATATTATAAAAACTCACTTTGTCACATTCTCCCCTCCTTTTAAGAATTTTTCCCTCAAAATTCAAGCAGGCTGAAAGAGATGTGGATATTTCCGCTCGACTTCGGACTTGAGCTCACATGTGGCATCAGTTTGTGTTGACTTAAGGTCAATTAGGACAATGTTGACTCATGTCTAAATTGACTAAACTTGTGTTTTGATGATGACTAACCATTCCACATATTGGTGTCTAATGTATCTACTTGAGTGATTTCAGATTAGGTATAGACACACTCCAATTGCCCTAACTTGAGCATCTCAAATTGGAGAAAAGACAAGTCAAAGTCATACAAGTGCATGTTTTTGTAATATGATGTAAATCCATTAGAATCATATTGTAAATCACTTGTAATGATTGTATGACTTGTAATTAGGCTTAGAAAAATATAAGGAGCACTTAGATCGAATGTTAGAGCCCTTTAGATGCAACTTTGAAAATTGATTACAGGCACCTTGTCGGTTGAGTTTCCCAGCCTGAAAACTCGACCAATCATCCTTGATCAATTTTCTAGATATTGCATCGGTCGAGTTGTGTTTACACAGAACTCAACCGATCAAGTAACTGACCATTTTGATTCCTAATGGTCAGTCGAGTTTTGTCAGGACAAACTCGACCGATCATTTGAGTATCAACTTTGTCATTTACTTGATCGGTCGAGTTACCCCTATAGAAACTCGACCGATTGCACTATAAGGAAAAATGCAAAAAAGTGCTTCTAGCCATTATGGAGTTGCAACAAGTGAAAATATATCCATTGCAAGCCACAAAACGGCTTGTTTTCATCCCCAAGTGTTCCCAAAGGCTAAGAGGCATCCCCATCTATAAATAGGACCCCTTGGGCTTCATTCCAATGGGGAGCATTCATTGCAAACTCTATGTGAGGTTCCTATTCTATAGTTGAGTGCTTCCTACAGACTCCTCTCTCTCTCTAAGCTTAATCACTTGCTACATCCATTAGAGTGAGTAGGAGATTTGTAAGAGATCTAGTCCTACATGTATATCTTGTGAGGCTCTCACTTCCACCACCTACCCATATCTCTTTTCTGTTGGGTTTTAGGGGAGATAGAGAAGGTAGCGGAAACAAAAAAAAAATTCCCCCAAACCTAGCACGAGGAAATGTGTCAACGTCTATATAATAGGAAAGGATGGTTTGTGGAATCATACCTTGTCCCGAGGCTTGCTCGATGACAATACCTCGTGCCTTGCGCGGTCTTCAACACTGGTCTTGGACGGCGTCTGTGCAGCTCCTAGTCGCACCAGGACTGACGACTCCTCCTCCTACCGGACTGTCAGATGACAGTTGAACTCCTGAGCGGCAGTGACCTCCCACCTCTGTAGTAGTCCACATGGACCACCTGGAACTCCACACTCCTTGTCCCATAAGGAAGTGGAAAGATTCGCACCCTCCTGTTGACATACTAGTCATCAACACACTCTCCTGCCTCCATTTGCAACTACAGTTGTCTTTCCCTTGCTGCACCTCCCTTTGCGGGAAGCACTTGCTCGGGCTCTCTCTCGGTTACCAAAACCAGAAAGAAGGACAACTTTGCAGAGCAACTGGTTGAACTGAGATGTTGTTCCTGGACAAGCCCCCAATACCCCTATATATATAGGAGGGTCATGGGACAGGGTTCTCCATCCCAGGCAATACAGGACTAAAAGCAAGAGTAGAAGGGTTCGAGATTTTCCACAAAAGCAACCATCTCACAACCTGAACCGATAGGTTCATAAGTGAACCGATCGGTTGGGGACATGAACCGATCGGTTCACCAGTGAACCGGTCGGTTGGGACACCTCAACCGGTCGGTTCGCAAGTGAACCGGTCGGCTGGTGGTCCTGGTCGGTTCACGGTTGGCTTTCCTTCTTTTGTTTCTAATTGGTATCGAATACCAATCCTATTTCCCAATCAAATTGGGAAATTTGAAATGAAAGGAAAATTCTAACCAATCCTACTTTCCCAAGTTGCTCGGTTGCACTAGTTGAATCGATCGTTTCAACACTTGAAGCAATCAGTTCACCCTGGACTTGAGCTGATCGGCTCAACACTTGAGCCGACCGGTTCAGCAACCTCAGCCGACCGGTTCATCACATGAGCCGATCGGTTGGGAGTGCAGGTTGTGCAGAATCAGTCAATTGCGATTTCAATCAATCCGATACTCCAATCAACGTGTCCAACACCTTGAACATTATGATATTGAGCTATCGATCAATTGAGTGTTTAATTGAACTACTAAACTCTTTTAGTAATCAATCTAAACATTGCTTGTGGACAAAACTCCTCTTCCAAGTTAAATCCTATGTGTGTGACCCTGCAGGTCCATTTCACGTTGCCAGTGAAAGTCCATAACACTTATGACTTCACAAGCAAAGAGAGTTGCCTAGTCACACATCATTGCTACCCAAGTGAAAGTAGAAAGTTGGAGAACAACTTTCAATCCTACAATCCGTGAATGGTGTTACAGTGAATGTATAATTCTTTTGTCACTGATATCCTGAATGAACTCAAGGCATGGAACAGTCATCCTGTCAACGTTCATTCACTTTCTTGATCTCAGAGAAGATTGAACGAGATATGTATGACATCAATATCACATACTGATTCACACATGTGTGCGCACGCCTATCTCAATCCTACTCATCAAGTGGCCTTGGATATCAAACTCCCTCAGGAGGGACAAATCCCATATCTATCACTCACCCCTCAAAATCCCCATGTGTCAAAGCCACCCAATCATCACCTTTATAACAACACATGTTTCAGGACTACGTTTGATGATGTCAAAGTGTGCCCAACGACATGTGTTGAGTGTAGTGATTTCAGGTCAAAGAATCATACTCACCACCATCACTGTGAGTACTGACTGTGACTACCATCTCATGGTTCCATGTGTCAAACTCACAGTGGGTCTGTCCGGTATACTTGTTCTCTAACAAGTACCTATGTGTTTGGTTTGATATCTCTATATCATGACTAATGAGATTCTATCATCAACAACACCACAATCTAGTCTTCTGTGTCATTGCTGTCTATCTACCTTCCACAATGACATCCGAATAGGGACATAACAAGAATGTAAAACTCTTAGCATCTGTATGATCTCATCGTTCAGGTCATGAACCTGAAGGCATACGTCATTGAGTACTTTCATTCTCTATACATTCAATCTGTTCTATCACTATCTCATATGACTGAACTAGAAAGAATTCGAAGCTTGCCTTTGATGTTTATCAAATCAATCTTAATGTTTCCCACCAATCATTTCATGATTGGATCTTAGGGCATACATACCAACAGACTCCCACTTGCATTGCGAGCCAATCACCCTTGAATCATATTCATAGTGATCTTCAAACATGTCCCACATGTCACTCTGCTCTAGTGCCAACATAGTGAGTAATGGAAACACCTTGCCAAAGTCAGTATAAATTGCATGTCTCTCATCTCTTCGTTGTATGTCACACGTATGAGATGGAATTGCCGTAATATGCGATCTAGTATTCCTTTGCTAACCTTTAGCCACATTGCATGATCAAGGATTCCAGACTTGTCATCAATGAGTGGAATATAAGTTCATCTCATGAACTTCCAGATCCATATAGTATCCATTGTTGTTCACTAACACATAGATACTCGACATTTTCCTTTTAAATGGTTTTATTGGAACACTTCCAATTATCAACAAACTTTCACTTTTATATATCATATATATATATATATATATATATATATATATATTTTGCGATTAATTTTTCATCCTTTCGGAAGTTTGCATCAATGTAACTCTTTACATCGAACTCTTCCTTATCTCCATAGAACTAGTACTTCACAAGTACTTATCAAGTTCTCACGGTGTTCCAGTAACCCTTACTGGAATTAGACAGACATCCACTCGTCATGTCTCACATACGAGTTATCAGGATGAGCACATCATATTGCTATGTCCTACATACAAGATGATGAATGCATTTTATTCTTACCATGTCATACATGCAAGATAATGGGATGATTACATACATGATAGATCCATATCTATTCTTAGTGTTCCCATTCTTCATAAGAATTGGACATTTGGCCTTGGGATACTAACTCCATGTAACATGGACAAGTTTTCTCCCACGGAATCTGTGCATACTGAACACTTCAGTACAAATTTTCCAATGTATGCTTTCTCTTTTCAGGTCAAGAGGTTTTCGAGAACTATCTCTATAGATCTCTATTCCTATCACATAGGAAACATCTCTATTTTCCTTAAAGATACTTTCCACTTTTGGATTTCCATTATAGAACATTTTCATTTCACATCAATATGTGGAATGTGAATACGCTCCCACTAAATCATAGATCCCTTCTTTATCTTTGACATTTCTGTCAAACCCTTTGACTATATCATCAAAGTAAAGATACAATTTTGAGTTGCTTGTACTCAATCAATCACATTTATTAGTCCATTGTAACTTATAGACTTCATTTGTATTAGTGGATTTATAAACCTTATAGGTTGTGTCACGTACACATCCTTGATTTATTCCTCATAGGAATGCGGTTTTAGTATCCATATGCCAAATGTCTTAGTCATTAAGTTGCAATCAACAAGCACCATCCTTCTCAAAATGTTATCCATGTATCTTAACATTTAAGACTCATTTTCACTTATGGATTTCATCCAATGAGTGCTACCATCAAGGTCATACCTTATGGTTCACATGGATGTCGTTTAGGATGTAATGGTCATAAACCATAACTCAAAATTTGGTTCCTCATATTCATCTAGATAGTTGACTCATCGCATGAACAACTCATCACATAGACAATTGAAGTGTATCTGTTAAGGATATAAGAACTCACAACCCTTGTGATTCTTAATGTCCTTTATTAGTGTGGGCTATTCTTTTATTAAGAAGAATTCAATTATTCGATAATCATTCTCTACCTCTTTAGAGTATGATTCTTTCTTAATTTAGACATCGCCATGCCTTAATCATGAGTTCACTATGATACATTATCATAATCACTCATAAGGATATCAGACATTTGGTCCAAGTATTTCATTCATTGATCTCATCAAGAATTAACACTTTACCAAATTTGTACTTCATCTATGATAATCTTGAACACTTCAAGATATTCATATTGGTATTTCTCTAAACACCATTTAAAGTATTAGCATTTGTTCCAATAGGTATGTAAATACATCACATGTATCATACCTCATAGGATAATCATTCTCCCACTACCTTTAGTGAAGATTGATTAATCATGTCCAAGATATTCATGTCTCTTACTGGTTTTCTAAGCCAAAAGAGTCTAGATTTATCCATCACATGGAAACTAGAAATGAATTTCTCATGATTGATGCTAATTTCATTGTTTGAGTTATCTATAACTTTTAGGTATCATTTTATCTTATGCATATCAAATACAACAAGATAAACACGGCATTGCCACAAAGATCATATCTTTATAAATTGAAACATCTCTTTATTAATTGCCATCATTGTCAAACAATATGCAAAAATAAAGTGTTTCTTTCTATTGGTAATATATGAAATAGCAGTTCATAACTGTATTACATGCCTTGCAGGCATAAAATAAACTAAAGTACTCCTATCTATGGCGGCAACACTTGCCCCAATTATGAGTGTTTTACACTTTACATCTTGGTATCATATACCTCAAAAAGTGTTACAAGTTTACTTTCATGACACCTTCAAGTGGAGACATCAGTCGCCTCCTTCTTCTTTTGTTCTTCCAGATAGAGAGGACAATTCCTTTTCCAATGTCCTGGCTTTTGACAATGGTGGAAATTTCCTTTCTTGGTCACGCCTCCTTTGGCTTTGAGAGCTGAAGACGACTTGGGCTCCTGGCTAGCATCAGAACCTTTCTTAGCTTTGTCGTTTCCCTTGCGCATGGACTTGCCTTTCTTTCTCGTGATCACCATCACGGACTTAGGCTTGTCCTTCTTCATCTATAACTCGGTTGTCCTCAACATGCCCAACAACTCTGACAGTGGCCTATCAAAGTTTTTCATGTTGTAGTTCATCACAAACTGACTGTAAGATTCTGGCAACGATTGCAGTATCACGTCAGTAGCCAACTCTTGGCTCTGTGGAAATCCCAGTCTCTGCAGGTTTTCCACATACCCAATCATCTTGAGTGTGTGAGGACCAACTGGATCCCCTTCTGTCATGACGCACTTGAACAGTGCCCTAGAAACATTGTACCTCTCTTGTCGTGCTTGATCTTCATACATGTTCCTGGGATGCTGAATCATCTCAATGGCACCCATGTTCTCATATTGCCTCTGCAACTCATGGTTCATTGAACATAGCATCAAGCACTTTGCATCAATGGCATCATCAGAATGCTTCTTGTAAGCATCCCTTTCTGTCCTTGGTGCATTAGAAGTGCGTTCCTCTGTAATTGGAGTATCCAGGACATAGAGCTTATGCTCTTGAGTGAGAACAATTCTTAATGTCCGATACCAGTCGTGGAAGTTTGTCCCATTTAGCTTGTCCTTGTAAAGAACCGATCGCAAAGAAAATTTGTTGTTGTTTCTTTCCATTTGTACTACAAAAAGGAAAATATGCAATTTTAGTCCAAAACTCATTTTTGACTTATTTGATTGATTGAAAGTTTGACGATATAATTAGGCCTTTAATTGATTATCTCTCCCACTATTTTACTTCAAATTGATAGCCCTCACCATCAATTCGGAAGATTGCAGCGTACAACCTTCTAGTGGGCAAGATCCTGAAATCCCCTAAGTAATGGACCAGCTAGGGCTGTCACCCACAACATAGATCTCTCAGGTAGGCAACTTTTGCCAATTGCATCATATGCAACTCTTGATAAGATGTCATATGCAACTCCTTGCTATGATCATCTCCATGCCTCAAGGTACTAGATCTCATCTAGATCACCTTGTTAAGTATGACCCAAAGAAAACACGATGAATATGCACCCTGCTAGGGCAGACCTACACATTCATCCTTCACGCTTCCACGAGATAGATGGTGCACCACGCTAGGGCGTGCCCACACTTGGTCGATCAAGCTTTTCATGTGTGTCGCATTTGGAAAGAATCTAAAACTTAATATTTAATGAGGGATTTGGGTTTTATATACATATACATATCCAATCACCACAATACATAGTATGGATCATATACATGCTATATCCTACAAGAAACATGCAAAATGATAAAAAGCAATGATTATGGCCATCCTAAGGTGATTCCTCAAGCCAAGAGGAATCACGGTCATCTAGGTCTACATCACATGCAACTTGTACAAGATGAAATATGTGCTTTGCCTTTGGAGAAGATCAATTCATCACATGAATGACTTCTTCGGTCCGGCCCGGTCATCTGGGTGCCACCAGCCGATCGGTTGGCTCCTCCAACCGATCGGTTCGCGTGGTCGTCGTGCATCTCCTTCTGGCCACCACCCGCTCGTCTCGCTCCTCGAACCGGTCATCAACCGATTGGTTCACTCCTTGAACCAACCGTCTGGAACGTCAACCGATCGGTTCACTCCTTGAACCGATCGTTTCAGCTGTCGTCAAATGGCCTCCGGTCTTCGGCATAACAGGAAATAAAATCTATCCTAATTATTACATTGCTTAAAAGGGAAACCCCGAGTTACATTCGGGGGGAGTAAAGGTAGGAAAGAATCTTGAATTATTTCGAGTTACATCAGGAATAAGAGAGGGAAGATCGGTGCGCAGACTGAGATGCAAGCAACCACAAACAACCACACACATATAGGGTTTTATAGGCCATAATCACGCTACACATCCACCACAAAACTCGTTTAAGGGCGACGCGTATCGAGTGCATTAATAATACATATCATATATGTAATTGGGATTTGTGGATTTTGGACATGCATAAAGCCAATTTTATTCGCATCGTATGCAATAAATAAAGGCGACAAACCAAAATCGATCATATCGATATTCCTAAAATATAGAGCAGTTGACGTGGCTCTAATACCATTATTGGGTTCTAGGGGAGACATAGAAGGCAGTGAAAACAAAACAATTTCTCCCCCAAACCCAGCACGAGGAAATGCGTCAACGTCTATATAATAGGAAAGGATGGTTTGTGGAATCATACCTTGTCCCGAGGCTTGCTCGGCGACAATACCTCGCGCCTTGCGCGGTCTTCAACACCGGTCATGGACGGCGTCTGTGCATCTCCTGATCGCACCAGGACTGACGACTCCTCCTCCTACCGGACTGTCGGATGACAGTTGTCCTCCTGAGCGGCAGTGACCTCCCGCCTCTGTAGTAGTCCACACGGACCACCTGGAACTCCACACTCCTTGTCCCACAAGGAAGTGGAAAGATTCGCACCCTCCTGTTGACGTACTAGTCGTCAACACACTCTCCTACCTCCAGTTGCAACTGCAGTTGTCTTTCCCTTGCTGCACCTCCCTTTGCGGGAAGCACTTGCTCGGGCTCTCTCTCGGTTACCAAAACCAGATAGAAGGACAACTTTACAGAGCAACTTGTTGCACTAAGTTGTTGTTCCTAGAGAAGCCCCCAATACCCATATATATATAGGAGGGTCATGGGACATGGTTCTCCATCCCGAGAAATACGGGACTAAAAGAAGGAGTAGAAGGGTTCGAGATTTCCCACAAAAGCAACCATCTCGCAACCTGAACTGATCGGTTCACAAGTGAACCAGTCGATTGGGGACCTAAACCGATCGGTTCACCAGTGAACCGGTCGGTCGGTTCACAAATGAAACGGTCACTTGGTGGTCCTGGTCGGTTCCCGATTGACTTTCCTTCTTTTGTTTCTAATTGGTATCGAATACCAATCCTATTTCCCAATCAAATTAGGCAATTTGAAATGAAAGGAAAATTCTCACCAATCCTACTTTCCCAAGTTGCTCGGTTGCACCAGTTGAATTGATCGTTTCAACACTTAAAGCAATCGGTTCACCCTAGACTTGAGCCGACCGGTTCAACAACCTCAGCCGACCAGTTCTTATGAGTCGATCGGTTGGGAGTGCAGGTTGTGCAGAATTAGTCAATTGCGATTTCAATCAATTTGATACTCCAATCAACATGTCCAACACCTTGAACATTATGATATCGAGCTATCGATCAATTGAGTGTTTAATTGAACTAAAAAACTCTTTTAGTAATCAATCTAAACATTTCTTGTGGACAAAACTCCTCTTCCAGGTTAAATCCTATGTGTGTGACCCTGCAGGTCCATTTCACGTTGGCAGTGAAAGTCCATAACACTTATGACTTCACAAGCAAAGAGCGGTGCCTAGTCACACATCATTGCTACCCAAGTGAAAGTAGAAAGTTGGAGAACAACTTTCAATCCTACAATCCATGAATGGTGTTACAGTGAATGTATAATTCCTTTGTCACTGATATCCTGAATGAACTCAAGGCATGGAACTGTCATCCTGTCAACGTTCATTCACTTTCTTGATCTCAGAGCAGATTGAACGAGATACGTATGACATCAATATCACATATTGATTCACACATGCGTGCGCATGCCTATCTCAATCCTACTCATCATGTGGCCTTGGATATCAAACTCCCTCAGGAGGGACAAATCCCATATCTATCACTCACCCCTCAAAAGCCCCATGTGTCAAAGCCACCCAATCATCACCTTTATAACAACCCATGTTTCAGGACTGTGTTTGATGATGTCAAAGTGTGCCCAACGACATGTGTTGAGTGTAGTGATTTCAGGTCAAAGAATCACACTCACCACCATCACTGTGAGTACTGACTGTGACTACCATCTCATGGTTCCATGTGTCAAACTCACGGTGGGTCTGTCTGGTACACTTGTTCTCTAACAAGTACCTATGTGTTTGGTTTGATATCTCTATATCATGACTAATGAGATTCTGTCATCAACCAACACCACAATCTAGTCTTGTGTGTCATTGCTGTCTATCTACCTTCCACAATGACATCCGACTAGGGATGTAACAAGAATGTACAAACTCTTAGCATCTGTATGATCTCATCGTTCAGGTCATGAACCTGAAGGCATACGTCATTGAGTACTGTCATTCTCTAGACATTCAATCTGTTCTATCACTATCTAATATGACTGAACTAGAAAGAATTGGAAGCTTTCCTTTGATGTATATCAAATCAATCTTAATGTTTCCCACCAATCATTTCATGATTGGCTCTTAGGGCATACATACCAACATTTTCAATCATGAAGACGAAGGTTCTCTCTCTTAGCTAAGAGAGGTGAAGAAGAACAAGGGAAGGCATCCCTTTGTGGAGATCAAGGCTGAAGACTTGGAGCTAGAGTGGGTAAGCCCTTGGCGAAGGCAGAAGACTCCTTGCTCAAGTGGGTAAGTCCTTGGTGGAAGCTTCTCCGAGTGAAGGTGAAGTCAAAGGCGGAAGATCCAAGAAGAGTGGATAATTCCTGCATGGTTGAAGACTTGTGCAAGAGTAGGTAAGTCCTTGGAAGAAGGCGGAAGACTCCTTGCAAAGTGGGTAAGTCCTTGGTAAGGTTGAAGACTCTTTGTATTGGATAGGTAAGTCCTTTGGTTGGTCATGTATTGTAAGTCTTATGAATGAATATAAGAATGCAATGGTTAGGAAATCCTAGAGGTTGACCTCTCCAGGTAAGTGGACTGACACACTTCTAGTTTGAAGTGTGGAACCACTCTAAATAGCTTGTCTATCGGTGTATGTTCAATCTCTCTCATCCTTGCTATGCATGTTTTAGTTGCACTCAAATTACCTATTTAGCAACCTTATCTTGTCATATATCTTGAAGGTTTAATGAGTTTTGTTTAAGTGCTTTCAGCTCTATTCACCCCCCCTCTAGAGCATCTAATCACCCATCTAGGATCCAACAATTGGTATCAGAGCGGGTCTTCTCCGAGCATACTTCAACAAGTAGGAGAAGATGGGTGACTACCAAGGAGGGAGATACTCGATCAGCCTTCCAATCTTTGCTGTGAGCAATTTCCTCTATTGGAGAAGAAGGCTTCAATTCTACATCCAAGGATCAAGTCTTGAGATGTGGCAAATGGTGAACAGCCCATACATGCTACCAAAGACAAAGATTGAAGAATGGGATGAAGCTACCTTGAAGAAAGCAACCTTGAATGCTAGAGCCATGCACATCCTATATGCCTCCATGACCCCCACTGAGTTCAACTGGATTTCTTCATGTGAAACAGCCTATGAGGTATGGAGAAAGCTATGCATCACTCATGAAGGGATGGATCAAGTGAAGGAAAGCAAGGTCTACATGCTCAAAGGGCTGCTTGAAAACTTCAAGATGGGAAAGGAGGAGTGTATATCCAACATGTACTCAAGGCTCAACACCGTTGTGAATGGTCTTGTTGTTCTAGGACATCCCATGTCTAGTGGAGAAATCAACACAAAGATCCTTAGAACTCTCCCCAAGAGGTGGGAACCCAAGGTGACTTCTATTGAAGAAGCAAGGTATCTTAAGGATATTCCTATTGAAGAGCTCATTGGAAATCTACAAGAACATGAAGCCACACTTGACAAGAGAGAGGAAGTAGAACGACAAGAGTAGAAAGAGCTAAAGAGAATGAAGAAGGCTGAAATGAAGGCTCAAATTGAAGCTATCATGGAACAAGTCTCTCCATCCTCTCAAGCTAAAGAAGATGCCATGTACTCCAAGGGAAAATTCAACAAAGGCAAGTTCTCCTCCATCTGGTGCTTGACATGTGGAAAGAAGGTTCACCACAAGGAAGATTGCCCACAAGGCAAAAAGACCCATCTTCACAAGAAGAAGGAGAAATGGCAATCAAGCTCAAGTGGCTCCTCCAACTCAAGCTCAAGTGAAGATTCAAGTAAAGGATCAAGCTCAAGCTCTAGTGATGAAGGAGAATGTCATTTTGCTCTTATAGCATCAACAAGTAAAGACTCAAGTGAGGTAAATCTAAACTCTTTAGATAAAGAATCTTTGATTGCTATTATTCATGATATGTGTGCCTCTCTTAATTCTAATAAAAGGAAAAAGAAAAAGCTTGCTAGAATTGTTGATAATTTGCATGTAGAACTAGATGATCTTGAACATGCTAATTCTTGCTTTCTTGATGATAAAAATCATTGTATTAGTCAAGTAGACTCTCTTAAACTTGAAAATGCTAATTTGCTTGATAATATTAGATTTCTAGAAGCTCAACCTCTCATGCCTAGTTCTAATGAAGAGCTTACTTTAATTGTTGATTTTCTCATGCATGGTATTGATGTTCTTAAATCTGAAAACAAGGACAAAGATTTTGTTTTGCAAGAATTACAAACAGAAAATGCCTCCTTGCTTGCTAAAATCAATGTGCATGAATCTTGTTCTAGTTCTACTAGTAGAGAGAATGATGTTGCTGCTCTTCATTTTGATGGAGATTCTCATTTAACTAAAGCCATTTGCTTAGAAAATGATCTTTTGCATGCTAGAGATAATATTAATCAATTGTCCTCTACTATTTCCTCTCTTATGCATGATAATGATAGTTTGAGATCTTCTTTGCAAAGATTCTTAGTTGGTAAGAAGATCCTTAATGACATCCTACACCAATCTACTAAACAAATTGGTAGACATGGTTTGGGTATGATAGTAGTTAAAGGAACAACAAAGGTAAAGGACCTCCAATATTCCATGGAGAATCCTCTAGTTCCAAGACTATGGGCACATGCAACTATTGCAATGAAATTGGTCATTATTCTACTTGTTGTCCTTTTAAGAAAACACCCAAGAGAAATAGGACTTGGGTTGCTAAACTAACCCCTCTGGACCCAAAAACATGATTGGGGACCACTTCATCTTTCTTCTTGTAGGTACTTGCAAATGGATTGACTTGAGCCATTGAATTGCAAATTGACTTCTCAATCCACATGAAAGAAGAAAGGTGAGATGTGTAGAGGTTTACAACAAGTGGAAAAGGAATGGTAAGAACAAAGGTAATGTTTTTCTTGCTTATAACCAATCCTAACTTGTTTTGTCAGGTTAGTGTGCGCTATACATATGGTTTTTGAGTCAAAAGTGGTATTTTGTGTTCCTCTTCACACTCTTCCTCAAAAACTATTTCTAATGCTTCTATAGTGCATTACTAACTTGCTTAGTCATGTTTGGATATGGTTTGTTTTTAGCATGCCTTTAAATATGTTTTTAGGAAATATGTGTGCTTTTTGACAGCTGCTCTGTCGGTCGAGTTTGTCCTATTTGAAACTCGATTGATAGGCACCAATGGGTGTTGCCAGTAGTTGTCATCGGTTGAGTTGTCAATGCACAGAACTCGACCGATAACACTGTGCACAGAATATACATTTGGCTTATTGAATGAGAATTTCCCTCTCAACTAGATTTTCTCAACCAATAGCCTTATTCTTTGGCACTCTCATTTGGTACCTTTATATATGCATATTGCCATGTTCTAAATTGCCTATTTTCTTACAACTCTATCTCTCTAATTGCTCTAAATTGGTATATCTATATCTTGAATTAGTTGCTTTGAGTTGTCTTGTAGGTTTTGATGATGATCTCTTTGGATCTCTTGGTTGTGTCTAAAAATTTCTTTCGTTGTACTCTAACTTGCTACATCTATCTAGGTGTATATCTTGTTTTGATACAACCTTGAGGTTATTAGGGGTAATCATCTTATGGTAAGGATGCATATGTAATGAGTTATATCCTTTCATGATTCTAAAATTGCATATCTCAATGTTTGGATATATCTCTACATCTACTCATAGCTTGCTTTATCTTGTGAATCTTTTGGTATCTCTTTCTATGATCTAGATCCTACTAGTAGTCCACTTGTGATATCATCTACTAGTAGTTCATATACATGTAGTTCTAACCTTGTTTATAATTGACATCTTTTCTCATATATATGCTATGCTTGTATCTTGTCTCATACATGCTCAAGATTGTTCCTTGAATTGCATGTCTACTATCTTGAGTTTCTTGCATAACATTGTGATGCAGGGTACATAGATCTACATTATATGTAGAAATTGGAGTATTTTTGGATTTTATGCATATTTGCTCCAGTTTCAGTTTTTGCTGCAAGGGTAGTGTTTTTTATGCAGAAATGACCTTCTGAGCAAGGCTCATTTCTTTGCCATGAGCCCTGGCACTTTTTGGGCAAATTTTGTCATCTTGAGGGTCAAAATTACGTTTTATTGTTTTTCTACAGCACTTTATCTTGCATTTTGGGTTGTTCAAGTGTATGCTTTAACTTGATTTTCTTTCTATGCTTGGACAAGCCCCTAGCTGTGCTCTTCTACTCTCCTTATATGTATTTGTGTTATCTCCTTTCTCTTTAACAAGTCATGTTTCTTATTTCTTCATAACCCCACTTTTTGAAATGACAAAGGGGGAGAAAAGGTATGTCTTCTTTTAAAAGAGGAAGAAGGCATGTCTTACATGAATAGGAAAAGTATGTCCATGTAAAGGGGAGAAGGTAAAGTGGAGAAGACATATATGTGTAGAACATATATGAGTAGAAGACATAGTATTCTATAAATGTTATGAAAGCTAACGATGCAGGAGAAATTGTAACATCCCTGACCTGGGTTATGAACTAACCCTAGGTGTTTTGCTTAAGACATGTGATTAGATTCTTGTGGTTATCTTTTGATATGTAATTAAAGCTCCTGAGGAACATATATTTCCATTTCTGTCCTATTGAACAATGTTGTAATATTGTTTTGATAAAAGTGGACCTATGTGCAAATTACCCAATTAGAGGGGTTAACTTGCAAACTGCACATGTTGATATGCTCCTTTGATTTTGAGACATCATAAGAATGAATATCATGTGATGATATGGATTCTCCAATCTTGGGTACCAAGATATAGCTTGTAGAGCAATCCTTGTGCTTTAAAACCTAGTTTTGGTGTAAAGTACAATTTACCCAAAACATAGGGTGCAATATGTAAAATATACTCTGTAGAGTATCTCTCATGCAACTTGGCGCCAAGTAGAGTAAAGAAAATGAGGAGGGCGCCTCATTTGAGTAATCATATAAGAAGGATAACCTTTATAATTAAATAATTTAAGATGTATGCAAAAATGACCCTTTTATGTGTGCAACTTAGTAAAGTGTTTGGTTCCTTTTTCTTTAACCTTGGTTGAAGAGAGGAGTTGCATGTGATGAGAAGGGAGGAACATGGCAAAGAAGTGGAGAGGGGCGTGGAGGATATGGATGTAAAATAAAAGAAGTAATTATCATTCCCTTGAAATATACCAAAGTATATAAGTACATCTCTTTTAAAAGCAAATGATCGTTTCCCTTCACTTCCTCTTCTTATCTTCTTGCTTGACTGACTTAGAAGGATCTCAAGAGTAGAGTAGAATGGCCAAGCAGGTTTGGGTAAGTTGTAATCACCATCTAGCTTGGATTCATGGAGGAAATCTTGCTACAAGGTTGGTTTGCTAGTCTTTCTTAAACCAATCTTCTTTCTAGCCATCTTCTCCATCCAATTCTTGAGGAAAGGACCTTGGACGACATGTGGAGCTCAAGCAACCATTAAATCTACGGAGCTTGGAGCTCTAGATCAGATTCTAAGGTGGGTTTTATAACTCTAAACCTTTAACGTTTTTAAGTGCATCTTCTTCTCCTAGAATCATTGCTTGTTCTTCTTCTTTACATACTTCTAAGTGTTCTTGCAACCAAAACCGTGAAGAACAGACCAGGTTCTTGAGGTAGAAGAAGGTGGCGTTAATTCCAAAGTTTCATCCTAATCCAACTTTATCAAACGGTCTCCACCTTGTGCCCAAATGGTTTGCAAAACCGTTTGGAAGCAAACAGTTTCAAAACCGTTTGGTGGCAAACGGTTTCACAAGATTGTTTGGAGAAAACTGTCTCCAAGACCATTTGGATGGGTTGACCAGGCATTGACCATTTGGAGGGCTGTTTTACATATTATGGACTAATCACTAACCAAGAATCATAATCTAATTCCAAGTAAATCACCAATTGAAGGCACTTTAGTCACCTAAACCCTAATCGGGTCCATTACTGATTTCAATGAGGCAACCATGTTGAAGTTTGGGTTGAGTGGTCCAAACGGTTTCAAAACCATTTGGGAATCACTCAAACGGTCTCAAGACCGTTTGGTGACATCCCAAGACCGTTTGGGGGTCTAGGGTTAAGTGGGGTTGACCAATTGAGGGTCCAATCATATCAAGTTGTTAAGTAATCAAGTGCTGATTTGGTGACCAAACCTAGGGTTCAACCCTTAAGTAAATGACTTGGTTTTTTATGACATCATGGAAAAATGGTCTCAAGACCATTTGGAGGATGTCCAAATGGTTTCAAAACCATTTGGAGGTCACCCAAGACTGTTTGGAGGTCTAGGGTTGACTATGGTTAAGAGATTAAGGATTGAAAGGCAATAAGTTGAAGTATAATCGATTAGTGACCTAATGATCAAATCTATGGTCCAAACCTTAATAGGTTGAGTTAGTTTTTGATGAGGACTTGAGAAAATGGTCTCAAGACCATTTGGAGGAGGTCCAAATGATCCCAAGACCGTTTGGGGTCAGATCATGACCCAATTGAGTGATGGTTCAATGGGTTCAACATCAATTAGGCTCATGTTGATGCATGTTGAAGGATGATCGATTCCCAACCCTAATCCAATTGATCCAAGCCCTAATTGGTGATCAATTGAGGGTCAATTGAATGTCAAATCAGTAGAGGGTTGACCTAATTAAACCAATTGATAAGTGGTTAACCATGGCATGAACGATTGAGGGGTTCAACAATGAAAACCCTAACTCAATTGGAAGAGTTGACAAACTTTTTGGTCCATGCGGTTTTGAGGTGTTTGGACCAAACGGTCTCAAGAACGTTTGGAGCCAAACGGTCTCAAGACCGTTTGGAACCAATGGTTTCAAAACCATTTGGTGTCATGCGGTTTCAAAACCGTTTGTGGTCATGCGGTTTCAAGGTTGATTTGTTCATGTGGTTTCAAAAGTCAAACTTGGCCAAACGGTCAACGTGACCAAATGGTCTTCACATCACCTAGGGAAAACGGTCTTGAGTTTGTACTTGGCCATGCTGTCTTGAAAGTCAAAGGGTCCAAACGGTCAACAACTCCATGCAGTTTCAAAATCATTTGGAGGTTGAAAGTGCAAAACCGTTTGGGGTCTTTTAAGGTCAAGAATGCTTAATGATTTAAAGGCTTAGATGGTTTAATGGTTGATTAATCCAAACCCTAATGATACATATAGACATTAAGGGAACAAGTAATTAGTTGGTTGATATATGTTATGGTCAATGGTGGACATTACCAAAGTACCCTTGATGGGTTTAAGTAGTCAACACCCCTTGATCAGGAAAACCCTAATTACCATAGTAGTGATGACTTGACTTATGATTCCAAGTTGGTTTGTCTTAATCTAATCAAGAGTAATGGAATCATCAACTCATAGAAGAGGAGAGAGAATACTCCCTAATATGAATGAGAATCAAGTAATATGCTTCCAACATATATGAATGCACATAATTAGGGTATGATCCTTCATTGTGAGATCAATGAAACTCTAATCATGGTGATTAATGAATCTTAACCTTATTAAGGACATGAATGAGAGTAATCTTCATATAAGATAATGGAATGACCTCAATTCACTATAATGTGAATAGTAAACCCTAAGTTAGGGTAATGTGATGTAATATGAATAGTAAACCCTAATCTAGGGTGATGTGATGACATGAACAAATGAACCCTAATTCTGAGTTATGCTTTTAAGCATGAAACTCCATGATTAAAGTATGAGATGAGGAATCAATACTCCTAATCAACTAAGGGGTTGAATAACTCTAATTGGATAGAATGAGAATCCTAACCCTAGAAACCAGTCGTGGTATTATGACACGGTCGTGGTGAATCCTTTGTTGCACGACCGTGTAATGAAGCACGACTGTGATGTCCTATATATAATTTGAAAAGAACTTGTATTATGTTGATATAATTATGATGTGCATGTTATTAGTAAATGTTAACCATGTAGGTTTTCATAAAGAGGTGATCATATCCAGGTAAGGGTTATGATTTTATATGCATTGAAAACACTTTATATGCTTTAAGAGTAATGATATGGTATGTTACCTGGTGAGTGGTAACATATGAGCTTGATAGGTTGAATGAGCCATGAGAAACATATGAATTGTTATAATCAAAGGTCATACTGTTAAAATGACTAGATGATAAGATGTTACTTGGTAACAAGTGTTATGATGATTCAAGGGTTTGAATACCCACATTCCTGAATCACAATGATGAGATGGTTAGGGATTAATATCCCAATGTTAAATGTATGTGATGTGAACTTCATACAAATAGTACTCTTTCTTTATAGCATTTATTTTATTGGTTTATGTTTGAAAACATGCCTGATCCTAAAGAATGCAATAATGTACTTAACTAATCAAATATAATAATATCATGTAGAGCCTTGACCATAGATCCATCATAGTCAGAAAATACATGTTGGAGAAATAGGTTTTCCCAAGGGAACTCCTGGAGCACATACTTTTGAGTATGTGGGGGTTATGGACGTAAATATCCTTACGTCCTGATGTTGGATTTGATTGAAGATGTATCATTAATATCTCAATCCTTCATTATATGTTTATGCCGGGAAGATGTATCACTAATCTCCCGATGATGTTGTTAATGCCACATCGGTGTGAGATAAATAAGAAATCCCTCGATGGCGAAGAGAGTACAGAATGCCACTGTAACTCTAAATAGAGAAGTTTCTAGAATACCCTAGAAAGCTATTATAGCAGAGACACGAGATGTCCTACATGTTGATCCTCACACTGACTGAGGAGTGATGAGGTCATAGGAATACGGCTCTCCTGATGACCTAGGTATGGTACCGGTTGTGATCTAATGATGGTCGGTTGGAGTATGAGAGGTGTAACTCATCTCCTCAGGGCATAAATATGTTTGAAAAAAATAATCAGCCGCATAACATATCTTCTTAGGTTGAACTACGAGAAGCAATGATTGATGATACATTGTTTATAGTTCTCTAGTTAAGTAATAGTATACATGTTCTTCATATTCCTTATTGTTATATGTCTTGTCATTCAATTAAGTTATAATTGAAATGATTACTTATAAGAATGCTGCTTCACCTAGTTTACATAATGTTAAACCTATTGTTGAATGTTTATAATTCTACTGCTTTATGTTATTCCATTATTGCAATAACAAAGCTTCTGGCAGAGAGTTATAACTCTCACTGGGACAATTATTCAATTGTCTCACCCCTGTGGGATTCGAATTTTTAGGTAGACGCCGAGGACGAAGGAACCCATCAGTGGGTGAGCAGTAGAAGCAACAATCTCAGGGACAGTAGTGATCCTCAGGTGGAGACACTATCTGTCATGTTATGTAGATAGTATGTCTTATGTTTCGTCTTTGTACTCTCAGGTCCTGAGAGTCAGTATATCTGATATTTTGGCATAATGTCTCGAGATTTTGTATCTTACCTTATACAGTTAACACGGTAATTGATGTTGTAATTCTCGAGATGTGTTTATTACAGAGATGTAATGATGGATCAGTTTGTAAACAACTTATCATGTTTCTTTATGAAAGAAGTTTTTATCATTCAAAGACCTCTTTACAAAAAGGTTTTAATTTTTAGTGATTTTTAATAATTCCACTGCTAATCGCTTCCGCATTCGTTGATCTTGTTTTCGTGATTCGATCGTCTCAATTTAGTGGTATCAGAGCTCTAGGTTCGCTGAGTCTATAGAGACATAGGACTTAGGATGTTGAGTTTGTTCTAGTGCTTTCCAGTATGTTTGATAGTGTCTTCTTCTCCTCAGGAGAAGAAGATAAAACTAAGGATGTCTGGACCACACGAGGAATATGTTGCAGAGAGTAGTGTTTTGCACCCAGAGAAGGTGCAAGAAACCCAGAAATAGAGGAACCTGTGCCTGAACCACCCCAGTTCAATCCAGCTGACATGGGAAACCCAGCCGTCCAGACCATGTTTGGGCAGTTTATGACTGCCATGACACATATAACGGATAAGATACCTATGCCTGCACCTAACCAGTCTGAAGGACAAGGAATCGACAAGATGATAAATGTATATTTATCCCTTTTATTTTATATTTTTGATATTTGTTTAGGATTATTTTATTTTTTATTCTCTTAGTTTCATAATTAATTGTGTTATTTTAGATCTCTCTTTAATTGGAGTTTTAATTCTATTTTCTTGGGTTTTGTAGGAAAATTACATAATTTGCAGCAGTCCTGAAATTCATATATACCCTCCACCAAAAGTGACATAACTCTTGCATTCGAACTCCAAATTAAGTGCACAAGTATTCATTGGAAAGGGGATTTAATTTCCTAAAATTAAATCTTATTATTTGTACCGCTTTTTGCTTTTAACGGGAGAGAAATACGTTCGAAATCACTACTGCGAGAATCTGCATTAAAGGGAGTTACATGATCAAGATAATTAAAGACAACAAACTTTCGATTTGACCAGATCCAGAAAATTCAAAAATTGATCTCCCTCTCTTTTTCCCCCTATTTTGAGGGAAGCCTACCCCCTCCCACTCCTATAAAAGGAGAGACTCTTCACTTGTAAAAGTATTCCATTCTTCATTCTATTTCATCTATTTTTTAGTTGTAGACCACATCTTGTATAATGTTGGATCTCATTTTAGTTTCAAATTCTTCTCGTCTTGTTATGTCTGAGTAAATATCTATGGAGAATGGAAGTAGCCCCTTATTCCGGTTCTATTCAATATAATCAATTATATTCCTCCATCGAACAAATGTCTTCTCTATGTTTATGTGTGGTTATTTGGATGATCTGATATATTCTATGGAGTGATATGACTGTGGATCTCTGTAAGAATGAAACAATAGTCCCTTAATTGTGATTATCATCTTTTTGTCTATTTAATCTTATTCTTGTTATAATCCTTGGTGACGTGACCACCTGAGCCTTGGGTTTGAACGCCGGTTTGAATTCACATGCTTTTTGATATGACCGTGGATAATGGCATGTTGGACGGTTGGGCAATGATCCGTGAATGTCGGGACCAACGGGTTCACGGGAAGTCTGACCCTTGTGAGGTTGTCTGTAAGGACATGTAAACACAAGGTCCTGATTTGATCCTTGGAGTTTAGAATTTGATTAGTTGAATAGGAACGTGGTTTTGGTGGTGATCTTCCGGACCCCAGATCTTTATTTTTTGATTAGTTAAACGTTATTTCAGCACTTTTATTTTTGTTCTTAGTATTAACAACTCTCTCAAATCGAGATTTAATTCTTGTACTTGCGATCGGATTTGGATTTTGACTTTTCTGTATAGTCGTCCCTTGGATCGATACCTATCTATACTAAGTTGACTTGTTGTTCGCAACAAGTTGACAACCGGGTTAGAAGGTTAAACTCTAGGACTTTTCCTAGTAATTATTGCGTGTACAACGACGCACATCAATTTGGCGCCATTGTCGGGGATGGCACAGTTGTTTTTCAGATCTTGTTGCATGTATATCTTGTATAATCCTTGTTCATATTCTCTAACTTTCATAACTTTAGTCTTTTTTTATAATTTCTTTTAGATTTTTGTAATTTCTTTTTGCCTTCCGAGCACAATTCCGGAAGTGTATCTCCTCTTTCTACTGAGTTTCCATTCCAGCAGTATTGCTTTCTAGTTATTTTTTTTGTAATTTTAGTTTATTTTATAAAAATGTTTAGATTTATAATTTTTAGTTCTCATTGTAATTTTTGACTAACCTTTTATCTCACAATCTTTCTTCTCTCATTCATTGATTGACATATCTTTCAGGAACTTTTTTTTTCAAATGGAGTGGACATCCCAATATCCCCCACAATGTTATTATTGTGGTTTTTACCACCATGCATCTCTTGCCTGTCCGACTCTACCCCATGATTATAATAGCACCCTTTTTAATTGTGAGCCCTTTCTTCCCAGTGGGTACAATGTGAATCTACATTTTTTTAGAACCATTATGGGGAACTTTGCTATCAATATTCTAATGGGGGATATGATCAACAAAATTTTGTGGGGTGTAACCAACAAAACCTTGGGGGTTATGAGCATGTTTATGAAACCCAATATAATCTTCAACAAGAAGAGAGACTTAAGGCCCTAGAGAAGATAGCATTAGAATTAGAAAAAAAACTAAAAGCCAGCCAAGCCTTCTTAACTGCCCTGCTAGAAGCCCAAACCCAAAATATAGATTGTTCAAATATGTTTCCTCATGATTTAGTGACACCTTATAATATTGAATCTTCCTACCAAGATGGACGCAATGGAAATTACAATCCACCATCTTCTGGAGATTATTATGAGGAGCAATGCCACCCAAAACAATATGAGGAGTACTATGGCCAAGGACACTATGGGGAGTGTGGTGAGGGTGACCAAATTTTGGAGTGTCTAAATCCTATGGTGAAATGCAAATTGATCTTGAATTGGAAGAGAGACTTAAGGCCCTAGAAAAGATGGTAGCAGAAGCACAAGCAAAACTTGAATCCAGTCAAGCCATGTTAGCTACCTTTCTAGAGGATCAATCACAAACTCCCCCTATAGAGCTTGAGCAACCCAAGATGGTTCTTCCTGACGATGACGATGATGATCCTTATTTTGTGTCATATATGTCAGATCCTGAAGAAATAGAACAAACCATGGAGCCATATTTTGTATGTGATGAGGACGTTGGTATCCCTATCTTTCCTTTAGAGACTCTTTTACTTGAATATGAAATGTCAAAGAAGGAGAGTCATTATGAAGATCCAACAACTCCTCCCATCCTCAATATAAATCTGAATGATACCATAGACCAATACCCTTCTTTGGAGTCTATTTTGGATAATGAGAATCTAACCCCCTTTATGATTCTTCCCGAGCTGTCACCGCCAATTTCCATCCCACACATGGCTGATCTAGAAGGGGAGATACCACCATTGGAAGAAGCCCACACACCCCTTTCTAGTGCTTGCAAGGAAGACATCATCATCCCTCCTAAATACTTGGGGAACCCTTGTACAAAAAATTAGAGACATATGTTACATCAACAATGAAACTTACCAAACCCAATGTTGATGGCATTAATTTTAAGGAGAAAGAAAACACTTTTGTAAATGATTTTAAATTTTTTTTATTAGCATCAATTCTCCCATATGAAGGTCATCATGATGGTGGAAAACCTAAACCAGATCCTCCACCTGACTCAGTTCATCATGCTCTACTGGCATTACTAGTTGGGTACCCGCCAACCTCCCCTTATCCACATCCATCTTCAACACTTGTCTTGCTATCGAAGGAAGATCTATGGATATTATTGGAGGGAATGTGAGGTGAAAAAAAATATGAGCACCCCACTAAGCTTCTACAATTACCCTATCATAGGGTACATTATGAAGCTCCTCAGATAAAGGTCTCAGCCCTCATACACATCCCCTTCAGCTGGACATTTTTTGAGCTACCTGGGCCACCTGGAAATCCTCGATCTTCTCTTCCCTCCATCTCGGGTTTTGATTTTTCTCGTGATGAGCAACAATCTATGTCCAGGGTGGAGGTGGGTGGTATGTTTCTATTCCACCCCCTTACCTTTTTTATTCTTGCATTATTTCTACCTTTTTTTGTTTTGCATATAGTTACTTTGTTCATGGACATTATCTAGTCGGCCATGTTTTTTGTTTCTTTTGTTACAAAATGGCATTTATCTAGTCCTCCAATATGAATAACTGTTTATCATTGTACCCCTTTGAATTTAGTAAATCTTTTGCAAAAAAATTGTTACAAATTGCCATGTCTGAAACCACCATGTCACCTAGGATCCCAAAATAGCATCACTCCTTGGAAAAGTTGGCAAGCCGTATGGAATCAATCAAAACCAAACACAACTTTTCTCTATTTTTAAACTGTTGATTAACTTGATATAAATCTTGTATAATGTGATTAACATGAATATTCTTTCTGATGTAATGACACTTTCAAAAAAAATGTATGAAGTTATAAGCACAAGGACATCTTTTGTTTCCCCCTTATTTTCTTTCTAAAAAAAGAGAAGCAAAGAATCACCACCAGACAAAAATTAAGTCCGGGGTTGCATGCTTCCTATATAAAAAATTCCATATCCGACAAAGGGGCGTACCATCAAAAGATGCCAAAAGTGCACATTAAAAAAAATTGTGACCAATGTAGCCACAACTCCACAAACTTAAATCCCAAGTCGAATAGAGGAGGGATAAAAAAAATCATCACTTCCTTATTTGTTTTCACACCACCTAATTTCATCTTGTTCTTGTGCAACAACTCAAAAAAAACATTTATAAAAATGAGAGTGTCAAAGAAAAAGTAAGATGAAGCATGTTTTTCTACAAAATCTTGATTTCGAACCAAGATATGATATTTGTTTTTAATAGGGAATATAGAATTTTGTGTTTTGTGGTTTTAGGAGATTGGGTTGCTTGGCCAAATTTGGAGGTAAGGAATAAAATGATGTTACAAGGGTGAGGATAGACATGCTATTAGTATAAATTGGAATAATTTGTAATTTTATTTGTTTGAGGACAAACAAAGATTCAAGTCCGGGGTATTTTGATAAATGTATATTTATCCGTTTTATTTTATATTTTTGATATTTGTTTAGGATTATTTTGTTTTTTATTCTCTTAGTTTCATAATTAATTGTGTTATTTTAGATTTTTCTCTTTAATTGGAGTTTTAATTCTATTTTCTTGGGTTTTGTAGGAAAATTACATAATTTGCAGCAGTCCTGAAATTCATATATACCCTCCACCAAAAGTGACATAACTCTTGCATTCGAACTCCAAATTAAGTGCACAAGTATTCATTGGAAAGGGAATTTAATTTCCTAAAATAAAATCCTATTATTTGGACCACTTTTGTGCTTTTAATGGAAGAGAAATACGTTAGAAATCACTGCTTCGAGAATCTGCATTAAAGGGAGTTACATGATCAAGATAATTAAAGACAACAAACTTTTGATTTGACCAGATCCAGAAAATTCAAAAATTGGTCTCCCTCTCTTTTTTCCCCCTCTTTTGAGGGAAGCCTACCCCCTCCCCCTCCTATAATAGGAGAGACTCTTCACTTGTAAAAGTATTCCATTCTTCATTCTATTTCATCTATTTTTTAGTTGTAGACCACATCTTGTGTAATGTTGGATCTCATTTTAGTTTGCAATTCTTCTCGTCTTGTTATGTCTGAGTAAATATCTATGGGGAATGTAAGTAGCCCCTTAGCCCGGTTCTATTCAATATAATCAATTATATTCCTCCATCGAACAAATGTCTTCTCTCTGTTTATGCGTGGTTATTTGGATGATCTGATATATTCTTATGGAGTGATATGATTGTGGATCTCTATAAAAATGAAACAATAGTCCCTTAATTGTGATTATCATCTTTTCATCTATTTAATCTTATTCTTGTTATAATCCTTGGTGACGTGACCACCTGAGCCTTGGGTTTGAACGCCGGTTTGAATTCACATGCTTTTTGATATGACTGTGGATAATGGCATGTTGGACGGTTGGGCAATGATCCGTGAATGGCGGGACCAACGGGTTCACAGGAAGTCTAGCCCTTGTGAGTTTTTCCGTAAGGACATGTAAACACAAGGTCCTGATTTGATCTTTGGAGTTTAGAATTTGATTAGTTGAATAGGAACGTGGTTTTGGTGGTGATGTTCCGGACCCCAGATCTTTATTTTTTGATTAGTTAAACGTTATTTCAGCACTTTTATTTTTGTTCTTAGTATTAACAACTCTCTCAACTCGAGATTTAATTCTTGTACTTGCGATCAGATTTGGATTTTGACTTTTCTGTATAGTCGTCCCTTGGATCGATACCTATCTATACTAAGTTGACTTTTTGTTCGCAACAAGTTGACAACCGGGTTAGAAGGTTAAACTCTAGGACTTTTCCTAGTAATTGTTGCGTGTACAACGACGCACATCACAAAACGTTTGAATGACTTCACCGAGTTGGAGCCATGGAGTATTTTGGAACAGCTGATTCCACAGATGTCGACTTGTGGTTTACTAAACTAGAGTAGGCCTTTAGAATTATAAACATCCCAGAAGTAGAGAAGGTTAGTGTGGGCTTTGATCTCCAAAACACAAGATAAACATGGCGGAAGCAAATTGATTAATCAGCGAAAAGCGGAAAATCACAAAAAATTAAAAACCTTTCGAGAAAGGACTTAAGAGCAAAGACACTCCATTCATAAAACTACGATAATCAGATTACATCTCTGTTGAGTCACTTCTTGAGTGAACATATACAACCATATATAACATTTCAAGACTCCAAACATTCCAAAATCCCAGATATGAGTCCTGAGACCTGAGTGTACAGAGACGACATAAGACTTCTATCTATCAACATGACAGCTAAGGTATCCACCTGAGGCTCACTGCTGCCCCTGGTGCTGTTGTTGCTCTCCTGCAGACTGGTTCCTTCATCCACGACGAACACCTAAAAGGTTGAATCCTACGGGGTGAGACAATTACAAATAATTGTCCCAGCGAGAGTTATAACTCTTCGTCAAAAGCTTGCTAGAAAAAGGTAAACAGCAGCAGCAAGGTAGTTTATCCTGCAAGGCAGACTTAGGAGTATATAAACAACAATTACTTCTATGCAGTAATATGAAAGACATGTATGTTGAGTAGGAACAGAAACATAATATTTAAGGCAGTATCAAACATTGCTTCTCGTTGTTCAACCTAAGCAATTATACTATTCGCCTGATTACGTTTTACACACAACATTATGCCCTGTGGAGATGAGGTGTACCACTCAAACTCCAACCGACCACTATTAAGTCACCTCGGTATCATACAAGGTCATAGAAAGAGCCGAATTCTCATGACCTTCAACTTCCTCAGTCAAGTTGAGGTTCAACATGCAGGACATCTTGTGTCTCTGCCACTATAGCTCGCCAGGGTACTCTGGTCCTTCACTATTAGAGTCACAGTGGCGTTCTGTACTCTCTTCACCATATGAAGATCTCATGTTTATCTTCATCAAGGTGGCATCACAATTTCCTCGGGTGATTTGTGATACATCAACCCGGCATAACACATAGTGTAGTGTTGATGGAGTATTCTCCACATCAACCCCTACACCAAGACGTAAGGATATACGCGTCCATCTCCCCCACATACTCAAAAGTATGCGCTCCAGGAGTTCCCTTAGGAAAACCTATTTCACCATCATTTTACACCTGACAATGATGGATCTATGATCAGGGCTTGACCGGCCTAAATTGCGCGTCCTAAAATTGGAGGCGTATTTGAGGTAGTCGAGCTTTTACATTTATAACCTGAATCCTTCTAAGCCCCCACAACTTTGTTTACGGGGTCGAAGTAGTCATACGGGGTCGAACACAGGGACAAGGAGGGTCTTGTTGATGACTCTGAATCGACACTCTACACTATGGTGGGTAGAAAGAGATAGTAAAATTCCCCAAAGGGGAACAACAAGCTGTCACGATTAAATCAAAGAAAACTATCTCCAAGTGGAGTTACTAGAAAGATTAAGGTTTTAGCCATTTAGCCGTTTTTAGGGGTTTTCATGCAACAGAAACAGAAAGATATTACAAGCGCTAAAGCGAGGTACGAAGGATAAAACTGCAGTAAAACAAATGGTAGTAGAACCAATCATGCACCCCTCCTCGCGAAGCGGGTACCTCTAACAAGGCATCAGTTCCACTCTCACGGGGGTCACCAGACTTAAATTAGAGTGGAAGGATTACTAAAGCAACTCCGCTCCAGGCACTCTCGTACTCCAGAATCGGACCAAATACTAGAGTCGTGACCCAACTCTCGAAAAAGTCATGACGGGATGTACACGGTTCGGTAGCTAAGCAAAACGCGATCCAACGTGTAAGCTAGCATTCAGATAACAAACGTAGCAGATAATCCAACAATTATAACAAGCATAGAGCAGCAAGTAATTAACGTTTTTATTTCATAAGCAATTAAAGGTCTTAAATACAATGCTGAAGTAAAGAATTAAATAATAGAAAATAAAGATAAGTGTCGCCTTCTTGATGTAGAAGGACGACAGACTACTACTACTCCCAATCCGATATCGTCCAGGGACCTATCCCGGTACAGTCGTGTCGGGCGGCACGAACTCTCAAATGGCACGCCTGACGGACGACTGTATCGTTCAAAGACCCTGGCCGATACGCTTATGACGGGCGGCACGCCTGACGGGCAGAGCGTATCGGGTTCGGTATCGTGTCGGGCACGGATTTACATATACTACTATTGGGCATTGTTGTCGGGCACTTGTGTCGCGTATCTACACCGGCCGATATCGGCCCTCAGTGTCATCCTGTACAGTCCTAGGTGAACCGATCCCCTCCCTCTCGGGATGAGGAAGAGCTCACCTAGTGTCGCCCGGTACGAGCACTGGGGCACGATACGGTTGCTCTCGCACTTCTCTCGCAGATAGCTCAAGTCCCCAACTGTCCAAACTGTGAACTGCCCAGCAGTCCCGACCTGTCTTTTCGGCTTCCTGTAGCTGCTATTTATAGTCAGCTGGTTGGTGAGAAGACATGGTGCTCGAAGCGCCACGTAGCTCCCTTATACGCCGATAGATAGATGTGGACGGCTGATACAGGCATATCTCGACGTGAGGTGTTGGCTATCGGTCACGTGGTGGGCGGCACGCCTACTGGTGGGTGGCTGTGTCGCCCGACGAGCTGGGTCGTCGATGCGGCTTTGGCTCCATGTCAGGTAGAAGGTGTGTCGGCCGGCACGTCCCTTTCGCAAGGCACCCTTCTCCGCCGAGCATCTTTGTGTCGCCCAGCCCCTGTCGGGCTGGGGTTGTATCGGGCGTCAGGAAGGTCGAGACGGGCCTAGACTTATTGTGGGCCGTAACGGCCTTATTGCACAAATGGGCCAAAATAAGAGGAAAACTCTGCAAAATATGGAAATATTGAATTAAGGGCGTCGTTCGGCCAATTATTGCGAAAGTGCTAATAAAAGAAAGGAAAATAGCAGAAAAGGGCAGTTTTGATAACAGAATAAAGGACAAAAACATCACAAATTTGGTGTTATCAACTCCCCCAAACTTAGCTTTTTGATTGTCCTCAATCAATATTTAAATTTTATTTTACGATGCTTCTTCTTGCGCAGTATAGTTCTCAGGCTAAGGGGTAAAACAAGTATTGTAATGCCTTTAGAGATAATACTGTCTCATTACGAACAAAAGATTTTTGTTTTTCCTGCCTTATTGTTTAAGTAAGATTATTCTCTACAGCTTTGGCGAGACTTTGTTGTATGATTCTGAAGTTAGCTTACACACAAAACAGCTTTATTTTCGGGGCAGAAAGTTGTGTAAAGGGTAGGCTAAGGCTTTTTGGGTTTTCTTCTTGTTCCCCATCAGTCCATCCAGGCAAGGGTCCGTTTGCGGGCAAGTGGTCCCTGCAGTCCAAGCCAGTTGGCTTTAGAGCAGTGATTTCACATCCTACGTACCACTGCCCCGGATCTACCATGCCTAAAGATGGGTACTTTTGGAAAATAAGTGTGTATATATATATATTTTTCTTTTCTTTTATAGGGCACAACTCTCATGCTTTTATTCACACTCATAAGGCTTCTTTCTCTTTTTGGGATTTTTGTTTGGTAAGGGAAAACAAAAGAGATATTTGCTGTTTGGGTAGCTTTTTCCTTCTCCATACTCGTCTCTTAGCTGTTTGCGAGATTATTTATTTTTCGAAAATTTTTGACATGGAAAGGCACAATCTTTTGTTTGTTTGTGGCAACATTATCAGAAAGATATGACAGAACTTGTAACTCGTTAAGCATACAGAAAGCAAACTTTGCAAGAAGTCACAACAGGTTTTTATTATAACAACAACTTTGTACATATGCATAGGGACAGAAATTTACAAAGGAAAGGTTTCGAAAAAAAAATTATATATGGCATACATGCGTACATCAGATATACAGGAAGCTATAAGAGCACATCAGGTAAAAGAGAATGAATATCGTAGAAAGCTTGAAGAGTTAAAAGAAAATTTATACCTCCCTCACTGGCATAAGGGTACCCCCCCAAACTTACTCCATACTCTGTCCCAGAGTAGAGAAGAAAGCAAAAGTGAGGTAAAGTTTAGCCAGTGAGGGTTAGCTTGCTGATGTGCTGCAAAATGCTCCTACGAAGTTGCAGCATGCCATTGGGAGGTTGTCTAGCAGGTTCGCTTTGGCGATGTAGCGGTTGAGCTTGAGCGTCACCCTCAAAATTCACTTCTGACCCGCCCTTTCTCCAAATCTCCGTTGTGAACATGAACAAAAGGACTGATCATCAGTCTCTTGTTCAGTTCATCTGAGTCCATTTTTAGTCCCCAGGAGTGTGTAGTCAGGGTAGGCCCTTTCCCTTCTGAGGACGGAACCTGAACGCTCCAAACTTGTTCGGAGGCCTTGGTAGCCGTACTCGTGTTGTCTCTGGAGATGGTCCCAAGCCATCCCAAAGATAGGCTGATAACTAGGTGACTCTCTATTGGAGCTACAAAATCAAGAAAAATCTCCCCTTTCATTGTTGTTGCCATTTATGTAATCTCCCCTTTCATTGTTGTTGCCGTTTCTGTCCGACTGTGGTTGCTGATCCCCGCGCCGTGCTTGTTGGCACGGTCGGTGGTTTGCTCCATATGAGCCATACCTGTTATTTAGATTTAAAATTTATTTACCCGTTAGGCAAGGAAAGATAAAAAGAAAACTTATTAAAAACTGGGCGATAAGGGGTAGGACGATACGATGTTGTCGCGCGATATGACTCGTCACCCGACATTTGCGTATCGGGCGATATGAGATCACATGAAGCAAAAACCTGATATCGCCGTGAGAAGCGTGTCGCCCGATATGGCGCATCGGGGGAAAAATGTTGTCGACCGGCGTGTTGTGCTTAAGCATGTCGGGCGATATAAAAATCTGCAAGTCAAGTAAACCCGACAAGCGGCTTGTTAAAAGACACATGCAACGGGCGACAGAGTTATCGGCCAATAAGCGTGTCGGTCAATAACCCTGTCGGGCGACGAGTTATGTCGCATGATAAGAAAACAACAAGCCGGCCGACACGCCTCACACGATACAAAAGTTGTGTCGGGCGAAGGAAAATGTGTCGGGCAAAAGGTGTGTCGGGCTACACCTTTGCTCATAGGAGGTATCGCTCGACACCGGGGCGAAGGCGAGATGGCCGATTCATGAGCAAAAGGTGGATCACTGCATGTGTTACAGGTGGCTAAAAGGTGGAAAGCGATAGCCCGACACGGAGGACCCTCCCCACCATTATTTATAGCTAGCTCGGCCGGGGGCGAAGCGGACATCTCTGGGGCGCGCGTCGGCCAACGGGTCAGGCGGTTCCCGAGACGATAGTCACATCAGTCTCATTAAGGGCATTTATTCTTATGCACGATAGGGTGCACGCCGCCCAGGAATGCCAACCGTTACGGCCGTTGCGATGCCCTAGAGACCAAAGCCCGGTATGGGCGGTCCAGCGCGCCAGCTGAGCGGCTGCCCGACACGGTTAAAACAGGCGGGCGAAAAACTAAAACCTAAGAGCAGAAATAGAGATTAAAGGGTAAAACATCATCAGCCAAGGGTTAAGCCTTTGACCTCAGAAAATACTATAGCGGTGGCCCATAAAATAGGAGAGTCGGTGTGCTCGGCGCGTGCACCGGCTCGGGCTGCCTCCCAAGGAGCGCTGCATTTTCCGTCGCCAGCTCGACCGGTGTAGGCTTTTTGGTTGTACTCATATCCTGCAAGTCGATATCTGCTCTCCTGGAAAAATCTTCATCTTCATAGAACCTCTTTACTCTGTGTCCATTCACCTTGAAGATCTTGGTCGGGTCATCCTCGTCGTAGAGCTCGATCATCCCTGAGGGGTATATCTTTGACATAGTAAACGGTCCCGACCATCTTGTCTGTAACTTCCCAGGGAAAAGCCGAATGGAAGACTTGAATAACAAGACCTTATCCCCTTCGCTCACATCTTTTCTTCATGATCAGGTCCTTAAAGAACTTGGTGTAGGTAGGCATCTCTTCCAAAGCGTCGAGGAAGGGGACTTCAAGATGCAGTTTCCTGATCGATTCCATGAACCTTTCGTGCCACTTTTTCAGATTCGCCTTGATCAGCTTATAGGGGAATGGTATCCTTGGAGCATAAGGATTCCTCCCACCAGATGGCTCATCGGACGGTCTCGGCGCAGGCTCTTGGGTTCTGCAGGCCTACCTTCGTCTCCTGCTGGAATAGCATCCTTGGACCCTTGCTCAGGTTCCGGTGGGGCTTCATCAGCGCGCTCTACCATCCTTCCTGATCTAAGCACTACCATTACGGCAGTTTTATGGTGAGGGAGCGTTTTTCCTACAGGTTTCTTCATCAGAGCAGCCATCTGAGCTAGCCGTTGATCGACCTCCCATTGGCGCATCTACAGACTCGCCATCTGGTGTTGCATGGAATTCAGAGATCCAGGGTTGGTAAGTGTCCCCTGTACCAACTGGTTGATAATGGTGTCATGTCTTTTTATGTAGGCAGAAAGCTGACCAACCCAATTAGGCCGGCTCGCCCTCTCGCTTTGGCTCTAACATTCGCCTTCAGAGAGGGACTGCTCACAACGAGACATGGTATCAAAGCTCGGTGGAGCAGGTTACAGTTTTGCAGAGTACCTGAAATATCACGAGAAATCAAGTTAGAACACGGAGTTATTTGGTTTAGGCAAAGAATAATGCTAAAAGAAAAAGAAGTGATGTCAATCCCATTTCTAAGCTTGAGGCACGGGAGTGTAGTTAGTGGATTCGGATTTGTCAACAGTGCCATTTTGCCTTGTCCCCGGCAACGGCGCCAAAAAAGTTGACCGGCCTAAATCGCGCGTCCTAAAATTGGAGGCGTATTTGAGGTAGTCGAGCTTTTACATTTATAACCTGAATCCTTCTAGGCCCCCGCAACTTTGTTTACGGGGTCGAAGATGTGGGCTCTGATCTCCAAACCATGACATAAACACGATTAAAACTTAGCGGAAGCGAATCGGTAATCAGCGGAAGACAAAAATCACGGGAAATTAAAACTTTTCGTGACAAGAGCTTGAATCCATAACAGCTTCTTTCATAAAGATAGATAACTGTTTACATCTCAGGATAATTACTTCTCGAGTAATTATATACATCAAGATACAAAATCTCAAGATTACTATACAAAAGACTCCAAGACCTGAGAGTACAGAGGACACATAGGACTGACTCTAACTACACCACATGGCAGGACAATCTCCACCTGAGATTACTGCTGCCCCTGGTGCTGCTGCTGAGACTGATCACCTGTAGGCTGGTTCCTTCGTCTCCGATGTCCACCTAAAAAGTTGAAGCCTACGGGGTGAGACAATTATACATAATTGTCCCAGCGAGAGTTATAACTCTTCGCCAGAAGCTTTATTATAACATCAAAGAATATCTTAAACAGTAAAGCCTTTAAAGCATTCTGTAACAGTTGCAAATATAACAAGATCTCAACCATTTAGGAGATATGGAGAATATAAACACTATTGCAATGTAACATCAATCAACTAACTTAGAGTTATATCTAACAAGTTATACTACATGGTTGATTATGTTTTACAAACAACATTATGCCCTGTGGAGATGAGGCTTACCACTCATGCTCCAACTGATCGCTGAGAATCCGCATCAGTATCATACATAGGTCATTAAGAGAGCCGGATTCTCATGACCTTCACCTTCCTCAGTCAGTAAGAGGATCACTTGTAGGACATCTTGTGTCTCTACTTAATATAGCTCACCAGGGTAAACTGGTCCTTCGCTATTCTAGAGTCACAGTGGCGTTCTGTACTCTCTTCTTCATCAGGAAGTTTCATGTTTACCTACCACTGATACGGATATCTGTGCTTTCTTCGTCATCAGGAGGTTTCATGTTTACCTACCACTGATACGATATGGAAATATAGTGAAGGATGGATGGATTACACATCTACATCACTTTCCTACACTAGTATGTAAGGTTCTACACATCCATGTACCCCACATACTCAAAAGTATGTGCTCCAGGAGTTCCCTGAGGAAAACCTGTTTCACCATCATTTAATTTCTGACAATGATGGATCTATGATCAGGGATCTACATTATACTTGATTAGTTAGGTGCATTCAGTATTCTTTAACAGCATACATTGTCCTGCAGACAATAACAATAGCATAGCAACTATAAAAGAAGAATACTAAATGTAACAGGCCTAACTCATATCAATCATCATTTCTCATTATTCTCATCACAAGTCATCTCTAAGGCATGACTTTGATGGTATTCATGGCTCTCATAGCCCATTATCAGCATAGGATGCCACTGGCAAGGCATCAGATTACTTTACTTATTCATAAGGCTAACAGCATGCCTTTAATGAATATAACATCAACATCCATACCTGGATATGATTACCTTCATATCAGAACCTGCATGGTTAATACATCTGATAAAGGTAATACAACAATAAGGAATGTACTTCCTACTCTTGTCATAAGAGTTAAATCTTTAATTCAAATCAAATAGAGTTTAATACTCAAAAGCATGCCATTACCCTTGAATTAGGGTTTACTATTCACATCAAGGTGAATTAAACTCATAACATCATCATGTATGAGTAACATCTTCATTGATGCTCTTGGATTAGTTAAAGGTTCATCATTTATCATAATTAGGGTTTCTATGATCTCACACAGGTGGATCATACCCTAATTATGCTCATTTCTGTGTATTGGGGATGCTTCAATTGAGTTTCCACTTAAAAAGGGTACTCTCTCTCTAGAAGTACTTTCTCTCTCTAGAAGTACTTTCTCTCTCATCATAAGGTTAGGTGATGTCAACATCACTCTAGATCAGGTTGGGTTAAGTCATCATAGGCTAACATAGCCCAAAACATCACCATTATGTGATTAGAGTTACTTTCTCTCTCTAGGGTACTTTCTCTCTCTAGAGTACTCTCTCTTTCATCATACTAATGGTTGATGATAACATTAGACTAGATCAAGTTGGATAGAGTCATTATGACTAAAAACATCATTCTCATGTAATTAGAGTTTGAATTGAGCAAGGTATAACTCAATTGACCCTTCAGGGGTATTTTGGTAATTCACCCCATTGATCATCATTATGGTCAAAACCTTAGTCAAATAACCCCTTACTATCCCAGATTATCATTAGGGTTTGATTTGGGCAACATTGAACCATTTACATCATCAAATGATTGAATGAGGTCAACCTTCAATCACATTGATTGATTTCAATCATTAATCATCAATTGAGTTGAGATCGGTTGAAAGTGTTGACCGTTTGCCCACTTTGACTTTCCAAGACCGTGAGCCTCTTTCTAACTCGAAGACTGCGAGCCCCCTTAGGCTTCAAGACCACGAGCCTCTTCAAGTTGTTCAAGACCGCGAAGCCTTCTCATTGGTTCAAGTTGATGTTGAGACCGCGAAGAGACGTTGACCGTTTAGCTAGTTTGACCTCAGGACCGCGAGGCCCTTCGCGGTCTTGAGACCGCGAGCCTCCTCTCGGTCTTGAGACCGCAAGCCCCCTCACAGTCTTGAGACCGCGAGCCCTCTCACGGTCTTGAGACCGCGAGCCCTCTCATGGTCTTGAGACCGCGAGGCTCACATGGTCTCTGCCGCTTGGTCCATCAACAAAAACAAAGATACAATTGATGATGTTAACCGATGTTGAAGCCCTAAAAAGGTCAAAGTTATGTTGACCACCTATGGATTGGGTCAACTAAGGTTATTCTTAACCAATTGGTCATTCAATTGACCCTCAATTGTTGACCAATTATGATTGAAATCGATTCAATTAGGATCTATCAATGTTCACCCATCAACACTCAACAATGTGCATCAACACAAGGTTGAACCCTTCAATTGAGCTCCAATTGGGTTCAAAATTGGCCCAAACGGTCTTGAGGTCATGTGGGTGAACCCCACATGGTCTTGAGACCGTTTGCCCAAGATTTCATCAAAATATAAGGTGATTTGATAGAGGTTGAACCATGATTGGGTCACCAATTCAGTATTTTGATCAATTGATAACTTATTTGCAATTGGGTTCTCAATTGGTCAAATTACTCAACCCTAGACCTCCAAACGGTCTTGGGTGATTGTCCTCTCGGTCTTGAGACCGTTTGGATGAGTTCCAAACGGTCTTGAGACCGTTTGCCCATCCAATTTTGGATTCTAGTGCAGATTCATCAAGGTCTGACCCATTGAGTTGATGATCATGTCAATATTTAATTGCAATGTAATTTGGTGTAATTGTACCTTCAATTGGTCAACTATCCTTGACCCCGGACCTCCAAACGGTCTTGGTTGATTGCCCTCGCGGTCTTGAGACCGTTTGGTGACCCCCAAACGGTCTTGAGACCGTTTAGGTCAATCAGCCCTAAAAACCCTAATTAGGTCACCATAATTTCAGTACTGATTTCATCTAGGGTTAGCCCTAGTATTCACCCTTCAACTCTTAGCCCGTTTGGAATTAGACCATAAAACTTGGTGAGTTGTTAATTAACATAATTTTGAACAGTAATCTCATACGGTCAATGCCTGGTCAACGACCTTACACGGTCTTGAGACCGTTTTCCCAAAAAGGCAATTTCAGACCGTTTGAAAATCAGGAATAAATTCAAATAAAGTTGTTACTTAAAAAGGTCATATCTCCCGATTCCTTTGGAGTTAGCCTCCCACATTTTGAGGGTAATTAGCCTATATAATTAGGAACAGATTTCTTATACAGTCCACGCTCGGTCAACGGGGCCAAACGGTCTTGGAGACCGTTTGCCCTGTCGCGGTCTCGATACCGTTTGCTCACCTCGCGGTCTTGAGACCGAGAGAGCAAACTGGTGAGACCATTTAAGGGAGTGAAAAGCGGTGGGTTTTTCTTGGAAATCACGCCCTCATCTCCTAGCTCAAGAACAGTACGAATATCCAATGGATTTTCTTGCAAAATAGCAGGGAAAAGTAGGGAAACATAGAGAGCTATCATTAAACCGCATATAAAAGATGTTCGTAATAAAGCATGGTTTAGAGTTATAAAACCCGCCTAAAGCTTGCTTCTTGAGCTCCAAGATTTCAAGCTCCAAGCTCTAATGGCGTCCTTGAGTTCTTACAGGTTGTCCAAGGTGAAAAATCCAAGGAAGGATGAAAAGCGACGGCTAGAAAGGTAGGGTTTCAAGAATTAGCCATGAAGATGACCTTGAATTCGAGTTCTAACCATGGAACTAAGCAAGAAGAGGGGTTTAAACCTACCTTGCACCCCTTGGTCGTCCTCCTTAGCTCCAAGGCAGTCCTTGGTCGTCTTTGGTGAAATGAAATAGTAAGGGAACGAAGGGTAAGTTCCCTTGCAACTAAGGGAAGGAGAGCTTATATACATGGGGTAGGATTTTCAACATTAGTTCATAAGTTGTCCATAATTCCAACTAGGTCCCTACTTCTTTACTTGATCGTCCCTTCCTCTTTATTCTAAGGACAAACCTTCTCTTAAGGTCTTAGGAAAATAAGGTAAAGGAGAGCAAGCTAATAATGAGGTACATACATAAAGAAATATTGCACATATACCCTGATTATTCAATCACAAGGCATATCTCATAACTTGATAATTCAATTGAGGTGACTTCCTCATCATTTCTTCTCTTAATGATGGCAGGAGTCTAAAAGATACATTAGATGACATATTTCACAATTTGTATCCCTTAATTTGGGTAAATTGCATTTTACCCCAAACTAGGGTTTCAAGCACCGGGATTGCTTCCACAGCTGCACCTTGGTGCCTTAGCTTGGGAAATCCCTCAAACTTTGCTAAAAAAGATTTCTCATGATGTCTCAACATCAGAGGAACATTTCATCATGTGCAAATTGCAAGCTAACCCTTTTAACTGGGTAAATTGCACATAGGTCCCTGTATATCAAAACAATGCTACAACTTTAAATAAAAAGGAGCAAATACTGAAATATATGTTTCTGAGAAACTTAATTACATGCTCAGAGTTAATCACAAAGATTTAATTACATATTTAGGCAAAACACCTAGGGTTAACTCATAACCCAGGTCAGGGATGTTACAAATTATCCACCCCTTACAAGGATTTCGTCCCCGAAATCGATAAAACATACTACGAGAAAAGGGCAGGATACTTCCTTCTCATCTCATCCTCTAACTCCCAAGTGGCTTCTTCAATACCACGATGGTTCCAGAGGACTTTCACAAGACTTATATCTTTCTTCTTTAGCTTTTTAATTCATTTATCAAGGATTGACACTGGTCCCTCCTCATAGGATATGTCATCATTCAATTCTACCTCCATAGGTTGTAGAACTGACTCGGTGTCTGGGTGACATTTCTTTAACATAGAAATGTGAAACACATGATGTAACCTCTGTAATTCTGGGGGAAGCTCTAGTTTATATGCTACCTTTCCAATCCATTCAATGATTGGGTAAGGCCCCATATATCTAGGAGCTAACATCCCTTTACTTCCAAAACGAAGGACCCCTTTCCAAGGTGAGACCTTAAGATACACTCTGTCTCCAACCTGGAACTCTAAGGGTCTACGATGTTTGTCAGCATAAGATTTCTGCCTATCCTGAGCAGTCTTAATCTTATGTTGTATAACTTTAATCTTTTATGTGGTTTGCTGCACCAGGTCAGGACCTAACAACTGGTGCTCACTAGTCTCAAACCAACACAAGGGTGATCTACAACGTCTACCATATAAGGCTTCATAAGGTGCCATATCAATACTATGCTGATAGCTATTGTTATAGGCAAACTCTATCAAGCTTAGGTGTAGATCCCAACTTCCGGTGAACTGGAGAACACATGCTCGCAACAGGTCTTCTGAGTTTTGTATGGTCCTTTCCGACTGTCCATCAGTCTGCGGATGAAAGGCCGTACTAAACCTTAGCTTGCTGCCTAAGGCTTGATGTAACTGTTCCCAAAAATGACTTGTAAACTGAGGACCTTTGTCAGAAACTATTGTGACAGGAACTCCGTGCAAACGCACTATCTCTTGAACATACAACTCTGATAACCTTTCAGCAGAATAGGTTGTTTTGACAGGTAAGAAATGTGTTGTCTTAGTCAACCTATCAACAATTACCCAAATGGAATCATGTCCTTTGCTTGTCCTGGGTAGGCCAACAAAAAAGTCCATGGTCATATGGTCCCACTTCCACTGTGATATGGGTAAAGGTTGCACTGTTCCTGCAGGCTTCTGGTGTTCAGCTTTAACTTGCTGACACACAGGGCACCTTAGAACAAACTCTGCAACATCCTTCTTCATCCCAGGCCACCAATACAGATCTTTCATATTCCGATCCATCTTGGTGCTCCCTGGATGCATAGCATACATGGAAGAATGGGCTTCTTCCAGGACTAATTTCCTCAAGTTGTCCACATCCGGCACTATCATTCTTCCATTATAACAAGCTACTTGATTTTTTGAGTCATGAAAACCATCTTGCTTCTCATTTCCATACTCAGATCTTATATGTTGAACTACAGCATCACCTAGTTGTGCCTCTTTAATCTGCTCCCTTAGAGTAGGTTTAATATGCATCTCAGCTAACAAACCGGTTAACAATGACACCTTCAACTGTACATTGTCTTGCCTTAAAGAGATAAGCATATCTCTTCTAGAGCATACTAAAGAGTTTAGTTGTGCTCTATTCATGGTTGATGTTGTTGATTTCCTACTCAAGGCATCTGCAACAACATTGGCCTTGCCTGGATGGTAATCAATTGTACAGTCGTAGTCCTTGATTAATTCCATCCAGCGACGTTGCCTCATGTTGAGCTCATGCTGAGAGAAGATATACTTAAGGTTTTTGTGGTCTGTGATAATCTGGAATGTCTCTCCGTAGAGATAATGTCTCCAGATCTTCAAAGCATGAACCATAGCAGCTAACTCTAGATCATGTGTTGGATAATTCTCCTCGTGTTTCTTAAGCTGTCGGGAAGCAAAAGAAATCACTTATCTATCCTGCATCAACACACATCCTAGTCCGTTCTTGGAAGCATCAAAGAAAACTATATACCCTTTTCCTTGTTTAGGTAGCACTAACACAGGTGCACTTGTCAACCTCTCCTTCAGCAACTGGAAAGATTGTTGACACTTATCACTCCAAGAAAAAGGAACATCTTTCCGGGTTAACTTGGTCAAAGGTAAAGCTATAGAACTAAAGTTCTTAATGAACCTTCGATAATAGCCAGCTAACCCCAAGAAACTTCGAATCTCCGTCGGTGTCTTTGGTTGTTCCCATTGTAGAACAGATTCTACCTTTGTAGGGTCAACACGAATTCCCGAGGCGGATATTACATGTCCAAGAAAAGATACCTCCGGCAGCCAGAACTCACACTTGCTAAACTTAGCGTACAGCTTATGTTCTCTTAGCAAGGTCAAAGCTTGGCCAAGATGCTGCTCATGCTGCTGAGCATCCTTACTATAAATCAGAATGTCATCTATGAAGACGACAACACACTGATCAAGGAAAGGTCGAAAAACTCTATTCATGAGTTCCATAAATGCAGCTGGTGCATTGGTTAGTCCAAACGACATAACCATGAACTCATAGTGACCATATCTTGTCCTAAAGGCAGACTTGGATATGTCACTATCCTTAATACGGAGTTGATGATATCCAGCCCTCAAGTCTATCTTTGAAAAGACTGTTGCACCACGCAACTGGTCAAAGAGATCATCAATCCTCGGCAGAGGATATTTATTCTTTATTGTTACTTTATTGAGTTGTCTATAGTCGATGCACAACCGCATTGACCCATCTTTCTTTTTAACAAACAAGACCGGAGCACCCCAAGGTGAAGTACTCGGTCGGATAAAACCTCTCTCAAGTAGCTCTTGAAGCTGTTTCTTGAGTTCTGCCATCTCGGCAGGCGCCATCCTATACGGAGTTTGGGCTATGGGTTTCATATCTGGGATCAGATTGATTTCAAAATCAATCTCCCGAGGTGGTGGTATACCAGGAAGTTCTTCAGGAAACACATCCTCGAATTCCCTGACTATGGGAACTTCAGCAGGATTGGTCCTTTCCTTGGTAACATCTACCACATGGGCTAAGAATTCATAACATCCTTGCCTCAACAGCTTATCAGCAACCATAGCTGACACAAGACAGGTGGGCAGAATCTTTCTTTCACCTTGAAAGATCCATGTGTTGCTTTCATCAGCAAACACAGCCAACTTGGACTCACAATCCAAGACAACTCTATACCTTTCTAAGGTATCCATCCCGAGGATTATATCAAATCCCTGCATATCAAGTGGTATAAGATCCACTTGAATGCGATGGTCAGAAAAGAAGAGGATGCAGGGAGAACATACCTCCTGCAAAACGACAGACCCACTCAACAGAGTCTCCAACAACAAACTATATGCTCTATAACTAACAGTCATATTGCAGTTACGAATCACTTCACGAGTGATGAAAGAGTGCGTAGCACCCGGATCAATCAGAACGGATACAACACAGGATGTAGACATATCAGAATATAAAAATTTCATCTGACCTGCCACTACCCGTGGATTGACCACTGCTTCAGGTGGGTTCATAGCATAGAACCTCGCAGTCGCCTGGTGTTGAGGTGGTGCTGAAGATCCAGCTTGAGATGCTTGTCCACGTCCTCGAGCTGCTCCTTGATGTTGTCTATTCTGAGATCCCTGTTGATTCTGTCTCGGGGTTTGTTGTGTCACACTGACAGGCCTAGAACGGCAATCCTTCATCAAGTGTCCCACCTTACCACAGTTGTAGCAACTCTTCTCCTGTTGCTGTGGTCTAGGTGGTCCAGTAACTGACACTTATGCAGAAATGTATGTCCCTTGAAGCGGTTGACTCCGCCCTCTACCTCTGCTTGGTGTCCATTGAGTTTGAAAACTCGATCTGGGTGGTGGAGGGTTAGGTGCAGAGAATCTAGGTTTCTTGGAATCCCTAGATGAAGAACCCTGGAACTGTGGATATCTTTTATGGGTTTGTCTTTTCTCAACCACAGATCTCTCTATCCTTCGGACTGGCTCAACGAAGGTAGAGAATCTCTCTCTATTTTCTAAGGCAGACACAGGGGTTGACATATCAGAATTCAAACCCTTTTCGAATCTTCTGATTCTTTCCTCATCTGTAGTAGCCATGTGCGGACAGAACCGCAACAACTCCATAAACTTAGCTTCATACTCACTAATGTTCATCATACCCTGCCTTAGTTTCTCAAACTGAGAGATCTTCTCATCTAGGAAGGTCTTTGGAAAATATCTATTGATAAATTCCTGATGAAACTCTTCCCATGAGAACTCTACTCCAGGTCTCTTCTGCTCTTCCATGTTCCACCAGTGACCAGCACTGCCTTTGAGAAGATAGACAGCATGTCTAACCTTCTCGGCTTCCGGGATCATAAGAATCCTGAAAGCCTTCTCCAACTCTGTCAGCCATAAGTCAGCATTTGCAGGGTCGGCAGTTCTGAAGTACTCGATAGCTCCGACACGACGAAGTCGTTCAAATGTCTTACCGATACCTTGTGCTTCAGGCTGGGCAGGTGCCCTAGGTGCAGGAATGGGCATCCTTATCGGTTATATGTGTCATGGTAGTCATGAACTGCCCGAACATCGTCTGCACAGCTGGATCACTCATGTCAGCTGGGTCGAACTGGGGTGGCTCTCTTGGCGACTCAGGTGCAGGTTGTTCTATTCTCGGAACTCTTGCACCGCCTCGAGGTGCACTAGCACTACTCTCTGCCACGTGCTCATCACGATGTTCTGACATTCTTATGTATCTTCTTCTCCTGAGGAGCAGAAGATTCTATTAGATGAGGAAAGAGTACTAAAGGTAGACTCGACATCCTAAGTCCTATGCCTCTGTAGACTCAAGTGAACCTGGAGCTCTGATACCACTAATTGTGGGCTATGATCTCCAAACCATGACATAAACACGATTAAAACTTAGCATAAGCGAATCGGTAATCAGCGGAAGACAAAAATCACGGGAAATTAAAACTTTTCGTGACAAGAGCTTGAATCCATAACAGCTTCTTTCATAAAGATAGATAACTGTTTACATCTCAGGATAATTACTTCTCGAGTAATTATATACATCAAGATACAAAATCTCAAGATTACTATACAAAAGACTCCAAGAACTGAGAGTACAGAGGACACATAGGACTGACTCTAACTACACCACATGGCAGGACAATCTCCACCTGAGATTACTGCTGCCCCTGGTGCAGCTTCTGAGACTGATCACCTGTAGGCTGGTTCCTTCGTCTCCGATGTCCACCTAAAAAGTTGAAGCCTACGGGGTGAGACAATTATACATAATTGTCCCAGCGAGAGTTATAACTCTTCGCCAGAAGCTTTATTATAACATCAAAGAATATCTTAAATAGTAAAGCCTTCAAAGCATTCTGTAACAGTTGCAGATATAACAAGATCTCAACCATTTAGGAGATATGGAGAATATAAACACTATTGCAATGTAACATCAATCAACTAACTTGGAGTTATCTCTAACAAGTTATACTACATGGTTGATTATGTTTTACAAACAACATTATGCCCTGTGGAGATGAGGCTTACCACTCATGCTCCAACTGATCGCTGAGAAGCCGCATCAGTATCATACATAGGTCATTAAGAGATCCGGATTCTCATGACCTTCACCTTCCTCAGTTAGTAAGAGGATCACTTGTAGGACATCTTGTGTCTCTACTTAATATAGCTCACCAGGGTAAACTGGTCCTTCGCTATTCTAGAGTCACAGTGGCATTCTGTACTCTCTTCGTCATCAGGAGGTTTCATGTTTACCTACCACTGATACGGATATCTGTGCTTTCTTCGTCATCAGGAGGTTTCATGTTTACCTACCACTGATATGATATGGAAATATAGTGAAGGATGGATGGATTACACATCTACATCACTTTCCTACACTAGTATGTAAGGTTCTACACATCCATGTACCCCACATACTCAAAAGTATGTGCTCCAGGAGTTCCCTGAGGAAAACCTGTTTCACCATCATTTAATTTCTGACAATGATGGATCTATGATCAGGGCTCTACATTATACTTGATTAGTTAGGTGCATTCAGTATTCTTTAACAGCATACATTGTCCTGCAGACAATAACAATAGCATAGCAACTATAAAAGAAGAATACTAAATGTAACAGGCCTAACTCATATCAATCATCATTTCTCATTATTCTCATCACAAGTCATCTCTAAGGCATGACTTTGATGGTATACATGGCTCTCATAGCCCATTATCAGCATAGGATGCCACTGGCAAGGCATCAGATTACTTTACTTATTCATAAGGCTAACAGCATGCCTTTAATGAATATAACATCAACATCCATACCTGGATATGATTACCTTCATATCAGAACCTGCATGGTTAATACATCTGATAAAGGTAATACAACAATAAGGAATGTACTTCCTACTCTTGTCATAAGAGTTAAATCTTTAATTCAAATCAAATAGAGTTTAATACTCAAAAGCATGCCATTACCCTTGAATTAGGGTTTACTATTCACATCAAGGTGAATTAAACTCATAACATCATCATGTATGAGTAACATCTTCATTGATGCTCTTAGATTAGTTAAAGGTTCATCATTTATCATAATTAGGGTTTCTATGATCTCATACAGGTGGATCATACCCTAATTATGCTCATTTCTGTGTATTGGGGATGCTTCAATTGAGTTTCCACTTAAAAAGGGTACTCTCTCTCTCTAGAAGTACTTTCTCTCTCTAGAAGTACTTTCTCTCTCATCATAAGGTTAGGTGATGTCAACATCACTCTAGATGAGGTTGGGTTAAGTCATCATAGGCTAACATAGCCCAAAACATCACCATTATGTGATTAGAGTTACTTTCTCTCTCTAGGGTACTTTCTCTCTCTAGAGTACTCTCTCTTTCATCATACTAATGGTTGATGATAACATTAGACTAGATCAAGTTTGATAGAGTCATTATGACTAAAAACATCATTCTCATGTAATTAGAGTTTGAATTGAGCAAGGTATAACTCAATTGACCCTTCAGGGGTATTTTGGTAATTCACCCCATTGATCATCATTATGGTCAAAACCTTAGTCAAATAACCCCTTACTATCCCAAATTATCATTAGGGTTTGATTTGGGCAACATTGAACCATTTACATCATCAAATGATTGAATGAGGTCAACCTTGAATCACATTGATTGATTTCAATCATTAATCATCAATTGAGTTGAGATCGGTTGAAAGTGTTGACCGTTTGCCCACTTTGACTTTCCAAGACCGCGAGCCTCTTTCTAACTCCAAGACCGCGAGCCCCCTTAGGCTTCAAGACCGCGAGCCTCTTCAAGTTGTTCAAGACCGCGAAGCCCTCTCATTGGTTCAAGTTGATGTTGAGACCGCGAAGAGACGTTGACCGTTTAGCTAGTTTGACCTCAGGACCGCGAGGCTCTTCGCGGTCTTGAGACAGCGAGCCCCCTCACGGTCTTGAGACCGTGAGCCCTCTCATGGTCTTGAGACCACGAGCCCTCTCACGGTCTTGAGACCGCGAGGCTCACATGGTCTCAGCCGCTTGGTCCATCAACAAAAACAAAGATACAATCGATGATGTTAACCGATGTTGAAGCCCTAAAAAGGTCAAAGTTATGTTGACCACTTATGGATTGGGTCAACTAAGGTTATGCTTAACCAATTGGTCATTCAATTGACCCTCAATTGTTGACCAATTATGATTGAAATCGATTCAATTAGGATCTATCAATGTTCACCCATCAACACTCAACAATGTGCATCAACACAAGGTTGAACCCTTCAATTGAGCTCCAATTGGGCTCCAACTTGGCCCAAACGGTCTTGAGGTCATGTGGGTGAACCCCACATGGTCTTGAGACCGTTTGCCCAAGATTTCATCAAAATCTAATGTGATTTGATAGAGGTTGAACCATGATTGGGTCACCAATTCAGTATTTTGATCAATTGATAACTTATTTGCAATTGGGTTCTCAATTGGTCAAATTACTCAACCCTAGACCTCCAAACGGTCTTGGGTGATTGTCCTCTCGGTCTTGAGACCGTTTGGATGAGTTCCAAACGGTCTTGAGACCGTTTGCCCATCCAATTTTGGATTCTAGTGCAGATTCATCAAGGTCTGACCCATTGAGTTGATGATCATGTCAATATTTAATTGCAATGTAATTTGGTGTAATTGTACCTTCAATTGGTCAACTATCCTTGACCCCGGACCTCCAAACGGTCTTGGTTGATTGCCCTCGCGGTCTTGAGACCGTTTGGTGACCCCCAAACGGTCTTGAGACCGTTTAGGTCAATCAACCCTAAAAACCCTAATTAGGTCACCATAATTTCAGTACTGATTGCATCTAGGGTTAGCCCTAGTATTCACCCTTCAACTCTTAGACCGTTTGGAATTAGACCATCAAACTTGGTGAGTTGTTAATTAACATAATTTGGAACAGTAATCTCATACGGTCAACGCCTGGTCAACGACCTTACACGGTCTTGAGACCGTTTTCCCAAAAAGGCAATTTCAGACCGTTTGAAAATCAGGAATAAATTCAAATAAAGTTGTTACTTAAAAAGGTCATATCTCCCGATTCCTTTGGAGTTAGCCTCCCAAAATTTGAGGGTAATTAGCCTATATAATTAGGAACATATTTCTTATACGTTCCACGCTCGGTCAACGGGGCCAAACGGTCTTGGAGACCGTTTTCCCTGTCGCGGTCTCGAGACCGTTTGCTCACCTCGCGGTCTTGAGACCGAGAGAGCAAACTGGTGAGACCGTTTAAGGGAGTGAAAAGCGGTGGGTTTTTCTTGGAAATCACGCCTTCATCTCCTAGCTCAAGAACAGTACGAATATCCCATGGATTTACTTGCAAAATAGCAGGGAAAAGTAGGGAAACATAGAGAGCTATCATTAAACCGCATATAAAAGATGTTTGTAATAAAGCATGGTTTAGAGTTATAAAACCCGCCTAAAGCTTGCTTCTTGAGCTCCAAGCTTTCAAGATCCAAGCTCTAATGGCGTCCTTGAGTTCTTACAGGTTGTCCAAGGTGAAAACTCCAAGGAAGGATGAAAAGAGACGGCTAGAAAGGTAGGGTTTCAAGAATTAGCCATGAAGATGACCTTGAATTCGAGTTCTAACCATGGAACTAAGCAAGAAGAGGGGTTTAAACTACCTTGCACCCCTTGGTCGTCCTCCTTAGCTCCAAGGCAGTCCTTGGTCGTCTTTGGTGAAATGAAACAGTAAGGGAATGAAGGGTAAGTTCCCTTGCAACTAAGGGAAGGAGAGCTTATATACATGGGGTAGGATTTTCAACATTAGTTCATAAGTTGTCCATAATTCCAACTAGGTCCCTACTTCTTTACTTGATCGTCCCTTCCTCTTTATTTTAAGGACAAACCTTCTCTTAAGGTCTTAGGAAAATAAGGTAAAGGAGAGCAAGCTAATAATGAGGTACATACATAAAGAAATATTGCACATATACCCTGATTATTCAATCACAAGGCATATCTCATAACTTGATAATTCAATTGAGGTGACTTCCTCATCATTTCTTCTCTTAATGATGGCAGGAGTCTAAAAGATACATTAGATGACATATTTCACAATTTGTATCCCTTAATTTGGGTAAATTGCATTTTACCCCAAACTAGGGTTTCAAGCACCGGGATTGCTTCCACAGCTGCACCTTGGTGCCTTAGCTTGGGAAATCCCTCAAACTTTGCTAAAAAAGATTTCTCATGATGTCTCAACATCAGAGGAACATTTCATCATGTGCAAATTGCAAGCTAACCCTTTTAACTGGGTAAATTGCACATAGGTCCCTGTATATCAAAACAATGCTACAACTTTAAATAAAAAGGAGCAAATACTGAAATATATGTTTCTGAGAAACTTAATTACATGCTCAGAGTTAATCACAAAGATTTAATTACATATTTAGGCAAAACACCTAGGGTTAACTCATAACCGAGGTCAGGGATGTTACAGAAGTAGTCATACGGGGTCGAACACAGGGACAAGGAGGGTCATGTTGACGACTCTGAATCGACACTCTACACTCCGGTGGGTAGAAAGAGATAGTAAAATTCCCCAAAGGGGAACAACAAGCTGTCACGATTAAGTCAAAGAAAACTATCTCCAAGTGGAGTTACTAGAAAGATTAAGGTTTTAGCCATTTAGCAGTTTTTATGGGTTTTCGTGCAACAGAAACAGAAAGATATTCCAAGCGCTGAAGCGAGGTACGAAGGATAAAACTACGGTAAAACAAGCGGCAGTAGAACCAATCCTGCACCCCTCCTCTCGAAGCGGGTACCTCTAACAAGGCATCAGTTCCACTCTCACGGGGGTCACCAGACTTAAATTGGAGTGGAAGGATTACTAAAGCAACTCCGCTACAGGCACTCTCGTACTCCAGAATCGGACCAAATACTAGAGCCGCGACCCAACTCTCGAAAAAGTCACGACGGGATGTACACGGTTCGGTAGCTAAGTGAAACTTGATCCAACGTGCAAGCTAGCATTCAGATATCAAACGTAGCAGATAATCCAACAATTATAACAAGCATAGAGCAGCAAGTAATTAACTTTTCTATTTCATAAGCAATTAATGGTCTTAAATACAATGCTGAAGTGAAGAATTAAATAACAGAAAATAAAGATAAGTGTCGCCTTCTTGATGTAGAAGGATGACAGACTACTACTACTCCCAGCCCGATATCATCCAGGGACCTATCCCGGTACAGCCGTGTCGGGCGGCACAAACTCTCGAACGGCACGCCTGACGGACGACTGTATCGTTCAAAGACCCTGGCCGATACGCTTATGTCGGGAAGCACACCCTCTCGGGCGGCACCCCTGACGGGTAGAGAGTATCGGGTTCGGTATCGTGTCGGGCACGGATTTACATATACTACTGTCGGGAATTGTTGTTGGGCACTCATGTCGCGTATCTACACCGGCCGATATCGGCCCTCAGTGTCGTCTGGTACAGTCCTAGGTGAACCGATCCCCTCCCTCTCGGGATGAGGAAGAGCTCACCTAGTGTCACCCGGTATGAGCACTGGGGCACGATATGGTTGCTCTCGCACTTCTCTCACAGATAGCTCAAGTCCCCAACTGTCCGAACTGTGAACTGGCCAGCCGTCCCGACCTATCTTTTCGGCTTCCTGTAGCTGCTATTTATAGTCAGCTGGTTGGTGAGAAGACATGGTGCTCGAAGCGCCACGTAGCTCCCTTATACGCTGGTCGATAGATGTGGACGGCCAATACAGGCATATCTCGGCGCGAGGTGCTGGCTATCGGTCACGTGGTGGGCGGCACGCCTGCCTGTGGGTGGTTGTGTCGCTCGACGAGCTGGGTCGTCGATGCGGCTTTGGCTCCCTGTCGGGTAGAAGGTGTGTCAGCCGGCACGTCCCTTTCGCAAGGCGCCCTTCTCCGCCAAGCATCTTTGTGTCGCCCAGCCCCTGTCGGGCTGGGGTTGTATCGGGCATCAGGAAGGTCGAGAGGGGCCTAGACTTATTGTGGGCCGTAACGGCCTTATTGCACAAATGGGCCAAAATAAGAGGAAAACTCTGCAAAATATGGAAATATTGAATTAAGGGCGTCGTTCGGCCAATTATTGCGAAAGTGCTAATAAAAGAGAGGAAAATAGTAGAAAAGGGCAGTTTTGATAACAGAATAAAGGGCAAAAACATCACAAAATTTGGTGTTATCAGGGCTCTGCATGATATGGTTATACTTGATTAGTTAAGTACATTTCAGTATTCTTTTATCATCAAGAATGATCTCAAGCATTCAAACCCAAAACATGGATATAACATAAAATACTAAATGTAACTAATTCATTTCTCATCAGTTATCAGATAGGTATTAGTTCTCAATCATCTTCTCACTATGGTTTTGGAATCACAGGAGTCAACCCTCAGGTTGTCACAACACTTGCTATCAAATAGCACATAGTCATCTAGTCATTATGACTTTGAATGAAGCAATGCATCCATCACATAATGTAAGTGTCCTCAATGAATAGAACATGATAACCCTTACCTGGCTATGACCGCCTTTTATAATGGACATGCATGGTTTACAAAAAAATGGAACATACATAGATAACAGTATCAACATAATACCCAGAAACCCTTCAATCATGCAATTCTAGGGTTTGGCATTCACCCACTCAAACCAGATTATCACCCCTTCCTATTCACAAGGAATGGAGTTCCTTTAATATATATAACATTCATGAGGTTTCCTGCTCCGAGGTATAACCTAGAATTAGCCCTTCCATGTCATCTCTTCAAAATTAGGGTTTACTATTCACTTACATGACATCCCTTCAAGTTAGGGTTTATTGTATGCTTCATGGTGAATTGAGTTCATGGCATCATTTGTATGAGATTAGCATCCTTGATGTCCTTAAATTAGGTTAAGATTCACCCATTATAATAATTAGGGTTGCCATGATCTTACATAGAAAGAAATATGGATAACTTGTGTATTCTATGCGCTATATTTGAAGTTCATATGCTTTGTGCTCTTTTCATGATTGGACTGTGAAAGAAGGAGAGGAGAGAGGTGAAATGCATGTACTTAGTCATCATTGATCCCATTCAGCAACACTCGTCTTTTATATTGCATTTGTCATTTCTTTTTGTGAAAGTTTGTAGAGAGATTGAGTTAGAGCATACTTGAGGACAAGTATGTTTCAAGTTTGGGGTGGTGATGCAGCCCTATTTTATCGCTTCATCTTGTGTTATTTTGCTCTTCAATCACATCTACACCTGTTAGATTGCATGTCATTCCCCCTAATATGCTTATTTGTATAAAATGCACTTATGGACATCATTTGCATGTTTTTTAGGCATTTGGACCACACTTGATGGAAGAGAGAGAGAAGGAGTGATCCTAGGGTTCCTCTACCCTTGGAGAGGCCCAAAGTGAAGTCCAAGGCTCCCTCAACCTACCCTTAGTGGCCAAAGATCATTTGAAGCAAAGATGTCCAAGAAAATCCAAAGATCCAAGTCAAAGTGCTGCCCCAGGAGTCAGCACGGTCGTGGTACAACAAAACGGCCATGCTAGGTCACTTAGAAATCGACAGGTTCAACTTCCAAATCGAGCAGATGGCAGCACGGCCATGGTGGAACAAAACGGCCGTGCCAGTGACAAACACCCCGGCCGTGCACCACAAAACGGTCGTGGCACAGCAGAGCAAAACGGCCGTGCAACAGTACCACAACCACATCAACCAGGCCCACCACGGCCGTGCCATCCACCACGGCCGTGGCACACTACCTCCACCATGGCCATGTTAACCCACCACGGCCGAGGCCATTTTGACAAAAACCATGTAACTGTGCAATTTAATTCCCACGACCATGCCCCTACACCACGGCTGTGGCCTACCCTGCCCACCACGGTTGTGGTACCCCACCACGGTCGTGCTACTCACATAATCTAGCCATTTTTCCACTGCTTTCCCCATTTTGCCCCTAACTTAACCTAGTGCTTCCCCCACACCTATATATACCTAGGTGGCAGCTGGGGCACGAGGTTAGATACCTTCTACCCCTTTCTAGCTCCCCAAATCGCCACCCACTCCATTCCACTCTATATCCACCTCAAATCCACTCCATTTCACCATTTCCACCACATAACCCCCCATATCTAAGCCTTCCATCCACTTCCCACCATCATTCCACATCATTTCATCCTTGGAGGAGGGAGGAGGACTACCTGCAGCTGCTAGAGTGGAGGATTGCTTCATCTACACCGAGCTCCATGGCTTCTTCTACCTCTTTCTTCTCTCTTTTTGTATTTTCCATTTCTATGAGTAGCTAGGCCCCTTGGGTGGGTTGTTTGGGGGAAAATATGTTACTTTGATACCATGTTGGGGGAAAATGACATGTAAACTTTGTAATTCCATTTGTTAATGATTATGTTCTATTTGCATCTCATTCTCCATGGATTGCTTGTTGATTTGTGTGTGAAATCACTTAGGAATTTAGGCAAATTGCTTATATGTGTGAATTTTGGGATTTGCCCCTAGGTCCAATTCTTGGATCCCTAGGTTGCCTCCCATCTTCCTACATCCTAATCAATCTCCCTAAACCTAAGTGAGAGATCTAAGTAGCTAGATTGGATAATTCTAGTGCAATTAGCATGGAGCCTTCTCAAGGCTAGAATGTGGGGGAATTGGGGTCCAAAACCCTAATTTCACCTCCCCATTACTACCCTCGACCCCTAATTGCCCTAGGAATGTCTAATGTAGAAACCTAGACTTGATTAGACTATAATTGGATTGAACCTAACCCCTAACCCAATTGAGCCTCGTAAGTGTAGTAGGGGGTGTTAGGGACTAGTTCCACTATACACAACCTAGCATATCCATGGCCAGTTAGTAGCTTAGGTTCAGTCATCAGACTCTAACTTGTTGTTTGGTTTGGATAATCTAAATGGAATCATAATGTTCATATGTCACCCCCAACTTAAGTGATAAGTTCATACCCCTAAACAGCCCACACATCTCTTTACTTCTTGAAACCTTAGTTTTGTGCTTGGTTAGCATAATTAGTTCTTTCCTTGCTTAGTTAGCTTCTTTCTTTGCTCTTGTCTTGTTTATGCTAGTGTAGCTCTTTAATTGTTCTTTTGCTTCTCTCTTGCTTGCCTTAGTGCAATTTGCCTTTTCATACCTAGCTTAATCCTTTCTTGCTTGTTTAGCTTTAATCTAGTCTAGGGTTAACATAGATTTCATTCTCGCATTTAATTGCTTGCTTGTTCATCCTTAGTTAACAATCAAAATCAACCTTTAAACCCTTAACCCTAGTCTCTATAGTAGGAACCCAAAAAAACTAACCTAGATCTAGCGCCCCCTCTTTTCCCTGTGGATCGACCCTTTACTTGCCGCCTTCCTATACTACGACACGACCCCGTGCACTTGTGGGTGTAGTGTTTTAGTAAATGTAGGTAGCTAGTTTAGGTTTATAAATTTTAAAAGCAAACCCCCATCCACCATGCATTCCGACCTCGTGGGGCGCATCTATTCAATCGAGTAGTGTGTTAGCACCACTAGCGGAATCGCACCAAGCTTTCTGGCTTGTCACATGCACAAGGCACAACCAAACAAAAGAAAGCAAGTTAGCAAACCAATATACACAAAGAATGCAAAGAGCAATGATGAGGGCAGTAGGAAAAGTCAAAGCAAAACTAACTAGCTAGGCCAAGCGCCTCTAATCCCCGGCAACGACGCCAGAAAGCTTGGTGTGATTCCGCTAGTGGTGCTAACACACTACTCGATTGAATAGATGCGCCCCACGAGGTCAGAATGCATGGTGGATGGGGGTTTTCTTTCAAAATTTATAAACCTAAACTAGCTACCTACGTTTACTAAAACACTACACCCACAAGCACACGGGGTCATGTCGTAGTATAGGAAGGCAGAAAGTAAAGGGTCAATCCACAGGGAAAAGAGGGGGCGCTAGAGCTAGGTTAGTTTTGATGGGTTCCTACTGCAGAGACTAGGGTTAAGGGTTTAAAGGTTGATTTTTATTGTTAACTAAGGATGAACAAGCAAGCAATTAAATGCGAGAATGAATTGTATGTTAACCCTAGACTAGATTAAGGCTAAACAAGCAAGAAAGGATTAAGCTAGGTATGAAAAGGCAAATTGCACTAAGGCAAGCAAGAGAGAAGCAAAAGAACAATTAAAGAGCTACACTAGCATGAACAAGACAAGAGAAAAGAAAGAAGCTAACTAAGCAAGGAAAGAACTAATTATTCTAAACAAGCACAAAACTAAGGTTTCAAGAAGTAAAGAGATGTGTGGGTTGTTTAGGGGTATGAACTTATCACTTAAGTTGGGGGTGACATATGAACATTATGATTCCATTTAGATTATCCAAACCAAACAACAAGTTAGAGTTTAATGACTGAACCTAAGCTACTAACTGGCCATGGACATGCTAGGTTGTGTATAGGGGAACTAGTCCCTAACACCCCCTACTACCCTTACGAGGCTCAATTGGGTTAGGGGTTAGGTTCAATCCAATTAGAGTCTAATGAAGTCTAGGTTTCTAAATTAGACATTCCTAGGGCAATTAGGGGCCGAGGGTAGTAATGGGGAGGTGAAATTAGGGTTTTGGACCCCAATTCCCCCACATTCTAGCCTTGCGAAGGCTCCATGCTAATTGCACTAGAATTATCCAATCTAGCTACTTACATCTCTCACTTAGGTTTAGGGATATTGATTAGGATGTAGGAAGATGGGAGGCAACCTAGGGATCCAAGAATTGGACCTAGGGTCAAATCCCAAAATTCACACATATAAGCAATTTGCCTAAATTCCTAAGTGATTTCACACACAAATCAACAAGCAATCCATGGAGAATGAGATGTAAATAGAACATAATCATTAACAAATTGAATTACAAAGTTTACATGTCATTTTCCCCCAACATGGTATCAAAGTAACATATTTTCCCCCAAACAACCCACCCAAGGGGCCTAACTACTCATAGAAATGGAAAATACAAAAAGAGAGAAGAAAGAGGTAGAAGAAGCCATGGAGCTCGGTGTAGATGAAGCAATCATCCACTCCAGCAGCTGCAGGACATCCTCCTCCCTCCTCCAAGGATGAAATGATGTGGAATGATGGTGGGAAGTGGATGGAAGGCTTAGATATGGGGGGTTTTGTGGTGGAAATGGTGAAATGGAGTGGATTTGAGGTGGATATCGAGTGGAATGGAGTGGGTGGCGATTTGGGGAGCTAGGAAGGGGTAGAAGGTAGCTAACCTCATGCCCCAGCCGCCACCTAGGTATATATAGGTGTGGGGGAAGCACTAGGTTAAGTTAGGGGCAAAATGGGGAAAGCAGTGGAAAAATGGTTGGATTCCGTGAGTAGCACGGCTGTGGTGGGCAGGGTAGGCCACAGTCACGGTGTAGGGGCACGGTCGTGGGAATTAAATTGCACAGTTACAGGGTTTTTGTCAAAACGGCCACGGCCGTGGTGGGTTAACACGTCCGTGGTGGAGGTGGTGTGCCACGGCCGTGGTGGATGGCACGGCCGTGGTGGGCCTGGTTGATGTGGTCATGGTACTGTTGCACGACCGTTTTGCTCTGCTGCGCCACGACCATTTTGTGGTGCACGACCGTGGTGTCTGTCACTGGCACGGACGTTTTGTTCCACCACGATCGTGCTGCCTTCTGCTCGATTTGGAAGTTGAACCTATCGATTTCTAAGTGACCTAGCACGGCCGTTTTGTTGTACCACTATCGTGCTGAGTCCTGGGGCATCACTTTGACTTGGATCTTTGGATTTTCTTGGACATCTTTTCTTCAAATGATCTTTGGCCACTAAGGGTAGGTTGAGGGAGCCTTGGACTTCACTTTGGGCCTCTCCAAGGGCAGAGGAATCCTAGGATCACTCCTTCTCCCTCTCTTCCATCAAGTGTGGTCCAAATGCTTGAAAAACACGCAAATGATGTCCAGAAGTGCATTTTATATAAATAAGCATATTAGGGGGAATGACATGCAATCTAACAGGTGTAGATGTGATTGAAGAGCAAAATAACACAAGATGAAGTGCTAAAATAGGGTTGCATCAGTGGATCATACCCTAATTGTGCACATTCATGTACATTGAAGGTACTGATCTTGCTCCCGTCTGTCCGCTCCCGTCAGCCTGGGCGACTCAGAGGGTGACTAGGGCACGAGTTTTCCAGCTCATGGGAGGGGGCATCGGCGGTGGCCTGCGCAACCCCACTCCCCCCGTGCCTCTTCTAAGCCCGATCGGTGTGGATCGCCTCTGTCTGGTGGTCGTTTCTTCACCCCCTCATGTTCGCTTCTCGCCTCTGCGGCGCTAGTGCTGGGCGTTGTGTCCCTAGAGGTGGCGGGGCTTCTGTGGCCCTTGCCACAACCCCGTTCTGGGCCTCTGGCCGCCATGAAGAGGTTGGTTTTGGTGGGCATCCCCTCAGCTAGAGTGATCGACAAGGTCGGGTTTTCTGTGCAGGGTTTTGCTTGGGAGCTGGTTTTAGAAGTTCATCTGTCTTTGGTCCGCCGTTTATCGGCTTTTTTGTTCCTTTTGCATAAGGAGTGTTGTCCTTCCTCTATGAAGGTGGGGGTTTATCTGGGTTTCCCCAGATTATTCAACCTGGTAAGGGTTCCCCCCCCCTTGTTTAGTGTAGTTCGGTTGTTTGTCTGTTGTGCTCGATGTATTGGTGTAGGTCTGATGGGTCTTCTGGAGATGCAAATTTTTCTTATTCTGGTCATCTAGGTGGTGGTAGTGTCAACTCTACATATTTTACCAGGGATTGTGGTTTGATTCCGCATGAAAGCTGCTTCTATAAGCGCGAATGGGAGGAATCCGTTCTAAAATGTCATACTCGCATCCAATCCTATCTGTTAGAAGGCATTCTCTGGCTCCTGTGGTTACAGAATATGTATGAACCTTTTATCTTTGTAGATGGCGTATGGCTTTTATCAATATAATGGTATGGTTTACCTTCAAAAAAAAATGTACATTGAAGGTACTTTATTCGAATTTCAACTAGTTAAGGGACCTTCTCTCTCCTCTTGACTAAGAGGTGATGATTATGCTACTCTAGATTAGGTTAGAACAAGCCTCCATAGATTATCTTCAGCCAGGTCATCATCATCATGACATTAGGGTTTTGATTAACCAAGGTGTCACCTACTTGAACCCATCAAGGTCACATTGGTATATGCACCACCATCTCTCATCATGGTTCAATCTATTAGTCACTTAGCTCCTTAATGTATTAGGGTACCATTAGGGTTTGGATTATACCACCATTGGACCAATTACACCTTCAAACCATTAAGCAAAAACAGCCCCAACAACCTCCAAATGGTTTCACCTCACAACCTCCAAATGGTCTTGAGACCGTTTGGGGGCGTTGACCATTTGGACAAGGTTGACCACCAAACCGTTTGGACACCAAGACCGCATGGTCACCAAGACCGCATGGATGTGTTGACCGTTTGGATGGGTTGACTTTGAAACCGTTTGAGATGAAATGACCTTGAGATCGTTTGAGCCCAAATGGTCTTGAGACCATTTGGCCCCAAACGGTCTTGAGACCGTTTGGTCCAAATGGGTTCAAAACCGCATGGACCTCCAAAGTGTCTCCAAGGTTATAATCGATTAGGGTTTCTCATGTTGAAGCCTCCAATTGGCCACATTATTGCTAATCACTTATCAATTGAGTTAATTAGGGTTACCCTCAACTAATTGGATATCCAATTGACCCTCAATTACTAACCAATTGGGGTTGAAACCGATTGAATTAGGGTCTATCAATGATTAACCTTCAACATTGACAATTAGGGTTTCAATTGAAGTTGAACCTATCAATTGGCACTCAATTGGGCCCCAACTTGGCCCAAACGGTCTTGAGACCGTTTGAACACCCTCCAAACGGTCTTGAGACCATGTGCCCAAAGTTGGACCAAAATCTAGGTCAAGATGATTCGAGTTGAACCCTAATTAGGTCTAAAATCAGCACTTTTGTTCAATTACTCAATCTACAGTGATTAGGTCATCAATTCATCAAATTTCCTTAACCCTAGACCTCCAAACGGTCTTGAGTTGACACCAAACGGTCTTGAGACCGTTTGGATGAACCCCCAAATGGTCTTGAGACCGTTTGGTCCCTTCAACCCAAGGTTCACCAAAAACTATCATAGAATTCAGCAATTTCAATCGATAGGGTTTAGGGGATTGAAGTGTCTTCAACATGAGATTGGTTTGCAATTGGGCTTCAATCATTTGGGGTTATTTAATTCAATATGTGTACAACATACCTCCAAACGTTCTTCCCTTGGTCAACTCTTCCAAACGTTCTTGGGACCATTTGATTCCAAACGGTCTTGCAAGACCGCATGAAATCAAACGGTTGTGAGACCGTTTGATTTCAAACGGTTTGCAAACCGTTTGGACCAAATGGTCCAAGGTCGTTTGGTAAAGTGACATAGGTATTCACGCCCATTGTCTTCAACCTCAAGACAGGTCAGTTCTCTCCATGAATATGCTTGCAAGAAGGCCAAGAAGTTTGGGGAAGAAGAAGAACTACTACTACAAGTAAGAACAATAAGTATAAGTATTGAGAAAGTAAGAGGTTTAGAGATATAAAACCCACCTTAAGGACGTTCTTAGAGCTCCAAGATTCCAAGATCTCAAGTCTTTAATGGCACCTTGAGCTCCACTGGTCGGCCAAAGACTTTTCTCCAAGAAAAGGTTGGGGAAGGTTGACTAGAACAAGAAACCTAGGCAAGATGACCACAAAGACAACCTTAAGAACTATAATCCTCCATGAAACTGAGCTAGAAGACGATCTCTCCTTACCTTGGAACAAGATGGTCGTTTATTCTAGCTCCCTAGCTCTGCCTTGGATGGACCAAACGAGGTGTGAAAGGAGAGAAATGAAGGGAACATTCTCTTGTTTGCAAGGAAGGTTGTATATATAGCTAGGACAAGTTTCACCAAAAGGACCTCTAGTTTCCTCCATTTCAAATCTAGTTCCTCCCTTTCTTTCTTGCACGTCCCTTCCCCTTTTCTAGGTGGGAAAAATTACTAAAACAAGGGCCCAAAGGTAAAGAAAAGGTCACCTTATCACTAAGGTACACATACTTAGGGTTTCTTACTTAAAGATTGGTGATCTTTTTACAAGGGTTATACATCTTATCTGATTAACTAATGAAGTGCCACATTTCATCAAATCTATTCTAAAAGATATAAATAACTACACAAGATACTCTAGAAGATGTATTTTACAAGTTGTACCCCACATTTTGGGTAAATTGCATTTTATCCCAACATTAGGGTTTCAAGCACCAGGATTGCTCCACAAGCTGCATCTCGATGCCCAAGCTTGGAGAATCCATCATACCTCAACATATTCATCCAAATAATGTCTCATCACCTGAGGAACATCTCAACATGTGAAAATTGCAAGTTAACCCCTCTAATTGGGTAATTTGCACATAGATCCCTGCATTGTAAAACAATACTAAAACTTGTTCAAAAGGGACAGAAAGGTGAAAGCATGTTCCTCAGGAACTTAATTACATGCCAAGGGATAATCACAAAAGTTTAATTACATGTTTAGGCAAAACTTCTAGGGTTAACTTATAACCCAGGTCAGGGATGTTACAAATCATCCACCCCTTACAAGGATTTTGTCCCCGAAATCGATAAGACATATTTAAGAGAAAAGAGCAGGGTATTTCCTCCTCATTTCTTCCTCTAGTTCCCAGGTGGCTTCTTCAACGCCATGATGATTCCAGAGGACTTTCACAAGGCTTATATCTTTCTTCTTTAACTTTTTAATTTTGTTATCAAGGATCGATACTGGTCCTTCCTCGTATGTTACATCATCGTTCAATTCTACCTCCGTAGGTTTTACAACTGAATCGGTTTCCGGGTGACATTTCCTCAACATAGAAATGTGAAACACAGGGTGTAGCTTCTGCAACTCAAGGGGCAACTCTAGTCTATAGGCCTCCTTTCCAATCCGTTTAATGATTGGGTAAGGCCCCGTAAACCTAGGAGCTAACTTCCCTTTCATTCTGAACCTCAGAACTCCTCTCCAAGGCGAGACTTTGAGATACACCCTATCTCCGACCTGGAACTCTAGGGGTCTACGACGTTTATCGACATACGACTTCTGTCTATCCTGTGTAGTCTTAAGTTGTTGTTGGATCACTTTGATCTTCTCTGTAGTCTGCTGCACAAGCTCGGGGCCCAACAACTGATATTCACTAGTTTCATACCAACACACCGGTGATCTACAACGTCTACCATACAAGGCTTCATAAGGTGCCATATCAATGCTACGTTGATAGCTATTGTTATAGGCAAACTCTATCAAGCTCAGGTGTAGGTCCCAACTTCCGGTAAACTGGAGAACACATGCTCTCAACAGGTCCTCCAAGGTTTGTATAATCCTTTCTGACTGTCCATCAGTCTGGGGGTGAAAGGCTGTACTAAACCTTAACTGGGTGCCCAAGGCCTTATGCAGTCGCTCCCAAAAATGACTCGTAAACTGGGGACCTCTATCTGATACTATGGTGACTGGAACTCCGTGCAAACATACTATCTCCTCAACATACAAATGTGCCAACTTCTCAGTAGAATAGGTTGTTTTGACAGGTAAGAAATGTGTTGTCTTTGTCAACCTATCTACAATTACCCAGATGGAATCATGTCCTTTGCTGGTCCTAGGTAGGCCAACTACAAAGTCAATGGTCACATAATCCCACTTCCACCGTGGTATGGGTAAAGGCTACATTGTTCCTGCAGGCTTCTGGTATACAGTTTTAACCTGCTGACACACATGACACCTCAGAACAAACTCTGCAACATCCTTCTTCATCCCTGGCCACCAATACATCTCTTTTAGGTTTCGATACATCTTGGTGCTCCCGGGATGCATAGCATACATCTAAGAATGAGCTTCTTCCAGGACTAACTTCCTTAAGTTAACCACATCTGGTACTATCATCCTCCCATGATAGCAGGCCACCTGATCATCCGAATCATGGAAACCATCTCTTCCTCCATCACCATACTTTGACCTAATCTGCTGAACTGCACTATCAACTAACTATGCCTCCCTAATCTGTTCTCTTAGGGTAGGTTTGATATGCATCTCCGCCAACAACCCGACTAACCATGATACTTTCAACTGTACATTATCTCGTCTTAAGGAGATGAACATATCTCTTCTAGGGCATACCAAGGAGTTTAGATGTGCTCTTTCAGAGGATGGTGTTGCTGACTTTCTACTCAGAGCATATACAACTATATTGGCCTTCCCCGGATGATAATCTATCGTACAATCGTAGTCCTTGATCAACTCCATCCAGCGACGTTGCCTCATGTTTAGTTCATGCTGAGAGAAGATGTACTTAAGATTCTTGTGGTATGTGAAAATATAGAACGTCTCCCCATAAAGGTAGTGTCTCCAGATCTTCAAAGCATGAACTACCGCTGCTAACTCCAGATCATGGATTGGATAATTCTCCTCGTGTTTATTAAGCTGTCGGGAAGCAAAAGAAATCACATACTTATCCTGCATCAGCACACAACCAAGTCCGTTCTTAGAGGCATCATAGAAAACCACATATCCCTTGCCTTGCTCAGGCAGCACTAGCACAGGTGCTCTTGTCAACCTGTCCTTCAACATCTGAAAAGACTGCTGACACTTGTCACTCTAGATAAAGGGAACATCCTTCCGGGTCAACTTCTTCAAGGGTAGGGCTATGGAACTGAAGTTCTTAATGAACCTCCGGTAGTAGCCGGCTAACCCTAGGAAACTATGAACTTTCGTCGGTGTCTTCGGCTGTTCCCACTGTAGAACAGATTCTACCTTTTTGGGGTCAACACGAATTCTCGAAGCAGATATCACATGCCCGAGAAAGGATACCTCCGCCAACCAAAACTCACACTTGCTGAACTTAGCATAAAGCTTATGTTTTCTAAGCAAGGTCATATTTTAGCGAAGGTGATGTTCATGCTGCTGGGCATCCCTACTATAGATCAAGATGTCATCTATAAAGACGACAACACACTGATCGAGGAAGGGTCGGAAGATTCTATTCATGAGTTCCATAAATGCAGTTGGTGCATTAGTTAGTCCAAATGACATAACTGTGAACTCATAGTGACCATACCTTGTCCTGAAGGCAGACTTGGGTATGTCACTGTCCTTAATATGGAGTTGATGATAACCAGACCTCAAGTCTATCTTCAAGAAGATAGATGCACCATGCAACTGGTCAAAGAGATCATCAATCCTCGGCAAAGGGTACTTATTCTTTATTGTTACCTTATTAAGTTGTCTGTAGTCAATGCATAACTGCATCGATCCGTCTTTCTTTTTAACAAATAAAACCGGAGCACCCCAAGGTGAAGTGCTCGGTCGGATGAAACCTTTCTCAAGCAACTCCTGAAGCTATTTCTTGAGTTCTGTCATCTCGGCAGGCGCCATCCTATACGGTGTTTGGGCTATGGGTTGTGTACCTGGGACCAAATTGATTTCAAAATCAATTTCCCGAGGTGGTGGTACACCAGGAAGTTCTTCAGGGAATACGTCTTCAAATTCCCTGACCACAGGAACTTCAGCAAGGGTGGGACTCTCCATGGTAGTATCTACCACATGGGCTAAGAATGCATAACATCCTTGCCTCATCAACTTCTCAGCAACCAAGGCGGACACTAAATAGGTGGGTAGAATCTTTCTCTCTCCTTGCAAGATCCAGGTATCACTACCATCAGCAAACATAGCCTGCTTGGATTCACAATCCAAGACAACCCTATACCTTTCCAAGGTAACCATACTAAGGATTACATCAAATCCTTGCATCTCAAGTGGTATAAGATCCACTTGAATGCGATGATCAGAAAAGGAGAGGATGCAAGGAGAGCATACCTCCCTCAAGACAACAGACCCTCTCAACGGAGTCTCAAGCAACAAACTATCTGTCCTACGATCAACTATCATATTGCAGTCACGAATCACTCTTTGAGTGATAAAGGAGTGTGTAGCACCTGGGTCAATCAAAATAGATACAAAGCTGGATTTAGACATATCAGAATATAAAAGTTCCATCTGACCTGTCACAACCCGCGGATCGAGCACTGCATCAGGAGGATTCATAGCATAGAACCTCGTTGTTGCCTGAGGCTGGGTTGGTGCTGACGACCTGGCTTGGGACGCTTGTCCACGTCCTCTACCTGCTCCTTGGAACTGCCTCCTCTGAGACCCCTTCTGACTCTGCCTCTGAGGCTGTGTCACACTGGCAGCCTTAGACCTGCAGTCCTTCATCAGGTGTCCCACCTTCCCATAGTTGTAGCAGCTTCTATCTTGCTTTGGTCTAGGTGGTCCTGTGACCGACACTGATGCTGAACTGTGAGCCTCCTCAGGAGGTAGACTCCGTCCTCGACCTCTACTCGGGGACCACTATGTCTAGAAACTCGATCTGGGTGGTGGAGGGTTAGGTGTAGAGGATCTAGGCTTCTTAAAGTCTCTAGATGAAGATGCCTGGAACTGCGGGTACCTCTTGTGGGTTTGTCTCTTTTCAACTACCGACCTCTCTATCCTTCAGACTGACTCAACGAAGGTAGCAAACCTCTCCCGGCTCTCTAGAGCAAACACGAGAGTGGATAATTCGATATTCAAGCCTGTCTCAAACCTCCTAATCCTTTATTCTTCGGTGGCATCCATGTGCGGACAGAACCGCAATAGCTCCATGAACTTAGCCTAGTACTCCCTAACGTTCATCATACCCTGTCTCAGACTCTCAAACTGTGATATCTTCTCATCCAGAAAGGTCTTTGGGAAGTACCGATTAACAAACTCCCGGCAAAAGTCTTCCTAAGAAACCTCTACTCCAGTCCTCTTCGCCTCCTCCATGTTCCACCAGTGACCAGCACTTCCTTTGAGAAGATAGACAACATGTCTCACCTTCTCAGCCTCAGGAATGGCTAGGATCCTGAAAGCCTTCTCCAGTTTGGTCAACCATAGATCTGCATCTGCGGGGTCAGCTGTGCCAAAGTATTCGGTTGCTCCGACTCTGCGCAGTCATTTGAACGTATTCTCGATACTTTGTCCCTCATGTTGAACATGTGCTCTAGGTGCAGGCATGGGCATCCTGTCAGTGATACATGTCATGGTAGCCAGAAACTGCCCGAACATAGCTTGCACAGCTGGGTTCGCCATATCGGCAGGGTCAAACTGGGGTGGCGGTACAGGTGGCTCAGGTTAGGGTTGATCCATCTCGGGGCTCCTTGCACCTCCTCGCGGTGCAGCCACGCTACTCTCGCTCTCCGACTCTTCACGTGGCTCATACATCCCTATATATATCTTCTTCTCCTGAGGAGCAAAAGACTCTATTAGATAATAAGGGACACTAAGGACAGACTCGATATCCTAAGTTCTATGTCTCTATAGACTCAGCGAACCTAGAGCTTTGATACCACTTAATTGTGGGCTCTGGTCTCCAAAACACAAGATAAACATGGCGGAAGCGAATCGATTAATCAGCGAAAAGCGGAAAATCACGAAAAATTAAAACCTTTCGAGAAAGGACTTAAGAGAAAAGACACACCATTCATAAAAGTACGATAATCAGATTACATCTATGTTGAGTCAGTTCTTGAGTGAACATATACAACCATATACAACATTTCAAGACTCCAAAAATTCCAAAATCCCAGATCAGACTCCCGGGACCTGAGTGTACAGAGACGACATAAGACTTCTATCTATCAACATGACAGCTAAGGTATCCACCTGAGGCTCACTACTTCCCCTGGTGCTGTTGTTGCTCTCCTGCAGACTGGTTCCTTCATCCACGACGACCACCTAAAAGGTTGAAGCCTACGGGGTGAGACAATTACAAATAATTGTCCCAGCGAGAGTTATAACTCTTCGCCAGAAGCTTGCTAGAAAAAGGTAAATAGTAGCGGCAAGGTAGTTTATCCTGCAAGGCAGACTTAGGAGTATATAAATAGGAATTACTTCTATGCAGTAATATGAAAGACATGTATGTTGAGTAGGCAACATAAACATAATATTTAAGGCAGTATCAAACATTGCTTCTCGTTGTTCAACCTAAGCAATTATACTATTCGGCTGATTACGTTTTACACACAACATTATTCCCTTTGGAGATGAGGTGTACCGCTCAAACTCCAACCGACCACAGTTAAGTCACCTCGGTATCATACAAGGTCATCGAAAGAGCCGGATTCTCATGACCTTCAACTTCCTCAGTCAGGTTGAGGTTCAACATGCAGGACATCTCGTGTCTCTACCACTATAGCTCACCAGGGTACTCTGGTCCTTCGCTATTAGAGTCACAATGGCATTCTGTACTATCTTCACCATCGAAAGATCTCATGTTTATCTTCATCGAGGTGGCATCACAATTTCCTCGGGTGATTCGTGATACATCAACCCGGCATAACACATAGTGTAGTGCTGATGGAGTATTCTCCACATCAACCCCTACACCAAGACGTAAGGATATACGCGTCCATCTCCCACACATACTCAAAAGTATGTGCTCCAGGAGTTCCCTTAGGAAAACTTGTTTCACCATCATTTTACACCTGACAATGATGGATCTATGATCAGGGCTTTACATGATATGGTTATACTTGATTAATTAGGTACATTTCAGTATTCTTTTATCATCAAGAATGATCTCAAGCATTCAAACCCAAAACATGGATATAACAGAAGAATACTAAATGTAACTAATTCATTTCTCATCAGTTATCAGATAGGTATTAGTTCTCAATCATCTTCTCACTATGTTTTGGGAATCACAGGAGTCAACCCTCAGGTTGTCACAGCACTTGCTATCAAATAGCACATAGTCATCTAGTCATCATGACTTTGAATGAAGCAATGCATCCATCACATAATGTAAGTGTCCTCAATGAATAGAACATCATAACCCTTACATGGCTATGACCACCTTTTATAATGGACCTGCATGGTTTACAAAAAAATGGAACATACATAGATAACAGTATCAACACAATACCCAGAAACTCTTCAATCATGCAATTCTAGGGTTTGGCATTCACCCACTCAAACCAGGTTATCACCCCTTCCTATTCACAAGGAATGGAGTTCCTTTAATATATATAACATTCATGAGGTTTCCTGCTCCGAGGTATAACCTAGAATTAGCCCTTCCATGTCATCTCTTCAAAATTAAGGTTTACTATTCACTTACATGACATCCCTTCAAATTAGGGTTTATTGTATGCTTCATGGTGAATTGAGTTCATGGCATCATTTGTATGAGATTAGCATCCTTGATGTCCTAAAATTAGGTTAAGATTCACCCATTATCATAATTAGGGTTGCCATGATCTTACATAGGTGGATCATACCCTAATTGTGCACATTCATGTACATTTTAGGTACTTTATTCAAATTTCAACTAGTTAAGGGACCTTATCTCTCCTCTTGACTAAGCGGTGATGATTATGCTACTCTAGATTAGGTTAGAACAAGCCTCCATAGTTTATCTTGAGCCAGGTCATCATCATCATGACATTAGGGTTTTGATTAACCAAGGTGTCACCTACTTGAACCCATCAAGGGCACATTGGTATATGCACCACCATCTCTCATCATGGTTCAATCTATTAGTCACTTAGCTCCTTAATGTATTAGGGTACCATTAGGGTTTGGATTAGACCACCATTGGACCAATTACACCTTCAAACCATTAAGCAAAAACAGCCCCAACAACCTCCAAACGATTTCACCTCACAACCTCCAAACGGTCTTGAGACCATTTGGGGCGTTGACCGTTTGGACAAGGTTGACCACCAAAATGTTTGGACACCAAGACCGCATGGATGTGTTGACCATTTGGATGGGTTTACGTTGAAACCGTTTGAGATGAAACGACCTTGAGATCGTTTGGATCCAAACGACCTTGAGGTCGTTTGAGCCCAAACGGTCTTGAGCCCATTTGCCCCAAAAGGTCTTGGCCACATCCTTGCTAATCACTTATCAATCGAGTTAATTAGGGTTACCCTCAACTAATTGGATATCCAGTTGACCCTCAATTACTAACCAATTGGGGTTGAAACCAATTAAATTAGGGTCTATCAACGATTAACCTTCAACATTGACAATTAGGGTTTCAATTGATGTTGAACCTATCAATTGGCACTCAATTGGGCCCCAACTTGGACCAGACGGTCTTGAGACCATTTGGACACCCTACAAACGGTATTGAGACCATTTTCCCAAAGTTGGACCAAAATCTAGGTCAAGATGATTCGGGTTGAACCCTAATTAGGTCTAAAATCAGCACTTTTTTTCAATTACTCAATCTATTGTGATTAGGTCATCAATTCATCAAATTGCCTTAACCCTAGACCTCCAAACGGTCTTGGGTTGACACCAAACGGTCTTGAGACCGTTTGGATGAACCCCCAAATGGTCTTGAGACCGTTTGGTCGCTTCAACCGAAGGTTCACCAAAAACTATCATAGAATTCAACAATTTCAATCGATTAGGGTTTAGGGGATTGAACTGCCTTCAACTTGAGATTGGTTTGCAATTGGGCTTCAATCTTTTGGGGTTATTTAATTTATTATGTGTACAACAGACCTCCAAATGGTCTTCCCTTGTTCAACTCTTCCAAACGGTCTTGGGACCGTTTTATTCCAAACGGTCTTGCAAGACCGCATGAAATCAAACGATTGTGAGACCGTTTGATTTCAAACGGTTTGCAAACCGTTTGGACCAAATGGTCCAAGGTCGTTTGGTAAAGTGACATAAGTATTCACACCCATTGTCTTAAACCTCAAGACAGGTTGGTTCTCTCCATGAATATGCTTGCTAGAAGGCTAAGAAGTTTGGGGAAGAACAAGAACTACTACTACAAATATGAACAAGTATAAGTATTGAGAAAGTAAGAGGTTTAGAGATATAAAACCCGCCTTAAGGACGTTCATAGAGCTCCAAGCTTCCAATATCTCAAGTATTTAATGGCACCTTGAGCTCCACTGGTCGGCCAAAGACTTTTCTCCAAGAAAAGGTTGGGGAAGTTTGGCTAGAATAAGAAACCTAGGCAAGATGACCACAAAGACAACCTTAAGAACCATATTCCTCCATGAAACTGAGCTAGAAGATGATCTCTCCTTACCTTGGAACAAGATGGTAGTCTTCTCTATCTCCCTAGCTCTGCCTTGGATGGACCAAATGAGGTATGAAAGGAGAGAAATGAAGGGAACGTGCTCTTGTTTGCAAGGTAGGTTGTATATATAGCTAGGACAAGTTTCACCAAAAGGACCTCTAGTTTCCTCCATTTCTCATCTAGGTCCTCCCTTTATTTCTTGCACGTCCCTCCCCCTTCTCTAGGTGGGAAAACTTACTAAAACAAGGGCCCAAAGGTAAAGAAAAGGTCACCTTATCACTAAGGTACACATACTTAGGGTTTCTTACTTAAAGATTGGTGATCTTTTTACAAGGGTTATACATCTTATCTGATTAACTAATGAAGTGCCACTTTTCATCAAATATATTATAAAAGATATCAAGAACTACACAAGATACTCTAGAAGATGTATTTTACAAGTTGTACCCCACATTTTGGGTAAATTGCATTTTATCCCAACATTAGGGTTTCAAGCACCAGGATTGCTCCACAAGCTGCATATCGATGCCCAAGCTTGGAGAATCCATCATACCTCATCATATTCATACACATAATGTCTCATCACCTGAGGAACATCTCAACATGTGAAAATTTCAAGTTAACCCCTCTAATTGTGTAATTTGCACATAGATCCCTGCATTGTAAAATAATACTAAAACTTGTTCAAAAAGGACAGAAAGGTGAAAGCATGTTCCTCAGGAACTTAATTACATGCCAAGGGATAATCACAAATGTTTAATTACATATTTAGGCAAAACTTCTAGGGTTAACTTATAACCCAGGTCAGGGATGTTACAGTTAGACATGATGTGTACCTTCTCAAGGGGAGTGCTGGTCATTGGTGGACCATGGAAGAGCAGAAGAGGCCTGGTGTGGAGGTTGCATGGGAAGACTTCTGACGGGAATTTATCAATAGATATTTCCCTAAGACATTTATCGACGAGAAAATCTCTTAGTTCGATAGGTTAAGGCAAGGTCCAATGAACATTAGCGAGTACGAGGCTAAGTTCATGGAGCTTTTGCAGTTCTGTCTGCACATGGCGACCACAGATGAAGAGAGGATTAGGCATTTTGAAAAAGGGTTAAATGTTGAGTTGACTACTCTCGTGTCTGCCCTAAAGAATAGAGAAAGGTTTGCTACCTTTGTGGAGTCTGTCAGAAGGGTAGAAAGGTATGTAATAGAGAAGAGACAGACCCAGAACAAGAGGATGTATCTCCAGTTTCAAGGATCTTCATCAAAAGGTTTCAAGAAACCTAGGTTTTCTGCACCTACACCACCACCTAGATCCAACACCCGGATGCAATGGACGTCTAATAGGGGTAGAGGACAAATCCTACCACTAGGAGGAGCTCACAATTCAGCATCTATGTCGGTTACAAGACCACCCAGACCACAACAACTGAACAGAAGTTGTTATATATGTGGAAAGATGGGACATCTGATGAAGGACTGTAGAGCCGGAGAGGTGAGTGTGACTCAACCTCAAAGGTAGAATCAGTAAGGATCTCAAAGGTGACAGTTTCCAGGAGGCGCTAGAGGACGTGGACAAGCGTCCCAAGCTGGGTAATCGACATCTAGTCATCAAGCACTGAATCAACCACATGCGATAGCGAGATTCTATGCGTTGAATCCACCTGATGCAATTATCAACCCTCGAGTTGTAGCAGGTCAGATGGAGGTTTTATTTTCTAGTATGATTACATCTTGCATTGTATCTGTTTTGATTGATCCGGGTGCTACGCACTACTTTATCACTCGAAGAGTGATTCTTGACTGCAATTTGTCTATAAGTCATAGAGCAGATAGTTTGTTGTTAGAAACTCTATTGATGGGGTCTGCTGTGTTGCAGGAAGTATGTTCTCCCTGCATCCTCTTCTTTTCTGAACATCGCATTCAAGTGGATCTTATACCACTTGAGATGCATGGATTTGATATAATCCTGGGGATGGATACCTTAGAAAGGTATAAGGTTGTCTTGGATTGTGAGTCCAAGCATGTCGTGTTTGCTGATGATAGTGATACATGGATCTTTCAAGAAGAGAGAAAGATTCTACCTACCTGTCTTGTGTCATCTATGGTTGCTGAGAAGTTGATGAGGCAAGGATGTTATGCATTCTTGGCCCATGTGGTAGATACTACCATGGATAGTCCTAATCCTACTGAAGTTCCTGTAGTTAGGGAATTTGTAGATGTATTTCCTGAAGAACTTCCAGGTGTGCCACCACCTTGGGAAATTGATTTTGAGATCAATTTTATTCTAGACACACAACCTATAGTACAAACACCATATAGGATGGTGCCTGCCGAGATGGCAGAACTCAAGAAACAACTGTAGGAGTTGCTTGAGAAGGGTTTCATCCAGCCGAGTACTTCACCTTGGGGTGCTCCAGTGCTCTTTGTTAAGAAGAAAGACGGATCAATGCGTCTGTGCATTGATTATAGACAGTTAAATAAAGTAACAATAAAGAACAAGTATCCTCTGCCGAGGATTGATGATCTCTTTGACTAGTTGTGTGGTGCAACTATCTTCTCAAAGATAGACTTGAGTTCGGTATATCACCAACTCCGTATTAAGGATGGTGACATACCTAAGTCTGCCTTTAGGACAAGGTATGGTCACTATGAGTTCACATTTATGCTGTTTGGACTAACTAATGCACTAGCTGCATTTGTGGAACTCATGAACATAATCTTTCAACCTTTTCTCGATCAGTGTGTTGTTGTCTTTATAGATGACATCCTGATCTATAGTAGAGATGCTCAGCAGCATGAACAACATCTTCGTCAGACTCTAACCTTGCTAAGAGAACATAAGTTATACGCTAAGTTTAGCAAGTGTGAATTCTGGTTACCAGAAGTATCTTTCCTTGGACACGTGATATCTGCTTTAGGTATACGTGTTGACCCTAAAAAGGTAGAATATGTTCTACAATGGGAGTAGACGAAGACACCGACAGAGATTTAAAGTTTCTTAGGGTTGGCAGGCTATTATCGGAGGTTCATAAAGAACTTCAGTTCCATAGCCTTACCCTTGACTAAGTTGACCAGGAAGGATGTTCCTTTTACCTGGAGTGATAAGTGTCAACAATCTTTTCAATTGTTGAAGGAGAGGTTGACAAGTGCACCAGTGCTTGTGTTACCTGATCAAGGGAAATGATATATAGTTTTCTATGATGCCTCCAAGAATGGACTTGGATGTGTGTTGATGCAAGATAAATAAGTGATTTCTTTTGCTTCCCGATAGCTTAAGAAACACGAGGAGAATTATCCAACACACGATCTGGAGCTAGCTGATGTAATCCATGCCTTGAAGATCTGGAGACATTATCTTTATGGAGAGACATTCCAGATTTTCACAGACCACAAAAACCTTAAGTATATCTTTTCTCAGCATGAGCTTAACATGATGCAACATCGCTGGATGGAGTTAATCAAGGACTACGATTGTACAATTGATTACCATCCAGGGAAGGCCAATGTGGTTGCAGATGCTTTGAGTAGGAAATCAGCAACACTAGCCTTAGATAGAGCACAACTGAATTCATTAGTGTGCTCAAGCAGAGATATGCTTATCTCCTTAAGATAAGACAATGTACAGTTGAAAGTATCATTGCTAGCTGGGTTGTTAGCTGAGATGCATATAAAACTTACTCTGAGAGAGCAAATCAAGGAGGCACAACAAGTTGATGCTGTAGTTCAACAGATTAGATCGCAGTATGGTAATGAGAAACGAGATGGTTTCCATGACTCAGATGATCAAGTAGCATGTTATCATGGAAGGATGATAGTGTCAGATGTGGATAACTTGAGAAAGTTAGTCCTGGAAGAAGCTCATTCTTTGATGTATGCTATGCATCCAGGAAGCACCAAGATGTATCGAAACTTGAAAGATATGTATTGGTGGCCTGGTTTGAAGAAAGACATTGCTGAGTTTGTTATGTGGTGTCCTGTGTGTCAGCAAGTTAAAGCTGAACACCAGAAGCCTGCAGGAACAATGCAACCTTTACCCATACCACAGTGGAAGTGGGATCATGTAACCATGGACTTTGTTGTTGGCCTACCCAGGACAAGCAAAGGACATGATTCCATTTGGGTAATAGTTGATAGGTTGACAAAGACAACACATTTCCTTCCTGTCAAAATGACCTACTCTGCTGAGAAGCTAGCACAGTTGTATGTTGAAGAGATAGTACGATTTCATGGAGTCCCAGTTACCATCAACTCTGACAGAGGTCCCCAGTTTATGAGTCATTTTTGGGAGCGGCTTCATTAAGCCTTAGGCACACAGTTAAGGTTTAGTACAACCTTTCATCCTCAGACTGATGTACAGTCAGAAAGGATTATACAGACCATAGAAGACTTGCTTAGAGAATGTGTTCTTCAATTTACAGGGAGTTGGGATCTGCACCTAAGCTTGATAGAGTTTGCCTACAATAATAGCTATCAACATAGAATTGACATGGCACCTTATGAAGCTTTGTATGGTAGACGTTGTAGATCACCCTTGTGTTGGTATGAGACTGGTGAATACTAGCTGTTAGGTCCTGATCTTGTGCAGCAGACCACAGAGAAGATTAAAGTAATACAACAACAGATAAAGACTGCACAAGATAGGTGGAAATCTTACACTGATAAACGTCGTAGACCTTTAGAATTCCAGGTTGGAGATAGAGTGTATCTCAAAGTCTCACCTTGGAAAGGAGTCCTTCAATTTGGAAGGAAAGGGAAGTTAGCTCTGAGGTTTATGGGGCCTTATCCAATCATTGAACGGATTGGAAAGGTAGCCTATAAGCTAGAGTTACCACCAGAGTTACAGAGGTTACACCCTGTGTTTCACATTTCCATGCTGAGGAAATGTCATCCTGATACAGAATCAGTTCTGCAACCTGTGGAGGTAGAATTGAATGATGATATATCTTATGAGGAAGGACATGTATCGATCCTTGATAAAAGAATTAAAAAGTTGAAAAAGAAAGACATAAGTCTTGTGAAAGTTCTCTGGATTCATCATGGTGTTGAAGAAGCCACATGGGAACTAGAGGAAGAGATGAGAAGGAAATACCCTGCTCTTTTCTCTTAAATATGTTTTGTTGATATGTTTTGTTGATTTCGGGGACGAAATCCTTGTAAGGGGTGGATAATTTGTAACATCCCTGACTTGGGTTATGAACTAACCCTAGGTGTTTTTATTAAGACATGTGATTATATGCTTTTGGTTATCTTTTGATATGTAATTAAAGCTCATGAGGAACATATATTTCCATTTCTGTCCTTTTTGAACAATGTTGTAATATTGTTTTGATAAAAGTGGACCTATGTGCAAATTACCCAATTAGAGGGGTTAACTTGCAAATTGCACATGAGATGCTCCTCTGATGTTGAGACATCATAAGAATGAATATCATGTGGTGATATGGATTCTCCAAGCTTGGGCACCAAGATATAGCTTGTAGAGCAATCCTTGTGCTTTAAAATCTAGTTTTGGTGTAAAGTGCAATTTACCCAAAACATAGCGTGCAATATGTAAAATATACCCTCTAGAGTATTCCTCATGCAACTTGGCACCAAGTAGAGTAAATAAAATGAGGAGGGCGCCTCATTTGAGTAATCATATAAGAAGGATAACCTTTATAATTAAATAATTTAAGATGTATGCAAAAATGACCCTTTTATGTGTGCAACTTAGTAAAGTGTTTGGTTCCTTTTTCTTTAACCTTGGTTGAAGAGAGGATTTGCATGTGATGAGAAGGGAGGAACATGTCAAAGAAGTGGAGAGGGGCATGGAGGATATGGATGTATAATAGAAGAAATAATTATCATTGCCTTGAAATATACCAAAGTATATAAGTATATCTCTTTTACAAGCAAAGGATCGTTTCCCTTCACTTCCTCTTCTTAACTTCTTGCTTGACCGACTTAGAAGGAGCCCAGGAGCAGAGGAGAACGGCCAAGAAGGTTTGGGTAAGTTCTAATCACCATCTAGCTCGGATTCATGGAGGAAATCTTGCTACAAGGTTGGTTTGCTAGTCTTTCTTACACCAATCTTCTTTCTAGCCATCTTCTCCATCCAATTCTTGAGGAAAGGACCTTGGACGACCTATGGAGCTCAAGCCACCATTACATATACGGAGCTTGGAGCTATAGATCCGATTCTAAGGCAGGTTTTATAACTCTAAACCTTTAACTTTGTTAAGTGCATCTTCTTCTCCTAGAATCATTGCTTGTTCTTCTTCTTTACATACTTCTAAGTGTTCTTGCAACCAAAACCGTGAAGAACAGACCAGGTTCTTGAGGTAGAAGAAGGTGGCGTTAATTCCAAAGTTTCATCCTAATCCAACTTTATCAAACAGTCTCCACCTTGTGCCCAAACGGTTTGCAAAACCGTTTGGAAGCAAACGGTTTCAAAACCGTTTGGTGGCAAATGATTTCACAAGACCGTTTGGAGCAAACGGTCTCCAAGACCGTTTGGATGGGTTGACCAAGCATTGACCATTTGGAGGGCTGTTTTAAATATTATGGACTAATCACCCACCAAGAATCATAATCTAATTCCAAGTAAATCACCAAATGAAGGCACTTTAGTCACCTAAACCCTAATCGGGTCCATTGCTGATTTCAATGAGGCAACCATGTTTACGTTTGGGTTGAGTGGCCCAAACGGTTTCAAAACCATTTGGGAATCACTCAAAAGGTCTCAAGACCATTTGGTGACATCCCAAGACCGTTTGGAGGTCTAGTGTTAAGTGGGTTTGACCAATTGAGGGTCCAATCATATCAAGTTGTTAAGTAATCAAGTGCTGATTTGGTGACCAAACCTAGGGTTCAACCCTTAAGTAAATGACTTGGTTTTTTATGACATCATGGGAAAACGGTCTCAAGACCGTTTGGAAGATGTCCAAACAGTTTCAAAACCATTTGGAGGTCACCCAAGACCGTTTGGAGGTCTAGGGTTGACTATGGTTAAGAGATTAAGGATTGAAAGGCAATAAGTTGAAGTATAATCGATTAGTGACCTAATGATCAAATCTATGGTCCAAACCTTAATAGGTTGAGTTATTTTTTTATGAGAACTTGATCAAACGGTCTTAAGACGGTTTGGAGGAGGTCCAAACAATCCCAAGACCGTTTGGGGTCAGATCATGACCCAATTGAGTGATGGTTCAATGGGTTCAACATCAATTAGGCTCATGTTGATGCATGTTGAAGGATGATCGATTCCCAACCCTAATCCAATTGATCCAAGCCCTAATTGGTGATAAATTGAGGGTCAATTGAATTTCAAATCAGTACAGGTTTGACCTAATTAAACCAATTGATAAGTGGTTAACCATGGCATGAACGATTGAGGGGTTCTACAATGAAAACCCTAACTCAATTGGAAGAGTTGACACACTTTTTGGTCCATGCGGTTTTGAGGTGTTTGGACCAAACGGTCTCAAGACCGTTTGATTCCAAATGGTCTCAAGATTTTTTGGAGCCAAACGGTCTCAAGACCATTTGGAACCAAACGGTTTCAAAACCGTTTGGTGTCATGCGGTTTCAAAACCGTTTGTGGTCATGCGGTTTCAAGGTTGATTTGTTCATGCGGTTTCAAAAGTCAAACTTGGCCAAACGGTCAATGTGCCCAAATGGTCTTCACCTCACCTAGGGCAAACGGTCTTGATTATGTACTTGGCCATGTGTTCTTGAAAGTCAAAGGGTCCAAACGGTCAACAACTCCATGCGGTTTCAAAATCATTTGGAGGTTGAAAGTGCAAAACTGTTTGGGGTCTTTTAAGGTCAAGAATGCTTAATGATTTAAAGTCTTAGATGGTTTAATGATTGATTAATACAAACCCTAATGATACCTAAAGACATTAAGGGAACAAGTATTTAGTTGGTTGATATATGTTATGGTCAATGGTGGACATTACCAAAGTACCCTTGATGGGTTTAAGTAGTTAACACCCCTTGATCAGGCAAACCCCAATGACCATAGTAGTGATGACTTGACTTATGATTCCAAGTTGGTTTGTCTTAATCTAATCAAGAGTAATGTAATCATCAACTCATAGAAGAGGAGAGAGAAGACTCCCTAATATGAATGAGAATCAAGTAATATGCTTCCAACATATATGAGTGCACATAATTAGGGTATGATCCTTCATTGTGAGATCATGGAAACCCTAATCATGGTGATTAATGAATCTTAACCTTATTAAGGACATGAATGAGATTAATCTTCATATAAGATAATGGAATGAACTCAATTCACTATAATGTGAATAGTAAACCCTAAGTTAGGGTAATGATGTAATATGAATAGTAAACCCTAATCTAGGGTGATGTGATGACATGAACAAATGAACCCTAATTCTGAGTTATGCTTTTAAGCATGAAACTCCATGATTAAAGTATGAGATGAGGAATCAATACTCCGAATCAACTAAGGGGTTGAATAACTCTAATTGGATTGAATGAGAATCCTAACCCTAGAAACCAGCTGTGGTATTATGACACGGTCGTGGTGAATCCTTTGTTGCACGACCGTGTAATGAAGCATGGTCGTGGTAGCTTACTCTTACACGACCGTGCAAGATAGCACGGCCGTGGTTTCCTATATATAATTTGAAAAGAACTTGTATTATGGTGATATAGTTACGATGTGCATGTTATTAGTAAATGTTAACCATGCAGGTTTTCATAAAGAGGTGATCATATCCAGGTAAGGGTTATGATGTTATATGCATTGAAAACACTTTATATGCTTTAAGAGTAATGATGTGCTATGTTACCTGGTGAGTGGTAGCATAGGAGCTTGATAGGATGAATGAGCCATGAGAAACATATGCATTTTTATAATCAAAGGTCATACTATTAAAATGACTGGATGATAAGATCTTACTTGGTAACAAGTGTTATGATCATTCAAGGGTTTAAATACCCACATTCTTGAATCACAATGATGAGATGGTTAGGGATTAATATCCCAATGTTAAATGTATGTGATGTGAACTTGATACAAATAGTACTCTTTCTTTATAGCATTTATTTTATTGGTTTATGTTTGAAAACATGCCTGATGCTAAAGAATGCAATAATGTACTTAACTAATCAAATATAATAATATCATGTAGAGCCCTGACCATAGATCCATCATAGTCAGAAAATACATGATGGTGAAATAGGTTTTCCCAAGGGAACTCCTAGAGCACATACTTTTGAGTATGTGGGGGTTATGGACGTGAATATCCTTACGTCCTAATGTTGGATTTGATTGAAGATGTATCATTAATCTCTCAATCCTTCATTATATGTTTATGCCGGGAAGATGTATCACTAATCTCCCGATGATGTTGTTAATGCCACATCGGTGTGAGATAAACAAGAAATCCCTCAATGGCGAAGAGAGTACAGAATGCCACTGTAACTCTAAATAGCGAAGTTGCCAGAATACCCTAGAAAGCTATTATAGCAGAGACACGAGTATCCTGCATGTTGATCCTCACACTGACTGAGGAGTGATGAGGTCATAGGAATCCGTCTCTCCTGATGACCTAGGTATGGTACCGATTGCGATCTAATGATGGTCGGTTGGAGTATGAGAGGTGTAACTCATCTCCTCAGGGAATAAATATGTTTGAAAAAAATAATCAGTCGCATAGCATATTTTCTTAGGTTGAACTACGAGATGCAATGATTGATGATACATTATTTATAGTGCACTAGTTAAGTAACTAGTATACATGTTCTTCATATTCCTTATTGTTATATGTCTTATCATTCAATTAAGTTATAATTGGAATGATTACTTATAAGAATTTTGCTTCACCTAGTTTACACAATGTTAAACATGTTGTTGAATGTTTATAATTCTACTCCTTTATGTTATTCCATTATTGCAATAACAAAGCTTCTGGTGGAGAGTTATAACTCTCACTGGGACAATTATACAATTGCCTCACCCCTGTGGGATTCGACTTTTTAGGTAGACGCTGAGGACGAAGGAACCCATCTGTGGGTGAGTAGTAGCAGCAGCAATCTCAGCGACAGCAGTGATCCTCAGGTGGAGACATTGTCTGTCATGTTATGTAGATAGTATGTCCTATGTGTCGTATCTATACTCTCAAGTCCTAGGAGTCAGTATATCTGAGATTTTGGCATAATGTATCGAGATTTTGTATCTTACCTTGTACACTTAACAAGGTAATTGATGATGTAATTCTTGAGATGTGTTTATTACAGAGATGTAATGATGGATCAATTTGTAAACAACTTATCATGTTTCTTTATGAAAGAAGTTTTTATCATTCGAAGACCTCTTTGCAAAAAGGTTTTAATTTTTAGTGTTTTTTAATAATTCCGCTGCTAATCGCTTCCGCATTCGTTGATCTTGTTTTCGTGATTCGATCGTCTCAGAAATAGCATCAATTGAGGGGGAGTATGAGAACTCCATGCGCATCAATTGAGGGGGAGCATATGAACTCCATTCTATTGAAACCCGTAGGTTTCTCCGAAGTTATGATTTTACTTTAAAGCTTTCAATACATTTATGGTATGGTTTGTCATCTTCAAAAAGGGGGAGAATGTTGACTCAAGGTCAATTAGGTCAATGTTGACTCATGTCTAAATTTACTAAACCCATGTTTTAATGATGACTAACCATTCCACATATTGGTGTGTAATGTCTCTACTTGAGTGATTTCAGATTAGGTATAGGCACACTCCAATTGCCCTAACTTGCACATCTCAAATTGGAGAAAAGACAAGTCAAAGTCATACAAGTGCACGTTTTTGTAATATGATGTAAATCAATTAGAATCATATTGTAAATCACTTGTAATGATTGTATGACTTGTAGTTAAGCTTAGAAAAATATAAGGAGCACTTAGATCGAATGTTAGAGCACTTTAGATGCAACTTTGATAATTGATTACAGTCACTTTGTCGGTCGAGATTCCCAGCCTAAAAACTCGATCGATCATCCTTGATCAATTTTCTGGAGATTGCATCAATCGAGTTGTGTTTACACAGAACTCAACCGATTAAGTAACTGACCATTTCGATTCATAATGGTCAGTCGAGTTTTGTCAGGACAAACTCGACTGATCATTTGAGCATCGGCCTTATCGTTTACTTGATCGGTCGAGTTACCCCTATAGAAACTCGACCGATTGCATTATACGGAAAAGTGCAGAAAAGTGCTTCTAGCCATTGTGGAGTTGCAACAAGTGAAAATATATCTGTTACAAGCCACAAAACGGCTAGTTTTTGGCCCCAAGTGTTCCCAAAGGCTAAGAGGCATCCCCAGCTATAAATAGGACCCCTTGGGCTTCATTCCAATGGGGATCATTCATTGCAAACTCTATGTGAGGTTCCTATACTATAGTTGAGTTCTTCCTACAACCTCCTCTCTCTCTCTAAGCTTAATCACTTGCTACATCCATTAGAGTGAGTAGGAGATTTGTAAGAGAGCTAGTCCTACATGTATATCTTGTGAGGCTCACACTTCCACCACCTCCCCATCTCTCTTTTCAATCATGAAGATGAAGGTTCTCTCTCTTGGATAAGAGAGATGAAGAAGAACAAGGGAAGGCATCCCTTGGGGGAGATCAAGGCTGAAGACTTGGAGCTAGAGTGGGTAAGCCCTTGGCGAAGGCAAAAGTGTAACATCCTTGACCTGGGTTATGTACTAACCCTAGGTGTTTTACCTAATAAAGTTTATTAGATTCTTTCTCTTATCTTTTGAAATGTAATTAAAGCTTTTGAGGAACTTATATTTCAATTTTAGTCCTTTTTGAATTATGTTGAAACATTGTTTTGTTACTTTTGGACTAAAGTGCAAATTACCCAATTTGAGGGGTTAACTTGCAAATTTCACTTGCTAAAACGTTCCTCTGATGTTGAGACATCCTATTAATGAATATGATGTAGTTTTATGGATTCCACAAGCTTGCGCACCAAGATTGAGCTTGTTGGACAATGTATGTGCATTAAAACCATGTTTTGGTGTAATGTGCAATATACCAAAAACCTAGGGTTCCATATGCAAATTACCACTTCAATAAGGTCCCTAATTTTTAGTGACATCATTTAGAGCAAAGAAAATGAGAGGGGCGCCTCATTTGAACTAAGCTGGAGGAGAGAGAATCTTGATATTAAAATAATCAAGATTTAAGCCCAATTGAAACCCTAATTCAATTTAATACAAAAATAAATAAAATAATTGAAGGGGCCTTCAGCCAAAATTAATATGGTTGGATTCATATGTGTGTGGAAATCCTTAATCCTTCAAAGGCATGAGCATATCCTAAGGAGGTGAAATTCCACTCACCATTATTATAAGAAAAAGAAATTTCCACTCAAAAATGGATATTGATATTATAAGGGTTAAGGTGCTTAATTTCTTTTCCCTTTATTCTTGGATAATGAAGATGTTTTACAAGAACATGAATATGGCTTCGTGGCCAAGAAATGGAGGGGTATTTGGTGGAAATTATTTTGGGAATTAAAGGAAATAATCCCATTTTCTCTCTCCTTGGGATTTCCTTGTACATATCCCTTTTTCCACTCACTTAAGGATTTCTTTTCAGATTTCCTTTCTTTATTTGCCTTGGCCGACCCCAAGAGAAGCTCAGTAACAGGAGGAGGACGACCCCAACCTGTTGGTAAGGTTCTTGACCACTTTTCCCCTTGATTCCATGGTGGAAATTTAAAGCAAATCATTATTTCTTCTTAATTCGATCTCCTCTTCAACCCTAGCCAATCTTTTCAACCAAAAGCTTGAGGACGAGCCTAGGGGAAGTTGCAAAAGCTTCATCCACCATTGTTGGCGTGAGCTTGGAGCTTTGGATCTCAATTGGAGGTGGGTTTTATAACTTTAAACACTAACTTTGTTATTGCATTCAATTCCCCATCAAATAATGATCATTTCTCTATTTACAATTATTGATTTGGTTGATTGATGCAATCTCCATGGAAATCACAGCAGGTTTCATGGGTCTAGAGCTTGATTATTATGAAATCATCATAAGCACACACCTCCCCAAATATCCAGACCAAACGGTTTCAATCAAATGTCCAAACGGTTTCATAAACCGTTTGGGAACAAACGGTTTCAAACCGTTTGGAATGAAACGGTTTCACTAAACTGCATAGAAGCAAACGGTTTAAGACCGTTTGGTGATGTTGACCAGGGTTGACCATTTGAGGATTTGTTCATAACGATCTATGTTAATGACCCATCAATTATTATTGATTAACTCCAATTGATTCATGAGTTGAAGGTCCATCAATCACCTAAACCCTAATCGGGCTGAGTGTTGATTTCATAAGTGATTGAGTTTGAAACTTGGGTTGATTGACCCAAACGGTTTCCAAACCGTTTGGGGATCACCCAAACGGTCTCAAGACCATTTGGAGGCCTAGGGTTAAGTATGGTCAAGTGTTTGAAGGTCCAAAGATACCAAATTGAAATACAATTAAGTGCTGATTTGGTGACCAATCCTAGGATCCAAACCTAATTGAATGACATGGTTAATGGTGATATGATGGGAAAACAGTCTCAAGACCGTTTGGAGGTCATCCAAACGATCCCAAGACTGTTTGGGGGTCACCCAAGACCGTTTGTAGGTCTAGGGTTGACTATGGTTAGGTGTTTGAAGATCTAAAGGTACTAAGTTGAAGTGCAATCAAATGCTGATTTGGTGATCTATCCAATGATCCAAACTTTGATTGATTGACTTGGATCTTGATGTTGACATGGTAAAATGGTCTCAAGACCGTTTTGAGGTCATCCAAACGACCTCAAGACCGTTTGGGGTCAGGTCATGTCTAATTTGGATGATGGTCCAATAGTTTTAAAGTAACTAGTTTCACATTGGTTAATGTTGTCATCGATTGCAAACCCTAATCCAATTGATTCAAACCCTAATTGATGATCAATTGAGGGTCAATTGAGGGTCAAATCAGTTGAAGGTTGATCTAATTAACTCAATTGAATTATGGTAATAGGTTCAATTGATGATTGGTTACATGAATTCAATGGTTGAAGGATTCAACATTGGAAACCCTAATTTAATTGGAGTGGTTGAGACCCTTTTTGGTCCTTGTGGTTTTGAGGGGGTTTGGACCAAACAGTCTCAAGACCGTTTGGGACCAAATGATCCCAAACCGTCTAGGTGCATGCGGTTTCAAAACCGGTTGAGTTCATGCGGTTTCCAAAAAGTCAACTTTGGCAAACGATCTTCACCACCTACTTTTCTAAACGGTTTTGAGTATTCACTGAAGACCGTTTGAGGTCTGATTGGTCAAGACCATTTGAAGTCTAAGTGACCAAGATCATTTGGAAGGTAATTAATCAAATTGTATGAACACTTAAAGTGAATAAAGGTCAATGGTTTAAGTGGTCAATTACATGATGTAAATCAATGGTGTTTATAGTAATGGTACCTTTAATGAGATAGGGTGATTAGTACCCTTCAAGTAGCTAAGCCCTAATGATCATGGTGACAATGACATAACCCATGATGTCAATTCTTCTTCAAGATTGAGTTGACTTAGCTCAATCAAGGCTGAAGCAAACATCATCTTGTAGGAGATGACAGAGAAGATTTCCTACATGATTGATAATCAAGTAGTAGACTTCCTATATGAATGAATGTTTAATTAGGGTATCATCATGAAACCCTAATTATGAGGGTTAATGAATCATAACCCTAACTGAGAATATTAATGGAAGTAATCTTACTACATGATGATGGTATGATCTTAATTCATAGTGATGGTATGATAAACCCTAATTCATGGTACTTTGATGATCACTCCTACTTGGGGTGAATAGTAAACCCTAATCTAGGGTGATGTGATATGAATAGAAACCCTAATGGAGGGTGATGACATGAGAAACCCTAATTGGGGGTGATGTCATGAGAAACCCCAATTGGGATGAACAGTAAGTCTAATTATGGTTTACTGAATATGAAACCCTAGTTTTAAGTGATGTTATGTGGAACCCTGATATTATGATATGGTGTAAGTCTCAATCTAGGATGATGCCATGTAATGATACTATGATAGTTGAAACCCTAGTGATGGTATAATAGCCAATATACTAATATGGGGTGTGGCTAATATAATTAAATAAGAAGAGAATGTTATAACCATGAAAGGTAAGGTTGATGAACCATATGAATGATAATGAGGTTATCATAATGAATAAGGGTCTAAGAAACAAGATGATTCTTAGATGATTATACACCTCATTTCTTGCATGTGTAACAACCTATACACCTTACAATGATGAGGACATGAAACCCTTAGGAATGATGTATGCTATACTAAATAATGATGTGGGTAACATCCTAAGGGTTGAAATATCTAAAGTGATGGTTAATAGTTTATCCTATATTCAACACTGCCTAACCATTGGGTAAGTCCACCTTATTAAGGATAGTTGGACAATTCTAATGTATGACCTATGCACCATGTAATGAGAGTAACAAGTTAGTGGGTAAAGTATTAAGAGGGGAAATACCTTAATACAAGGCTAGTTGATTAACTTCGATCTCGTACTAACGTTTGCCTGGTTGAAATGCATTGATTTTGGCTTTTCAAAACAATGGAAGAACCAACCTGGGGGAGGGGAAGTACAACAATGTTGGGGCTTCGACGGGGGTCCGTGGGACAGGGTGGGGGGAGGAGCGAAGCGGAGGGTGGAAGGGGAACAAGTGGGGTAGAGGAATTGGTCGACTCATTGGGCTCATGACCCGAAGACGGCAGGTTCAAATAAGATGGAACTGAGATGAAAGTGATACATCAAGATATGATAGATATCACATTCAACATTTCAGTATAGACATACCTTGATGAACCTCTAATCCAATACTCTTGGTTAAGAAACACATGAAATGTGTATTATGAAATTGTTACAATAAAGATGTAATGAACTCAATATACTTTGATAAATTTTGACCAATATACCTTGAGAATGGGGTAAGCTAATCAATGAGTATAATGTAATCATACCATGACAAGGATGAGAAATGAACTCATACCTTGAGTTGATAATCATTAATGGTATATGATGAGAATATTGATCATAAGCAAATACTAATGATATCTTTAAATACTCCCAGAGGTGTGGAGCAATACATTAGGATTGAACTAATAATGTGAGCATGAAACCCTAATTAATGTAAGATGGGAAACACTAACCCTAATTTTGGGTAAAGGGAATGAAAAGCCCTAATTGACAGATAACCCTAATCCTGATAAAGGATGGGGGTGTTGCTGAAATTTCATATGATGTGACAAATGACTTACATGATTGTTATCATGACTATTAATCATGTAGACATCATGAGATGATGAACATAGCCAGACCTGAGCTATGACATTCATATAAAAAATATGTTGAATGGCCTTATGTGCCTAATGTTGTTGTTGCATACTAAAAGTAACAAAATGTGTATGAACCTTATTAGTTCCATGAATGAGTTGTTGCCTAGTGAAAGGTGACAAAACACTTAATGAGCCTTGTAAGGCATGTAAGATACTTGTATAATAAGTATCATGAATACCTCTATGTGAGGACTTAGAGGTAATAGTTACCTGACAAGTGGTAATAGTGATAATGATGAATTGGGGGTATGAATACCCAAAATGAAAAGTATGATGGTGTTGTTGAGATATGTGAACTTTCAAAGAAAAGAAATGAGGGACTGATATCCCAATGTCTTATCAAGACTGAGAATTGATTAATGAAAATAGTACATGTTTCTTTATAGCATTTTTCTGAATAAGTTATGTTTGAGAACTTGACTGATGCTAAAAGAATATGATAATGTACTTAATTAATCAAGTGAAATCATATCATGTAGAGCCCTGACCATAGATCCATCATCGTCTGTAATAGGTGATGGTGAAATGGGTGCTCCGCGGCAAAACCCAGAATGCATATTTTGAATATTTGGGGGCAATGGGCGACTGTATCCTGACGTCCTAATCAGGGAATTGATAGAAGGTAAACAACAAACCTCTCAATCCTTCATTACTTGCACCGGGATAGATGTATCACGAATCTCCCGAAGATTGGGACAGATGCAGTACACATCTCCCAATAATGTTAATGTCAGATTGATGGAGATAAACATGAAATCTCACGATCGCAAAGAGAGTGCAGCACGCCACTGTAACTCGAATAGTGAAGTTTCCAGTATACCTTGGAAAGCTATATATATAGCAGAGACACAATATGTCCTGCATGTAATCTCGCGTTGACTGAGATATGGGAGGTCTTGGTAGCCGACTCTACCTTTGACCTTATATGGTACCAATTTTGACTTCACAATGGTCGGTTGGAGTATGAGCGGTATACCTCATCTCTTCAGGGCATAAATGTGATTGAAAAATGTAATCAACCATATAGCATGTTTGCTTAAGGATTGAATACAAAAATTCATTGGCTGATGTTATATTTCTTTTGTGCATTCCTAGTCGATAAATGTTATTCATATCTCTTTACATTCAATGCAAGTAGATATGTGAAATTATCAATCTACCATGAGTAGATACAATGCTCTCCTTAGAAAAAGATATTACTTTACTCTGTTAATTTAATGATTAATGTTGCTGTTAATTTATAAGAACTCCTATTCAGTTTTAATTCTATAAATTGCAATAACAATGTTTTGGCGGAGAGTTATATCTCCCACTGGGACAATTTACAATTGTCTCACCCCCATGGGATCCAATGTTTTTAGGTAAACGCAGAAGAAGAAGCAAGAAACCTTTAGCAGAGAAAGAACAGCAGCAGCAGTATCAGGGACAGCAGTGATAACTCAGGTGGAGGCACTGGCTGCCAAGTGTTGTATGGTTAGAAAGTCCAATGTGTCGTCTCTATACTCTCCGGTCCTCAGAGTTTATAGTTAGTGTTTTAATGAATCCATCTGATATTTTAGCTTGATGCCTCGAAGTTATATGTTGTCTATATATTATGCCTTGAGACAGCTGATGTTGTAAATCTTGAGAAGAGATAGTGCAAGACATGTACTTTGAAACAGAATGTAAATGTTATACTTTGGTTCATGAAGAAAAAGATTTCATATGTGTGGATCTCTTTGCAAAAAGTTTTATTTTTAGTGATTTTCAGTAATCTGCTGCATATGATTCGCTTCCGCTTAGTTAATCTTGTGTTTTGTAAGTTGGATGCTACAATTTAGTGGTATCAGAGCTCTAGGTTCGTTGAGTCTACAGAGACAAAGGACTAAGGTAGTAGAGTCTGTTCTAGTATCTTCCAGTGTATCTGATAGTGTCTTCTGCTCATATAGGAGGAGAAGAACTTGAAGATGACTGGGTCACATGAGGAGTATGCTGCAGAAAGCAGTAATGTTGCATCAAGGAGGGATGCAGGGGATCAGAGTAGAGAAGAACATACACCTGCACATCCCCAGTTTGACCTAGCCATGATAGAGAGTCCAGCTTTCCTTGCTATGTTTGAGCAATTTAGTACAACTATGATACACATAGTAGACTGTGCATTAGCAATGCAACCTAGACTACCAATCCCCAATGATGAAGTGTTGAGCTCCAATAGGTTACCTGCTCAGCCTCAACCTATTGGAGCAATGAATAATGATGAAAGAAATAGGATACAATCTGAAACTAGGATATGACATATGTGTAAGAAGCCCCGGACATGTCAGACCTAATTGTCCAGAGAAGGAATATCAAGGAAGAATTGAGAAAAGGCCTATCCAAATCCAGGAACAGAGGCCTGGTAGTTCCAAAAAGAAGAAGACTTTGGTACCACCAGTACAACCGGGGCCTAGTGCACCAAGGCAATGGTTATCTAGAAAAGGTAAAGAACATGTTAGACCACATCAAGAGCTTAGAACTTGTTACTTATGTAGACAGGTAGGACATCTGGTAAGAGATTGCTCAGTCAGAAATGCTAAGATGAATCAACCTCTGAGGCAGAGTCAGCCTGAGGCAATGAATAATCCACGAATCATGACAGGTTAGACAAAATAAATGTCATTCTTATATGTCTTTTTATGATTTCCTAGATTAAAATGAGAATGTAATTGATTGAACATTCCTTGATTAGTCCTATGAGGACTTATATTTTGCATAATAAACATTGTATATGTTTCATGTTGCTCTTACCTCTATGAGAAAAAGATGAGGTATTGAAGAAATGCCTGGATAAAATCCAGTAATGTTAAGTTTTATTTTTGTGATAATATGAAAAGGAAGGAATATGATAGTATAAAAAGTGCATACTACTTAATCTCAATATTTATATACCCTGGCCAGGTATACAACTATTGATGATGAAGTGAGTATGGAAACTCTTAGATTGTTATCTTTTTGATTGCTCTAATCAAGTAGTCATTCTGAGACAATCTAATGAGTATCATGAAATAAGAAATATGGAATGAATAAATGTGTCATATCCTAAACACAAGAAAGAGAAGTCTGAAATAACCTCAGAAGAGCATGTTTGTATGAGGAATTAAAAGTTTAATACTCATAAGATAAGAATAAGAATAAGGGAGATGAACCCTGTTCAATAATGTTGCAAGTATAATAAAGATCTTTCCCATAATGGAGAAAATGGGAAATGTGATGAGATCATGAGATGATCATAAACATGCTAGATAATAATATAGAAAGGGGTAATGATATGTAATTATCCTTATAATTCCTATGCTAGGGCAAGGAATCTAGGATGAAATAAAGAGTAAATGTTTTATGAATAGTTGAAAATACATGAAATAATAAGAGGAATATGATTCCTTGTTCTCTCTCCTTTCCGGGACATGGCAATTAAGTGGGTCATAGGACACTTGATGTGCATAATATAAAGATATTTATGTGATGGATACTTAGAAAGGTATAAATTTATCTTGGACTATGGCTCCAAGGTAAAAATATATGTAACAAATAATGTCCCAAGATGAAAGGAAGATAAAGACGTGATGTGTCTTCAACACATGTGTTAGGTACCAAGGTAAGAAATCATGTATCTAAAGAAATATCATATGGTACATGTTGACTATCTGGAATGGTCAACCAAGAATTCAAATTAATTATGTAAAATGATATGAACATCACTTGTTAGGGGTTTATGCTTTGCATGAACATAACAATTGAAGATATCCTTGAGAAAAGTTCTTGGTTGATATGTAACCTCTTCTTATGGTAAGAAAATGCACAACTAATGAGATAGTTAGTGAATGTAAAAAGGAAAGCTTGTGATGTGTCATTAGGTAAAGTAACACAATTAAAGCATAAAAAGACTTATAGTCCCAAGTGGGTGACAGTATATAATTGTGAACCTTGTATGTGAAATGCTGAATCAACTAAGGAGCATGGGAGTATGTGTTCCATGTGAATCATTCCATGATAAACTTGTGTGAAATAACTTTTTGTTGATCAAAGCTCTATGGTGTCTCTATAATTGTTATTTGATGACATAATGATATGATGCATGAAAAATATTTGTTTCCCTTTATATGGGATTTCGGGGATGAAATCCTTATAAGGGGTGGATAATTTGTAACATCCCTCACCTGGGTTATGTACTAACCCTAGGTGTTTTTACTAATAAAGTTTATTAGATTCTTGCTCTTATATTTTTAAATGTAATTAAAGCTTTTTAGGAACTTATATTTCAGTTTCAATCCTTTTTGAATTATGCTGAAACATTGTTTTGTTACTTTTGGACTAAAGTGCAAATTACCCAAGTTGAGGGGTTAACTTGCAAATTTCACTTGATAAAATTTTTCTATGATGTTGATACATCCTATTAATGAATATGATGTAGTGGTATGGATTCCACAAGCTTGGGCGCCAAGATTGAGCTTGTTGGACAATGTTTGTGCATTAAAACCCTATTTTGGTGTAATGTGCAATTTACCCAAAACCTAGGGTTCAATATGCAAATTACCATTTCAATAAGGTCCCTAATGTTTCTTGACATCATTTAGAGAAAATAAAATGAGAGGGGCGCCTCATTTGAACTAAGTTGGAGAAGAGAGAATCTTGATATTAAAATAATCAAGATTTAAGCCCAATTGAAACCCTAATTCAATTTAATGCAAAAATAAATAAAATAATTGAAGGGGCCTTCAGCTAAAATTAATATGGTTGGATTCAGATGTGTGTGGACATCCTTAATCCTTGCAAAGGCACGAGCATATCCTAAAGAGGTGAAATTCCACTCACCATTATTATAAGAAAAAGAAATTTCCACTCAAAAATGGATATTGATATTATAAGGGTTAAGGTGCTTAATTTCTTTTCCCTTTATTCTTGGATAATGAAGAGGTTTTACAAGAACATGAAGATGGATTCATGGCCAAGAAATGGAGGGGGATTTGGTGGAAATTATTTTGGGAATTAAAGGAAATAATCCCATTTTCTCTCTCCTTGGGATTTCCGTATACATATCCCTTTTTCCACTCACTTAAGGATTTCTTTTCGGATTTCCTTTCTTTCTTTGCCTTGGACAACCCCAAGAGAATCTCAGGAACAGGAGGAGGACGACCCCAACCTGTTGGTAAGGTTCTTGACCTCTTTTCCCCTTGATTCCATGGTGGAAATTGAAAGTAAATCATTGATTTCTTCATAATTCGATCTCCTCTTCAACCCTAGCCAATCTTTTCAACCAAAAGCTTGAGGACGAGCCTAGGGGAAGTTGCAAAAGCTTCATCCACCATTTTTGGCATGAGATTTGAGCTTTGGAGATCAATTGGAGGTGGTTATATAACTTGAAACCCTAACTTTGTTATTGCATTCAATTCCCCATCAAATAATGATCATTTCTCTATTTCCAATTATTGATTTGGTTGATTGATGCAATCTCCATGGAAATCACAGCAGGTTTCGTGGGTCTAGAGCTTGATGATGATGAAATCATCATAAACACACACCTACCCAAGTATATAGACCAAATGGTTTCAATCAAATGTCCAAACGGTTTCACAAACCGTTTGGAATGAAACGGTTTCACTAAACCGCATAGAAGAAAATGGTTTAAGACCGTTTGGTGATGTTGACCAGGGTTGACCATTTGGGGATTTGTTCATAATGATCTATTTTAATGACCCATCAATTATTATTGATAAATTCCAATTGATTCATGAGTTGAAGGTCCATCAATCACCTAAACCCTAATCGGGTTGAGTGCTGATTTCATAAGTGAATGAGTTTGAAACTTGGGTTGATTGACCCAAACGGTTTCAAAACCATTTGGGGATCACCCAAAAGGTATCAAGACCGTTTGTAGGTCACCCAAGACCGTTTGGAGTCCTAGGGTTAAGTATGCTCAACTGTTTGAAGGTCCAAATATACCAAAATGAAATACAATTAAGTGCTGATTTGGTGACCAATCCTAGGATCCAAACCATAATTGAATGACATGGTTAATGATGATATGATGGGCAAACGGTCTCAAGACCGTTTGGAGGTCATAACAATGATCCCAAGACCGTTTGGGGGTCACCCAAGACCGTTTGGAGGTCTAGGGTTGACTATGGTTAGGTGTTTGAAGATCTAAAGGTACTAAGTTGAAGTGCAATCAAATGCTGATTTGGTGATCTGTCCAATGATCCAAACTTTGATTTAATTACTTGGATCTTGATGTTGACATGGGAAAACGGTCTCAAGACCATTTGGAGGTCATCCAAATGACCTCAAGACCGTTTGGGGTCAGGTCATGTCTAATTTGGATGATGGTCCAATAGTTTTAAAGTGACTAGTTTCACATTGGTTAATGTTGAAGGATCATCGATTCCAAACCCTAATCCAATTGATTCAAACCCTAATTGATGATCAATTGAGGGTCAAATCAGTTGAAGGTTGATCTAATTAACTCAATTGAAGTATGGTAATACGTTCAATTGATGATTGGCTCCATGAATTCAATGGTTGAAGGATTCAACATTGGAAACCCTAATTTAATTGGAGTGGTTGAGACCCTTTTTTGTCCTTGCAGTTTTGAGGGGGTTTGGACCAAACGGTCTCAAGACCGTTTGGGACCAAATGGTCCCAAGACCATTTGGGACTCACGACTATTTGGGACCAAACGATCCCAAACCGTTTAGGTGCATGCAGTTTCAAAACCGGTTGAGTTCATGCGGTTTCCAAAAAGTCAACTTTGGCAAACAGTCTTCACCACCTACTTTTCTAAATGGTTTTGAGTATTCACCGAAGACCGTTTGAGGTCTGATTGGTCAATACCATTTAAGGTCTAAGTGACCAAGATCATTTGGAAGGTAATTAATCAAATTGTATGAATACTGAAAGTGAATAAAGGTCAATGGTTTAAGTGGTCAATTACATGATGTAAATCAATGGTGTTTATAGTAATGGTACCTTTAATGAGATAGGGTGATTAGTACCCTTCAAGTAGCTAATCCCTAATGATCATAGTGACAATGACATAACCCATGATGTCAATTCTTCTTCAAGATTGAGTTGACTTAGCTCAATCAAGGCTGAAGCAAACATCATCTTGTAGGAGATGAAAGAGAAGATTTCCTACATGATTGATAATCAAGTAGTAGACTTCTTATATGAATGAATGTTTAATTAGGGTATGATCCTTCATAGTGATATCATGAAACCCTAATTATGAGGGTTAATGAATCATAACCCTAACTAAGAATATTAATGGAATTAATCTTACTACATGATGATGGTATGATCTTAATTCATAGTGACGGTATGATAAACCCTAATTCAGGGTACTTTGATGATCACTCCTACTTGGGGTGAATAGTAAATCCTAATCTAGGGTGATGTTATATGAATAGAAACCCTAATGGAGGGTGATGACATGAGAAACCCTAATTGGGGGTGATGTCATGAGAAACCCCAATTGGGATGAACAGTAAGTCTAATTATGGTTTATTGAATATCATACCCTAGCTTTAAGTGATGTTATGTGGAACCCTGATATTATGATATGGTGTAAGTCTCAATCTAGGATGATGCCATGTAATGATGCTATGATAGGTGAAACCCTAGTGATGGTATAATATCCAATATACTAATATGGGGTGTGGCTAATATAATTAAATAAGAAGAGAATGTTATAACCATGAAAGGTAAGGTTGATGAATCATATGAATGATAATGAGGTTATCATAATGAATAAGGGTATAAGAGACAAGATGATGCTTAGATCATTATACACCTCATTTCTTGCATGTGTAACAACCTATACACCTTACAATGATGAGGACATGAAACCCTTAGGAATGATGTATTCTATACTAAATAATGATGTGGGTAACATCCTAAGGGTTGAAATATCTAAAGTGATGGATAATAGTTTATCCTATATTCAACACTACTTAACCATTGGGTAAGTCCACCTTATTAAGGATAGTTGGACAATTCTAATGTATGACCTATGCACCATGTAATGAGAGTAACAAGTTAGTGGGTAAAGTATTAAGAGGGGAAATACCTTAATACAAGGCTAGTTGATTAACTTAAGTAAGATGGAAATGAGATGAAAGTGATACATCAAGATATGATAGATATCACATTCAGCATTTGAGTATAGACATACCTTGATGAACCTCTAATCCAATACTCTTGGTTAAGAAACACATGAAATGTGTATTATGAAATTGTTACAATAAAGATGTAATGAACTCAATATACTTTCACTACAAGAAAAAGATGATCTCGCTACAATTAGTTTAACTACATATGTTTTATTTATAGCTAAAAGTACTTTTTCTTATAATTTCTAAAAATGTAAGCAAAACAAATATAGTTAATTGTAATAGCTACAAAAAAAACTACATATATGAATTGGCTATAAACTAAAACTCTTCCATACTCATCCCCCAAAACAACCAAAACACTTGAAAATTTAAATTCTTTTTACGTGCACTACTTTTCCCCACCCACCCGTATTGGCGCAATTTCAATCACAATACCCCTGTCATTCCGATAGCGCCCCCCTTTGCATCCTCCTTTCCCATCACGACCTCCGCCTCACTCTCTTCTCCTTCCTCGCCACAACCTGCTAGCTGATCTCCCTTTCTCCCTCTCATCATCTCCACCTCCTCACACACTTATCAATCACGTAATGTTCGCACCCAGCATCACAGACCATTGAGCAGGAGGCTTGATTTCAATTCTATGAGGAAACATAAAGTCGGAGGTGAGGAGCAAGGTCAAATCACACCTATTGAGGTATATTCGGGTAAAATTAGCTACATTATCTACATAGCAGCCCCCCTCCTCAATTTCTGTCATTCAGTTTCTCATACCTGGTATCCATATAGAAGATGAAAATAAAAAGCATATCTCCTCATTCTAGACCCCCTATTCCATGTTGGATATTATTGAGAGCACGAGGAAGAACTGTAGAGTGCTACTTGCTGGAAATCAAAACTAAAGGTGTAAGGAAGAACCATCATAGGCCGACCACATACTCTGATCAGTTATCCTAGATCATCTACCCTATATGATATATGGTTCTCATCTTAGTTTTCATGAGGTGATGATTTTCGAATGGTATGAATCTAAAACTTTTTAGTCTAGAATGTGCCCCCACCAATTGAACTGAGTTGATTATTTTGGTACTCAAATCTTATATTACTAGTAGTATTCCCAAGTACATTTAAAATCAACAATATTCAATTTTAGTTTCAGGTTATATTCATGGTACATTATCATCTAGGATTATCTTTATCCATTTACTATTGCTTTCAGTTGTTCCAATGTAAGATTGAAATATTAGATATTACCATATATCCATCTAGGTTACCACTAAGGGCAGACTTATTTTTGTTGATTATAATTTTTCTTGAATGCCTTTACAGTTTAGTCAATCAACCTGCTTTTAGTTTATCTTCTGGATATATTTTTACAAACAACATTCTTGTACTAGATCTTTTCATTAGGACTAAAACTTTCAATCAACATTCTAGACCTTTGTAGCTGTATCAATTGTGATTCCTGATTCTAGATAGCATAGTAACAATTTGTTTCTCCACACTTCTATTTCTCCATACTTCTATTTTTCCCAACAGTTTCTAAAAATCTACTGCATCAGCAAAATTTCACATCGTATCTACATGCAAGATAATAGTTTCACATAAAAAAAGATATATCTCACATCCATGTTGATTGTGATTTCCTGTTCAAAATAACTATTAATGGCTTATATGTAGATTTGAATAAATGTGAAATACAAGATGCCTTTTTTGTTGGTCAAGTGTTTGGTTATTGATACGCTATCTCCTATGTAATATTTAGAATTCTCCCAACAATTTCTAACAACTAGTCATTCAATGGTGTGCCCTTGTTTGGGGTTTTACTTTCTCACCATTACGATGCTTGAGATTAGACTTTGCTTTTAGCTCTATATTACCCTTTGTATGAGTGTTCTTACCATGCTTAGTGGTCAAAGTACACCACTTCATCTAAAGAGACACATAACACTGTATATATTGGAAATCTTTTTGTTTTTCCTGGATGCCTATGGTTATAATAAGTACATATCAGGTTCTTGCTTATATAAATGTGATTCATTGTATTTTTTCTATCTTGTGCAATCTATATTCATTTGATATTCACAAATTTTAGATAAAAATATATAGTTATAGGAATCTATCAAAGGTGATAGTTCTTACCTTAATCTAAAAGAAATTTTCATGGGATTCATTGCTTGTCTCTCTATAAAGAGCCATGTTCCCATGAAAATAAAATAGATCTGGGCCCTCTCTAAATATAAAATCATTTCTCAAATAAAGAATCTCAAAATTTGCACCAATTTGAACAATATATTCACATTATTTTAGATAACATTTTTGACAATTCACTGATAAGAAAAAGGTAGTAATTCCAACAATGATAATAGCCATTTAAATATTTTCAACAAATTAGCATAGTCGGCATGGAGATACTATAATAGAGAGACGACCTTTTATACTCTGATAAACCCCAACTGCCTTCTTGATTGAACCTTGATATCTTCTTCTATAGAAGGGTCAAGTTGGCCACTTGAATCGTAGTAGAGGGCCTACCTAAATTGTAGAGTAGTTATACAACTAACTGATCCAATGGTTTAGGAAGGGTGCCTTTGTATATAGGGATTGGGGGAGTCATCAATTAGACTTTATCGCATGACATGGGCTACGTGGTCCATGGACTTCCAAGTTCAAACTCTATGTGGAATTTCTGTAGAAATAGATGTGGCCAGCAAACCACCAGCACCACCACCAGTAGTAGCAGTTGGCATCTGGGAAATAGAGTTGTACATCACATGAACTATTTGATAGGAGCTTAATGGAACCTGATTAGTCAATGTGAATATTGATGCCATTACAAACATGTAAATCACTACAGTGGATGGAAATTATACGATGGTAGTAGGTTTTTCTATCTGTCCTTTTTATGTTTGGAAAAATATTTGTATGAGATGGTTTTACTATTTGATTTGATGTTCTGGTAATGTATCAGCTCTACCAGGGTTCTTCTCAATCACATTTCATTTCATGCATTATTAATTGTTAAGTACCGCTTTTCACATGTATTTTGCAAGCAAAATATACAAATTCAATTATCTCAAGATAGTCTTTTTTCAGTTCATGAGTTTGTTGAACCTAAAGGTGATTAGAATCCTTTTATTTGTTAAAGATGTTATGCTATGAGATGATTTTGGCAACTCATTTTTGAAGATCAGGAAATGCATTTCCTCTAGTAGGGTTTCTTCTCATCTACATATTTCATTCCCACTTTCTAGTTTGTGGATGATTTTTGGTCAACTACTTCAACTTATATTCAACCACTTCTCGTCCATTTCTTCCTCTACAAGCCTGCTCCCACAGATTGGTATCCCTTTTCTACTACAATTTTGTTGTCGTTTCTCTTTGTAGAAATAGCTATTGCACCTTTTTGACTTGCTGCAACTGTTATTATGTAGCCTATTGCTTCCCATTTGTTTCTCGTAAATGGTAAGTCTTTTCTTCCTATAATTTTTGGCTGACTTGGGTTTCTAGGGGCTTCTCTTGGGTTCCACGTGGATGCTTTCATTATTTTTGTTTTATCTCTTTCTCTGGAGCCACTATGATGATTTTCCTTGGTTGTTGTGTGCACTGCTTGATTGTTAAATGCAATGTTTGAGTTGAAATATGCCAAGTGGATGATTTGCATGGTCTGAAATCTTAGCCGATGAACTGTAATGAGACAATTGAAGTTCGTGGCGGCCTACTTGGTTGTGTCTGTGATAGAATGGATGCAAATAGTTTGGATTCATATTTTAAAGGATAAGAGGAGTCTCCTCTGATGAGCTCTGTGTTGGATAAGTAATATGATATGTTTCTCCTCACTCAAATCAAGCTAAAAGTTAGAATATGTATCACATGTGTTGCTTGCTGGATTCCTTTTCCTGTTTGGTTGGCCTTCTTTGTTCTATTTCTACTGCAATGTTAAACTATAGAGATAGATCCATGTTAGTGTTGTCATTCTTTGTAGATCTATGCATGCTTGGATCACATTTTTTATGTAAGTGGAACTTATGGGCAGTGTTTGGAAAACTATATGATTAAGTACTTATTGAACCACTTCAGATTCCTCAAGCTTAGATGAGTTACTTAGGGACCTACCCTAGAAAAACTAATGTTGTGGTCAGGTAGTCTGGAAAATGGGGGATGTATATATGGTATTTTGGAGACCAGGGAACCAACACTACTCTTGGCAAGGTTTGGGGGGCTTGTGGTGATGTATAGAAGATAATTACTCTATTTTTTTTATTACATGGAAAACAATATAGACTGGATGTACATTGTATAGGTTGGTACTATATTTTTTTAATGAATGGAAAAAGATATAAATTGCATGCACATCAAATACGTTGTTTTGGTAGTCACCCCACGGTTTTAGTTCTTCTCCTAGTCCTCTCCCCACTGAATCATAGTTTGTCAGTATGGTCAGTCCACTACATGTTTTCTCTCCCTGTTTCTTAGAATACAATTTGTTGGCTTATATTGATAGAATTATATTCATTTGACTTTCTACTTGTATTTTTACTAGAATCCTATAGAATTTGTTTGATGCATTTCCTGCACACCTCCATGATGGTTTAGAGTCTGCAATGTGTTTCTGAAGGCTCTCATATAATCCCTTTAATGAATGAAGGAGATGAACCTAAAGATCATGCATGACAACTAGTAAAATCATGGCTGGAGGGTTATAACTAGAACAGTAAGAATATTCTTCCTAGAAACATACACAACACTTACTTTTTTTTTACTTTATAAACATTCATCATGGCATAACCCACCTACTGATGCATCTAGTATCAAACAAGTTCAATGTTTTTTGCCCGATACATGAAACCTTTGCTCTTGGCTTTGAAAATGCAGGTTGTCTAGTCATTTCCCTCCATTGAATCACCAATTTTGAGTTTACTGGTGTAACATGCCTCTTCTGTGAACATGGCATTTGAGGAGTGATTATCTTCACATATAATGTGATATGAAGTATACATAACACTCCAATGGCTTTGACCTATTCAAAAATATATTTTTTGTGAAATGTGTTGCCTTTGTAACCTAATGAGGAGAGAGTTTGTGGGATTTGACATGGCTCCATGTGAACAATATCTACCCTTCCTTATAGTCAGACTTTTCTTCAATTAAGGAGCGAGAGCAATAAAGTGGTGGTTCCTGAAACAAAAACACATAACTATCTGAATCAGTTGGAACCACTTTCTACATCCAAATCTATTGAGAAACTACCATGTTACTATAATACATTTGCGTTTCCCTCATTTTGAAATGGTATGCAATGGCTCAGAACTGGTAGGATTTTCTTAATGTTTGATACTTCTAGAATGCCATTCATTTTCATTTAAATAATATCCTTAGCATTTGAATAAACTAGGCATTTCCATGAATAATCAGGATTGAGCCTACAATAGTTGCAAAATTGTACTAGTTATCATGTAAAAAGCATGATAACAATGTCAAGCTCTTAACATCTTGTAATTAGGAAGGGATGGTGACATTGATGTAGATACTGGGAAAATGGTAGCAATCCAATTCACAAGAACATAACGGATATCTACTGTAGAATTAATGCCCTCATTAGATCCACCCTCTGATGAGTTGTAGAGCAACCAAGAGAAACTACTAATATAGTGGCCATCCTTGATATATAAGGGTGAATTTACTAGAAAATCGCATAATTTGAACTTTTTAACTCCATCATTGTAGCTTTATTGACCATTGTAGAGTCTTACTAAGGTGTGGTTGACATTGTGACACCGGATATATATCTAATTCCATTAAGTAGGACCTAGCCACAATATGACCCAATATGGGGTAACTTTGATTAACTATTCAAGTCAGTTCAAATATATTAAATTTTAATGCTAGTTTCTGAAAAGGAGGTAAAACTTCCCTTTCTAGTGTTTTGTAAACCTGAGTCATATGAAAGGTTCATGCTAAGGTATCTTGGAAGTCACAACCGTCTGGTCTGGAAACTTCAATTATGAATTTCTCCATGGATGGAGCATATGTGGAGAAGCGACCCCCTATACCCTGTACCCATCTGTTTGAACTATGCAGCCAAGTAATAAAATGGTAAGGTCTCTTTAAATATTTCCATGCCTTTAAAATATTAGCAACCAAGTTTTTATATTGAGATTTTGAATTCAAAAAGTTTGTAGTCCTATAGGTTCAAATAGACTTACTTCCATGAAAAATTTCCAAATTACAATTTAGTGGGCAAGTCTTATACGAAGCTCTTTATCACTGGAACTTGCTTATAATCAGGTTCATATTTAAATCATTCAATTGCATCTCTCTTCTTTGCAAACTTTACATACTTTTTTTTTTTTGAATAATTGTACAGTTGAGACTGTTTTCGTATATATAGGACATCCTGCCACCTTGTATAGGCTTCGAGGATTATGGTGTTCCTACATAAATAATCTGGAGGGAGCTTCTTTGACCTCGTACATAGTTTGGGATGCATACTGACAACACACCATCACTACACAATCAACTATTCTTAAGCTACAATATTTTATCAGGTGTGAACAAGAATCAACTGTGTGCTCCAAGCCTCCAACCATAAACAGACATGTTAATCAATTAGTGGGGATGAAGTTTTCCCTTTAAACTAACCAGAATGTTTCCATGATCTGCATCTGAATCAATTGTTTGATAAGCTCAAGTTCTTCAAACCGATCAACAATCCCAGAAATTCACCCCTTCACAAATACCACCATAAGACCCACGTACAGGTATAACTTAGAAACATTGCTGATAGGATAGTAATATCCTTGTTGTACAATTGACAAAAATTGACTAGTTCTATTTTTCGTCACCAGATATAATGGTATCTATCTTTTCTTTATCAGTGCCTTCATGAGTTCATTTGAGTAGATGTCATCTGAAATTTGTAGATTCTCGCTATTTGGTTCCAGAAGATTTCCTATGTCGGATTGTAAGAGATCTTCAAAAAATGGTATGCCAAAATTTGAATGGTTACTAATGTGGCCACTTTTAGACTGTTCAATTTTCGCTCTTCTTATCAAAATTTCTTGGTTTACTAAAGAAGCATTAATCTGTTCAATTTTCACTCTTCTTGTCAAAATTTCTTGGTTTACTAAAGAAGCGTTAATCTATTGATGTCTCATTGATGAAACAGAAAAATCATCTTTGCTTTGGAAAGAAATTAGATTTTGAGCAGATTGATAATCTCCAGTGAAACTAAGTAGGTTAGATTTGCAATTGTCACTTACATACTTAAGTAGGTTAGAAAATGCAGTTCATAATGACATCAATATGAACAAGTAATAACTCATTGAAAATCTTCCTTAAGTTTATAAGTAGTTGGCTTAGTTAATTCTTGAGAGGTTATAGACTATACACTATTGTAGGCTCGACTTAGGTCTATGCAGATGGGGAGGAAATTCATATGTGAAATCATTCTGAGTAGTGTGCCTGATACCTATTATAACGAAATTACAAAACAAGTTTACATGCTTCGCATGTCACCTTAATCATGCAGCTTTCTTTATGTGGAAAACATGCTATATATTTGCTAAAAAATCTACTGTAAATTTTGTACTTTGAAATCAGCAACTTGAAGTTATGAAATTTTGTTTGTGATTGATACTTCTCCATGCATCTTTTAGAATCACTCTTTAGGAAAGAGTTATGTAGTGTTACGTATGGAGATGCAACTGCATAGAGAATATGCAGTATGTGGGAGCATGTGCAAGTTTCTTATATATGATTTGCTTAGTTGGACGTGCTCAAATTGCCAGTTTGACAAATGGTTGTGTAGCATCATTCAACTGTCAATTTCTTGAGAACAACTCCAGTTTTTTGCCCAAGAGTACTTGGTTTTATCTGACATAGATGTATGTTAACTAGTATCGATATCTCAGATTTCCCAATCGTGTTCCTTGTCTGCAATTGGCACTATAGTTTCCAGACTCAAATTTGTATAGCATTGTGGCATTAGATTAGTCTATATCATCTAGCTTACAGCTAGTATGATAATGCAAACATCAAGATATGTCTCAGACAGTTCCTTATATGAGAAATTACATTGGTTAATTAAGAGTCTTATATATCATGTTATATTGAGTTCCTATTTCTGTCTTAATTTGTCAGTAAACTTTACACTCTAGTCTTTTGTTTATACTAAATTGCGGAACAACTGTATCTTGAGTGGCAATGATGATGTAGCTTATATTTTGGATTTCAGAGTCGGTGTATATGCTCCCCGCCCATCCAATGTCCTATCAAAACTTTGGGAAATGCCGATCCTGAGTTCCTGAGTCATTGATCCTACCTGAACCCCAATCTCTTGGGAATAATTTATTTTCTGCAAGCTTTTAATTTTTTGATAGACAAAGAAGAGGTTCATGACTCAATTTGTTATGATATAATCTCTAAAGATAGGTTCCTCATTATTTTCATTTGGATGGGGTTATCTTGTGATTTGTATATATATACTAACATATGGTTGTTTTGGACATTGATGAGCATAGAATGATCAGAGTGGGGTTTTAGTGGTCCTCTCTATGACCTCTAAATTTTTTGGTTGAGTTTTGGAGTTGCAAACGGGAATGAAATGTGCTTAATGGTCTTTAAGGTCCAAGTTATATGATTCGACATATTGCAGGTGGTGTACTCATGGGATAGGTCTTTAAAGTTCTCAATGTAGGTGTCGTTATCAATGTAATGTTTTAATGGCATGTCTCTTTTTTTGTCTCTCTTTAGAACTAACATTGAGTGAGTACTTCTCACCTTGATCTTCTGCACAAAGGTTAAGAAGTTGTGCTTTATTTTAATATGGAGAAATAAACCATAATAACATTGGTTTGGGATATTCAGGTTGACTGATCTTTACTAGGAATTAGTTCAGCATTAGGTTCAGAATTTTCATTTCTGCAATATTCATTAGGTTGACTAATCTTTTATAACATGGGTTTGGGATATTCAGGTTGAGTGATGTTTACTAGGAATTTGTGCAGCTACAGACTGTCTGATCTTTACTACAAAATTTCTATTCTTCCTTCTTTCTTTGTAAATTCATTTTTATCTGATTGTCTTCTTTTAGATGGCATTGTCTTCTACTACTGAGAAATGTCTTGTGATTAGCATGATCTGCAGTAAACGCAGACCATGTCATTGCCCTACAAGTGACTGTAAGATTAATTTCTTGAGTCTTCTTCAAGCATCTACCTGCATATGAACCAGGTAGGCCAACAATAGGTGTTCTGGGATGATATACAGGGTATTTATTGATGTGAAGGATCATGTGTCTTATGGCATGTTGTTTCTTCATATTTTAGTAGCATCTGCAGGGGATTTGTGATGATAAAAATGTGAACTTACAACTGAACCAACACTGCAGTGTGATGATAACTGGCCTGGTAAGCTCTCAACATGCAACTGCTTAGGGAGCCATGTAAGCAGTTTTTGGATTTCCAAGTGATCTTATTGGTCAAGGAATTGCTATTTGATCCTGCCCATTATGCTTGTATCATCTCACAGGTATGCCATTCGTTGTCCCTAGTGATGTGCTTATGGGATTTCATCTATAGTGTGGTGTTATATGGCTTTCTTTGAAGCTTCCATTGACAGCTGAATAATAAGGGACACAAACCCTGTCCTTCTAACATGCTCTATTCTGATTCATAGGCTCTTTATTGATCTGCAGTTTCTGTTACTAGGTTCTATGTAATTAGTAGTGCAGGTTGTTGATGAGCAAGTGATGGCTGCACAAGAAATTGTGTTGATGAGGCAGTAGGGGTAATGTACTTGCATAGTTTTCTACTTCCTTGTTACCACTTTGGGTTGTATCTAGTAGGACGAGCTTATACACAATTTTCTTTATCACATAACACATGTAAAAGTCGCTTGCTTTTGATCCTTCTTCACATTTGGTGTTCATATCCTTTTAAGTATTTGTGAAGTCATTTTAGAATATATATCTCTATATGCTTCTACTAAGGACTGAATCAACTTTATATGCTGCTACTAGGGATTGAATCAACTCTATATGTTGTTATTAGTGACTGAATCATCTCTATATGCTGCTGCTAGGGACTGAATCATCTCTGTATGTCTTCACCATGGTTGTGGTCTCAAATTTTTACTTTTTCCAAATGCTTCTAGTAGGACTGCAGTTAGGAATGTTTAAACATGATACCACAATGGAGTCGTATGCTTAGGGGCCACAAATATGCAATATTGGTCCCCTACAAAGTAGGGTATCTTCAGTGTGAAAATGACCTGTCTACTGGGCATGAATTTTGAGCAGCTTGACTGGTTGGGCCAATGCTCAAAGCATCTTAAACTTTAGGAATCAATATGGAAGATGAAAGCGCCATCAAAGCTCTGACATTTTACATGGAGCTTATGCTCAATAATGGCTATGATTCTATTGTCCGGTTGTTGCAAGAAGAGGATTACAAGTTTGGAGGTAACATATGAGCCACTCATGTTGATGATCTGGTTGGTTTTTATACATTAGAAGTATTGCAATATAATTGCTACTTGAGGATGAATCTTAGTCTTTTTTGCAGGTGTTAACTACCATCACTGCCAATGATCTTATTCATTGAAACATGGTCTTGTAGATTCCTATAGAACAACAAATCATCCTTCATATCATTTAAATTATAAGATGATCTACACCTCGAGCAGAAGGATCCAAGGTATATGCAAGAGTATAAACACCATGCCAAATCGAGCATTTTTCATGTGTGCCTCCTATAGTTTCTATTTACTGTCATTATGTTGCATAACTTTATGATGACATTCTAACTACATGCTAATTACATGGCAATGCTTTTTTTTGTTGGTTAGGTATAAAATGAAGTGGCAATGTACAAGGATTTGGAAACTCTAGATTAAAGGAACCAAGTGAAACAATTTATTCATTTGGGTCCTGGATTCTTGTGTTCATTTCTGTGCAGAACTAAGTGATCGTGCCTCCCCTCCTATATAGATCAGCAACATTGGAAACCAATGTAAGGAACTGGAATCAGCACTCATGATTCAGCTATCTTCCAACAGAAGAATGGGGGAACCGTTGATAGTCTTTAGAAAATCTTGAAAGGTCTGAACAGGACTTATATTGCATGTCTAAGACTTAAAATGAAGCTTTTGCAGTAGTTTCTTCTATGAAAAGTCAAAAGATGAAGGTATATATTCATTGTGTTCTACTTTGTTTTTTTATTCAAGTAACAACTACTATGTACGTAGTTGAATAGTTTTTTAACATGTTGCTGATATATTTCCCGAGTGTGCTGAATCTAGATGCCTCAAAGAAAGAATTATGTAGGCATCGTGTTCCAAAGATCTCAAAATGCAATCGCATATTTAGGGGGGCTTAAGCTCACATTATAAGGGACACCTGATCCTCAAGATATGTCTGAAAGGTGAAGTACGACTGACATCAATTATATTTAGCAATTTCCTTTACAAACATGAGTCAACTTTCATGTCTTCTTCAGGTTCCGAACTGTATTTAATAGAAAGGGGGTATCAATTTCTGAATTCATGTTGTATCACAGTGTCATGAAGACTCCTATCAACCATCTGATTGTGTTGGCTACCACGTTCGTGCTGGGCTCTGGCTACCACGGGCGTGCTGGCTAGCATGACCGTGCTGGGCTCTAGCTACCATGGGTGTGCTGGCTAGCACACTCATGCTGGGCTCTGGCTAGTACGGGCCTGCTGGCATTCTGGGTCATTTTCTGAAGTTATTGTTAGTTATTTGTTTATATTATGCTAATTATTGTAATTTAGTATGATTATGATTTCTACAAAGCACTACAAATACCATCCTCCATCTGCATAGAAGCAATTTGAAGACTCTTATCTTTTTATTTGAAGGATTTACTTGATTCGATTCATATCTTCTTTTACTGATCATTAGTATCCATTTAAATATTTGCAGTTCACAAATTGTCGTCAGGGCAACTAGACTATATATTGAATTGTAGAAAACTGAAGGCATGAATCCCATAGATACTTTTCATTCACTTCATACTTGTCATTCACTGGTAGAAGAAGGCTTATGTAATAGGTAAGTTATGAGTAGGAAAAACTATGTTTGCTTGTTTCTTTTGTGAGCTATATCTCAAAACTTGTATGTTTCTTTGTAGGTATCCATGGTGGTTCGCACAAAGTGGATTCTATATCAACTTGATTGCACTTGAGATCCACAACATACAAAAGTACAGAATGTATGGATTATGAGAAGAAATGCCAATATGTTCTGATCCAGGGGATTCGCCAACCAAAACTACATACATGAACCTCTACATGACATTGCCAACTGGAAAGGTTGCAACTCTTGTGCTTAGTCCTATGTGTTGAGAGCTTTGGGAGTTGATGAGGACATGTCACATACCTTGTTAGGGATTGGAAGATTCACCACTAAAGCTGAGATTCATAGGGTTGTTGAACTCATTGTGAATTAGGTGAAGGAACTAAGGGAGATGAGCCCTCTTTATATTGTGCTTTGTAGTCTGCAGTGGATAGATGTAGTCAGAAGAAGATATTGTATATATGTGTCTTTTTTCCATGCATATTGTAAAATAGGGGCCAGGTTAATGTCCTCCCCATGTGTACTCATTTTTCAAATATAAATAAAAGTATCATTGGTGACATTGTAAGCAAAACTCGATCTTGAATAAAATTCATCTGTTTTCTTATTGAAAACCACTCTATATTGGCAAGCGACTGACTGGATACACAATGTCTCTCACTACATATGTATGTATAGTACATGGTGTCTTTCACTACACACTAGCTATAATTACAGGTGTAGAAAGTGCTAATTTTTTCTATACATGAACTACAAATACAAATTGTAACCAATGCCATCTCTCCCTACATATCATAGGTACAAATTGAATTGTAGTCATACATTTGTCTATAATTGAAACTACATGTTTATGTGTAAGGACATTTTTACCTACAATTAGGGTTACATATGAATTTGTAGCGAGAGGAATAACTAACTACAACTTTAAAAAATGTAGCCTAAACTATTAGCTACACGGGTATTAGCTATATATTATAAATGTAAGGATAAATGTAGCCAAAGCTTTTAGCTACAAATTTTGGGGTTTTTGCTACAATTTTTTTTGTAGTAAAAGACCAAATTTTTCGTAGTGTTTGATAAATGTTGACCAATATACCTTGAGAATGGGGTAAGCTAATCAATGAGTATAATGTAATCATACCATGACAAGGATGAGAAATGAACTCATACCTTGAATTGATAATCATTAATGGTATATGATGAGAATATTGATCATAAGAAAATACTTATGATATCTTTAAATACTCCCAGAGGTGTGGAGAAATACATTAGGATTGAACTAATTAATGTAAGATGGGAAACACTAACCCTAATTTTGGGTAAAGGGAATGAAAAGCCCTAATTGACAGATAACCCTAATCCTGATAAAGGATGGGGGTGTTGCTGAAATTTCATATGATGTGACAAATGACTTACATGATTGTTATCATGACTATTAATCATGTAGACATCATGAGATGATGAACATAGCCAGACCTGAGCTATGACATTCATATAATAAATATGTTGAATGGCCTTATGTGCCTAATATTGTTGTTGCTTACTTAAAGTAACAAAATGTGTATGAACCTTATGAGTTCCATGAATGAGTTGTTGCCTAGTGAAAGGTGACAAAACACTTAATGATCCTTGTAAGCCATGTAAGATACTTGTATAACAAGTATCATGAATACCTCTGTCTGAGGACTTAGAGGTAATAGTTACCTGACAAGTGGTAACAGTGATAATGATGAATTGGGGGTATCAATACCCAAAATTGATAAGTATGATGGTGTTGTTGAGAGATGTGAACTTTCAAAGAAAAGAAATGAGGGACTGAGATACCAATGTCTTATTAAGACTGAGAATTGATTAATGAAAATAGTACATGTTTCTTTATAGCATTTGTCTGAATAAGTTATGTTTGAGAACTTGACTGATGCTAAAAGAATACGATAATGTACTTAATTAATCAAGTGAAATCATATCATGTAGATCCCTGACCATAGATCCATCATCGTCAGCAATAGGTGATAGTGAAATGGGTGCTCCGCGGCAAAACCCGAAACGTATATTTTGAATATGTGGGGGTAATGGGTGACTGTATCATGATGTCCTAATGAGGGAATTGATAGAAGGTAAACAACAAACCTCTCAATCCTTCATTACTTGCACTGGGATAGATGTATCAGGAATCTCCCAAAGATTGGGACAGATTCATTACACATCTCCCAATAATGTTAATGCCGGATCGATGGAGATAAACATGAAATCTCACGATCGCGAAGAGAGTGCAGCACGCCACTGTAACTCTAATAGTGAAGTTGCTAGTATACCCTCAGAGACACAAGATGTCCTGCATGTAATCTCACGCTGACCGAGATATGGGAGGTCTTGGTAGCCGGCTCTACCTTTGACCTTATATGGTACCGATTTCGACTTCGCAATGTTCGGTTGGAGTATGAGCGGTATACCTCATCTCTTCAGGGCATAAATGTGATTGAAAAATGTAATCAGCTGTATAGCATGTTTGCTTAAGGATTGAATACGAAAATTCATTGGATGATGTTATATTTCTTTTGTGCATCCCTAGTCAATAAATGTTATTCATATCTCTTTACATTCAATGCAAGTAGATATGTGAAATTATGAATCTACCATGAGTAGATACAATGCTCTCCTTAGAAAAAGATATTACTTTATTCTGTTAATTCAATGATTAATGCTGCTATTAATTTATAAGAACTCATATTCAGTTTTAATTCAATAAATTGAAATAACAATGTTTTGGCGAAGAGTTATATCTCCTGCTGGGACAATTTACAATTGTCTCACCCCCGTGGGATCCAATGTTTTTAGGTAAACGCAGAAGAAGAAGCAGGATACCTTTAGCAGAGAAAGAACAGCAGCAGCAGTATCAGGGACAACAGTGATAACTCAGGTGGAGGCACTGGTTGCCAAGTGTTATATAGTTAGAAAGTCCTATGTGTCGTCTCTTTACTCTCAGGTCCTCAGAGTTTATAGTTAGTGTTTTAATGAATCGATCCGAGATTTTGGCTTGATGCCTCGAAGTTATATGTTGTCTATATATTATTCCTTGAGACAACTAATGTTTTAAATCTCGAGAAGAGATAGTGCAAGACATGTACTTTGAAACAAAATGTAAATGTTATACTTTGGTTCTTGAAGAAAGATTTCCTGTGTGTGGATCTCTTTGCAAAAAGTTTTAATTTTTAGTGATTTTCAGTAATCCACTGCAAATGATTCGCTTCTGCTTAGTTAATCTTGTGTTTTGTAAGTTGGATTCCACAAGAAGACTCCTTGCTCAAGTGGGTAAGTCCTTGGTGGAAGCTTCTCCGAGTGAAGGTGAAGTCAAAGGTGGAAGATCCAAGAAGAGTGGGTAGTTCCTGCACGGCTGAAGACTTGTGCAAGAGTAGGTAAGTCCTTGGAAGAAGGCAGAAGACTCCTTGGAAAGTGGGTAAGTCATTGGTAAGGTTGAAGACTCTTAGTATTGGATAGGTAAGTCCTTTGGTTGGTCATGTATTGTAAGTCTTATGAATGAATATAAGAATGCAATGGTTAGGAAATCTTAGAGGTTGACCTCTCTAGGTAAGTGGACAGACACACTTCTAGTTTGAAGTGTGGAACCACTCTAAATAGCTTGTCTATTGTTGTATGTTCAATCTCTCTCATCCTTGCTATGCATGTTTTAGTTGCACTCAAATTACCTATTTAGCCACCTTATCTTGTCATATATCTTGAAGGTTTAATGAGTTTTGTTTAAGTGCTTTCAGCTCTATTCACCCCCCTCTAGAGCATCTAATCACCCATCTAGGATCCAACAGTTTGATGATGGTGGCTCTAGAGAACTTTCACAATATCTATACGCCAATTATTGTGAAGCTTCTTTGTCTTGAAATCAAGGATTTTGACTGGTGTCTCAGCATAAGACAGATCATCTTTCAGCTCAAGAGGCTCATGATTCAGAATGTGACTGGGGTCTTTGACATAAGGCTTCAGATTAGATACATGAAAGACATTATGCACGACACTATACTGAAGTGGCAAAGAAAGACGATAGGCACATTATCCCACCCTTTCAAGGATCTCAAAGGGTCCCACATAACGAGGATTGAGCTTTCCCTTATTCTTGGCCAAAGCTCGAATGGGTCGGATTTTCAGAAAGACATGATAACCTTCCTTGAACTTCCGTTCCTGTCGGGGAGCATCTGCATATGATTTCTTCCTATCTTGTGATCGCTTCATCCTTTGCCTAATTAGTGCAACTTTATCTACATACAGCTGCATTTCCTTAGATTTCATCAAGGTGTGTTCTCTGACGTCATCCCAATGTAATGGAGATTTGCACGGTCGACCATAGAGAGCTTCATATGGTGGCATCCCAATACTCGCCTGATATATATTATTATAGGCGAACTCAACTAGAGGCAAGTAATGGTCCCATGAGCCTTCCCAGTCAAGCACACATGCTCGTAGAAGATCCTCCAGAATTTGCACTGTTCGTTCTGACTGTCCATCTGTCTGCGGATGGTAGGCTGTACTGAAATTTAGTTTGGTGCCCAACTCCTCTTGAACCTTCTTCCATAGCTTTGAGGTGAACTTCGGGTCCTGGTCCAAGACAATGCACGCTGGAACTCCATGCAAACATACAATCTCCCGTATATAAAGGTCGGCCAACTCAGAGACTTTCTTCGTAGTCTTCACAGGGAGGAAATGAGCTGACTTGGTGAGACGATCCACGATGACCCATGCAGCATCGTATCCCTTCCTGGTTCTGGGTAGCCCTACCACGAAATCCATGGTGATGTGTTCCCATTTCCATTCCGGAATTTCAAGGGGTTGTAGTAGACCGCCTGGTCTCTGGTGCTCGGCCTTGATCATCTGGCATGTTAGACATCTGTACACGAATTCAGCAATATCACACTTCATGCCTCTCTACCAGAACTGACGTTGTAGGTCTATGTACATCTTCGTCATGCCAGGATGGACTATGTACTTTGACCCATGTGCCTCACTGAGAATCTTTGTCTTTTCAGCTGACCACTCTAGAACCCACATACGGTTCTTGTATCAAATACCACCATTAAGACCCACCGACAGATGTTATTGAGGCTTATCCAGGAGAGAGCAGAGCTCTGCAAGCTCAGGACTAGCTTTTTGTGCCTCTAGAAGTTCAGAATGTAGGTTGGATGTGATAGAGATGTTATTGACATTCATACGATCAGCTAGGAATTGTGGACTCTAGCTTGCTAGGTCCTCCATGTTCCTCCATTTGGATACAGACACAAATGCGCACATAGTTCTTTTCCTGCTAAGAGCATCTACAACTACATTGGCCTTGCCTGGATGGTAGCCAATGGTGAAGTCATAGTCTTTCAGGTACTCGATCCACCGTCGTTACCGCAGATTCAGATCCTTTTGCGTAAGAATGTACTTGAGGCTTTTGTGGTTTGTGAAGATATCAAATGTTGCCCTGTACAATTAGTGCCTCCAGATTTTGAGAGCATGGATGATAGCAGCTAACTCCAAATCATGTGTAGGATAATCCATCTCGTTGGGTTTTAGCTGTCTGGAAGCGAAGGCCACTACTTTCCCGTTCTACTGTAGGACACACCCTAGTCCATGTCGGGAAGCATCGGTGAATATCATGAATTCTTCATTGTCGGATGGTAGAATAAGGACAGGTACTGACGTCAACTTTTGCTTGAGCTCTTGGAAGCTAGACTGACAAGCAGCTGACGAGATGAAATGCTCGTCCTTTCGAGTCAGCTTGGTCAGAGGCAGTGCAACTTTAGAAAAGTTTGGGATGAAACGGCGATAATATCCAGCCAGACCCAAGAAACTATGGATTACAGAATGATTCCAGGGAGGTTGCCAATCAAGTATAGCAGAGACTTTGGTGGGATCGACAGATATATTACCCCCAGAGATGACATGACCAAGAAACATAACTTTATCAATCCAGAATTCACATTTAGAAAGCTTAACATAGAATTTCTGGGCTCGAAGAATCTCAAGGACAAACTTCAAATGCTCTCGATGTTTCTCCATTGAATCAGAATAGATCAGAATATTATCAATGAAGACGACCACAAACTCATCAAGATAAGGTTGGAAGACTTTGCTCATCAAGTTCATGAATACTCCAGGTGCGTTGGTCAACCCGAACGACATCACCAGAAATTTGTAGTACCCATAACGAGTTCGAAAAGCAGTCTTAGATATATCTGAATCCTTGACCTTAAGTTGATGGTAGCCAGAACGAAGATCAATTTTGGAGAAGACTTTAGCAGTACAAAGTTGGTCAAAGAGGTCATCAATAAGAGGGAGAGGATACTTATTTTTAATGGTAGCTTGGTTCAACATGTGATAGTCAAAACACATCCTCATTTAACCATCTTTCTTTTTAACAAAAAGGACAGGTACACCCCAAGGGGAAACACTAGGGTGGATAAAACCCTTATCAAGAAGTTCTTGTAATTGTTTCTTCAACTCCATAAGCTCAGCAGGTGCCATCCTATACGGTGCCCTAGAAATCAGAGTGGTTTCAGGAAGAAGGTCTATGGAGAACTCAATGTCTCTATTTGGCGGCAGCCCAGGAAGCTCCTCCGTAAATACGTCTTGGAAATCACGTACCACCTCCAGTCTTTCTACAGGCCCATTGTCAAGACTGGTCTCTGAGACAAATGTGAGGAAGACTTTACATCCTTTAGATATGAGATTTTTAGCTTTAAGAGAGGAAATTATTACATTATTACAGAATTCGCTTCCCCGAGGGATCACCAAAGGAGAGGAATGGGGATGAGAGAGAACTACCATCTTATTTCTACAGTCAATGTGAGCATCGTACGTGTATAGCCAATCCATACCAAGAATAATATCAAAGTCTTTCATGGTTAAGAGAATGAATTCAAAGGGCATGTCATGATTTTCAAATTTTTGAGGGAGGACATCAGTTTTCTACAATGTAGTGAATATTTTTCCACTAGGAGTTGACACATCCAGAATATAACCCAAGTCCCTTATATGTAAGTGCAACATTGAGGCCATATTTCAAGAAATGGATGTATTTGTGGATCCCGAGTCAAACAATGCTTTAACAGGATGTCCATTCAAGAAAACAATGCCTACACAGGATAATTACATTTTAAATAATTGAAGGCATTGAACAAGATATTAGATATATGAAAAGATTTAAGGTTACCTTCGACAAGCTAGTTCGGATTTTCCCTAGCATCTTCTGTTGTCATAAAATCATCAACATGACTAAAAAAATATTAAAAGAAGAAAATAATTAGGAACAAACTAAAATGTTTTCTGATTTGACGCTACTCAAGCCGACTTGTTCAGTTGCTATGCGACGGTGGAATTTTTTTCTAGTTTTGTTGGTTTGTGGCTTTGAAGGTTACTCTCATGTGTATAGGCAGAAGTTCCTCCATTGACGAAGTACGGCCGACGATGCTTTCTCTATACGAGATTATATTTTATAAAATCAAAGCACTTGTTTTTGTTTAGCTATAGGAGAACACACTTCAGAAGATATTAGAAAATCAAAAGGCATTTTCGGTTTGATTCCCCACTTGGTCCATCAATAAGTACCGATACATAGTCCCCATGTTTCCGGTTCGACTTAAAAAATAACTGACGTAAACTATATCTATGTGGAGAGATCATATTAGTTGGAACAGGGAGGAAACAAGATCAAGGAAATAGGGAATCTGAACCCAAGGTATACATCGAAGGTTGGATCCCTATTATCATTTATGTGGAATGTGGTTTATAAGAGAGTGATTCTCGATACTACAGATCATTGTAGGAAAATATGTAAAATGTTATATATATATATATATATATATATATATATATATATATATATATATATATATATATATATAAGTAGTAGAATGTGAAGAAAATACTTACCACAATGTTATTTAAATTATACAAAAAGAATGAGATAAACTCTAAAGGGAGATATAAAGGTAAAGGAACCAATTACTTAAGTGTGTTACACTAATTTAAGGAATGATATAACGAGTGAATAAATATTAATAATTGATGAGACAATTTAAAATGAGAAACGTCCCAATAGGACCTTCTACATATGAATTCCCCTCTCGATCATCATCGTCAACCTATCTTATTTCCTTCTAATGGTAGTAGTAATGCCATCTTTAATTCTATTTTTTCTACTTGTATTTAATCTAGTTTATTTCCTATTAGAGGAGGGCATGTTAAATAGATGATGCCCTGAATTTTCCTTTAAAATGAAAAGGATTAGAAATGATGAAACTTGGAATGTCTATGAAGCATGATTAATAGTAATACAAGAAACAAAAAAAATGGACCAACCCCAAATTAAGGTAGTTTCGGATGGGGCCAATTCACATCGGGCAGTTACTGGGTTCTGTTACTTCTGTAGCTCAATGAATTTTTAGGTCAGGTCGGCCTTCGGACAAAATTCGGCGATAAGAGGGCACCTGCTCTCCCAGACCCTAGAAGAATTAATATTTTTTTAATTAGAGATACTATTTGTCCATCACCAAAATAGAAGCTTTTTTTTATAAAGGTCATTTCATTAAAGATAAGGAACCATACAAATGCAAGCTAACACCTACATTTACAAGTTTTTCACTACTGATGTAGCTAGAAAGTATAAAAAAACAGCAAAAAGATAGAAAATAGTTCATGGGGGAGGCACCCCTTAACATGCCCCATAGATGTTCAGCCAAGAAAAAAGCTCATGATTTTGTAAAAATCCTAGAGGTAGGATTTGAGCATACTTGTTCCAGTTTCTTCATCGAGCATTTCCTTGAGCTGAAAAAGATAGGTTGCTTCCGATTTACTAGCATCAGACTCCACTATTTCCACCACCTCCTCCGATTCTTGGTGACCTGCAAAGATGCATGATATTAAGATCTGACATTATTGTACTTATGATGGTGTTTTTGGGCTTGTTTTTGTCGTTGAATCTTCTATTGTTTCTCTCAATCCAAATATTCCAGAGAATTGTTACAAGGTAATCATCATCCAAGAGTTGGGGGTTGTTTCTGCGGGGGGATAGGGTGGTTGGTATTTTAATTATATCTTAGCGAGGGCGTCTGAGAATCGGGAAGTGATTGATGATTTCCTTGTAAAATGGGCAGTGGTTGAATATGTGATCCACTATTTCTTCATGTCTCATGCAAAGAGAGCATCTAGATGGTCCGGGAAAATCTCTTTTTTTGAGATTTTGGTCAGTAAGTAGCTTGTTTTTTAGAAGTAGCCATAGGAAGATTTTGGTTTTTTGTGGCCATCTTTTTTTCCATATGGTGGACCAAGGTGGAGTGATTCCTCTAAAGAGGAGGAAAGAATATGCATCTTTTGGTGTGTATTTGGGTCCCCATATCCATGTTATTCTTCTTGAAGAATTATTTCGAGTTCAGGGATGATGTTGGTGAGTTCCAACTGATCTAGATGTGCTCTTATCCATTGCTTGAGGGAGTTTGTTTTGTTGCTGGTAAGGAGGCCAAGATCTTTGGCCGTGGTAATTTTTGATAGTTTCTTTGGGATGGACCAGTTGATGTGCCTATTTTTTATGTTGTTATTTTTATACCAAGGATCGAACCAAAAAGAAATTTTGTTGTGGGAGTGTGGTGGGGTACTGATGATTTGTTTAATAAGGTAAATTCTCTTGTTAATGTACTTCCAGAGCGGTGAGGCTATACTTTGTTTTATCTTGTGCCAGGGGGGGAATTTTTTATAGTATTTTTCAGAGATCAGGTTGTACCATATTTTGTTTTTGTTATTTGCCAAATTATTGATGATTTTTGTTATCAAGCAGAAGGCATGGTGCTCTAAGTTTATCATTCCCCATCCACCTTGGTTTGTTGGGGCAGTGATGGTTTCCCAATTAACAAGATGGATATGTCTTCCTACTTGAGAGGATTTTTGGTGATTGTTCCAGAGGAAGTTTCTTCTAATTTTGTCTATGGTGCTTTTGGTTTTGGAGGGTAAGGGAATACAGCTGAGATAATGGGTGGTGATTGTGGTTATAGAGCTATTGAGGAGGGTGAGTCTGCCAGCTAGGTTTAGAAAATTGTTTGATCATGATGAGAGTTTGTTTTGGATTTTTTCAATGATTGGTAGCCAGGTCGTGTGTGAGATGTTTAGAGGGGTGATGGGGAGACCCAGATAGCTGATCGGGAAGTTTTCGATCTTACATCTGAGGAGGATTTTGTATTTTTGCATCTTTTGTTGATCTAAATGGACTCCAAAGATGGAGGATTTATGGAGGTTGATTTTAAGGCCTGAGATGTAAGAGAAAACTACGATGATTCTGATGGTGTTGATGACAAATTTGTGTTCTGGTGTAATAAGGATGATGGTATCATCAACAAATTGTATGATATTTTCATGACATTCAGTTGGTGTTGTTATCAAACCCCCTGAAACTCCCATTTTAATCATATTTGTGAGGATGGTGGTGACTAAGATTATAAGATATGGGGAGAGAGGATCCCCCTGTCTAAGTCCATTTGAGTTTTTTAAGTATCCAAAGGGTGTTCCATTGATTATAGTGGAGAAGCTATTTGTGGAGAGACACGCATGAATCCATGTGATCCATTTGTCAGGAAACCCAAAGCCTCTAAGAGATTCAATGAGGTAGTCCCAATTTAGATAGTCAAAAGCTTTTTCAAAATCTAGTTTGATAGCTAAAATAGGGGTTTTGTTTTTATGACAGAAGTGGATCGTTTCAATGACAATAAGGTAAGAATCTTGTATACTTCTCCCTTTAAGGAAGACATTCTGATTTAGGGGGTGATGTGGTTGATGTGTGGTTTAAGTCGGTTTGCCAAGTTTTTGCTATGATTTTGTATGAAGTGTTGATGAGACTGATAGGTCTGGATTGAGATATGAGGTCAGGTTGTTTGATGTTTTTGATGAGGGAAATGAAAGTTTTGTTTAGGTGTTTGAAGAGGTTGTGGGGATCATTACAGATGTGGAGGGCCTGAAGAAAAGCAAGGAAGTCTATTATGTAGTGATTCCAATTTGCAAGGTATAATTATACATTTAGACCATTAGGCTCAGGTGATTTGTTGAGTCCAAGTGATTTGATTGCAAGGTCGAGTTCTTCCAGGATAAAAAGTTTGGTTAGAGATTGAGATTTTGAAATTTTTCTATGGCAAAGGGAAGACCAGTTTAGGTTCTTCAGGCAAGAAGGAATATGTTTTGTGTTGAAAATCTTTGAGAAGTGTTGAACAATGTGGGTGGTGATCGCATGTTTGTTTTTTGTGATAGTTCCATTTATATTGAGGTAGGTTATTGCATTCTTTATGTGGTTGTTGTTGCAGATCTTATGAAAAAATTTGGTGTTTTTATCTCCGTCTTTTTCCCAGGTGATTTTTGCTCTTTGTCTCCATTTAAGGTTAAGGAAGTTTTTGATGTGTTCAAGGTCAGCCTTTATAAAAATAACGAGAGCAGGATCCGTAGAAGGGTCCTTGTCCACAAAGAGAAATTGTTGTTCAAGGTTAGCAAGGGTGCTTGTGAGGCTATGGGGGTTTTGGAGGGACCAGTTTTTGAAGAAAGTTTTGATTTTCTTGGTGTTATGTTGGATGTGAAGGCTAAGATTTGTGGTGTTAGGTGTGGCAAGATCCCAATGTTCGGAGTAAGAGTTTGAGAGGTTTGGGATGGTGAGCCAAAAGTTGTCAAAGCGGAAGGGTCTAGACCCCCATGATACTGAAGTTGTGTCAAGAATGATAGAGAAGTGGTCGGATATGGCTCTGTGGGCAATGTTGACAATAGCTAGTGGGTAGTGGTCTTCCCAACTTGATGAGAAAATGAAGTGGTCTAATCTTGCATAAGAGAGGTTTCTAGACCAAGTATAAGCAGCATTGGAGGGAAGAAGATCAATCATGTTGAAAGATTTAAGAAGATTTGTGAATTATTTGTCAGTAGATGAGAGGAGATTCGAAGAGCAAGAGGGGTTATATCTGTCCGAGGTTTGGGTGATGAGGTTAAAATCACCACCCAGTAACCAAGGATTATTTTATTGGGAATTCATGGAGGCAGATAGTTTGGAGAGAAAAGTAGATTTGTTGTATCCTGGTTCCCCATAAACTCCAGTAAAAGCCCATATGAAGCCATCTGATAGATTTTTGAAGGTGAGAGTGATGGTGAAGTTTTTGCTTTCCTTATTTGTAAGGGTGAGAATGTTTTTTTTGTATCCAACCAGAAGTCCACCTTTAAAGCCCAAGGGGGGTATTTGAACCCAGTCTGTGATCTTATTTCCACCTATGGTTTTGAGAGCGAATGGAGTTAGATATGTTTTGGTTTCTTGAATAGTAATAATATCATTATTGTTTTAATAAATGTGGTATCTTATTTCTTTTCTTCTTTTGAGATTTTCAGCTCCACAAACGTTCCAAGATGTTATTTTCATTTTGAAGGTTTATGGACAACTCAAGATCTAATGGGACCCAACAATACTGCAGATTAAAAGATGCTCAGGTGTTGGAGGTCCTTGGTGGCACCCTCTAAATATCTTCTGTTTTCCCATACCACGAAGCTTTCTAAGTTTTCCAGTGTTTTGTTAGCTTCTATCTCGTTTTCAAAATTAATACAGATTTTTTCTACAAAGGTGGTGAAACTAGCTATATTTGACCAAGAAGCTAAATCTTCTATACTATCTAAATCATAGGCTTTTGATGAAGCAGAAGGAGAAGGTAAGCCCTTGTATTTAGCGAAGTCAGTGATATTTGAAATAGATGAACATGTTGGGGAGTTACCTGTCTCAGCTTCATTGAAAATGTTTCTTCTTTTTATACCTTCCAGGCTTGGCAACATTGGTTGGATTGACTTGATGATGCTATCTCCTTTTCCTTTGCCTTTCTGCTTCAGACTCTGTGAAGATCTAATATCATCAATAATGACAGATTTAAGTTTATTCATAGTGTTAGTATTGATGTTTATGGATATGTTGTCCTCTTTTGCTGGGAGTGGGAACATATGGTCAGGGCTGTTGGTGGGTGGGGTAGGAAGTCTTAGGGGAGAGGTTGTTCTAGGTCTTTTGAGATTTTGTGACTTGTTGGAATTTCTAGATGATGTAGCAGAGTGTGTTTTTTCTTTCCCAGACTAGGTGTCTTTCCCCTGGTTTGTGGTTCTGGTTTTGGGGCTTCTGGCTTTTTAGCTGAACAAAACCAGGACGGTGGGTGGGCTGATAGATCAGAGAAGGTTGTTTTGTCTTCAGATGGGTGTTCAGATGAGAGTTTGATGTTATAAATTGATTCACCTAGTCTGATATTGAAAGCCGATGGAAGGGAAATGGCTTGCTTCACTAAGAGGAGACCAAATGCTTTAATGAACTGAGTTCGGTGGAGAGTTTCAGGGCTGACATATTAAATAGTAGCTCCTATGGTATGTGATATAGCCATGAAGATGTCAATTTCCCAGAGATGTGGGGGAAGGTTAGATATGGCAATCTAGTCAGATCCCCTAGCCAAGGCCTTAATAGCTCCTAGCCCCACAGACCATTTAGATAGTTTGGCTTGGATGAAACTGGTACCACAGGGTATAGTTAGGGTTTGTCCAAAAAGATGGTCAATTTTTGTGCCTTCAGGCACCGCATACAGCAGTTGATTTGGAGAGAGGATTTTGGGTTTAAGCACTGTATGGCCAGGGATCAGCAGGGCAATAGCTCTTGTAACATCAAGGATGCAAACTTTGTTGTTATCCAAGTTGTTTTCAATGGTAGCGACAATGCTTCTTCGAGAGAAGATTTTGAGAAGTCTCATGGAATTTGCTGGGAGGTCGAGGGGAATAGTGTATTCAAGATGGGCTGGGTCTTCCATAGAGGAGTTTGGGTAGACAAATTCTAGAGGAGGTGCGGCGAAAGTAGATGGGGATGGAGAGGATGGTTTCTGGTGGATGCTTGAAGGTGTTATAAAGAAGAGAGGGATTTGAAATGGAGGATGAGGAGGGAACATCTTTGGAGCAGTTGAGAGGATGGATGTGTGCATGATTTGGCGGGAGGGAGGGATCAACAAGACATGCAAAAGGGTTTCTGGAAAGAAGATAGGAATGATTTGCTTTAGGCAGGTGATTTGATATGTCCTTCCTTTGTATGTGGAGAGATTTACAAAAAGTGGTGGGGAGGGCTTGGTCATCTCTGGGAAAGTGATTTCCTTTTCTTGGGACTGGTTTGGTGTAATCAGAAAGGAGGATTGATGTACAGTCCCTTCTTTTGTGGCCTATTTTGGAGCACCTGAAGCAAGTGAAACGATTGGGGCATCTATTAGTGGAATGGTTTCTACTATTGTATGTGGAATAGAGGAGGGTCCTAAAAAGGCATTTTGGTCGGGCAGGGACCCAATTCTGAGTAGATGTGTTTTTTTTGAAGTAATCGTTGATGAGAGATAGAGATGTTTGGTGTTCTAAAAGGGAAAAGTTAAGGTTGTAGTTTTTTCCATTTCTGGGAGAGGTGACCGTAAAGGGGTAAAAGGTAGATTTGGTATCACTATTAGCATATGTTCCTCAGAGGGGAGGAATGAACCTGGCTGCAATAGAGTCTAGTGGAGTGTCAGAAACCATCGTGTCCTACATGTCTTCGTCCTCACTACTAGATGAAAGGGAGAGAGGCCAAATTTTAGAACCCATCGGTGGTTGATGTTTCTCCCGAACAAAGAGATTGTCCGCTGAGTCAGAGGAAGAGGAGAGGAACATCTCCTGCTTGCTAAAGAAGATAGAGTAAAGTTCTTGGGGTGTTTCATTGTTGAGGTCACAAACCCATGCAATGAGGGTTTTTGGAGTGGATGGTTTGATGAAGATGGTCCAATCCATTCTGAGGTTCAACTCTTTGATCATGCTCGCCCAACCTTCTGTGCTCATCATGTTTACTATTTTTTTGGTCCAACCACTTTCTTTGTGCCTGGACCATTCGATGATCATCGGGGAAGAACTGTTGCCAAGACAGAGAGTGTTCGGCCCCAGGGAGATGTCGAACTGGTGATATTTCCAAACCCTCAGAAGAGGAACACTGGAGTGGTAGTCTGGGTTGGAGAGCTGGAAGTCCATGAAGGTAAATCTGGTGTTCATGTCGGTGGGTGGTTGAGCAGGTTTTATTTCGGTAGGAGTGATCGCAAGATTTTTGAGATGGAGGATTTTTTTGTATATATGAGGCTTACCCTGAAGGGACCTCGATCTTTTGTTGTTGCTCAGGGTCGAGGAGAAAGCACCTCCAGTTCTCATGATTGATGGATGGGGCGTAATGGTCGAGAAAACCCTTGCTGGTTGGGGTGGTGTCCAAAGCGACGAGATCGGAAGATCTAGGAGATTTGGGGCATAGAAGGGAGACCTGGGTGGTGTGACCACTTTTGGTGTAGTGATTTAATGTTGTCCTTGGTAGCTTGAGATGCTCGGCTGTCGAAACTGTCACAGCTTTGGGAAGTTCAAACGGTGATGTGAGTGCATGTAGGTTATCAAGGGAGTAGAGGGGGCATTTATTAGATTTTTTGTAACCCTTCTTCTCTGAAGCAGCAGATGATGAGGGAAAGATGGTGTAGAGGTTTTGTTAAGATGAAGGAGGGGGGAAGTAGGGTATTTACCTTGGAAGTGACCTGGTTTAGCACCTTACGGATCTTGATGACGACATCGGGAGCGATCGAGGTTGGGTTTTTTATAACACCAAATTTTGTGATGTTTTTGGCCCTTATTTCGTTATCAAAATTGCCCTTTTTAATTGTTTTCCTCTTATTTTAGTCATGTTTTTAAATAAACAGGCCACGCTACGCTACTAACTCAATTTTATCATTTTTGCAGAGTTTTCCTCGATTTTTAACTCATTTATCATCAAAAAGGCCCGTTCCAGCCCACGAACGTGTTCCACCTGCATCAGCCTCCTTACCAACCAGCCAGCCGATACGCTCGCTGCCCGATATAGGGTAGCACGATACACTGTCGCCTGCCTATAAATAGCAGCTACATGACTCCGATGGGACGGGTCGGAACTTCTCGAAAGCCAACTGAGAAAAGCATCTGGAGCTAGCGTGTCGTGCCTCAGGGCTGTACCGGGCGATTCTAGGTGAGCATTTCCCCATCCCGAGAGGAAGGGAATGGTTCACTTAGGGTCGGCCCCGGGCACCACTGCATGCCGATATCGGCCAATAAGGACGCCCGATAGGAGTACCTGATACTGGAAGCAACACTCTGGCCGACACGATACCAAGCCCGTTACACATCACCAGTCACAGCGTGTCGCCCGAGAGGGTGCCGCCCGACATGATCGTATCGAGCATGGGCGCCCCGCACGATACATCCTCCCGTCATGAGTGTGTCGCCCGAGAGGGTGCCGCCTGACACGGGTGTATCGGGCAAGGCTCCCGCCCGGTATCAGGCTGGAGGGTCTGCTACTGCCTGTCGCCCTTCTAGATCAAGAAGGCGACATTTATCTTTACTTATTTCAGTCATTAACTTTCTTTACTTATGCAATATAATCAGACCCTTTTATGCTAATGGAATTAGAAGAGTTTTGATTATCTGCTGCTTTATGCTTGGTACCTTTTGATGGACGATTGTTTTGTTTAGCATCCGAACTCTAGCTTGTACACTTGGATCATGTTTCGACTAGCTACCGAATCGTGTTTCCCGTTGCAACAACCTCAAGAGAGGTGTTGTGGCTCTAGTGTTTTGTCCGATACTGGAGTATGAGAGTGCCCAGGATCGGAGTTGCTTTAGTAATCTTTCCACTCTAACTTAAGTCCAGCAACCTCGAGAGGGGTGTTGATGCTTAGTTAGAGGTACTCGCTTCGAGAGGAGGGGTACAGGATGTTTCTACTGCCGCTTGTTTTGCTGAAGCTTTCTCCTTTGTTCCTTGCTAAAGCAATAGTATTATCCTCTTTGTTTCCGTTGCGCGAAAACCCTAAAAACTGATAAACCTTTAAAACCTTAATTTTCCTCGTAGCTCCAGTTGGAGATAGATTTCTTTTATTTTATCGATCTTAACCTGTTGTTCCCTTGGGGAACTTTATCATCTCCTTACCCATACCGGAGTGTAACGTGTCGATTTTGCATTCCCAACACTACCACCCTTGTCCCTGTGTTCGACCCCGTATATCTACTTCGACCCCGTAAACAAAGTTGCGGGGACCTAGAAGGTTTCGGGTTATAAATTTAAAAGTCGAATTACTTCAAATCTGCTCCACTTTTTCAGACGCGCGATTTAGGCCAGTCAACTTTTTGGCGCCGTTGTCGAGGACAAGGAAAAACGATACTGTTGACGAACCCGAATCCACTAACTACACTCCAGTGCCTCAAGCTTAGAAATAAGCTTGACAGCACTCACTTTTTCCTTTTTTACATTTATCTATATTTGTACCTGAATTGAGTAATTCGTATTATTAATAACAGTTTTTCTAACTTGATTTTTCATGCTATTCAACTACTCAGAAGGGAGGCGCCCTGCTCAACTGAACACCGACATCATCAGACATGCCGCCTCGCATTGAAAAACCTCTTTCAGAAGGTGAGTGAAACGCGAGAGCTTGACCTCACGCGCCCCCGCCTGAAGATAACGACCGCTATGACGGCAATGATGAACCTGAAGATCTAGAAACAGAGAAGTTCGAGGATGACCATCGTCGAGATAGATGTCGTCATCACCGGAGGTGCAAAAGGAATGACAATGATGAATATCAGAACCAGGGAGACAGTGACAGCGATGATTCCAATGAAGAAGAAAAGACCCTAAGGGAGTTAGCCTCCACCAAGGCTAACAACTCCATATGTCCTGTTGTCGTCCCGCGATTCAACGCCACCAACTTCGAGCTAAAGCCATCAGTCATCTCCATGATTCAGAACAAAAGCTTTAGGGGGAGTTCGAAGAATGACAATCCCTATCATCATTTAGATGTTTTTAAGAACATTTGTGACACCATCAAGATGTGGGGAGTCCCCCAGGAGGTAATCTATTGCAAGGGCTTCATCTTTTCTTTGGAAGATAAGGCTCTATCATGGTACCTGGGGCTACCACACCAAGCTCTTAATGGATGGAGTGCACTGGCGGATGCCTTTGTAAACAAGTTTTATCCTACCGAGAAGACTGTCCGGAATAGACAGAGGATCACATCTTTCATGCAAAAGCCAAATGAGAATCTCCATGATGCCTGGGAACGATATCAAGAATATCATAGGGACTGCCCTCATCACAACTATAAGAAAGGTTTCCTGATAACTACCTTCTACAACGGTCTAACCCCTGAGGAAAGGGTTTCACTGAATGCAGCAGCAGGCAGTGACTTTCTGGGGAAGAAGCCGAGCAGGTCTGAGAACATCATCAAGAACATGGCTGAGTTGTAAGCCGGCACAGACTATGATAGATCAGACATTGGACAAGCTAAGAAGGCTAGTAAAGGACCTTCTTTTGAATCCAAGGCTCTGGAGACTATCACCTCTCAGATCTAGAGGATAGCAACTGATGTAAAGCGGCTAAAAGAGTCTATTGGAAAGGGAAAGAAACAAGTCAAAAAGGTCATGAAATGTGTCACCTGTGGAGAAGGTGGACACGGGGTAGATAACTCTATCTACACCCGACCTGAAGAGTCGAGCGAAACTAAATCTGAGGATGAGGAGACTGAGAATGTCTCTTTTGTAAATTTCAAAAGGGCAGATCATCCTAGTTTTAGTTATGGAAATAAGGATGCAGCTGAAAACTTGCATCAACTGCATAACTCCACCAAGCCACCTCAAGTTTTCGAGAAAAGAGGAGGATCAAGTCAATTCACCAGAACCACTTCTTTCCAATCAAACAAAGGAAATTTCCAAGGACAAGGCAAGTATCAAGGTTGCCAAGCGACGAACACTAGTCAAGGTCAAAATCAAGCCAAGGAGCAGGTTCAAGACAAGGTTTCTAACCAACCAGACTTGGTTAGCCAGTTATTTGATTTTGTGAAAAGACAAGATACCATTAATAACCAGCTGGCGCGGAGTGCGCTTTCAAATTCAGGAGTTTTGAATTCAATGCAGGTACAGACATGTAGATGCATCAACGCCAAATTGATCAGCAATTAGCCCAGATGGCCGAATTGATAAAGAATCATGCGGGTAAAATACCCTCAAACACCGAATCTGCCAAAAAGGCAGGGCGATGATCAGGAAGGACATAGATCAAATTGCAAGACATGGATGTTGCTGAAGGTGAAAAGAGTGAAGGACCTAGAGCGGTCGAGCTGGTGAGGCAAACTATAGCGCTCCTCGGGAGGCAGCCCAAGCTTTTACTTTTCCTAGAATAGGATGTTATTTACTTTCTTTCACGAAAAACATTATGAACATTTGGTTTGTAATAAGGCCCGAGTCAGTGCATGCGCCACGTGCGCTAAATCTTCTGTTTTATGGGCCACCATTCTGTTTTATGAGCATTGATGAGTAATCCTATCTGAGGCTGGGAACTTAACCTTAGGCCAATGATGTTTTACCCATCAATTGCCTTTTTCCTTCGCTTTGTTTTTGGTTTTTATCTAGAAGTTTTGTCCTAAAAACCTTGTATCGGGTGTCGCATAAGCCGTGTCGGACGACACACCCAGGTGGCGAGCACCCGTATCGGGCGAAGACTCAGCCAGTGCGTAGAACGCGCCCGTCTCGGGAATGACTTGTTTTGAACGGCCGACACGCACCCCAGATTTACCTGTTTTGCCCCCGAGTTGGTTTGCTATAAATAGTATGGAGGTTTATTGTGTCGGGCTACTACATTTACTCTTCTAGCTACCTGTATTGTGTAGTAATTTCCTTCGTTTCCTCCCATGTCGTGCAACCCTCTTCTGCTCTCGTGTCGCGCAGAAAACTTAAGCAAGCGAAAGGTATAGCCCGACAGCCCTTTTGTCCTTGCTTGCCCGACATGACCCCCCCTGTATCGCCCGACACATTTATCGCGCGACACAGCTTTAACGCTTTTGCCCGACACGCATATCGGACAATGACCATTTCACCCAGCTTGATATCGCCTCGCTTGTTTCTGTTGTCGGGGGACACATTTTTCTATCGGGGAAGACCCTATCAGAAATTTCGTTTTACGTGACAATATCACCCTACACAGCGTATCGGGCATGAGCTTGAAACCTTCGTATCGCCTGACACTGGTGTATCGGGAAAGTTTTGTCTTGTTCAGTTTTGAAGCCTGATACAGTGGTGTCAAGTAGCTTTTGTATCGGTCGAATTTTTCCTATCGTTTTACCTACTTAATATCGGAATATTTAAATGATCAATGAACTTGTTTAAATGATAACAAAAATGGCCCGTACAAAGCAAATTGTCGTTCGAGTTGATGAGCAGGGCAGAAGAATCGACATTGAGGCTGCAGCTGAAGCAGCAACGGTCGGGCAGAAACGCCCGAATCCCGAGGCAGCTGGGCCATCCACAGCTGAGAAGAGGGCAAGAACAGAAGGAGTGACAGCTCCAACAACAGCTTCAACCGCAGCGGCAGGACCCCTGGACCAAACACCAGGAAGGTTCGTGCCAAGAGACAATGAGCATGGACACCGGTACTCAGAACTGGCGACTAAAATCTATAGGTCGAGCAGATTCTGCCACCAGTCATCCTTCCATCAATTGGGTATTTTCGAAAGACTGGAGAGTGTCCTCGCCGCAGTAGGACTGAGGAAGATCTGCCTCAGCCGCTCCACCTCCTACACTGAACTCACAAGGGAGTTCATGTCGTCTCTCCGCCGAGTGAAGAATACAACTGAGGTCATTGAAGAATATGGTGGAGCAGACAGACTGCAAGGGCGGCTGTACAACTTGGAGCACATCATCTCTGAAAAGTTGCTCAATGAGATTTTCTCTTCCAGTGAGGAGGAGAAGAGACTACTGAATAACGGTGAAAGGATCACCGAAGGAGACGGGTTCAACCCCGTGGAGCTCTGGAGGAGGCTGACCGACGAGTCATCATTCAAGTCGGGAAGCAAGGTGGCGGCGGTGTACTCCTACTTCTGGAGGATAGTGCACAAGCTGGTGGCGTGCCTGCTATTCAGCAAGAACGAGTCCAGCAATATCTACACCGAAGAACTCCACATCATGTGGCACATGATGGAGGGCAGAGTGATCAACCTGGGGCATTTTCTGCTGAACAGGCTGCACCCAATAAAGGATGCCACCAAGGAATACTGCATGGGTGGCATTGTCAACCTGATCGCGGCTGGGCTAGGGTACACACGGGAGCCGCATAGTCTTTCGAGGACAAGGGGCGATGAGTTGATCGACCTCAAGTACCTCATGAGGGCCAGCATTATAAAGAAGGAGGGGAGAAGCTACTTCTACAAGTTCGCAAGGACAAACACCCTCCTTCCACTCCCTCAATGCGCCGCCTACTACGCAGAAAAGTTGGTCTTCTCCATAGCAGAGATCGAAGCTCTGGAGGTAGGAGCATCTTATGCCGCCACCACCAGAATTCAAGAAAGGGCGGCCGCGAGAGGAGAATCAATCCCTCTCGAACTAAGGCAGGACAAAACTTCAACAACACCTACCGAGCCAGCCGCCACTCCAGAGCCACCGACAACAGCAGTTGATAGAGCTGTCGTCGCTCCTACTATACCAGCCACAATAACGACAACACCTGTTGTGGCTGAAGAAGAACCGGCGATCGTTGAGGTCGCCGAGACAACGACGGGAGCTGTCGCGGAAGAGACAGCCACAGCTCCCAAAGCTTTGGTGGTGCCTTTAGAGGCTGAAGAAGAAGTAAAGCCGGACGCCGATAATGGAGTGTTCGTCGAGATCCTAGAGATGGAGCTCGGAGTTGCACGGCTTACGCTGACACCGCCGCCAGTGTCCCCTATAGCAGCTGCTGAAGAGATTGCCGACAATGTAGAGGTGGAGCAACACCCACCCACACCATTGCCTTCTCCACCACGACAAGAAGGCGAGGCTGTGATGGCTGCAAGGGTGCCGACACCTCACCCAGAAGCATCCACCATGCGGACGATCGAGATAGGTTCTACCTCGTCGCGTAGATGTTACAACCCCAATTTTTGGGATCAATTGGTGAGAAAAGAGATTTCTCATATTAAGGATAACTGAACAAAGAATGGTATAATTTATTTTGAATACATGGATTTTGTTTACAATAGCCTTGATGTTTGTGTTGGGGGCTTTATTCGCTATTGGGCCTGATAACAAGGAAATAACAAGGAAATTCAATTAGTAAATGGATAATTGAATTCTTAAGAAAAGAAATATGTAGAAACCTCTAGAAGGCACACCCAAAGAGGATTTCGTGCCTCTTGGGCTCCTTGGGTTCTAAGGAGTCCAAAGTTGCATAAAGAGTGCAATAAGAAAAGAAAAGATTAATTAAGTATTTCTTTATTAAGAAAGAAATTGAAAATAATGGTAAAATGTGGAAAATGAGTGGAAAGAGGCATAAATGAGTTTTCTTGGTGAAAATTTGTATCCATGAGGTTTCTAATAATAAAAGGAATACCAATGAGGAAAATAAAGAGGAAAGAAAGAGAAAATACTAAAAAAGGCAATGTGTTGTTTTATTAATAAATTATGTGATATTGTTTAAAAGGAAAGTATTTTTCTATAAAGGAAAATAGAATTTCATGACCAATGAATGAAAAGGAAAGAGTTTTATAAAGGAAAGGATAATATGGTTCTAGGTTTTAGGTCGTGCCTTTTTCATACTATTACTTAGTGAACAAAAAGGGTGTAATTTGTACCCATTGAAAGATGGAAATGTCTTAAGTATCTTTCCATATTGATACGATCCTTGAACCTCCAGAAAGAAGATACGAGAGAGACGAGAGAAGGAAACGATCTATATATATATTTCTATAGTTCACACACACCTGGTGGACCTAGCCGTCTCCCTCATCTCTCCCTCATGGTCCCGTTGTTCAAACCACCACGGACACCTCCCCGAGTGCGTCATGGAGTCACTACGTCTGCCACACCCTGGGCGTCAATCTCTTCAAGATCTACCTCTCCTACCCATTCTTCTATATGTATGGGGAGGCACATGCTTGAGTGCAGCTCGTGACCCCAAGCCTTGCCTTGGTTACAGTTTGCTAGTGAGAAAGATCTCCCTCCCTATCTCCAATGACTACAGACTCACCCCGACCTGTGCGGATGAGCGACCGCAGCAGCATCGCTGCTTCACCCCGCCCGGCTCGGCCAGTTCCTGACGCTCTCCGTCCGCATCCAGGGCTGCAGCACGGCTGCGTTTGCAGCTCTGCTGGGTGCAAACCCGGCCGACCAGCCACGTGCCAAAGGGCTCCCCTGCCTGTGAGAGGGGAGGGCGGAGGTAGAGGATGGGTTTCCGGCTAGTTCTGAGCGCTGAGGAGATGGGGGGGCGGCCTGAGACGCGCGGCCATGGCCGCTAGGGCGGCAACCCGCGATCTGCCCAAGGTTGAAGAAAGGAGGAGAACGATGGACAAATATGCCCTTTTACGGGCTAAAGAGCAGTCCACTTAACCCGGGGGTATTTCAGACTTTTCGAAATATTTCCAAAAGTGAGCCAACGATGCATGGAGATGGCTACGTGGCAGCTCTAAATTGGTCCAAGTAAGTTTTTATTGCAAAAATCGTAGTTAAATATTCGTAGCTCGGATGATAAAAGTTTATATATGAATTTTGATCAGGAAACCGAGAGGAATCCAATAAAAATAGTTTTATATCCTGAATCTGATCATAGTTCGAAATGTAGTGTAAATCAACATCTTTAATGAATTAAAGATTAAGAAACCCTATTTTGATATGATTAATGTGTTTAATAGGGTTTAATGGATCATTAGAGTTGATGTTAACCTGTTAAATGTAAAAAGGTATATAATGTTCAAAAAGGAAGAACTTTGCACATGATTAGTCTAATTTAGAGTTTAAATGCTTGAAATTGGAAAAGTACATAAAGTTATCATCTTTAGTGATTTAATTAATGAAAAACTGTTAGATTTGATGATGGATGGATTTAATGTTGTTCAATGGATAATTTAAGCCAATATTAACTTGTTGTTGATAAACAAGGAAATATGATCTAAAAACATGATCTTTTATATAATTAGGGTTTCGTGCATGATTATGCACTAATGAGCTTGAAAACCCTAATTTTGATGAATATGTCTTTTAATTGGTTTAATTGTTCAAATCCAAGGATAAATAGGGATGTGATGATCCTAAGTCAATTCGGGTATAAAAGACTATTAAAATGGATAGTTGAGCAATTAAGGTTCATAAATATGGAAAAGGATATTTTAGGGTTTGTTGACCTAAAATGGATAAAGTTTGAGAAATTGATCTAAGGAACCCTAATGCATCCTAATGAGACTTAGAAACCTTAGAAAGGTGTCCCAAGTCAATAAGGAGTTGTTTGGGATATGCTTGTGACAATTAGACATTATACATGTTTTCAGGATCAATGTTTGCTTGATTGATTGATTGGCTTGCTTGATTGGACATCTAGTTGGATTTGGATAAATTGTTGCTTGAGATCTCCAAGACAGGTATGTGGTTACGATTATGAATAACCGCTTTAGGTTTTTCGATGGATTCCCGGATGTTTAATCGCATTGAATGCAACTAAACTGTTTGGATGTTCGTATTGCAATTATATAGTGACTATGACTATCACATAATGTATATGCCTACAAACTCAGATCATGGTTCGCTCTGTGGCATTATAGCTAACCTAGTACATGGCTACCTATTGGGTAGGTCCATCAGGTTAGAGAAAGGCCTAGTACATGGCTACCTATTGGGTAGGTCCATCAGGTCTATGGATGACCTAGTACATGGCTACCTATTGGGTAGGTCCATCAGGTCTATGGATGACCTAGTACATGGCTACCTATTGGGTAGGTCCATCAGGTTTATGGATGACTTAGTACATGGCTACCATTGAGGTAGGACCATCAAGTCATAGTGAGTTAGATATTGGGCTATCTTCGGGTAGTGCCATGCGACTCCATTACCTAAAAGAGAGGTGATATCCATGTCCACTGCAGGGACAGCCCAGAGTTTGAGAATATGTATGGATTGAGTTGTATGGTTTAAAACTTCTAGATTGTTAAATGATTAATTGAGTGATTATATTTTTAAAATGGTTGAACATTATTCGTTTCCCCCCACATACCAGCTTCGGCTGTCCGACGTTTTTTTTGTTGGCGTTTTAGGTACAATGAAAAGAACAAACAGTAAAGAGGCACATGAGGTACTAAATGAGAATTAAAGTGCAAAGGAGGATCAGATAGATTAGTGTCTGTGTGGATAGAAGTTTAGAGATCCAAGTTTTCAAAAAGGTATGCAAAAATTTTATTACCATATTTCAGTATAGTTTGTTAGAATTTAATAATTGCTTATGGTTATATGTCGAACCTTTGATCCGGAATTTATGGGTGCGGCTTCAACCTCTTGGTCTCCCTTAATTGGTGGTTACTAAAAGGTGAGGTCGTAACATTTGGTATCAGAGCCTAGGTTCTTCACGTAACCATTAGTAATTATTAAATTTTACAAACTCCATAGAAACCAAGGGAGTTATTAGAGGAGTATCTGAAAGACGGAGGTGTCTAGAAAGGGATCACGACCGGGGGCTGGCAAGATTTTCCTCCACACCGCTAGTCGGAATACGAGGACTCCCGGACCCGTGTGACCGCCTGGCCAAAGTCATAGGGTATGAATCGAAATAAGATACCTTTAGGACTTCTCATTTTATTCATCCCTTCTCATCACAAAATTCTGATAAGGACCTAAAGGATTAGGGTTTTTTTTCTTCTCCTCACCCTCTTGAGGTATGGGTAAGGTTAATAAGGTTTAAGGAATCCTCCACCAAATTAATGAAAGACATGTAAATAAGATGTCATGGACATAAGCTTAATAGATTAAGCACAAACTAAAGAATAGATACATGCTTAGGTCGTATGACATAGGTTGTCATGTCCTCAGAAGAGACCTGAGGCTAGACCTTCTTGTCAGGAGGATAAGTTAGTCTTGGAGATGGAGATATCCATTGCAAGTAGAGACCTAGCACATCCTCTAAGGATGATGCTAACCCTAACCCTAAGTGATGGTTAGAGAGAGATGAGTTGGACCGGGTGGTTGAAGGGACATGCCTTTGGGATTCCATATGATCCATGGGTGACCTAGTACCTTTGACAACCCAACCCTGGGAAGGGTCGTGCATGTTAAGGTAAAGGATAGCTCCTTAGATGATGATGTTAGTGCAGGGCCTTAGAAACCCTATGGGCTTGTACAAGTAGGGCATAGCTGGCACCTAGGGCACATCATAGTGATGACAATAGGAAGAAACCCTAGATAAGGAATTATGATGGAGCATAAAGGGTTATGGAAGATCTTGAGCAACCATAAGTTCAAACCTAGGCTTCACCCACGTAGAGCATGCTTTTGAGGATGATCCTTCATGAAGAAAGGACCTCTAATGGTGAGGTTGGATGTGGGGTTAGCTCTAGAGAGAAAGGAAACCCCGCAAGAAGGTTGGAAGCCTGAAACCCTGAACAATGGATGATAATGGTTGTCTCATGATCGATCCCTGGAAGTTGATGATATCTTGGTTGTCTATAGATGGACCAAACCTTAGAGAGAAAAGATGAAGCTTCTGGTACATATGTGCCTACGGTATAGGTGTTTACCTTTTGAGGTAGGAAGAAGAGTTCCTTAGACTTAGAAAGGTTTAGTGAACAGGTTCCGAGGCCTTGTACCTTGTTGGTTGTCCTTAAGAAGGACCCAACTCTAAGTGTTGCTCGAGTTGAAGGATGACAAGAAGTGCATGTCATGCCTTTTGCATGCTCGGTTCGTAGTTAAGAGATAGAGCATGCAGTTGGACACCTAAAAGTGAACCTAGGGTTCCTAGGCCTAAGAGGGGAAGTGGTGTACCTAATGCTCATGATGAGAGTTGAGTTCCTGAAGAAGAGAGCATGGTACTCCTCATGTATAAAGGAAAAAGGAAACCCCTTAATGTTAAAAGTATGTTTGATGAACCCCTCATAACTAGGTTGATGATAAAGGAAAGTATGATCTTGATCTAGCAAAGAGAACAAGTATGACCTAGCCTGGTTTAGTGGTCTGCTTGTGCCTTAATAGCATACAAGGGATAAGCATAAGGATGTAAACCCTAGACCTAAGGATGTTTGTGACCTTGAGGGCAAGAGTTGTAGTTTTCCTCCCATCCTGGGAGAGGGACCCCTTTGGGTAGGGAGTATATCAGTTCTGTTGGTTCAAGGTAACCTAAAGAGGTCTCATAGGATCTTGAGAAGCTAAGTATAAAGTACATAGTATGAGAATGAACCTGTAAGACCCATAGATATCCATCTCTAATTGCATATGAATGTGTTACCATGGAGGTAACCGGTATGTGGCTTGACCAAGGTAGGCAGGTTGCCATGATCCCTATGAAAGGATGAAAGCCAGCCCATGAATGCAGAAAGAGAGACGATGAAGACTTGGGTAAGGTTCTAAGTGAACATGTACTATGATGGATAATCCTAAGTCTATCCTAGGGTCAGGTAGGGATAAAACCGATGAAAGTAGGAGTTGCCTAATTCCCTAGTTGCACATGACCATAGGGTCGGGAGGTAACAACTATCATTGTCTGAGGGCCATGGGTTAGGAGATTGATCACCTTCATGAACTCATGGGACCCAAAGGGCAGATGAGTAGGGCACTCTCTTGATGCATAATGGAAGAGGGATGACCCCAAAAGAGTCGGTACCCTATAGACCTAGAGGAGATGACCAAGGATATAAACCTCAGTAGGCTCAAGACTAGTTTTCCATGGAGGTAACCTTGATATCATGATGTTTGTGATGTAGAGACATATGTGGCACGTTGCAACTTAGATGTAAAGGTGTATTGGCAAGGTGGGATGTACCATCTCTACTCTTGGAACAGGAAGAACTCTGTATTTGGACTGCAGCCAAATGCTTATTTCCTCTTGTTATGGGAGTGAGAGATAGGACATTACGCATGCCATATACCAAGGATAAGAGATGATGTAGGTTGGAACGTTGCCACGAGAAATGGGTATAGAGAAGATAACCTACCCTGGTAAAGTGAATGATACATGGATGGCTTGCAAACACTAAGAGGAATGAGGTAGTCACCTTATGAGGATGTTTTTATCATGATCTATGTGGAACTTACAAGTTATACCATGTTGAGTTTGATCACCATGATGATGAAATCAGAGAGTGTTCTTAATGAAGATAGACATATAATTTTAGGTGAGATGATAAGTGAAATACATGGAAGTGTATGTCTTCAATGTTACCTAATACCTAAGGATGTGAAGTGGTAATGGATGCACTGGTTGAGATACATCTGACTTGTTGGACTAGAAGCTAGAAGAGGTTGTTTGGCTAACCCTAAGTTTGGAAAGGAGAGGTGTTTGGACAACACTGAGATGTAACAAGATACGTTGAAAAGTTAAGGGTTGTTTGGTTAGCCAGTCTAGTCCTTGATGCAATGAAAGGATGGTGGTAGAACCTCAGATGCACTTCTTTGGAAAAGAAGGTGATAAAACCCTGATGAGAGTGGTTTAGGGTTTCGGAGAATTGATCTTGAAGAATAATGACATACGGAGAATCATGATTGAAGGTCTCCATACACAGTGGTTCTACCAAGATAGTAAATAACAATAGCACTTTGGATGCTTAAGGTGAGGTTGCATGGGGTATGTTGCCATGCAAGTCAGGAGGTGAAGGACGAACACCAATAACCCAGTGTGTTGATGTAAAGGATAAAGTGTCCCCGAGAGGGAAAGGGAGTTCATCACTATGGATGTTGAAGTCTCCCCTAGACTAAGGAAGGTCAAGATGCAATGTGGGATATGGTAGATCGCCTTTCCTAGATGACATGAGAAAGAAAGAGTTCTGTCAAGGGACAGATCAGGTTGAACTACATATGAGGGAGATGGTTCAACTACACCATGATTCGAGTTCAAAATTTCATGAGTATGACTTAAAGGTTCACTTCCATAAGGTGAAAGTAGGTACATGAAGAACTCGATGTTAGTATAGTTTATCACCCCTAAATAATGGTTAGTATGATCCAGACTAAAGGGTCTGATGAGAGCATATGTGCTCATTCAATGTGATAGTTAGAGACAGTTTTGTCCTATGAAATATGTGAAGTTAACCACCATAGCCAGTATCGGGATTTATAGGAAGCTCGGTAAGGGAGGTTATGTCGGTCACCACTTCAGTAAGGTGATGTTGGTGAGAAGGACCACATGATGGTTAGAAAAGGACCACATGATGGTTAGAAAAGGGACCACAGTACGTGTAAATGAAGTCACTTTGATTATGCAAGGGCTGAAAGGAGCCTAGAGATGATGAGAGTCGTGAGCAGATGCAAAGTAGACTGGCATACAAGTTACTTTGGGAGAATATGTGACATGAAAATCCGACCCCTCTAAGTTATAACTAAGAGAGTTGAGTCCCCGATGCATAGGTTCTTTTGATATGGTTTGGTGGAGAAGGTTAAGTTTGACCTTACCCCTCAGGATAAAGTAATATGTGATGAGTTCCATGTGTCCGATTTAGAGCACTATGTGAGGTACCCGACCATGTGCTAAGTAATGAACCTAGTGAGCCCCAAGGGAGGCTAACATGGCCTGAGTCACCTGTGCAGTTTATAGATGCCAGGATGAAAGAACTCAGAGAAAAGAATATGTGATAATAAAGGTTCTTTGAAAAATGCCATGAGTACGGAAAAAGCCACATAGGGGCCAATGATGGACATGGAAAAGTCTTATCCTGAATTGATTGTTTGCTTGTTTGAATTTTGAGGACAAAATTTCTATAAGAGGGGAAGGATGTTACAACCCCAATTTTTGGGATCAATTGGTAAGAAAAGCGATTTCTCATATTAAGGATAATTGAACAAAGAATAGTATAATTTATTTTGAATACATGGATTTTGTTTACAATAGCCTTGATGTTTGTGTTGTGGGCTTTATTGTCTATTGGGCCCGATAACAAGGAAATTCAATTAGTAAATGGATAATTGAATTCTTAAGAAAAGAAATATGTAGAAACCTCTAGAAGGCACACCCAAAGAGGATTTCGTGCCTCTTGGGCTCCTTGGGTTCTAAGGAGTCAAAAGTTTCATAAAGAGTGCAATAAGAAAAGAAAAGATTAATTAAGTATTTCTTTATTAAGAAATAAATTGAAAATAATGGTAAAATGTGGAAAATGAGTGGAAAGAGGCATAAATGAGTTTTCTTGGTGAAAATTCGTATCCATGAGGTTTCTAATAATAAAAGGAATACCAATGAGTAAAATAAAGAGGAAAGAAAGATAAAATACTAAAAAAGGCAATGTGTTGTTTTATTAATAAATTATGTGGTATAGTTTAAAAGGAAAGTATTTTTCTATAAAGGAAAATAGAATTTCATGACCAATGAATGAAAAGGCAAGAGTTTTATAAAGGAAAGGATAATATGGTTCTAGGTTTTAGGTCGTGCCTTTTTCATACTATTAGTTAGTGAACAAAAAGGGTGTAATTTGTACCCATTGAAAGATGGAAATGTCTTAAGTATCTTTCCATATTGATACGATCCTTGAACCTCCAGAAAGAAGATACGAGAGAGACGAGAGAAGGAAATGATCTATATATATATTTCTATAGTTCACGCACACCTGGTGGACCTAGCCGTCTCCCTCATCTCTCCCTCATGGTCCCATTGTTCAAACCACCACGGACACCTCCCCGAGTGCGTCATGGAGTCACTATGTCTGCAACACCCTGGGCGTCAATCCCTTTAAGATCTACCTCTCCTACCCGTTCTGCTATATGTATGGGGAGGCACCTACTTGAGTATAGCTCGTGACCCCAAGCCTTGCCTTGGTTACGGTTTGCTAGTGAGAAAGATCTCCTCCCTGTCTCCAATGACTACGGACTCACCCCGACCTGTGCGGATGAGCGACCGCAGCAGCAGCGCTGCTTCACCCCACCCGGCTCGGCCAGTTCCTGACGCTCTCCGGCCGCATCTAGGGCTGCAGCACGGCTGCGTTTGCAGCTCTGCTGGGTGTGACCCTGGACGACCAGTCACGTGCCAAAGGGATCCCCTTCCTGCGAGAGGGGAGGGCAGAGGTAGAGGATGGGTTTCCGGCTAGTTCTGAGCGCTGAGGAGATGGGGGGGCGGCCTGAGACGCGTGGCCATGGCTGCTAGGGCGGCAACCCGCGATCTGCCCAAGGTTGAAGAAAGGAGGAGCACGATGGACAAATATGCCCTTTTGCAGGCTAAAGAGAAGTCCACTTAACCCGGGGGTATTTCAGACTTTTCGAAATATTTCCAAAAGTGAGCCAACGATGCATGGAGATGGCTACGTGGCAGCTCCAGATTGGTCCAAGTAAGTTTTTATTGCAAAAATCATAGTTAAATATTCGTAGCTCGGATGATAAAAGTTTATATATGAATTTTGATCAGGAAACCGAGAGGAATCCAATAAAAATAGTTTTATAGCCTGATTATGATCATAGTTCGAAATGTAGTGTAAATCATCATCTTGAATGAATTAAAGATTAAGAAACCCTATTTTGATATGTTTAATGTGTTTAATAGGGTTTAATGGATCATTAGAGTTGATGTTAACCTGTTAAATGTATAAAGGTATATAATGTTCAAAAAGGAAGAACTTTGCACATGATTAGTCTAATTTAGAGTTTAAATGCTTGAAATTGGAAAAGTACATAAAGTTATCATCTTTAGTGATTTAATTAATAAAAAACCGTTAGATTTTATGATGGATGGATTTAATGTTGTTTAATGGATAATTTAAGCCAATATTAACCTTTTGTTCATAAACGAGGAAATATGATCTAAAAAGATGATCTTTTTATATAATTAGGGTTTCGTGCATGATTATACACTAATGAGATTGAAAACCCTAATTTTGATGAATATGTCTTTTAATTGGTTTAATTGTTCAAATCCAAGGATAAATAGGGATGTGATGATCCTAAGTCAATTTGGGTATAAAAGACTATTAAAATGGATAGTTAAGCAATTAAGGTTCATAAATATGGAAAAGGATATTTTAGGGTTTGTTGACCTAAAATGGATAAAGTTTGAGAAATTGATCTAAGGAACCCTAATGCATCCTAATGAGACTTAAAAACCTTAGAAAGGTGTCCCAAGTCAATAAGGAGTTGTTTGGGATATGCTTGTGACAATTAGACATTATACATGTTTTCAGGATCAATGTTTGCTTGATTGATTGATTGGCTTGCTTGATTGGACATCTAGTTGGATTTGGATAAATTGTTGCTTGAGATCTCCAAGACAGGTATGTAGTTATGATTATGAATAACCACTTTAGGTTTTCTAATGGATTCCCGAATGTTTAATCGCATTGAATGCAACTAAACTATTTGGATGTTCATATTGCAATTATAAAGTGACTATGACTATCACATAATGTATATGCCTACAAACTCAGATCCTGGTTCGCTCTGTGGCATTATAGCTAACCTAGTACATGGATACCTATTGGGTAGGTCCATCAGGTTAGAGAAAGGCCTAGTACATGGCTACATATTGGGTAGGTCCATCAGGTCTATGGATGACCTAGTACATGGCTACCTATTGGGTAGGTCCATCAGGTCTATGGATGACCTAGTACATGGCTACCTATTGGGTAGGTCCATCAGGTCTATGGATGACTTAGTACATGGCTACCATTGAGGTAGGACCATCAAGTCATAGTTAGTTAGATATTGGGATATCTTCGGGTAGTGCCATGCGACTCCATTACCTAAAAGAGAGGTGATATTCATGTCCACTTTCGGGACAGCCCAGAGTTCGAGAATATGTATGGATTGAGTTGTATGGTTTAAAACTTAATCTTGATTGTTAAATGATTAATTGAGTGATTATATTGTTAACATAGTTGAACATTATTCGTTTCCCCCCACATACCAGCTTTGGCTGACCGACGTTTTGTTTGTCGGCGTTTTAGGTACAATGAAAAGAACAAACAGTAAAGAGGCACATGTGGTACTAAATGAGAATTAAAGTGCAAAGGAGGATCAGATAGATTAGTGTCTGTGTGGATAGAAGTTTAGAGATCCAAGTTTTCAAAAAGGTATGCAAAACTTTTATTACCATATTTCAGTATAGTCTGTTAGAATTTAATAATTGCTTATGGTTATATGTCGAACCTTTGATCCGGAATTTATGGGTGCATCTTCAACCTCTTGGTCTCCCTTAATTGGGGGTTACTGAAAGGTGAGGTTGTAACAGTAGACCCTCGCGCGAGAGGAGTATCACGAGGATGAGAGGGAGATCTGTAGGAGCCCCTCCGTCGCTCGGGAAAATGCTGGGGAACGAACTCGACTACTTGCGGGAGGTAACAGAAAGCCACTCGGCTACATTTACTTCTTTAAACCGCAAGTTTTCATTTTTCCAGCAGAAGTTGAATAGCCAGGAACAAGAACTATTGACTCTAGTTGGCCTTCCTGGACAACTAGAGAAACTCAACGCCACGCTTCAGCAGGCCCTCGAGCGCCTTGACGTGATCAAGGAGAAGCTGAACAGGGGAGACTGATGCGTCTCCGCTAGTGGTGCTTTTACACCCCACGAGGTCGGAGTGCACGGGATATGGGATTGTGCTTTCAAAATTTATATACCTAAACTAGCTACCTAAGTCCACTAAAACACTACACCCGCAAGCGCACGGGGTCGTGTCGTAGTATAGGAAGGTGGCAAGTAAAGGGTCGATCCACATGGAAAAGAGGGGGATCTAGAGTCAGAAGGTGTGAGCTACGTTCCTATTGTGGAGAGTAAGGTTTTTAGGATATTAAGGTTGGTTGTTGGTTGATTAATCTAAGAGAGCGAGTAAGAAGAGTAATATGAAACTTAGTTATGGAAGATCAAGAAAATTAGTAAACTAAGTTATCAAACTAACTAAGCAAGAGCAAGAAGAGCTACACTACTCTAGCAAGGCAAAAAGCAATTAAGAACTAAACTAACCACTAGCAAGAGCAAGAGCCTAAGTTAACACTAAAGAGCAAAACTAAGCAATTGACTAAGCTAGCATTAACAAGCAAACTAAGCGAGTAGGGTTTTAAGCAAGGTGATTAAGGTGGGTGGGCTGTTTGGGGAATGTCACTTTGATTTTAGTTGGGGGAGTTCATCAAACATGCATGGTGCTCAATTCATATCTAGATTACCAAACCAAACAACAAGGGCAATGCCATTAGAACATACCCTATACTACTAGTAGAAGACTAGGGTTAGGTGTAGTTCTAGTGAGATTGGCCAAATCTAGGTTTCTAGGGTAAGTGATAGTGGAAAATTGAGGGTTGAGGGTAGAGATGGGAGTGGAGATGAAGGGGTTTAACCTCATGCCACTAGCCACCCTAGCCTTTAGAAGGCCCTAGGAAATTGCATCACTCTCACTTACACTAGCCACTTAAATCTCACACTCATTTGTAGGAGGAGGGATGTGTATGTAGGAACAAAGGGGGCTAGCTAGGGATCCACTACTTGGACCTAGGAGCCATTCCTAAGATTGCCACATACACCCCATTTCCTCCTAGAAATGGAGTGTCATCAAAAACCTCAAAACAAGCAATTCATACAAGAAGCACAAACCACATGCAATAAGATAGGAAAAGAGATAGAAGCAAGAAGTAATCATCATAGATATGAATTAAGTTCATTACAAGAATTTATCCCCCAACATGGTATCAAAGTAACATTTTAATCCCAAACAGCCCACCACAAGGGGGCTTAGCTAGACATAATCAAGAAAACAGGAAAAGAAAGGGGTAGAAGAAGTAGGGACTCCATGAATCTTGATGTAGAAGCCTCCTTCTTCACCTCCAAGCTTGCTGTAGACGTCCTCCTTCCTCCAAGGGTGCAAGGATGCATGAAAATGGTGGAATGGATGGATAGAAACCTAAAGAAACTAGGTCTCTATGGCGGAAGCAAGTGGAAAGTGGGTGGAAATGGGATTAGATGTAAGGAAGTAGGTGTATGGGAGTAATGGAGGCAAGGGAGCAGCTAGGTTGCGTCCAGGGGGAGCTCTCTCTCGAGCCCTAGAAGCAACTAGTGCTTATATAGGAGCTAGGGTTGAGTGGGGGTATAAAAGGAAAAACAGTGGAAAAGTCTGCTGGAAAGAAGGCCACCACGACCGTGGTGAAGGGCCATGGTCGTGGTGAAGACGGTATAACATGGCCGTGGTCAGGTGGTACGGTTATTGTGAAGCGAAACTAGAAATGAATGGAGTGGCTCAATACGACCGTGGCGAGGAGCCACGGCCATGGTGAAGTGGTTGGGCCACGGGCGTGGTGTGCGGCCACGGGCGTGGCATCTGGCAAACATTCTCCTGTTAATTTCTGGCAATACACATTACGGCCGTGGGCAGTGGCCACGGCCGTGGTGACTCTGGCTTGTCATGGTCGTGGCTGAGGGCCATGCCCGTGGTGATTCTGGCCATTTCTCCTGTTGGAATTGCTGCTCCTTGGCAATAAACATAACGGCCGTGGGCAGTGGCCACGACCGTGGTGACTCTGGCTTGCCATGGCCGTGGCCGAGGGCCATGCCCGTGGTGATTCTGGCCATTTCTCCTGTTGGAATTGCTGCTCCTTGGCAATAAACATAACGGCCGTGGGAAGTGGCCACGGCCGTGGTGAGGGCTTGAGTAGGCTGATGAACTTCAAACTTTGTCAATTTCGGATGTCCTTGCTTGGTGATGACTCTTTGGCCACTAAGGTAGGTTGGGGGAGCTTTGGGGCTTTCTTTGGGCCCCTCCATCACACTCGTCCATCCATTGTGGTCCAAATACCTGAAAATAGTGCAACGAACATCCATAAGTGTATTTGCAATGATAATCAAATTGGGGGAAAATACTTGTAATCTAACATGTTTAGATGCAACTTATATACAAAATGGCACAGGATGGAGCCCTAAAATAGGGCTGCATCACCACCCCAGACTTAAAACATACTTGTCCTCAAGTATGCTCCAACTTAATCTCTCTTTTCCGTTCTTTTCAACAAAATCAAATGAAAAATGCAAAGCAGCAGAAGATTATTGAATATATATATAGTCTTGGAAATGACTAAGTGCATGTGTCTCACATCTCTCCTCTCCTTTCACAGCCCAATCATGAACTGAGCACTGAGCATACAAACTTCAAATATAAAGCATAGAAATACAAGTTGTCCATATGTCCTTTATTTCATTCCGGGTAAACTGTTTCATGTTGATGTTAATCACAGGTGACTAGGAGTGTTGTTTCACTTTCATGCATTCGGTCTTATGCTTCAAACCACACTAGATGATCCACTTGGCTGTAGAAAGGGTAAAGTGAGCTAGATTTGATGTTTTCTATCTCAATGGGTATAAAAGAAGAAGAAAGGGTTGCGGTAAGATTTGGAGTGCTTTTACACACTCTTCTTTTCTTTATTTGAATGCTCTTAAACAGGAGCATCCTTTTATTTTATTTTTGCTTTTCTTTTTCTTTTTCTTTGCCCTTGGTGTAGATAGGGCATATGGTGGATAGAGTGAAGTGGGGAGATAAATATGTGGACACCCCAAACTTTTGGAGGTGGCCACGACTAATATGTGCACTTTAGCATCATTTTTTGAGGCGGAGGGGTATGAAGATGGTGGAAGAATAGTCGGATCAAAGAGGGGTCATCAGTGTAGTTTTCAACATACGATTCCCTGCATGAAAGCTAATTCAACACTTCACCAAGTAATATCACATCACATGATAGAATTAACACAATATTCATATTTCTACCAAGTGTTTCCATTGGCTTTAAGCGTTTGTCGCTTGCTCAATTCATGATTCAACCAAAGCATTCACAGACTTAAGAGATGTGGTTCACATGTAAAAAGTCACAACCAAGACCATATATCAATAAGATTTAAGAATGTAGCATGCATTTGTCACAAGAGTAAACCTTTTCATTTCAAACATTGGAGATTAAGTCAAAACATCCTATCAGAGCAAGAATATTCAAATCTAGGAAAAATTGGCCAAAATGGTGCCAATTTGCACTAAATCACATATAAACCTACTTTAGGGAAAAAGTAAGTAAATCCTAGCTAAAACATGCAAAAATTAGCAAAAACCTACATGAGATGCAATGCATGGCTGAAATTTTGAAAAATTACGCAAAAATGACGAGAATGAAAACTACATGACATGCATGGATATGACAGAAAAAGCAATAAAATGAAAACTAAACAAAATGGCGAGATGTGGAAAAAAAATCACTAGATAGAGAGAAAGTAGGTGGGTACCGCCCTACCCACCCCAAACTTTAGAATCATGTTGTCCTCCGCATGAAACTATAGCTTAGGGTAGATAGGGGAAGTGTCAGTGCTGCTGCGACGACTGGTCCGGCCCCTGGGGGTGATCTGGAGGAGGGACGGTGCCTGTCGAAGGATGTTGGTACTGGTAGTACTGTCCCCAGTATGCGTCCTGGGGCGGAGGGTAGGCTACTGGATATTCTGCTACACCACCCCAAAAATCTTCACCCCATTCGGGGTTCCTTGCTGCCTGGGCGTGGTTGTAGTGGTACATGTGGTTGACCTGGGAGTGTAATTGTTGTTGGTCTTGCCACATGTGCTGCTGGGTGAGTTGCACCTGCTGCTGTATCTGATAAAGATCCTCAAGTTGTGCCTGTATGTGTGACATGTCATAGGCATTGCTCGAGGGCTGCTGCAGCTGGGATGTTCCCTCATCCCTCCTTTGTCTTCGTCGGGGTTGCTCTTGTTCTTCAACTGGCTATTCCTACCCCTACACATTTGACTCTACCATTTCTTCATGTGTGGCAGCGGCTCCCCTGACGTAGGTCTCTCTGGGGTGATCTCTCTCCCATTTTGCTATTTTGTCTCTCAGCTTGTAGTAGATTCCCAACACAGATAGAAGAGGCACCGCGTGGTATGGGAGGTCTAGCTCGAGATCCGGCAGACTGGTAGTAAGATAAATCAGCCTATTGCCATCCTTCTTGACGGTGAGTGAGAGGATGAGATAATCCATATCAACATAATCTATAGGACACCCATCTTCAAGCCCAGAGAGATCATGGCCCAACCCGAGTGCAATTGAAGTGACCAACCCTCCCATGACAAATGGAGTCTTGCTCTTGTAGGGTATGGACTTCATATGGTCAATAAGTAGCACTCCTAGGTTGACATGCTGCTTTTCTGTCATGGCTTTCAGGACAAACATTTCTTTTTGTGAGATCGTGCCCTGATTGTCATATCTTCCCACGATGGTATTAGCAAGGACTTTTTGCGTGTAGTGGATGAGAGGGTTGCTTAGAGATGAAGTCTTCACCCTCCCTGCATAATACCCATCTCTGCCTGTCATTTGTTTCCAGAAAAGCATGTAATCATACTTCGAATCATTTTCCAACAATCCATCATCAAGTTCCTTGGCTTCTTCCAGACTTGCCGCAAAAATGTTGTTCAAGTCCTTTGATGTGAGAGTGTAGAAATGGCCTAAGATGGAAAACTTCAAAGCATCTTTTCCTCTCACTCTTGTCTTTTCCAGCGTAGCAAAGAACTCCTTGGTCATCTGGTCATATGATATTTGGGGTGTGAAGAGAACATGCCACAGCCCCACGGTCTTCAAGCTCTCTTCTACAACCTCCTTGATGCCCAAGGTATCAAGTATCTTCTCACTTCCATACCTCATGGCGACTATTCGCCTCATCAAGAACTCTGGGTATTTGTGAGAGATATGCCTTTGCCTCAGCCCCCTCCCATATGAAGTTCCCTCGGGCACCTTGCCCATGATTTTTAGTCGTTCCTCCTCCATCTTTGCCAGAACATTATCATCCTCCATGGACAGTTCCATATCCTCATCTTCACTATTTTCATCGTCCGCCGGCGTGTATGTTTTCGAACCTGAAGTGGTATCCAGATTGTACCACTGTGCCAGTTGCTCCTCTCCGGGCTGCAATTGCCGCACAGACTGCGACTGCTCATCCTGGCCCTCTGACGCACGGGATGTGGATAGGCGTGATGTGGATGGCCCCACTTTTGTTCACCGGGCTCTCAGGGCAGCTTCTGGTATCACTTCGTCAACCAATTGAGCGGGGGTAGCCTCCTCGGACTCCTCCTCCTCTTCTTCCTCTCCTCCCGCATAGGTCTCGTCGCTGAGGTGGATGGCGTCAGATGAGTGGGATGTGGAGGTGAGTGGAGATGGTGTGTGGGATGGTGCGGTGACGTCGGTGGAGGCATTTTTGGAATGCCGCCCTCCAATGATGACGTTGAGGGTTGCCTTCACCCCACTCTTCACCATCTTCCATGCCTTCTTCATGATTTAGGTTGGAATTTCTAAAATGAGTAGGGAGTGGTATGGGAGTGGATTGGGGGGTGGAATGGAGAGGTAGGAAGGTGATTGGGAGGTTTAATTTGGGTTTGGTGGATGAAAAGTGGGATTTCGCGGAGGTTTTAGGTAGGGAATGTGGCTAGGCGGTTTTGAGAAGAAGGTGGAGAAGGAGGTTTGATTGGGGGTGTATTTGCGGTGGAAAAGGGAGTAGGATGACTGGGGGGAGGTATGGTGGAGAAAGAAGGGTGATTGGGGGTGTTTTGGAGGGCTGGAGGTGGAGGACGAGTGCCCACGGTGGTGCTGGCGGCGTCACGGCTGTGCTCTGCGCGGGGAAGAATAAGAAAAGAAGAAGGGTGGTTCTGAGAGTTTGTATAGAATCTTGATGAACCCGGTTCGGCCACGGTCGTGGCCAATGGCCACGGTCGTGGCCAATGGCCACGGTCGTGGTACGTCCATCAAAGAACGGGCGTGGTGTCAGCCCACTGGCGTGTTGTCGCTGAAGGAGCCTCGTCTGTCCTCAACACGGCCGTGGCCGGAGGACACGGTCATATTTCTCTGTGTTTGCCACGGCCGTGGCAGATGGCCACGGTCGTGGGCAAAATCTCTAAAATTCTTGTTGGCTCCTGTAACTTTCGACCAATAAACATTACGGTCGTGGCCTTGTGCCATGGCCGTGTTGGGCTCTTGGACAGCCTCAACTCAACATCATTTCATTTTTTTTTCTTCGATATTTCTCTCCTTAATGCGTATCATCTGCCATTTCATCAAAACTAAAAACAAAACTATCAAGCACAAGTGTGTGTGTGTATTTGTGTAAAACAAAACTAAAGTATCAAAAGAAGGGTTCGAGAATCTCAAACCACATGGGTTGCCTCCCACTACCGCTAAATTTAACGCCTTCAGCCAGGCTTATTGATTGTTGGACTTTTTCTACTTCTTCGGGACTTTTAAGAGATCCTTGTAGTAAATCCCTTTCTCATCCTCATCTAAGCATTCCTCTTCATCAAATTCTTCTTCTACAAGCATAACAATATCAAAATCTTGGTTGGCCTTGTCCGGGCCGACCTCAACATCAGATTTCAGCCTTTTCCATTAACAGTGAATTCCTTAGCTCCTTCTTTTGCACAAATGATCACTGCCCCGGATGGGTACACCTTCTTGACAAGGTAAGGACCTTCCCATCTAGAACGAAGCTTTCCGGGAAAGAACTTCATCCTTGAATTGTATAGCCATACCCATTTGCCAGGCTCAAACTCTTTCTTCTTTATGATCTTGTCATGTAGAAACTTGGTTCTTTCCTTGTAGCTCTTTGACATTTCATATGCCTCATGCCACATTTCTTCTAGTTCATGCAATTGAAACTTTCTTTTCATTCCGGCTTTCTCTTCATCGCAGTCCATCGTCATCAAGGCCCACAATGCCTTGTGCTGCATCTCAACCGGAAAATGGCAACTCTTACCATAGACAAGCTTGAACGGTGTAGTGCCAATCGGGGTTTTGTATGCAGTCCTATATGCCCATAAAGCTTCATTGAGGCGAAGTGACCAATCCTTGCGGTCCAGTCACACCGTCTTCTCCAAGATGAGCTTTATCTCCCAATTTTCCAACTCCACTCGTTTGAGGGTGGTAAGGAGTAGCTACACGATGGTTCACTCCATGTCTCTTTAGCAGCCCTTCAAAAGTGCAGTGGATGAAATGACTCGCGCCATCGCTAATCATAGCCCTTGGAATACCAAAACGGCTAAAGATGTTGGATTTCACGAAATCACACACCACCTTGTGATCATTTGTCCTTGTTTCCACAGCCTCAATCCATTTTGATACATAGTCTATGGCGACCAAGATGTAGACATACCCGAAAGAAGAAGGGAAATGACCCATAAAGTCAATCCCCCAAACATCAAACACTTCTACCACAAGAATAGGTGATAGAGGCATCATGTCCCTCTTTGAGATGGTGCCCACTTTTTGGCACTTGAAGCAACTCTTGCAAAAGTCATGAGCATCTTTGAACAATGTTGGCCAGTAGAAACCACATTGAAGAACTTTGGAGGCCATGTGTTTCCCTCTAAAATGACCTCCACACACCCCGGAATGGCACATAGATAAGACTTCTCACTGCTCCATCTCCGGAATACACCTCCTAATGAGTTGGTCCGGGCAATATTTAAAGAGATGTGGGTCATCCCAAATGTAGTTCTTTACCATAGCAAACAATCTCTTACTTTCCTCTCTTGTCCACATGCTCGGTATCCTCCCACTGGCTAGGAAATTCGCTATGTGCTTGTACCATGGCTTTTGGACAGATGAGACTAAGAGGAGTTGTTCATGTGCCATTGTATCTTTGATTGGACTTGTCATATCAAAAGGTCCATCAAGGCGGGAGAGATGATCTGCAGCACTATTTTCTATCCCTTTCTTATCCACAATTTCTATGTCAAATTCTTGGAGTAACAAAATCCATCGGATCAACCTTGGCTTTGAGTCTTTCTTAGACATGAGATACTTCAACGCATCATGGTCCGTGTAGATTGTCACTTTGTTTTGCCAGAGATACGGCTGGAACTTGTCAAGAGTGAAGATCACCGCAAGCAACTCCTTCTCGGTAGTCGTATAGTTTCTTTGGGAATCGTCTAATGTTTTGCTTGCATAATAGATAGCATGAGGAATTCAGCCAACACGTTGACCCAGCACAGCCCCCAGCGCCATGTCGGATGCATCTGTCATGATCTCAAACGGCAAAGAAAAATCTGGGGGCTGCATGATAGGAGCAGAAATAAACCTTTCTTTTAAATGATTGAAGGCTTCAACACATTTTTCATCAAACTGAAATTCAACATCTTTCTCAAGTAATCGACAGAGTGGTCTTGAGATTTTTCTAAAGTCCTTGATAAAGCACCGGTAAAAACCTACATGTCCCAAGAAAGATCGAACATGTCTTACGGTCGAAGGAAAGTCGAGTGTAGAAATAAGGCCCACCTTGGCCTTGTCCACTTCAATCCCATCTTTCGAAACTCGGTGTCCCAGAACTATACCCTCAGGTACCATGAAATGGCTCTTTTCCCAAGATAGAACTAAGCAAACTTTCACACATCTTTCCAGAACCACATCTAGATGTAGCAAGCACTCATCAAAGGTTTTCCTGAAAACTGAAAAATCATCCATGAAAACCTCAAGTGACGAATCAAGCATGTCAGCAAAGATCGAGGTTACATATCTCTGGAAAGTGGAAGGGGCATTGCACAATCCAAATGGCATTCTCTGGTAGGCAAATGTACCACTTGGACAAGTGAATGTCATCTTTTCCTGATCCGCCAGATGCACAGCAATCTGAAAATATCCTGGGTATCCGTAAAGAAAATAGTAGAAGCTCTGCCCAGCCAATAACTCTAAGATCTGATCAAGAAACGAAAGTGGGTAGTGGTCCTTCTTTGTCTTTTCATTGAGCTTCCAGTAATCCACGCACATTATCCACTTCGATTGCTCTCTCACTGGCATAAGCTCACCATCGGCATTTTCTGCAATCGTAATCCCACCCTTCTTGGGCACAACTTGGATGGGACTCACCCATGTACTGTCAGAAATGGGATAGATGATCCCTGCATCAAGCAACTTTACAACCTCTTGAGTTAGAACGTCCTTCAACTTTGGATTTAGCCTTCTTTGCATTTGACGGGTCGGTCTCACATCTTCTTCTAAGTATATCCGATGCACACAAATAGAGGGGTCAATCCCTCTCAAGTCAGCAATAGACCATCCAATGGATTGGATGTTCTTCCTCAAGACTTCCATCAAGGCATCTTCTTGCTCAGGAGAGAGAATGGATGAAATGATCACCGGGAGGGTGTCATTTGAGCCAAGGAAAGTGTACTTCAATCCTTCGGGAAGTTTCTTCAACTGAAGAACGGGGGGTGCTTTAAGGGAGTTCTTCAATGGTGCAGAAATAGAAGGAAGGTCCTGACTTGCAGCCACTAAGGCTAGCTCACACTCTTCATCATCTTCATCATCATCGTCAGGGAACTCAACAATTGGTTCAAGACCAATACCTTGAGTGGTAGTCTCAATCCACGCAGGTAGGAACTCTTCAACAATCTCATCTAGGCATTCCACCAAATAACAATCTTCTTCGGTGGCCCCTATCACTTCAGCTGTAGTAGAAGACTTGAAGATGTTCAACCAGATCTTCATGTGCATGAATGTAACATACATGGTCCTTGTCCTCACACGGATCACGGCATCAGCTGTGGCTAAGAAAGGTCTCCCCAAGATGATTGGCACCTTTCTAGCTTCCTTTTCCATATCAAGAATGATAAAATCGGCTGGGAAGAAGGCAGAAGTATCCTCATCCAGACGGGCCAACACATCATCCACACGCCCTCTAGGCGTCTTCACAGATCGGTCGGCCAACTGTAGAGTGCAATGGGCCGGCCTCAACTCTCCTATTTGGAGCTCAACAAACAGATCATAAGGCATCAAGTTTACGCTAGACCCCAAGTCAAGAAGAGCCTGGTCTATGCGATGCACCCCAAAGTAGCATGAGATGATGGGAGCACCAGGGTCTTTTCTTTTCCGAGGAATGGTGTGTTGGAGAATGGAGCTCACTTGCTCAGTGAGCTTGATCTTCTTAGGCGTCCTCCCTATTGTCTTTCTTTTGAAGGTGCACAATTCTTTAAGGAACTTTGCATAGGACGAAATTTGCTTGACTGCATCTAGAAGAGGTATGTTGATTTTCACTTGCTTGAAGATCTCCAAAATATCATCCGCATGCTTCTTCTTTTTCTTTGCAACAGAAGGCTCCTCAAGTGCATCAGGATATGGCGGGAGTTGGGACCCCAATCGGTCCAAATCAACAGTATCATCCACTGGTATCACTGATATCACAGTATCACGGCTCGGTATCATAGTATCAGCACTACCTCTTATCACAGTATCATCAATCTGCATCTCAGTATCAACCTGCTCTACCTCAGTGTCATCTCTGCCAACAACTATACCATGGGGCCTCTCTAAAGTCCTACCACTCCTCAATGTAGTCACAGCCTTCACATGCTCATGGGTGGTAGAAGGAGGAGCTTGTGGAGGTGGTTGTGGCTGTTGGGGTGGTGGAGGCCTTTGGTGAGGGGAATTGGGATTTTGAAGGATGAATTGGGGTTGCAGTTGTTGTTGTGGTGGGGGGTGATATGGTGGAGGTGGTTGTTGGTAAGTGTGAGGTGGAGGTGGAGCATATTGATAATTGAGCGGCGCTTGAGGAGGTGGAGGAGCATAGGGGTTTGGTGGGGCTTGGCAAGATGGTGGAACATAAGCACTCGAAGTGTTCCCTAGAAAAGTCCCATCATTGTTTGGATTTGGCATTGTTTGAGAGGGGAGTCTTCCTTCTTCTCTTCTAGCCAAATAGAGAAATCTGATCCAACCTCTGCTCAAGACGGCTTATAGACTGCCCATGTGCATTGACATCCTTTTTGACTTCATCTAGGCTTCTTAGCCTTCCAAGAACCTCGTCCTCAAACTTGGAGCTGTAGCGTGGCTTCTTCTGCCCCTGTCCTTGTCCATCCTCATTCTATTGTTTCCAAGAGAAATTTGAGTGGTTCCTCCACTCGGAAGTGTAGGATTGGGACATTGGGCCCTGGTTGTTGCAGACACCAAAGGAATGTAAAGCGTTAACTTCCTCGTCTACAGTGTCCACAACCATTGCGGGTTGGCGAGAAGAGCCACCCACTTGATTCTTCATCATCTGCATCATATCTGCCATCATTTTCATCATATCGGGGTTGGTGGCATTGCGTGCGGGAGCCATGGAGGATGGTGGAGGAGTGTAGTTCTGGCCGCAATTGTGGGCTCCGATCTCCAAAACCACGATATAAACTCAACGTAAACTCAGCGGAAGCATTCGATTAGCAGCAGAATATAAAAATCACCGAAAATTAAAACTTTTTGAAATAAGATCTTGAAATCATAAAACTTCTTTCATAGAAAGGGAATAAACTGTTTACATCTCTGTCAAATCACTTCTTGAGTAATTGTACACAATCATGATACAAAATCTCAAGACTCGGACCAAAATTCTCAGACCACTAACTCCAAGGACCTGAGAGTACAGAGACAACATAGGACTATCTAATTACAACTCAACAGTCAGTATCTCCACCTGAGATTCACTACTGCTCCTGGTGCTGCTGCTGCTGATATTAGTCACCTGTAGGCTGATTCCTTCGTCCTCGACGACCACCTAAAAAGTTGAAATCTACAGAGTGAGACAATTTTAAATAATTGTCCCAGTGAGAGTTATAACTCTCAACTAGAAGCTTTATATAGAAATCAAAGAGTATTATAAGCAATAAAAGCTTTTAAGATAATCAACAACAGATTGACATTAAGTAGAACAACAGTATTTAGGAAATATGAACAACATATGTACTAAGCAGTGTAACATCATTCATGTATCTCGTAGTTCAACCTAAGCAGATATACTACGCGGTTGATTATGTTTTACAAACAACATTATGCCCTGCGGAGATGAGGTATACCGCTCATACTCCAACTGATCACTGTTAAGTCGCATCGGTATCATACCTAGGTCATCAAAAGAGCGGGATTCTTATGACCTCATCTTCCTCAGTCAGAATGAGGATAACTTGCAGGACATCTTGTGTCTCTGCTACTATAGCTCACCAGGGTACTCTGGTACTTCGCTATTAGAGTCACAGTGGCATTCTGTACTCTCTTCGTCATCGAAAGATTTCTTGTTTATCTCTCATCAATGTGGTATAAGGATTTCCTTGAGAGAATTGTGTTACAGCATAAACATATAGTGAAGGGATGATGGATTAAGATATATCTACATCAATTCCTACACTAGGATGTAAGGATTTACACATCCATATTCCCCCACATACTCAAAAGTATGTGATCCAGGAGTTCCCTTAGGAAAACCTGTTTCACCATCATTTTGTTTTTTGACAATGATGGATCTATGATCAGGGCTCTTCATGGTATGATTATACTTGATTAGTTAGGTACATTTCAGTATTCTTTTAACATCATACATGTTCTCAAACATTAATCATTAGTAAAGCAGCTATGAAAGTAGAATACTAAATGTAACAGGTCTAACTCATATCAGTTATCATTTCTCAATCATCTCATCACAAGTCATCTAATAAGCATGACCTTAATGATACTCATGGATCTTATAGCCTATCATCTCATGTGATGCCACTTACAAGGCAACATGGTACTTCACTATTCATAAAGATAATAACATGCTTTCAATGAATTTGGTATCATAATCCTTACCTGGATATGATCATCATCATATATGAGAACATGCATGATTAATTCAACTGATAATAGTAAACATTTCATATCAAGAGATGTACTTTCATACTCATAGAAGAGTCAGGTTCCCTGATTTCTCAATAATTAGGGTTTACTATTCACATTACATGGTGAGTTGAACTCATAACATCATCATGTATGAGAAACATCTCCATTGATGCCCTCAGATTAGATTAAGATTCATCAATTATTTAGGGTTTCCATGATCTCACATAGGTGGATCATACCCTAATCATACACATTCATGTACATTGAAGGTATTTTACTTGAATTTCAACCATAAATGGTACTTTCTCTCTCCTCTTACTAGTAGATGGTGATTACACCACTCTAGATTAGGTTGGGTCAAGTCCTCATTGACTATCAGAAGCCAAATCATCACTATCATGTGATTAGGGTTTCATTAAAACAAAGTATCCTTCAATTGAACCCTTTAGGGGTATTTTGGTAAATTACACCTTTGATCACTTTCATGGGTCAATTCATTAGTCACTTAGTCCCTTAATGTCCTAGGTTACCATTAGGGTTTAGATTACACCTTCAAACGATTAAGCATAAACAACCATGAAAACCTCCAAACGGTTTCAACCTTCAACCTCCAAATGGTGTTAAGACCGTTTGGGGGCATTGACCGTTTGGATGGTTTGACTTTCAAGACTGCATGAGTCACCAAGATCGCATGGGCGCGTTGATCGTTTGGGATAGTTGACCTCCAAACCGTTTGAAGCTATGCGTTTTGGAACCGTTTGATCTTAAACGATCTTGAGATCGATTGGTCCAAACGAACTTGAGATCGTTTGAGCCCAAACGGTCTTGAGATCGTTTGAGCCCAAACGGTCTTGAGACCGTTTGGCCCCAAACGGTCTTGAGACCGTTTGGTCCAAATGGGCTCAAACCGTTTGGACCTCAAAAGTGAACCATAGGTTGCAATCGATTATGGTTATCTATGTTGAAGCCTTCAATTGGCCAAAACCTTGCTAACCACTTATAAATTGCATCAATTAGAATTATCCTTAGTCAATTGGACACCAAATTGACCCTCAATTGAAAGACAATTAGGGTTGAATCCAACTCAATTAGGGTTTTCAATCGGATAGTCATCAATGTTCAACAATGTGAATCAAATTGAGTTTGAACCCATCAATTGACCTCCAATTGGGCCCAAACTTGGCCCAAACAATCTTGAGATCGTTTGGACATCCTCCAAACGGTCTTGAGACCGTTTTCCCAAAATTCATCAAAATCTAAGTTGATTAGATAAGGGTTGAACCCTAATTAGGTCTAAAATCAGCATTTTTATTAATTCATCAACTTATTGCAATTGGACCTTCAAACCATCAAATTACCTTAATCCTAGACCTCCAAACGGTCTTGGGTTGTCACCAAACGGTCTTAAGACCGTTTGGATGAACCCCCAAATGGTCTTGAGACCGTTTGGGTCCTTCAACCCAAAGTTCATCAAAATCTATCCTTAAAATCAGCAAATCAACCCGATTAGGGTTTAGGGGGTTGAAGTGCCTTCAACTCATGATTGGTTTGGAATTAAGCTATGATTATTTGTAGATATTAAATTCAATATGTTTACAAAAGACCCACAAACAATCTTCCCTTGGTTAACCCTATCAAATAGTCTTGAGACCGTTTGATTCTAAACGGTCTTGCAAGATCGTTTGAGATCAAACGGTTTGAGACCGTTTGATTTCAAACGGTTTGCAAACCGTTTAGACCAAAGGGTCCAAGGTCATTTGATAAAGTTTCCTAGGAATTCATGCCCATCATCTTCAACCTTTGTTCAGGTCGGTTATACCACAGATTGCTTGCAAAAGTGCAAGGAAGAAAGGAGGTAGAAGAAGAACTAAGCATAAATTGCAAGAACATAGATATGCATAATAAAGCAAGAAGTTTAGAGTTATAAAACCTGCCTCAAACGTTGTTACTATATCCAAGCTTCCAAGCTTCAAGCCTTTAATGGTGTCTTGAGCTCCAAAAGTCGGCCAAAGATGATTCTCCAAGGAAAAGATGGGGATGGTCGGCTAGAACAAAGAACCTAAGTAAGTTAACCATAAAACCAACCTTATACATGGATTTCATCCAAGAATCCGAGCTAGAAGATGGTTTCGTCTCACCTTAGAACTAGTTGGTCATCTCCCTGAGTTCCAGAGCTCTGCCTTGGTTGTTTTGAGAAAGATGAGAAATGAAGAGGATAAAGGATACATTTAGTTGGTTTGCAAGGGAACTAGGCTTATATAGTTTAGGCTATTTTTCACCATAAGGATCTCTAGTTTATAGATTTCCATCTAAGTCCCTCCTTCTTTCTAAGGCACGTCCAAACCATCATATCTTATGCAAGGTCCATCAAAACTCAAGATCTAAGGGTAAAGAAAACCAACATGCAACTAAGGTACATATATGAAGAGTCTCCATACTCATACTTGCTGAAACTACTACAAAGGTTATTCTTTTTATCTAATTACTTCATTGAAGTGCCCCTTTCATCATTTCTACTCTAAATGATGTCAAGAGTCATAAAAGATATTCTAGAAGATGTATTTTATTAGTTGCACCCCACATTTTGGGTAAATTGCACTTTACTCCAAAATTAGGTTTTTTAAGCACAAGGATCATTCCACAAGATGCATCTTGATGTCCAAGCTTGGGAAATCCATCATACTTCATCATATTCATTCACATGATGTCTTATCCTCAAAGGAACATTTTAACCTATGAAATTTGCAAGTTAATCCTTTTAACTGGGTAATTACACATAGGTCCCTGCATTTACAAAACAATAATACAACTTTGTATAAAAAGGGCAAAATTGAAAGTATATGTTCCTGAGGAACTTAATTACATGCCAGAGAATATTCACAAGTATTTAATTACATATTTAGGCAAAACATCTAGGGTTAGTTTATAACCCAGGTCAGGGATGTTACAAATTATCCACCCCTTACAAGGATTTCGTCCCCGAAATCGATAAAACATATTAGGAGAAAAGAGTAGGGTATTTTCTTCTCATCTCATCCTCTAGTTCCCAAGTGGCTTCTTCGACACCATGGTGATTTTAGAGGACATTCACAAGACTTATGTCTTTCTTCTTTAGCTTTCTAATTCTGTTATCAAGGATTGACACTGGTCCCTCCTCATAAGTTACATCTTCATTTAATTCTACTTCTATAGGTTGTAGAACTGACTCGGTATCAGGGTGACATTTTCTCAGCATAGAGATGTGAAACGCAGGGTGTAACTTCTGCAACTCTGGAGGTAACTCTAGTCTATAGGCTACCTTTCCAACTCATTCAGTGATTGGATAAGGCCCCATAAATCTAGGAGCTAACTTCCCTTTCCTTCCAAAATGAAGGACTCCTTTCCAAGGTGAGACCTTGAGGTACACTCTATCTCCAACCTGGAACTCTAAGGGTTTACGACGTCTATCTGCATAAGACTTCTGCCTATCCTGTGCAGTCTTAAGCTATTGTTGTATAACTTTGATTTTCTTTGTAGTTTGCTGCACAAGATCAGGACCTAACAACTGATGTTCACCAGTCTCATACCAACATAAGGGTGATCTACAACGTCTACCATACAAGGCTTCATAAGGTGCCATATCAATACTATGTTGATAGCTATTGTTATAGGAAAACTCTATCAAGCTCAGGTGTAGATCCCAACTCCCGGTAAACTGGAGAACACATGCTCTTAGAAAGTCTTCCAAGGTCTGTATAGTCCTTTCAGACTGTCCATCAGTTTGTGGATGGAAGGTTGTACTAAACCTTAACTTGGTGCCTAAAGCTCTGTGTAACTGCTCCCAAAAATGACTTGTAAACTGGGGACCTATGTCAAAAACTATAGTGACAGGAACTCCGTGCAAATGCACTATCTCTTGGACATACAACTGTGATAACCTTTCAGCAGAATAGGTTGTTTTGACAGGTAAGAAATGTGTTGTCTTTGTCAACCTATCAACAATTACCCAAATGGAATCACGTCCTTTGCTTGTCCTGGGTAGGCCAACAACAAAGTCCATGGTCACATGATCCCACTTCCACTGTGGTATGGGTAAAGGTTGCATTGTTCCTGCAGGCTTTTGGTGTTTAGCCTTTACTTGCTGACACACAGGACACCTCAGAACAAACTCAGCAACATCCTTCTTCATCCCAGGCCACCAATACATATCTTTTAAGTTTCGATACATCTTGGTGCTCCCTGGATGCATAGCATACATTGAAGAATGAGCTTCTTCCAAGACTAACTTCCTCAAGTTTTTGACATCCGGTACTATCATCCTTCCATGATAGCATGCCACCTGGTCATCTGAATCATGGAAACCATCTCGCTTCTTATCACCATACTCAGATCTAATCTGTTGAACTGCAGCATCAACTTGTTGTGCCTCCTTTATCTGCTCTCTTAGGGTAGGTTTAATATGCATCTCAGCTAACAAACTGGCTAACAAAGACACTTTCAACTGCACATTATCTTGCCTTAAAGAGATAAGCATATCTCTTCTAGAACATACTAAGGAACTTAGTTGTGCTCTATCCATGGTTGATGTTGCTGCTTTCCTACTCAAGGCATATGTAACCACATTGGCCTTCCCTGGATGGTAATCAATTGTACAATCGTAGTCCTTGATTAACTCCATCCAGCGACGTTGCCTCATGTCAAGCTCATGCTGAGAGAAAATATACTTAAGATTCTTATAATCTGTGAAAATCTGGAATGTCTCTCCATAGAGATGATGTCTCCAGATCTTCAAGGCATCAACCACAATAGCCAACTCTAGATTGTGTGTCAGATAATTCTCCTCATGTTTCTTAAGCTGTCGGGAAGCGAAAGAAATCACTTGCTTATCCTACATCAACACACATCCAAGTCCATTCTTGGAGGCATCACAGGAAACTACATATCCCTTACCTTGCTCAGGTAGCACAAGCACAGGTGCACTTGTCAACCTCTCCTTCAATAGCTGAAAGGACTGTTGACACTTATCACTCCAGGCAAAAGGAACATCTTTCCGGGTTAACTTGGTTAAGGGTAAGGCTATAGAACTAAAATTCTTAATGAACCTTCGGTAGTACCCAGCTAACCCCAAGAAGCTTCGAATCTCCGTCGGTGTCTTCGGTTGTTCCCACTGTAGAACAGATTCTACCTTTTTAGGGTCAACACGAATACCCGAAGCAGATATCACGTGTCCAAGAAAAGATACTTCTGGCAACCAGAACTCACACTTGCTAAACTTAGCATAAATCTTATGTTCTCTTAGAAATGTTAGAGCCTGACGTAGATGTTGTTCATGTTGCTGAGCATCCTTACTATAGATCAGAATGTCATCTATGAAGATGACAACACACTAATCAAGGAAAGGTCGAAAGACTCTATTCATGAGTTCCATAAATGAAGCTGGTGCATTAGTTAGTCCAAACGACATAACTGTGAACTCATAGTGACCATACCTCGTCCTAAAGGCAGACTTGGATATGTCACTATCCTTAATACGGAGTTGATGATATCCAGACCTCAAGTCTATCTTTGAGAAAACTGTTGCACCACACAACTGATCAAAAAGATCATCAATCCTCAGTAGAGGGTACTTATTCTTTATTGTTACTTTATTGAGTTGTCTGTAATCAATACACAACCGCATTGAACCGTCTTTCTTTTTAACAAACAAAACCGGAGCACCCCAAGGTGAAGTGCTCGGTCGGATGAAACCTTTCTCAAGTAACTCTTGAAGCTGTTTCTTGAGTTCTGCCATTTCGGCAGGCGCCATCCTATACGGTGTCTGAGCTATGGGTTGTGTATCTGGAACCAAATTGATTTCAAAATCAATATCCCGAGGCGGTGGTATACCTGGAAGTTCTTCAGGAAATACGTCTTCGAATTCCCTGACTATAAGAACTTCAGCAGGGTTGAGGCTCTCCTTAGTAATATCAACCACATGGGCCAATAATGCATAACATCCTTGCCTAATCAGCTTATCAACAACCATAGCTGACACAAGACAGGTGGGTAGAATCTTTCTCTCTCCATGAAAGATCCATGTGTTGCTTTCATCAGCAAACACAGCCTGCTTGGATTCACAATCCAAGACAACCCTATACCTTTCCAAGGTATCCATCCCAAGGATTATATCAAATCCTTGCATATCAAGTGGTATAAGATCCACTTGAATGCGATGATAAGAAAAGAAAAGGATGCAAGGAGGGCATACCTCTTGCAAAACAACAGACCCACTCAACGAAGTCTCCAACAACAAGCTATCTGCCCTATGACTGACTGTCATATTGCAGTTACGAATAACCCTTCGAGTGATAAAGGAGTGTGTAGCACCCGGGTCAATCAAAACAGACACAACATAGGATTTAGACATATCAGAATATAAAAGTTCCATCTGACCTTCCACAACCCGTGGATTGACCACTGCATCTGGTGGGTTCATAGCATAGAACCTCGCTGTCGCCTGGGGTTGAGTTGGTGTTGATGATCCAGCTTGAGACGCTTGCCCACGTCCTCAAGCTGCTCCTTGAGATTGACTTCTCTGTGATCCCTGTTGATTTTGTCTCGGAGGCTGTGTCACACTGACAGGCCTAGACCGGCAGTCCTTCATCAAATGTCCCACCTTCCCACAGTTGTAGTAGCTTCTCTCCAGTTGTTGTGGTCTTGGTGGTCCAGTGACTGACATTAATGCAGAACTGTGAGTCTCTTGAGGTGGTTGACCTCATCCTCTACCTCTACTTGGAGACCACTGAGTCTGGGAATTAGATCTGGGTGGTGGAGGTGTAGGTGCAAAGAATCTAGGCTTCTTAAAGTCCCTAGATGAAGAACCCTGGAACTGTGGATATCTTTTCTGGGTTTTCCTCTTCTCGACCACAGATCTCTCTATCCTTCGGACTGACTCAACGAAGGTAGAGAATCTCTCCCGGTTTTCTAGGGCAGACACGGGAGTAGTCATGTCAGCATTCAAACACTTCTCAAACCTTCTAATCCTTTCTTCTTCTCTGGCAGCCATGTGCGGACAGAACCGCAACAACTCCATGAACTTAGCTTCATACTCGCTAATGTTCATCATGACCTGCCTCAATCTCTCAAACTGAGCGATCTTCTCGTCCAGGAAGGTCTTTGGAAAATATTTATGGACAAATTCTCGTCGAAAGTATTCCCACGAGATCTCTATTCCAGGCCTCTTCTGCTCTTCCATGGTCCACCAGTGACCAACACTTCCTTTGAGAAGATAGACAGTGTGTCTAACCTTCTCAGCTTCAGGGATGTTAAGGATTATGAAAGCTTTCTCCAACTCGGTTAACCACAGATCGGCATCTGCGGGGTCAGTTGTCCCAAAGTATTCGGTAGCTCCGACACGATGAAGTCGCTTGAACGTCTTACCGATACCTTGTCCTTCAGGCTGGACAGGTGCCCTAGGTGCAAGCATGGGCATCTTATCAGTGATGTGTGTCATGGAAGTCATAAACTGCCTGAACATAGATTGAACAGCTGGGTTACCCATGTCAGCTGGGTCAAACTGAGGTGGCTCCCTGGGTGGCTCAAGTACAGGTTGCTCTACCACTGGATGTCTTGCTCCATCCCGAGGTGCAGCAACGCTACTCTCTGCCACGTACTCCTCATGTGGCTCAAACATCCTTATATATCTTCTTCTCCTGAGGAGCAGAAGATTCTATTAGATAAGGAAGAAACACTAAGGATAGAACCGACATCCTAAATCCTATGTCTCTGTAGACTCAGCGAACCTCGCTCTGATACCACTTAATTGTGGGCTCCGATCTCCAAAACCACGATATAAACTCAACGTAAACTCAGCGGAAGCATTCGATTAGCAGCGGAATATAAAAATCACCGAAAATTAAAACTTTTTGAAATAAGATCTTGAAATCATTAAACTTCTTTAATAGAAAGGGAATAAACTGTTTACACCTCTGTCAAATTACTTCTTGAATAATTATACACAATCATGATACAAAATCTCAAGACTCGGATCAAAATTCTCATACCACTAACTCCAAGGACCTGAGAGTACAGAGACGACATAGGACTATCTAATTACAAACTCAGCAGTCAGTATCTCCACCTGAGATTCACTTCTTCTCCTGGTGCTACTGCTGCTGATATTGGTCACCTGTAGGATGATTCCTTTGTCCTCGACGACCACCTAAAAAGTTGAAATCTACGGAGTGATACAATTTTAAATAATTATCCTAGCGAGAGTTATAACTCTCAACTAGAAGCTTTATATAGCAATCAAAGAGTATTATAAACAATAAAAGCTTTTTAGATAATCAACAACAGATTGACATTAAGTAGAACAACAATATTTAGGAAATATGAACAACATATGTACTAAGCAGTGTAACATCATTCATGTATTTCGTAGTTCAACCTAAGCAGATATACTACGCGGTTGATTATGTTTCACAAACAACATTATGCCCTGCGGAGATGAGGTATACCGCTCATACTCCAACCGATCACTGTTAAGTCGCATCGGTATCATACCTAGGTCATCAACAGAGCCGAATTCTTATGACCTCATCTTCCTCAGTCAGAATGAGGATAACTTGCAGGACATCTTGTGTCTCTGCTACTATATCTCACCAGGGTACTCTGGTACTTCTCTATTAGAGTCACAGTGGCATTCTGTACTCTCTTCGTCATCGAAAGATTTCTTGTTTATCTCTCGTCGATGCGGTATAAGGATTTCCTCGAGAGAATTGTGTTACAGCATAAACATATAGTGAAGGGCTGATGGATTAAGATATATCTACATCAATTCCTACACTAGGATGTAAGGATTTACGCATCCATATTCCCCCACATACTCAAAAGTATGTGATCCAGGAGTTCCCTTAGGAAAACCTTTTCACCATCATTTTGTTTTCTGACAATGATGGATCTATGATCATGGCTCTTCATGGTATGATTTTACTTGATTAGTTAGGTACATTTCAGTATTCTTTTAACATCATACATGTTCTAAAACATTAATCATTAGCAAAGCAGCTATGAAAGTAGAATACTAAATGTAACAGGTCTAACTCATATCAGTTATCATTTCTCAATCATCTCATCACAAGTCATCTAATAAGCATGACCTTAATGATACTCATGGCTCTTACAACCTATCATATCATGTGATGCCACTTACAAGGCAACAAGGTATTTCACTATTCATAAAGCTAATGACATGCTTTCAATGAATTTGTTATCATAATCCTTACCTGGATATGATCATCATCATATATGAGAACCTGCATGATTAATTCAACTGATAATAGTAAACATTTCATATCAAGAGATGTACTTTCATACTCATAGAAGAGTCAGGTTCCCTGATTTATCATTAATTAGGGTTTACTATTCACATTACATGGTGAGTTGAACTCATAACATCATCATGTATGAGAAACATCTCCATTGATGCCCTCAGATTAGATTAAGATTCATCAATTATCACAATTAGGGTTTCCATGATCTCACATAGGTGGATCATACCCTAATCATACACATTCATGTACATTGAAGGTATTTTACTTGAATTTCAACCATAAATGGTACTTTCTCTCTCCTCTTACTAGTAGATGGCGATTACACCACTCTAGATTAGGTTGGGTCAAGTCCTCATTGACTATCAGAAGCCAAATCATCACTATCATGTGATTAGGGTTTCATTAAAACAAAGTATCCTTCAATTGAACCCTTTAGGGGTATTTTGGTAAATTACACCTTTGATCAACTTCATGGGTCAATTCATTAGTCACTTAGTCCCTTAATGTCCTAGGTTACCATTAGGGTTTAGATTACACCTTCAAACGATTAAGCATAAACAACCTTGAAAACCTCCAAACGGTTTCAACCTTCAACCTCCAAACAGTCTTAAGACCGTTTGGGGGCGTTGACCGTTTGGATGGTTTGACTTTCAAGACCGCATGAGTCACCAAGACCGCATGGGTGCGTTGACCGTTTGGGATAGTTGACCTCCAAACCGTTTGAAGTTATGCGGTTTGAAACCGTTTGATCTTAAACGATCTTGAGATCGATTGGTCCAAACGACCTTGAGATCGTTTGAGCCCAAACGGTCTTGAGACCGTTTGGCCCCAAACGGTCTTGAGACCGTTTGGCCCCAAACGGTCTTGAGACCGTTTGTCCTCAAACGGTCTTGAGACCATTTGGATCCAAACAGTCTTGAGACCGTTTGGTCCAAATGGGCTCAAACCGTTTGGACCTCAAAAGTGAACCAAAGGTTACAATCGATTATGGTTATCTATGTTGAAGCCTTCAATTGGCCAAAACCTTGCTAACCACTTATAAATTGAGTCAATTAGGATTAGCCTTAGTCAATTGGACACCAAATTGACCCTCAATTGAAAGCCAATTAGGGTTGAATCCAACTCAATTAGGGTTTTCAATCGGATAGTCATCAATGTTCAACAATGTGACTCAAATTGAGGTTGAACCCATCAATTGACCTCCAATTGGGCCCAAACTTGGCCCAAACGGTCTTGAGATCGTTTGGAAATCATCCAAAAGGTCTTGAGACCGTTTTCCCAAAATTCATCAAAATCTAAGTTGATTAGATAAGGGTTGAACCCTAATTAGGTCTAAAATCAGCATTTTTATCAATTCATCAACTTATTGCAATTGGACCTTCAAACCATCAAATTACCTTAATCCTAGACCTCCAAACGGTCTTGGGTTGTCACCAAACGGTCTTAAGACCGTTTGGATGAACCCCCAAATGGTTTGAGACCGTTTGGGTCCTTCAACCCAAAGTTCACCAAAATCTATCCTTAAAATCAGCAAATCAATCCGATTAGGGTTTAGGGGGTTGAAGTGCCTTCAACTCATGATTGGTTTGGAATTAAGCTATGATTCTTTGTAGATATTAAATTCAATATGTTTACAACAGACCCTCAAATGGTCTTCCCTTGTTCAACCCTATCAAACGGTCTCGAGACCATTTGATTCTAAACGGTCTTGTAAGATCGTTTGAGATCAAACGGTTTGAGGCCGTTTGATTTCATATGGTTTGCAAACCGTTTAGACCAAAGGGTCCAATGTCATTTGATAAAGTTGCCTAGGAATTCACACCCATCATTTTCAACCTCTGTTCAGGTCGTTTATACCACGGATTGCTTGCAAAATTGCAAGGAAGAAAGGAGGTAGAAGAAGAACTAAGCATAAATTGCAAGAACATAGATATGCATAATAAAGCAAGAAGTTTAGAGTTATAAAACCCGCCTCAAACGTTGTTCCTAGAGATCCAAGCTTCCAAGCTTCAAGCCTTTAATGGTGTCTTGAGATCCACAAGTTGGCAAAAGATGATTCTCCAAGGAAAAGATGGGGATGGTCGGCTAGAACAAAGAACCTAAGTAAGTTAACCATAAAACCAACCTTATACATGGATTTCATCCAAGAATCTGAGCTAGAAGATGATTCCTTCTCACCTTAGAACTAGTTGGTTGTCTCCCTGAGTTCTAGAGCTCTGCCTTGGTTGTTTTGAGAAAGATGATAAATGAAGAGGATAAATGATACGTTTAGTTGGTTTGCAAGGGAACTAGGCTTATATAGTTTAGGCTATTTTTCACCATAAGGATCTCTAGTTTATAGATTTCTCATCTAAGTCCCTCCTTCTTTCTAAGGCACGTCCAAACCATCATATATTATGCAAGGTCCATCAAAACTCAAGATCTAAGGGTAAAGAAAACCAACATGCAACTAAGGTACATATATGAAGAGTCTCCATACTCATACTTGGTGAAACTACTACAAAGGTTATTCTTTTTATCTGATTACTTCATTGAAGTGCCCCTTTCATCATTTCTACTCTAAATGATGTCAAGAGTCATAAAAGATATTCTAGAAGATGTATTTTATAAGTTGCACCCCACATTTTGGGTAAATTGCACTTTACTCCAAAATTAGGGTTTTTAAGCACAAGGATCATTCCACAAGCTGCATCTTGATGTCCAAGCTTGGGAAATCCATCATACTTTATCATATTCATTCACATCATGTATTATCCTCAAAGGAACATTTTAAACTGTGAAATTTGCAAGTTAATCCTTTTAACTGGGTAATTACACATAGGTCCTTGCATTTACAAAACAATAATACAACTTTGTATAAAAAGGGCAAAATTGAAAGTATATGTTCCTGAGGAACTTAATTACATGCCAAAGAATATTCACAAGTATTTAATTACATATTTTTAGTAAAACATCTAAGGTTTGTTTATAACCCAGGTCAGGGATGTTACAGCAATGCCGCCCTTTAGTGGAAGCTTGGTGACGAGAATTCTCGGCGAGATGCTCAAACAACGACCATGAGTCCTCGGGCGGCTTTGCCATGAACGTGCCCCCGCAAGAAGAATCTACATTGTTTTGGCTCTGCTCCTCAAGCCCGCTGTAGAAGGCTTGAACTAGCTGCCAAAGCGGAACCTCATGATGAGGGCAGTCACGGAGCAACTTCTGGAACCTCTCCCATGCCTCATGGAAGGGTTCGTTCTCTTTTTGGGCGAAGGACGTGATGCACCTTCTCATGTAGGATAACTTGGCTATTGGAAAGAACTTCTTTAGAAACTCATTCTTTACTTCATTCCATGTGACGAGCTCTGGCCTCGAAACGTACCACTCCTTGGCCTTCTCTTTGAGAGAGAAGGGAAAGAACGTCCTCCTGATCGAGTCGTCTGTGGCGGCAGGCGTGCGGAAGGTGGAGCACGTTTCTAAGAACGCGTCTATATGGTGGTAAGGATTTTCATTCTCCATTCCGTAGTATGTGGGAAGAAGTCCCAAGAGTGCCGGCGGGATGGAGAACTGCTGACCGAGCATTTGGTCCACCAGCGGGGCTATGGGGGAGTTGTAGTTCCCCAGCGTGAAATACTCATGAAGCGGGCGGTGTGGTGGTGGAGGTGGAGCATCCGGTGGCGGGTTGTTCTCAGCCATCTCAGCCTCTCAGTGTAGGTTGCGGCGAGCTTGACGTCTTCTTCTCCCAATCTCGGGGTCGTAAACCACCAAGTCAATACAAGTCAAACGCGTGCTACGCATACACAGCTGTCACCTGCGCAAGTCACAAGTAAACAACAAGGAGCCAAGTTAGCGAACCAATATGCAAGAGTAACACAAAGAATAAATAATAGCAATGGTGAGGGCAAAAGAAAAGGCTAAGCTACACTATCTAACTAGGGTGAGCGCCTCTAATCCCCGGCAACGGTGCCAGAAAGCTTGATGTGTCTCCGCTAGTGGTGCTTTTACACCCCATGAGGTCGGAGCGCACGAGATATGGGATTGTGCCCATGCCCAAACTTCATGGGCCTAAACTCTAAATAACCCGCACTACAATTTGGTATAACTGTACTGTACTATAGTATAACTGTTTCGTCAAAATTTGAAACCACTGCTTTGTCATCAATCATCATGCCGGACACCAACTCCAGTAATGCCCCCACCAACCCAACCTACCCATACCGATCGAATCTGAACATTTCCAACTTTGTCACGTTGGAACTCACTAGGAACAGCTACCTCCTGTGGCAAACGCAGATGCTCGGTCTGATCCACAGTCATGAGCTGAGAGCATTCATCGACGGCACAAAGCCTCCCCTGACAAAAGACTGTGTTGCATATGCGGCTTGGTGCCGCACGGACTGCGTCGTCTGGGGATGGATATTAAGCCGTGTCTCTCCTAAACGTTTGACAGAAGTCATTGGGCTAGAGACGTCCTTTGAAGTATGGAGGGCACTCCAAACAACCCATGCTCAAGCCTCTACTGAGCGACAGTTCCTTCTGCTACAATGTCTGCAATAACTGCGTAAGAATCCATCTGCTGACCTGTGCTGACCTTCACACTCATATAAATGATTTCAAAGCTATATGTGCCGATCTAACCTTGATGGAGCAACCCTTACGTGATGAAGAGTAGGTATACTACCTCTTAAATATCCTTCGCAACCCGTACCTACCATTCACGACGTCCATGCTTAGGCCACCCGTACCATCCCTGAGCACCGTGATACCCCTTCTGATTAGCTATGAAACTCGCCACCTCGCCTCTACTAACAAATCCAACACACTCAACTTCTCTGCCACCCACTCCTGTGGTCGTGGCGGTCGTTGGGGTGGTCGTGGAAGGAACTATGGACAACGATCTCCACAAGGAACATCATCCAACAACTACTCGCCAACCGGTTTCAATTCACGCGGTCGCAGGTTCCAGCAACATCACAACTCCAGCCGTCCAGCGTCGTCAGCAGCACATGCGACATGTCAAATCTGCTCCAATGTCCACAATGTTTTAATCATGCCTTTCAAGCAAATGATGTACCGCCGACACTCAACAGGTTGCTGTGCTCCTCCCTAAAGTATGATACACCCTACCATGCCCTTCATGGAAAACATGCAGATTACACCAGTCTGCGCAGCTTTGGATGTCGATGCTACCCATATATTTGGGACAACACCACAAATAAATTTTCTCCAAAGTCATTGCCTTGCAAAAAAAAATAGGATACAATGATCGTCATAAAGGCTTTCACAGCCTGTTCCTTCTCTGAATGGTGCAATAGCCCAACCACAACTCCATCCCCTGCTACCACAGCTCGACGAGATACTGACCGCATGCATTACTCGACTACTGCATCTCCTATTCGTTTTAACCCGACACCTGCTGCTCCTCCCCAACACATAACTCAACCATCCACCACACCATCACCTCCTGAGCAGTTGAGAGGATGGATGTGTGCATGATTTGGCGGGAGGGAGGGATCAGCAAGACATGTAAAAGGATTTCTGGAAAGAAGATAGGAATGATTTGCTTTAGGCAGGTGATTTGATATGCCCTTCCTTTGTATGTGGAGAGATTTATGAAAAGTGGTGGGGAGGGCTTGGTTATCTCTGGGAAAGTGATTTCCTTTTATTGGGACTGGTTTGGTGTAATCAGAAAGGAGGATTGATGTACAGTCCCTTCTTTTGTGGCCTATTTTGGAGCACTTGAAGCAAGTGAAATGATTGGGGCATCTATTAGTGGAATGGTTTCTGATGTTGTATGTGGAATAGAGGAGGGCCCTAAAAGGGCATTTTGTTCGGGCGGGGACCCAATTTTGATCAGATGTGTTTTTTTTAAGTAATCGTTGATGAGAGATAGAGATGTTTGGTGTTCTAAAGGGGGAAAGTTAAGGTTGTAGTTTTTTCCATTTCTGGGAGAGGTGACCCCAAAGGGGTAAAAGGTAGATTTGGTATCACTATTAACAGATGTTCCCAAGAGGGGAGGAATGAACCTGGCTGCAATAGAGTCTAGTGGAGTGTCGGAAACCGTCATGTCCTGCATGTCTTCGTCCTCACTACTAGATGAAAGGGAGAGAGGCCAACGTTTAGAACCCATCGGTGGTTGATGTATCTCCCGGACGAAGAGGAGAGGAACATCTCCTGCTTGCTGAAGAAGACAGAGTAAAGTTCTTGGGGCGTTTCGTTGTTGAGGTCACAAACCCAGGCAGTGAGGGTTTTTGGAGTGGATGGTTTGATGAAGATGGTCCAGTCCGTTCTGAGGTTCAACTCTTTGATCATTCTCGCCCAACCTTCTGTGCTCATCATGTTTACTGTTTTTTTGGTCCAACAACTTTCTTTATGCCTGGACCATTCGATGATCATCGAGAAAGAACTGTTGCCAAGACAGAGAGTGTTTGGCCCCGGGGAGATGTCAAACTGGTGGTATTTCCAAACCCTCAGAAGAGGAACACTGGAGTGGTAGTCTGGGTTGGAGAGCTGGAAGTCCATGAAGGTAAATCTGGAGTTCATGTCTGTGGGTGGTTGAGCACGTTTTATTTCGGTAGGAGCGATCACAAGTTTTTTGAGATGGAGGATTTTTTTGTATACATGAGGCTTACCCTGAAGGCACCTCGATCTTTTGTTGTTGCTCAGGGCCGAGGAGAAAGCACCTCCAGTTCTCATGATTGATGGATGGGGCGAAATGGTCGAGAAAACCCTTGTTGGTTGGGGTGGTGTCTGAAGCGACGAGATCGGAAGATCTAGAGATTCGGGGCGTAGAAGGGAGACCTGGGTGGTGTCGCTGCTTTTGGTGTAGTGTGTTAATGTTGTCCTTGGTAGCTTGAGATGCTCGGCTGTCGAAACTGTCACAGCTTTGGGAAGTTCAAACTGTGATGTGAGTGCATGCAGGTTATCAAGGGAGTAGATGGGGCATTTATCAGAGTTTTTGTAACCCTTCTTCTCCGAAGCAGCAGATGACGAGGGAAAGATGGTGTAGAGGTTTTGTTAAGATGAAGGAGGGGGGAAGTAAGGTCTTTACCTTGGAAGTGACCTGGTTTAGCACCTTATCGATCTTGATGACGACGCCGGGAGCGATCGAGGTTGGGTTTTCTCTCTCAGATGGATCTTGACTCTTGTTCGCCGGCAAGGGAAATTGGGAGTTTCTAGAGAGAAGGTGGAGCTTTCTCTCTCTTCCAAGCTTGTCGTGATTGAAGGCTCAACCACGACAGATAGCATCTGGTTTAGTTTATCAAAACAGAAGCTACAAGCCTACAATTGCTCAGTGCGGATTCTGCGGAATGTTCATTGCATTGACGGTTTTCTTTAAACAAAATTATAATGATCAACATAAATTGATGGGAAATGCTATGCAAATTAAATCCTGAACTCAATACGAAACACTGATGGTGCTCGGCCTCACTGCTGACCATCCTACAACGTAAAGACTAATCAATTCTGATGGAAATTGAGATGTTATCATGTTGTTTAATCTAGGGCACATTTGGTTACCTGTAATCAACCAGATTGGATTGCATCAAGCGATCCAGCAGTGCAAAAAATAAGTTTGGTTAGAAGGAGCATGAAAATGGAGGCAATCCTACATTTTTCTGGACTGTGCAAATGCTGGATGACGTTGTTTAGTTCAAAATGGCCGGGCGTCGTGATTCCATGTGGAAATCTTCGCAGCACCGGGTACAAGGTATGGCTGGTAGTGATAGGAGAAAGTCCATAAGATGTATGCAGTCACATCAAACATGAGCCTTACGTTCGCAAGATCTTTTGAAATCATAAATTTGTTGATCTCAAGATCATACGAATCCATCAATTACCGAAATCCACTTAAATCCTATAACCCATCGTCTGGTTAGTAGACGGACCACGCAGTATGTAATATACTATGGTAGGGTCAATGTTTCGGATGGGGCCAATTCACGTCGGGCAGTTACTCTATTCTGTTACTTCTGTAGCACAATGAATTTTCAGGTCAGGTCGGTCTTCGGACAAAATCAAGCTGGTGAGGAATATATAGGTGTGCCCATGCCCAAACTTCATGGGCCTAAACTCTAAATAACCCGCACTACAATTTGGTATAACTGTACTGTACTATAGTATAACTGTTTCGTCAAAATTTGAAACCACTACTTTGTCATCAATCATCATGCCGGACACCAACTCCAGTAATGCCCCCACCAACCCAACCTACCCATACCGATCGAATCTGAACATTTCCAACTTTGTCACGTTGGAACTCACTAGGAACAACTACCTCCTGTGGCAAACACATATGCTCGGTCTGATCCACAGTCATGAGCTGAGAGCATTCATCGACGGCACAAAGCCTCCCCTGACAAAAGACAGTGTTGCATATGCGGCTTGGTGCCGCACGGACTGCGTCGTCTGGGGATGGATATTAAGCCGTGTCTCTCCTGAACGTTTGACAGAAGTCATTGGGCTAGAGACGTCCTTTGAAGTATGGACGGCACTCCAAACAACCCATGCTCAAGCCTCTACTGAGCGACAGTTCCTTCTGCTGCAATGTCTGCAATAACTACGTAAGAATCCATCTGCTGACCTGTGCTGACCTGCACACTCATATAAATGATTTCAAAAGTATATGTGCCGATCTAACCTTGATGGAGCAGCCCTTACGTGATGAAGAGAAGGTATACTACCTCTTAAATAGCCTTGGCAACCCGTACCTACCATTCACGACATCCATGCTTAGGCCACCCGTACCATCCCTGAGCACCGTGATACCCCTTCTGATTAGCTATGAAACTCGCCACCTCGCCTCTACTAACGAATCCAACACACCCAACTTCTCTGCCACCCGCTCCCGTGGTCGTGGCAGTCGTTGGGGTGGTCGTGGAAGGAACTATGGGCAACGATCTCCACAAGGAACACCATCCAACAACTACTCGCCAACTGGTTTCAATTCACGCGGTCGCAGGTTCCAGCAACATCACAACTCCAGCCGTCCAGCGTCGTCAGGAGCACATGCGACATGTCAAATCTGCTCCAATGTCCACAATGTTTTAATCATGCCTTTCAAGCAAATGATGTACCGCCGACGCTCAATGAACTTTATATCTCTGACGACGCAGCCGTATCTCCAGACATTTGGCTTGCCGATACCCGGGGCCGGGGCACACATGACACCCAATCCAGGTTTGCTGCATTCTATTAAACCTTATAAAGGCCAAGATTCCGTCGTGGTTGGCAATGGTGCACACTTGCCCATCACCCACATGGGACATGCCACACTCCATCTTCCGCATAATTACAAACTCCCTCTACGCCATGTCCTTGCTGTTCCAAAACTTATTAAAAATATCTTGTCCATTAGTCAATTAACCAGACAATCTCCATACTCATTCGAATTCCGGTCTGACGATTTTCTCCTAAAACACTTACCTTCACATGCAGTGATAGCACAGGGGTGACGATCGGGTGATTTGTATTTTCTCGACGGCAAGGTTGCACCTGTGGCCGTGCATACCCAGACACTACATGGCATCACCATCTCGCTCACCCGCACCAGCCGTATTTGCGCCATCTCCACCGCCAAGGTCTCCTTCAAGTTAATAAGACTTCATTTGTAAAAGTTGCCAAATGTGCAAGGCACATTGTCTTTCTTTTTCTCCTTCTTTATCTCGTGCTACGACACTGTTTGAAAAACTGCATTGTGACTTATCAGTTTTATCAGTCCATAAATTTCGCTATTATGCTTTAATTGTTGATGATTGTACACGCTACGTGTGGCTCATTCCTTTAAAATAAAAGTCTGAATTTTTCTCTCAATTCTGCCTGTTTCAAAAGTTCATTCACCGTCAGTTCAATGCTCAAATACTTATTCTTCAAACTGATGGCAGTGGTGAATTCAATAATAACCAGCTCACGTCTCACCTTGCTGCACATGGAATCAAGTTTCAAATGTCCTTCTACCCCACAGCAAAATGGCCTCGTTGAGCGTCGCCACCGTGTAATCCGGGAGCATGGCCTTGCTCTACTTCTCCACAGTGGTGTCCCACAAGGTCACAAACAGGTTGTTGTACTCCTCCCTAAAGTATGATACACCCTACCATGCCCTTCATGGAAAACATGCAGATTACACCAGTCTGCGCAGCTTTGGATGCCGATGCTACCCATATATTTGGGACAACACCACAAATACATTTTCTCCAAAGTCATTGCCTTGCGTAATGCTAGGATACAGTGATCGTCATAAAGGCTTTCGCTGCCTGTTCCCACAAACTGGAAAGATTATAATCTCCCGTCATGTTGTATTTGATGAATATACCTACCCATACAAACCAATCCCGCAACCCGTGCCACCTGCTACCAAATCCCGGAATAGACAGAGTTTGAAAAAAGAAAAAGAGTGGAGACGCCATCTGATCCGGCGTCTCCATTCTAATTGGTCCAAAAATATAAAAAAATTGAAACAATCCCCCCGCGCCTTGTGACACTTGTGAGTTCTAAAATGAAGAAGCCAAAAGGAATGTCGTCTTCACTCCTGAACTGCCACTTGGCACATCCGCTTCACTATCCGTTTTTTTTTTTCAGACCAAGTGGCTCTGGAAAGCAAAACAAAATCCGGATGGCACCATTGCCCGTTACAAAGCGCGCTATGTTGCAAAGGGATTTCATCAGATACTCAGGATCGACTTCCGTGAAACGTTCTCCCCGGTCCTAATTGGTTACCGTGATTTCATCAGGCTGGCACCATTGCCCGTTACAAAGCGCGCTATGTTGCAGCAGTTAAAATACTAGATCTAATTACAATACAGCCTCTAATTACTCCACCCAAATGGCCCCTAAGGCTGGCACCATTAGGCTCGTCCTTTCCATTGCTACAATGCATGGTTGGCCACTCCGTCAGCTAGACGTGGACAATGCATTCCTTCATCGACCGCTGGAAGATGAGTTGTTTGTGCATCAACTACCTGGATTCATAGACACAGGAAAACCAAACCATGTTTGTAAACTACACAAGGTCTTCTACGGACTCCACCAAGCTCCCCGGGCTTGGTACAATCGCCTCAGCTCATTCCTACTTGCCATTGGTTTCATTGCAGCTCTGCAGACCCATCACTCTTCATATGGCGTGCCGCCACAACTTGTATTTTTCAGCTGCTAAAATGGATCCTTCGCTACGTTGCTGTCACCCTCATGTGTGGTTCTCATATTTACAAAGCATCACCGCTACTGCTGCGTGCCTTCAGTGACGCAGATTGGGGTGGATGCTCACAAACCAGGCGCTCAACTACCGGCTATTGTACCTTCTTGGGTAGCAATTGCATTACTTGGTCATCAAAGAAACAACCAACAGTAGCGCGATCAAGTGCTGAATCGGAATACCGAGCTATGGCGTCTACCACGGCGGAGCTAATGTGGCTTGCATCTTTGCTCCGAGACCTTAGTTTTCATCTCCGACAACCACCAGTTCTTTACAGCGACAACCTAAGTGCACTGCAACTTACCATTAATCCCAAATTTCATGCTCGGACCAAGCACGTGGAGATCGACTACCACTACGTTCGTGAAAAGGTTGCCCAAAGAAACTTGATCACTCATCATGTCCCAGCATCGCAGCAGCTCGCCGACATGTTCACTAAGCCATTATCCAGGCCTCAGATTCACAGCGGCATGTCCAACCTTGGCCTTTCCATCAACAACCGGCCAAGCTTGCGGGGGTGTAATGAAGATAAGAACCACTAGAACGCTAACTGCATATGGCTACAAGCCCAAGAAATCGCTACCGGCCATAAAAGATGCTTGCTACGGGCCTGAGATTTCAGCCCATGTATACAAATTCGCTACCCGCTTCTATTGGCGGGCTCCCAAAAACCAAAGCGCCTAATAAAAATTTCCCATCCCCGATTCTTCCAATTTTAGGGTAGCCGCCACCAGTGCACGACTAAATAAAGTGCTTCGGCTCTGGACTCCCAAATCCCCGCTCCCTTTCCTCACGCCTCTATGTGCGACGGACATTGCCGCAAGATCAGCCTCCAACAACAACGTGTGTTGCCCCGCTGCCCGAATCACTAGCCAACCGAGGGTTTCTCAACCCCTCTACCGCCTTCGTCAACTCCCCTCCTCAGCTCTCCCTTTTCGCCTCTTTACCCTCGACGATGGACTGACAACATCGCGTGTAGCCTCGTTGTGCGGATCGACAACCGATTGAGGAGCTTCTCGTTACCTCTACGGCCTCCATGCTTCTACTCCCTCCTTAGCTCACCCCTTCCCTTCTTCACCTCCAGCTACCCACGGTCAACACGGCCGGGCCAGATCATCGGCCAATCGAGGAGCTGCTTGCCCATGTACCGCCTCCATCTACTCCCCTCCTCAACTAGCTGTCTTCCCTGCTTCACCATTACTCTTGGTGGCTCCCCTTTAGTCCCCTGGTTTTTTTCCTCCTTTGGATTCTTCTATACCAACTCCTCCTCTGCACCCTTACTGTTCTAGTCCAATTTTACTTCCTGTTGTCCCTTACCAATCGCAGATTTTCTCTACTAATGTGGCTCTCCCCTCTATTTTTACCAAAAAAAGACCTATGTGCTCCTATGGAGGTTTTCATCCAGCAACTATGGTTTTGGCTTTGGTACTCAGGCAGTCAAAAGAGCATGCAGAGTATATTTCGCAACAAGAAAAGTTTACATTGCTATTTCAATCAGGTGACTTTTTATTTCAACCAGAAGCAGCTTTCTACCCCTCAATCCTTTATGTTAGGTATTTTAAATCTAGAGTAACCAACCATCTATGGGAAAATCCAGCCTTCATATTTGAGTATATATTTTATTGCCATTAGAGTTGATATTGTGATGTAACAATTTTAAAAATATCTGTGATAAAATCTTTCTTGATGAATCAGCTTTAATGCTTAATTGCTAAAATAATAAAAAACACGCTTAGAGGTGAATGATGATCGATTAACAACTATCGCACTCAATAAGAATGCGTTAGGTTGATGCAGCAAATAAAGCTTCCAATGCTCTACTTCTACACACATTATTTTGATCTGTGTGGATGATAAAAACTTTTTTTTTTCTTATAAACATTATCTTGATCATCAATGTTAGGATCAAACCACATGATACAATCAACTTAAGCTAAGGTGATAACTAAGGTTCATCTTAGCACCATGTTTGTCACACATTCTATTTTTAGTAATGAAAATCAATTTTATAGCATACATTTATCATTTTGCATTCATTTATATATTAGAATAATGATAAGTCCTATATAACATTTTGAGTTACATGCTCCACACATACTCACTCAATGCTTTCATTATATACTTTTGTATTGAGAAAGATATTTAATGTTCATATATGAATATATAATTTATAATTTTCTATTTTTTCTATAATCTTGCCGGTCAATCTATGATATGATGGTGGTAGTGGGTGCCTACCACAATAAGTGGTCCAGGTCCAAGTGGCCTATTATAAAGTCCTTTTGAATTTCAATGGGACATAATGAATATAAAAGGATTATACAATTGGACATGATTGAAATTGGTGTTGGCAGTTAAGATATCAAATAAGTTGTTGTACTTGTACTCAATAAGTTTTAGGTAATCATATTTCAATATCAGAGCTAGACCAAGCGTTGTGATGTACCTATACTCCTTCTCAAATGCTCTGTTCTTCTTTTGGTTGTTGTTTTATTTGTCTTTTTCTGAGTGGTGCAATTTTGATTTTGCCTCCCAATTTCTTAATAAAAATACAATTAACTATGTACCCCTAATATTTGATTTTTTGTAGGATAGAACATGTTTTCGGTTGGATGAAAAGTATGACCTTGGCCTATGTTAGTTCATTTACAGGTACTAAGTCGACTTATAACTTTACTCTACTAAATGGAAAATGCTTCACATTGTGTGGTTTCACGCATCTCGTTTCTCTTTTTGGACTCCCATGTCTTAAAAATGCACACTTACTTTTGGGTCATATTGATCACATAGTGTAATTATCATATATGTCGTTTGTTTCTTGGTGAATGTGTGTAGATGATTGCCTTCCTTATTGCATCTCATCCCTCTTTTTGGCCTCCCATGTCTTGAAAATGCACACTTAGGTTTGGGTCATATTGATCACGTAGTGTAATGATCATATATATATATATATATCATTTGTTTATTGGTGAACGTGTATAGAGGATTGCCTTCCTTATTGCATGTCATCCATCATTATGGACTCCCATGCCTTAAAAATGCACCCTTAAGTTTGGGTCATATCGATCATGTAGTGTGATGAATAAAAAATGTCATTTGTTTCCACTAGTTCTGTACAGCGACAACCTAAGTGCACTGCAACTTACCATTAATCCCAAATTTCATGCTCGGACCAAGCACGTGGAGATCGACTACCACTACGTTCGTGAAAAGGTTGCCCAAGAAAACTTGATCACTCATCATGTCCCAGCATCGCAGCAGCTCGCCGACATGTTCACTAAGCCATATTATCCAGGCCTCAGCTTCACAGCGGCATGTCCAACCTTTGCCTTTCCATCAACAACCGGCCAAGCTTGCGGGGGTGTAATGAAGATAAGAACTGATTATAACAGAATCTACGCAACAACCAGATACGAGTCCGCACCAGATGACATCTGTAGTTTGGTCTCCCTAAATAATAGGATCTCAGAAGCGGCCGCCGCCGCCGACAACAACCCCATCTGCCAGATCATGGCCCCACCTCACTCACCAGACATGCTCCGCAGAGCAACCAGACGGCAGCCGGTACGTTGAAGGGATGCAGGAGAAGGACGGGTTCTGGCAGCAGACTGGGCAGAATAAACTCAGGATTCCATACACATGGATGATATATAGACACGGATTTGTTCAGAGTTGTTTTGTTCATAATAACAAGATTTCGTAGTGTTCTTTGGTTGGAAAAAAAAATCTACGCACACAGTCTGTTACATACCGGGCCATCTACCCGCTTTGTGAGTGGGCACTTTGTACTCACTTTGTTCGTTCCTTCATCAGCCGGTTCGCACTTGTTTTATATACATATACATGGATGATATAGATACACGGATTTTTTCAGCTTTTGTTTTCTTGATAAGATTCGGCAGTGTAAATCAGTCGGTGCCTAGTCTCGAGGATTGAGAATAGATTGTGATACTCAACAATCTCAAATTTATTTTGCCTAGTATGCGTTATTAAAGGATGTGAGGAATTCATTCTTGATTCTTCAGCCTTGCTTGTTCATGATTCGTACAACCATAGGAACCTCAAGAATCCATCAACCTTATCGGCCTCGAAAGAAAGGACATTTTGTGGGCTAAATCAACTGAATTGACCTTGTCAATACATAGTATTCGATTCCCTTACTTAGCATAAATGACAATACTTATAGCTATACGATGGCCAGAACTTATATTACCAAAAATATTGGAATGTGATGAACTGGCTCAACGTATACAACCAAAAAGTCTGATAGAAGCACAAACCTATGAACCTTGATAATGCATTCCACTATTGCGACGAAGAGATAATGGGCTGGCCAAATGGTCAACTTTGATATCTTAAAAGTTAGTTTTGGTAATTGCAAACTAAGTTCACAAACAATGAGAAGGGAATAAGCTTCTTACCACCACATAGGTAACAACGGACTTAACCAAAACACATGGTTGTGTTGGATTTCAGGCTTATCCTAAAGTACTCAAAAAAGTTAGATACCAGGTGAAGCAATCTGTTCAAATAGCACCCATAATGATTTTACTTGTTCTTAGGCAGTTATAATTTCTCCAACGTGGTTATGATGCATGAGACTACTTTTTGATGACGGAACTTAATTTTGATGACTTTGTATAATGAGGAGGACAAGGACCTCCTTGACTAAAAAATAGCATCCAGAATAAATTTTCATCGAGTCTAGATTTTGTGTTCCTTATTTTGTTAGGAATAAGGTACTCCTTCTCTAATCTGTCTACATGTGTCACAATCCATTGAATGGTAAGGTCGGGATTTCATTCACATAACAAGTGGCATAATGTGAACCAAGGTGCAACCTGCTCCTTGATTAATTAGGAAAAACAAATCTTGAGATATTTCCATCACATATTTTGTAAACAAAAAGAATAAAAAAGATAAGAAGAAGCAAACTTCTAGAATAACACATGTCTCTACGTTTGAAAAAAAATATTGGACACAAATAGAAAAGTTATATGCTTAATGGATGGAAATATTTGAATAAACCGAACACGGTGCGTTTTCATTATTTTAGTAAAAATATCTATTGCTCAAACAGTAGTTGCAATGCTTTTAAAAAATCATTAGAAGTAAGTTGTTTAAATGTCCACTAACAGTTTCAATGTGGTGATTTGTCAGAAATATCTCATACCGAAATTACTCTAATGTCTAGTCATGTGATGTTTTCAGGTAGAAATATTAAAATTTAAAAAAATATGTACAGACAGACACCACATTTTTGGAAGTGTAAATCAGTTGGTGCCTAGTCTCGAGGATTGAGAATGGATTGTGATACTCAATAATCTCAAATTTATTTTTCCTGGTATGTGTTAATAAAGAATATGAGGAATTCGTTCTTGATTCTTCAGCCTTGCTTGCTCACTATTCGTACGACCATAGGAACCAAAAGGATATTTCGTGGGCTAAATCAACTGAATTGGCCATGTAAATAGAATATTGAAATTAAAAGAGAAAGATTTCTCCCTCCCTCCCATGTCCATAGCCGAGGCCGAACTTTGGAAAACATAGTAAATCAAGGCAGCAACTGTTATTAGATTCCCTTTCTTGGCATAAATGACAACACTTGTAGCTATGATGGACATAACTTTCCTTTACCATAAATATTGGAATGTGATGAACTTGCTCAACGTATAGAACCTAACAATCCGATAGAAGCACAAACCTATAAACCTAGACAATTGTCGCGTTCGGCAACACGATCACCAAAAGTCGGGCAGCGGCTACCCAAGATTTTTCCATCACGGGCAGATGCCAGATGCTACAATTGAAACATCAGTGTGTTGCCGCTGTTGTTTTGCATATGATGAAGCGGTCGAAAGCGTTAATTTCCGTCAAAACGTCATCGCGTCAATTTGTCCCGATGACTTACCAACGATGGTTCAACGAGCGTTGGATAGTAACGCTCTCCCAAACCGAGCAAATGATGCACTCCACCACGATTGCGACAGATAGATAATGGGTCGGCCAAATGGTCAACTGTGACATCTTAAAAGTTATTATTGGTAATTGCAAACTAAGTTTCACAAACAATGAGAAGGGAATCAACTTCTTACCACCACATAAGTAATAAGGGACTTAACCAAAACACATGGTTGTGTTGGATTTCAGGCTTATCCTAAAGTACTCATATTGACACTCACCTGTATGAAGCTTCACTCAAGATTTTTAAAAAACTAGCAGACGTAAGTTACACTTGAATTGACATTAAAAATATTCTTAATATAGTTGATCTGAATAAAAGTTACACGCTCAACATAAGCTTATGTGATTACTTTTGTTATAAAAAATTAGCTGCTCAAACATCAGTTGTCATCACATTTGTAGAAAAAAAAAGCCAGTTGGTTGAATAGTAGATGTACTCTTTGACACGTGATGATCTGTCAACACATGTCTAGTCTCATGATTAGTCTATTTGGGTGTGTCTACTATGACCTTATTTGTAGAACTTTTTAAAACTAAAAAGAGATGGTAGCATATGTAAATAATTATAAGGTTTTTTCTATACATATACTTAATTTTGTAACCACTCTAGTATAAAGATATAGAGAAAAATTGAGTAGACTGTAGTGAATCAAACATCCATTAGAAAAGTTAGATTCTAGGTGAAGCAATCTGTACAAATAGCACGCATAATGATTTTACTTGTTCTTAGGCAGTTATAATTTCTCCAACTGGTTATGTTGATGCATGATACTACTTTTTGATGATGTAACTTAATTTTGATGACTTTGTCTACATGAGGAGGACAAAGTGAATTAATGGCCTCCTGCATTAAAAAATAGCATTCATAATAAATTTCCATTAAGTCCAGAATTTTTTGTTCCTAGTTTGTTAGGAGTAAGCTACTCCTTCTCTAATTTGTCTACACGTGTCACTATCCATTGAATTGTAGGGTTGGGATTTTGTTCAAATAACAAGTGGCATAATGTGAACCAAGGTGCAGCCTGCTCCTTGATTAATTAGGAACAAAAAAGCCTAGGGTATTTCCAAAACATATTTTGTAAACAAAAAGAATAAAAAAGATAAAAAGAAGCAAACTTCTTGAATAACACATGTCTCTACTTTGAAAAAATATTGGACACAAATAGAAAAGTTATAAGCCTGATGGATGAAAATATTTAAATAAACCCAACACCATGCTTCTTCATTTCTTTAATTAAAAAACATGTTGCTCAAACAGTAGTTGCAATATTTATTAAAATAATTAAAAGTAAGTTGTTTAAATGTACACTACGATTTCAATGTGGTGATTTGTCAGACATATCTCATATCGAAATTACTTTAATGTCTAGTCATGCGACGTTGTTAGGTAAAAATTCTTAAAATTAAAGAAAAGATGGCATCATATGTCAAAAACTGGCATGATGTTTCTTTATTTATGGTTAAGTAGAAAATAAATCAACAAATTGAAGCTGTTTGATCTGTCGCTAAAAATTTATATGTGAGTTGGATGAAGTTTCTGAAATAGAACCATACTTGTCATAAATCTTGCACTACTAAAAAAATGGTCTTCAACTATAAAAAAAATTGTAGCGAAAACCCCATATTTTGTAGCTAAAGGCTTTAACTACATATTTCTTTACACATACAAATTATAGTATATGCTCGTATAACTAAAGCCTTTAATTATATTTTTTCAAATATGTAGTTAGATAATCCATTTGCTACAAATTCATATGTATCCGGAAGCGTAGCTAGATATTGTCCTTACATATTTAAATATAAGTATAATTATAGCTAAATGTATGGCTACAATTGCATATATAGTCAGTATGTAGCAAAAAGATAAAGTGAAACATTTTATGTGTAGTTAATGTGTAGGGAAAGGCACTATATATATAAATATATATATATATATATATATATATAGAGAGAGAGAGAGAGAGAGAGAGAGAGAGTCAGGCTAGAATACACTCGAGTGTATCCGGAGCGGAATACACTCAAGTAGTTTTTCATGATGAAATATTTTTTTTGAAAATCTAATCCGTTGATCTTATTAAACATCTTGTGAACAACTCATACGCAAAATTTGAGCACATTTGGATATGTATAGCTCATGTTATGAAGACCGCAAAAATTATGCATTTCAAATTAGTTTCGCGCGTCGATTTTGTTACCCTTGGATGAGTGACTTACCCTCATCCAAATGGGCTCAAAATTTGTATGTGGCCTAGTTATAGTATGACGGTGAAGATCAACGGTTTACATTTTGCAAAAAATAGTATTGATATGCAAACACACTTGAGTGTATTCGTGCGATCCGTACACTCGAGTGTATTCTAGCCTGACTCTCTCTCTCTCTCTCTCTCTCTCTCTCTCTATATATATATATATATATATATATATATATATATATATATATATATAGTTGGATTGTGCGTTTAGCAACATTTGTAATGCAATTTATTAACATACGTATATACACGGTTAGATTATTCATATATTTTGTAATCTGCCAATACAAAATCTCTTTTAGTAATAAAATAATATTCGTTAGACCAAGGTTTGCTCATTATGCCAACAATCTTACTTTCATTTATACAAAAATATCAAATGTACATGGGAGGGCGTATACCTTGCCCCTATTACACAATGTGTACAAAAAAACGATACACGTATATTAATGATTAATTGAGGTCTACATGCATCTTGGCGAAAGAGTATGCATTTTTCTCAACCAGTGTCTTTATTGTCTTCTCCTTTTGTTTGATGAGTTGGCGATTGCAGCTGCATACCAATCACCTTTGCAGACATGTCATGTTCATTATGATCTGCTAGAAGTAGTCAAGAATGTAATTGGCATCGACTGAGAAACATCAACATAGCCTTCATAGCTTTCAAACATGGGTTCGGCATTTTTGTAAGGAAACTTGAATCATAATCTGCAGCAATCCAATGCTTTCTTGATGAGATGTGCGCTAGCAATATTCTTCCCGCATGTTGAATCCAACTGTAGGAACCAAACTCACACAACAGAACCATATTAGCCTCCAAGATCATAATCATTAGCCAAACAAAGAAGAGATTTGGGTTTAGACACATGCTTCATAAACAACCAACATGAAAGCTAATAAGTAAGAAACCAACCTCAGTCTATAATGAACACGTAGAAGGGAAAAAATCATAGCATCATAGATCGAACCCCATCGCTGTTCATAGATTACAGATCATGCTAGAGTTGTAACTTCAGATATATACAACTTTAAGATAGAGAACAAAAGCAATGATAGCCTAACTCCAACCAGGCCAGCTGCAAGAGATAGAGAAAGTTGTTAACATGCATGAAACATACTCTGAAAACCTGAAAAAGACTAGCTAAAAGTTAGCTCAATCTTATCCAACCAACAAGGAAGCAAAAGGAGGGCATAGCCACAACACCAAGAGAGAGAGCAACATATAAAACTATTAGCTCAACATATGAAAAACTGTGTGGAAGTCAAGAATAAGACAATGCAATTTCTTTATAGTGTTTGAAGTTATCCATGAAATTAGTGCTATGCTAAAGTCATGTTGGGTCTGACTAGAAGAAAAAATCACTAAAGGGATTCCTAGAAGCATTCACCAGGATAGATCATACTAACAATGCAGGTTAATAAGACTCCTTATATGCTTACTATATATTTCTTTCTCATAACAAATTCTATAATTTACAAACTTTTTTACTACTGCATCAATGTTTACTTTATCTCATTCAAAATTCAAAACTAGGATATAGAAAAGAAAAAGAAGTGCTATTAAGAAAACCTGCCCACAACAAACCCAGAAGGGCCAAGAATGGAAAAACAAAATAGAAGGCCAAGAAATAAGTTAGCTTCATCTAAAGTCTTCCTAGCAGCTGCACAAATAGTCAAACATGACAGTTGCATCATCAAAAAGAAGGGATAAGCATCAATCTGAATCATAAAGTAGCCTCATCCTGGAGGGAAAAATCAACATGCTTCAATTAGCATATCACCGGTTTCAATCTAGGAAGCACCACAAACCATGGGCATGCAATCCACAACTAAAACAGAGAGAACAACCATACAAACTGAGCTAATAGAGCATCAGTAAATAATAATTCATAATCTTCCCGACAACTTAAAGAACTTATCTAGCAATTTATGATTGACTTAGTAGCTCAAGGTGTCGAAAGAAAAAACTATCCAACATATATTAAATATCAAGCTAGATTGCACACTATACCTTGCAAAATAGAGAGAATTCATACAGAAAACATTGGGTGTTATTCTCTTCTCATGTGCAAATAGACCCATCAATCCTCATCAATGATAGCCTATTTTCATGTTTCAGCTTTTACATACACAAGTCAGTAGAAAAAGAAAGTCTGAGTATATAAGAACAAATGCAGCAACAACACTCTAATTGGTGAGTGTTACCAGTTTAGAGAGCATGAGAGGAAATATAGGTCTGTCCTCAACCTGTCCAAGGTGTAAACAAGAAGATAAAAGCTTGTTTCACTCAGTCCAAGGTTGCAACTGGAGAAAACCCATTTCAGAACTACTAATCCGAGGTGATATGTCAGCTGGATTGTTTAGGAGCATCCTACAAAAGATTGAGGATGATTGAATACATTGAGGACATTAAAATATCTCGTCTTATAAATGAATGAAAACTGACAAGTACATTGATGATTATGGCAGCCATGTAAATGAAAATAACGAGAAGGATGCTCCTTTTAAAGCACTCGTGGTTAAAAACATTGAGAATAATGAAATAAATATGGGGCTGTCATCTTATGCAGTTAATGATGAGCACACAAAGTCCAGCTTGTTAATGGAGCCAACTGCAAACACGGTAGGGAGTACCAGTAGTGGTTCTAGTGCTAAATGCAATTAAATAATAGGTGAAAATGCCAAAGGATCACAAACCTATTATTCATCCAATAGATGATGCCTTTGCTCACATAATTTAGCTAGAATGCAGCTTTGCACGACTCAGAGCCCATTTTTCTTATAATAAAATGAAGTATCATCTGCACTCTGTCATAAGAGATTGAATAGTGGAAGAACAATCTAATCCAAAAAAAGTGGACCAAGGGTCAACAACTATCCCATCTCGACCAAGGAAAGAAGCATACAAGCACTACCTTGCAATAAATCACTATCAATAGAAGAACTCAAAGAATCATAGTGACGTCACAACAAAAGGCAATGACAGCTACAGGAAAATAGAAACAACATCTCCCAAGTAAGAACTAAGAGCAAATCATACTTCATAAGAATACTCAACTACATGATCCTTGAGAAGACCCCCAGGACATAGCATGGAAGTCTTTGACATATCAAAAGCCAAGTCCAGGACAATCAGGGAAACATCATTGACAAAATAGAGATTCACACATTGTTGGCTCCATTTCCCTAACAACATATATGGAACCTCACTTGTTCACAACAAAGAATACTTTCCTGGGCAAACTCGGCCACTTCATACTTAATCAAACAAAACTAAAAGCCTAAAGAAATACTACAAACTGATACATATATACACACACATATATACTCATATACAAATCTATGGAGGTGATTCTTAACAGTTGTTAGATGTCTATATCTTAAAATAGTATGCCTACAGGCCCTACACCTTGATATATTGTTTCGGAGATCAACTGTCTCAATTTTATTGAGAAACCCCTGAACATGATCACTTACCCAAGATTCTCACTATCTACACTGATGATCAACTAGTCGTGTTTTAATTAAGTTATGAAACATGGACATTTATCGGGCTTTTTTGCTGTCTGGGATTTCTGAATAACAATTCTGATCAATATTTTCAAATTAACTAGTACTTACAAAAAATAAAAATAAGGCCAACTATACTGGAAGGGTGTAACCCTTTTCTAAACCATGTAGTAGAGAGGTTAACTAAGAAACAAATATGCTGTTAAGAATAGAAAATGTTTTCTAGTGAACCTTTTAAATAGCTTGTATGTATGACAAAGTGAGATGAATACTTTTGTAATATGCCCACTCCCCTATTTTGTGAATCTCTATTCTGAAGTTGGAATCTTGATAGCTAATGGTTTTCCCCTTTTTTCTTGATATTCTTGTGTTGATATTTGGTAGGCTATGATGGTCATGTATTTGATTAGTTTGGAGTGGTTTATATGATGGTCAGGAATTCTTGAAAGTCAAGCAAGAGACATTAATATAATCATCGGTATTACAATCATCTTAATATTGTCTCAGAACAACCTCACCTAACTGGGAGGTGTATATAATGTCATGCTTATAATTGATAAGAAACACTTTGAATATTGAATGGACAAACTTTTTGGCAAGTTTGAAACTTTGAAATAGTTGAAGATGACATAACAATATACACACATCAGTTGAGTTGTATAATAGTACTTGCAATTCTTGAAATAGTTGCCAATGAACTGTATACGGTGAATAATTGTAAAGATACCATATTTTATCATATACCAGTACACATATATCTCAAATGTTAACAAATTCACCTAGAAAAGAAAAATGAGGAACTCCATGGTCTTATAAGGGTGTCACAAGTTGAGTATAAAACAACACATTTTTAAGAACAAACATTCAGATAAATTTATTGCATATTTTATTATATTTTTGATGAACGATGTTTGCTGGGAGTTTGGAGTTTATAAAGACTGTTCTCTCTTCTCTGTACATTTACTGATTCAATACCTTTCCTATTCCATCTATTGTTTGCAATACTATATTGATAAGATCAATAGGAACTATCTGTGGGGTGGAGTTGATCTTACTAAGAAGATTCATTCTATCTCATGCGATGTAGTTTGCAGTCCTACAATGGATGGGGTCTTGAGACTCAATAAGGCTCAATAAGTAAAGTTTTGTGCTACTGCTAAAAACACATGGAGAGTTTTAACCCATAGAAAATCCCTATAGATGAAATGTATACTTGGTAGATATTTACACTCCAATTGTTTCTGGTCTTGTGAGAATACCTAAGGAGACTAGGCTCTGGAGAAAGCTCCTGAATCAAAGGGAGAAAATTAGGGAACGTGTCTCTTATTACTATTGGGGATGGGAAGCGGTGGAGCCAGAAATTTGAGGGTAGGGGGCACCTTTCACTGCAAGACCTTGGCTGATATTTTAGGTAGGGAACAACAACATATTTCCATTTGCATCACCCATCTTCATATAGATTTATATGTGATTCAATAATTTGGGTGGGGCACGTGCCCCCCCCCCCCCAATCGTGTATGTGGCTCCCCCACTACAGATGGGGAGTTTATTCTCTTATGGAAAGCTTCCTAGCTCAAGGGTGGGAGATTTTTGGCTGATGTGCTTGACTACTCTACTCCCTTGTAATTTGTGGGAGGTATATTATTGCAAAATTCAGTCGTATTATTTTAGATAATTGTTGCAAAATCAGGGAGTCAAGGGTAGTGCTACATTAGCAAAATTTATTAGCACCTATCCCTCACGCTCTGATAGTGCTGATTGTATCCTCTTTAAAGGAAAGATAGTTAGTATAATAGAAGATATCATTCCTCTTATTAAAGTGCCTACTGCACCAAAGATCTGGGCTGAGTGGCTGTGGGAATTGTCCTTCGCCTACAAAGAATGTAGTGAAGGATTGGAAAGTATTCTATAGAAAATTATTGACACATCAAAATCTACAGTTTAGAAGATTTATTATAAAAATCTAGAAACTACATAGCATAATGTTGTTGATTTCCATTATATGGGGAAAGTAATGGAGTATGATGTGGAAGCTAAATGCATTGACAATATTGTGGACATTTATAATATTAATGAATTGTCATCTTGCAAATAGCATTTCTATACTCTTGCCACTTTGGTTTACATATGGAAAGAGAGAAACAAAAGGTTCTTCAAAATTCAGCTGAACAAGCTTCCAAAGTATGGAGTATTGTTTTCAAAGAGGGATTATCTATGATGCACGGTTCTTAGTTCACTTTGATGAATTGATAGTATTAGATAGTAATATTGTTTTGCTTTCTTTCTTATAGTCTTTGTACATTCCATAAAAAAGCAAAAAAGGAGTCTCGTGCTTTCTAATAAAAAATATAGATGGCTTAAGTTGTCACGTCTTCATGTTCCATGGGGGCAGGAGGCACTACATGCTTGGGAGTTAACTAGACTTGAGCATTAGAAGGTCGAGTTAGGCTCATTACAAATGAACTTATAAATAGACACCATAAAATAGCTTCAGTTGTATGGACAGTCGAGCATTGTAGCCATGTTATGGGATTTGGTTCAGGTAGAAGGAAAGAGCTTATTTGTGGGAAGAGATTAGTTGGAAACCCTAAGTTTAGAACCAAAAATAGGAACTGGGATGTATACAAGGTCATTAGACGTAGCACTATATTAATGACCAATGAGGATCGCAGGTTATAGCAAAACTTTGCAAGAATATCATTAGATTATATGAAAGATATTGGAACAGATCATAGTCAAGTCTAAGCAAAACAAAGGCTTCAAGGAATAAGTTCTACATCACTAGTCTATGAAATTGAAGATATTTTAGAATAACACCCCAAAATTACAGTAATATGAGGTTAATAGTGAATAAACTGGCAAGTAGTTGGGTTCTTCGGGTTGTTTAGAGCTAGGATGATTAAAAACTCATCTAGATTACTCCATAGTTGAATTAGTCAAGATAAGAGTCATGTTCCTACAACATGAATCTCAATTGTATTGTCGTTTATCAAGGTGAAATTTTTTAAGGATTGAAAAATAAAAAATTATGAAAAAAGTAAGCCTTGCAAGTAGGTTGTCCATGGATTGAGAAACAAGTCATTTACCATTTGCATCAAAGATGTTATAATAGTGGTTGAAAAATGAGTACCTTCAAATTAGAAGAGTCGAGCACTCCAAAATGGTTTGATTTTTCTTGTTGGCGGCAATGACCAGTTCTATGGAACTTTTCCATGCTCCAACGGTAGGCATGACCTAGCTACAAGGATCAAGAGTTACAGACCACAGTCACTATTTCTACAAGATACAAACATGTCCATGATGATCTGCGAGGGAAAAGTGACACGTTAGCACAAGTGAAAATGTAAAAAATTTGTAAATGAAAAGAAACCTCAAAGTCAAGCAGTCAAATTCAATCAAAGATACACGCATACAAATATTCGTGCTAAGGTTTTTTAAGAGTCAATAAGTGGATATTCCTTTTTTCCTACTGATGTAAAAATATCCAAGACAAGACAACTTTAAGTGTAGAACTTACCAATATATAGCATATTCATTTTAATTGAACGCATTAGGTTGTAATGTTTATAGGAAAAGTTTACATTACAACTTACCAAGTAACCTAGGACAAACAACATAACAAGGCATAATATGGGGCATATTTTTCATCTTTCATCTTTGGAATATTTAAGAATTTTTTTGAGAAGCAACTGGATAAGGAAGTTCCTCTTTCTCAAAAATCTGCATTCTTCAATACAGAATACTATATACTGAAAACTGAATATAGTTACAAAAGTGTTCCGGCCCATCCAGGTCAGGAAATACCTCAGTGGATGGTGGATCAACCGCAGACGCATGATTTGGTTCGGCCGGGGCTTCAGAAGCATTGATGTTCTTTGACCGGTGCCAATAGACTTGCAATGGGAGTTCTTGAGGCACATCAGGAGCTGGGAATTCCTCAACTACCAACGATAATGGTGTGGTAGCCATAATATCAGCCGAAAATTTGTCACCATTAGTAGAATAGTAAGGCATATGCTCAAAAAAGGTCACATCCGCACTAACAAACCACCGTTTTTAACAGGATCAAAATAGCGGTAGCCTTTCTAAGTACGGGAATATCCCAGAAACACACATTTGACTGAGCGAGCATCAAGTTTGGTGAGGCCAGGACGAAGATGTTTTGCAAAACAAGTACTCCCAAAAATGCAAGGAGGCAGAGAAAATAAGGGTTTATCAGGAAACAAAATGACATACGGGACCTGATTTTTCAAAAAAAAAGAAAGCATGTGATTGATAAGATAGCATGCTGTAGAGACAGCTTCAGGCCAGAAGTGATGGGGTACTTTGTAGTGTATTAGAAGGGTATGAGAAACCTCAAGAAGGTGATAGTTTTTTCTTTCAGCGACACCATTTTGTTGAGGGGTGTAAGGGCAAGTGGACTGATGTATGGTTCCTTAGGCAGCACAAAAGGATGTAACAGATTGTTGCATGAATTCCAGTGCATTATCAGTACAAAAAAATTTAATAGGTCGATTAAATTGAGTGTGAATTTCAGCAAAGAAGGTGCGAATAGTATCTAACACAGTATCCCGACCTTTAAGCAAAAACAACCATGTGGTGAGAGAATAATCATCAATAAAGGTCATAAAATATTTCACACCCGAGTGACTGGATACAGAGCATGATTCCCAAATATCAGCATGAACCAGGTCATCTATTTTTCTTGAGCATACTATCATTGTCATCAACTGAATGCAATGCATTGGGGCTGAAGGTCGAATTAGAGATACTATAGAGATAGATACACTTACCATGTACATTTAGAACATCCTGTATACATGGCAGGTCGCTTGATAATGTTGCTCGCTAATAGACCCTTGCAAGTTTCCAGCAGTACAAATAACCCTGACTCAGGTCTGGAACCTGGTGGAGAAAAGTGGACTTCAAGCAAATAGAACACTACATCACAGTCATCACCTTCAGTCATAAGAAGGACCAGAAAAGGGTCCTAAACAGCAAGCCATGGAACTTTGATGACAAGGTCCTCCTAAAAGACATCAAGAATGGTGATCAGCCATCTAAAATGACTCTAGAGGAATGCCTTTATGGGTCTGCTTCTATAATGTATTACTAGGGTACAGATCGGATGTCGTGATGATGAAAATAGGGATGATGGTGGGAAAGGTAATTGAACTGGAATCAGAATCCTCAAGGAGTCAAGGGAGAGGAGGGTGAGAGCCATCATCAATGTCAAGAAACCACTGAAGACTGTCCAGAAAATGTAGAGCACAAAAAGGCAATCTCATTGACATAGAACTACGATATGAAAAGCTACCCAATTTCTTCTTTTTGTGTAGATGCATAGGATACAAAAAAGTGACTGTCCTAAAGATGAAGAAGAAGAGGAGAGACAAGAAGAAAGGTGGGGCAACTAGGTTAGAGCCTCACCCAGAAGAGGGCCCGAACACAAGAATATTGTAGTATTCTATGAAACATCTTAGAGAAATCTTTTCACGAGTGAGAAGAACGAGTCTACCACGAGCCCTGTATAGAATCTACCAAGAAGTCCGTAGGGGGGAATACCAACACAAACAAAGAAAAGCCAGTGCATCCAAAATAGAGGTCCCTGGGAGATATAACTACAAAAAAAGAGTGCCCTTACTTCTGGAAGCGTCCCCAGACATGCCCAACACCCAAAGCACCAGAAATCATAGTAATAAAATAGTGGAAAGCAACAACTTCGCACCACCTGAACACATCCAAAGTTCTCCTAAAAATGCCAGAATCAAACTCCCCTTTGTCCTTCTCCCCATAACCCCCCACTCGCTGCACCACTTATTAAATAATACATCACCATGTTTGGGGGGGGGTGGGGTGGGGGCGGGGGTTGTTTTGGGAACCATCCCTGAAGCTATGCAAAACAAGTATACAATGGAGGCCAGGAGCACAGAAGATCTAAAAATGAAAAATAAAATAGAAGAAAAATAGGTGAACATCATAAGGAAGAGAGCAAGCACTGAGACAAATAACAAGACGTTTCCAAATGAGCAACACCCAATGGGAAGATGTCGATCATGCTCTTTTTTACTGTAATTTTATCAGGTGCTTGTGGGAGGATGGGCTGATTTCCAACTCTATCAGTCTAAGACCACACACCTACATGTTGGCTACCTGGGACTGGCTTACCAGCAAGACAAACAAGGACCATTTGCTATCTATCATCTCAAAGTGTCTCACTATTTTGCATTGTTGTAGCAAGCTCATGTTTACCAATGCTACCAACCATCCAACTACCCTAAGGGGAAATTTACTCCATTGGGAAAACCTTCATTCAGACACTTGATTATTGTAGGCTTTTGTACAAGTTTTTCAAAAGTTAATAGAGGGAATTCCAACCTATCTGAGTTTTTTATCTGAAGAGTTTGTCAAATGTTAGAAAACGAAACAAATGATAAAGCTTTTTGTAATGAAAATTTTACATTACATTGATGTAACATGTCTGGTTTTTAATTATAATTCCATATAAAGATGTTATTTTGATGTACTATAATGATTTTATAAGTGATATTTAATAACCTTTGAGTCTCATATGCATATGTCTTTAGTTTGGTTGCACCAACTCTGTTGTGTTGGATATGAAGTAATAGTGTAGAACACTAAAGGACACTACAAGGCTCCTATTTTATATGAAAGTTGATCCAGAATGTATATAGTTCTTAGCAAAAATATGGAAGACCTAAAAAATGTATAGAATGCAATACAACTACCAAGTTTAGTGATTGTTTTTATATGAAAGAAAAAGTTGTGAGGAATCATGATGAATAGTAATGATTGGCTAGAGACATTAAAGGAACTTGTCAAAGTAATGGCTTCCAACTGACATAAGATTAGTTCCCAGGATTCTAATTTATGTATAGCAACATTACAAGGCTCCAGCTTTATATCAAAGTAGACTAGAAGGTAAAACTAATTATCTCATAGGTAAAGCAACACAATGAAGTAATCAGAACAATGTGTATAGAAGAAATCACATAAATGAACCTTGTTGTTGCACACATCCATGAAAAAGAAAATAGAAGGCCAATAATCCAACTTGATAGTGACAAGCATGGCCGCAGAGAGAACAACTACTCCACCAGTTTGATAGTAAACAATGCCTTCCATTTCTAATTTGTGATGGCAGTCGTGATTCATGAAGAAAGTGAGGCATGCTGTAAGGTCAAGGAAAGCATATGGATCCTCATATGATATCACCTATGATGGAGGAATAGGATATGAAAAATCGGCAATGCATGCCAAAATTATAAATGCATCTTTAAGTGTGATTATCTGCAGAAGTTACAACAATCGGTTATGTTTCTTTTGAATCCAGTTGGTATACAATTGATCATTGTTATTGTGGGTAGAATATTGAGGTGCCAATAGGATAAAAAGGCCTATTGGTATCCACAAAAGGTTTGGATAAGAAGATAACACAAGGGTTCTTTTTCAGTTAAAGAAAAGAAGAGAGATGCTTAATTTAACATAATATTACACACACAAATAAACAAGTATAATGACAGAGGAGACCTGGAGCCGAGCACATTGATGTAGTATAGGATGGAACCATCAAACTGGAATGATTGGCGTTGACTCTGGTCCCTCACACGTGTGCCCAACATCTTTGTTGTTCGTCCCCTTTGCAGATGTAACTTGATTCCAATGTCTTTTTGTTGAGGGTCTGATTAAATCAGAGTTCATGGAACAAATTAGTAAGAGAAAGCAAACAAGGTAGAAGGTCGAACTTGAAAATGAATGATGAGGATGAGGTAGAACAGGGAAGGGAAGGCAAAAGATAACGATTGTGAATCTGCGATAGTGCATAAATCAGAGTTCACAGAACTCTTTACTGCTTTACAACATTAAATTATATCAGACAAGATATACCAATATATTAGTTACCATGGATTTGATAAGAGTTACAATTCTAAAGATTAGATAAAAAGATAATGCCAAAGACCTAAATGTATACCAAAGCAAAGCAACTACAACCAAGACAAACTTGCCATAATACACACATGCTGGCTGCTAATCAACATGATGAGGAAATACACTTGAAAAAATGGAAAACCGCATCAAAATGCAATAACAAAAGTACGGTTGCTTCTTAGGTGCCAAAAGCATTTTGAGATCATATTTAGTTTAGAGTGAAAGTATGTACACCAGCACCGACTATAATTTGTGCATGTGCATGTGTTTATCAATGAGAGTGAATCAGTGAAGAATAGCAAATGAACAAAAAGAAACATATGAGAAGTGTCATTTTGTATTTAGCATTCCAAGTAACCCTAATTGAAATATACATGTATACTTGTAGGACAAGCACGATAGTTTCTCACTGTCCAGTAAATGAGAAAAATTAACATGGTGCAAGCTGCTGACGAAAGACCAAATCAACACTTTATTCTGCTGTATCATTGGATGGATGAATGAAATGCAACTTCACCATTGAGAATGCTAAGGAACACTGATTTATCACCTTCTTATTTCAGCAAAAAGAAGCTATATTCAAAGTAGCATGATATATTCCTGGACAACATATGAAATAAGTGAGCTTGACTTAATAGATATGGAACTTATTTTAAGTAGAAGGCACATTTGATAAGTGAGCCCATATGAATCAATCATAATGAAAAATCACCACCACACTAGAAGAAGGAAATAGCATGATGTGGATGATAATAATGCATCACCCAGATAGTGTTATGAATTAAGCATGATGCACTTAGAAAAAATTGAAAACTGGAAGGTTAGGTAAGAACAGAACTTGCAACATTGTAGAGATTATTCTTTTAAGTATACACCTTTATAATATAGCAACACTTTTAATTGTAAGCTAACTATCAATCAACTACCCCAGCAATCAACTATCATTGTGTTAATCATACTTGTCGATGAGGAATGCTTCGATGGTTATGTCCCAACAATAAGTTACAAAATATAACATATTAAGAAAAATTTCATCATCTTGCAGAATATGTTAGTGCTTCTTGGTTCTCGATTGTGCTTAACCTGATAATATCAATGAGCTAAAACTATGAAATAGTGATAAACATTTGATAATTGACATGTCTCTTGTGTCCAGACCATAAGTTAGCTTATCCATGATGATGATGGAAGGATTGGAAACCAGCTACACAAGAAGAGTCAAACTCTTCAATTCTTCTGTTCCTGATATTCCAAGAACTCCTTACTAGTTCATCCTTGAGATTGTAAAGCTAGACAAGCTTCATCACATCATCAAAAAATGCATGTTCAGTAGAAAAGTCTGTATGTTTAACTGAAGACGAACAAACAAAGTGGCAATGCATGTCCGTCCCTGAAACCCTGATTACCCACCCACCTACAAGAATGTTGAAAAACTGAGGTGAATGGACAGATGTACCAAAGGCTTTAGAGGCACAAGAGAGAAGAGCATATGATTAACACGAGAGAAGAACTATACACATCATGGGGCAGATGCAGTGGCTAAGACCTGGGATTTTTTGTTGAACAATATCATAATTAGCAAGAAATGAGAAGAAAAGTTGAACAAGCTACAACTTGTCACATTTCAATAGAACAATCAGTTCTGACAACTACATCAAAGGATGACAAGAGTTCATATCACTACACAAACCTCATTTTCTATCATAATAGATAGAAAAGGTGGATGGGTTGAACAACTGCTGAGCACTTATTTTCTTCTGGAGCTTAAATATGCAGGATGTACTTTATCAAAAGAATATGTTTGTGAAAGGTTGTGCATTGATTCATCTATATGAAACCACACAAATAACAATATAGTGTCTACCAAAGGATAAGCATATGCATAGATGAAGATTTGAATTTGATCAGGATAACGCAACATGATTTGTGACTGTCTCGTTTTTATACATTAAAATTAAATGACAATACTAATAACTAAGTTAGCCACAAAAAATTAAACAAGACCAAGCAACTAAAATAATTATGTAACTCCATTACCAGAAAAGAGGCAAGCAGAACGAGAGTAAAATAATATGTTGTGCTTATTTTATCAGTTAGTGGGACATGAGTATAAGGTATATCTCTTTCGAGGTATTCAAATAGCAGTTGATCCTTTAAAAAAATGTTATCATCGCTTCAAAACCCTTCAGTGAATGAGCCATTCCTCTTCCCAATGGAAATTCGTAGAGGGTTACCTGGACGCGACTATCGTGGAGGGTTTACCTTGACACGGGTATTGTGAAGGACCTTTCCAAAGTGCTTTTCATGTAGCCTTCTCCTCTCTTCCATTTCCTCGTAGGATCCGTCCTTCCAGGGCCTCTTCTTTGTCGGTCTGTGAGGTCAGGTGGTAGTAGAGGGAAGGAGATCGAGATGGGGGGAGGAGAAGTGGCTGAGAGAGAGGGAGAGAGCGGTCAGATTATATGGGTTGTATTGAGAGGAGAAAGGAGAGGAAGCGAGAGAGCACAATGGGTGGGGGGCACTATCGGATGACGGGGGAAGACAGAGTGGGGTGCGGGCTTGGCGCTGGGAATTGGGGGGAAAGTAGCACGCGAAAAAATTGAACATTTTTGGCGTGAGAGTTATATGGGAGGGGGGAGTCGGAGACAGGGGGTGGAAAGAAAATTTTGTAGTCACTTAACATATGTAGTCCAATTTGTAGTAATTAAAATCAACTAAATTTTTTTGTATATATTTTTATAATTTGTAAAGGTAAATACTTTTTAACTAGAAATATAATATATGTAGTTTGAAAAATTTTAGTTGAATCATACTTTTTTTGTAGTGTTGTTAAAAAAAATATAAATATGCAACAAAATTAAATTCCTCATATAACAATTTTGAACACTTCAAAAATAAAAGACTTAATGTAATGACCCTGACATGGGTTATGAGGTAACCCTATTTGTTTTGACAAATAAAGTTTCTTAGAACTTTAATATAATCCTAAAATGTGTTTTTTTTATCATGTGACACACTTAGGTTCCAAGTTTGGTTCTGATTGAATGTTGTTTGAGCAATGTTCCTTTGTTTTGGATTAAAGTGCAATTTACCCAGTTTGAGGGTTTATATTGCAATATGTCACATGTTGAACGTGCCTTATATGTTTTAGCATCATAAGAGAGATAATGATGCAAGGTGGTGGCTTGTGGAAAGCCTAAATTCCTAGTTTGAACATGTTTGAATAATGTTAGTGCATTGTGCACCTATTTTGGTACAAATTGTAATTTACCCAAAATGTGGGGTTGATATGCAAATTACCACTTCTAGAGTGTCCATACTCCCTCCTAGTATCATGTAGAGGAGAGATAAAGAAGGATACACCATGTTTGATTCCATTATGAATGATGGTTATCTTGGTGATGTAATGACCAAGAAAGGGGGTTGAATATGAAACCCTAACTTGAGTTTTATCAAGTTGAAAAGCTTATATATGAGTGCCTATCGTTCAAGGAGACATAGGACGAGCCTCATATAATTTTTTGGACTCTTGTCAAAGTCCATATCATTCAAAGAACCTCAAGGAGGTGAGTTGTGTCGGGTTACAACTTCCTTTGTAAAGTTGTATCAGGTTGTGAATAAAGTGATGATTTAATTGATATATCTTATTCAAAGGGATAAGTAATGGACGAATTTTCATCCCAAGATTATCCTAAACTATTTTTCATGTCAAGATAAATGTTGATTCATGCATGTACACGTGTCATCCATGCATGGACACGTGGCACCTACTAGTTCAAATTGATGACACCTCATTTTCACCTTTCTTCATGAGAAACAAGTATATATACCCCTAGTTTCACCCCTTAGTGGAATTTTTAGACCCTTAACACCCTCCTACCTTATGTTATAGTGCATAGAGCTCTTGTATCGTGCAGGAGTGAATTGGTATCATGCATAAGGCCTTGGGTATCGCCCATAGCAAAAGCATATCGGCCAAGTAGGTGATATCGGTCATAGAGTGAAGTGTTGAGTGGCATATCGTGCAAGTGAGTGTCATATCGTGAAATGGGGGTAGCATATCGTGCAAGGGAACAAAGGTATCGTGCAAATGTGTTAAGGAACAAGAAGGAGCTCATACTTAACCCTAAGGTGAGAATATGATCATCTTCAACCTTGGATTGAAGCATGATTTTAGGGTTTTGATCTTCTTCTCTTTTCTTCTTCACCAATTGCTTATCCATGGTGATTTCTTATATCTAAGGAGTTGAGAAGTTCATCCTCAACCTTGGGAATGTGGAGATTTGGATCTTTGAGCTTTGAAGTTGTTCTTAATGCAGGTTATATAACTTGAACTCAACCATGCTATTATTCCTCACCTAAATTGCTATATTTAATGATCTACTTTTAATTCCAAAATTTCCTGAAATAGTTGATGAAATTATGAGTTCTAGTAGTTGCTTAGACCTGTTTTCATGAACTATAACAGTTATAACTAAGGTCTAGAGCTTGAATATGATGGTATCACTTTATAAAAGTGATATTGGGTGCAAGTACACAAGCAAGCACCTCTAGCCCGATATGATGATGCACCTACTTCACTAAAATGATATGGATATGATTGTATACCTTTTTGCACGATATGGGGGTGTAGTATACACCATTTGCATGATAGGGAGTCAAGTATAGACTCCATGCATGATACAAGGTTAAATGAATACTTATAAGTTGATATGAAACCCTAATTTGTGTAACCCGATATGAGTAAAGAATAGCAAGTGCTATTGCACGATATGGTAGCCCGATACACAACCCTAGATGGTGAGCCACCCGATATGGTGATTTAATTCACCTCTAGCCTGACATGGTGATGTTTTAATACCTCATACACGACATGGGTCACATATACAAACACCTCCAACCCGATATGGATGGTGTTCATACACCTCTAGCCCGATATGGTGGTGTCTATACACCTACAACCTAAAATGGTGAATATATGTACACCTCCAACCTGAGACACTTTTGTAAAGGTAAGGGCAAAACACTCTTAGGAGTGATGAGTATAATACCAAGTAATGGTGTGGCTAATACCTTGATAGGTGAAACACCTAAAGTGATTGATAATGGACAACTTTATATCAACAATGCTTCAACTTGAGATAAGTCCATATCAATTTATTATGGTTGGACAATTCAAATGTGTGACCTATAACCAATACACTACATGATAAATGTGATGAGTTAGTGCATAAAGTATTAGGATGGGAAATACCCTAATACAAGATAATTGATGAACTTAATTAAATTAATTTTGATGAGGGAAGTGATAGATCAAGACATGATTAATATCACATTTAGTACCACAAAGTTAATATACCTTGATGTACCTCAAATCCAATATACTTGGATGAGTATCACAAGAAGGGTGTCATGTCAATTATTACATCAAGGTGTAATAAGTTAAATACACTTTGATAAGCATAGGCTATATACATTGAGAAAGGGTTAAGCCAATCTAATGAGGTATGATGTAATTAATATCCTAGTGAGGATGAGAGAGAACCACATACTTTGTGTTGATAATCATTTAATGATAAATGATGAGAATAAATAAGTATGATTGGATACTTATTATATTAATTTATTCTCCTAGATGTGTGGAGCAATGAATTAGGGTTTGGATTGATAATATGAACTTGAAACCCTATTCGGCTATAAAGGGAAACCCTAACCCTAATAGTTGTTGCCTAGTGAGAGGTGACAAGATGTTTAATGGCCTTGTGAACCATGTAGTTAGTTGTTGCCTAGTGAGAGGTGACAAGATGTTTAATGGCCTTGTGAGCCACGTGGTTAGTTGCTTCCTAGTGAGAGGTGACAAGATGTTTAATGGGCCTTGTGAGCCATGAGAATAGTTGTTGCCTAGTGAGAGGTAACAAGATGTTTATAAAAGTTTCATGCAATAAATGACAATGTTCAAGATAAACAAGGAAATGGAATCTTAGTAACATAATTATAATAATTAATGGATACAATAATAATAATGATATCTTGATCATACATGCTTTATGCTTATAGCCAAATAAGGGCTATAGTGTTTTGAATAAGCTTAAAGGAGATAAGAGGAATAGTTGAATTACATAAAGGATGTGAATAAGTATGATGGCTTGGCCAAGGATTAATACCTAGTAAACGTGATGTGGTATTCAGTGATGATGCACATGATTGTCATAGTCCAATGCCTGGAATGTTTGCACAGGATTGGCATAGTCCAATGCTTGGAATGTTTGCACAGGATTGGCATAGTCCAATGCCTGGAATAATGTCATAGGATTGGTCATAACCCAATACCTGGAATAATTGCACAAGATTGGTAATAACCCAATGTCTGGAATAATGTCACAGGATTGGTCATAACCCAATACCTGGAATAATTGCACATGATTGGTAATATCCCAATGCCTAGAATAATATCACAGGATTGGTCATAACCCAATACCTGGAATAATTGCACATGATTGGTAATAACCCAATGCCTGGAATAATATTACATGATTGGTCATAACCCAATACCTGGAATAATTGCACAGGATTGGTAATAACCCAGTGCTTGGAATAATGTCACAGGATTGGTCATAACCCAATACCTGGAATAATTGCATATGATTGGTAATAACCCAATGCCTGGAATAATGTCACAGGATTGGTCATAACCCAATACCTGGAATAATTGCATAGGATTGGTAATAATCCAATGCCTGGAATAATGTCACATGATTGGTCCTAATACCTGGAATAATTGCACATGATTGGTAATAACCCAATGCCTGGAATAATGTCACAGGGTTGGTCATAACCCAATACCTGGAATAATTGCACAGGATTGGTAATAACCCAATGCCTGGAATAATGTCACAGGATTGGTCATAACCCAATACCTGGAATAATTGCACATGATTGGTCATAACCCGATACCTGGAATAATTGCACAGGATTGGTCATAACCCAATACCTAGAATAGTTGCACATGATTGGCATAGTCTAATGCCTGGAATGGTTGCACAGGATTGGCATAGTCCAATGCCTGGAATGTTTGCATAGGATTGGCATAGTCCAATATCTGGAATGGTTTCACAGGATTGACATAGTCCAATGCCTGGACCGAATATGATGATGTATACTCACATGACTGGTACAAAATTCAATATCTGGCTAACAGATTGGCTAAGATCAACAGTTAGAAATGAGAATGATTCATGGATGACATACCATGATAATGAGTATCACAAGATAAGCTTGAGATATTGATATAGTATGATGGCTAAATGACATACATGTTCTTCATATTCCTTATAAAGTGAATATATGATTTACTGCTCTATCATAGATAGTTGCAATGATTTAAAACCTGAGAATGTTCTAAACTGCTTATCCTCTGCTCAGTTTAATACTATTTAACTGTGATAATAACATTGTTGGCGGAGAGTTATATCTCTCACTGGGACAATTGTCTCACCCCGTGGGATTCACATTTTTTTAGGTGGACATGCACGAGGTGGTGAAGACCTTTCTGCAGAGGAGGAACAACATCTGAGGCAGCCGTGACAGCTCAGGTTGAGTGTACTGTCTGTCATGTCTTGTAGATAGAAGTCCTATGTGTCGTCTCTGTACTCTCAGGTCCTTGAAGTTGGTTCATTCTGGTTTCATGAATGATCTGAGATTTTGGCTTGTAAGCCTTGAGGTTTTATGTTGCTCCAGTATGTGTTTTGATAGAGTAATTGTTATAAGTTGTCCTCGAGAGGAAATGATTAATGTTGTACAATGTAATCATGATATGTATGAGTTTTAGATCTTTCGGTAAATGTTTTCTGGATAAGGATCTCCTTGCAAAATGGTTTTAAATTTTAGTGATTTGTTAATCCGCTATTTATGGTAATACCACTTAATTGTAACGATTTGTTTGTCGGTTTGATGATGGTCGTTTCACTTAAGTTGATGAGCAACATATATTTTTTTAATAACAAACAACAGAAGAAATACACAAATTGTCACATGGAAATAATAACATAGCCGAATGAAATTGCACAAGTTACAATATTACCACTTGTTATAAAAAATTAGTTGAATCAAATCAACATTAAAAAAAGTTATGTACCAGCTGAAGCAAACTCTAGAAATAGTGCACAACCCCAGACCTTGTTACTAATTTAAAGTAAAAGAAACACAAAACCGAACTTCTCAAGTAATAGGTGTCACCCATTTTGTAAAAAGTCACAAATTGAGTTACTCGAATAGTGTTTCTGGTATTTTTAAGATATTAGCAGAATAGCCACACATATAGATAGTTGGATTGAAAAAAACACACACACCTCTAGCTTGAGTAGTAGGTAAACATATGTGTTTGGTTTACTATCACATATCATGACATAATGAGACTCTATCATCAACCAATACACACTCTAATTTTATGTGTTATTGTTGTCTATAGGCCTTCCACAATAACATCCGATTAGGGTCATTACAAATGTATATACTCTTGACATCTATATGATCTCATTGTTCAGGTCATCAACATGAAGACATACATCATTGAGTAACATCACTCTATAGACATTTATTACGTTACATCATTACCTCATAACCAAATAAAATAAAATAAATTAGAAGATTGACTTTATTATGAAAGAAATCATTTACAAGATATGCCATTACAATCATCATATGATTGTTTCATTAGAAATTCATACCAACAACCATGCCAATAATATGAGTCATATGTAAGAGAAACTTGCATGGATTACCATCTACAAAAGATAAGTGAGACTCTATCATCAACCAATACACACTCATAAAATTTTATGTGTTATTGTTGTCTATAAGCCTTCCACAATAACATCCAATTAGGGACATTACAAATGTATATACTCTTGATATCTATATGATCTCATTATTCAGGTCATCAACATGAAGACATACATCATTGATTAATATCACTCTATAGACATTTATTACGTTACATCATTAACTCATAACAGAATAAAACAAAATAAATTAGAAGATTGCCTTTATTATGAAAGAAATCATTTACAAGATATGCCATTACAATCATCATATGATTGTCTCTTTAGAAATTCATACCAACAACCATGCCAATAATATGAGTCATATGAAAGAGAAACTTGCATGGATTACCATCTATAAAAGATAAGTGAGATTCTAGATTCATGACTTTGATTCCTACGTTCATTAAATCAATTGGAATAGTTTTACTAGTTGATCTAGTATATTAAATTATATCTCAAAATTCTTTGCACAAGACTTTGTAGTCAAAGTTTCATGAACACAAGGAAGATAAATATGATGGAAAATCTAGAATAATTAGTTAATTCAAGATAGAACCATTCCCATAAACCATAATTTCTATTTTCAATGGTAGCACAAAAAAGGAAGAAAATCAATAAAGAGAGAAGAACAGTTAGTTCTAAAGGAGGGAAGAAGATATAAGAAGATATACAGAGCAGGGCAGGAAGTGGTAAGCACAGAAAGTGATGAAGGGGGAAACAAGCAAAATACAAAGGAAAAGCAAAGTAGCACAAAGAAAAGGGTGGCTAAAAGAGACAATGAGACAACCACAGGCGTAGTTGAAACAAGGGAACAGAAACATAGAAGAGAGGAGGGCTGCAAGATGGTATGGGGGGTTACTCCCAAGTAGGGGTTGCTGGGGAAAACCAGCACCACGAAGGTCAATGACAACATTAACTTGGAATTGCCAAGGTATGGGCAACCTTGGCACAATAAGAACCCTCAAAAAATATTGTTGGAGGGAGCACCCTGATTTAGTTTTCTTAATGGAAACTAAGATTAGCAACATCGACCTTGAGAAAACCCAGAGAAACTGTGGGTACAACAATGGCCTATGCTTTAGTAGCATAGGGAGATCAGGTGGTATGGGCATTTGGTGGAGGGAAATTGATGTCTCTTTGTTCTCGTTCTCTCATCATCATGTTCTTGTGGAGATTAGAGATGAAGGCAAAAGCTGGCTGTTCGTGGGTTTACATGGCTGGGCGGATAACCACCTAAAATGGAAGACGTGGGAACTGATGGAAAAGCTTAGAAAAGATCACAAGGGGAAACCTATTTTATTTATGGGGGACTTCAATGAGATCCTGTGCAGCAGTGAAAAATATGGTGGGGCTGAGAACAATCTCTGCCATACAAAGGAGTTCAGAGAAGTTATCGACAAATTCTTACAGTATGACCTTGGTTTCACGGGCCAAAAGTAGACTTGGGGGAAGGGTTTGAATGAAGAAACTATGATTAGGGAGCGGATGGACAGGGCGCTGGGGTCAGATGAGTGAGCGAGCCTCTTCCTTGAAGCATGGATCACCCATCTCCCTTTTTTAAACTCTGACCACACACCTCTTATTCTCAATACGAGGAAGAAGGCTTACCACATCAGGAGGGCTAGGGATTTCAAGTTCGAAATTTTTTGGATGAAAGAGGTTGAGTGAAGGAGAATTATCAAAGAGGTCTGGGAAAATAGCAAAGACACAGATGTAACCGAAAAGCTTCAAAGATGCTATGATAATCTGAGTGTTTGGGCAAAGAACAAGTTTGGGGACATTCAAAAGAGACTAAATAAGAAAGAAGTTGAGCCATGCAGGTTACAAAAACTCCAAATGAACATCGCCCGGTGCAAGATCCTTAGCGAAGAGGTGGAGGGTCTCCAAGCCCAATATGAGAGCTACTGGTTCATTAGAGCAAAGGCTAATGAGATGAAGGATGGGGACCGAAACACATCCTATTTCCACAAAAAGGAAAGACAAAGGAGGAAGAAGAATGCTATAACTAAGATCTATGATGAAGACGACAACCTGAAAGAAGAGGAGGATGAAATTATTGATGTGATAATGAAGTACTATAGTAACATGTTTTCCACTAACAATTGTTTATGTAATGATGCTACAGCAGGGATTAAGAGAAGAATCAATGACATTATGAATTATCACCTCCAAAAAGAGCCAGACAAAGATGAGATATGGCAGGTACTTCATCACATGCACCCGTCAAAGGCTCCAGGCCCGGACGGTTACCACGTTGGTTTCTATCAAACTTTCTGGGATGTCATTGGCGATGACGTCACATAATACATAAAGAGTTGGTGGAGAGACGAACAAGATTTAAAGCTGATCATCAAGACAAACCTAGTGCTCATTCCCAAGTGCAACAATCCATACAAGATGAAGGATTTTCATCCCATTAGCCTCTGCAATATGATGTATAAAGTGATATCCAAAATGATGGCTAACAGGCTCAAGCCTTTCCTTGAGGAGATTGTCACACCCAACCAAAGCGCTTTCGTTCTTGGGCGACTCATCCATGATAATGCCCTCATCTCTTTCGAGTTGTTCCATGCCATGAAGAGGAAAAAGAAGGGCAAAAAAGCTTACATGGGTATCAAGCTTGACATGAGCAAAGCCTATTATAGGCTTGAGTGGAATTTCATTGACAAGGTGCTCACAAGCCTCGGCTTTGGGGAGCGCTGGTGCAAAAAAGTGGTTGAGTGCTTCAAAATGACCTCTTTCTCTTTCATTGTAAATGGTAGGAAACATGGGTTTCTTCAACCGCAAAGGGGCATAAGATAGGGCGACCCTATATCGCCTTATTTGTTTATCCTTTGTGCTGATGTTTTCTTGAGCTTGCTCAACAGGGAGGTGGAGTTGGGCAGTAGCCACAGGATCAAGAACTGCAGGGAAGGCATACCTATATCTCATTTGTTCTTCGCAGACGACAATGTCCTTTTTGCTGGAGCGACTGTGCAGGAGGCTACCAAGATAGCTAAGGTGGTCAGCTTCTATGAGAGTGCCTCAGGTCAAAAAATTAACTACGACAAGTCAGAGATCGTGTTTAGCAAAAATGTGACCACTGAGATGAGCAATCCGATTACAAACAAACTCCAAATGTGCAGGGTTGAGAAGCATGACAAAAATTTAGGCTTACCAACGATGGTGGGAAGATCCAAGAAAGCCGTCTTCACAAGTCTTAAAGACAGGATATGGAACAAGGTGAAAGGTTGGAAAGAAAAGTATCTAAGCCAAGCAGGGAAAGAAGTGCTGATCAAATCTATCATTCAATCCATTCCCACGTATACAATGGAGATGATGAGAATACATAAGGGCACTATTACGGAAATTAACAGACTAGTGGCTAATTTTTGGTGGGGGAGCTCTAATAACTAGAGGAAAATCCATTGGAGGTCGTGGGAAAAAATGTGCAAACCAAAACTGGATGGTGGCATGGGTTTTAGAAATATGGGCATTTTCAACTCGGCTCTATTGGCCAAGCAGGTTTGGAGGCTGCACTCTGAACCCGCTGCTATGGTTAGCAAGGTCCTCAAACATAAGTATTTTAAAAAGGCTGATGTGATGAAGGCATACAGAGGCTTCGATCCTAGTTTCTCCTAGAGAAGTCTTTGGGGTTAAAAATCGCTCCTTCTGGAAGGAATTAGAAGAACAACGGGAAATGGTCACAACATGATCTTGTGGCTGGATGACTGGCTCCCTAATACCAAAGGCAGATGTTCTATTCATGAGGGCTTGTTGATGCAGATCGATGTTAACGACTGGAGAGTCTCTGAAATCATTAACGAAGAGACCGAATAATGGTGGTGGGAACTTATTGATGACCTTTTGCTTGCGGAGGATATCACAGCTATAAAGAGCTTGCCATTGGACATCCATAGAAGACCGGAGGTGTTTTGGTACCCTAACCATGATGGCTGTTTCTCTGTTAGATCAGCATATTGGCTAGGTGTCTATGGTCACGTTGAGCCCTGGTGTGGTCACAGACAAAATTTGTCATCTCCCTGGAAGGAGTTCTGGAAGCTAGATGTCCCTCCAAAGCTTAAAAATTTCTTATGGAGGGCGTGTTCTAATATTCAAGCCACCAAAGAATCTCTTTCTCATAGACACATAACTAATAACACTTTATGCAGCATTTGCAATAGGGAACTGGAGAATATCAACCATGCTTTATTCAACTGCAGTAATGCCACTACTGTCTAGCAATCTTACCCACATATCAAAGCTTTGGCAGATACTACCAACACAAATCTTCTGGACATTTTGTTGCGGATCAAAGAGCATGAACCTAGAGGTGACTTCCTTTTATTCTGCACTCTCTGTCTTGCGGTTTGGAGGTGCAGAAATAGTCTGTTGTTCGACCAAGAGAATGCCAACCCTTACCTGATGATAAGTGGTCTGTTATGTAAAGATTTGCGGAAGCTTCAAGCCCAAGAAAAACCCCACATGAGATACAGCTCAAGCATACACAACAAAAGTCACGACCGCCCACGTCGACAAAGTCAATAACCACCAAATAAATAACCAAGCAGAGAATATGATTGGCGAAGAAGACCGCAGAATTCTATTAAACAACTCTAAGATGATTACAAGGATGTCGCTCCCTCACAATCTCGTGCCCACAATAGAATCCCGTAACCCACTCTCATTCTCTCCCCTCTTTGGCTAACCTTTGTGGCTTCCCGTTTTGACACACGATGTTGTCCTACGTTGGCATACCCGAAGTTACCACACGCTGGAAACCCTAATCATCGGTGCTCTTTGGCCCACAATATACATCAATGTCTATCCCTATTTATTGATAGGGACTCCTGGTTAGACAATACGAGAGGACACGACAATTCTATAGGGATTAGGAAATGACAATACAAAAAGATAAGGAAATAATATCTTGGACTCCAAGTCTAACATTAATTGCACTTTCCTAATATTGTTAGATATTATTTCTTATCCAATTAGGATAAGAGACAAAATCCTAACATGTTACACTGGGCTAACTATCATGGGTGTAGCCCCTGCTATGGTAATCCTCCTCTTACAGGGAGACCCGCAAGGTGTTCTACCACCTGGATTCCCCCAAGCCCCAGAAGATATAAGGTCAACTCTGATGCGGCTTTCATCCAAGGGGGTTTTATTAGCTTGGCATCTGTTATCAGAGACCATAGGGGTAATTTAATTGCCACCCAAGCAAGAACATTCAAAGCAGAGTGGTCTATTTTCTCTACTGAAGCCGCTGCTTTTCTGATGGGCATGAAGCTGGCTTGTGAGATGGTCATTAGGGATGCGGTGTTTGAGTCTGACTCATCTGCTGTGATCCATTTCATGAACAACAACCTTACCCTTCTAGGTCCGTGTATGGGGGCCGTAATGAACATCGGAAGATAGAAGACGTGTTTCCTTAAAGCTGATTTTGTTTTTGGTAAAAGAGAGGCAAACACTGCTGCTCACAATCTGGCAAAGATGGGTCTTGGCGGGATTGCAAGTTTAGTTTTATTTGATGTCAGAATGATCATTGTAATGGACCTTAATATCTAATGAATGGGTTTTCAAAAAAAAAGAGGAGAACAGTTAGAGAGGGAACAGATTTTAACTCCCACATGTCTAAAGGAACGACGTGCAGCTGGGAAGAGGATTCAGCATGGTCTGTATTCTCACCGGAATCAACAGATCCATGTATGCATCCACAGAAAAAATTAGAAGTGTATGGACAATTATCTAAATTACAGGGGCAACTTCAAATTAGACCAAATTCCATCGATTTACTTTTGGAATCGCTAACAGTCATCCCCATGGTCACAATGCACCTAAAAATCACATGTATGGCAACCCTTATTCAAGGTCATGGTGGATGATGTCAAAGTACATCGAATGACATGTGATGAGTGTAATGATTTTAGGTCTAAGAACCACAATCACCACTAACACTATAATAGATGATTCTGACTATCAATCGTAGTTTCTATGTATCACTCTTAAGGTGTTTTATATCTGATATATTGTTCTCTAACAAGTATCTATGTGTTTGGTTTGATATCACATATCATGACATAATGAGACTCTATCATCAACCAATACACACTCTAGTTTTATGTGTTATTTTTGTCTATAACTAATTTATGACATCACAAGCAATGAGAGGTATCTAGAAACACATCATTACTACCCAAGTAATTTGAAAAGTTAGAGAACAACTTCAACCTTCAATCTGTGAATGGTGTTATAATGTTTGTATAGTTCTTTGTCACTGATATGTATATTAAACTCGAGGCATAGAATTTTCACCCTCGTCAACATTCAATCCATGTTCCTTCAACTAGAACAGACTGTCAAAGATATATGTAAGCTCAATATCACCTATTGAATCAAATGAGCATGTCCGTGCATTTTGCAGTCTTCCTTATCAAGTGGACATAATATCATACTCCTGTAGGAGGGACAAATCTATGTGCATCACTAATAGTCATCCCCATGGTCACGATGCACCTAAGCACCACATGTATGGCAACCCTTATTCAAGGTCATGGTGGATAATGTCAAAGTACATCAAATGACATGTGATGAGTGTAATGATTTTAGGTCTAAGAACTACAATCACCACTAACACTATAATAGATGATTTTGACTATCAATCATAGTTTCCATGAATCACTCTTAAGGTGTTTTATGTCTGATATACTGTTCTCTAACAAGTATCTATGTGTTTGGTTTGATATCACATATCATGACATAATGAGACTCTATCATCAACCAATACACACTCTAGTTTTATGTGTTATTGTTGTCTATAAGCCTTCCACAGTAACATCCGATTAGGGACATAACAAATATATATACTCTTAAAATATGTATGATCTCATTGTTCAGGTCATCAACCTGAAGACATACATCATCGAGTAAGATCATTCTATAGACATTTATTACGTTACATCATTACCTCATAACCGAATAAAACAAAATAAATTGGAAGATTGACTTTATTATTAATGAAATCATTTACAAGGTATGTCATTATAATCATCATATGATTGGTTCTTTGAAAATTCATACCAACAACCATGCCAATAACACGAGTCATATACAAGAGAAACTTGCATGGATTACCATCTACAAAAGATAAGTGAGATTCTAGATTCATGACTTTGATTCCTACATTCATTAAATCAATTGGAATAGTTTTACTAGTTGATCTAGCATATTAAATTATATCTCATACTGCTAGGTTATCGAAGATGATTCCCTCCGACTTCAGGATGTTCTGCACGGCTTTCGTGATTGCAGCGGCCGCCGTAGCAGCCGTCCTGATTGGCGCCCCTACAGCAGCAGCAACAACAGCTGCCTCTGTGGCGACGGCGGGGGGTTTCAACGTGTCCACGACTTCCTTCAACGACGGGTACTCCTACCTGTTCGATGACGGCAACCTCGTTCGATTACCCGACGGCCGATCCGCGCGCCTCCTCCTCACCCGCTACTCGGGTTCGGGATTCATCTCCTCTGATTACTACAGCTACGGCTTCTTCAGCGCGTCCATCAAGCTCCCGGCTGACTATACTGCCGGCGTCGTAGTAGCTTTCTATGTACGTCCTCGGTCATCCAGTACAAGTTCATGTATCTGTGATCCGTCGTTCCTCATGTTTTGATCGATCATATATATTAATTTGGCCCAAGGGTACTGGCCCGAGTGCCTCGCGTATGCGACGCAGGAGAAGGATGGGTTCTGGCCGCAGACGGGGCAGAACAAGCTCCGGATTCCACAGACCACGAACCGCAAGGGTGCCCCAGTGGACGCCGGTTCCACGGCGTCGTCTGGCACAGGTAGTAAGCGCCGGCGGCGGACTCGGAAATCTGCCACCACACGTCTAGCGACGCCAGCAAATGTACAGACAGACGCCACTTTTTAGTCAATTTCGTTTTGTTGTTCATTCCTCCGCCAGTTTGCACATGTTTTTTATTCATACACAATACACATGAATGATACATATATAGATTTGTTCAGCGTGGTTTGACTCCTATAACAAGATATAGAATAGTGCATGAAGATTGGAAACGGATTGTAAAACTGCCAAAGGTGTGGCGTCCGACTTGGTAAAGTTGAACAATTTAGAATTTCTTGTAGCTAATACCTGAAGCAAAGGATGCAGAATTTTCATTCTTCAGCAATACTTGCATAGGATTCGTACATCTACATGCACCTGATCACCTTTGATGAATCCAATATATCCCCCAGCCTCAACGGATGACATATCCAATAGATAAAACATTTTGTGAGTTTCAACAACTAAATTGACGATGCTAAAGCATAATATAGGATTCCAATTTCTTGGCCTAAATGACAACACCTATGACGGTCGGAAATGTTGTTACCAAAGAGATTAGAGAAAAAAAATCAAAATAAACGAGTTTAGTAGAAATATTGATCAAAATAGATGAGTTTCGAATAAAATGATCAGAAGAGTTTAAAAAAAGAAAGAGAGTGGAGACGCCATCTGATCCGGCGTCTCCATTCTAATTGGTCCAAAAATATAAAAAAATTGAAACAATCCCCCCCCGCGCCTCGTGACACTTGTGAGCTCTAAAATGAAGAAGCCAAAACGAATGTCGTCTTCACTCCTGAACTGCCACTTGGCACATCCGCTTCACTATCTATTTTTTTTCATACTTTGATACCATGTATTTAGTTAATGTACAATATTTACATTTTAATTAATATATATTATTTTTATAATTAATTATTGCATATAAATAAAAATATCACTTTAATATTAATTATACAATACTTATATTTGATATTTAATTAATACGTTATATTTTAATATATTGATTTATAAATACATTTATTAATAGCATATTTAACTACATATGCATAAAAGTACTGTTTCTAGATATATTTACGAGTTGAATATAAGTTTTTAAAGTAAACTTTCAAACTATATGATAAAAATATTATTCAAATGTAATGTGTAAAAGATTATATTATACATAAAAGTAATTACTATATTAATTAGATAATATTTATATATATATAAAATAATATAAAAAATACAATGTAATATAGCACTATATATACACTCGTTATATAGATAATATTGTTTTCGATATTATATCATATATTATACTGTGCACATTAATATTAATAATTTATATACGACATTAAATTAAAATGTTATGTCTACTATATGTTCATATTTGTATATTTATTTATTAATGATATATTAATGATATATACATACAATTATTATACTCATATATATAGCAATTAAATATAATATTTTTTCATCAATTATTAATCCAAATCGAATAAATGCATAGAATTATATCTATATAATATTTTGTTTATTTTTGTATGTCTACTATATGTTCATATTGTATATTTATTTATTAATGATATATTAATGATATATACATACAATTATTATATTGAGATATATTTATCAATTAAATATAATTTTTTACATAAGTTATTAATCCAAATCTAATAAATGCATAAAATTATATATATCTAATATTGTTTTTGTTTCAGACATCTAATTCAAATCCACTAAATATAATATAAAAAGAAAATGATATATATAAAATGTGTGTGTATATAGTGCTATCTTATATGGAATATTTTTATTTTGTGTAATATACATATAAACATTTTGATTAATTTAGTAATTATTATTTATGTGTAACATAATCTCTTACGTATACCATTGGAATAATATTTTGTGTCACATAATTTTAAAATTTATTTAAAAATATATTTTATTTAAATAATAAATATATGTATATATAATGAGTGTATGTATTCCGTTAAATATATCAGCAATGAATGAATTTATAACGAAATATATCAAAATGCAACAAATTATTTAAATATCAAATATATATATATATATATATATATATATATATATATATTAGTAATATTAAAGTAATATTTTTATTTAGATAGGGCGTCCGCTCCCCCTTCTCTCTAGACCTCTCCTGGCGGCCGCTGCTGGGGGGAGGGAGCGTTTCCTTGGCGCTTCCTCCCCCTGGCTTCCACGCAGCCTCGACAAGGTCCGTTTGAAGCTGGGTACAGATTCCATGGAGCTAAGGTGCGGCTGGGGCTCCTCCTCGGCTGACCTGGAGGAAGGGGCGTCTTGCTGGTTCCCTCCATCGGCTGTGTGTGGCGAGAGGCGACGCGATGCACAACTTGGTGACAGATCCGATTCCATGGTTCGCATCCGACGTCGTCGGCTCCTTTCCGTTCAAGAGTGATGGAGGGAGTAGGCGTTCCCATCAGGATCTGAAACTGGACGTTTGCTCTGTCATCGCAGGTGAAGGGGTTTACTCATTCACAGGAAACTTCTCCTCCCCTCCGAGGCTGAGGACGATCCCCCTTCCTTCTTCTAGCTAAGTCAGGTCTTCTCCATTTTGCTTGGTAGGCTTTCACCTAGGTTGCATCGGCGACGCCTCCCTTCTGGGTCCTGGCGGCTCCGGTTCTTGTGGTTGGCCCTTGGCCATGGTTGGGACTCCAGTCCTTCCCATGGAGGTTTTGGTGGGGGCGGGTTCTTCTCTAGGAGGCTGGGGTCCTTTCCCCGATCTTCCCGGTGATGATCCCGTTTGGTTGCAGAGTTGGCGGCGGCCCTAGCCATGATTGACCTCAGATCTTCTCCTGGCGGATATGGAGGTGGCCTCAGGGCTGTTGGTGACGAGTTTCCGCTTGCCCACTGCGCTGGTCCCCCAACGGGGTACTCGTCTTTGGAAAGGGTGATAGGGTTCCCCCCTGTCGTCCCTGCTGTTGTGAATCAACAGAGGTGAAGAGGGATGGGGGTTGAGTTTATACTTTTATCCCTAGCCTGTTCTTATGTTGTTGATGGTCTCGAGCTGGACTTAAGGAGTTATCAGTTGATATCTTGGACTCGGGGTCAGAGGTTCACACTGCCCTCAGGTTGTTGACCAGTCCTCACAACTTCATGAAACAAGCTTATTGTTAGTGTGTGAGTAGTCAATCATCTGGGCCCTATGTTCTGATGAGCCCAGCTCAGTGGTTCTTCTTGTTGATTGCTTAGTCTGTTGGGGATTGTTTTCTAGTTTCTGGTATAGTAAAAGAATTGATCAGATGGTCTTTGGACTTTGGTTTCTCTGGTTCAGATTGTCTCTTGTTGGTTGGTTGGTCCACAGCCTTTCAGAAGTATGTTTTTAATGCCAGTGTGTGAATGATCAACTAGCTGAGTTAGTCTGTGCTAAAGGACCAATGTGTTGCAGGCCATTTTGGTTGTTTCTTTTGCTTGCCATAAATGTGTGATCTAGATGATAGGAGGGCTTCATACCATGCTGCTTCTGGGGTATCCTGGATGCTGAACTGATGATTCTAGCTGCTCATGCTGCCATACTTTCATAGGATGGATCTATTGCCAATGTCAGTATGAGATGTTTTTGAATGGTCTATTTTGTATCTCTGGTTACCTTTGAGTCTGTATTGTGGGACTGTCCCCTTCTGTTGTTAGGTAGATAGCTACTTTTTAGTAGCTTAGTTCAGATAGTTTATCTTAGTTGTTTGGATGTTTTATCCAGGTTTGTTATGTGGCGCAATCACTTGTACCCAAAGTTTTGGGAACTAAAATTTTAGTAATACAATTTTTATCGACCAAAAATATTTTTATTTAGATAAAATATTTAATTAACGTAAAATAATGTATACTAATTGAAATGTAAATAGTACACATTCATTAATTACATGGTATCAAAATGTATATAAAAATAAGAAGAAATAAAATAAAACGAGTTGCCCAACGGCTGTGCCATGTGGCAGCCCATGGGTGAAGACGCCATTCCATTTGGCGTCTTCATTTTTGGACTACCAAGTGTCATGCGTCGCTGCGAGACAGTTTTAATTTTTTTTATTGTTACCGATGTGGACCAATTAGAATGGAGACGCCGGATCAAACGGTGTTTCCAGTCTCTTTCCTTTCTTTAAACTCGTCTATTCTGACCATTTTATTCAAAATTCGTCTATTTTGATCAATATTTCCACCAAACTTGTTTATTTTGATTTTTTTCCCAAGATTAGACGGCTATAAACTTGCTCAATGTGCAGAAGTGCAACGTCTGGCCGGTAGAATCACAAACCTATAATCATCTACACAGGAGAAGGACGTGTTCTGGCCGCAGACGGGGCAGAACAAGCTCCGGGCTCCACATACCACGAACCGCAAGGGTGCCCCAGTGGACGCCGGTTCCACCACTTCATCCAGCACCGGTAGTAAGCGCCGACGGGGGACTCGGAGATCTGCCACCACACGTTTTGTGACGCCAGCAAATGTACAGACATATGCCACTTTTTAGTCAATTTCGTTTTGTTGTTCATTCCTCCGCCAGTTTGCACATGTTTTTTATTCATACACATGAATGATACATAAATAGATTTGTTCAGCGTGGTATGACTCCAGTAACAAGATATAGAATAGTACATGATATTGGAAAGAGATTGTAATTCTTGTTGTTAATATTATTAATGTCGTTACATACAACTGCAGAAGGTGCAATATTATTAACAAGTTCAGGAATATCCAAATAAGAAACGAAGATCAAACAAAGCAGGAGAACAGAAATAAAAAAAGTCAGAATTCACAAACCAAATCGTTTGTTGAAAATGAACGTGCTACTTAAAGAAATCAGTGCCCGAAAATCCTCGCGGATATGCACGTTCTCCCAGACTCGATCCGACACGAACCTAGAATAGACACGTCTTGCTCGTGCTTGATGTTGTCTCGTTGCACCACCACCAGTGCAACACATCAACCGTAGGAACCACCGCCTGACAGTTGCGTCTCGGTGACGGGAAGGAGAAAGCCGTGCTTCGCATAGGAGAAAAACTCCATGAAACGGCTCGGGAATGAAGGCAGTCACTCTCTGGATTAGGGCTCTCAAAACACATCGTGAAATGGCGGCTGGAGTTCGTAAACTGTGTATTTAACCCTAATGACCGGAGGTGTATATATAGCCACACACGTCGCAAATTTCTAATCCCACTAATACGCAAACACTCGGTCACTCTTGTATATATTGCAGAAAATTTCGTAATAGAGACACTTTCCAGTTAGGATTAATAAATCCGAATAGAAAAGAAATAATTAATAACATGAGTAATTAATTACTTAGTTGTATCCTAGTGCAAAAAGAAGACGGAAGACATTCTCCACAAGTCACAAGCCACAAGCTCGTGCCCGACCCGACCCGACCCGACAAGGCATGGCGTGGCGCGCGCGCGTGCGTTGTGACGTGGTAACCCCACCCACCAAGGAGGTGAGCATACCTCCCTCCTAGGACCCCTTGGACACTAGTGCCCCATGTGATCCTACATATAAGGACCACAAAAGTTCTAGGAATGAGCAATATGAGATAAAACTTCTTTGCCATTTGCACTAGAGACAAAACTACTTTTCTCACATGTACTAGCTGCACTACATTGGGCTTAACCCATGCTATCTACGTGGCTTCTACAACTGCCATATATCTAACAATCCCCCACGAAGTCCAATGTGTAGTGTGCTCTACCATTCAGTCCTCCATACTGTGCTTTCAGCAGATACTTTTCAGTTTGAATCAACCTGAGTTATCCAACTGTGACCCTCGTAAGAACTAGGTTAACAAAAGTCTTGAACCTGAACCTTGGGTATACGAGTATAAGTTGGTAACAACATAATAAAGACATGGTAGAAAAGAAAACAATGCATTAAGGACAATTTTATATCATGATTGATTACAGAGAATAACCCAATTCTCCTATTGCGGCCTACGTAACATCAATCACTTAGTTGGAGTCACCAAAGATGTACTGCTAACATCATGTCTTAGGACTTGACACCATTCAGAGACTAATCTCTTACTAACTTGCAGTCATGACACTAATAAGTTTCCATGAGATAGACACACCGATGCTAGAAGCATCAAACAAGAATACATAGTGTCATCTGATTCACCCGACAACTTGTTATTACCACATTGAACCCAATTCGTGGGATCTCTACTCTTTTGGGTTGGGTTGCTACTGCCTACAAATCTATTGGGGTTTCAGTATCATCCCTAACCTGAATTTTTCTACTAAAGCCAAGGTAAGACCTTTAGTGAAAGGATCAGCTGTATTATCTTTGGTACCGACATAGTGCACAACAACGACCCCATTAGACGCAAACTCCCTTACAGATTTCAATCTGACTTGGATGTGTCTACACTATTTTTTTATTGTACTTGGAACTCTTTATCTTAGCAATAGTTGTAGTGATATCACAATGAACTAAAATTATAGGAAGCGTCTTCATTACCATAGGTAAACTGGACATAAGTCTATGTAGCCATTCAGCTTCCAATCCAGTTTCATCTAAAGCACACAACTCTTCTTCAAGAGTAGACCGAGACAATATGGTCTGTTTCTTAGATCTCCAAGAAACAGCTCCTCTCAACATCAATACATATCCAGAGACACCATTACTCCCAAAATCCACGGTAATCTAGCTTGCATCACTATATCCTTCGATTACAGAGGGATGTTTACCATAATGCAGCCCAAGGAAACTTGTTCTCATGATATACCTCAGAACCCTGTCAAGAGCTTCCCAATGGGTCTTGTCAAGACAACTAGTTTATCTACTTAACTTGTTCAGGAAAAACGCAATGTCAGGACGTGTGCAGTTCATAAGATACATCAAACTTCCGATAATATGAGAGTGTCGTAATTGAGACACTAGAACCCTAGTCTCATTCTTGAACAATGGTTTGGATGAATCATATAGAGTCTTAACAGGTTTACGTGATGTGTACTCAATCCTCTCAAGTATCTTCTCAACATAGTGAGACTACGAGAGAGTTATACCATCATTAGACCTAATGATTTTAAGCCCTAAAATCACATCAACGATACCCATATCCTTCATCTCAAACTTCCTATACAAGAATGACTTTGTCCCATTTACTACTTTCGTATCAGAACCAAAAAGTAGGATATCATCGACGTATAAGCATAACAAAATGAATTCATTATTGACAATCTTGTAGTAGAGACACTTATCAAATTCATTAGAAACAAAGCCAAATGATGATATCACAGAATCAAACTTCTCATGCCATTGCTTAGGGGCTTGTTTCAAGCCATATAATGACTTAACAAGTTTACACACTTTGGACTCATTTCCACGACCCACAAATCCCTCAGGTTGTTCCATATATATCTCTTCCTGAATATCACCATGTTAGAATGTGGTCTTCACATCCATCTGATGGATATAGAGATTATAAATGGAAGCTAATGCTATAAGCACTCAGATTGTGGTTACTCGGGAAACAGGTGAATAGGTATCAAAATAATCTATTCCTTCTCTTTGTGTGTAACCGTTAGTAACTAACCTAGCCTTATACTTATTGATTGTCCCGTCTGCATTAAGTTTCTTATTAATAATCCATTTGCAACAAACTGTAGAACAACTAGGAGGCAAATCCACCAATTTCCAAGCTCCATTTGAGAGAATTGATTAGATTTCACCATTAACAGATTCTTTCCAAAAATTAGCTTCTGGAGATTCCATAGCTTGTTTGAAAGTGACAAGGTCATCCTCAACATTGTAAGTGAGAAACTCACTTCCAAAATCTTTGTATGTCCTAGGCCGTTTACTTCTCCTTGATTCAACTATTTCTTCAGAATCATCAGATTCAGAAATAGCTTGTTCTGAGTCGCCCCCACATTTGTCATCCTTTCCACATGCTTGCGAATGGAACCTGTGGTAAATGAATCTTCTTGAGATACTTCATTGGGCACACCATTTTTTATAGGAAATACATCCTCAAAGAATGTTGCATCACGTAATTCCACAATTGTATTGACCTCAATGCCAGAGATATCTCATTTTACAATAAAAAATATGTAAGCATAGTGTGTCTCTACATACCCCAAGAATATGGCATCAATCATTTTCAGTCCCAATTTCTTCCTTTTGTGTTCAAGGACAAGTACCTTAGCAAGGAACCCACCACTCAAAGATATTTGAGACTTAGTTTCCTCCCTCTCCACAACTCAAACGGACTACTCTCTGAATGCTTATGGGGAACTCTATTCAGAATATGGAAAGTTGTATTCAAAGCTTCCCCCCACATAAAGTTGGGTAATCCAGATGTTTGGAGTAAGGTGGAGCAATAACAAGTGTTAACTCATGCCCAAGACAGTTCAAATACTATGTGAAGCACTCATGAGTCCAAATGGATTGAATCCATCAGTAGCTAAAGCCAATAAAACATTATGTAGTTTAGAAGCAAAATCATGATATAATTCATCCAAAGACATCCATTATTTCATATCATAAGGATGATGAACGCGACCATGTTTGTGTTTACCTTCAAATGAAAATAAAATATCCTTATTAACTGAAGGGAACATGTATAGCCTTATCAAAAGGGGGGTCAACAGAAAGTGACATAGCCTTAGTTGCTACCTTATTTCCTTTAGTTTTATACAATTTTTCATTCCATCTTGAAATGCCACAAATGTCACATTTGTCTTTCTGAGTTGAAATTATATGAAAAGGCATGCTATAATTTCTACAATCATAAATTACTACTTTATCTAGTCTGATTTCTTTCACAATGGCATTCGCCTTGTAATAAGACTCAGGAAACAAATGACTTTCATTAGGGAATGGCTGAAATGATCATCTTCAAGAGTTTGGTGAAAGAGTTGTGTGACAATCCAGACTCCTCCTTAAAATATAGTAAATCCATCAAATACGACAACTGAGAATGATTCTTACAATCTTTATATAGAGGTTGATCAACCACCCTAATATAATAGTAAAATAGTTGAACATTCATATTCGTAGGCTCCTCCTTTAGTTCCGGTTCACTAGTATTTGTTGTGTTTCTCATATCAAATAGATCCCCTAACATTTTGTGCATACTTGTTCTAGATGAGTCTGAATTTGCAGTTGTTGAACACCTTCTAATCATCTCCCCATGATATGTTCAAACATAATAGCTGTGAACAAAGAATTTTTGTAAAACATGTTCAAATACTTCTTTGTCTGCACGGTTTTTCGTGAGCACGTGCAAATTCAAAGAAATTTTGTAGTCTTGATAGTATGCATCACTTTGCACTCTATTGCCAATATACATCCAACTACGATCCTTCCAGAAATCCATCTAGGTAAAGCAAAATATGATAAGTTATATATTACTATAGAATAACATAAAATATAACTGATATACATTTGTATATATGTATATCATTATTTGTTATGCTACTAACATAATGAAAACAATTATATTATCGTTGAAATGATTGTATGTTACTAACATTATGAAAACAATATGGTAGTTTACCAACAAACATAGAATACAAGTACATTTGATGTATTATCATGTAACTAATTAGTACATTCTTTTTCTCTCATGATATACAAACATGCTTAACATTCTCTGGTATCTATTCTTTTCCATGTACTTAGTAAGTCATTATTTCTTTATTCACTAGACTATAAGAATGTTTGCGACTTTCTTACTTAGGAAGTAGTTGATGTTTGTACACCTTTACCTGAATGTACATCCTAGAATATCTTAACATGAGTGTCCACTAGAGTCTCAATCAGGAATTTATGTGTCATGAATCTTTAGTTAATAGTCTAGAAGTTGGCAACGAGATTGCTTATTATTGGATGATCTAAAAAGAATACAATGGTCTCTCTTTTATAAGATAAGAGAGTGTACAATATTTAGAGATGAGCAATATGGGATAAAGAGAAGAAGAGAATAAAGAGAAATAAGCAAATACACTAAGTAAAGAAAAGCACTAAAGTGTATATACTAATACTTCCCCTCAAGCTGGAGCGTAGATTTCAATCATACCCAGCTTGGATGTCATAGCAATGAATCTCGTCTTCGAAAGAATCTTGGTGAAGATGTCTGCCACCTGATCAGAAGTATGTATGTAGGGAGTAGATATCTGGCCAGATAAGATAGCTTCACGAACAAAATGACAGTCAACCTCAACATGTTTTGTTTGCTCTTCATAATTGTCTTTTGTGCTAAAAACAATTTTTGTTTACCTTTTACAGGGAAAATAATATTTTGTTTAAGTACAATTTTAATTTCAAAATTTTCTTTCTTACATTAGTGTAATCAATCAACCCCCCAACCCGAATTTTACTTTTCATTCTAAATCTGAAAATACAAAAAAATAATAATATAAGTTCTTCAAATAATTGGGATAAAAAGAAACAATCTTAAAAAGTTGTCCTATGGGATCGACCCTTTCTATACTAGCCTTCATCGGAAAGCTGAAAAAGGTTTAAACTCTGGGATAATTATCTTAGTGATTGTAAGTGCTAAACGACGCATTAACAGCAAGAACATTTAATCTTAGGGGATTATGATGCATTGAGTTTTAGTCACTCTCCACATACTATTTTCCATGTATTTCATGAATTATTGTTCACTTACATGTCATTTATGTGTTGTTTCTTGTTAGTACCTTGTGAAACGTCATTGCGTCAAATAATAAGTATGTTCACCAAATTATGTCAAATTATTATATTTTATTCGGTCTTTTTGTTGATTTTTCCACATTTCAAATAAGTTGAGCACTTGCAAGGCAGATCAGTGCCATCGACACCCTATCAATGGTATCATCTTGATGTGAATATCCAATAGGGAGATCAAAGAAATTTTGGTGGTACCGAGATGAAACTCGGTGCTACCAACTTATGGTCCAAAGAGCGAGAGGAACTGAGGTTATCAACTTGGTTATACTGAATTATGGTCCAAAGAGAAATAGGAACCAAGGTTATCAACTTGGTACTACCAATCAACTTGTTGATAGTACCAACATTTATCAACAAAGGTCAAAACTTGATACTAGGAAACTCAGTGCTACCAACCTACCTTCTGTAGTACCGACACTCTACGAGATATTTGAGTCAATCAAAGACTCGGTGCCACTGACTACCTGTCAGTGGTATCGACTTAGCATGAACAATTCTGATTGAAGATTAATCCAAATCCAACGACCAGGACTTAATGACGGACAATCCCACTTATGACCTACAAAGAGTTTGTCTAGACAAAGATATCATGTTCTATTTTATTACAACTAAGAACAGAGCCGATAAAGGAGGAGACAAAGGAGATGGTCATGTCAGGGATGATTTCAGCACCTACAGAGAGCATATTTGTAGCTGAAATGTTGCAGATTGAGACATTTTCCAGAGGGGATCTTCCAGACCTATTTATCTAGGGGTTTACACAGTTTTCTTATTTCCATATTTTTTCTTTTTTCTTATATATATGAGACAGTACAAATCATGGGGGGATAATTCCCTTATTTTGTAGGACCTCAGAGTAGTCTTATTTTGCATTGTGAGAAACTCTCATGATTTAGTGCATATATTTTCCTAAAATCTGGACATAAATATATGACAGTGTAATGAATTACATGTGTCTAATCACCACACTCAATTGTTTAGACCATTAATTGCTTCATGAGAGGAATTAAGGGTTGAATAAATCATAAAATTACACAGTTGATAATGTGCTTCGCAAGAGGTCCTACAACCGTGAAGGGAATAACCAAAAGATATCGCTAATGTGCTTATCTAATTCTTAAATAGCTACGTGAGTATGATATTTGTCTTAGTATAGGTAGTGTATTATGTTGTGTGAGTGGGTAATACTTGCCACATGTCCCTTGGTCCAAGATTTAGGATAAAAAGATATTAATGAATTGGAGTTAATTGGAGTATAAATTGTGATCAAATTGTAATCATAAGTAATTAACCCATATGTGGTAACAATCTATTTAATTTATTTTTTAATTTTTGCAATTAGTTATAAACAACCAATCAATCACTCTTTTCTAGGCCTAGCTGATTAGGTTATAGTTAATAGTAGTTTCTAGAATACATTTCCTTGAGTTTGATATTTGGGCCTCATAGGTTTATAACACTCGACATGTACACTTGCATTTTACACACAAAGTTTAGGCGTGTCAGGACCCAATAGTCATCCTTATCCACCATATTGAGCTCATTGTCACCTTTGAAGTATGTGGGTTGCATCTTTATGAATTCTTCCAGAGAGTACTTATAGGGTTTCTCTGGAGTGGAACTGGGGTTGGCCTTTCCTTCTAGGGTTGTGGAAAGCAATTGTCATAGAAAAGACAACTCTTACTCAAGAGAGATGTTCAAACTTGAGTTGGTCATAGCTAATTGCAGGGTAGGTTGGTTCACTACATATTGACCACCACTTGTCACATGAACTTGGGATTTTGGAGGAGTGAAAGGAGAATTCATCATTGACATTCCATATTTTGGGTTCTAGGGTGTCTCAGATCCATGTACGTTATCAATGGATGACTTGTATCAAACCATCTATGTGTGCATGCACAAGGCAAGGGGTAGGGTATATATCAACCTTTGGGAAAAGGTAAACAACCTATGGGATATAGTATTGAAATAGTCGATCAATCGAATGCACTCAGTCTGATACCATACTTGTAAGGAGTGGGACCCAATAGGGAAGTCACTCACCAATTTGATGGGCATAATAGAAAATCATCCAATGCCAAACTAGACAATAATTTTTTGTATAAGATGATAAACTAAAATTCAAGTATGTATTGTATCATTCACCATAAAATGTAGTAGAAAAAAATAAAAATCTAACTATTGCAATATTCACATCTAGAATGTTTATTTTCCATGTAAGATGTATATAAAAGAAAACTATAGGAAATAAGATTCATAGGGTAATCCAACTACTTCAATCTACCTCCCAAGAAAGATCAGATAGTCTTGGATAAGTCCTGGTCAACTTTTCTCCACTCCTCCTTGCTCTCTACTTAAGAGGATGAAATCATACCCACACGAAAGAAGACAAAGTGGATGTTGTCAACAAAAAGTGTAGTATGTGCATATAAATAGTGATTAGGAAAATATATGGGAAAAAGGACATCAAATATAACAAGGCTTCCCAAACACAGACGTAGTTAACATCCAAGTGGACAAAAATAAAACATTTCAATAAAATGAAAAAATAGATACTTTGCATGAAATAAATAAAGTATGTCTGGAAAGCATAAGCATTGAATCATGGCACATGACCCATCAACATTAATGAATAATTAGCATCCAGGTGAGATAAGCTAAAACTTGTGAAATATTTAAAACAATGGAGGGTAGAGAAACCTAAACCTAAAAGAGCATGAGACACAACCAAACTCCCAAATATGTAAATGTGGGCACAAAACCCGAGTATGGGGTACTTGACCTCGATCACAAAACATAAAAGGCACATATGCCAAAAAATTAAGCATGTTATAAAACCCTAGTACTACTGAATCAACAAGCATGCAATGTAAAGGCTAGTAAAGGGTAGTCATGGTATGGATTATATAAGATTTTCCAAATAAAAGTGGAATATCAGACTATAAAAATCCACCATGAGCACATTAGGTTTTTAGTGTATAAATAACACAATCGAGATCCATTCCACTAGTTAGGGATCAACTAGAGATAACATGAACAGGAATATGAATCATAGAGGACAAAGTGAAATATCAACTAAATAGTATAAAAATATAACTTATTCCAATATCAGAGACTCAAACAATTCAAATAGATTGCACATACATCCTTCAATTATGTTAAAAGAGAGAGGAAAGTAGAACAATTGCTCAACATAGACTCAGAGGGATGATACATACCTCAATGATGTGTGTATAAGGTCATGGTCAAAACCCTAGATCCAAATTATACACTTTCACCTAGTAACACATTAGGTATATAAATATTAATTATTGTGTATATTATGAACCCTAGAATCTCAACTTCTTATTACACTAAATTTAGGTTATGAAACTTATACCATGTGATGAAGTTTATTTTTTGATTCTAGAACATAATGTTACATAGTTTTTTGATGACCACATAATTTGTTATTAATTTCACAAGATACAACAATTTATTAAAATCCTCAAAAGAAAAAAAGAGCAAAATGCGCTCACATCACACATCAAATCATTGATGTGTGATAGGGCATCAAGGGTCATGACCCTAAATCAAACCAACATGTGACAACATGAAATTAGAGGTGAAAAGACCATAAGACTCATGAAAACCATGACAAAAATTAAATTGAAACAATGGCCAACATGTAAAATAATCAATGATCATCTTTCTTAATGGTTGAAATAGGTGAGCGGCCCAAAACTCTTAGGCTTCCAAGTGACTAATGAAAACCCGTGATCCAATGAGAACTCAGTAATCAAGAATCACAGTTGAGTTCCCTGAGCTTTCCCGAACTCAATGACCCATGGTTTGGGTCCTAAAGTGGATGGAGAAATCCTCACAACTCGCCTACATGACCAACTTGGAGAAAGAAAAATAGAGGGTAGAAAATCTAGAATTAATGAAAAAGGGACTTGCAAAATATCTATCTAAGTTAAAAAGGATCACACTTAGTTGTGGAGGTGATAATTGAGACCAAAATGCTACCAAAATAATGAAATCGCACCATGACTTCTAGAACAACCGATTTGAAATAAAAAAAGGGGAAAAAGGGGCTAGGTACCCCTCTAGGGAGTTTATTTTAAACATCTTTTTGGATTTAAGAAGATGTTAAAACTAGCATCAAAGGTAGTTTTTTTGTCTCAAACCCTAAGTAGGCTCTAGACTAGGTGCTAGGTGAAAGGAGACCTAGATGGGTTGGCTAATAAAAGTTGTGGATGAACCACCAATCTCAAAGGAACTCTAGAGGTCCATACATCATTTTAGAAGCACCATATATGTATCTTATGACCTGATGTGACTAAGAATCCCAACAATGATAGGAAACATGGAAAAGAGAACCTCTTTATCGTATATGACTCTGGGAAATCCAAACATGAGCATGATCATGCTCCTCTGACTTGGCAACATATGAGGATTGCAATGCGATGAAAATACTAGACAAAGGAGGGAGAGAGATCAGAAGAGGATTTGTCATCGAGCCAGCAGACAATCAGGAGTCCAGTTCGGAGAAGGAATGAGTGAGAGAGAAAAGGCAAAGTCCACGATCCTACCCAACAAACTGAGTCTTACTTAGACTTGAATGGTCTGTCTATGTGACAAAGATACTTTAGGAAATTCATGGCATAATAGGCATGATGCTAAAAATAGAAAATAAAACTAAATAAACTATAGTCATATGAAATTAGGAATACAATTTTAGGGATTTTCATCTTTAGTCCACTTGGGATAGCAAATATTGTCCAATTATGTTGAAACTTGGTATGTTAGCTAATTAAGACCCAAATCTGATTATGTCATTAGATTTAACTTTTAGTATGATCTTCTATGAGTTTTAGTACAATTGGGGCTTAAGTCAAATATGTCATTATATATTACTATATATCAACATTATCATCAATATTTAGGATTTCTAGTCCAATTATCACCATCTTACTACAAAATGCATTTCATAACATCATCTCGCACACGATACATTATTTTACGCAATACTCATTAAGTCAAATAATGTCATGGCAACTCATATAATGGCACTTTTATCATTTCTATTTACATGAAAGGTCTAATTCCTTTCATATTACACATATTAAGCACATTAGGTACCCTCGCATCCATTTATGCACGTTTACACACATTCAATCCTTATCAAACATATTTAGGTCATCATATGTGTATTAGTGAACAACGTGCCACATGTTGCATTATTATGGACTGATTTACATATCAATCCAGTATTAGGTGATTAGATACCATTTTTGTGTATCAATGTATGCAATCTGATTATGAAACCTAATGCCATAAAATATTTTTGTATGTTTTCAAGCCCTACACATGTTAAATTTACTTAGATTCATTCACATTATAAGCATTGACTATATTTATTAAGGTTAAAAACAATTGTATTAGTGTATATTTCTAACCTTGTTTGGTAAAATCTAAAGAACCAATCATACAAATCCCCTACTTGTAATTAGGGTTTCTAGAGTCGGGATAGCCAAAATTTAGTATCTTGCACTTATTCTCATGCTCATCCTGGATCAAGCTTTTTTACTTGGTTTTGCTAAGGGTTGATCTAGATTTGTACTTGGTTGAGTTTAGTGGATAATGTTTGATCTAGGGGTCAATAGATTTTAGTAAGTGAATTTGATGAGTTAATCAACCTAAAGGTTGATTTTTGTTGTTCTTGATATAACAACTCAATATATTGGCTATTGAGCACTCTGAGTGTGCTTGATAGACCTTAATAGATCAATTTAGGTGATTACTTTCCTTTTCTTGATATCTTTTTTGTGCATAATGATCAGCCTAGAGGTCAATAGCTTTTCAATTGAGTTTCATGACTTACAGTTCAATTTCTACATTTTTCAAAGGTAATTTAATCACAACATAGTTTTGGAAAATAAGTACAAAATGAAATATTTTATCACCATTCTTTCTATATGATAGTGAATTTCTAGAATAAAAGAGACATGAAATATTTGTAAGATTTGTGATGATATTGTTAGGTTTTAGGGGAGACAGAGAAGGCAACGGAAAAAAAATTCTTCTCCCCAAACCCAAAACGAAGCATACGCGTCAACATCTATACAATAGGAAGGATGGTTTGTGGAATCATACCTTGTCCCGAGGCTTGCTCGATGACAATACCTCGCGGCTTGCACGGTTTTCACCTCCAGTCTTGGATGGTGTCTGTGTAGCTCCTGGTCGCACCAGGACTCATGACTTCTGTTCTCACCAAGACTGTCGGGATTGACAGCTGTCCTCCAAGAGACAGAAGTCTCCCGCCTCTAAAGTAGTCCACATGAACCACCTGGAACTACGATCTCCTTGTCCCACAAGGAATCGGAAGGAGTCGCACCCTCCTATCAACGTACTAGTCCCTGACACACTCTCCTGCCACCAATCAATTTCTATAGTTGTCTTTCCCTTGCTGTGCCTCCCTTATCGGGTAGCACTTGCTCAGGCTCTCTTGGTTACCAAAACCGGAGAGAACGACAACTTTACAGAGCAACTAGTGTTCTGAGTTGTAATCAGAGAAGCCCCCAATACCCCTATATATAGAAGGGTCATGGGACATGGTTCTCTATCCCGGACAATGCGGGACTAAAGCAGGAGTAGAATGGTTTGAGATTTTCCACAAATCTGACAAGTTGCGACAGCTGAACCGATCGTTTCACAACTGAACCGATCGTTTCATCCCCTGAGCCGATCGGCTGGGACCTAAGCCGATCGTTTGGGGCTCCCAACCAATCGGTTGGTGCCCTGAACCGATTGGTTCATGGTCCTAATCCAACTCAAATTGACTTTCCATATTTGTTTCCATCTAATCCAATATTAGTCCTTGTCCAAATAGAATTTGTACAAGTGAAACAAATATATTTGCAAAATAGTCTCTTTATTTTCCAAACAATCTCGGTCGGTCACACCAGCCGATCGGTTCAACGATTGAGCCGGTCGTTTGGTGACACATGAGCCGATCATCTCACTGGGTGAGTCGATCCGTTCAACAACCTGAGCTGATCAGTTCATCCCATGAGCCGATCGGTTGGGGCAACAGACTTGTGCAAATCAGTCAATTACAATTTCAATCAATCTGATACTCTAATCAACTGGTCCAACACCTTCAACACTATGATATTGAGCTATCAATTAATTGAGTGTTTAATTGAACTACTAAACTTCTTTAGTAATCAATCTAAACATCATTTGTGGATAAACTCCTCTTCCAGGTTAAATCCTATGTGTGTGACCGTGTAGGTCCATTTCACATTGGCAGTGAAAGTCTACAACATTTATGACTTCACAAGCAAAGAGCAGTGCCTAGTCAGACATCAGTGCTGCCCAAGTGAAATAGAAAGTTGGAGAACAACTTTCAATCCTACAATCCATGAATGGTGTTACAGTGAATGTATAATTCATTTGTCACTGATATCGCGAATGAACTCGAGGCTTGGAACAGTCGTCCTGTCAACGTTCATTCACTTTCTTGATCTCAAAGCAGATTGGAGGAGATATGTATGATATCAATATCACATACTGATTCAGATATGCATGCGCACCTATCTCAATCCTACTCATCAAGTGGCCATGGATATCAAAATCCATCAGGAGGGACAAATCCCATATCTATCACTCACCCCTCCAAAGCCCCATGTGTCAAAGCCACCCAATCATCACCTTTATAACAACCCATGTTTCAATATTGCATTTGATGATGTTAAAGTCTGCCCAATGACATATGTTGAGTGTAGTGATTTTAGGTTAAAGAATCACACTCACCACCATCACTGTGAGAAATGACTGTGACTATCATATCAATGGTTCCATTTGTCAAACTCACGGTGGGTCTTTTTGGTACACTTGTTCTCTAACAAGTACCTATGTGTTTGGTTTGATATCTCCATATCATGACTAATGAGATTCTGTCATCAACCAACACCACAATCTAGTCTTATGTGTCATTACGGTCTATCTACCTTCCACAATGACATCCGACTAGGGACATAATGAGAATGTACAAACTCTTAGCATCCGTATGATATCATAGTTTAGATCCTTAACCTGAAAGCATACGTCATTGAGTACTGTCATTCTCTAGACATTCAATCTGTTCTATCATTATATCATATGACTGAACCATAAAGAATTGGAAGCTTGCCTTTGATGTTTATCAAATCAATCTCAATGTATCCCACCAATCATCCCATGATTGGCTCTCAGGGCATACATACCAACAGACTCCCACTTCCACTGTGAGCCAATCACCCTTGAATCACATTCATAGTGATCTTCAAACATGTCCCACATGTTATTGTGCTCTAGTGGTAATATAGTGAGTTATAGAAACACCTTACCAAAGTCGGTATCAATTGCATGTTTCTCATCTCTTCATTGTACGTCACATGTATGAGATGGAGCTGCCGTAATATGCGATCTAGTATTCCTTTGCTAACCTTTAGCCAGTTGCATGATCAAGGATTCCTAACTTGTCATCAATGACCGAAATATCTGTAAGTCCATCTCTATGAACTTCCAGATCCATATAGTATCCACTGTTGTTCTCTAACACACAGATACTCGGCATTTCCTTTTAAACGGTTTTATTGGAACATTTCCAATTATCAACAAACATCACTTATATATATCTCATATATAAGTCACAGATGGCGTTCAACCGTCGGAGATCAAAATCGATGAATGCCCTTCTGGGTGAGGTTCTACAACATACCGATGGGGTACCGCGGTGACGAAAGTGTGATGAAGATGGTGGAGAAAGTGGGCAGGGTGCTGCTGATAGAAAAAGAAACCGAAGGTTGGGCAACAGCCAGGAGAGTCAGGATCATTATCAAGACTGATAAACCGCTCAAAACGGCTCAGAAGATGAAGACAAGAGAGGGAACTATAGCGGAAGTGGACCTGCGGTACGAGAGACTTCCGTTCTTCTGCTTTGAATATGGAAGAATGGGACACACAGGTAGGGAATGCAGGCTCGAGGTCAAAGTACAAGAGGGGGAAGAAAAAAAGTGGGGAAACGGGTTGAGAGCGTTACCCAGGAAAATTCCAAATACTGCTCGCATGGGGTCTTCCTACAAGGGAAGCAGGAAAGCCATCTTCACAGACGGTACTGCTAAAGCTAGGGAAGGGAAAGCAGAGGAACCTACCAAAAGTAATAACACTACAGAGGACCGAGGAAAAGGAAAAACAGAGGAAAACACAACAGGAAGATATGTAGATAAGGAAGGCCCGACAAGGCTTCAGACTGGTCCTGCTGTGGGCACAGAGTGTGAGGACCTTGAACATACAGCCAGCTCAGGCGGAAATAAAGAAGAGGGGCACACCAACTGCTCGACAAAAGGTGTGACAGACGACAGTGAAAGCACACCAACTGAGAACCAGGGCCTTGAAGACAGTGAAGAATCAACTATTAAAATGCCATTACAGGTGGCCACAGACCCAAAGCCAAATCATAAAACCAGAACAAGCTTTGCTGAGGAGGGTGGAGATAGAGGAAAAAATGTCATTAATGAAAGACAACCACATACAGTGAGTGAAGACCATTGCAGGGGGCTTAAGCAAATAACAAGGAGAGGTACCAGAAAAAGGACAGAACAAGTGGTTCTCATGTCGAGTGCTCAACAAATACTAGAGGCAGGGAAAAAAGAGAAAAGGAAGGAGTCTGCTGCAGTCGAAAAGGAAGGTGAAAAAAGGGGTCTCAAGACAGGGAGAGGTGATGGGGTAAGAATGATTTGGGAGTCATACCCAAAAGTAGCGGTGGCTGGTAAAGACCAGCACCATGAACGGAAATGAAAATCCTTAGCTGGAATTGATAAGGTTTGGCCAACCTTGACACTATCCGAACTCTCCAGAGAATGTGTTGGAGAGATAGGCCTGAGGTTGTTTTTCTCATGGAAACTATGATAGACAGTAATGACCTCGAAAAAACCAAAAGAAAATGTGGGTATATAAACGGAGTATGCTTGAGTAGTAGCGGAAGATTGGGTGGAATGGGGATGTGGTGGTGTGGTGATAACATTAAAACCATCTCTTATTCCAGACATCATTTCCTTGTGGAAGTTACTAATGTAAACAATGATTCAAAATGGAGACTGGCGGGGATCTATGGGTGGCCTGAAAATCATTTAAAATACAAGACTTGGGATCTGATGCACTCTCTCCTTCAAGATTCAAACCTTCCTTTTGCTTTGATTGGTGACTTTAATGAAATCCTAAACTACACTAAAAAAGAGGGGGGCTCTTCCAAAGGAGTCAGGAACATAAACGAGTTCAGGGAGGTGGTGGATACTCGAAGTCTGTTGGATATGGGTTATAGTAGTAACGCCTTCACATGGTTTAAGGGGAGAAATGCAAAGAGTGCTATCAGAGAAAGACTTGACCGGGCCCTTGTTTCCTTCAACTGGAACATTATGTTTCCGAGAGCATGGGTCAAAGTTTTGCCACGGGTGTGGTCTGACCATGCTCCTATCTTGCTTCAGACCTCTGATGAAGGGAGGTTCAGACCCCATAAATCTTCTTTCAAGTGTGAGACTTTCTGGCTGTATGACCCCGACTGCAAAAACATTGTGGGTGATACATGGGCAAATGATAGCAGCAAAAACATTGAAGATAAAGTAAGCAACTGTGCTACCAGCCTTAGCATCTGGGAAAAACAAAAGTATGGAAATATTGGGAGAAATCTTAAAAATGTTGAAAAGGAGCTGGACTTTGCCCAAAAGCAGAGTATGACTGAGGAAAATATCTTGATATGCAGAAATCTCAGCGAGGAACTCATCAAACTTCAAGCACAAAATGAATCTTATTGGTTTGTTAGAGCCAAAGAAAATGAGATGAAGGATGGGGACCGTAACACAACTTATTTCCATAAGAAAGCGTCTCAAAGGAAAAAAAGAAATATGATCAACAAATTAATGGATGAAGATGGGCACATAAAAACTAGTGAGGGGGAGATACAACATATTATCATAAACTACTTTGAAAACATCTTCAAGTCTCAAGGGGTGCAACATGTCATAGATGCCCTAAGTAATGTCCCTAAGGTGATTTCTAACGATATGAATGATCATGTTGCTAAAGAACCTTCTCAGGATGAGATCAAAGCTGCCCTCTTCCAGATGCATCCTTCTAAAGCCCCGGGGCCTGACGGTTTCCATGCATGTTTCTTCCAAGTTTTCTGGGACATTGTGAAAGAGGATATCACTAGCTACATCAAGGGGTGGTGGAAAGGGGAAATAGATATCTCGGAGATAAATAAAACCAACATTGTTCTGATACCTAAGTGCAAGGACCCTATCACTACCTACAATTTCAGACCTATCAGTCTCTGCAACACTATATACAAGGTCATCTCAAAAGTTCTGGCAAACAGAGTTAAACCTTTATTAAATAAGATTATATCTCCTAATCAGAGTGCCTTTATCCCTGATTGTCTTATTACTGATAATGCGCTGGTGGATTTTGAAGTTTTCCATGCGATGAAGCGTAAAGTGAAAGGGAAAAATGGGTGGATGGTCCTTAAACTTGATATGAGCAAAGCTTACAATAGGGTTGATTGGAATTTCATGGATAAGGTGATGCAGGATATGGGTTTTAACCAGATTTGGAGGACTAAAGTGGGGCAATGCTACCGCAGCTCGGCTTTCTCTGTTATTATAAATGGCTGTAAAAAAGGAAATATTGTTCCAAAACGGGGTCTTTGCCAAGGAGATCCCATATCACCCTATCTTTTCTTATTCTGTGCAGATGTTTTTTCCTATTTGCTTATCAAAGCTGCTGATGATGGGCTTATCCATGGGGCTCAAGTGTCCAAGGGTGGGCCTGCTATATCCCATCTTTTCTTTGATGATGACAATGTTGTGTTCATAAGAGCAAATCCGGCGGAGGCTTCTCTGATAGCTGACTTTATCAGCTGCTATGAAAGAGCGTCATGGCAGAAGATTAATATGATCAAGTCGGAAATTTCTTTCAGCAAGAATGTCTCAAATGACAAGAAAGGGGAGGTTCTCAAACAGTCGATAATGAAATAGGTGGAAGTGCATGATAAATATCTGGGGCTGCCTACGATCATAGGCAGATCAAAGAAGCTGATTTTCAAGACTTTGAAGGACAAAATGTGGAGCCGTCTCAAGGGGTGGAAGGAGAAATATCTCAGTCAAGCGGGCAAAGAATTTCTTATAAAGTTTGTTGTCCAAGCCCTCCCTACGTATATGATGGGTATTTTCAAGTTCCCCCAAAATATTATTGATGACATGACCAGGATGATTGCTAATTTCTGGTGGGGTTCCTCAGAGGGGCACAGATGAATTCATTGGGCGTCATGGGAAAAAAAGTGTCGGCCTAAATATAGAGGTGGTGTTGGTTTCAGGGACCTCAGCATCTTTAATACTGCTATCTTGACCAAGTAGGCCTGGCGTCTTTTCTCAAACCCCGTGTCCTGGGTTAGCAAAGTTCTTAAGGCAAAATATTTCCAAAATTATTCTTTTATGGAGGCGTTCAGAGGTTATGACCCTAGCTTTACCTGGCGTAGCATATGGGGGGCTAGGGCCCTTCTGAGGGAGGGGCTGAGATGGCGGGTTGGGACAGGTGAAAATATTAGAATTTGGGATGATGTGTGGCTCCCCTCTAGCAAAGGCAGCTGCTCGGATACTCTGTTCAGATCTTGCTCAAAAGAATGGAAGGTTGCTGATATCATTGACAAGAACACCAATTGCTGGAGATACGATCTGGTGAGCGACATCTTTACCTGTGAAGACAAGGATCAGATTTTGGCTATGCCCCTGTGCGGGAACACCGCTGACGGGCAGTATTGGTTCCTGACTAAAGATGAGACCTATTCTGTCAAAATGGGGTACTGGCTGGGTTTCGAAGGACCTGACCATCTTAGCGCCCACTTATCTTCTGATGATGAGAAACTATGGAGAGATATCTAGAACCTGGATGCTCCACCTAAGATAAAACATTTTGTCTGGCGTATGTGTCACGAGTTTATGGCTGCTGGCACGAAGATGGTAGCCAAGCACATCCGGGAGGAGCCCTGCTGTCAGCTGTGCCATGCTGAGGTTGAAGACATAGACCATGCCTTGTTTGAGTGTAGGTATGCGCGGGCGATCTGGAGTGAAAAGCAGCTGGGGGGATCGTTTATAACAGACATGTTACTGATTGCTTCTGCTGCTGGCGGTGGCTGTTTGCCACCTTGACCAAGGGCGAAGTTCTGCAAGCCGTCACTTACTGTTTGGCGGCTTGGACATGCAGAAACGACCACATGTTCAATGGCTCCAACCCAAATGCTTTGCTTACTACCTCAAGCTTGACGGAATGGTTCTCTTTGCACTCGGCCCATAGAGCTATTCTTTCCGCCCCTGCTGCCCATGTTTCAAGGTCGAATATAAGATGGCGCCTGCCTTCGCAGGGTGTTATGAAAATTAATGTCGATGATGCGCTCTTGGGTAATTACGCCACCAGTTTTGGGGTGGTTATAAGAAACTTTGAGGGCCGGTGTGCTTTCATGGATGCTAAGACTATTTTGGGAGTTTGAGATATCCACACAGCTGATTGCTATGCTTTGCTCTTTGGGATTTCTATAGATAAAAGATAGGGTCTATCCAGAGTTATCTTTGAATCTGACGCCGTTAATGTCATCCACCAAATATCAAGCTGCGCTAGGGGACCGAGTCCACAAATGAAAATCCTGAAGCAGGTCAATGTTGCGGTAAAGTTTTTCAGATTAGTCAGCTTCTCCTACACGCCTAGAGAAGGGAATAGAGCTGCTCATCATGTAGCTAACCTTGGTTTAGGTGTAATATCGGATTGTTTCTGGTCTGAAGGCTTCCCCAGTTCATGTAATGACATCCTCGATTTGGATATTGAAATATAAGTATCATCTTTTCAAAAAAAAATATCCCATATATATTTTGCAATTAGTTTTCTGTCCTTTTGGAAGTTCGCATCAGTGTAACTCTTTACAGTGAATCCTTCCTTATTTCCATAGAATTAGTACTTCTCAAGTACTGATCAAGTTCTCATGGTATTCCAGTAACCCTTACTGGAACTAGACATACATCCACTCGTCATGTCCCACATACAAGTCATCATGATGAGCATATCATATTGTCATGTCCTACATACAAGATGATAAATGCATTTTATTCTTACCATGTCTATACATGAAAGATGATGGGATGATTACATACATGATAGATCCATATCTATTCTTAGTGTTCCCATTCTTCATAATAATTGGACACTTGGCCTTGGGATACTAACTACAAGCAACATGGGCAGGTTTTCTCCCACTGAATCTGTATATACAGAACCCTTCAGTATAGATTGACAATGTATGCTTTCTCTTTTAGGTCAAGAGGTTTTTGAGAACTATCTCTATAGATCTCTATTCCTATCATATAGGAAACATCTCTATCTTCCTTAAAGATAATTTCCACTTTGGATTTCCATTCTAGAACATTTCCATTTCAAATCAACATGTGGAATGTGAATACGCTCCCACGAAATCACATATCCCTTCTTTATCTTTGACATATCAGTCAAACTTTTTGACTATATCATCAAAGTAAAGATCAAGTTCTGAGTTGCTTGTTCTTAATCAATCACATTGATTAGTCCTTTGTAATTTATAGACTTCTTTTGCATTAGTGGATTCATAAACCTTATAGGTTGTGTTACATACACATCCTTGTTTTATTCCTTATAGGAATGTGATTTTAGTATCCATATGCCAAATCTCATAGTCTTTTAAGTTGCAATGAGCAAGCATCATCCTTCTCAAAATGTTATCCATGTGTCTTAACTCTTAAGACTTATTTGCACTTATGGATTTCATCCATTGGGTGCTACCATCAAGGTCATGCCTTTATGGTTCACATGGAAGTCATTTAGGATGTAGTGGTCATATACCATAACTCAAAATCTGGTTCCTCATTATCTAGATAGTTGACTCATCACATGACAAACTCATCACATAGATAATCGAGATGTATCATATAAGGATATGAGAACTCACAACCCTTTGTGATTCTCAATTTCCTTTATTAGTGTAGGGTATTCTTTATTTAAGAAGAATTTATTTATTTGATAATCATTCTCTAACTCCTTAGAGTATGACTCCTTTTTGATTTAGACATCACCATGCCTTAACCATGAGTTCACTATGATACACTATCATAATCACTCAAAAGGATCTCAAACATTTGGTTCAAGTATTATATTCATTGATCTCAGTAAGAATTAACACTTTACCAAATTCATACTTCATCTATGATATTCTTGAACACTTCAAGATATTCATATCGGTATTTCTCTAAACACCATTTGAAATATTAGCATTTGCTCCAATAGGTATGTAAATACATCACATGTATTATACCTAATAGGATAATCATTCTCCCACTACCATTAGTGAAGATTGATTAATCATGTCCAAGATATTCATGTCTCTTACCGGTTCTCTAACCAAAAGAGTCTAGATTTATCCATCATATGGAAACTAGAAATGAACTTCTCATGATATATGCCAATTTGATTGTTTGAGTTATCAATAACTTTAGGTATCATTTTATCTTATGCATATCAAATACCACAAGATAAACAAGGTATTGACACAAAGATCATATATTTGAAATTGAAACATCAACTTTATTAATTGCTATCATTGTCAACAATATGCAAAAATAAAGTGTTTTTATTTATTGGCAAATATGAAATAGCAGTTCATAACTGTATTACATGTCTTTATGAATGAAAATAAACTAAATTACTCCTATCTATGGCGGCAACACTTGCCCCATTTATTGAGTGCTTTACACTTTACATCTTGGTATCATATACATCAAAAAGTGTTACAAGTTTATTTCCATGACACCTTTAGGTGGAGACGTCTGTTGCCTCCTTCTTCTTTTTTTCTTCTTCCAGATAGAGAGGTCAATTCCTTTTCCAATGTCCTGGATTTTGACAATGGTGGCATTTTCCTTTTTGGTCACGCCTCCCTTGGCCTTGAGAGCTAAAGACGACTTGGGCTGCTGGCTAGCATCAGAACCTTTCTTAGATTTGCCCTTGCGATTGGACTTGCCTTTCTTGTTGCTGATCACCATCACAGACTTAGGCTTGTCCTTCTTCATCTGTGCCTCGGCTGTCCTCAACATGCCCGACAACTCTGACAGTGGCCTATCAAAGTTGTTCATATTGTAGTTCATCACAAACTCACTGTAGGATTCTGGCAATGATTGCAATATCACGTCAGTAGCCAACTCTTGGCTCAGTGGAAATCCCACTCTTGTTAGGTTCTCCACATACCCAATCATCTTGAGTGTGTGAGGACCAAATGGATCTCCTTCTGTCATGACGCACTTGAACAGTGCCCTGGAGACATCGTATCTCTCTTGTCGTGCTTGATCCTCATACATGTTCCTGAGATGCTGAATCATCTCAATCACACCCATGTTCTCATGTTGTCTCTGCAACTCGTGGTTCATAGAGCACAACATCAAGAACTTTGCATCAATGGCATCATCAAAATGCTTCTTGTAAGCATCCCTTTTTGTCTTTGGTGCCGTAGGAGCAAGTTCCTTTGGATTTGGAGTATCCAGGACATAGAGCTTTCGCTCTTGAATGAGAAAAATTCTCAATCTCCTAAACCAGTCATGGAAGTTTGTCCCATTCAACTTGTCCTTTTCAAGGATGGATCACAAAGAGAAGTGATTCTTGTTTGTTGTCGTTTGTAATACAAAAGGAAATATGCAATTTTAGTCCAAAACTCAATTTTGACTTATTTGATTGATTTGAAAAGTTGACGATATAATTAGGCCTTTAATTAATTATCACTCCCACTATTTTGATTCAAATTGATAGCCCTCACCATCAATTCAGAATATTGCAGCGTACAACCTTCTAGTTGGCAAGATCCTGAAATCCTCTAAGTCATGGACCAGCTAGGGCTGTCACCCACAACTTAGATCTTCCAGGTAGGCAACTTTTGCCAATTGCATCATATGCAACTCTTGATAAGATGTCATATGCAACTCCTTGCCATGAGCATCTCCATGCCTCAAGGTGCTAGATCCTATCTAGGTCACCTTGTTAAGTCTGACCCAAAGCCAACACGATGAATATGCACCCTACTAGGGCAGACTCACATATCCATCCTTCACACTTCCACGAGATAGATGGTGCACCACGCTAGGGCGTGCCCGCATTTGGTCGATCAAGCTTTTCACGTGTGTTGCAATTGGAAGGCATCTAAAACTTAATATTTAATGAGGGATTTGGTTTTTATAGATACATATACATATCCAATCACCACAATACATAGTACGTATCATATACATGCTATATCCCATAGAAAACATGTGAAATGATAAAAGCGATGATTATGGCCATCCTAATGTGATTCCTCGAGCCAAGAGGAATCACAGTCATCTAGGTCTACAAAACATGCAACCTGTACAAGATGAAATATGTGCTATAGTCGTCCGAGTAGATCAACTCATCACATGAATGACCTGCTCAATCTGGTTGGTCGTGTGGGTGCCACCAGCCGATCGGTTGGCTCCTCCAACCGATCGGTTTGCCTGGTTGTCGTGTATCTCCTCATGGCCGCCACCCGCTTGTCTCGCTCCTCGAACCGGTTATCAACCGATCAGTTCACTCCTTGAACCGATCGTCTCGAACGTCAACCAATCGGTTCACTCCTTGAACCGATCGTCTCTGCTGTCGTCAGGATGTCCGCCGTTCTTTGACACAATTAGAAATAAAATCTATCCTATTTTACATTTGAATTGTGAAACCTCAAGTTACATTCGGGGGGAGCAAAGGTAGGAAAGAAATCTCAAATTATTTTGAGTTACATCAGGAATAGGAGATAGGGAATTGGTGCACACACCGAGATGCAAGCAACCACATATAACCATACAGAGATAGGGTTTATAGGCCATAACCACGCTATACATCCACCACAAAACTCATTTAAGGGTGACATGTATCGAGTGCATTCATAATACATATCATATATGTAAATTGGGATTTGTGGATTTAGGATTGGAAATGCATAAAGCCATTTTTATTTGCATCGTATGAAATAATAAAGGCGACAAACCAAAATCGATCATATTGATAATCCTAAAGTATAGAGCAGTTGACGTGGCTCTGATACTACTGTTGGGTTTTAGGAAAGACAGAGAAGGCAGCGAAAACAAAAAAAAATTCTTCTCCCCAAACCCAAAACGAAGGATACGCGTCAACGTCTATACAATAGGAAGGATGGTTTGTGGAATCATACCTTGTCCCAAGGCTTGCTCGGTGACAATAACTTGTGGCTTGCGTGGTCTTCACCTCCGGTCTTGGACGGTGTCTGTGCAGCTCCTGGTCGCACCGGGACTCATGACTCCTGGTCTCATCGGGACTGTCAGGATTGACAGTTGTCCTCCAAGCGGAAAAAGTCTCTCGCCTCTGAAGTAGTCCACACAGACCACCTGGAACTCCGATCTCCTTATCCCACAAGGAATCAGAAGGAGTCAAATCCTCCTATCAGTGTACTAGTCACTGACACACTCTCCTGCCACCAGTCACTTTCTGCAGTTGTCTTTCCCTTGTTGTGCCTCCCTTATCGGGTAGCACTTGTTCGGGCTCTCTCGGTTACCAAAACCAGAGAGAACGAAAACTTTACAGAGCAACTGGTGTTCTAAGTTGTGTTCCGAGAAGCCCCCAATACCCCTATATATAGAAGGGTCATGGGACATGGTTCTCTATCCCGGGGAATGGCAGACTAAAGCAGGAGTATAAGGGTTCGAGATTTTCCACAAATCTGACAACTTGCGGCAGCTGAACCGATCATTTCACAACTGAACTGATCGTTTCGGCTCCTGAGCCGATTGGCTGGGATCTGAGCCGATCGTTTGGGGCCCCCAACCGATCGGTTGGTTCCCTGAACCGATCGGTTCACGGTCCTGATCCAACTCAAATTGACTTTCCATATTTGTTTCCAACTAATCCAATATTAGTCCTTGTCCAAATCGAATTTGTACAAGTGAAACAAATATATTTGCAAAATAGTCTCTTTATTTTCCAAACAAGCTCGGTCGGTCGCACCAGCCAATCGGTTCAACTATTGAGCTGATCATTTGGTGACACATGAGCCTATCATCTCACTGGGGTGAGGCGATCAGTTCAACAACCTGAGCCGATCGGTTCATCCCATGAGCTGGTCGGTTGGGGTAGCAGACTTGTGCAAATCAGTCAATTGCAATTTCAATCAATATGATACTCTAATCAACTGGTCCAACACCTTGAACACTATGATATTGAGATATCAATTAATTGAGTGTTTAATTGAACTACTAAACTCCTTTAGTAATCAATCTAAACATCATTTGTGGATAGACTCCTCTTCTAGGTTTAATCCTATGTGTGTGACCCTACAGGTCTATTTCACGTTGGTAGTGAAAGTCCATAACATTTATGACTTCACAAGCAAAGAGTGGTTCCTAGTCACACATCAGTTCTACCCAAGTGAAATAGAAAGTTGGAGAACAACTTTCAATCCTACAATCCGTGAATGGTGTTATAGTGAATGTATAATTCCTTTGTCACTGATATCCCGAATGAACTCGAGGCATGGAACAGTCAGCCTGTCAACGTTCATTCACTTTCTTGATCTTGGAGAAGATTGGAGGAGATATGTTTGACATCAATATCACATACTGATTCACATATGCGTGCACACCTATCTCAATCCTATTCATCAAGTGACCATGGATATCAAACTCCCTCAGGAGGGACAAATCCCATATCGATCACTCACCCCTCAAAAGCCCCATGTGTAAAAGCCACCCAATCATCACCTTTATAACAACCCATGTTTCAAGATTGCGTTTCATGATGTCAAAGTGTGCCCAACGACATGTGTTGAGTGTAGTGATTTCAGGTCAAAGAATCACACTCACCACCATCACTGTGAGAACTGACTTTGACAACCATATCAATGGTTCCATGTGTCAAACTCACGGTGGGTCTGTCCGGTACACTTGTTCTCTAACAAGTACCTATGTGTTTGGTTTGATATCTCCATATCATGACTATGGAGATTATGTCATCAACCAACACCACAATCTAGTCTTGTGTGTCATTGCAGTCTATCTACCTTCCACAATGACATCCAACTAGGGACATAATGAGAATGTACAAACTCTTAGCATCCGTATGATCTCATTGTTCAGGTCCATAACCTGAAAGCATATGTCATTGAGTATTGTCATTCTCTAGACATTCAATATGTTCTGTCGTTATCTCATATGACTGAACTAGAAAGAATTGGAAGCTTGCCTTTGATGTTTATCAAATCAATCTCAATGTATCCCACCAATCATCCCATGATTGGCTCTCAGGGCATACATACCAACAGACTCCCACTTGCACTACTAGCCAATCACCCTTGAATCACATTCATAGTGATCTTCAAACATGTCCCACATGTTATTGTGCTCTAGTGGTAATATAGTGAGTTATAGCAACACCTTGCCAAAGTCGGTATCAATTGCATGTCTGACCGGCCTTTTTCACGCGTCCGGAAATGAGCGCGGGACAAAGGAAGGAATCAAGCTTTAAATTTATAACCCGAAACCTTCTAGGACCCCGCAACTTAATTACGGGGTCTAAGTAGATATACGGGGTCGAACACAGGGACATGGTGACATTTAGGACGCTACAGATTTCTGTTCTTGAGTCAGATAAGACAAAACAATAGTCGATGAAAGAAAGTGCTAGAACTAGTCTAGCGGGTTGTCACGATTAAAATAAGGAAAAGAAAAGAAAACAAAAGCAAAACAAGACAGAGCACGAGGTTCTAGTAACTAGAGAAAAATAGTTCTTGGCTATGTAACCACAAAAGGGGCAGTCTATGCACTCGTTCTCGGGCGTAGACAACCCTCGAACACCCAAGCAAGCATCTAGTACGCACAGCGGCATCTGTCCTGTGGGATCATCCCACTCGCTCTCGTGATGCGTGACTAAAACCATCAAGGATATGTCATTAACCCTCTCTCAAGGGATGACATATCAACACCTCAGTATATGCTAAGTTCCCTCTCGGGTCTTAGGATATTATGGGGTGTTAGGAACAGAATACCTTGGATCGTCCTCCTCTCGGGTTCAGATCCAAACTATCATCTCTTAGCTATTTCTACAACGGATCTCTCAATACAGGCAGAAATAGCAGTTCAAGAGAGTAAGAGATCAACCAAACTAGCAATCATAACTTGGAAAGAGAAAATAGAACATGCAACATACTAGATCTGATATGAATCTACTTGCTTAAGGAAAAAGTATATAAACATGCCCAGATCGGGCCACATAGCCAAGAAGGAGCTAACTAGCCATAGACAAGCATAGCTGGCACCGAACAAAGATGGATAAACATCGTTTGTACAAGAAACAAAGGAATGCAGTAGAATGAAAGAGAAGAGGGGAGAGATATAGCCCGTAGAGGTGAGGTGGCTCTCGCTCCTTGGCCTCTGTGTAGGCCGGATCTCGCCCCTTGGGTCTTCTCTTTGTCCCTATGGACTCCTCAGTTCTCTCTCTCTCTCTAGACTGTATCGAGCGGCACCGTATCGGGCGGCACAACCGTATCGGTCGACGGGCGTATCGGTCGGCGAGCCTATCGGGCGGTAGGCGTATCGGTCAACGGGCGTATCGGTCGGTGGGCCTATCGGGCGGTAGGCGTATCGGTCGACGGGCGTATCGGTCGGCTGGCCTATCGGGCGGTAGGCGTATCGGTCGACAGCCTTTGGGGAACCCGACACACTAGCTCCTTGGTCTAGGAACTAGCTCTTGCAGGGTCCTCCCTCCAGCCCTCGGCTCTCTCCCCCCTCCGAAGAAGGATTCTTGTAGGCTGGCAGCTGCTATTTATAGGCAGCGAGTTGATGTGAGTTGTAGCTTTTATTGGTCCACGTGTCCTTCATCTGTGTCTTTAATCTTGAGGAACCAGGTCGGCCAATATGACTGTCACTCGGCAACCGTATCGGGCAACCGTATCGGGCAGCCGTATCGGTCGGCGCACCCGTATCGGTCGGCGGCCGTATCGGTCGGCGCACCCGTATCAGTCGACGCCCGTATTGGTCGGTGCCCGTATCGGTCGTCGCAACCGTATCGGTCGGCAGACGTATCAGTCGTCGCAATCGTATCGGTCGGCGGCCGTATCGGTCGGCGCGCGTATCGGCCAGGCCATATCGGGCAGCCATATCGGATGTCTTTGTCGGGCGGCCATCTCATCCAGACCATATCAGGCAGCTATATCAGGCACCCGTATCGGGCAGCCATATCGGCCAGCTGCTGTGATTCTTGTCTTTTCCTGGTCTGGTACTTGAAAGTCCCAAAATTGGCTAGTTTCGGTGCCTACAAGTCTAAAACAGGCTAATTAGCTACATTATTGGCTATTTTCACTACATTATCTAATGAAGAGACAGAAAACATAAAACATGAACAAAAGAGTGCATATTAAGACTAAAGTGGCACAAAACTATAGATAAAATGCATAGAAAATATGCGCTAATTTGGGTGTTATCAATGTCTCTCATCTCTTCGATGTACGTCACACGTATGATGAAGGTTACATCAAATGATGCTAAACAAAAGACCAAAGTATATCAGCATAATAATAACTCTTGAGTAAATTCATTTTCTGAAGGTTACATCATCATCTCCCACATGGTGTTTACATGATAGTACAACATCATTAGGATCTAAGTAGCGGGATATCTAAAATATCTCAAGTCCATCTCCTCGAGGGGTCATATCCATAAGCTAGGTTCACATTTGCATGTCATGTCCACCATGTCCTAAACCTGGGGTTGGAAGCATATCCCATGAGAGAAGACACAATGGATGATGGGAACATAAAAATTGGTGTGTGCATATTAATCAGGACTGAGCAATATAAGGAAAAAGGACATCATATATAACAAGGCTTCTCATAGAAAACAAAAGTATTATCCAAGTGGATATAAAAAGAATATGAATTACAATAAGATGATAATAAAGAGAAATATCATGAAAGATAAACCGTAAGAGATTTCTTGCCTTTTCAACAATGTCACATCCATAATATCATAAAACCTAAATAGTTTCATGGTGAGTTATAAGAGGACAAGCATATACTAAAAAGCAAGGTAGGAACCCATATATTCCATACCAATGGCAGTAGGACTCGAACCTTAGTGCCAAACAAGACATAGTAGTTGTAGCAGGACTAAAACCTCAATGTGAAAAACACTAGAGGGGGGGGTGAATAGAGTTTTAAAATAATTTTAACAATTATTTAACTCAAACAATCAACCACAAGAATATTAGACAAGGGGACAAGGATTTAGAGTGGTTCCAACTTTAGCAAATACTAAAGTTGTCAGTCCACTACCCGGTTGCTTACCCAACCGGGATTTGGAAAGAATTTAATTTTATTACCTCACAAGGACTTTACATAAAATTACAATTCTCTCCCTAAACCCTTCAAGCAGCCTTCACCTAGAAGCAATCGCCCAACCTTGAAGCAGCCTTCACCTAGAAGTAATTGCACCACCTTGAAGCAGCCTTCCTCCTGAAGTAGCTTCCCGTTGCAATAGCCTTCTCGAAGTAGCTTCCCGTGCGATAGCCTTCTTGAAGTAGCTTGAAGTCCACCTTCTCCTCCGAGAAGAACCTTCTCCAATCCGCAGCCTCCAACCCTAGGAGTAGCAAGGAGAAAACAAAGAATAAAAGGAACAAGAAGGAAAATAGAAATTACAACTTATCCTTTTAAGCACAAGGCTTGATTTTCCTATATCAAGCGTATTGATCTCCTAACCAATGAGTGTAGAAGTGTAAGTGATGTGGTAAGGAGATGCTAGCCTATAGGACACGAAATGGGAGCAATGGGAATGAATAGCAAATGTAGGAATTGCTCTATTGCTCAAAACAGTATTGCCAATGTGTATTCAAGCTCAAGTATAGAACAAGTGTAGCTTAGATGTTTTTTGGTGTCCTAATGCATGTCCTATTTATAGGAATGGCCTATGGATGCTTAAGGACGTTCTAGACAACTTCTAGGGGTTTCTAAGTGCTTAACTAGCCGTTAGGTATAAGTTAGGTGCGTTAGTAACGGCAAGTTGCTTTATTCTGCAGTTGCTGTCAGAGACCATCTCGGTCGACAATTTGTCGACCGAGATACCTACTCGGTCGAAGTTTGTCGACCGACAGGCTCTCTGGATCAACGTTCATTTGCAACTGCCAACTACCTTGTCAGCTGTGTCTAACGGCTACTTGGGTCTTTCTCAGTCAAGAAGTTTGTTCGACCGAGAGTGTCTCGGTTGAGGAGTTTGTCGACCAAGATTGACCCTGTTTCAATGTTTCACTTTAAGGCATTAACTATGTGTATGAGTGTGCATAGGTGACACTATTATAGGGGATGACCTGTCTAAGTGTAGTGATTGGCTAGGGAAGATCTAACGCTTGATTTACATGATGTCTAAGTACTTGTACATTATATACTTGTACAAGTTTACAATTGATTACATTTCATGAAATTTACAAGCATTCAAGCATATAGATTCCCTAGAACTTTGTCATCCACCTTATTCCTGCAACACTCAAGTAGTTCGTTAGATCGACAAGAATGAAATGTTTGTCATCATCGAAACAAAGGGATTTATCATTTTGTCAATTTAGCCAACACAATGTAGTGGTAAGAGGACTAAAACATCAGTGCCTATAAGGAGGACTAAAAGCTCAATTTTGATAATGTAATATATTGTAGGAGGTCTAAAACCTCAATTCAACGACAAGAAGACTAAAACATCAAATTTGAAAATGGGAATAACCAATCTAGGTTGGAGAATAACTACCACGAGAGTCTTTGGGAGGATCCCACGATCTCAATAAGCCATGGCACGTGCTCAACAGAGCACGAGATCTCAAAACCTCCCTTCCACCATTATTGGAAGAAGGTGCAAAATTGGGACTTCATCATTGCCCCATGGAACATGGATAAGAGGGAGTAGACAAGATCAACGATAGCAACTGAAACTTTTGGCAAGGAGAAAACAAGAAACAATGACTGAAAGTTTGAAATTCCAACTCCATTGCAGACATGCAAATAATAAGATTAGAAAGAGGGGATATCAATACACACCTCCAAAAACCAAATTTATGAAAGCATGATCTTTACACAATTTATTGAGGGAGGTATGTAGGTTCAACAATCCTACCAATATCATGGGATAGACCCTGAACTCAAAGAAGCTTCGATGTGGTGTCTAGAGTATGGGACATCGACTACAGGTGAACGTCGGTCAATAGAGGATGAAAAACAATTCTTAGAGGTTTTGTGGAGGTACTAAGATGTTAAATCAAAGGTTTAACGTCCTGGTGTTGTGGAAAGAAGGATAGGAAGAGTAGAATAGGGAGGAACGAAGTATAAAGGGGGGGGTAGGGACTGACATAGATCAGAAGCCACCAACACTGTAAATACTAGGGTTTCATGATCTAAGATGATGAGATAAGTATGAGGGGAAAGGAAAGTTAGACTGAGGAGGGAAAGAGAGAAGATAGAAAGGGGGTAGAATTCAGGCTCTATGTAAGGAAACTCTACCAAAGATAGAAGTTAGGAGAAACAACAGTTGGTGCACGATTTAAAACGGATGGTTTTGATTAAATCTAGTTTTCAAAATAGAAGTAAATCCAACATCACCAAATTAAGTTAGAATACTTTAGGGAAACTAAATATATCAATTTATTCATGGAATATTAAGTATTTAAAATCTATTTTTCTTTCCTTATTCATTTTGGCGTTCAAACAATATTCAAATAGTACTATATTTGGCTCATAAACTAAATAGGATATGATGATTCCAAATTTGAGTAGTTTTTACAGTTTGGAAGACATTTAATGTATTATTTAACAATTTTGAGTTTAACTTATATCCTCTTTCCTAGATTAAATTGAGATATCTAGGATTTCTCAAATAATGTGAAACTTGGCACCCAAGATAACTGAGACCAAGGAACATAATTTTTCCAATATATTTCACTTTTGAGTTTCCTTTTATGAGTTATAATGCAATTATGGATTTAGGCTCAATACCAATATATTATAATAGTATAATATCATTAACATCATTTTTTATTATTTAAAATCCTATTATCTTCACATTGTTACCAAAAGGGTTTCCTTATATGATTATGTATAAAACTCGACTTGTTGCTTATTTAACATATTAAATACATTAATTCATTATTTATTTAGATGTTGGCATGTCGTTCATATTTATGGACATGTAAAATATAATTGTTATTCTAATACATGTATTAAGCACATTGTACCACTTATTAAACATATTTTATGTATATTTGCATATTGGTTAAAAAAGGGAACATATGAATTTCCTTACATGTTTGCACATGATTAAGTTATTATTTTAATATGAGTGCATTTTGATAGGTGATGTTGATTATAGATTCTATTGTCACACCGTGTGTTATATGCATTAACAATGTTCATTAAGGCATAACTTCATTCTTGTTTGGTCAAATATAAAGAACCAACCATACCAACTTCTTATCCATGGGATTGGGGTTTTTAGAGTAAAGAGATAGGTTTGAGTATTTTACAACACTACACCCCTTAAAGAGGATTTCTTCCTCGAAATCCAGCCATCCTTCTACTACCAACTAATATCTCTCCACCCCTTACAAGGTTTAATTTATAATACAAACTAGATAAAACTAAAAGTATTAAGGTTAGATATATATTTTTGAAGGTGGATATTTTTATGTTTATATTATTCATTAATCCTATATCCAACTAAATGTCATACTCACCTAGGGTTGAATTTTAGGTTTTTGTGTTACTAGTCTATCAACCCTATGGTTCACATCTCATAAATACAAGGTAGGTCAACTAAACCTTTACCACAAGCTACATATTCCTCGTCATCACTTCATAGCCAATACTAAGGTTGATATGTATACTCTAACTAAGTCTAAGGTTTTTATATCAAACTTCATACCTCTCTTCATTGTGACTCAATTTGAGAATAAATCCTTAAAATTTTCTTTTGTATGTATAAAGTATAATGGAAAACAGTTTCTTTTAAATGATGAAATCTATTCTCCATAAAATGGAAGGTAGAACCAAAATCAATTGTGAGTGCTGAATAAAAAAGTATTCCATAGTCATATCTTAGTATCCTAATAATTTTACATCCTCATATCTATCTCCACTCTAAAGTTATAACTCATAACTTTGAAAGAGATATATTACAACAATCCTACATATGATCTGAAGGGTCCCCTCAGAGTAGGGTTTACTCATCTAGATTCTTATGTGTGTCTTATGATTCCAAATTGTACATTCACAACTTCTTAAACAACTTAGGCAAGTTCTAGGGTTAACATATCACTTACAGGGTGACTACATAAGGCAAGGGTTCTAATTTAGGGAGACAAATTGAAATAGTCAAAATCCGACAACTATGGTTCTGATACCATCTTGTAAAGGAGTAGGACCTAAGAGGGGGTCCACTCCCTACTAAAATTTAAGGAACAAATCCATCTAATACATACATACTCAAAACATATGCTGGAATAGGTGTACTTTTTCATTTCTAAATGATGGTTAACAAAAGACCAAACTATAGCAACAAAATAATAGTGCTTGACAATATTCAATATATTAAGGTCACACCATCATCTCCTACATGGGGTTTACATGATAGTACAACATCATTAGGATCTAAGTAGAGGGATATCTAAACTATCTCAAGTTCATCTCCACCAGGGCCAGCTCCATAAGTTAGGTCCATGTCTTCATGTCACTCCACCATGTCCTACAGTTGGGGTTGTAACCATACCCCACAAGAGAAGACAAAATGGAAGCTCTTAGTATAAAAGCTTGTATATGCATATTAATCAGGATTGAGTAATATAACAAGGCTTCCCATAGAATAGAAAAGTAATATCCAACTAGATATCAAAAGAATATGAATTGAAATAAGATTATAATCAAGAGAAACATCGTGAAATATAAACATTAAGATATCGATTGCCTTTTCACAATTGAATATCAATAATATCACAAAACCTAAATAGTCACATGGTGAGTAATAAGCAGACTAGCATATGCTAAAAAGATAGGTAGGAATCCATATGTTCCATATCAATGGTAGGAGGACTAGAACCTTAGTGCCAAACAAGATATAGTAGTTATAGGCAAACTAAAACCTCAGTGTAGCTCAATGCAGTGGCAGGAGGATTAAAACCTCAATGTCGGGAAGGAGGAAAAAAACTTAGTGCTCAATATGTAATATATCACAGGAGGACTAAAACCTCAGTGCAATGGTAGGATGACAAAAAAACTCAGATTATAAAACAAGCAAAACCAATATAGGTTGGAGAATAACTACCATGGGTTTCTTTGAGAGGATCTCATGATCTTAGTGAGCCATGGCACGTGCTCGGAAGTACATGAACTCAAAACCACCCTTCCACCATTATTAGAAGAAGGTGAAAAATTGGGATGTCAAAATTGCCGCATGAACATGATAAGAGGGAGTAGACAAGATCAACAATAGCAATTCAAACTTTCGGCGAGGAGAACATGAGAAACCATGACTGAAAGTTCGAGAATTCAACTCCATTGTTGACTTACAAATAAGAAGAGTAGAAAGAGGGAAAATTGATAAACACCTCCAAAAACCAAATTATGAGTTCATTTTGATAGGTGATGTTGATTATAGAGCCCATGATCGTACAATACGTTATATGCATTAATAATGTTCATTAAGGCATAACTTTATTCCTATTTGGTTAAATATAAAGAACCAAGCATTGAAATTTCTTTTCCATGTAATTGGTGTTTCTAGAGTCAAAAGCTTGGTTTCAGTATGTTACAAGAACCAACTTAATGAATATATAGTACTTTACTTAGAGAAATATATAAAACCAATATCATCATCAATTTTGAAAGTTGAGAAATTTATACTGACTTGTTGTTTCTTCATAGTGGATTTGTACAGAAGGTTTTATATGGAATAAACATACTTATGTTCTTGGGAGATAGAAAATTATCATCTTCATTTTACACATAAGAAAAATGTAAATTTTTTGAAGAGAAGTGAGAAAATAAATGAAGAAAGAACCAAGGAATCATGGAAAATGTTTGATAATATTGACACATATCTCATCAGATTACACATCCCCCAAACTTATTACACATGCTATCCTTAGAGTGGAAAAGTAAGAAAGAAAATATAATCAAGTTTGTGTCAGGCATGGAGATAGTGTTCATCATCATCCCATTCAGATTTTAGAAGCATCATCATTATAGTTTACGTGCAAGCGATGGTAGTTTTCATCCTGGCATACTTATACTATGCCATGAAGGATGGATATTGAGTACATCTAATAAAGTATGTGAAAGACACACTCATTTGATAATGGTCATTGCTGAGGATGATGGCTGACAGAACTGGGGCTTGTACCATTTTTTTTTCTTGCCCTAAGCATCATAGTTGTGGCAATATATCCAATAAGAGGAACAAGTTCTCTGGCGCAAATGTCATCTAGGTGTTGAAATTTACTCTTGATTTCTATATAATTCTTGAGACTCACAAAATGAAAGATATGATCTAAGCTATTATAGAAAATGGATATATAGTCTTAAGTGAAAATTATAAGAAACATCCAGTGACTTTTGTGGGGTAGAGGTAAGAAGATGTATCTTAGAATATCTGACTGGAGACACTAAATTAGAAGATTTTTCTCTCCTGAGTTGTTCTCGACATATAGATATGGCCATACGAACTTCATCTAAGTCATGGCCCAAAAGATATTGATATGTATCCAGAAAGTGGTGTAATTGATAACAACCAGGTTTGAGGATGGCACACACCCCATATCATCAACCTACATGCATGTGAGATAAAAATAGCCCTAGATCAATATAAGCACAAAGGTGGCCAAGTCTCATAAACTTGAAACCTGATAGATAAAGGAATATTACCAATCTCCAAAATATATAAAACATGGGCCAAGAATCACACATCTTGCCCTGGGTATGAGGTTCCTTTCCATCCCAAAAGAGTAGGAAATATCACATCTTCTCGACAGGAAATAACACATTTGTCATAAAAACCAATGCAATTACACTACTGGCCGGCCTAAATCGCGCTTCCTAAAATTGGAGGCGGATTTGAGGTAGTCGAGCTTTTACATTTATAAACCCGAATCCTTCTAGGCCCCCGCAACTTTGTTTACGGGGTCGAAGTAGATATACGGGGTCGAACACAGGGACAAGGGGGGTAGTGTTGAGAACCCAGAATCGACATGCTACACTCCGACAGATATAAATAGATGATGAACTCCCCCGGAGGGAAGCATAAAGGTGTCACAAACAAAACAAAAATATTATCTCCAAGTGGAGTTACTAGAAAGATTTAAGGTTTTAGGCATTTAGAAATTTTTAGGGGTTTTCATGCAATAGAAACGGAAAGATAACATTAGAGCTAGAGCAAGGTACGAAGGATAAAACTACTGCAAAACAAGCGGCAACAGTAACATCCTGCACCCCTCCTCTCAGAGTGGGCACCTCTAACCAAGCCTCAGCACCCCTCTCTCGAGGTTGCTGGGCTCAAAGTTAGAGTTGAATGTTACAGAAACAACTCTATTCTAGGCACTCTCGTACTCCAGAATCGGACCAAACACTAGAGCCACAACACAACTCTTGAATTTGTTGCGACGGGAAAACACGATTCGGTAGCTAAGCGAAACGTGATCCAAAACATGCAAGCTAGAGTTCAGATATCAAGCATAGCAGTCATCCAACATATTGCACCAAGCATAGAGCAGCAAGTAATTAAATATTTCCATTTCTATAAACATTAAAGGTCTTAATTACAATGCATAAGTAAAGAATTAAATAACAGAAATAAAGATAGGTGTCGCCTTCTTGATGTAGAAGGACTACATGCTACAGTAACCATCCCGCCCGATATCGGACAGGGGCCTAGCCCGATACAGCCGTGTCGGGCGGCACACTCACTCAAGCAGCACACCGCGATGGGCGACTGCATCGCTCAAGTCGGGCGGCACACCCTCTCGGGCGACATGCCTGACGGGCGGAGCGTATCGGCTTCGATATCGTGTCAGGCATGGAGCTGCGTATCCTACTGTCGGGCACTGGTGTTGGGCACTCGTGTCGCGTATCTACATCAGCCGATATCGGCTCCCAGTGTCGCCCGGTACAGTCCTAGGTGAACCAGTCCCCTCCCTCTCGGGATGAGGAAGAGCTCACCTAGTGTCACCTGGTACGAACACTGGAGCACGATACGCCTGCTCTCGCAGCCTCCTCCGAAGATCACTCGACTGTAGTGGCCAAGCTGGTCCGAACTTGTCTAAGCTGTCTTTTCGGCTCCCTGTAGCTGCTATTTATAGGCAGCTGGTCGGGAGAAGATATGGTGCTCGAAGCGCCACGTGTCCTCCTTTCCGCCGTTTAGTTGGTGGTCGGCTGACGCGGGTATCACCCGACACAAGGAGGTCGGCTGTCGGACGTCGAGGCGAGAGGCGCCTGCCGGTGGGTGGCTGATATCGCGCGACACTTGGAGTAGTTGTGGCATGCTTGGCTCCCTATCGGGTAAAGAGGTGTGTCGTCCATCAGTACCTTCTCGCGCGGCATCCTTGCGTCGCTCGTCGTTGTATCGCGCAGCCTTGCCAGTCAGCGTGTGTATCGAGCGTCAGGGGGCCGAGACAGTCTTGGACTTATTTGCGGGCCGGAACGACCTTATTGGTGCTAAATGGGCCAAAATAGGAGGAAACTCTGCAAAAGATAGAAATATTGGACTGAGAGCATTGCTTGGCTAATTATTGCGAAAATGCATATAAAAGAGAGGAAAAAGGCAGAAAAGGGCTGTTTTGATAACAGGATAAAGGCCAAAAACATCACAAAATTTGGTGTTATCAACTCCCCCAAACTTAGCATTTTGATTGTCCTCAATTAATATTTAAACTTTATTTGGCGATGCATCTTCTTGCGTAGTATGCTTCTCAGGCCAAGATGTAAAACAAGTATCGTAATGCCTTTAGAGATAATGCTGCCTCATCACAAACAAAAGACTTCGTCTTTCTTGCCTTATTGTTGAAGTAAGATTATTTCTCTACAGCTTCGGCGAGACGTCGTTGTATGATTCTGAAGTTAGCTTACACACCAAACAACTTTATTTTCGGGACAGAAAGTTGTGTATAGGGTAGGCTAAGGCTTTTTGGGTTTTCTTCTTGTTTCCCATCGGTCCATCCAGGTAAGGGTCCGTTAACAGGCAAGTGGTCCCTGCAGTCCAAGCCAGTTGGCTTTAGAGCAATGATTTCACATCCTACGTACCACTGCCCCGGATCTACCATGCCTAAAAATGGGTACTTTTGGAAAACAAGCGTGTGTATATATTTTTTTTCTTTTTCTTTTATTGGGCACAACTCTCATGCTTTTATTCACTCTCATAAGGTTTCTCTCTCTTTTTAAGATTTTTGTCGGGTAAGGGAAACAAAGAGATTCTTGCTATTTGGGCAGCTTTTTCCTTCTCCATACTTGTCTCTTAGCTGTTTGCGAGATTATTATATTTTTGAAAATTTTGACATGGAAAAACATAATCTTCTGTTCGTTTGAAGCAGCATTATCAAAAAGATATAACAAAACTTGCATCACATTTAAGCACAAAGAAAATAAACTTTGCAAGCAGTTGCATCAGGTTTTTTTCATTATTATTACAGCAACATTGTACATATGCATAGGGACAGAAAATTGTAAAGGAAAGATTTTTGAAAATTTTTATATGGCATACATGCGTAGATCAGATATACATGAAGCTATAAGAGCACATCAGATAAAAAAGAAACCCGCAAGCGTAGAAAGCTTGAAGAGTTAAAATTTTCATGCGTAGAAAGCTTGAAGAGTTCAAAATTTTATACCTCCCTCACTGGAACACGGGTAATCCCCCCAAATTTACTCCACACTCTGTCCCAGAGTGGTGAAGAAAACATGGTAAGGTAATGTTTAGCCAGTGAGAGTTAGCTTGCTGATGTGCTGCAATATGCTCCTACAAAGTTGCAGCATGCCATAGGGAGGTTGTCTAGCGGGTTTTGCTGCTGTCAATGAGAGGTTGAGCAGGAGTGTAAACCCTCAAAATTCACTTCTGGCCCACCTTTTCTCCAGATCTCCGTTGTGTGCATGAACAAAAGGACTGATTATCAGTCCCAGTTCAGTCCCAGGAGTGTGTAGTCAGGGTGGGCCCTCTCCCTTAGGAGGACAGGACCGGAATGCCCCGAACTTGTTCGGAGGCCTTGGTCGCCGTACTCGTGTTGTCTCTGGAGATGGTCCTAAACCACCGCAGAGACAGGCTGATAACAAGGTGACCCTTCATTTGAGCTATCACATGAAGAAGAATCCATCCCTTTCTTGTTGGTGCCGTTTCTGTCTGACAGTTGTTGCTGATCCCCGCGCTGTGCTTGCTGGCGTGGCCGGTGGTTTGCTCCGTACGAGCCATACCTGTTATTCAAATTTAAAATTTATTTACAAGTTAGGCAGATAAAAAGAAAAACTGTTAAAACTTGTCTCGCTGTATAACCCCAGGTAGATCCAGGGTGATACGTGATCGGACGATACGAGGTTGTCGCGCGATACGACTTGCCGCGTGACACTGGTGTATCGGGCGACAAGCATGTCGGGCAACAAGGTCACATGAAACAAAAACCCGATAGCAAGACGTGAAAAGCATGCCGCCCGATATGGGTATATCGGCCGATGAGGTCGCCAAAGAGCAACTGCTCGACAGGACGTCACAAAAGAAAAATGTGTCGCCCGATATGGCGTATCGGGCAAACACCATCGGTCGTTATGTCGCGCTTAAACCACGTCGGGCGATACAAAATTCGACAAGGCTTGTAATCCTGATAGACAGTGCGCGATAGGAAAAACTCGTGTCGGGCGATAAGCCTGTCAGGAGATAGCTTGCCGAGCGATAAGCGTGTCGGGCGATAAGCGTGTCGGGCGATACCTTTTCTCATAGGAGCCATCGCCTGATACCACGGTGAAGGCAACTGGCCGACACGGGAGCAAAAGGGCGGACTACTGCATGCGTTACAGGTGGCTAAAATGAGTAAAGTGTGACAGCCCGACACGGTAAAACCTCCGTTCTTATTTATAGCCAGCTCGGCCGGGGGCGAAACAGACATCTCTGGGGCACGCGTCGGCCAACGGGTCAGGCGGTTCCCGAGATGATGGTCACATCAGTCTCATTAAGGGCATTTATTCTCATGCACGATAGGGTGCATGCCGCCCAGGAACGCCAACCGTTACCGCTGGTGCGATGCCCTAGAGACCAAAGCCCGGTATGGGCGGTCCTGCACGCCAGCTGAGCGGCTTCCCGATACGGTTAAAACAGGCGGGCGAAAAACTAAAACCTAATAGTAGAAACAACGATTAAAGGGTAAAACATCATCAGCCAAGGGTTAAGCCTTTGACCTCAGAAAAATACTACAACGGTGGCCCATAAAATAGGAGAGTCGGTGCACTCGGCGCGTGCACCGACTCGGACCTTATTACATGCCATAATGTTTGTTTTTGCAAATAATAGGAAAAATGCATCCTACTTCTATAAAAGATAGAAAAACTCGGGCTGCCTCTCGAGGAGCGCTGAAGTTTGCGTCGCCAGCTTGACCGGTGTGGGATCATCTTGTTCAACCCTTGACTGTGCCCATATCTTGCAGGTCGATCTCTACTCCCCTGACAAAGGCCTCATCCTCATAGAATATTTTCACCCTATGCCCATTCACTTGAAATACTTTGGTCGGATTGTCCTTGTCATAAAGCTCCATCATTCCGAATGGGTATATTTTTGAAACAGTAAACAGTCCTGACCATCTCGTTTGTAACTTCCCAGGGAAGAGACGAATAGAGGACTTGTATAACAAGACTTTGTCCCCCTCACTTACATATTTTCTCCTGAGGTGGGCATCATGCCACAACTTTGTCCTCTGTTTGTAGATTTTTGCATCTTCATAGGCGTTCAATCTCAGGTCTTCGAGCTCTTGAAGCTGCAAAAATCTCTTTTCTCATGCTTTATCGAGGTCCATATTTAGGAACTTGATTTCCCAAAGGCAGGTGGCAGGACTTTCTGTAGATAAGCCGGTAGGGGGTGGTTCCAATGGGCGTCTTGTAAGCAGTTCGGTAGGCCCAAAGCACGTCGTCAAGCATCATGGACCAGTCTTTCCTTGTTCGGCTGACAATTTTCTCCAAGATCTGCTTGATTTTCCTGTTGGAAACCTCTACATGCCCTGACGTCTATGGGTGGTAGGGTGTAGCGATCTTGTGCTTCACTCCGTACTTGCACAGGAGTGCTTCAAACTGTCTTTCTCCAAAGTGCAAACCTCCATCGCTTATAACAGTGTGTGGCACACCGAAACGGGGAAAGATGGTCTTCTCGAAGATCTTGATAACTGACTTGGCGTCGCTGGTTTGGGTGGCTACCGCTTCTACCCACTTCGATACATAATCCAATGCCACGAGTATGTATTGATACCCCCAGGATGGGGGAAACGGTCCCATGTAGTCGATCCCCCATACGTCAAATATTTCTACTTCGATCCAGCTTGCCATTGGCATCTCATTCCTCCGTCCTATGTTCCCCATAAATTGGCAATCTTTGCAAACTTTTACAAATTGTACGACATCCTTAAATAAAGAGGGCCAGTGGAAACCTGACTGTAGCACCTTTGCTGCTGTTCTTTTGCTACCCAGGTGACCACCGTAGGGGGAGGCGTGGCATTGCTTCAGGATGTCCACGATTTCTTCTTCTGGGATGCACCTCCTGTATAAGTTATCAGCACACCTTCGGAATAGGAGAGGATCATCCCAGTAATAGTTCTTAGTATCCGTGAATAGCTTCTTTTTCCAGTTGTATGTGATGTCAGGAGGCAGTTCTCCACAAGCAAGATAATTGCAGATGTCTGCAAACCAGGGTAGACTTTCTTCTTGAGCTTTGGCCAACTTAAGGGCCTCGTCGGCGTAGTCGTCGTTAATAGGTGGCCCTCCTTGTCTCTCAGTCACGATCCTTGATAGGTGGTCGGCGACCACATTTTTTGTGCCCTTCTTGTCGATAATTTCATGGTCAAACTCTTGGAGCAATAAGGCCCACCTCAACAGTCCGGGCTTTGTGTCTTTCTTTTGCATTAGATATTTTATAGCCCCATGATCTGTGTATACTTTGACCTTTGCTCCGATGAGATATGACCTGAACTTATCGAACGTGAAGACGATAGCGAGCATCTCCTTTTCAGTTTTGTGTAGTTTACCTGAGCTTCGTCCAACGTGCGACTAGCGTAGCAAATCACATGGTGCCTTTTGTCTTTCTTTTGCCCCAGGACTGCTCCAACCGCGTAGTCGCTAGCGTCGCACATCAGCTCAAAAGGTAAACCCCATTCTGACGCTTGAAGGATAGGTGGTGATACCAAAGCATTTTTCAGGGCCTGAAAAGCACTGAGACAATCGTTAGAGAAAACAAATTCAGCATCTTTTACCAGAAGATTGGATAGAGGTTTGGAAATCTTCGAGAAGTCCTTGATGAATCTTCGGTAATATCCGGCGCGCCCGAGGAAGCTTCTCACACCTGTCATGGATTTCGGTGGAGGAAGTTTATATATCTCTTCGACCTTGCTTACGTCCACCTCAATCCCACGCCTTGAGATCTTATGCCCTAGAACGATGCCCTCCCACACCATGAAGTGACATTTTTCCCAGTTCAGCACCAGGCTGTTCTCCTCGCACCTTTGAAGGACCAATGACAGATTCTTCAGACAGCTATCGAAGTCTTTCCCATAGACTGAGAAGTCATCCATGAAGACTTCTATGATGTCTTCTAGAAAATCTGAGAACATCGATATCATGCATCTTTGAAAGGTGGCGGGGGCGTTGCAGAGCCCGAATGGCATCCTTCGGAAGGCATAAGTCCCGTAAAGATAGGTGAATGTTGTTTTCTCTTGATCGTCGGGTAAGATGGGGACCTGGTAAAAACCTGAAAAGCCATCAAGAAAACAAAAGAAATCGTGATGCGCTAACCTTTCGAGAACTTGATCAATAAAAGGTAGCAGAAAATGATCCTTCTTTGTAGCCTGATTTAGCTTTCGGTAAGCAATACACATCCGCCATCCGGTGACGGTTCTTACCGCTACCTCGTCGCCCTTCTCGCCCCTAACCACTGTCATTTCGCCTTTCTTGGGTACTACGTGGATAGGACTTACCCAATTGCTATCGCTGATTGGGTAAATAATCCCCGCATCCCTAAGCCTTATTACCTCTTTCTTGACGACCTCCTTGAGCATCTGGTTCAGCTTCCTCTGGGGTTGAGCCAGAGGCTTGGCTGATTCATCTAAGCTGATGCGGTGCATGCACAGGGCGGGGCTAAGGCCCTTGATATCCTCTATTGAATATCCTATAGCCCCCCTTTGGAGCCTTAGCTCCTCAAGGAGTTAGTCTAGCTGATTGCTTGACAGATTGGCATTTACGATGATAGGGTTTCTCTGCTCTTCGTCCAAGAACTCGTACTTCAGGCCTTCAGGCAACACTTTTAACTCCGGCTTTGGTCTGGGTACCTCCTCTCAAGGCTCACCTTCGAGGGAGGCATACCTTGCAGACTCCACCACCTCATCTTCTTCTTGCAAATCCTTGTCAGAAAGGTCAAAAAGGTGGAGATACCTCGTGACTTCAGGATCTTCGAGGTCGGGATCCTGACTGCTTATACCCCTTGCGAGGGGGTCCATTGTCCGGATATCCTCCTCTATTTCCTCGTAGAATTTATTGTAGCTATCTGTGAAATATGCTGATTCAGACAGGGAGGGGCTTCTCATGATATCTTTCAACTTGAAGTCAATATGGTTGTTTCCGACCCTCAAGGTGATCATCCCCTCGGAGACATCAATCAACGCTCTTCGTGTTGCCAAGAAAGGGCGTCCAAAGATGATCGGGCAACGGGGGTCTTCAGCTGTGTCGATAACGACTATGTCACAGGGGATGAAGAAATTTCCAACCCTGATCGGCACATCTTCGACAATGCCGACATGTCTCTTAAAGGTGTGGTCTGCCAGTTGAATCCGCATGTTGGTTTGAACTATGTCGGTCAAACCCACTCTTCGTGCAAAACTGAGGGGCATGAGGTTGATGCTTGCTCCCAACTCTGCTAGACCCTTCCGCTCGACGTTGTCTCTGATGGCAAACGGGATTTTGAAAGCTCCGGGATCCCTCCTCTTATTAGGCAAGTCGGTCTTTACGAAGGCAGAGGAAGCAGAAGCTAGGTGAATTGTCTCTATCCTTCCTCCCCTTCTTTTCTTGGTGACAAGGTCTTTGAGGAACTTGGCGTATGTGGGTATCTCCTCCAAAGTGTCCAGGAAGGGGACTTCAAGATGCAATTTCCTAATCGAGTCCATGAACCTCTCATGACGCTTCTTCAGATTTGCCTTTATTAGCTTATACATGAATGGCGGCCTTGGGGTGTAAGGATTCCTCCCACCAGGTAGCTCGTCTGAAGGCTTCTGTGCAGGCTCTTGAGCTTCTGCTTGTCCACCTTCGCCCTCTGTTGGGATGGTGCTCTCAGACCTCAGTTCAGGCTCCGGTTCGGCTTCAGCTACGCGCTCCACTGTCTTCCCAGACCTTAGTACCACCATTCTGGCAGTTTCCGGGTAGGAGAGTGTCTTTCCCACAGGGTTCTTCATCAGTGCAGCCATCTGGGCCAATCGTTGATCGACTTCCCATTGGCGCATCTGCAGACTCGCCATCTGGTGTTGCATGGAATTCTGAGCCCCAGGGCCTGGAAGCGCACCTTGCACCAGTTTGCTGATGATGGTGTCCTGTCATTTTATGTAGGCGGAAAGCTGACCAACTAAGCTGGGCTGGCTCACCCGCTCGCCTCGGCCCTGACATTCACCTTCAAGAAGAGACTGCTCGCAACGAGACATGATATCAAAACTCGGTGGAGCAGGTCAGCTTTGAGGGTTCTTGCAAGAGCATGTAAAAATCAAGTTAGAAAATTGAATTATTTAGCTTAGGCAAAGAATAAATAGCATAAAAAAGGAAATAAAAGAAAAGAAAAAGGGTGTTGTCAATCTCGTTTCTAAGCTTGAGGCACGGGAGTGTAGTTAGTGGATTCAGATTCGTCTACAGTACCGTTTTTGCCTTGTCCCCGGAAACGACGCCAAAAATTTGACCGGCCTAAATCGCGTGTCCTAAAATTGGAGGCGGATTTGAGGTAGTCGAGCTTTTACATTTATAAAACTGAATCCTTCTAGGCCCCCGCAACTTTGTTTACGGGGTCGAACACAGGGACAAGGGGGGTAGTGTTGAGAACCCAGAATCGACACGCTACACTCCGGCAGGTATAAAGAGATGATGAACTCCCCCGGAGGGAAGCATAAAGGTGTCACAAACAAAACAAAAATACTATCTCCAAGTGGAGTTACTAGAAAGATTTAAGGTTTTAGGCATTTAGCAGTTTTTAGGGGTTTTCATGCAACAGAAACGGAAAGATAACATTAGAGCTAGAGCAAGGTACGAAGGATAAAACTACTGCAAAACAAGCGGCAACAGTAACATCCTACACCCCTCCTCTCAGAGTGGTTACCTCTAACCAAGCCTCGGCACCCCTCTCTCTCGAGGTTGCTGAGCTCAAAGTTAATGTTACAGAAACAACTCCGTTCCAGGCACTCTCGTACTCCATACTCGGACCAAACACTAGAGCCACAACACAACTCTCGAAGTTGTTGCGACGGGAAAACACGATTCGGTAGCTAAGCAAAACGCGATCCAAAACATGCAAGCTAGAGTTCAGATATCAAGCATAGCAGTCATCCAACATATTGCACCAAGCATAGAGCAGCAAGTAATTAAACATTTCCATTTCTATAAACATTAAAGGTCTTAATTACAATGCATAAGTAAAGAATTAAATAATAGAAATAAAGATAGGTGTCGCCTTCTTGATGTAGAAGGAAGACATGCTACAGTAACCATCCCGCCCGATATCGGACAGGGGCCTAGCCCGATACAGCCGTGTCGGGCGGCAAGCTCTCTCAAGCGGCACACCGCGATGGGCGACTGCATCGCTCAAGGACCTGGCTGATATGCTCAAGTCGGGCGGCACACCCTCTCGGGTGACACGCCTGATGGGCGGAGCGTATCGGGTTCGATATCGTGTCGGGCATGGAGCTGCGTATCCTACTGCCGGGCACTAGTATCTGGCAATCGTGTTACGTATCTACATCGGCCGATATCGACTCCCAGTGTCGTCCGGTACAGTCCTAGGTGAACCAGTCCCCTCCCTCTCGGGATGAGGAAGAGCTCACCTAGTGTCGCCCGGTACGAACACTGGAGAACGATACGCCTGCTCTGGCATCCTCCTCCGAAGATCATTCGACTGTAGTGGCCAAGCTGGTCCGAACTTGTCTAAGCTGTCTTTTCGGCTCCCTGTAGCTGCTATTTATAGGCAGCTGGTCGGGAGAAGATATGGTGCTCAAAGCGCCATGTGTCCTCCTTTCCGCCGTTCAGTTGGTGGTCGGCTGACGCGAGTATCGCCCGGTATCGCCCGACACAAGGAAGTCGGTTGTCGGCTGTCGGGCGTCGAGGCGAGAGGCATCTGCCGGTGGGTGGCCGATATCGCACGTCACTTGGAGTAGTTGCGGCGTGCTCGACTCCCTGTCGGGTAAAGAGGCGTGTCGTCCATCGGTACCTTCTCGCGCGGCATCCTTGCGTCGCGCGTCGTTGTATCGCGCAACCTTGCCGGTCAGCGTGTGTATCGGGCGTCAGGGGGCCGAGACAGTCTTGGACTTATTTGTGGGCCGGAACGGCCTTATTAGTGCTAAATGGGCCAAAATAGGAGGAAACTCTGCAAAAGATGGAAATATTGGACTGAGAGCATTGCTTGGCTAATTATTGCGAAAATGCATATAAAAGAGAGGAAAAAGGCAGAAAACGGCAGTTTTGATAACATGATAAAGGCCAAAAACATCACAAAATTTGGTGTTATCAACTACTCTAGTACTAGTGAATCACGTAGCATGTAAAATTTAGAGGCAAGTAGAAATTATAGTCATAATATATAAACTAGTCACCAAATAAGTGACCAACATATACATCCACCTCATAAGTGGGTAAAAGACATCACATGTCATCTTTTAGATTTCCATCACGAACAAAGCATAAGATAAGAGTTTAAAAGAATATCCATGATCACATGATCAATATCAAATAAGGTAGTTCACATGAACCATGATTTTCAAAAGAAAAGACATTGTGTATAGGCTAATGTCCATAGGACAAAGAGAATGAATAAGTATAGGTGAATTGCTTAACATAGAATAATAGGGGAATAGTCCAAGTCAGTCCTAGGTCAAAGCCTAGGCCTCCAAAGAACCTCTAGGGAAGGTGGATAGGTCCAATAAGTAAGGTTTCCAAGCTTAGAGAAGTTGGTTTCTCCAACAAAGCTCCTATCTCGTGCAAGAAGCACCTTTACTAGTACATATAACACCTTTAACATTGGTTAAGTAAGACTTTTGTCATCAGATTTGAAACAAAACCCAAGTGGGTGAAACTAAAGTAGACTCTTTCAGCATCAGTTACATAACCGACGACACAAAGCCATTCCTGATTACAAAGCACCAGTAGTCTGACCATTAGGCGTCAGTTTCTAGAAAATAACCGACACAATTAAGCATTTGTTGTTGGTTGTTGGTTTTTACCCGACGCCGATGCTTTTTTTTTCTTATCATCTCCTAGGCCTACTGTCTGACTGGTCAGTAGGAGAAGAACCTGTAGTTCAGTTCTGAACTATAGGTTTACAACATCCTTTGATTTTAGTCAACAACAGGTCACAAACCTGTAAATATTAACAAGATGTACAATCATATATATATTATATATGTATCATGTGATTCACACACATGTATAAGCACATTTAATTTCAAATATGATTCATCACATGCACATGTAGAAACATGTAGTTCCATTTCATTCCTCCATTTCATATTCACACACATTTAGTACCTGCAGTTCCATTAATTCATTTCATCTCTTTTCATTTTCACACAGAGAAACATTCATTCATTCCATCTTCACAAACACATAGATATAATACAATTAAAAAATCATTCAGACAATATAGTCTTTAAAAGTTTAACATGTTATTAAAATACTAATTCTGACACCAAAGTTTAGAAAATAACATGACAGTAACCAAACAAGGGGCTTGTTGTATACCCCTAAACATGTGCATAAGACGGAAAGTAAATTTTTTGCTTGGACTTACTTTGTTGATGTTGCTGTGTCGTAGAGATCTTTGTTGTTAGATGAATCTGAACTGATGGTGATAGGGAAATGGATGGTACCAATAGTAGGAATAGAAGGGAAGTCAGGTGTGCTCTCCTCATCGAATGAGTCCAAATATGTGCTATCCCCTATCAAGTACTCAAATTGGACCAGATGATTGGGAGTCTCGTTGTTGATGTTGGATATCCAAACTTTGATGGTATTATGGTCAACCAGATGAAGAAAAAGCATGTCACTATGGACCAATAGCATCTTCTTAACCCACTCGCACCAACTGGATGTGGATACAAGATCTCCATCAACATCGTACTTAACCTCGATAATAGATGTTGAAGTTCCAAAAATTAGGGTCACTTCACCAGCCGTGTAGCGTCTTTCATTTAGATAAAACCAATGTTTAGGTATAGTGAGTTGTGCTAATGAATGATCATCTAGAATGATGCCCAACTATTCTTTATAGGAAATAGTAATATTAGGGTAGAGACCCAAGCCATTTTGCCTACAACAATGAAAAATGTTGACAAAAAGTAATATAAATGTAAGTACTAACAATAGACAACAACATGGGTTCTTTTATATTCATTACGGATAAATAATTGATGATGCGGATGATGACGAGGATGATGATGATGATATGGATGATTGATGTGTGTCGTTGTACATGCAACAATCACTAGGAAAAGTCCTAGAGTTTAACCTTCTAACCTGGTTGTCAACTTGTTGCAAGCAACACGTCAACTTAGTATAGATAGGTATCGATCCAAGGGACGATGGAAAAGAAAAGTCAAAATCTAAATCTGATTGCAAGTACAAGAATTCAATCCTGATTTGAGAGAGTTGTTAATACTAAGAATAAAAAATAAAAGTGCTGAAATAAATTTTAACTAATCAAAAAATAAAGGTCTGGGGTCCGCAAGATCACCACCAAAACCACAATCCTATTCAAATAATCAAGTTCTAAACTCCAAGGATCAAATCAGGACCTTGTGGTTACACGTCCTTACGGACAAACTCACAAGGGTCAGACTTCCCGTGAACCTGTTGGTCCCGGCATTCACAGATCATTGCCCAACCGTCCAACATGCCATTATGCACAGTCATATAAAAAAGCATGTGAATTCAAACTGACGTTCAAACCCAAGGCTCAGGTGGTCGTGTCACCAAGGATTATAACAATAATAAGATTAAATATACAAAAACATGATAATCACAATTAAGGCACTATTGTTTTGTTTTTACAGAGATCCACGGTCATATCACTCCATAAGAATATATCAGATCATCCAAATAACCACATAAAAATAGAGAGAAGACATTTGTTCGATGGAGAAATATAATTGATTATATTGAATAGAACCGCAATAATGGGCTACTCCCATTCCCCAGAGAGATTTACTCATACATAGCAAGACTAGAAGAAATACAAACTAAAATAAAATCCAACATTATACAAGATGTGGTCTACAACTAAAAATTAAATGAAATGGAATGAAGAATGGAATACTTTTACAAGTGAAGAGTCCCTACTTTTATAGGAGGGGAGGGGGTAGGCTACCCTCAAAAGAGAGGGAAAAAAGAGAGGGATATCAATTTTTGAATTTTCTAGATCTGGTCAAATCAAAAGTTGATTGTCTTTAATTATCTTGACCATGTAACTCTCATTAATGCATATTCTCATAGAAGCGATTTCAAACATATTTATCTTCCGTGAATATCATGAAAGCGGTCCAAATAATAGGATTGTATTGAGGACATTAAATTACCTTTCAAATGAATACTTGTACACGCAATTTGGAGTTTGAATGCAAGAGTTATGTCACTTTTGGTGGCGAGTATATATGAATTTCAGGACTACTACAAATTATATAATTTTCCTACAAAACCCAAGAAAATATAATTAAAAATCCAATTGTAGAGAAAAATATAAAATAAAACAATTAATTATGAAACTAAGAGACTAAATAACAAAAATATCCTAAACAAATATCAAAAATATGTAAATAAAGGGGGTAAATATACATTTATCAAAATACCCCAGACTTGAATCTTTGTTTGTCCTCAAACAAATAAAATCACAAATTATTCCAATTTATACTAAAACATGTCTATCCTCACCCTTGGAACATCACTTTATTCCTTACCTCCAAATTTGGCCAAGCAACCCAATCCCCTAAAACCACAAAACACAAAATTCTACATTCCCTATTAAAAACAAATATCATATCTTGTTTCTAAATCAAGATTTTGTCGAAAAGCATGCTTCATCTTACTTTTGCTTTGACACTCTCATTTTTATTATTGTATTTTTTTATGAAAGTTGTTGCACAAGAACAAGTTGAAATTAGGGGGTGTGAAAACAAAGAAGGAAGTGATGATTTTTTTTTATCCCTCCTCTATTCGACTTGGGATTTAAATTTGTGGAGTTGTGGCTACATTGGTCACAATTTTTTTTCATGTGCACTTTTGGCATCTTTTGATGGTACGCCCCTTTGTGGGGTATGAAATTTTTTATATGGGAAGCATGCCACCCGGTCTTGATTTTTATCTGGTGGTGATTCTTTGCTTCTCTTTTTTTAGAAAGAAAATAAGGGGGAAACAAAAGGTGTCCTTATGCTTATAACTTCACACATTTATTTTCTCCTTTTTTTTGAAAGTGTCATTACATCAGAAAGAACATTCATGTCAATCACAACATAGAAGATTTATATCAAGTTAATCAACAGTTTAAAAATAGAGAAAATTTTTGTTTGGTTTTGATTGATTCCATACGGCTTGCCAACTTTTCCAATGAGTGATGCTATTTTGGGATCCTATGTGACATGGTGGTTTCATACATGGCAATTTGTAACAATTTTTGCAAAAGATTTACTAAATTCAATGGGGTACAATGATAAACATATTGGCCGACTAGATAAAGGCCATTTTGCAATAAAAGAAGTAAAAACATGGCCGACTAGATAATGGCCACGAACAAAGTAACTATATGAAAAACAAAAAAAGGTAGAAATAATGCAAGAATAAAAAAAGATAAGGGGTGGAATAGAAACATACCACCCATCTCCACCCCAGACTTAGATTTTTGCTCATCCCGAGTAAAATCAAAACCCAAGATGGAGGGAAGAGAAGAGCGAGGATTTCCAGGTGGCCCAGGTAGCTCAAAAAATGTCCAGCTAAAGGGGATGTGTATGAGGGCTGGGACCTTTATCTGAGGAGCTTCATAGTGTACCCTACGATTGGGTAATTGTGGAAGCTCAATGGGGTGTTCATATTTTCTTTCACCTCGCATTCCCTCCAATAATATCCATAGATCTTCCTTCGATAGAAAGGGAAGTGTTGAAGATGGATGTGGATTGGGGGAGGTTGACAGGTACCCGACCAGTAATGCCAGTGGAGCATGATGAAATGAGTCGGGTGGAGGATCTGGTTCAGGTTTTCCACCATTATGATGACCTGCATATGGGAGAATTGATGCTAATACAAAAATTTTAAAATAATTTACAAAAGTGTTTTGTTTCTCCTTAAAATTAATGCCATCAACATTGGGTTTGGTAAGTTTCATTGTTGATGTAACATATGTCTCTAATTTTTTTGTACAAGGGTTCCCCAAGTATTTAGGAGGGATGATGATGTATTCCTTACAAACAACAAAAGGGGGTGTGTGGGCTTCTTCCAATGGTGGTATCTCCCCTTCTAGATCAGCCATGTGTGGGATGGAAATTGGTTGTGATGGCTTGGGAAGAATCATAAAGGGGTTAGATTCGCATTATCCAAAATAGACTCAAAAGAAGGGTATTGGTTTGTGGTATCATTCAGATTTATGTTGAGGATGGGAGGAGTTGTTGGATCTTCATAATGACTCTCCTTCTTTGACATTTCATATTCAAGTAAAAGAGTCTCTAAAGGAAAGATAGGGATACCAACGTCCTCATCACACACAAAATATGGCTCCATGGTTTGTGCTATTTCTTCAGGATCTGACATATATGACACAAAATAAGGATCATCATCATCATCATCATCATCAGGAAGAACCATCTTGGGTTGCTCAAGCTCTATAGGGGGAGTTTGTGATAGATCCTCTAGTAAGGTGGCTAACATGGCTTGACTGGATTCTAGTTTTGCATGTCCTTCTGTTGCCATATTTTCTAGGGCCTTAAGTCTCTCTTCCAGTTCAAGATTAATTTGCATTTCACCATAGGATTTATAAACCCCAAAATTTTGTTCATCCTCACCACACTCCCCATAGTGTCCTTGGACATAGTACTCCTCATATTGTTTTGGGTGGAATTACTCCTCATAATAATCTCCAGAAGATGGTGGATTGTAATTTCCACTGCGTCCATCTTGGTAGGAGGATTCAATATTATAAGGTGTCACCAAATCATGAGGAAACATATTTGAACAATCTATATTTTGGGTTTGGCTTCTAGCAGGGCGGTTAAGAAGGCTTGGCTGGTTTTTAGTTTTGTTTCTCCTTCTAGTGCTATCTTCTCTAGGGCCCTAAGTCTCTCTTCTTGTTGAGGATTACATTGGGTTTCATAAGCATGCTCATAACCCCCAAGGTTTTGTTGGATGCACCCCACAAAATTTTGTTGATCATATCCCCCATTAGAATATGGATTGCAAGGTTCCCCATAATGGTTCTCAGAAAAATGTGGATTCGCATTGTACCCGCCAAGATGAAAGGGATCACAATTGAAAGGGGTGCTATCATAAGCATGGGGTAGAGTTGGGCAGGAAAAAGTTGCATGGTGGTAAAGACCACAATAATAACATTGTGGGAGATATTGGGATGCCCACTCCATTTGAAAAGAAAAGTTCCTGAAAGATATGTCAATCAACGAATGAGAGAAGAAAGATTATGAGATAAGAGGTTAGTCAAAAATTACAAAGAGAACTAAAAATTATAAATCTAAAAAATTATGAAATAACTAAAATTACAAAAAAAAAGTAACTAGAAAGCAGTACTACTGGAATGGAAACTCAATAGAAAGAGGAGATACACTTTCGGAATTGTGCTCGGAAGCCAAAAGAAATTATAAAAATATAAAAGAAATTATAAAAAAGACTAAAGTTATGAAAGTTATAGAATATGAACAAGGATTATACAAGATATACACACAACCAGATATGAAAAACAACTGTGCCATCCCCGACAATGGCACCAAATTGATGTGTGTCATTGTACACGCAACAATCACTAGGAAAAGTCCTAGAGTTTAACCTTCTAACCCGGTTGTCAACTTATTGCGAACAACAAGTCAACTTAGTATAGATAGGTATCGATCCATGGGACAGCGGAAAAGAAAAGTCAAAATCTAAATCTGATTGCAAGTACAAGAAATAAATCTTGATTTGAGAGAGTTGTTAATACTAAGAACAAAAAATAAAAGTGCTGAAATAAAGTTTAACTAATCAAGAAATAAAGATCTGGGGTCCGGAAGATCACCACCAAAACCACGTTCCTATTCAACTAATCAAATTCTAAACTCCAAGGATCAAATCAGGACCTTGTGGTTACATGTCCTTACAGACAAACTCATAAGGGTTGGACTTCCCGTGAACCCGTTGATCCCGACATTCACGGATCATTGCCCAACCGTCCAACATGCCATTATCCACGGTCATATCAAAAAGCATGTGAATTCAAACTGGCATTCAAACCCAAGGCCCAGGTGGTCGCGTCACCAAGGATTATAACATAATAAGATTAAATAGATGAAAAAATCATAATCGCAATTAAGGGACTATTGTTTCGTTCTTACAGAGATCCACGATCGTATCACTCCATAAGAATATATCAGATCATCCAAATAACCACACATAAACAGAGAGAAGACATTTATTCGATGGAGAAATATAATGGATTATATTGAATAGAACCGCGCTAAGGGGCTACACCCACTCCCCAGAGAGATTTACTCAGATATAACAAGACTAGAAGAAACACAAACTAAAATAAAATCCAACATTATACAAGATGTGGTGTACAACTAAATATTGGATGAAATGGAATGAAGAATGGAATACTTTTACAAGTGAAGAGTCCCTCCTTTTATAGGAGGGGGATGGGGTAGGCTGCCCTCAAAAGAGAAGGAAAAAAGAGAGGAAGATCAATTTTTGAATTTTCTAGATCTGGTCAAATCGAAAGTTGATTGTCTTTAATTATCGTGACCATGTAACTCTCTTTAATGTAGATTCTCATAGCAGCGATTTAGAACATATTTATCTCCCGTGAAAAGCATGAAAGCTGTCCAAATAATAATTTTATTTTAAGAAATTAAATTCCCTTTCCAAGGAATACTTGTACATGCAATTTGGAGTTTGAATGCAAGAGTTATGTCACTTTTGGTGGTGGGTATATATGAATTTCAGGATTGCTTTAAATTGTATAATTCTCCTACAAAACCCAAGAAAATATAATTAAAACTCCAATTGTAGAGAAAAATATAAAATAACACAATTAATTATGAAACTAAGAGAATAAATAACAAAAACATCCTAAACAAATATCAAAAATATGTAAATAAAAGGGATAAATATACATTTATCAATGATGATGATGATGGATGACTATGATGATGGATAATAATGATGATGATGTGGATGATGAGAAAGGAACTCATCATCCTCATCATCATCCTCATCATTATCCTCATCATCATCAATCATCATCCTCCTCCTCCTCCTCATCATCGTCACATGAGGATGATGATGATGATGATGATGATGATGATGATGATGATGATGATGATGATGATGATGATGATGATGATGATGATGATGATGATGATGATGATGATGATGATGATGATGATGATTGAGGATGATGATGATGAGGATGATTATGATGATGATGATGATGATGAGGATGATGGTGATGATGATGAGGATGATGAGAAAGGGAACTCATCATCCTCATAATCATCATCATCATCCTCATCATTATCCTCAACATTATCCTCATCATCATCCCCATCATTATCCTCATCATCATCAATCATCATCATCCTCATCATCATCATCATCATCATCATCATCATCATCATCACATGAGGATGAGGAGGAGGAGGAGGAGGAAGAGGAGGATGATTATGATGATGATGATGACGATGATGATGATGATGATGACGACGATGATGATGAGGATGATGATGATAATGATGATAAGGATGATGAGAATGATGATGATGATGATGATGATGATGATGATGATGATGATGATGATGATGATGATGATGATGATGATGATGATGATGATGATGATGATGATGATGATGATGATGATGATGATGATGATGATGATGATGATGATGATGATGATGATGATGATGATGATGATGATGATGATGATGATGATGATGATGATGATGATGGTGATGAGGATGTTGATGATGAGGATCATCATCATCAGAATTATCATCAACACATGATGATGATAATGATGATGAGGATGATGATGATAATGATGATCATCCCCATCATCAGTATCGTCCTCCTCCTCCTCCTCCTCCTCATCATCATCCTCATCCTCATTATCCTCATAATCCTCATCATCAATATCTTCATTTTCATCATCATCATCATCATCATCATCATCATCATCATCATCATCATCATCATCATCATCATCATCATCATCATCATCATCATCATCATCATCATCATCATCATCATCATCATCATCATCATCATCATCATCATCATCATCATCATCATCATCATCATCATCATCATCATCGTCATCATCATCATCATCATCATCATCATCATCATCATCATCATCATCATCATCATCATCATCATCATCATCATCATCATCATCATCATCATCATCATCATCATCATCATCATCATCATCATCATCATCATCATCATCGCCACCATCAACATCCTCATCATCATCATCGCCACCATCAACATCCTCATCATCATCATCAGCATCATCATCATCATCATCACCACCATCATCATCATCATCATCATCATCATCATCATCATCATCATCATCATCATCATCATCATCATCATCATCATCATCATCATCATCATCATCATCATCATCATCATCATCATCATCATCATTCTCATCATCATCATCATCATCATCCTCATCAATTAATTCAATTCATTCTTCCATTTTGTGTTTATTCATTCATTATTAAACCCTAATTCAATATTAATCAACTACACCATCTTAGAGATACTAAGTGTTAAGTTCAATAATGCATCATTAACCCTAATCAATAGTAATCTACTACTGGTGGCATTATTAATCCTAAGTTCAAATCTAGTAATGATTAAACAACTCACCGTACTAGTGGATCAATCAGATTGTGGTGGCATTGCCCGTAGGTGGAGGTGGCTGGCGCTAGAGGTGAAGCAGAGAAGGTGCAGGCGGTGGTCGGTGGCGGTGACTGGAGCAGATGAAGGTGGATAGAGGAAGGTGCCTCGCTCCACTTGGAGCAGGTGGTGGCAGTGAAGGGAGCAAGTGGTGGTGGTTGGAGACTAGACAACAACAGTAGCTCCAGTGTGAGCTGCTAGCTAGCTTCAGTATGCAGAGGCAGCGACAGCTTCAAGCTTGTTGTGACGGCGCACGGAGGCGGTGAGCAGCTTCAAGCTCATCGGCGTGTGGAGGCGGTGAGCAAAGAAGGGGAGGCGGAAGAAAAATCACCAGACCTAGCTTGGTGGGAGAAGGTCGGGAACTAAACAGTGAAGGGGAAGAGTCTGGCTCGCGCGGGTGCTACTAAGTTAACACATCCACGTCGGTTATTCCTTCAAAACTGACGATAAAGAAGGGAATAAATTTTACCTCGCAAAGGATATTTAGTCATTAGTTCTTTATCAAAAAACTGATGACAAATGAGGGGATAAAAACTTTTGCAGGGCTTGACGTGGAACATGTGTCATCAAATTTTACTCAACTAGTATCGAATTTAAATTTTTTGGAGGCAATTTTTTTTGTTGAAAATTGTATTTCACGGGTGATTTCGGCGATTTTGTTTATGAAAAAATGATGTTAGAAAAAAGTGATACCCATGTCTTTTGTAAATCAGCCAGTCTTCACATATAGGTGTCAATTGTCTTTATAAGTCGACGTAGTAGACTATTGGTGTCTGTTTTTGTGCACCAACCAACGACATCAAATGTGACGTTATACATCATTTTGTACTAGTGCTTCTCCACTTTAGCGGTGAAAAACCCTAACAAAAGAACATGGAGATGGGGTGTTTAAGGAATCTAGGTGGGGTTTCACCATGGAAGACTATGGTTCCAACCTGGAGGAAGGTGGAAGGAAGATAAAAACATTATACTTACTAGTTTTGGTCAAAATCACCGAGGAGGAGCTTTAGAAACCATAAAAAGAGCAAATTTGGAACCCTAGGAGCCTTCTTCACCAAGGTAGGAACCTTCTTTTATCTTTGTCCAACACCTTCGTGGAAAAATAGAGTAAGAGTTATGCTCTAAGCTAGAGAAAATAAGGAAGAACCAAAGTTTTTGAATTTGGAGTTGGGAAGGGGTAGATATGGCTATATAAAGAAAGAGGTCAAGTTTGAGGTGTCTATGAGACTTTCTATGTGTGATGTATAAGGGTGTCCATGGACATGAAAGTGTTTATGGATAAGGAAGAAGTCAATAATGAGGTGTCAAGTTACTTTTCATGTGTCCAATGCTAAGGGTGCCTATGGACATGCAAACCTTTATGGATAAGGAAGAAGTCAAGGATGAGGTGTCCATGGAGCTTTCCATGTGTCCTTAGCCTAGGGATTTCATGGAAATGCAAGAGGACAACTCATAGAGACTTCTTATATATCAAAATTCGGTCCTAAAATCCCCTAGAGACTTCTAGGACATCCCCACTGTCCTTCAAATAAAGATATAACCCCATTGGTTGATAGCTTCTAAAGATAAGCTCATTTATAGAGAGGGCAATCCCTATAATGCCCTTGGAGAGAAACACCTTCAAACCAAGGTGCAACCAGGTACCCCATGGTTCAAAAACTCAATAATTGTAAGGAAATATATAAGGATAATTCATGTGACAATTTGCAAACAAAACCTCCCAATTGGGTAAATTGTAGAAAAGTCTAGAAAGTTCCTAAAATTGCATAACTTGCACAAACAACATCCAAATTGGACCAAAATTCATCCACAAGTTGTCTTTTATGTTTTGAATATGAATTTTACATTATTTACATATTTTGAAGTTATATTCTCACATTATTCATTACTTATTCCTTTTACTCATTTCTCTCTCCTAAACTTATCCTAATATTTCAAGGTTGTCCAAATTAGATGAAATTTGATATGTAGACTAATTTTGATATGTAGATTTCAAATTTGAAGTTTGTTTCCACTTTTGAAACTTCTTTTTATGTGGTATGTCATATGGTTCATTAATGTCCCATTATCTAAATTATTCATCCAATGAAGTTCCTTATTTTCATATTACCACCAAAATGAGTTATGTGGCATATTTTATGTATCCATTATTAATCTAAGATTAATGTGAAAACATTAGGATACATTAGGGTGATAAATTTATGTATTAGATCATTAGGATCATACTAAACATCTATTTATCATCTAACCTTCAACCTTGTTTGGCTAAGTCCAAAATGTCAACTTGCAGGGTAGGGTCCGAGATCTAGTATGTTACATCTTACCCAAATTGCACTGAAGGTCACACCTTCCTCCCCGACCTCAAGCATCCTCACCTCGCCTGACCCAGACCTCCTCCTTCACTCTAGGATCCTCCACCTACCAATCCACCAAGACTATGCCTTCCTGGATCTTGACGAGCTGAGCACTACCCCCTGTTGGAGCCGCAAAGGTCCAGAACCTTAGGTCGACAAGCCGCTACAACTGAGCTCAAGATCTCCATCGTTAGCAAGGTCGGGGACACGACGAGCAGCAGGGAGAGATAGCATAGCCTCACGAACCTTGCACAGAGATTTGTGACTCCTCAATCCAACCTGAGGGAGGTAAAACCCAGAAACCTTATTTGCCTTTTAATGTCTATTGTAGATCAAAACCTGAGCTATGGTCCATTTGCGACAAACTTCTTGGGGTCGTTGAGCTTAGGGAAACCTCATGAATAGAACACGCTCCTTCTCAGGCGCTCAAAAGTAACCTAGATACCATGACCCATCTCCATCCTTGCCTACATCCATCACTCTCTACTACCATGGCACGAGCGAACAATCAAAGGCTCCTTTTTACTCAAATGTCCATATCTTGTCACACCTAGTTATTTTTTGGGCATGGACACTTTCGCAATTTTGTTCCCTTTTTCTGCCCCTCTGAGTCAAGACATGGTTCGTGGGTTAGTGGGAGGATTTGGGAAGTCAGATCCTTCACTAGATCCACTAGGCCAAGCCTGCAAATCCTTTTTTTATTTTCATTTTATTCTTCTAGAAATTACCTGATTGATCAATTTTGTAAAACCCATTATAAATAGCTCCAATGTCTAAAAAATTCCCATAAAATACCCCGATTCCTAGAAAAATGAGGAGAACCTATATAAAGTATCACATGTACCTAAATCCAACTTTAGATCAATGTATTCTGTTATAACCTTGTGTTATGTCCTTTTTAACTTGATTTTGAGGAAAATAAATATGGAAATAAATGACAATACTTTTTGTAAAATATTGAAGTATTAGATCTGACCTTGTTTCCCTTGGCTCAAAATCCTAAAATAATGATCAATAATAAAGTTCACACTAGTGTAACATGTATGACTCTTGTTTTCTATCTCCTTCAATAATGATGAGTAATGAAAGAACCAATTATCCAACTCACTCTCTGACGTGGTTTTTACTGCATTAACAATTTCACCCAGGGCTGAAATCCCTTAGTTTTTACCAAAACCTCATGCAATAATACCACCCGTAAGAGGATGAGTCTTATCACTGTATAGTTAAGGATCGAATCCCAAAGGACAACATTTTTAAGAATCTTGCTAGTCGGATCCAGTCCAAGTAAGACTGATATTTAGAACAAGAGTTTATTTATATTTAGTTAAACTAATTGCAAGGAAAGTAAAAGAGAAATATTAAAGTTAGATCTAGATTAATGATGGAATCACTGGGGTGGTATCGGGTTTCACCACCACTACACATGCAAACACATCTAGGCTAGAAACAACTGCCCAAATGGAGTTGCAAACCCTCCGTACGGAAGTTAGGTTTATGTAGGCATCACTATAGGCATTAGATGTCTAGTCACCTACCAGATCATAGACTTACTACTCTGAATATATCTTTCAAAAGGTCACGTCAAGGCATCAGCCATTTAAATGATATTAATAAACCTAAGTATTGAAGTTCTCACAACAAAGGGTTATAATAGATCATGCTAGGCAGGTGATTAGTCCACAAGCATGCAACAAACGATTAACACGATATGAAAAGTTATATAAAAGCCATCGAATGTTTTGAGATGAACATTAAGCATGGGCGGCGGGGCTAGTTCGCACACCCCAACAAAGAGGACTACTTGCTAATCATGATGGAAACAAGAAAAACAAGAGAGAGAAGATTCTACCATGGTCAAGGTGAAGAAGGTGGTTGGAGCTCGGTGGAGAAACAATCTTCTACATGATGTCAGGGCAGATCTAGAACAAGGAGGGAGAGAACACCAAGGTAGGTGAGGTAGATCTTCTCTCTCCTTCTTCCTTCTCTTCTCTTCTCTTGCTCACAGGAGAAAAAGTAATAGGTGGCTAGTGGCAGAGTAGATATATAGATCTTGAAGTCCAACCACTTTCATGGCAGAAGATATATCTAGATGGAGTGGAGATGGAGGATAGGTAAGAACTCCACAGAGGTAGTCATTGGCAATGGAGATCGTCTTTCAGAGAGATGCGCACAGAGCGGCAGCTTTCCGACATCGTGGAAGAGATACTTTGATAAGACGCGTGGGTGGCCTATTTATAGGCACACTCCACTGACTTGCTTCTGAGTCACGATCGTGGTCCTATTGAGGTTGCGGTGTGACCACGATCTTAGTCTCTATATTGCATTAGAGGGGTTGTAATTGAAGTCAGGTTGTGGAGGGGTAAGATTGTAGTCACTATCTAGGAACGATCGCGGTTGTGGCCAACATTGATCACGGTCGCGGTCCTCTTCATGTTGCAATCTCCATGCAGGTTGATGTGTAACCTGAGGTCACAATCTTCCTTTTCTTGGCCATGGTATGCTCAAGTCACGATCTCCTTCTGGTCAAGGTGTAGGCATCTTCTAGCATCGCGGCCGTGGTCGAGCAGGTGTGGACCTCGATAGTGGTGCACTTTAACTCATGGTCGGTCGTGATCTTCTGTAGTCGTGATGTCTCCGTTGGGATCGCGGTCGTGGTCCTTCTTTGAGATTGTTGTCACAGTCATCATGAATCAAACCCACCCGCATGGTGGGGGGGGCTATTGCTGAAGGTCAAATGGCCTGCGTTGATTAATCCTTTGAGTGGTGAGGATGCATTCTGATGAAGGATCTGACCACCATCCCCTGCACCTCCTACACTAGAACACATAGCGTGATGTTCAATCCTGCAATGGAGATTAGTAGATTTGATCAAAACTCTAAATAATAATACAGAACTAAGGAAAAATGTATATGAGCATATTCATGGGGTGAATATTAGCATTCAGTGCAAAACTGGGCCAAAAATGGCGATTAAAACTAAGATGGATATGCATTCATCACTCTCACACCCTCTAAATACTCTGATTTGAGCCTTTGACACTAAAAGGAAACCCTAGTGAGTTAAAGACCCTAATATGAGGTATTGACAACACATAATGACATTAGATATTTATTTCCTTTTAGGGTGATCTACTTATTGTTCCTTTAGACTCATGGGTTCCCGATCTAATCAAAATAGGTATGTGGTCTTTATTAAGTATAAGACTAGTTTTCTCTAGTTTCATAAAATATGATGTACCTTATGTGAATATATTTGCTTATACCTTTTTGGATGATTACTAGTATTATATGCTTCGCCAAACTTAATGGAACATAAAGAAACATTTTGATGAGTTGTATCTACTAGTGCACATTGGCCCAGTATGGATGTATGATATTTTTGCCTAGTATGGATTGTTTATTATAGATGTATGATAAAGTAATTTTTCCCATACGGGATGTATGATAATTGTTGATAATAATTGTAGTACAACTGCATCTAATGAAATGTGTAAAAGAGGTGTTTACCTGATTTTCTACCTTAAGCAATGGTTTTCTTTTCTTTCTTCTTTCTTTAAGTATTTCCAACTATGTAATCATAATAATGTACTTTTACAACGTACCAAATTTTTTTGTTGATTTTATTTCACATATTTTCTAGGTACATGGAACAAATAATGCATCTCAAAGTACCTGAAGCCATCGAATAAATGGACATGGAGGATAGACTAGCTAGATTTCCATTCTTATCTCTTTTTCAGTTTGATAGTTGCTTGTTCATGTGGCGTACGATTCACAAAACAAGATTAACTAATGCATACGCGTGTCGTTAGCAGCGGAATTACTGAAAATCACTAAAAATTTAAAACTTTTTATAAAGAGATCCATAAACTGAAAAACTCATTCATAAAGAACCAAGTAAGTTATTTACATTTCGGTTCATAAATACATCTTTGTATCATCTCTTTCTCGAAAGTCACAAGCATCAACTGCCCTGTTAAGCTATACAAAAGCAGTATAAAAAAATCTTGAGGCATCAAGCCAAAAAACTCAGATCAACATTAAACTATCTACTGACTCCTAGGACCTGAGAGTACAGAGACGACACATAGGACTCTCTACATACATAACATATCAGCCAGTGTATCCACCTGAGGATTCACTGCTGTCCTTGATGTTGTTGCTGCTGTTGCTGACCCACTATAGGGTTTCTGCTTCTTCCTTGACATCTACCTAAAAAGTTGAATCCCACGGGGGTGAGACAATTGAATAATTGTCCCAGCAAGAGATATAACTCTCCGCCAGAAATATTGTTATCGCAGATAATAGAATAACACTAAGCAGAAGAAGTATAAGTATTCAACAACAGTTAAATCATTAACTAAACCATTTAGAGCAGTGTTCTCTATTCAGGTCAATTCAGCTATGTCTGTGTAAAGCAACATGTTATTTATTCAATAAGGAATACAAAGAACATGTATAACATTTATCCATCTAAGACATACTAAGAAATGTATAATCAACCATTGTTTCTCGTATTTCATCCTAAAGCAAATATACTACATGTATGATTACATTTAACAAGCATATTTAAACCCTGAGGAGATGAGGTATACCGCTCATGCTCCAACCGACCATTGAGAAATCGAAATCGGTACCATACATAGGTCAATAGAAGAGCCGGATTCCATGACCTCATCTTCCTCAGCCAGTGTGAGGAACAACATGCAGGACATCTTGTGTCTCTGCCAAATAGCTTTTCAGGGTATACTGGCAACTTCACTATTAGAGTTACAGTGGCATGATGTACTCTCTTCGCAATTGAGGGATTTCATGTTTATCTCACATCGATTCGGTATTAACATCATCATCGGGAGATTAGTGATACATCCATCCTGACATATATATATAATGAAGGATTGAGAGATTTAATGTTTATCTCACATCAATTCCTCCATTAGGGCGTAAGGATATTTACGCCCATAACCCCCACATACTCAAAAGTATGCCCTCCAGGAGTTCCCATAGGAAAACCTATTTCACCATCACCAAACTGCTGACGATGATGGATCTATGGTCAGGGCTCTACATGATATCATTTCACTTGATTATTTAAGTACATTACAATATTCTTTTAGCATCAGACATGTTTTCAAACATAAGGCATTATAACAACTGCTATAAAGAATGAGTACTATTTCCATCAAGATTATTGGGATCTCAGTCCCTTATCAACTCATCATCATGATTCAAGATTATGGGTGTTCAAACCCTTAAGTCATCAAAACACTTTTTACCACTTTAACATGTAACTTAATGCCATCAGGTCATCTGACAGTGTAAACATGATAATTGCAGTACATGCATTTCATATGGCTCTTAAAGCCTATTAATCTCTTTTGTTACCTCTCACTAGGCAACATAGCATATCATTGTTCACAAGGCTCAATAAGTACTTTCGATAAATAAAGCATCATAGCTCACACCTGGCTATGTTGATTATCTTATAAATCCTGCATGATTAGTACATATGAGAATAGTTACATCAATTTCATATCAGCATAATGCAAAACAATTATATCATTACTATTTATGGTTTACACCACTATGCCCTTGCTAGGGTTAGGGTTTCCCTTTTCATTTCAATTAGGGTTAATCATCCCCTTAGCTCAATTAGGACCAATGACTTATCATCTCATTGTCCAAGATTATATTTTCATACTATATAGTATAACCCGGAGTTAGGGTTTCACATATACCTTCACCTTAATTGGAATTTGGATTTACTATTCACATTGCATCACCCTAGATTAGGTTTTACTATTCACATCACATTACATCACCCTAGACTAGGGTTTACTATACATCTCATATCACATCACCCTAGATTAGGGTTTACTATTCACATTGCATCATCCTTGATTAGGGTTTATGCTTAATAACCCACAATTAGGGTTTACTATTCACATTACATAGGGTTGATCATAAAAATACCCTAAATTAGGGTTTCTCATGTCATTTCCCGAAATTAGGATCATTACATCATCATGGATTAGGGTTTCACCTATCATTGCCTTCAATTAGGGTTAAGATTCATTAACCTTCTTAATTAGGGTTTCATGATCTCCCTATCAGAAACTGTACCCTAAATTACACATTCATTCATGTTGAAAGTGTTAGGACTTAACCATTACATGATTATCATTCATGTAGGAAGTCCACTCTCTCTCATCCTTTAAAATATGACATTTACTTCAAACTTGGATAGACTAGGTCAACTCAACTTGAAAGAAGAATTGACACAATGGGTTATGTCATTACTTCCATGATTATTGAAGATTAATTGTTCAAAGGGTACTAATCACCCTATATCATTAAGAGTACCTTTATTATAATCACCCTTGATTTACATCATGTAATTATTCAATTAAACAATTGACCTTTAACCACTTTAAGTATCCATGCGGTTTTGGTTAGTTATCTTCCAAACGGTCTTGGTCACTTAGACCTCAAACGGTCTTGACCAAATTAGACCTCAAACGGTCTTGCTTAATAAACCTCCAAATGGTCTAACATCATTTAGACCACCAAACGGTCTTGGTCACATGGTTTGAAATCGTTTGGTAAAGTTTGACCTTGAAACCGTTTGACAAGGTTGAAGTTGAAACTGTTTGCCAAAGCAACAATTTGAAACTGTTTGCTAAAGTGATAATTGAAATTGTTTGAGTCTCAACTGGTTTGGGATCGTTTGGTCCCAAACGGTCTTGATACCATTTGGACTCAAACGGTCTGGAGACCGTTTGGTCCAAACCTCCTCAAAACTGAATGGACCAAAGATGGTCTCAACCACTCAAATCGATTTAGGGTTCTCAATGTTGATCCCCTCAACAGTTGAATTCATATAATCATTAATCAATTGAACCTATCACCATACTTCAATTGAGCTTAATAGGTCATCCTTCAACCGATTTAACCCTCAATTGATCATCAATTACTGTTTGGATTAATTGGATAAGGGATTGAAATCGATGAACCTTCAATGTTGGTCATTGTAGAACTAATTCCTTTGAAACCATTGGATCACCATCCAAATTGGCATGACCTGACCTCAAATGGTTTTCAGGTCGTTTGGATGACCTCCAAACGGTCTTGAGATCGTTTTCCAATCACATCATAAATATCCATGACATCCAATTAGGGTTTGGATCATTGGATTGATCATCAAATCGATTATTGATTGTATTCCACTCTGGTATCATTGGATCTTCAATTGCTCAACCATACTTAACCCTAGACCTCCAAACGGTCTTGGGTGACCCCCAAACGGTCTTGAGACCGTTTGGGTGATTCCCAAATGGTTTTGAAACTGTTTGGGTCAATCAACCCAAGTTTCCAAATTAATCAATTAAGAAATCAGCACTTACACGATTAGGGTTTGGTGATTGATGGTCCTTCATCTAATGGATCAATTGAAACTAGTCAATTATATTTAATGAGTCATTAACTACCAACATTATCAACAAATCACCAAATGGTCAACCATGATCAATGCCCCCAAAAGGTTTGAAACCATTTCCTTTCAAACGGTTTGATGAAACTATTTCCTCTCAAACGGTTTGAAACTGTTTGCTCCCAAACGGTTTGGGAAACCATTTGAGCAACTTTTTTGAAACCGTTTGGCCTAGTAATTTCTTGGGAAAAGTGTCCAAGATGACGTCATCATAATATTCCTTCGTGCATCCAAGAACTACAACCGTTTTTCATGGAAATTGCAGCAGTGGATCAATTGAGTTCCAAATAAAAGAAAATAATCAACAAATCATAGAGAATTTAATGCAATATCAATGCTTAAGGGTTAAAGTTATAAAACCCGCCTCAAAATCTGATTCCAAGCTCCAATCTCCACGTCTCTAATGGTCAATGAAGTTCTAGCAACTACCCAAGGTATGTTCTTGAGCTTTTAGATGAAGAAGTTGGCTAGGATTGGAAATCGAGTGAAGAAAACAAAGAATCATGCATTGATTTTGAGTTCTCACCATGAATCCAAGGTGGAAGATGATCAAAAGATTACCAACAGGTTAGAGTCGTCCTTCTCCTGCTCCTGAGCTCTCCCATGGTCGGCCAAAGCAAAAGGAGAAAAGAAATCCAAGGAAAAGATCCTTAACTGGGTAGGAAAAAGGATATGTATAAGGGATTTCAAGGAAAGAGAAAAGAAATTATTTTCTTTAAATTCCAAAATTATTTCCACCACTTCCCCCTCAATTCCTTGTCCACGAAGCCACCTTTATTCTCTTGTAAAATATATTCATTATCCAAGGATTAATGGAAAAGGAATTAAGCACCTTAACCAATTTTATACTAATATCTAACTTTTAGTGGATATTACTTTTTATTATGTTAATGTGAGTGGGCTTCCACTCAACCAAGACCGTTTTGTGCCATAACAAGGCACATGTTTGTCTAACACTTTGCTATTTCATCCCTCAAATTTTGGTTGAAGGGCTCCTCAATTAATTTATTTCTTTTTGCATTAAATTAAATTAAAGTTCCATTTATGCTTAAATCTTGATTATTTTAATGTCAAGATTCTCTCTCCTCCAAATTAATTCAAATGAGGCGCCCCTCTCATTTTATTTGATCTACTTGATGACAATAAACATGAGGGACCCTATTGAGGTAGTATTTTGCATATTGAACCCTAGGTTTTGGGTAAATTGCACATTACACCAAAACTAGGTTTTAATACACAAGGATTGCTCTACAAGCTTTATCTTGGTGCCCAAGCTTGTGGAAACCATACCACTTCATCATATTCAATATTATAATGTCTTAACATCATAGGAACATTTTATCATGTACAATTTGCAAATGAACCCCTCAACTTGGGTAATTTGCACTTTAGTTCAAAATTAACAAAACAATGTTTCAACATTATTCAAAAAGGACTGAAATTGAAATATAAGTTCCTCTTGAGCCTTAATTACTTTCCAAGAAATAAAAGCAAGCATCTAATAAACTTTATTAGGAAAAACACCTAGGGTTAGAATATAACCCAGGTTAGGGATGTTACAAATTATCCACCCCTTACAAGGATTTTGTCCCCGAAATCATTAACAAAAACATTAAGAGAAAAGAGTAGGGTATTTCCTACTCATTTCTTCCTCTAGTTCCCTTGTGGATTCTTCAACACCACGATGATTCCATAGGACTTTTACAATACTAATGTCTTTCTTTTTCAACTTCTTGATTCTTCTGTCAAGAATCAACACAGGTCCTTCTACATAAGATATATCATCATTTAGTTCTACCTCCACAGGTTGTAGAACTAACTTAGTGTCAGGATGACACTTCCTCAACATAGATATATGAAACACTGGGTGAAAATTGTGCAACTCAGGTGGTAACTCCAGCTTATAAGCTACCTTTCCAATCCATTCAATGATTGGAGAAGGCCCCATAAATCTAGGAGCTAACTTTCCTTTCCTTCCAAATCTAAGAACTCCTTTCCAGGGTGAGACCTTGAGGTATACTTTGTCTCCAACCTAGAGCTCTAAAGGTCTATGATGCTTATCAGTGTAAGATCTCTGTCTATCCTGTGCAGTCTTTAACTATTGTTGTATTATTTTAATCTTCTTGGTTGTTTGTTGTACAAGATCAGGACCCAAAAGTTGATATTCACCAGTTTCATACCAACATAGGGGAGATCTACAATGTCTACCATACAAAGCTTCTTATGGTGCCATGTCGATACTGTGCTGATAGTTGTTATTATAGGCAAACTCTATCATGCTCAGATGTAGATCCCAACTTCCTGTAAACTGGAGGACACATGCCCTAAGCAAGTCCTCCAAGGTTTGTATAGTCCTTTCAGATTGTCCATCAGTCTGAGGATGAAAGGTTGTACTAAACCTTAACTGTGTGCCTAAAGCTTTATGAAGTTGTTCCCAAAAATGACTCGTAAATTGGGGACCTCTGTCAGAAACAATGGTAACTGGGACCCCATGCAGCCGTACTATCTCATCTACATATAACGGTGCCAGCTTCTCAGCAGAATAGGTTGTTTTGACAGGTAAGAAATGTGTTGTCTTTGTCAACCTATCAACTATCACCCAAATGGAATCATGACCTTTGGCTGTTCTAGGAAAACCAACCACGAAATCCATGGTCACATGATCCGATTTCCACTGTGGTATAGATAAAGGTTGCATTGTTCCTACGGGCTTCTGGTGTTCAACTTTAACATGCTGACACACTAGACACCGCATAACAAATTCAACAACATCCTTTTTCAAACTAGGACACCAATACATATCTTTCAAGTTATGACACATCTTGGTGCTTCCCGGATGCATAACATACATTGAAGAATGAGCTTCTTCTAGGACTAACTTCCTCATGTTATCAACATCATGTACTATCATCCTACCATAATAACAGGCTACCTGATCATCTGAATCATGGAAACATCTCATTTTTCACTACCATACTCTGATCTAATCTGCTGAACTATAGCATCATCTTGCTGTGCTTCCTTAATCTGCTGTCTCAGAGTAGGTTTTATGTGCACCTCAGCTAGCAACCCAGATAACAATGATACCTTAAGCTGTACATTATCTTGCCTTAAAGAGATAAGCATATATCTCTTAGAGCACACTAAGGAGTTCAACTGTGCTCTATCTAGGGATGGTGTTGCTGATTTCCTACTTAAAGCATCAACAGCTATATTGGCCTTCCCTAGATGATAATCAATTGTACAATCGTAATCCTTGATTAATTCCATCCAGCGGCGTTGCCTCATGTTTAGCTCATGCTGAGAAAAGATGTACCTTAGGTTCTTATGGTCTGTGAAAATCGAGAATGTTTCTCCATAGAGATAATGTCTCCAGATTTTCAAAGCATGGACTATAGCAGCTAGCTCTAGATCATGTGTTGGATAATTCTCCTCGTGTTTCTTAAGCTGTCGAGAAGTAAAAGAAATCACTTGTTTATCCTGCATCAACACACATCCTAGTCCATTCTTAGATGCATCGCAGAAAACTATATACCCTTTTCCTTGTTCAGGTAACACCAATACAAGTGCACTAGTTAACCTCTCCTTCAGCAACTGGAATGATTGTTGACACTTGTCATTCCAGGAAAAAGGAACATCTTTTCTTGTTAACTTAGTTAAGGGTAAAGCTATTGAGATAAATTTCTTAATGAACCTTCTATAATAACCTGCCAACCCTAGGAAACTGTGGATCTTCGTCGGTGTCTTCGGTTGTTCCCATTGCAGAATAGATTCTACCTTTTTAGGGTCAACACAAATACCTGAAGCAGATATTATGTGTCCAAGAAAGGAAACCGCTGGTAATCAGAACTCACACTTGCTAAACTTAGCATATAGCTTATCCCTTCTTAACAAAGTGAGAGCCTGACGGAGGTTCTTCTCATGCTGTTGAGCATCTCTACTGTAGATCAAGATGTCATCTATAAACACGACAACACACTGATCAAAAAAAGGTTGGAAGATTCTATTCATGAGTTCCATGATTGCAGCTGGTGCATTGGTTAGTCCAAACGACATAACTGTGAACTCTTAGTGACCATACCTTGTCCTAAAGGCAGACTTAGGTATGTCACCCTCCTTAATACGTAGCTGATGGTATCCCGACCTCAGATCTATCTTAGAAAAGATAGTTGCACCTCGCAACTGATCAAACAGGTCATCAATCCTTGGCAAAGGATATTTATTCTTTATGGTTACTTTATTTAACTGTCTATAGTCGATGCATAAATGCATAGACCCATCTTTATTCTTAACAAAGAGGACCGGAGCACCCCAGGGTGAAGTACTCGGTTGGATAAAGCCTTTCTTAAGCAACTCTTTAAGTTGTTTCTTGAGCTCTACCATCTCAGCATGTGCCATCCTATACGATGTTTGTGCTATGGGTTGCGTGCCCGGGATCAGATTAATCTCAAAATCAATCTCTCAGGGCGGTGGAACACCTGGACGTTCTTTAGGAAATACATCTTCAAATTCCTTGACTATTAGAACTTCAAAAGGATGAGGGATCTCCATGGTGGTATCTACCACATGGGCTAAGAATGCAAAACATCCTTGCCTCATCAGTTTCTCAGCTACCATAGCTGACACAAGACAGGTTGGAAGAATCTTTATGTCTCCTTGAAAGATCCATGTGTCACTATCATCTATGAACACAACTTGCTTGGACTCACAATCCAAGACAACCTTGTACCTTTCTAAGGTATCCATATCAAGGATTATATCAAACCTGTGCATCTCAAGGGGTATAAGATCCACTTGAATGTGATGTTCAAAAAAGTAAAGAGTGCAGGGAGAACATACTTCCTACAACACAACAAATCCCATCAAAGGAGTTTCTAACTTCAAACTTTTTGCCCTATGACCAACTGTCATATTGTAGTCAAGAATCACTCTTCGAGTGATGAAGGAATGCATAGCACCCAGATCAATTAAAACAGATACGATGCAGTATGTAGACATATCAGAGTAAAACAATTTCATCTGACATGTCACAACCCGGGGGTTAATTACTGCATCAAGCGGATTCATCGCATAGAATCTCGCCATTTCCTGTGGTTGACTCGGTGCTCGATTACTGGGTGCTGATGATCTAGCTTGGGACGCTTGTCCACGTCCTCTAACGCCACTTGGAAATTGTCACCTCTGAGGGCCTTGCTGACTCTGCCTCTGGCATTGAGTCACACTTGCTTCTCTGGCTCTACAATCCTTCATCAGATGCCCCATCTTTCCACATATGAAGCAGCTTCTGTTCCCTGGCTATGGTCTGGATGGTCCGGTAACTGATACAGATGCTGAGCAGTGGGCTCCTTCTGGTGGTAAACTTCAACCTCTACCCCTATTTGACGTCCACTACGTCTGGGTATTGAACCTTGGTGGTGGTGTTGGTACAGAGAACCTCAGTTTCTTGAAACTTTTAGATGAGGATCCTTGAAACTGGGGATATACTTTCCTACTCTTAGTCTGTCGCTTCTCAGTCACAGACCTCTCTATCCGTCTAACATACTCCACAAAAGTAGCAAACCTCTCCCTATTCTCCAAAGTAGACACAGGAGTGATAAAGTCGGCGTTCATCCCTTTCTCAAAACACCGAATTCTCTCATCATCATAGTTTCCATATGCGGGCAGAACTGCAAAAGCTCCATGAACATAGCCTCATACTCGCTAATGTTCATTGGTCCTTGCCTTAACCTCTCAAACTGAGAGATCTTATCATCCAGGAACGTCTTAGGAAAGTATCTATTGATGAACTCTAGTCGGAATAATTCCCATTCAATCTCCATACCTGGCCTTTTCCCCTCCTCTATGGTCCACCAGTGACCAACACTCCCCTTAAGAAGGTGCACTGCATGTCTAACCTTCTCAGCTTCTGGGATGTAAAGGATTCTAAAGGCCTTCTCTAGTTCAGTTAGCTACATGTCAGCATCTGCTGGGTCAGCTGTCCCCGCATATTCTGTGGCTCCAACTCAGCAAAGTCGTTCAAACATCTTGTCGGCTCCATGTCCTTCATGATGGGTAGGTGCCTTGGGTGCAGGAACTGACATCCTATCTGTCATGTGAGTCATGGCATCCATAAACTGCCCAAACATGGCTTGGAAGACTGGATTCCCCATGTCGGCTTGATTAAACTAGGGTGGTTGAGGTACGGGCTCCTCCCTATCATGTTCTCCTGCACCTCTTCCTGGTGTAGCAACGTTGCTCTCGGTAGCATGTTCCTTGTGTGATCCAGACATCTTTAGTTTCTTCTTCTCCTCCTATATAGAAGACACTATCAGATGATTGGAAGACACTAGAACAGACTCAACAACCTTAATCCTATGTCTCTGTAGACTCAGCGAACCTAGAGCTCTGATACTACTAAATTGTGGCATACAATTCACAAATACAAGATTAACTAATGCGGAAGCGTGTCGTTAGCAGCAGAATTACTGAAAATCACTAAAAATTTAATCTTTTTTACAAAGAGATCCATAAACTGAAAAACTCATTCATAAAGAACCAAGTAAGTTATTTACATTCTGGTTCATCAGTACATCTTTGTATCATCTCTTTCTCGAAAGTCACAAGCATCAACTGCCCTGTTAAGCTATACAGAGGAAGTATACAAAATCTTGAGGCAAAAAGACAAAAATCTCATATCAACATTAAACTATCTACTGACTCCTAGGGCCTGAGAGTACAGAGACAACACATAGGACTCTCTATATACATAACATGTCAGCCAGTGTATCCACCTGAGGATTCACTGCTGTCCTTGATGTTGTTGCTGCTGTTGCTGACCCACTATAGGGTTTCTGCTTCTTCCTTGACATCTACCTAAAAAGTTGAATCCCACGGGGGTGAGACAATTGAATAATTGTCCCAGCAAGAGATATAACTCTCCGCCAGAAATATTGTTATCGCAGATAATAGAATAACACTAAGCAGAAGAAGTATAAGTATTCAACAACAGTTAAATCATTAACTAAACCATTTAGAGCAGTGTTCTCTATTCAGGTCAATTCAGCTATGTCTGTGTAAAGCAACATGTTATTTATTCAATAAGGAATACAAAGAACATGTATAACATTTATCCATCTAAGACATACTAAGAAATGTATAATCAACCATTGTTTCTCGTATTTCATCCTAAAGCAAATATACTACATGTCTTATTACATTTAACAAGCATATTTAAACCCTGAGGAGATGAGGTATACCGCTCATGCTCCAACCGACCATTGAGAAATCGAAATCGGTACCATACATAGGTCAATAGAAGAGCCGGATTCCATGACCTCATCTTCCTCAGCCAGTGTGAGGAACAACATGCAGGACATCTTGTGTCTCTGCCAAATAGCTTTTCAGGGTATACTGGCAACTTCACTATTAGAGTTACAGTGGCATGATGTACTCTCTTCGCAATTGAGGGATTTCATGTTTATCTCACATCGATTCGGCATTAACATCATCATCGGGAGATTAGTGATACATCCATCCTGACATATATATATAATGAAGGATTGAGAGATTTAATGTTTATCTCACATCAATTCCTCCATTAGGGCGTAAGGATATTTACGCCCATAACCCCCACATACTCAAAAGTATGCCCTCCAGGAGTTCCCATAGGAAAACCTATTTCACCATCACCAAACTGCTGACGATGATGGATCTATGGTCAGGGCTCTACATGATATCATTTCACTTGATTATTTAAGTACATTACAATATTCTTTTAGCATCAGACATGTTTTCAAACATAAGGCATTATAACAACTGCTATAAAGAATGAGTACTATTTCCATCAAGATTATTGGGATCTCAGTCCCTTATCAACTCATCATCATGATTCAAGATTATGGGTGTTCAAACCCTTAAGTCATCAAAACACTTTTTACCACTTTAACATGTAACTTAATGCCATCAGGTCATCTGACAGTGTAAACATGTTAATTGCAGTACAGGCATTTCATATGGCTCTTAAAGCCTATTAATCTCTTTTGTTACCTCTCACTAGGCAACATAGCATATCATTGTTCACAAGGCTCAATAAGTACTTTCGATAAATAAAGCATCATAGCTCATACCTGTATGTGTTCATTGTCTTATAAAGCCTGCATGATTAGTACATATGAGAACAGTTACATTAATTTCATATCAGCACAATGCAAAACAATTATATCATACCTATCCAAGGTTTACACCACTATACCATTGCCAGGGTTAGGGTTTCCCTTTTCATTTCAATTAGGGTTAATCATCCCCTTAGCTCAATTAGGACCAATGACTTATCATCTCATTGTCCAAGATTAGAGTTTCATACTATATAGTATAACCCGGAGTTAGGGTTTCACATATACCTTCACCTTAATTGGAATTTGGGTTTACTATTCACATTGCATCACCCTAGATTAGGGTTTAGTATTCACATCACATCACATCACCCTATATTAGGGTTTATTATACATCTCATATCACATCACCCTAGATTAGGGTTTACTATTCACATTGCATTACCCTTGATTAGGGTTTATGCTCAACAGCCCACAATTAGGGTTTACTATTCACATTACATAGGGTTGATCATCAAAATACCCTAAATTAGGGTTTCTCCTATCATTACCCTAAATTAGGATCATTCCATCATCATGGATTAGGGTTTCACCTATCATTGCCTTCAATTAGGGTTAAGATTCATTAACCTTCTTTATTAGGGTTTCATGATCTCCCTATCAGAAACTGTACCCTAAATTACACATTCATTCATTCTGAAAGTGTTAGGACTTGACCATCACATGATTAGCATTCATGTAGGAAGTCCCCTCTCTTTTTTTTTTGGAGAAGTCAGGCGGTCTTCTTATTCATCTTGCCCACCTCATGCAAGCGAAATTAAAACTGGCATTACAATTATTAGACAACTGCAAGAATTGAAATATGGTAGTACTACTACCATTACATGGAGGTGCTAGTCCAGTGTCCAGCACACAACTAGGGGGGGGGTTATAGTGGGTATAGCCTATGATCTGTTTAGCATGGTACTTAGTAAGAGCGTCATCCTGCTTGTTGTTCTGTCTTTCAGTGTATATGAGCTATGTAGTCTCCCTCTTAATCAACTGAATACCTCGGATGATATTAGCAAAATGAGGATGATTCCAGTACTCATCACAGATCATAATAGAAGCTTGACGGGAGTCAGTTATAATCACAGCATCATGTGCTGCACTTCCCTCAATAATGCTAGCAGCCAACCCGATAGCCATAAGCTCCGCCTCCAGTGGATTCCTTGTCATAACCAGCTGGCCCACACCACTAAGCCAATTTCCATTAGAGTCAGTAATAAAAACTGAAATAGCTCCCTTCCCCTTCTTCCAAGCAGCGTCAGTGTTGAAGCGGATGGTTTCTGGCTTGTGGTTTTCAGAACTGTGTCTTCTTACCTGCTCCTTACTGTTTTCAGCTGTGGTCCAAACTCTATTGTTCATCGTAATCTCTTGATTAATGAGGTTAATAATATGTTGAGGATTATGTTCTTTGCCTTCGAAAATCCATAGATTGCACTACTTCCACATGCTCTAGCATATAATAAAGAACAGTTGTTTATGAGTATCCGGTGCCTTCATATTCATACTCATCCACTGATCTAGGTTCTCTATAGACCAAAACCGATGATTGTAATCAAAATTCAGCAAAGAGTGCCACACGCTCTTCACCTTAGGGCAGTCCTGGAGTGCATGTAGAGTAGTCTCATCCACTGCGTTACATCTGGGACAAGTAGCAATGGACGTCATCTTCCGACGTTTCTTGTTCTGATTAGTAAGAAGAGCTCCATTAGTTGCAATCCACATAAACATCTTTATACGCGCTGCCACCTGTGAATGCCAAATACGGTGCCAATGACCTTGCCTTTTGATTTCAGTCTCTGCTCGTATAGCATGATATGTCGTTTTGGCAGTGTAGCTTCCTCCTTCATTGAGCATCCACACCCTTACGTCTTTAGCTTCTGGATCAATAGGTGGATTTAAGTCATAAATAGCCTTTGTGACGTCTGCTGGAAACCAGTACTCTAAGAAGCTATGATCCCATTGTCCTTCCATATTTACCAAGCTGCTAACTACCAAGTCGTCCAACTCTGTAGGAATAGGATGCAAAGCATGGTTGCTTAACGGGCTGACATTGGGTAACCACTTATCATACCAAACATTAATGGAGCTGCCGCTCACAGGACTCATGTAAGTATTGGCTTCCATAAACGGTTTGGTGAGAACAACGTTTCGAGCCAGATGAGACAGGTTCTGGGCAGGACTTTGCATGTCTTTCAGAATTCTCTTAGTCATGGCCTCACTCCAGATGGTCCCCCTTCTTCTATAGATATCCCAGCTGTTCTTCATAAGGAGTTCTTGATTCCACTCTCTCATAGACTTAATCCCAAGTCCTCCATGGATCTTCCTACTGGTAATACGGCTCCAAGATATGAGGGGAACTCCCCTTTTACTTCTCCCCCCATTCCATATGAATCTTCTTATTTCCCCATCAATCCTATTACATAAATGTAGGGGTAGCTTTGCCGTCTGCATAACATAAGTAGGTATAGCAGTTAAAGTACTTTTAGCCAGGCTAACTCGTCCCGCCATAGATAAACTCTTAGCCATCCAGGAATTGATAGTTTTAGTAACCTTCTCAAGGACTTCATTGTAGGTATCCCTGCTTACCCAATTGTGTATGATAGGTACGCCAAGGTACTTTCCCAGGTATTGAGTTCTCTGAAGGCCACTTCTTCGACATATGATATCAGCTTCCTGTCTCGTAACACTTCTCGAAAAGAAGACTCTAGTTTTCTCCACCGAAATAGCTTGTCCAGACGCCTTTTCAAATAACTTGAAGCACTTCATGATGGTGTTTATGTTGGATTCATTTGCTTTGGCGAAAAGGATGATATCATCCGCAAAACATAAGTGAGCAATTCTCGGACCTCCTCTACCTAGTTGCATGGGAGTCCATTTCTTTTCAGCTACAAGTTGAACAATCAGTTGGCTTAACCTCTCAATGCACAGAACAAAGATGTAAGGACTCAAAGGATCCCCCTGGCGTAATCCTCTGGAAGGCTTAAACTGAGGTGTCGTCTCACCGTTCCAAGCAATATTTGAGCTACCCAACCTGATAGAATTCATGATATAACTTTGTAAGTTGGTAGGAATGTCCGTTCTCTCAATAGTATCCTGGATAAAGCTCCACGTCATTTTATCATAAGCTTTGGTGAGGTCTACTTTGATGGCCATAGTTTTACTTGAAGTCCTCCTTTTCATCGTATGAATGAGCTCCTGTACAACAGTAATGTTATCAGAAATTTTCCTCCCAGGTACAAACGCACTTTGTACCAGACTAACCCATTTGGGGATCCACTGTTTCAGGTGTTCCACCACCACCTTAGAACAGAGTTTAAGAATAGTGTTGTTTAGAGAGATGGGCCTGAATTGACTATGGCAGACTGGCTTCTTGTCCTTTGGAATGAGCACAATGGTTGCATTACAGGGCTTGTCATCAAGTATGGAAGAGTTTAGAGCTTCTTGTATCGTTCTAGTAACAGACTCCTTTACATAGGACCAGTTGGATTGTAAGAAATGTGTGGTTGTTCCGTCTGGACCTGCAGCCTTGAACGGGTTCATGGAGAAGAGGATGTGCTCTACTTCCTCCATATGAACTATCCTCGCAAGATGCTGACTTTGTACATCAAATATAGTTTCAAAGTTGCTTGGGATCTGCCTCATAGCCAGTTGGCTGACGCTGCTAGGAGTAGTGAAAAGCTTTATGTAAAAATCAGTAACCAAGTTAAAAACTTCCTTACTGTCGGTTACCCAGCCTCCGTCTGGATGTTTGATGGCTTCACACCTATTCATTCTTGCACGTTGGTTGACATAAGCATGATAGAACCGTGGATTTGTATCACCATCCTTAAGCCAATCAATGTGACTTTTTGTTTCCAATCCTCTTCCTCCTTCTTCAGCAAGTTATTTAGATCATCCTGCATAGTTAGACACATCTTATCGGTAGTATCATCATACCTGGAAGCCAGATTTTTTTGAAGGGTTTTGATATTATGAAGAAGTCTGTCTTTGTTTGCACATTTAGATTTTCACAGCTCACCGTCCCATGTTCTCAGATGTGGGATAGCAATATCTAAAGCATTCTGGAAGTTCAAATCCTTGCGCCAAACTTTATCGAGACAAGGTTTGAAAGTCGGTTCCTTCTTCCAAGATGCTTTCGTCATGAACCTTCCATGACATGTCACATGCCTAGCCGTGTTGATAAGCAGGGGGCAATGATCAGATTCGACCCTTGGTAGATGTAGCACAGAAACATTGGGAAACTTCATGACGAAAGCACTGTTCTCTAAGCTTCGATCGAGTCTACTTTGTTTCATGCCATGGCGAAACGTAAAGCGACGTCCTGAAAAGCCAATATCAGCTAAACCTGCTTGCATCATTGTAGCAGTGAAAGTGTGTGCTTCCCTGTGATTAAAAGTAAGATATCAAATTCTTTCAGCTAGGGTAATCGTAGTATTGAAATCTCCTGCAACCAACCAAGGTTCTTTATATCGTTCACCTAGCTATGCAATATGCTTCTAGATCAGGCTACAAATCTGGATATGTGGATTTGCATAGATGAAAGTGGCGTAGAAAGATTTGTTAATCCTGCAAGTCACAAACTGGCGATGGGTGTTAACAATTTCAACTGTGCAAGAAGTTGCACTCCAGCATACCCAAATGCCCCCCGAGAAACCACGAGCTTCAGATCTATGAGAATTAGAGAATCCCATCTTTTTAATAGTGTCGACTGCCTTTTCAGCACTGATTCTAGGCTCAAGAATGACAGTAATCAAGGGCCTATGGATAGATATGTACTCTTTAAGGACTCTGCACGTATCAGCTTTACCGATGCCTCTGATATTCCAGCACATGATCTTCATCATATACCAACCAGAATAGAAAGTGAAGATAAAGGGCCACTTACAGGGATGGCTCTTTGTTTTCCTTATTAGCAACAGTCTTCAAGGCCTCCACCACTACTTCACAGTCTTGAGCGCCTCGCTGCCGGGGACTTCTGCGTACCCCTTCAGCATTTGATTTAGATAGGCCCGACCTCTTCATCCTGGTACCACTTCCTTTGAATATTTTTCCAATCTTGATTTTTTGGGGAGCTTTATGCTCCTTGGGAATTCACTGCGCCATAGGTATAGAACTTCTGTCAACTCTCTCCTGTTCAGCAATATCAGCTAACACTTCATCTTCAGCTACTGAAAGGATCTCAACCACTTCATCAATTTTCGAGTTGGCCATGGTGTGATCTTCCTTGTTCTTGTTATTTCTGTCTCTCTCCTGGACTCTACTTTGAGATGCTGGGGCATTGGTTATATCTTTAAGGACCTCTACTTGTTGTGCTACTATTTCTATAGTATTAGTATGTGTCTTCTTTTTCCACACTTTAGCTGATCTAATGCCTCCGTCAATATTTGAGCTAGTTGCATTGTGCGGATGTCCACTCATCTCAATTCCTTCATCGCCATGATCTTCTAGAAGGTCCCCGTACCTGTTAAAACTGGGGTTGGATTTATCCGTTGGTTTTCCAATCGGTTCTTTCCCCTGACGTCGACGCCTGCTGCGTTGAGTCTGCCACGGTGAGTCCTCAGGTTCTGCCAATCTACCGCTGTTTGTCTTGGCTTACTCCACCTTATCATTATCTGCTGTATTCTTGGATCTTATCGATTCACAGATTTGTGATGTGTGTCCCTCCTCCCCGCACTTAGCGCAGGTGTAAGGCAGTCCTTCGTATTCTACCTCATAATCAATGCCATTGATTTGTATATACGGTGCCAGCTGCTTCGTGGTATCAATCTCTATAGCCAATCTAGCAAACTTGCTCCTCGTTCGCTTTATGGTGTGTTTGTCTACTTTTACCAATCGACCCAGTGCCTTTCCTATGCACTCGAACATGGTCTGGACATACATGTGGAAAGGAAGATTGAGAATTTTCATCCAGCAAACTATTTTCCTTGGAAGCTCATTCGACGGGATGAAGGTTGGGTTCTAGTCCCATACTAGCAGGTTGCACCCGAACACCTTCCATGGTCTCCCCATCATGGCCATATCATAGTCACGGCGGCATGATAACTGTATAACGTAATGATTGAGGTCGAGCTCATAGATGTTATACTTACCAACGAGACTCCACATAGCTCGCAGGCGATCTCGCAATGTCATGTAGCCAATCTGGGTGCCCATGGCTTTCGCTACGACAACATATTGCCACGGCCTTATCAGAAACTCCTCCTCCATCGGGTCGACGATGATATCAGGCTTGTCGTCGATGAATGTAAGGCTCACCGCCTCTGGATTCAGATTCTCCTCAAACAGCATGTTCAGGAACATGTCAGGAGGACCTTGTTCGGTGGGATTACTCCCCGATCTCGTGCTATTTGCTGACCAAACGTTACCGACAGTCCGATTCTCCTGTAGCGTAACAGCCTGGTTCTGCCCATGCAGCGGCGGGAAGAGTTCGCTTGCGGCGTTGCACCCTTCCGTCGCACTGGCTCCTTCTCCCCGATCGAGGGTAGGTCTCATCCGCCTATTCGGTTCCTTCAAGGTGTTGCTTGAGATGCCCTTCATGCCACCGAATCGGAACTCAATCCCGACGTGCAGGAGACTGAGTTTCTCTCCGTCCATCTTCTTCGAGTTCCTCACGTCCAGGTCTGTAGAAACCCAAGGGTTAACTGGTTGACCCCTGTCCTCCCCGCCGTCTTGGCTTCTCCGATCAGCGATCCTCTAGTCTCCTGGTGCGGCAACATCTTCCATACTACTGCATGCATCGGCGTGGCCCCCGTGGCCGTCCGCCGGCATCGCTCGTCCCCTAGATCGCCCCCTGCCGCCGCACTCCCTGCGTCCTCTTCCATGCTTATCAATAAAGTGTATTTTAACACATTGAAGTCCCCTCTCTCTCATCCTTTAAAAGATGACATTTACTTCAAACTTGGATAGACTAGGTCAACTCAACTTGAAAGAAGAATTGACTCGATGGGTTATGTCATTGCTTCCATGATTATTAAAGATTAATTGTTCAAAGGGTACTAATCACCCTATCTCATTAAGAGTACCTTTATTATAATCATCCTTGATTTACATCATGTAATTATTCAATTAAACAATTGACCTTTAACAACTTTAAGTATCCATGCAGTTTTGGTTAGTTATCTTCCAAACGGTCTTGGCCACTTAGACCTCAAACGGTCTTGACCAAATCAGACCTCAAACGGTCTTGCTTAATAAACCTCCAAACGGTCTAAGACCATTTAGACCACCAAACGGTCTTGGTCACACGGTTTGAAACTGTTTGGTAAAGTTAGACCTTGAAACCGTTTGACAAGGTTGAAGTTGAAACCGTTTGCCAAAGCAACAATTTGAAACTATTTGATAAAGTGATAGTTGAAACCGTTTGAGTCTCAACCGGTTTGGGATCGTTTGGTCCCAAACGGTCTTGAGACCGTTTGGTCCAAACCTCCTCAAAACCGAATGGACCAAAGATTGTCTCAACCACTCAAATCGATTTAGGGTTCTCAATGTTGATCCCCTCAAAAATTGTATTCATATAATCATTCATCAATTGAACCTATCACCATACTTCAATTGAGATTAATAGGTCATCCTTTAATTTATTTAACCCTCAATTTATCATCAATTAGGGTTTGGGTTAATTGGATAAGGGATTGAAATCGATGAACCTTCAATGTTGGTCATTGTAGAACTAATTACTTTGAAATGATTGGATCACCATCCAAATTGGACATGACCTGAACTCAATCGGTCTTGAGGTCATTTGGATGACCTCCAAATGGTCTTGATACTATTTTCCCATCACATCATCAAAATCCATGACATCCAATTAGGGTTTGGATCATTGGATTGATCATCAAATCGATTATTGATTGTATTCCACTTTGGTATCATTGGATCTTCAATTGCTCAACCATACTTAACACTAGATCTCCAAACGGTCTTGGGTGACCCCCAAACGGTCTTGAGACCGTTTGAGTGATTCCCAAACGATTTTGAAACCGTTTGGGTCAATCAACCCAAGTTTCCAAATTAATCAATTAAGAAATCAGCACTTACCCGATTAGGGTTTGGTGATTGATGGTCCTTCAACTAATGGATTAATTGAAACTAGTCAATTATATTTAATGAGTCATTAACCATCAACATTATCAACAATTCACCAAATGGTCAACCATGGTCAACACCCCCAAAAGGTTTGAAACTGTTTCCTTTCAAACGGTTTGATGAAACTGTTTCCTCTCAAACGGTTTGAAATCGTTTGCTCCCAAACGGTTTGGGAAACCATTTGAGAAACTTTATTGAAACCGTTTGGCCTAGTAATTTCTTGGGAAAAGTGTACAAGATGATTTCATCACCATCTTCCTTCGTGCATCCAATAACTACAGCCGTTTTTCGTGGAAATTGCAGCAATGGATCAATTGAGTTCCAAATAAAAGAAAATAATCAACAAATCATAGAGAATTTAATGCAATATCAATGCTTAAGGGTTAAAGTTATAAAATCTGCCTCAAAATCTGATTTCAAGATCCACGATCCACGGCTCTAATGGTGGATGGAGTTATAGCAACTACCCAAGGTCCGTTCTTGAGCTTTTGGATGAAGAAGTTGGCTAGGATTGGAAATCGAGTGAAGAAAACAAAGAATCATGCATTGATTTTGAGTTCTCACCATGAATCCAAGGTGGAAGATGATCAAAAGCTTACCAAAAGGTTAGAGTCATCCTTCTCCTGCTCCTGAGATCTCCTGTGGTCGGCCAAAGAAAAAAGGAGAAAAGAAATCGAAGGAAAAGATCCTTAAGTGGGTAGGAAAAAGGATATGTATAAGGGATTTCAAGGAAAGAGAAAAGAAATTATTTTCTTTAAATTCCGAAATATTTCCACCAATTCCCCCTCAATTCCTTGTCCACGAAGACAAATTCATTCTCTTGTAAAATCTCTTCATTATCCAAGGATTAATGGAAAAGGAATTAAGCACCTTAACCAATTTTATAGTAATATCCAACTTTTAGTGGATATTACTTTTTATTATGTTAATGTGAGTGGGCTTCCACTCAACCAAGATCTTTTTGTGCCATAAAAAGGCACAAGTTCGTCCAACACTTTGCTTTTTCATCCCTCAACTTTTGGTTGAAGGGCTTCTCAATTAATTTATTTCTTTTTGCATTAAATTAAATTAAAGTTCCATTTATGCTTAAATCTTGATTATTTTGATGTCAGGATTCTCTCTCCTCCAAATTAATTCAAATGAGACGCCCCTCTCATTTTATTTGCTCTACTTGATTCCACGAAACATGAGGTACCCTCTAGAGGTGGTAATTTGCATATTGAACCCTAGGTTTTGGGTAAATTGCACATTACACCAAAACTAGGTTTTAATGCACAAGGATTTCTCTACAAGCTTTATCTTGGTACCCAAGCTTGTAGAAACCATACCACTTCATCATATTCAATCTTATAATGTCTCAACATCATAGGAACATTTTATCATGTATAATTTGCAAATAAACCCCTCAACTTGGTTAATTTGCACTTTAGTCCACAATGAACAAAATAATGTTTCAATATTATTAAAAAAGGACTGAAATTGAAATATAAGTTCCTCTTGAGCCTTAATTACTTTCCAAGAAATAAAAGCAAGCATCTAATAAACTTTATTAGGAAAAACACCTAGGGTTAGAACATAACCCAGGTCAGGGATGTTACAGTTCTACTAGATGATGTATGAGATGTTCTAAATCCTAAGTACTTTATTTTATAGAACGATTCGCTTCTATCAAGAATAACATATGTATGACTTTATTATTATCAATGAATGTTGTTTGTGTGGCTATATAATTATGTTGTGATCAACGATCTGGCTCCTTTTTATGATTTAGTTGGCTTCCACAATCTCTTGTATTTTCCCTTATGACATCTATAAATATGAGTGCACACATATCTGTGAATGTCACTAAGGAAAGCATGTAGAAATTGGGGTCATCACAACATGGATTTTCTGACAATCTAACCCAAGAGAAGACATGAGTTTTCTACATTCATACCATGCTTCTTGAAACTTGTATCCCATAGGCAACACTTTAGATAGAATATCCAGATATCATGACATCGCATTATTGCTTATTTTATTCAAGCATCTGTGTCTAAATAGATGAACAACAAAGGAGATCTTTGAGTAGTTATCACAACCTGGATATAACGGTTCACAAGCATCTTTAAGTTGTTCCTCAAATTTCTTATTATCAAGAACAAGATTTTCATTATCACTACCACCATCATCATGAACAAGAAATGCACTACCATTATTAGGATAGTTTATGTTCATTTCTACTTTCATCATAACATGCATCATTTATCAATCCTTCCATATCGTCAAAAGAGTTAGCCATGTGTAGATTGACCATGTGATCTTATTTTTCAATATGACCATGACATTCCCAATTAGTGTAGGTTGATAGAAATCTAGATCTGATAACATGCCATGTAATTGTCTCCTTATTATGAAAGAATTTGTTCTCACATTTTGAACATGGACACTTGACCTCAGTATGACTCCTAAATGCAAAATCCAAAAATAGGTTAAATCCTTACATGAAAGCCTCTTGGCAACATTTATGTTTAAATTTTCTTCTACTCATCCAACTCCTATCCATGGCTCCCTAAAAAATTATCATTTAATTTTGTTAAATTTTCATCTATGTAGAAGAACCAATTATTGTTAATAAAAATCATGCTTAAATTAGGCTAAATCATGAATGTAAATACTTAACTATTAGCATTATTTAAAAAAAGTAAAACACCTAGAAATACTTGGACACCCTAGGCTCCTCATATGGAACACCTAAGACCTAACCACCTTATCAACTATGCCTTAGTTATCAAGGTGTGCTTAGGCCCCCTACACTCTAGGCAGATCACCATAAACTGGGAGTCTAGCCTAAGTACTATATTTTGTAATTTCCATTCCTCTTCCTTGCAATTAATATTCTTCAAAAATATTATCTATTTTTTATATTAACTTTATTGAAGAGGAAATCGATAGAAAGAAGAACCAAATGGAGAATCTATTTCACCAAGAAAAACCATTGATGTCTAGTTTAGGGGTGATTTAGCCTAAATACTATTCAGATTTAACTTTTTTGGGCATGATTTATTTTATACTTAGATCCGATTAGGTCACATAATGTACTATCATGTTTTAACTAAGCCAAATCATGCATGTATGGACAATTAGGCCTAATTTAGGGAAAACAAATCTAATTTGAGGCTAATAATTTTGATTTGAGGAGTTTAGGTCCGAATTCGTCAAATTAGATTTCATTTGGGTCAATATAGGGAAAGTTTGATGAAGTTAGGTCTAAATTTTAGGTCATATTATATTGATTTCCTTTTTTATTTTAACTTCTAGTGTTGCAGTGGAGGACATAAATATCAAGAACAGTTAGTGTATCTAATTTACCTTAAATCATACTGCCTAAAAATACCTTCTACTCATTTATCAAATCCAAATATCCATATACTACCTATAAATACCTTTTACTTAGATCTAGAAAATAACACTTAGATTAGAATCACATTAGTCAAATGAAGTTCCTAGTCTTGAAGAGGAAGAAGGGACATCCACCGCCAGTCAAATCATGATAAGAATCTAGTGATACCCAATTAAAAAATTTTGAACGATGGTACCTACTAAGACATAGGAATAGGGATGATAATTCTTACTTGACCTTTCAAAGGTGGTGAATCCTTAATACCTAGGACTTGGTTCTCTAGTTTAAGCCATCTATTTAGACATTGAATCTATATGCAGAAAACTCATTATAGACCAAGTGTCAATTACTTAGTGGGTTATCCTTTCTTAGTGGGTTGTCACACCATCTGTAGAAACCATTTCATTGAGCATATAGATCGACCTTCATACTAAAATGTTTCTAGGTTAATTTGAAGTACTGGAAGTAGAATCAAATATAAGTCAAAGCATCACAGGTATTAGACATCATTCAGTGAGTAATAATATGTTAAGTAGATACACCTATTCTATGTGCTACTTTGATGGAGCCAACTTTAAACCAGTCAATTCAGTGGATCTTCACCTTGATAGGTTTTTTTCATCCCTTTGCGTGTGACCACTGCCATGAATTTATGGTATAGGCTATCTAATTTTTGTGATGGAGATTAGGCGAGGAGACATTTATTCCTTGTAATTGGTGGACTAGACTATCATAGTCCTCGAGTACATGTAAATATTCAACACTACAGATGCATGCATGCCAGATCTGCTCAATGGGTAATAGAATTAACCTTGTTAAAGCTTGCTATGAAGCTGCATCCACTTAACAGGTCTTAAAAACAAAGTTGCAGATGATTCCCTATGTTTGTCATGAAGAAATCTCTCTGAGAATGTTGATTAAGGGGAATCCTCATCCCACAAAAAGTAACAAATACCATTCATTGGGATTTAAGGACACTTCTCTGAAGAAGCCTGGGAGCTATGAACAATTAAGTTTCAGCAATTGTGGAAGTCCCTAGTACCTTCTCCATCTTGTAGTGGTCATGCTCATCAAATAAATAGGTGGAAAATTTTAGGAGCAGTCCCTACTTTTTGAAGACAGTTCTCAAGTTTAATTCTCATTTTGAACATCAAAGGACAAGTGCACTTCTCTTTTTCAACAAATTTGTGTTGATATATAAAGAAAAATTATCATAAAAGAGTAGTCCAACTTTTGTCACAGAAGGAAACACTTCTCTTCACATGAAAGCATGATTTTATCCTAGGCCATCAACTACTACTTCAACTAGGTAAGAGATATTATAACTGTATAATATCAGATCTGTGCAAACTTATGTTATCATTGTGGGGACAAGAAGGAAATAAATTTGGGAAGACATCACAACGACTTAAACAAGATAATTAAATATCTTAACATTGTCGTAAGTATATGTTATCCTTAATCAAAGCATAGTAAAGTGATAGGAATTAAAATTAATAGGAATTGGAACTTTATATGGTGGGTAGGCAATAAATTTAAAAGTCAAACAATCCAAAGTTGGAAGTTGGATGAATTTTATTTTTTATTTCAAATTTCATTTGTGCAATTCTTTTGTAGTGGTTGTTGTATCGCAGAAAGGTATAGAAGTATACATTCATATTGACTTATTTGCCATTTGGTTTTTATTAAAGGGTTCTTTAATCATGAGTAAGGATGACTTAGTCTGTACTTAAAACTGATTGGCATGACCTCTTATTATGATTGTGAGGATCACTATATTGACCCAATAAGTTTAGGTTGATAAAAAAAAGTAGAACACCTCGAATACTTGGGTTCCCACTTTGGCGCCTAGGCTCGTAGGATCTTGAATCAGACATATTACACATATTTTTGTTGAAATTATGGATTCAATAATGCAAGCAGCACTATCTTGAGATTTTGCTACACTTGCTTGTCATGTTAGAAAATTTCAATGTTTGATGATCAAAACATATAGCATTCATGAAAATCAAAGCATCTAACTGATGTACAATATACAAAATAGCATGAATTAGGTCAATATTTGGTCAAATTGAACCAGCTTGAGTCATTTTATGGATGAATTATGTTTTACTTGGGCCAGCAAATCAACTCAGATAGGGTAAATTATGTCTGATTTGGGGGAAATCGAATATGATTCAGGAAAAATGTAGAGAAGAGAAATTTAACAATTAAGTATGTTGATAACTAATGTTTGTATCATGAGAGTGTCCTCTCATATAAAATTTCTCAAAATGCATTTATGAGGAGCTATGACTCCTGTCGTGTTCACTACCACCATCAACTAGGTTAATAGAGGGTATATTAGGGAAATTAAGGTCTAATTAGGTATGTTATGCAAATTAAGGCCTTAAAGAATTAAGAAAAGGTTAATAATAGACTAAATTCGTATTCTAGTTATACAACAACAACATCATACTACATATCATCATATCAAAATGTTAGAACAACTCTTAGGTCAAAAAAATTGACTAGACTGGGTTGTTCATTCCTTGATAATTAATGAAGGATCAAAAAATTAGACCTTCATTCTAGGTCAAATTTATAATAAGGGAAAGAAGGAATAGACAATCATTTAATATTTACAAATAATCAAAGAAAATGGCAAGTTTCAGCAAAATGTAGAAATGAATAATTTAAGAAAGATATGAAGAACACAACAAGTTGTAGACTTACCGACTTCTTGGGATTTCTAGAGATATTGAAACGCATGTTGAAACTGCTTTTATATGCATACGCATGAGCACCATTAATGAAATGCAATTTGTATAGATACATTCAGATTATCAACAACATGGGTTTGGGTAACTTAGTTTAGAATAAAACTAGTCAAATGAAGTTTCTATTCTTGAAGAGGAAGAAGGGACATCCACCACCAAGAGAGGTAATATTCATCTACCTTCCTTGTTCCTAATAAAGCTTACCACCAATTTTCTCTTCATCCTCTAATGTAATGGTCTAAGAAAGAGTTCATCAAAATTAAGGCCACCAGGGCTACTTCGGACATCTTATGCATGATTTAGCCTAAACACTATATTGACACAATAAGTGTAGCTATATAAAAACACACCTAGAAGTACTTGGGTTCCCACCTTGAACCGAGGCTCCTAGGCTTCGGTCAAGACGCCTCTAATGTGTTATCTTTCCCGTAAGGTAGCTTCAGTGCCCGTCTAAGGACACTTAAAATATTACCCTAGTAGGGAAGAATGGTGGACAAGCAATGGGATAATAGAACCCAATAACTAATTCATACTAGGTAGCTTTCTACCCTAAAGTAGACATAGGGAGTAGTGGTATTCAAAACCATCGAGAAACAAAATCATACCTACGCTTAAATAATATTACCAAAGTAGCCTTAAATAGACCAAAATTAGACCTATGCCAGTCTGTTCAAGACAATTCAGGACTAGTTAGACCCAGCAATACATTGATTAGAAAATAAATAATTAGGAGTCTCGCCTAGTCAGGTCAAATAGGTATAATTAGACATCTATTTGAACATATAGTACTACTTGACCAAAATCAGTTGATCCAAAACTTATATGTAACCATGTGGAAATGGAGCTGTGAGGTAAGGTGATTAATGTTATTTCATGTCAAGTCAATGTTGTCACCTATGGGACTCTGGTGAATGGCCTTTACAGGGAAGGCATAGTAATAGTGGATTTACTGGATGACATGAAGAATATATACATTTGGGGGGAAATAGGTCTGATTTGGGGTGTTTAAGCCCGCCTAGATCCCCCTTCACTCTGGGGTGTCAGGACAATTAGGCTGGAATATCCTTAGGAAGACTCTTAATATGTTCATCTACTGGTCGGAATGAAGTGATCCTCTCCCACTAGAATTATTTCTAACACCTACTCCCAATGAAAGACGCTCTACATGGATGTTTTCTCATGTAAGCACTCTATCATATGATCCATGTGCATCCAGTTCGAAGAGATCGAGAGAGGAAAGGAAACAATCATGCATGCACAAGAAGAGTAGTTGAAGATCAAGGGCTTACCTGGGTGATGAATTTCCAAAGGCCAAAGGCAATAGTGGTTATGACAACTGCCAATCCCCTATGGAGCTACCCCAGGATGTCTGTCGCTGCTGATCCTTTTTGGAGCTTTCTTGATGTCTGATGTATGTCGTTGTTGACCCCCCTTGGAACACGCCTAGGTTCTGATGTCAGTCACTATCAGTGTACTTGTTTGGGTTAGCTGTTGTGATTTAGAACCTCAATTGGAAAGGAATGATAAAGGGAGACTGAAGCTAATCGAGGATTTGGCACAAAGGCAAACTGATCATCGGTATCTGGAGCCCGAGGCACCATGGATTCAACGAGCAAGGTGACTCCTTGATTTCATGCTCTGCTTGAGTTAAGGCCCTTTTTTCCAAACTCTGATTGTGAGGAGGAAATCAAAACTGAGGGAGGAATTATAGGGATTTGGCAGCGAGCTCTTATCACATAAAGGAAAATCGAATTGAGGGATATGAAGCAAGCTCTAGGAGTGGGAGTTTGGTTTGGATAAATGTCTCGCTGATTAGTCATGGCCTTGCATGTGATTTAGCGAGTGTTTAATGAAGCAGTAGGATTAAGTGGAAGAAAAGGTGGTTATACATGAGATGATAATGGTGAGGGTGCTATAATATTTTGTTTTATTGGAGGGATAAATTCCATCTATATTTGGGAGGTGTCAGGGCCCATATTATGACAAATGCCCTCTCACAAAAAGTCCCTAAAGATACATCTGGGAGGTGTCAGGGTCCATATCATAACAAGTGTCCTCTCATAGCAAGTTTTTAAAAATGCATTTCATAGGTTCTAGATCCCATATTGTGATACTGTCATCTCACAACAAGTCCCTGGAAATACATTTGGGAGGTGCCACATCCCATATCATGACAAATGTCCTCTCCTAGCAACTCCCTAAAAATTATCTTCTGAATGAGCCATGTCCCGTATCATGATAGTGTCCTCTCACAAAAAGTCCTAACAAATGCATTAGGGAGGACGGAGGGCCCATATCATGAAATATGCCATCTTACAACAAGTCCTTAAGAATCGATTTGGGACGAGCCGTGACCCATATCATGAGTTGTCCTTTCATAATAAGTATGTGCAAATGCATTAGGGAGGAACTAGGTTCCATATCTTGAAAGTATGCTCTCACAACATGTCCCTTAAAATACATTTTGGGTGGAGTTGGGGTCCATATCATGACATTGTTCTCTCACAAAAAGTCCTAAAAAAATGCATTTGGGAGGTGCAGGTCCCATATAATCATAGTGTCATTTCACAACAAGTCCATAAAAATACATTTATGAGGATGTAGGGTACATGTGATCACAATGTCATGACACTCTCCTCTTATGGCAAGTCCATGAAAATGCATCTGGGAGGTGGTAGGGCTCATATCATGATAGTGTCCTCTCACATCAAGTTCCTAAAAATGCATTTAGGAGGTTCTAGGGCCCATATCATGACAAGTGTCCTCTCATAGAAAGTCCCTAGAAATGCATTTGGAGGTTCCATGTCCCATTTAGTGATAGTTTCCTCTCACATGAAATTCCTAAAAATGCATTTTATGGGGTGCGAGTGCTCCTATCATGAAAAATGTCATATCACATCAAGACACTAAACTGCATTTGGGAGGAGCCATCACCTATATCATGGTAGTGTCCTCTCACGAGAAGTCCCTACAAATGCATTAAGGAGGATATTGGGCCCATATAATGGTAGTCTCCTCTTACATCAAGACCTCAAAAATGCATTTGGGTGGAGTTTGGGGCTATAACATGACATTACCTTCTCACACTAAGTTCTTGAAAATACATTTGGGAGGTTCTAGGGCACATATAATGACAATGTAATTTCTCAACAAGTCCTAAAAATGTATTTGGGAGGATCCAGGTCCCATATCATGTTTGTTTCATATCATTTCAAGTTCTTGGAAACGCATTAGGTAGGATATAGGGGCCATTTCTTGACATTGTCTCCACAACAAGTATGTGAAAATACATTTGGGAGGAGTTGGGGACCATATAATGACCACCTAGAAACTTTTTTAATGTCCCCAAAAATCCATTTGGAAAGAGTAGTGGCCCATTTCCTGAAAATTTTCTATTTGAACAAGTTATTGAAATGCATTTGGTGAGGAATCATGCCCCATATCATCAAGTGTCCTCGCACAACAAGTCCTTGAAAATGCATTTGTGAGGAACTTGTCCCAAATCATGAGAATTTCCTCTCAAAGAAAGTTCCTTGAAATGCATAAGCAAGGAGCGTGGACCCAAATAATGACAATGTTCTCTCACATCAAGTCCGCAAAAAAGATTCTGGGAGGAAATAGGGCTTATATCCTGACAATACCCTCACAGAAAGTCCCTAATTATGCTTTGACAGGAAATGTGCATAAATATTTATTCCTCTTAGAATTTTCATAAAGGATACATGTACAATTTTTTTGGGATGATCTTATCATAGTCGGTTGGTTTCTTGCTATACTCACCGCCCATTTGTAGTAGTTACTTCTAGGGGTGGGTGATCTATGCAATTTATCACTAAGTAGCAAAGTGTCTCGCAAGACAAAGGTCCTTTAGCCTTAGTACGATCACAAAAAAGACATGTTTGATATTTTTAATGATCATCATGTGACAATTGCTTGTGGTACTTCCAACAATTGTAGAATTTCTTGCAGAACTTGCAAAACTCAATTTGCACAATTGTGACAACTGACACACACACACACACACACACACACACACACACACACACACACACACATATATATATATATATATATATATATATATATATATATATATATATATATATATATATATATATATATATATATATATATATGCATATCCATATAAGATAAGAAGGAGAAGAAGATGAGGTTGATGATGATGATGATGATAAAACAACCAAAATTTTAATTCTATTACTCACTTGTATGGATTACATCACTCTCTTGTTGGGCTAGAAACACTAGCTTGTGGTTCTTGCAACATTCGATTGTGATGCTTGTAACACTTGTTTGTGGGCTAGCAATACTTGCTAACTGGTCTTGCAACACTCTCTAGTTGGGCTTGTAGCTCTTGATTGTTGGGATTATAACTTCCACATGTGGTGCTTGCAATATGTGACTACTTGACATCGAATCAAGCCAAATCGCCACCAGTAATAATTGCAGAATAATCATAAGCAGTGAATTAACAAAAATCAATAAAAATTAAAACCATTTTGCAAAGAGATCCATTTCCAAGAAACTCTCTTACAGAAAGAACCAAAACCTTATATACATCATTGATCACATTGTACATACATTGTAGCATATCATATCGAGGATAACATATAACAGTTTCTTTACCAAAACCTATACATAAGAAATATAAAACCTCGAGGCAATCAAGCTAAAATCTCAAATCATTCATAAAACCTTCAAGTTCTAACTCCAAGTACCTGAGAGTATAGAGACGACACATAGGAATTCTATCTACAAGACATGATAGATAGTACACTCAACCAGAGCTATTACTATTATCCCTACTGTTGTTGTCCTTACTCTGTAGTACGGTCTCTACCTCCTCATGCATGCCCACCTAAAAATTATGGATCCCATGGGGTGAGACAATTGTCCCAGTGAGACATATAACTCTCCACCAACAATATTATTATCACAGGTAAATAGTGTAAAATTGAGTAGATGTTCTTTTATATTAATAAGCAAGATTAGTCACTATTATAAGTAGAACAGAGCAATCTCATCTCTTAAAATAATGTAGTTATCTATGATAAAGTAATAAATCATCTATTCACTTTATAAGGAATATGAAGAATATGTATAACATCTATCCATTTAATATATAAAAGAAGTGTAAATTAACCAATGTCTTCTATATTTGATCCTTAAGCAAATATTCTGCAAGGTTGATTACATATTTACAATCACACTTATTCCCAAAGGAGATGAGATATACCGCTCATGCTCCAACCGACCATGGCTACGTAAAGCATCAGTACCATACAAGGTCAATGGAAGAGTCGACTGCCAAGACCTCACCTATCTCAGTTAGTGCGAGACTACTGGCAGGACATCTTGTGTCAACTGTAATTATCTTACCAGGGTATACTGGTATCTTCACCATGGAGTTACAATCATAGCATGCAGTCTCTTCGGGAAGACTGCTAAGTGTTTCTGAATTATTTTTCATCAGGAAGACACTGAGCTTTCTTGCTTTATTTGGGGAGTCCATTGAGCAACCCCGGTATAAAGAACATTACATATTCAACAATATGTATACCGAGTCAAACTCATTTCACCATTTAGAAAATCCTAACACCGGATGGATCTATGGTCTGGGAAACTACATGATAAGATTCCACTTGATTAATTAAGTGTATTACAGTATCTTTTAGCATCAAACAAGTTGTAAGAAAGAATTATATCAGATGCTACAAATAAAGATGTAAAACATTTATCAAGTACTATCCATGATATTTTGAACACATATAACACTTAGGATCTCAATCTCTTACCACATTACTGGGATTTCTCATCCCTAACATTATCATCATCATGATTAGTAGATATGGGTATTCAAACCCTTAGCTCATTACTGAATACTGTTACCACTTATTAGGTAACCATTACCTCTAGGTCACCAGACCAAGGTATACATTATACTTATTGGACAAATATTTCACATAGCTCACAAGCCTATTTAATCTGTATCATATAAAACATCATAGCTCATACCTAGCTATAGTCATCATTTGGTGATGCATATTGGGCATGAGGTGTATCCTCATCACCATATTGTGTTTAAGGTGTATCCCCCATTACCATATCGTGCACCCATATCAGGTTGCCAAACATTTAGGGTTTGTCATCTCAAGTTAAAGGTACTTAGCTCCGTATCGTGTATGAGGTGAGTGCTTGACCTCATATCGTGTACAAGGTGTATACTTGATACCATATCATGCACAAGGTGTGCACTCAATCATCATATCATGCATAAGGTATATGCTTCATCATGGTATCATGCTAGTGGTATATTCACCTCACCATATCGGGTAAGCATATTGGGTTAGACCATTATGCTCATACCTTTTCATACCTTCAAGGGGATCAATCCTATCATGTGTTGAGTGATAGGCTAGAGAACTGGTTGAATCCTTCACAACCAACCCATTATACAAAATGATAGGGGTGTGGGGTTCCATGGTATTTTGGGTTTCATATCATCATCTAGGGTTTCAACACCATATCGGGTTAGGGTGTATAATTGACACCATGTTGTGCATAAGGTGTGCATGCTTGACCTCATATCATGCACAATTTGTGTGCTAGACACCATATCGTGTACAAGGTGTATGGATGTGTCACTCATATTGTCCATTAGGTATAAACTCATCACTATATTGAGTTACCCATCATCTAGGATTTGTCATACCTGGCTTAGAGGTGATTCAACCCGATATCAGGTTGGACCATGATGATGTCATCATTATCAACCTCTGGACTCTTGTTCTTACTATTCTAATTCCTGGACAACAGTCCTAAATAACTTTTGGAACTTATAAGATCATCAATTAATCAAGAGAAATTGAAATTGAAAGTAGATCAACAAGTTCAACAGAACTGAACGCAAATAATAGCATAATTGGGTTCAAGTTATATAACCAATCTCAAGAACAACTTCAAAGCTCCAAGATCCAAAGCTTCACATTCCCATGGTTGAAGATGATCTTCAAAACTCCTCTATAGGCAAATAATCACCATGGATAATATTTGGTGAAGAAGAAAAGAAAGGAAGATCTCAACCCTCCATCCATGCTTTAATCCAAGGTTGAAGATGATCATGGTCTCACCTTAGGGTTAAGACTTGAGATCCTTATTGCTCCTTAAATCCATGCACGATACCTCATCACTCATGCATGATATCCCCTCACTCATGGCCGATATTCCTTCACTTGTGGCTGATATCACTTCACTATGGCCGATATCACCTTGCTATTGCCGATTTCACTTTGCTATGGCCGATATCACTTTGATATGGATAATACCATCTTGCTATGACTGATACCAAGGCTCTATGAATGATACCCTTCACCTATGCATGATACCAAGACACTATGAATGATATCTAAAAGCAAAAGGGTGGTAAATTTTGAAAATTTTCACTAATAGACAAAAGGAATGGTATATATAGTTGAATCTCATGAAAAAGAGTGTATATGAGGTGTCAACATGTTATAGTCCCATTTTTACTTACTATGAAATGAAACTGTAATTATCCTTTTAATGATAAATGGAATCAACAATTGCTTTATTTGTTTGAATTGAATGGATTTCGTTTACAATAGCCTTGTTTGGTTGCTTCTTGGGCTTTATTGGCTATTGGGCCCAATAACAAGAAAAAGATAAAGAAATTCAAACAATAAATGAATAAATAAGAAAAGGATAAACGATAAGGAAAAAGGCTAGGGAATATCATTCAAGAGGGGATTTCGTGCCTTTAGGGATCCTTGAGGTCCAAGGAGTCTAAGATGCCAAGATAATGGCATAAGAAAGAGGAGATATCCATTTAATTGGGTTTATTTAAAGGATAACTTGACTATGAAGGAAATTCCCTTTTCTGTTAGAATTTGGGTCTCAATTTTAGTATAAAAGTAGATAATGTCAATCTGGAGTTTCCCTTAGAATTTGGTTGAAAAAGGATAAAGGGATAATGAGTTATTATCTTTTTAAGTTATCCTAAAGTAGAAAGGAATCATGTCACGATTTAATTTGGATTAGATTCGATTCTTTGACATGCGCTCATGACCGTTGGATCAACGATCCATGGCTTGGATTAAGTCCCGCTCTCATGAGGAATGGGACACAGAGTCCCTATTGTGTGGACTTTTGATCTGATATTCCTCATATTTAAAGCAACCTACGAGGATGTGGAGGAGTCCATCTCCTTCAGGAGATTGTTACGGCTCTGCCTAACCCAAATTTCTAGGGGTTTCATCGCGATCAGGAAAAGTCCCCAATTCATTGGGAACCTGTGATGAAACCTATATATAGGGTAGAGAAGATGGTCGCACTAGAAACCCTACAAACCCTACCCTCACGGCCATAGGACTATGGTGATCATGCCTGTGCGTTCAATTTGATCAACCAACCTGTTCTTCCCCCTCGTCTAGCTACCACTGTTGCCAGAGAAGCCAAAGATTGTTAGCGGTGAAGGACTAGTACGGAGGAGGAATTAGAGGAACCCTCGAGTTTGGTAGAGCTAGGTGGAGCTCTCAATTTGGTTGGTTTGCTCGCAAACACATGGAAGCCCGAAGTCAACCTCAGAGTTGACCTCGGCTCGCGGCAAGCATCTCATGCGATGTTGAAGATGACGCACCAACAAATTACCAATCTGCCTTGTTGTGTCTTCAATACAGGTAAGGGAACCAATGCCTTTTTGTTTCTTTTTAATCATGGGTGAGGCCCGCGATTGAGGTTCTTTGGATCTCGTGTGGTCCAGCGGACCACGGATCGAACGACCAGTATTTTCTAGAAATAATGGATAATCTAAGAAAATACCTTTCTTTACAAAAATTATAGAAATTTCTAGGAATCTCCTAATTGCAAAAGTATATTAAGTTGATGAAAAGTGCATTAAACTTAGGTTAGAAACCCTAATTATGAATAAAGATTAAATCTATGATTAATGGGTTAATATGAGTGATAATAACCTGTTGGATGTTAATAAAATATTTGAATCTGATCTTGATGAGAAATTGCATGTTTTAGGGTTTTAAACCAAGAACCCATGTTAATGCATGTAGAAACCCTAATTTTGGGTAAAGAATGAGATTGATATGTTTAATTCAAAATATTTGGAAATATGTTGATAATTGTTGATCCTAAGCCTGTTAGGAGAGATAGGACAACATAATTAGGGTTTATAAGTAGGTTTACTTATCTAGGGTTTGTAGTGACAAAAGTGATAACGAAACCCTAATAGCAAGTGAAACCCTGAAAGAAATTAGAAACCCTAGGAAGCAAGTTAGATTGAATAGATCTTGATAACATGAGTAGTGAAGGAAATCGTATTGTTATTTCAGGATCCTTATTGTGTGAATTACTTGCCTGCCTAGATTTCGTACTTGCTTGGAATATTACTATCTTGATTCAACTAAATATGTATGTGGTTATTTATGAATAATCGATCTACTTTCACAAAGTTTTCTAAAACATATGATCAATTGGATGCAACCTAAACTTTTGAGTGTTTATTTATTTAATCCTATAAAGTCACTATGATTATCACAATTAAGTATATATACGTATTCACGTACCTACATGCCACCCTAATGTAAGTTGCAAGACCAAGCCCAGAGGGAAGGTCTAAATTGGTAAATCCCCAGAGGGAAGACCATTGGGCACCATGAGAGGTGACCCGAGGCATCAAGCTCAGGATGGAGAAGGTGGCCTTATGTCCCCTGCATGGAAAAAACCCTAAGAGTTTAGGAAAAAAGCGATTGAGAATGTTACATTGAAAATGTAATTTGGATTGTTAATAACTTATTTGTGATAATTAGGTTGTTCAAAACTATTTGTGGAAATTTTGATTGTCCCCCACATGCCGATATAGAAATATACTGATCGACATTTTGATTGTCGACATTTTAGGTACAATCATTGAAAAGGAAAAATAGTAAATTGAAACATTGTGAAGGTACGAATAATTAGTTCAAGGAGGATTGGATAGATAGACTCCATCTATGGATAGAAGTCTGGAAATCTGAAACTTTTACAAGGTATGTAACAGATTTATTTTATTCCAACTTTCCAGTTTGTAATAGTAGGATTTTTTTTTCCGGAAAAGCGTGGGACTCCTTTTTATAGATTTTTGTAAAGTATATACAGGAAAGGGTTTGACTCAAGGTAAGTCGAAACCAGAAAATAAAAAAGAAAAGCTAGAAGAAAGACTATACAATTAGAGTATATCCTTTCTAATCCTCTTCCAGTTCCTATCTGCACATAAGCTCACATCAAGAAAAATCCTCTCATTCCTTTCACTCCAAAGACAGTGTAAGATAGCCAAAATAGCAATCTTGTGCTTCCTTTCCCCTGCAAGAAGTACATCAACTAGGGATCCAGGAACTTGATTAATATAACTGTCACCAGCAGCCAAATTCTACATCTCAATGCCATAAGCACACTCAAACAAGAATATGACTGAGATCTTCAACATCATTCTTACATAACACACATCTCGAAGGCATATGCAAACCCATCCTCTTCATATGATCTCCTGTCAGTAAACCATCAAGAAAACACCTCCATCCATGGACAATGTGTCTTATAGCTCCTTTAGTACTCCATAACCATTCAGACCAGGAGGGTACAAGATTTCTCATCCTAATGACATTCCATACCTCCTTGAATTTATGTATCTCTTTTCCTTTCAGCAAGTTACAATCATCCTTCCCATGAGCAGGAGAAAACATCTCCTTAATGACCTGCAAAATAGAATTTACATGTCTCGAATTTGATTTGATCCAATCACCATCACAAAATAGTTTGTTAAAAGTAATGTATTTCCCCATACCAAGCTTCATAAAAGCCTTACTCTCTATCACATCCTCCAAAAACCGACCCTCCATCCAAGGGTCTCTCCACACCTTAATAGAAAATCCATTCCCCACAGAAAAAGAAATATCATCAATAATATCTTTTCTGAGGTAAAGGATTTGTTTCCAAAGCCATGAAGTAGAGGGAGGTACCTTACACCTCCATATAGATCCCCTTTTAAGTATCTTCCATGCACCCATCGAACCCATAGAGAGTCTTTTTTAGTAGCTACATTCCAAAGATTAAGCACAAGACAGGCACGAGTGATGTCTCTGGACCTCCTGATACCAATACCACCTTCCTTCTTTGGTAGACAAACTTGCTTCCAAGAAACCAAATGAGTCTTCTTTTCAAGCACAACACCTCCCCACAAGAAATCCCTACATAACTTATCAATTTCATCATTCATAGATATAGAAAGAGGAAAGGAAGCAGTCCAATATCTTTGAAATGAGGATAAGGTAGAATTTATCAATTCAATTCTTCCTGCAAAAGACAAGTGTCTTGATTTTCATCCTTCAAGCCTCGCCTTCATCTTGTCAAGAATAGGAGAACACAAGCTTTTGGTTAAACTTCCAACAAAAAGAGGCAAGCCCAGATACTTGATAGGGAGGTTTTCTCTCTTAATATTAAGAGTATCTTCCACCATATTTATACCATTCCTCTCATTAGAAAAAAAAGATGACTTGATATCACTTATGTTCAACCCTAAAATCTTACTAAAATTAGTCAACACACTCTTCAACTCAATCAAAGAATCACCTTTCACTTCAGCAAACATAATCAGATCATACACAAACATAACATGAGAAACTTCCACACCTGCACCAACTCTCAAAGGAATCAAACTTCTTTTAGCAACAGAATTAGCAATCATAGTGGATAGCCCTTCCATAGCTATCACAAAGAGATATGGGGCAAGTGGGTCACCCTACCTAATCCCATTAGAACGATAAAGATTAGTTGAGGGACTTCCATTAATCAAGATCTAAAAACTAGTGGTGCTCAAAATTTCAGAAATCCATTTCATCCAACATTCAGGAAAACCCATATTAAGCATCACCTTTCGAAGATAAAACCAGTTAATGGAGTCATAGGCTTTCATTAGGTCATCTTTAACACAAACCTTAGCTACCTTACTCTTCATCATCATGTTCAAGCAGTCATTTACCAGCATGGTAGAATCTGAGATAGATCTACCTTTAATGAAAGCACATTGAGATTTACTAATACTATCAGGAAAGACCATCTGCAACCTATTATCAAGCACCTTTGAGATAATTTTATAAACTGAATTGCAGAGAGATATCGGCATCCAATCCTTCACATCCACAACATTCTTGTTTTTAGGAATCAAAGTAATAAAGGTTCTATTTACCTCCTTCAACAAACACCCACTTCTGAAGAAGTTTTGAACAACTTTGGCTACATCATCTCCTACAATCTCCTAAGAAACTTTGAAGAAAGTGTAGTTAAAACCATCTGGACCAGGAGATCTCTCCCCATCACTCTTCATGACAATGTTCTCATTCTCCTCCCTAGAAACCACAACACACATGGCATTTATGTGACATTCAGAGAGTTTCGGAAGGACCCATTCTTCATTCCATTCAATCTCAGAGCTACAACCTACATTAAACAGATTATCAAAATAATTCACGAAGGTATCATGAATAACCTGCTCATCAGTATGGAACACCCCATTAATATTTACACTTCTTATAGCATTCCTCATTCTTCTAGTTTGAATAGATGAGTAGAAAAACTTAGATTTCTTGTCTCCTAATCTGAGCCAATTAACTCTAGATTTATGCTTAAGATATGACTCTTCAGCATGATTGGCCTCCAAAGCTTCCTTTCTTCTAACTTTAGCTTCCTCTCCAAACTTAACATCAAAAGGATTAGCATCAAACTTATGTTGAGCAAAGATGGCTTCCTGTTCTTTGAACCTCCTCTCTTCAGTAAAGTCTCCTACTACCTCCTTATTCCACTTAGCCAGCTGAAATCTGACATTATCGAGATTTCTACAAACTTGGTACATAGGATTGCCAATAACATTAATCTCCCATGCATCCTTCACCACCTGATGAAAGTCTTCCTTCATGCACCAGACATTGACAAAACGGAAAGGTACCTTCTTCTTCTTAGACTTACTTTTAAGATGGATAAGAATGACCCTGTGAACACTATGAATACTAGCACATGTTTCTCCTCTAAAATCTGGAAAGAAATCAAGAAGTTCTAGATTGTAGAAGACTCTATCAATCTTAGACATCACCAATTTATCTCCTTGTTTCCTATTATCCCAGGTGAATCTTGAGCCTCTCAAATCCAATTCCACCAAAGAAGTAGACAGAATACGATCATTAAAATCAGCCATAACTTGAGCACTAGGTTCACAGACACCATACCTTTCCTTCGAGCACCTTATAACATTAAAGTCACCATAGAGAAGCCAAGGCATCATGGTCCCATGACTCGGATCCTTCAAAGAATCCCAGAGAGAGCATCTATTTCTGAAGTTGTTATGTCCATAGATAGCAGTAAGTAAGAAATCACCAGTAGGGGAATTAACTCTAGCTTGAATAATCTGATCAGTTTCATAGATCTTCACCACATCAATATCATCATTAGTTTTAGCAATGATAACATGCCCTAAATAATGACTATCCTGATTCGAAATCCAATTGTTACAGCCAAACATCCTATTCAAACTTTATTAACCTTCTTCCTCCTCAGTTTAGACTCCAATATAAAAGCAATAGAACACCCACAACTCCTGATCATCTCCTGGAGTGCAGACTGACGACTAGAGTAATTCAGTCCTCTCACATTCTAGGAGGATATAGAAAGAGAACTATCCATTTCCATTTACTATGACTGGAAGCCTGCCAGTCCCAGTAACAACTCGTCGAACACTTGCATTAACTCCAGTATTAGAACCGCCAGCCTGAGAAGCTGCATTCCTTTCTCCCTCATCAACAAACAAATTCTAAAAGGCATTAGGGGAAATATTCACTCCCGATCGGTATGCCACCTCCATAGACTTAGCCAGGCCTCCAGGAGGTTATTTAGTCTTTCATCTATTTCTCTGATTAATAGGAATAAACCCATCCTCCTTTTCAACACTACTAATAGGGGTGATGTGCACCTCCGTTGACACAACATTCACCTCCCTAACTACCTCTTCACATCTTTAAACAACAACTTCCACACTACCTTCAAGCTCCACAGAAGGAGGAGGAACATCAGAAGAATCTTCAAAATGTTCTGGTTCAGCTTGACCTTCTTCTTCAGGTTTATCCATGGCTTTCTTTGGATCCCACACCATCTTCTTTTCTTTCTCTACTTGACTTTCACACCTTGCATCTTCATACCCAAACATACCACACAATCTACACCTGCAAGGATACCACTCATAGTGTACATTCAGTTTGTCTTCTATTCCATCGTCAGAGACCAATGGAACAATAGCAGGGAAGTCCGAGGAGGCCGGCATGAGGAGCAACATCCTAGCAAACTCCAGTCGTTAAACTCCAAAGTAGCTTTATCAGCCTTGATCAGAGTTCCCAAATAAGAGCCTACCATCCCGAATATTTCTTCATCCTAGAGCTCCAGAGGTAGACCGAACAGTCTGACCCAAACTGGCACCTCCATTAACTTCAGTTTCTCCAAGGATGACCCTCTCATCCACTTCTGCAGTATCAATGGTTTTCCTGCTATAAACCACGGACCCTTATCAATAGTTGTCTCCATATCCTCTGCTTCAGAGAAATTGATAATGAAGTATCCATTTCCTCTTGAAATTATCTCGATAGACCCCTTTTCCTTCTACAGGTTTCAGAGATGATCTTGCAGAGAAGGCCAATGTGGCTTCAGATCTACTATGTACCCAGCCGCCGTCAACCTCCATTTTCTAGCATTCTTCTTTTCTATTGATATAGAGTATACAATAGCCCCTTCTTTCAGAGTTACCTCCTTTGACTTCAAAGCACCTGCATCCTGACACACCTCCGTTTCATGGAACATATCCGACCATTTCCGAGGTTCTTTCTCTACACCAACCACATTAGGCCTCTTCCTTGTATCTGGCCTGCGAGGGATACCAGATGGAGGTGGACGTCCCCCACCTCGAAACCCTACGCCGCGACCCTTCCTTCTGTCGCCCTCTCTGTCACCAGAGCCTCTAGGCATTTTTCCCTTAGTGGTTCTCTCTCATCACTATTCCTCCCTCGGGGTTTTTCTCTTTACTTTGTAGTTGTGGTATTGTATCTTCTAATAGTAGAATTAGATAATTTTTATTGATTAAATGTCAAACCACTGATCCGGAAATATTGGGATAACGTATCTGACCTTCTGGTCTCCCTTAATCGGGGGCTACCAGTAGGCGGGGTCGTTACGTTTGGTATTAGAGCTGTGGTTTCTCATTTAACCCTTAGTAATTATTAAATTTTACAAACTCTGTAGAACCGAGAGGGCTATTGGAGGATTTTCCAAAAGACAGAGGTGTCTAGAAAAGGATCACGGTCTAGGGGCTGGAAATATTTTCCTCTGCCCCGCTAGTCTATCACGAGGACACCCAGATGCAGTGTGACTACATGGCCAATGTCTGCGGTTCTGACTCGAAACAAGATACCATTTAGGAATCTCTCACCTATTTTGTCCCTTCTCAACCGTAATTCAATTAAGGATTTTAGGATTTAGAGCTTTTACTCTCTCTTCCCCACCCTCTTTAGGTCAAGGTGAGTATGACAAGGATTAAGGAATCCTCAACCAAATTGATAAAAGATACATAAACAAGATGTCATCGGCATAAGTATAATTAGTTTAAACATAAACTAAAGTTTGATTGTATGCTTATTTAGATGGATCACGTGAAGCCTGTAGCTATCCCAAGGCTACCGAGAACCCTACAAAGGGTTGGCCTCCCTGCAAGAAGAGGGGATCTTCTGAGAAGAGGAAGAGGGACCTGGGTGATAGGTCCTCAAAGAAGAGGAACAAACCTAAGGGAGCCTCAATAGAAGGCCCCGATCCTAATCCAGTACCTTTCGACAGCCCCGAGATGGACCAGGAAGTGGAATACACATCTGAGGATGAGGTTAAGTTTGAGGAGAACCAAACGGGTGCTCTAGGACAGGAAATGGTGGTCCACACTCTTGATGCCCTATGGATGGAACAACAAAAGAAGCTAACTGAGGTCATCAGTGCTCTCGCCCTCAGGGATATAGCCAGAGATGAAAATGGTGAGTCGCTTTTCGTTTATCCCCGACTCTGAGTCACGATTCTAGACTTTGTCAAGCTGAACATCAAGAGATTTTGGGGAGAGGATAAGACTGAAGTGGTCAACAAGGTGGATGCTTGGCTACTGGAAGTCAAGAATGGTTTCTACATGTTGGAGGTACAACTGAACAAGAAGGTTCTTTTTGCTACTCATATCTTGGAAGTAGTAGCCAAGATCTGGTGGGAAAACCACATCATGGGATGAGATCTAAGTGAAGAACTGATGGCATGGAATGACTTCAGGACTATCTTCACCGCCAGATTCATCCCCATCTCAACTAAGAAGGAGAAGGAAAGAGAGTTCACCAACATGACCCAGGGTAACTTATCCGTTGCGGACTTTGGCTGTAATTTTTGCATCTTGGAGCATTTTGTACACATGATGGATGAGGAAAGAAGAGTGGACCATTTTGTGGAGCATCATCACCCTACAATCAAGCCTCATGTGATGGAGGGTAAACGAGTAACTTTCTCTGAAGCCTATAACACTGCCTTAGACATGGAAAGGGCAGTGATGCCTGCTCAAAACCTACCCAAAGGATATTTGGGTTTCACTGAAGGTACTCAAGGATAGAAGAATGATTACAAGAAAAAACATGGATGTAACCACAACAAGGGAAACCATGGACACAAAGGAAAGCCACATGGTGAGAGTCGCTTTTAGAAGTGTTGTACCCGTGGACAAACACATCCTGGGAAGTGCCGCTTCGAGAAGAGGGTGTGCTACCACTACTACAGAAATGGCTTATAAAGTCGGTTTTCAAGGTGTCGGTTGTATACAAAAACCGACACATAAACCCTACTGTGTCGGTTTTTAACATACACTGACATCCAATATGTGAAGGTCGACCAGACACGGGTACCGCTTTCAATAAGTGTCGGTTATTTAATAAACAACTGACACTTAAAATCAACCGCCAAAACCAAAATTCCAGCGAAAAAATTACCTTCAAAATTGGACATATGTCGTCGGTTTTTTAATAAATAACCGACAACTAAAGGGTATGCGCGAGACAGGAATAGTTGTCGGTTGTCTTTTATTTATAAATCGATGAATATTAAGTAGTATAGTTGTCAGTTTTTGGCAAAGAGCCGACACTGTTGGTTTAGTTGTCGGTTTTGTTAAATACCCGACACATATTGTCAACTTAATAGCCCCGTGAACAGAACTTTTCCCCATTGTCTCTGTTTCATTGTCGTGCGCTAGGGTCTGGCGATTTCCCCCGATTGCTCCCGCCGTCATTGTCAGTTGGCTCCCCACGCCGCCGTTCGTCTCCTTGCACGTCGCTCGCCGCCGTCGCCGTCGCCGTCGCCGTCATCACCGTCGTCGCCGTCGCCGCCGGTTGCTGGTCTCCTCGACGCCCTCATCGCCGCTCTGCCGAGCCATCGCCGGTTGCTGGTCCTCCTCTCCTCATCGTCGTCACCTCCAGTTGCTCTCCTCTGCTCCGGCGCTGTCAGCTTCACCTTGTTGCCCTCAAGGTACGCCGGCTTCTTCCTTCTTCCTCATCCCCTAGCTTAATACTGCCTGTCTAATAGACTCAACTCAAGTTTTTCTATCTTTACATTTGCATTATTCATTGTCATTGTTCTTTGAAATGTCAATGAAACTATAATGGTTATCCAATGTTAAAGTTGAATACCTTGTTGTAGGCTACACAACAGATGAAACTATAGTAGCGTTTTCGTGTATATGTGTTTGATATTCTTATATCACTAGAAAGAAAGACAACCATTTTCATTACTAGTAGATGAATAAATACATTAAATACAAATCAATTGGTAAATTAATATAAATCAGTAGATGATTACATAATTCCTAAATCAGCACATAAATAAATACAAATAGTAGATGAATAAAATACAATAAATACAGTAATAGAGTTAAATCAGTAGATGATTAAATGATATCAAAATTAGTACATAAATAAACACAAATCAATAGATAACTAAATAAAAACAGTAATAAATAAAAACAAATAAGTAGATGAATAAATACATAAGTGGAAAAGTAAATATGAGTCAGTTGATAAATAAAGTTACATCAGTAGATTCTTACATAATTTCAGAAGCAGTATAAATAAATTCAAATGAGTAAATACCTAAATAAAAAACAGTAGATGAATAAATACAAATCAGTTGATTAACTAATATAAAATTATAAATCAGTGATGATTAATCAATTCTCAAATCAGTACATAAATGAATACAAATAGTAGATGAATAAATATAATATAATCAAATCAGTTGATAATTAAAGTTAAACAGTTGATAACTAAAGTTAAATTAGTAGATGATTAAATAGTATCAAAATCAATACATAAATAAACACAAATCAGTTGATAACTAAAGTCTAACAGTTGATAATTAACTAAAGTTAAATCAGTAGATGATTAAATAATATCAAAATCAATACATAAATAAACACATGTGACATGCTTGGAATGTAAATGATGCACTTTTCCCTAAATTGCCAATCATGCTTTTAAAGACATCAATAATCACCTAACTTGAAGAACTAGGATTTTAGGTATAAGAATGACAACACATTATTTTTTGGCCTAGAAACCCGTCCAAGATTTACTCATTGGATAGTCCCCGGTTTGGGACTGTTTTTGAACACCTAATCTCACTTAGGATGTAAGTGTATAATGTGTATTGGGTTTTCAAGAAAATTTCGGCAGCATTTTCCCGTTTGTTCTCTAAGTACATATGTACTTGGAGAACAACGGGGAAATGCTGCCGAAATTTTCTTGAAAATCCAATACACATTATACACTTACTAGTGAGATTAGGTGTTCAAGAATGGATAGGTGGTACACATTTATTATATATAATGATGACATCACATGTATTTGTTAACCCTAGACCCTAATCTTGTCCTAATATATACTTGTTTTCAATTATTTTACAATGTGAACTTTACAATTTGAATGTGAATTTGCAGATGTCTGACCATTCTCCTGATGACCGTGCTGGTGATTACGTTGAGGGTGAGGACATCAATGCGCCGCCTCACAATGTAAGTTTTAAAAAAATATCATATATTTATATCTATATGTCCATTTATAGTTATATCTTGTAAATGTGTTTATTTTGTCAAATTTTAGGTTGATGATACACAGGTACCACCTGGAGCACTTGATGCACTTGATCAACATCACCAAAAAGTTGACAAGAGAAGGGGCATCACGATGATGAAGAAGTTAATTGCGCAAAAGGGCAATGGACCCAAACTTGTTGTAGATTTTGATAATACAGGAAATGCATGTGGTGTGAATCGTAATTCATTTGTTTCATATCTTGGGTTTGTCACTCGTAGCCATTGTGGTTGTCGCTTAGATTCTTGGCATAACGTTCCTAAGGAGAAGAAAGACACAATATGGAGGGATTTATGTGTGAGTTGTTATTAATTTGCAATTCTATTTTGTAGATTACTAAATTTTTGGATACTAGTTAATAGCAATTCTATTTTGCAGAGCATATTTGAATTAGATGAAAAGTTGCATCGCAAATGCATGATGCAACACTGTGGGAGAGTTCTAAGGAACTATAGGACAAATCTCACAGGAGAATACATCAAAGAAGCTGACAGGAGGAAGAAGACATCCACTGAATAGTGGAACTTCCTGGACAAAGAAGAATGGGAGGCGTTCGTCGCTTCAAGACAAACTGATGAATTCAAGGTATTATGCGTCAGTCTCAATCTCATTATTAATATTCACCTATTCAAGATTAACATTTATTGTTACTAACCAAATCATTAATGTGCATACTAACTAGGCCCTCAGTGATGCACAAAGATCAAGGCGTGCGATGAATGTGCACGACCACACAATGGGTCCAAGAGGATATGCAGGCGTTCGCCAAAGACTACAGTCTGAGGCTGCTATTCAGTCTGTTGCTGCTCGGTCTACTCCTACTCAGGATTCATCTACCATAGGTACCACACCTCTGCCTCGCCATGATATCTGGATAGCTGGGAGGCAAAATAAGAAGGGAGAAATAATGAAGGCCGCAACTGCTGAGGTGGCTGAAAAAATGGTAAAATACAACTCTTACAACAATTATTCGAATATTAATTATTTGTGTTGTTTACTTAATTACAAATTTTTTTTTGGTGATTAGCGGGAGCTGCACGAGCTAAGGAAACAAGGCAAGTTCATCCCTGAGGGAACAAGGGATGAATTGACAGTTGCTCTGGGTAACCTAGAGCATCCTGGACGTGTTAGGGCTGCAGGCGTAGGTGTGGGCATCAAATCTTTTTTTGGGCCATCTCAGCGCAAACATGTCCAACAAGTGGGACTTTCACAAGAAGAGGTAACATATTCTTTCTTGATAATGTTATTGTAAAAGAGAATCCAATAATCAGAAGCTAACATTTCTTTTATCCATGTATAGGTCGATAAGATATTTGAGAGGAGACTCAAAGAAGCAATGGAAACCTGGCAGTCATCTCAGATTGCACCTCAGCAGACAGTACCTATAGCTCGTACTGCAGGCTCTACTACTGTAGAGGTTGGGAGTAATCATGTAGACCCACCTATCACATACGATGTAAGTATTTTTATGATATGTATATGTAGTCGTTTCAAAAAAAAGATGATATGTATATATGTATATAACATTCTTTATACAAAAATTTGTAGGGGTTGAAGCGATGCCGTCTAAAAAATAATGAATATGTCGTTGCAGAGGCATCGGCTTATCCATCCCTACCCGGGGATCAGTTTCACGGGTCTCCATTACCAGCCGGTTGGCTTCGTGTGAGCCCGGTACATGTATTGCAAGGATGTGCGGATCTTCCATTGACATATGCCCACCCAGATTGTGAGACGCTTGGTGAGGCAGAAGGCGGAGTGATATTGTGGCGAAAAGCGGATGTCCTCTTTACTGAAATTGTATGATAAATTTACATTATGTTAAATTGTTAGTGTGTGTATATGATGTCAGTTGATCTAAAATTATATATATATATATATACAGGTTAAAAAGAAGATACCCACAACATCTAGGCATCCACTTCCACCTCCTTCATTACCTAGTTGGGTTCCACAGGACCTAGCTGTCCTGTTAGGTCCTAACTGTAGGGGTATGGCAATATGGTTAGGCGAACATGATATAAACTTCCCTATAAATATTTCTTCCGATTCAGATTCTACAGGCCAGTGATATGAAACCAAACTATTTATACAAGATATTTTGGAGTTGTTTGGAGATGAATGGCTAAATACATCTATGATAGAGCTATGGATAAGGTGAGATCTTCTTTCTACATCTGTATACCTTGTGTATGATCTGGTTTCTTATTTATTAATGCATGTGTAATTAATATATATTTTGCAGCTACTTAGACAAGATATGTGCAGATTTTGGATTCGAACATGTAGGGTTTTTGATTCCATCTTTGATTAGTCTAGTAGCTAAAGACTCTACGTCAGTTCAACAATATTGCTGTGAGGCTTTTACAAATTTTGCAGTAAATAAGAAGACGTTGATAATGGCTCCATTCAATGTAAAGTAAGTTTACTTTGCTTATTATAATTTGGACTTAAGAAAATTAAATTTTTATTGTGGATTTTGAGTTATTAATTTTTAACTTTTTTACCTCTAGTGGTAAGCATTGGGAGTTACTGGTTATTCTCCCCGAAACGTTCACTGTCTATTATCTAGATCCTAAGGGGAGTAAATTGAATACAAGATTTGGACATATAATGAAAATGGCATTATTTCGGTGAGAAATATTTCATTTTCATATCCGTTAACATATGTTATTACAATACTACTTAATTGCAATGTTCTGTGTTACATTAACATGTAGGGGTTTTGATGAGTACAAAAGGGCTGGAGGAAAGGTCCCCACGAAAATGAACCAGCCAATAGTTTGGAAGAATGTGAAAGTAAGTTCCCGATTGCAATCTATATATATATATTATTTATGTGAACAATGCTGAATTAGTTGTATTTTTTAATATTTTGTATGTCTGAATTTATAGTGTGCTACACAAGACAACGGATGGGCATGTGGATTCTATGTCATGCGATATATGCACATGATTATCAAACATGCCGTACTTGATATCGAGTGTATTGCTACGGTATTATATAGTCTCATTAGATAATATGATCAAAATATATCAATCTTATTTATAGCTCATTAATTATATATACATCATTCTCTTTACCGGTGTTTCAAACTGACCCCAGTACAGGAGAGGATTTAAAAGATGTACATGCTCCCTATACGACGGAAGAATTAAATGAAGTAAGAGAAGAATGGGAAACAGCCATACAAATAGTGGGGATCTTAAAATATAATTGGGATGCTGATAGCGAATAATGACTAAAGAATGATATTTTGTAAATGAATTTCTGAATTATAATATATGTGTGAATGTTTCTACATGTGTGGATGTTTCTACATGTGTGTGAGTGAAAATGAATGAAAGTGTTGGTTGCTATATGAATGTTTCTACATGTGTGAATGTGAATGAATGGAACTACAGATTGCTATCTACATGAATGTTTCTAAATGTGTGAAAATAAAATGGAACTGCAGGTTGCATTGCTAAATGCATGTGTGAATATATATATTTTTGTTGTTAATTTGCAGGTTTGTGGCCTGTTGTAGGCTGATATCAATGGATGTCGTAAAACCTGCAGTTCAGTTAACTGAACTGCAGGTTTCTCATCCTGCGACCAGCCACAGCAGGTCTGCAGACTGACAAAAAAAAAACCAAAACAATAGGCGTCGGTTATTTGTCAAAAACCGATACACAATGATGTAGTGTCGGTTTTTTAGATATGACCGACGCCTATTTCCTGTGGCGCGAACATATATGGTGTCGGTTTCTTACTACAAACCGACACTGATAGTGCCCAAGCTGGCGCCAATAACAGGCGTCGGTAATTGTAAACAACTGACACATAAAGTTACAGTGTCGGTTTTGTACATATAACCGACACCTATTGTTTTGGCGCGAAGACATATTTCGTCGGTTTTTGGCTTATAACCGACACTGATAGTGCCCAAGATGGCGCCCTTTCTGTGGCGCGAAGGGTTTGGGCGTCGGTTTCTTAACTAACAACCGACGCCTATAGTCCCCTGATGGTGCATTTTCGGTCGCGCGCGAAGAGTTTGGGTATCGGTTCTGGAACCGACGCGTAATGGGTGACCTTTTAGTGTCACCCATATAGGCGTCGCTCAGAAACCGACACTAAAGGCCTTAAATAACCGACACTAAAGGTAGGTTATGTAGTAGTGTACCATTGTCAGCAAGAGGGATACTTTATCACCAACTAGCCTCTGCCTGATCCGAGAGGTCTAGTGGTAGCTCAACCAGTGGCAGAAGCACCCCCAGTAGGAGGAGGAGTACTATCTGGAGGTCCATCTATTGGAGAGAGAAGGCAAGCCAAAGTATTAGCTATCGACAATGATAAAGCCCAGGTGAATGGTAATAGATTAATTGAGGGTAATAACCCTTAAAGTTTTCCTTTTATCTTAGTTTGATCATGTAATAGAAATCTGATACAGTATTAAACTATGTAGGCATGCTTGAAGTCATGGGATAAAATGTAAAATCTTTTTTTGATTCTCGTTCTACTAATACTTTTATTTTGAGAAATCTGGCAACTATGCTTTCTTTGAACATCAAGGATCTAGGCTATGTTTTGGATGTCACAACCCTGAATGGTCGAATATACACATCTCTTTTTAAAACCCCTGTCTTGGCAGTTAAATACCTGAGTCACGAGCTTTCCGCTGACTTCATCCTCCTCAATATGAATGATTTTGATGTAATCATTGGTATGGATTGGCTTTATACCTATAGAGCACATATCTACTGTAGAGAAAAGAAGATCCTCATCAGGAAACTTGGTCATCCACACTCTACTATTTGAGGAAGGAGAGATGCGACTACCAGTCTTTATGTGTCAACTTTGAAGGCTAAGCAGATGATATCCAAAGGCTACCGAGCATACCTAGTAGTCACTGAACCTGAGGCCAAGGTATGACCCTTAGAGGAGATAGAGGTTGTTTGGGAGAATGCAGACATGTTTCTAAATGATCCACCAAAGATTCCCCCTAAGAGAGAGAGGTATATTTCTCCATTGAGTTAGCTCCCGGGACTAGCCCTATATCTAAGGCACTCTATAGAATGGCCCCAGCTGAGTTGCTTGAGTTGAAAAGTCAGTTACAAGAGTTGTTAGATAAAGGTTTTATCCAACCTAGTACATCACCATGGGGAGCACCCATCCTTTTTGTGAAGAAGAAGGATGGATCACTCCGGATGTGTATTGATTACCAGATGATCAACCAAGCGACCATTTAGAACAAGTACCCTTTACCCAGGATAGATGACCTTTTTGACCAGCTCAAATCGGCCCGTGTCTTTTCCAAGATTGATTTGAGGTCTGGGTACCACCAGGTATGAGTCAAGAGTGAGGATATACCTAAGACGGCTTTTCAAACCAGATATGACCATTATTAGTTTGTGGTCATGCCGTTTGGGTTGTCCAATGCACCTAGTGTCTTTATGAACCTTATGAACAATGTGTTCCAACCTTTCCTTGAATCCTTTATGTTCATGTTCATAGATGACATATTGGTGTAGTCTGATGACCTAGTCTGATATTGTGACCATCTGGGTAGAGTTCTTGATATCCTGAGAAAGTAGAAGTTCTATGAAAAGTTCTCAAAATGTGAGTTTTGGATCTAGACCGAGTCAAGTTTCTTGGGCACATCATATCAGGAGGAACGATCGTCGCAGATCCAGCTAAAGTGTCAGCAGTTTGAGACTGGCCTGCATCAAAGAACCCCTCAGAGATTTGCATCTTCTTGGGGTTGGCCAGATACTATCAATGCTTCATCAATGATTTCTCTAAGATCACCTTGTCACTTACCATGTTGACTTGGAAGGATGTAAAGTCCATCTGGTCTGAGATATTCGAGGCTCATTTTCAGGAGCTAAAGGAGAAGATGACCATAGCCCCAGTGTTGACCCTACCTTCTGGCAATGAGGTTTTGTGATATTCACCAACACTTCAAAGATGGGACTTGGCTGTGACTTGGAACAGAATTGGCATGTGGTTGCATATGCCTCCCGACAACTCAATCCCAATGAGGTGAACTATCCAACGCATGACTTAGAGCTAGATGCTATCATCCATGCATTAAAGATATGGCAACATTACATGTACGGCTCTACCTTCAAGATCCTCATCGACCATAAGAGCCTAAAGTACCTCCTGACACAGAAATACCTAAACCTACGACAATGACGATGGATGGAGTACATGAAGGATTATGACTTCACCATCGCCTACTATCCTGGAAAGGTGAACATCGTAGCTGAGGCACTGAGTTGGAAATAGCTCAGGTGTTTAGCTATTTTGTCCAATTAGTGGAAGAGCTTAGAGGATCTGGTGGAGTGGACTCCATGACCATTAGAGGAAAGAGTTCGATTGGCTAATATTTAGATTCAGTCAGAGTTGTTAAGCAAGATAGTGACGACACAATTGACCATTTCAGAACTCAACAGAATGAAGGGCTTGTTGAAGAAGCCACAGACTCATCTCTCGGTGGGAATAGATGGAGAGATCAGATTCAAGAACTGTATTTGGGTTCTTGAAGATTCACTGTTGATGGAACATATCTTGTAAGAGGCTCATGGCTCAAAGTATAAGGTACACTCATGCACTACAAAGATGTTTAAGGACTTGCATATGTATTTTTGGTGGACAGGAATGAAGAGAGACATTATGACATATGTGGCCAGCTGTCTTATGTGCCAGATGGTGAAGGATGAACACCAAGTAATCGGTGGACTTTTACAGTCGATAGAGATTCTAGAGTGGAAATGGGAGCAGATCACCATGGATTTCATGGTGGGTCTACCCCCAGACTAAGAGAGGTCATGATGTAATATGGGTTGTGGTAGATCGCCTTACTAAGTCAGCACACTTCCTTGCCCTGAAGTCCACTGCCAAGGTGTCAGATCTAGTTGAGCTGTATATCAGGTTGATAGTACATTTGCATGGAGTACCTGATTCCATCATCTCTGATAGAGACCTGAAGTTCACTTCCAAGTTGTGGAGGCAGGTACAGGAGGAACTTGGTATAATGTTAAAGTTTAGTACCGCTTATCATCGTGAAACGGAAGATCAGTCAGAGAGGATGATCCAAAAATTAGAAGATCTATTGAGAGCTTGTGTGCTCGATTGGGGTGGATCATGGGAGCAGTACTTACCTTTAGTAGAGTTCTCCTGCAAAAACACCTACCAATCCAGTATCGGGATGCCTCTATATGAAGCTCTTTATGGGAGACCATGTCGGTCACTGCTTCACTGGGATGATGTCGGTGAGAGGACCTTGTTGAGGTCACATGAACTTCAAGTGTATGTAGATAAAGTGTCTTTGATCAGGAAAAGGCTGAAGAGAGATTAGGATTGACATAAGTCGTATGCAGATGCAAAGTGGACTGACATGCAGTTCACTGTGGGAGAGCATGTATTCTTGAAAATCTGACTGCTCCGAGCTATAGCCAAGAATAGAGGAAAGTTAAGTCCCCGATATGTGGGTCTGTTTGAGGTGTTAAAATGGATTGGTGAAGCTACATACCATTTGGTGTTACCACCTCAGCATAGTATGATGCATGATGTGTTTCACGCATCCAATCTGAAGTGATAAGTGCAAGATCCGAGCCATGTGCTGAGCATTGAGCCTATTGAGCTTCAAGGGAAGCTGACATATCCTGAGTCACCTTTGCAGATTCTAAATACCAAGGTGAAAGAACTCAGATGTAAGAATATAGAGATGGTAAAGGTTCTTTGGAAGCACCATGGAGAGGATGAGGCCACATGGGAGCTGAAGACAAACATGGAAAAAGCATATCCTGACTTGTTTGTTTGATTGTTAAATTTTGAGGGCATTCCTATAAGGAGGGGAGGATGTTATAACCCCATTTTTCCTAGCTATGGAATGAAATTGTAATTCTCCTTTTAATGATAAATGGAATCAATAATTGTTTTATTTGTTTGAATTGAATGGATTTCATTTACAATAGCCTTGTTTGGTTGCTTCGTGGGCTTTATTGGTTATTGGGCCCAATAACAAGGAAAAGATAAAGAAATTAAAATAATAAATGAATAAATAAGAAAAGGAGAAAAGATACGTAAAAAGGCTAGGGAATATCCTCCTAGAGGGGATTTTGTGCCTTTAGGGTTCCTTGAGGTCCAAGGAGTCCAAGATGCCAAGATAATGGCATAAGAAAGAGGAAATATCATTTAAATTAGCTTTATTTAATGGATAACTTGACTATGTAGGAAATACCCTTTTCCTTTGGAATTTGGGTCTCAATTTTGGTATACAAGTAGATAATGTCGATCTAGAGTTTCCCTCAAAATTTGGTTGAAAAAGGATAAAGGAATAATGAGTAATGATTTTTTTTGAAGTTATCCTAAAGTAGAAAGGAAATCATGTCACGATTTAATTTGGATTAAATTTGATTCTTTGACATGCACTCATGACTGTTGGATCAGCAATCCACGGCTTGGGTTAAGTCCCACTCTCACGAGGATTGGGACACAGAGTCCCTTTTATGTGGACTTTTGATATGAGATTCCTCATATTTGAAGCAACCTGTGAGGATGTGGAGGATTCCATCTCCTTCAGGAGATTGTTTCGGCTCTACCTAACCCAAATTTCTAGTCGTTTTATCGCGGTCTGGAAAAGTCCCCAATTCATTGGGAACCTATGATGAACCCCATACATAGGGTAGAGTGTATGGCCACACTAGAAACCCCACAAACATTGCCCTCACATCCAGAGCACTGCGGTGATCGTGCCTGTGCGTTCAATTTGATCAACCAACCTGTTCTTCCCCTTCATCTAACTACCGCCGTCACTAGATAAGCCGATGAATGTTAGCGGTGAAGGAATAGTGCGAAGGAGGAATTGAAGGCACCCTCAAGTTCGAGAGAGCCAGGTGGAACTCTCAGTTCTGTTGGTTTGCTCGTAGATGCATGGAATCCCAAAGTCAACCTCAGAGTTGACCTCGGATTGCGGCAAGCATCTCACGCGAGGTTGAAGACGATGCTCTGGAAAATTATCAATATGTCCTCCCATGTCTTTAGTATAGGTAAGGGCACTCATGTCTTTTTGTTTCTTTTTAATTGTGGGGGAGGCGTGTGATTGAGGTTCGTCAGATCTCACGTGGTCCAGTGGACCACGGATCGAACGACCAGTGATTTTTTTGGAAATAATGGATAATCCAAGAAAATACTTTTCTTTACAAAAATCATAGAAATTGCTAAGAAGCTCCGATGGATAAACTTAATATATGAAAATTAATCAAAAAATATGAGGAACCTGATAAAAATAGTTTTAGAACCTGATAAAAATAGTTTTAGAACATGATTTTGTTCCTAATTGCAAAAGTATATTAAGTTGATGAAAAGTGCGTTAAACTTACTCTAATTGTGAATAAAGATTGAATCTATGATGTTTAATAGGTTAATTTGAGTATTGATAACCTGTTGGATGTCAATTAAAGATTCAAATCTGATCTATATTAGAAATTTCATGTTTTATGGTTTTAAACCAAAAATCCATGTTAATGCATGTAGAAACCCTAATTTAGGGTAAAGAATGAGATTGATATGTTTAATTCAAAATATTTGGAAATATGCTGATAATTGTTGATCCTAAGCCTGTTAGGAGAGACAGGACAAGATAATTAGGGTTTATGAGTGTTTTACTTATTTACAGTTTGTAGTGATAAAAGTGATAACGAAACCCTACTAGCAAGTGAAACCCTCAAAGAAAGTAGAAACCCTAGGAAGCAAGTTAGATGGAATAGATCTTGATAACATGAGTAGTGAAGGAAATTGTATGGTAATTTCAGGATCCTTGTTGTGTAAATTGCTTGCCTTCCAGGGTTTCATACTTGCTTGGAATATTACTATCTTGATTTGGCTGAACATGTATGTGGTTATTTATGAATAATCGATCTAGTTTCAAGAAGTTTTCTCGAACGTTTGATCGATTGGATGAAACCTAAACTATTGAGTGTTTATTTATGCAACCCTATAAAGTCACTATTATTATCACAATTAAGTATATGTGTATTCTCGTACCTACATGCCACCCTGATGTAAGTTGCAAGACCAAGCCCCAGAGGGAAGGTCTGAATTGGTCAAGCCCCGGAGGGAAGACTATTGGGCACCATGAGAGGTGACTCTAGGTATCAAGCTTAGGATGGAGAAGGTGGCCTTATGTCCCTTGCAAGGATAAAATCCTAAGAGAGGGTAATCCATGGTTTAGGGCAAAAGCGGTTGAGAATGTCACATTGAAAATGTAATTTGGATTGCTAATAACTTATTTGTGATAATTAGGTTGTTAGAAACTATTTGTAGAAATTTTGATGGTCCCCCACATACCGGTGTAGAAATATACTGATTGATATTTTGATTATCAGTGTTTTAGGTACAATCATTGAAAAGGACAAACAATAAATTGAAACATTGTGAATGTACGAATAATCAGTTCAAGGAGGATTAGATAGATAGACTCCATCTGTGGGTAGAAGTCTAGAAATCCAAAAAAATTACAAGGTATGCAAGAGATTTATTTTATTACAGCTTTCCAATTTAGTAATATTAGAACTTTATAATTATTGATTAAATGTCGAACCACTGATCTAGAAATATTGGGATAATGTCTCTGACCTTCTGGTCTCCCTTAATCGGGGGTTACCAGGGGGCGGGTCGTTACACATCATTTTAAGCTACTAGGTGCCACATGTCCATGCATGGTTGACATGTGTGCATGCATTCACTCATGTTTATCTTGACATGCAAAACATCTAGAGATGAAATTTCGGCCATAACTTATCTTGATGGATAAGATATCTCAACTCAATCACCACTTTATTCCCAACCTGATACAACTTTTCCAAGGAAGTTGTGAATCGATACACTTCACCTCCTTGAGGTGCTTATCTCATCATGGACAAGTCCAAGAGTTTGCAAACCTATATGAGACTCCCAATATGGCTCCTTGGATGATAGTCACTCTCATTTGAACTCTATAACTCGATACAACTCAATTTTGGGGTTTCACATTCAACCCTTTCTTGGTTTTTCATCACCAAGAGTACCATCACTCAAATATGATTCAAACATGATGTATTTTTCTTTATCTATCATCTAGATGATACTATGAGGGAGTATGGACACTCTAGATGTGTTTATTTACATATCAACCCTACATTTTTGGTAATTTACAATTTGTACCAAAATTGGTACACAATGCACTAGCATTATTCAAACAAGCTCAAACTTGGAACTTAGGCTTTCCACAATCCCCCCTAACATAATTATTTTTCTTATGATGCTAAAAAACATGAGGTACATTCAACATGGAACATATTGCAATATAACCCCTCATCTTGGTTAAATTACATTTTGGTCCAAAACATGAGAACATTGCTCAAACATCATTCAAACAAGACCAAACTTGAAACATAAGTTTATCACTTGATAACAAAACACTTTAGAGAATTATATTAAGGTTATGAGAAACTTATTTAATCCAAATAAATAGGGTTAGCCCTAATCCCAGGTCAGGGATGTTACAAGTTATAAACCCCTAACAAGGATTTCATCCACGAAATCCCAAATGAAGGAAGAAAATTGTTATTCATGTGTCATATCATCAGGCCTCCACATAACATCTTGATGTCATGGAGATGCCATAGAACTTTGACCAGCACAAAGTCCTTCCATTCAAGGTCATCATAGAATCTATCATGCATGACACATACTCAACTGTCCTTTTCATTAATGACTACAATGTCACTTCTGTGTCAAGTAACACTTTATAAGTCAGAGAAGTATTTTTTATATTTTTAATAATTCGGGTGTCAAACCTCATTAATTTGTCACCTTCTCAACTTACATATTTTATGTAATAAGATTCTTGACCTTGGGATTCTTCCATATCCCTCACTTAGTTTAGCATTTCACTTCCAAAGAAAGACTAGAGTTACATTCCGTCACCCATTTGGGACTACAGTTCTCATCATACTTCTGTTGTGCCACTCTAATCCGTTGAAACAACACTAAACTTACCTATGAATAGAACCAATTATCCCATTAGTTTTTTATTTTCTTGTCATAAGGAAAGGCTACTTATAAAGAAGAACTATCTCAGAGGTGACTCTAGATGTCATATGTATAAGTTGCCTCAACAGATCTAGATTGGGATATTCGAAGGAATTATATTTAGTTGATAAGATTTTCCCAAAATGATTCTACACTTGTTCCTTCATTTAATACATCCTTATCGATGTTATGTTTACACAGAGCATAAACCCCTAACATATGATATCCATACTATAGTATGTAACAAGACTGATCTCAAAGTTGGCCTTTCTAGGTACCCAAACATCAATCATCTTATCAGGAGTCATGTTCTCATTTTCTCATACCATTAAAAGTTCTTGGATACTAGGATTCTTTACCTTGGTATCTGCTACATGTGCCAAAAACACATCACATCCTTATCATTTCCATCGCTCTATTGTTATTTTTTTGGTCGGTCAAAACTCGTGCTTCTTTTTTTGTATTTTAAAAAAAGGATATAATAGGACCTTTCTTTCATCTTACAACATTACTTATCACATATAACTTTGTCTTGGAACCAAAATTCAACACTAGATGATACTTTTTAAAGTACCCATCTGTAGATTACTTCTAATCCATGCACATCAAGTGTCATAAGACTTACTTGATTGTCATGTTCCTGTAAGGAAAGAACACAAGGAAACAATTTTTTTTATTGCCCAGTCATTATCCAGGGTTGATTATCAAAGAAAGAAGATTATCACCTTCTTTGATTATTGCATGAACTTCCAATTGTTCATATGTCATTCAATCTTGTTTCATCTTAGGTTCCTAGACATTAGCATAGGAATTATAATGATGATTACATGTCATCATTCCTTTCTTTGTTATTTTCTAGTATGTTCATGAATATTTTTTTATTTTACTTATATTCACATCATAGAAAAGATCTTTATTATTTACAAATTCATTATTGAATAGGAATCATCTCCCTTGTTCCCTTTATCTTATCACGAGGATTATACTTTTTACTTTCTCATAGTCACAGACTGGTTTGAGATAACTCTGTTTCTATTTCATTGCAGTTAGGATGTGATAGAAATATCCATGCCATATTTTCAATTTCATTATGCCCTTTAGTTTGTCTCTAAATGACTACTTGATCAGAGTAATCAGAAAGATAGCAATCTAAAAGTCTCATTCTTACCTTTCCTTCAATAGATGAATACATGGCCAGGGTATACATGTACTGAGATTAGATAGTATGCACCTTGTTTTATATCATATACCTTACTTTTCACATCATCCAAATCATAGGACTTAGTATCCCTGGATTTCTCCAAGAATCTCTTTTACACCTCATCCTCTTTTATACAGACAGAAGAAATTATAAAAGATTTTAAGGATTACTAGACATAATGTAAGTTCTCATCTTCCTTATATCCTCATAGGACTAATCAAAGGAACCTCAACTACAACTAATTTTCTTTATAACTAACACATAAAATCAGGAGAAGACATATCAGAATGAAATGATTTCATCTGACCTGTCTCAACTAATGGATTGAGTACTGCCTCAGGCTGATTCATTGTGTAGAATCTTGTCGTTGCCCATTTCCAACGTCGTGCTCTATCATTGGTGCATATGGACCTTCTTGGGATGCCTGTCCATGTCCTCATGTTCCACTACTAAACCATTGCCTTTGAGAGTCTTGTTGACTCTGCCTCAGTGGTTGGGTCATTCCGTCCTTTCTTTTTGGATAGAAAGATCTAATATGCCCAACCTGTCCACATCTATGAAATGTCTTATATGCACTCCCTGGTCTTTTCAGCCTTATTACTGATGTAGAAGCTAAATTAAGAGTTCTAACTGGTGGAGCATTAGGTTCTTTTCCCTTTCTTGGTAGCCACCGCCCTGGTGCACTAGGTGTTTGTTGCATTGGTGGCACCAAAAACTTCCCCCTTTTAGGGCTACTAGGCATCTGTTCCCGAGTTTGGACAGATATTTTCTTAATTTCTAACTCATTATCCTTTAGTGGACAATCCTTTATCAAATGTCTTGCTTGTCTACACTTGTACCAGACTCTGTTCCATTGTCGTATCTTGATATTTTTGACATTTTCAACTATTCCAACATAACTATGTGGATCAAAAATCCTTCAAGAGCCCAAAATATTATCTTTGGGGACGAGTAATCTAGGTTGTATTGCCAGTATTTGATCCTCTGTATGCATTAATATTGTCATAACCTGTCCAACGAGAGCATTTAAATTAGGGTTCACTATCATGGCTGGATCATCCTGGGGATTCTTAGGCAGTCGTTCTTCTCGTACCTGATCCCTTTCACCTTCTCTTGGTGCAACAACATTGCTCTCAGTAATGTGTTCCTCGTGTTCTTCAGACAACTTTAAGTTTTACCCTTTCTTCTGCTTGAGCAGAAGTCACTATAAGATATACTAGAGGACACTAGAACAGACTCAACACCTTAGTCCTATGTCTCTATAGATTCAACGAACCTTAGGCTCTGATACCAAAACTTTGTGACGACCCAACATTGAATCAAGCCAAATCGCCACCAGTAATAATTGTGGAATAATCATAAGATGTAGATTAACAAAAATCATTAAAAATTAAAACCATTATGCAAAGAGATCTATTTCCAGGAAACTCTCTTAAAGGAAGAACCAAAACCTTATATACATTATTGACCGCATTGTACATACATTGTACCATCTCATCTCGAGGATAACATATAACATTTGCTTTGCCAAAACCTATACATAAGCAATATAAAATCTCAAGGCAATCAAGCCAAAATATCAGATCATCCATAAAACCATCATATTCTAACTCCAAGGGCCTGAGAGTATAGAGATGACACATAGGACTTCTATCTACAAGACAGGATAGAAAATACACTTAACCTGAGCTATTATTATTGTCCTTATTGTTGTTATTCTTCCTTTGCAGTACAGTCTCTAACTCCTCATTCACTTCCACCTAAAAACTGTGGATCCCATGGGGTGAGACAATTGTCCTAGTGAGAGATATAAATCTCCACCAACAATATTATTATCACAGGTAAATAGTATAAAACTGAGAAGAGGTTCTTTTATATTAATAAGCAAGATTAGTCACTATTATAAGCAGAACAGAGCAATCTCATCTCTTAAAATAATGCAACTATCTATGATAGAGCAATAAGTCATCCATTAAATTTATAAGTAATATGAAGAACATGTATAACATCTATCCATTTAAGATGTCTATAAGAAGTGTACATCAACCAATGTCTTCCATATTCAATCCTTAAGAAAATAAGCTACACGACTGATTACATATTTACAGTCAAGCTTATGCCTAGAGGAGATGAGGTATTCCGCTCATGCTCCAACCAACCACCGCTACGTAAAGCATTTGTACCATACAAGGTAAATGGAAGAGCCGGCTGCCAAGACCTCACCTATCTCGATCAGTAAGAGACTACTGGCAGGACATCTTGTGTCAACAATAATTAGCTTCCCAGGGTATACTGGCATCTTCGTTATAGAGTTACAGCCACAACATGCACTCTCTTCGGGAAGACCACTGAGCATTCCCAAATTATATTTCATTAGGAAGACCACTTATCTTTCTTGGTTTAGTTGGGGAGTCTAGTGAGCAACCCCAGTATAAAGAAGATTACATATTCAACATTATGTATACCGAGTTAAACTAGTTTCACCATTTAGGAAATCCTGACACTGAATGGATCTGTGGTCTGGGCAACTACATCATAAAATTCCACTTGATTAATTAAGTGTATTACAATATCTTTTAGCATCAATCAAGTTGCAAGCAAGAATTATATCAGATGCTACAAAGAAAGGTGTAAAACATTTAGCAAGTATTGTCCAAGATCTTTGGAACACATCTAACACTTAGGATCTCAATCTCTTATCACATTACTGGTAATTCTCATCCCTTACATTATCATCATCATGATTTCTAGATATGGGTATTCAAACCCTTAGTTCATCAACGAATATTGTTACCACTTATCAGGTAACCATTACCTCTAGGTCATCAGACCAAGGTATACATTATACTTATTGCACAAGTATTTCACATAGTTCACAAATCCCATTTAATCTGTATCATATAAAACATTGTAGCTCATACCTAGATATGCTCATCATCTCATGAAACCTCATGGTTAGTATCCCATGATAACAACAATATCAAGTACATATCATCACCATGCAATATGAGAGAAATACAACCTTCCCATTATTAGGGTTAGGGTTTCCCTTTATTAAACAATTAGGGTTTCAAATCATATCATCACCCTTTATTTTTTTGGTCGGTCCAAAAAGCATGTTACTGTATTAACAAAACTTTAGGTACAAAAGAGTCTGCGCCCCCATTATAGCCTTGGATGAAAACATCCAAACAAACAAAGAAACAAACTAAACACAAGCTACACAGTAGCCATCAACCTAGATAAAAGAAGAAGACAAACCCACAATACTAACTCAAGAGATAACAGAGAACCAAAAATGACTATCCAAACTACACATTCCAACACTGGCACTAGACTCATCCTCTCAAATTGTGGCAACATGGGCAGCTGAAACATCACTTCAGCAACCTAGGAATCTCAGGAGCAATATAGTAGAAACCTCCATTGCTATCATCCAGGTCTTCGAGTTTCCGACAAGCAAAAGAAACCTCCAAGAGGACATGGTTATTTCTTTATGCAAGAACCAGAGACCAAGCATTGAATGTTGTTGTTTGCACAACAACACCCCACAAGCACCTGAAGGGTGACCCTCCTGTCAAACCATCTCCTCAAAGAAGACTCCAAAGACAACTGAACAGACTGGAACAATGCTCCATTCAACCATCATATTACTCCTTTACACATGGCAGTATGATCATCCTCTGAGGTTAGTGGTCAAAAGAAGTACACAGCTTGAAAGAAGGCCCCGAGCAGAACTGATTAGGGTCTAGGTGACTTGGATGAGCAGATAGAGACAGAACCATGAAAGAGAAAACATCTGAAAGATGTTTCCATGTCGCAAAGGCATAGAGATCTAAGGGGACAAGGAGCACGAGCACTCAGCTCCCCGAGGAACTCATCTACCTTAGCCTCAGACTCTCACTAAGCTTGAAGGCAAGTAGTAGGAAGCACATCGATGTCTCTGTTCACACAGAGCATATCGACGAACACCTCGAAGGTGTTCCATCTCGCAACTGTAGGGGCCACAGGAGGCCAAAGAGGAGAAGAGAAGCATCTATCTCCCCTTAACCCCAACCGCATAAGAAGCTCTAAGCACCTTGCTGAAGCTCTATCACACCATGCCCGCCAGGTTATCCTCCTCGTCAGTGATAACGGAAGAAATCTCTTTGCAAGTCGGACTCCCCCGGTTCCAGAGAAGGAACCCAACCAGTCGTCGGGAGCAGAAAGCTCTCAAAGGCTGACTAGACTCCAGGTGGCGTTGGATTCCCCGTGGAGGGAACCAGAAACCAAGCAGTCGGGGCTTGGGCGGAGCCGACCTTCAACTGAGATGGGTGTGCCGCCCTATCAATGTCGCCATAGACAGCCATATGGGAATAGCACCCACAGCTGCACCGATTTTCATGTGGCCAAAGGACAAGGCCAGGACGCCTAGAAGCGAAGCCTCCCTCCACTGTGATGAAATACCCAAATCCAGAGAAGAAGGGACTCCCGCTGCCAGGGCAAGGTGAAGCGGAGTCGAAGAAGACTCATCACCTCCATTGCAAAGGACGAGACCAACTCTCAGCTCAAGGATAAGGAAATAGGAATGAGAAGGAGGTCGAGGTCCCTTGCTCCAACTGCACCGACGAATTGGTTGAGCCAGATCTAGGGTTAAGATTTACCTTTATTAACCAATTAGGGTTTCAAGATCATATCCTAAAAGATCAAACCCTAATTCATATTATTAAGAATCAAATCCCTAATTCATACTCCACTCATATTAGGAGTATCAATGTATGCTCATAACATGATTATAACACATGTATAAGTTTCTCTCTCATCCTCACAAGGATGTTGATTACTTCATACTCTATTAAATTGACTCAATCCTTTTCTCAAGGTACATTGAACCACACTTAACACACTACATTAAACTCTTTATATCTTAATGTATTACTTGACATGACACAATTCATGTGTAACACCATCAAGTACATTGTATTGAGGTGCTTCCACCATATTGGCCATAAAGGCGTGTCCTTGACACCATATCATGCTTCCATATCGTGATTGAGGTGTAACCTCATCACCATATCGTGCATCCATCACTAGTATAGATATGACCTTTAGCGTCGGTTAAATATGACTTTTACAGTCAGTTTCCAAGTGACACCCAAGTGGGTGACACTAAATGTAGATGCCTTCAGCGTCGATTTCATAATTGATGCCACAAAGCCGTCCCCTGATTTGCAAACCCAAAAAATGTGCCAACAGGGTGCAATGTGCATCAGTTATCTAGTCATAACAAACGCCACATCCCCATCCTAAAAAAAAATTGGCCCTAGGTAAGACCATAGGTGTCGTTTAGCAACATAAAACTTCCTTCGTTGACCTAAAATTATTGACGGTGTCAAATAGTAACCGACACAATTAGGGGATAAAGATGTCGGTTATCTATTAATCACCGATGAGTTAAGTTTTTGTTGTCAGTTTATGTGATACTCTGTTCGAACAAAACATTATTAACGATGCATAAGCGATTAATTAGCAGCGGAATCACTAAAAATCACTAAAAATTAAAACCTTTTTGCACAGAGATCCATAAACAATAAAACTCTTTCATAAAGATACAAAGAAAGTAATTTACAAGCTGATTCATCAGTACATCTCTATATTAACTCATCTCGAGCATCATAACATTGACTGCCCTTTTAAACTTTACATGAGCAGTATCAAAAATCCTGAGGAATTAAGCCAAAATATCAGATCTATATAAAACCATCTACTGACACCTAGGACCTAACAGTACAGAGATGACATATAGGACTCTCTATATACAAGACTTGACAGACAATGTCTCCACCTGAGGATCACTACTGTCCCTGATGTTGCTACTGTTGCTGTTGTTGCTGCTCACCCACTGAAGGGTTTCTCCTTCCTCGGCGTCTACCTAAAAAGTTGAATCCCACGGGGTGAGACAATTGAAAATTGTCCCAGCGAGAGTTATAACTCTCCACCAAAAGCATTGTTATTGCAGATAATGGAATAACACTGAGCAGTAATATTATAATTATTCAACAGCAGACAATTCATTGAATAAAATAAGTAGAGTAATATTCTCTAAGCAATCATTTCAATTATAACTTGATTGAGTAACAAGTCATTTAATCAATAAGGAATATGTATATTATTTATCCAACTAGGACATTATAAACAATGTATCATCAATCATTGTTTCTCGTAGTTCAACCTAAGCAATTATGCTACACGGCTGATTACATTTTTCAAACATACTTATGCCCTGAGGAGATGAGGTATACAGCTCATACTCCAACCGACCATTACAAAATCGCAATCGGTACCATACATAGGTCATCAGAAGAGCCAGATTCCTATGACCTCATCCTCCTCAGTCAGCGTGAGGAACAACATGCATGACATCTCGTGTCTCTGCTAAAATAGCTTTCCAGGATATTCTGGCAACTTCCCTATTAGAGTTACAGTGGCGTGTTGTACTCTCTTCGTGATCGTGAGATCTCATGTTTATCTCCATCGATCTGGCATTAACATTATTTGGAGATGTGTACGGCATCTGTCCCAATCTTCGGGAGACTCGTGATACATCCATCCCGGTGTAAGTAATGAGGATTGAGAGTTTTGTTGCTTACCTTTCATCAATTCCCTCATTATGACGTCAGGGTACAGTCGCCCATTGCCCCCACATATTCAAAATATGTGTTCTGGGTTTTGGCGTGGAGCACCCGTTACACCATCACCTATTGTTGACGATGATGGATCTATGGTCAGGGCTCTACATGATATGATTTCACTTAATTATTTAAGTACATTAGCATATTCTTTTATTATCAGTCAAGTTCTCAAACATAACTTATTCATACAAATTCTATAAGGAAACATGTACTATTTTCACCAATCACTTTCTCATTCCTTATAGGACATTGGGATCTCAGTCCCTCATTTCATTTATTTTAGAAGTTCACATCCCTCAACTACATCATTATCATACTTATCAACTTTTGGTATTCATACCCTCAATTCTTCACTATCACTATTACCTCCAGGTCCTCAGACTGAGGTATGCACAATACTTGTTACACAAGTATCTCACATGGCTCTCAAAGCCTATTGAATGTTTTTCCACCTTTCACTAGGAAACAACTTACTCATGGAACTCATGAGTTTCATGCACATTTTGTTACTTTTACTAAGCAACAACAACATCAGGAACATAAGGCCATACAACATGTTTATTATATGAAAGTCATAGCTCATATCTGGCTATATTCATCATCTCATGATGTCTACATGATTAATAGACATGATAACAGTCATGTAAGTCATTTGTCACATCATATGAAACATTAGTAACACCATCATCCTTTATCAGAATTAGGGTTATCTATCAATTAGGGCTTTTCATTCCCTTTACCCAAAATTAGGGTTAGGATTTCCCATCTTACATTAATTAGGGTTTCATGCTCACATTATTAGTTCAACCCTAATGTATTACTCCACACCTCTAGAAGCATTCAAGACATCATAAGCATTTTCTTATGATTACCATTCTTATCATATATCATTAATGATCATCAATTTAAAGCATGAGTTCATTTATCATCCTTGTCATGATATAATTATATTATACTCATTGATTAGCTTACCCCATTCTCAAGGTATATTGGTCAACATTTATCAAATTACATTGAGTTCATTACATCTTTATTGTAACAATTGCATAACACACAATTCATGTGTTTCTTAACCAAGACTATTGGATTAGAGATTCATCAAGGTAAGTCTACAATGAAATGCAGAATGTGATATCTATCATATCTGAATGTATCACTTTTTTTCATTTCCATATTCTTAAGTTAATTAACTATCTTTGTATTAAGGTATTTCCCTCTTAATACCTTATCCACTAACTTCTTACTTTCATCATATGGTGCATGGGTCACACATTAGAATTGTCCAATTGTCTTTAATGGTATGGACTTATACAACTGATAGACATTGTTGATATAGGATAAACCATTGTTAACTATTTTAGGTATTTAAACTCTTAGGATGTTTTCCACATCATTATTTAGTATAGCATACATCATTCCTACAAGTTTCATGTCCTCATCATTGTAAGGTCTATAGGCTATTACTCATGTATAGAGATGGTTGTATAAGGATCTCGGCATAATCTTGTCTCTTAGATCCTTATTCATTAAAATCACCACATTATCATTCACATGGTTCATCAACCCTATCCTTTATGTTTATAGAATATTCATCTTATTTAATTATTTTAGCCACACCTCTCTTTGGTGTACTGGCTATTAAACCATCTCCAGGGTTTCATATATCATCACTTAAAACTAGTGTTTCATATTCAATAAACCATAATTAGACTTACTATTCATCCCAATTGGGGTTTCTCATGACATCACTACCAATTAGGGTTTCTCATGTCATCACCCTCCATTAGGATTTCTTATTCCATAACCCACAATTAGGGTGTACTATTCACATCACATCACCCTAGATTAGGATTTATTATTCATAACACATCACCCTAGGTTAGGGTTATCATTAATATCCCACCATTAAGGTTTACTATTCACCCCAAGTAGGAGTGATCAACAAAGTACCTTTAATTAAGGTTTACCATGTCATCATTATGAATTAGGATCATACCTTCATCATGTATTAGAATTACTTCCATTAATACCCTTAGTTAGGGTTATGATTCATTAATCATCATAATTAGGGTTTCATGACCTCACTAACATGGATCATACCCTAATTAGGCATTCATCCATATTGGGAGTCCATTACCTGATTAACTTCCATATAAGGAGTTTTTTCTCTCTCATCCCCTATTGGATGATATTAACTTCAGCCTTGATTAGGTTAAGTCAACTCAATCATGAAAGAGATTTGACTTCATGGTTTATATCATTACCATTGTAATCATTAGAGCTTAATTACTTCATGGGTTTCAAACACACTATCCCATTAAGGTGCAAGTACCCTGATCACCTTTGATTACATCATGTATTAATTAACTAATCACTTTGTCCTTTAACCACTTTAAGTACCCAAAGGGGTTTAGGTTAATCAACCACCAAACAATCTTGGCCATTAAGGCCCCAAACGATCTTGACTAACTTAGACCTCAAACAGTCTTGCATACTTAACCTCCAAACAGTTTAAGACCGTTTGGACCTCCATGCGGTCTTGGTCTACCCTTGAGACCGTTTGGTAAAGTTACACACTCAAGACCGTTTTCTAAAGTAGGTGGTGAAGACCGGTTGCCCAAGTTTGACTTTTGAAACCGCATGAACTCCACTTTGAAACCGCATGGACACAATCAGTTTTGAAACCGCATGAACCTAAATTGTTTGGGATCGTTTGGTCCCAAACGGTCTTGAGACCATTTGGACTCAAACGGTCTTGAGACCATTTGATCCAAACCACCTCAAAACCACAAGGACCAAATATGGTTTTAACTCCTCAAATTGAATTAGGGTTTCCAATGTTGATCCCCTCAACGATTAAATACATGTAACCAATCATCAATTTGACCTATCACCATCATTCAATTGAGTTAATTAAGTCAACCTTCAACTGATTTGACCCTCAATTGACCCTCAATTGGTCATCAATTAGGGCTTGAATCAATTGTATTAGGGTTTGGAATCGATGACCCTTCAACATCAATCAATGTGAGTTTAATTGATTTGAACCCATTGAACCATCATCCAATTTGGTCATGACCTGACCCCAAATGGTCTTGGGATAGTTTGGATGACCTACAAACGGTCTTGAGACCGTTTTCCCATCACTTCATCAAAAACCATGTCATTCATTTAGGGTTTGGTTCCTAGGTTTGATCTCCAAATCAGCAATTGAATATACATCAACTTGATACCTTTGGATCTTCAATTGGTCAATCATGCTTAACCCTAGACCTCCAAATGGTCTTGGGTGATCACCAAACGGTCTTAAGACCGTTTGAGTGATCCCCAAACGGTCTTGAAACCATTTGGGTTACTCAACCCAAGTTTCAACCTTATACAATTATCAAATCAGCAATTAACCTGATTAGGGTTTAGATGGTTGATGGACCTTTAATTAGTGAATCACTTGGAGTTAATTGATAATTATTGATAGGTGATTAGTCTACATTATTCTCAACAGGACTACGAATGGTCAACGCTTGGTCAACGCCACCAAACGGTCTTGGACCGTTTGCTTCTATGCGATTTAGATGAAACTGTTTGCATTCAAACGGTTTGAAACCGTTTGCTCCCAAACGGTTTGGGAAACCGTTTGAGCACAAAGGAAAACTGTTTGCTAAAGTTCTTTTTAGATATTTTTCTAGGATGATGTCACCTTCGTATACCTCTTTTCAACCAAGAACATGTGTTGTTCTTTACAGAAATTATAGCAAGAACACACAAAAGTATCTAAAGAAGAAGAATAACCAACGATTCATATGAATAAGAGTGCAATACTAATGCTTAAGGGTTAGAGTTATAAAAACCGCCTCTAGAACTGATCCAGAGCTCCAAGATCCACGGCTTTAATGGTGGATTGAGCTCCAGAAGTTGTCCAAGGGTCATTCTTCAATCTTTGGATGAACAAGATGGCTAGAAAAGGAAACCAAGTGAAGAAAACCATGAATCTAACCTTGTTTTATGGTTTCCACCATGAATTTAAGGTAGATGATGATAAAAACTTACCAAGATAGTTTGGTCATCCTTCCTATGGTCTAGAGCTCTCCCTTGGTAGGCCAAAGCAAGGTGATAAGGAAAAGAACTAAGGAAATGATCCTTTTGGTGTTTTGGAAAAAGGATACTTATATATTTATTTTTGGATTTTCAAGGAAAATAGAAAAAGAGGATTATTTCCTTTTATCTCCCAATAATATCTACCAAGTCCTCCTCCACTTCTTGGCTACGTGGCCACCTTCTATTTTCAAGAAAATCCTCTCCATTATCCAAGGATCATTGGCAAAGAACTAAGCACCCTAAAGAGTTATGTGTTAATATCCATCTTTTTATTGGATATTACTTTATATATATTATTAGTGTGAGTAGCTTCCACTTCAACCAATATCCTTTTAGTTCCCAAGCATGGCACAAGATCGTCCATACTATTAAAAACATATCCTTCAACTTTTGCTTGAAGGGATCCATAATTAATATATTTCCTTTTACATTAAGTTATATTAAAGAGCCATTTGTGCTTAAATCTTGATTATTTCAATATCAAGATTCTCTCTCCTCCATGATCATTCAAATGAGGCACCCCTCTCATTTTCTTTGCTGTACTTGATGCCAAGAATCATGAGAGACCCTCTAGAGGTGGTATTTTGCATGTTGAACCCTAGGTTTTGGGTAAATTATACATTACATCAAAACTAAGTTTTAATGCACAAGGATTGCTCTACAAGCTTTATCTTGATGTCCAAGCTTGTGGAAATAATACCACCACATCATATTCACTCTTATGATGTCTCAGCATAAGAGGAACATATTTTTATGTAACATTTGCAAGTTAACCCCTCAACTTGGGTAATTTGCACTTTAGTCCTAAATAAGCCAACATTGCTTCAACATTATTCAATTGGGACCAAAATTGAAACATAAGCCCCTCTTGAGCCTTAACTACTTTTCACCAAATAAGAGTAAGCATATAACCATCTTTCTTAATCAAAATACCTAGGGTTAAAACATAACCTAGGTCAGGGACGTTACAAAATATAAATCCCTAACAAGGGTTTCGTCCCCGAAATCCCAGATAGAGGGAAACATATTGTAACATCCCAGGATTTGAGGCCTCGGATATGATAATATTAAAAGGAATGAATGGACTACCCATATCACCAAGGTGCACCTCCTTTTCCGGGAGCTCATCACTAAGAACTCCATAGTTAAGCGTGCTCTGCTTGGAGTAGTACTGGGATGGGTGACCTGTCGGGAAGTTGATCCTGGCATGCGCGTGAGTGAGGACAAAGCGTGCAGTTAAGGCTAGTGGTGGTCTGTGGGGACAGGTGTCATTCCTAAAACTCTACTAGAGCCTAGGGCAGTGGGCCCAGACGTTACAAATGGTATCAGAGCCATAACCCCTCCAGTAGGTGGGGCCCGCATGGGCATGTGGCATGCCAGTCTTGAGCCATGCGGTCCAGGCATGTAGGAAAGGGTTGTCCATGGTTGACGTAGTCACCCTTGCGTTGGTATTCCGTGATCGGGAGCTGGGTGTCCATGGGCCATTGTGGGTCTGCACTGAAATGGGGTCAGATTATGAGGCCATATAGTTGAGCCTTGACGAGGACGTCAAGAGTCTAAGTGGGGGAGATTGTAGCATCCCAGGATTTGAGGCTTCAGATATGATGATCGTAAAAGGAATGGATGGACTACCCATATCACCAAGGTGCACCTCATTTTCCAGGAGCCCATCACTAAGAACTCCATAGTTAAGCATGCTCTGCTTGGAGTAGTACTGGGATGGGTGACCTATCGGTAAGTTGATCCTGGCATGCGCGTGAGTGAGGACAAAGCACACAGTTAAGGCTAGTGGTGGTCTGTGGGGACAGGCATCATTCCTGAAACTCTACTAGAGCCTAGGGTAGTGGGCCCAGACGTTACAAAATTGTAACATCCCAGGATTTGAGACCTCGGATAACATGATCTTAAAAGGAATGATTGGACTACCCATATCACCAAGGTGCACCTCTTTTTCTAGGAGCCCATCACTAAATAACTCCATAGTTAAGCATGTTCAGCTTGGAGTAGTACTAGGATGGGTGACCTGTCGGGAAGTTGATCCTGGCATGCGTGTGAGTGAGGACAAAGCACGCAGTTAAGGCTAGTGGTGGTTTGTGGGGCCATTTGTCATTCCTGAAACTCTACTAGAGCCTAGGGCAGTGGGCCCAGGTGTTGCAAATGGTATCAGAGCCATAAACCCTCCAGTAGGTGGAGCCTGCATGGGCATGTGGCATGCCAGCCTTGAGTCGTGTGGTCCAGGCATGTAGGAAAGGGTTGTCCATGGTTGACGTAGCCACCCTTGTGTTGGTATTCCGTGATCAGGAGCTGGGTGTCCATGGGCCATTGTGGGTCTGTACTAAAATGGGGTCAGATTATGAGGCAATGTAGTTGAGCCTTGACAAGGATGTCAAGAGTCTAAGTGGGGGAGATTGTAACATCCCAGGATTTGATACCTCGGATAACATGATCTTAAAAGGAATGATTGGACTACCCATGTCATTAAGGTGCACCTCCTTTTCTGGGAGCCCATCAGTAAAGAACTCCATAGTTAAGTGTGCTCAGCTTGGAGTAGTATTGGGATGGGTGACCTGTCGGGAAGTTGATCCTGGCATGCGCGTGAGTGAGGACAAAGCACGCAGTTAAGGCTAGTGGTGGTTTGTGGGGCCAGTCGTTATTCCTAAAACTCTACTAGAGCCTCGGGAAGTGGGCCTGGGCGTTACATAGATATTATTTAAGCATCATATCCTTATGTCCTCACATAACATCTCATTATTATGGAGACATCATAGAGTTTTGATCAATACAAAGTTATCCCACACAAGTTTATCATGGAATGATTCACATGGAACATATATTCCCATGTTCCTTAGTTAGTTCAGTATTTCTCTTTCAAGATTACAATTATATTATGTCATCCACTTGATACTATAGGTCTTTTCATGCCCTGATTGTGTCATCTCACCTGATAACGCCATACTAGCTTTCCTTATTACATGCACTAACTATCTCATTAGTTGTACATTCTTTTATCATAAGGAAAGATTGCTTATCAATCAAGAACTTATCTCGAAGATATCTTCAATTGTTATGTTTATGCAAAACATAAACCCCTAACATGTGATGTTCATACTATTTTACATGATTAATTTGATTTCATGGTTGACCATTTCAGATAGTCAACATAGATCATCTGATATTTCTTGGATACCAGAATCTCTTGCTTTGGTATCTATTACATGTGTTAAAAACACATCACATTTTATCTTTCTTTGTTGTTATCTAACATATTGATGAGTATACTATGATCTCATCACATTTCCCATTTCTTCATTATGGAAAGGATTTTTACTATACTTACAACTTTATTGGACAAGGTCCATCTCCCTTATTCTCATTCTTATCTTATGAGGAATATACTTTTATTTCCTCATACAAACATGCTCATATGAGGATATCTCAATTTTCTCTTTCTTATGCTTAGGACAGGACACATTTATTTATTCCATATTTCTTAATTCATGATACTCATTAGATTGTATCAAAATGACTACTTGATCAGAGCAATCAAAAAGATTACAATCTAATAGTTTCCATAAATACTGAGATTAAGTAGTATGCACTTGTATACTAAGATTTTAACATTACTGGATTTTATCCAAACATCCCTTCAATACCTCCTATTTTTCTCATAGAGGTAAGAGCAACATAAAGCATCTATAATGTTTATTATGCAAAATATAAGTCCTCATAGGACTAATCAAGGAAAGTTCAATCAATTGCTTTCTCAATTTACTCCAGGAAATCATAAAAAGACATATAAGAATGACATTATTTTTTCTAACCTGATATGATTTGTGGATTGTTCATTGCCTCAGGCTGACTTTGTCTCAAAGGTTGATTCATCATGATACTTCTGGCTGAGCAATCTCTTACCAGATGTCCAACCTGTCTACATAGGTAGAAAATTCTGGGTGCCAAGTATGGTCTAGAGGGTTCTTTACCCTTTCTAGATAACCATTTCCTTGGTGCACTAGGCCCTGGTTGTACTGGTGATACCCAAATCTTTCCCTTTTTGGAACTACTAGGCCTCTGTCCCTGGATTTGAATAGGCCTTTCCTCAATCATCATCTTGTTTTTCTTCTCTGGGCAATACCTTTTGATATGTCTAGGTTTCCTACACTTATGACAAACCCTAATTTCATATTGTAGCCTATTCCTTACATCACAATTTATTGATTCAACAGGCTGAGGTTGAGCATAGACTTGATCTAAGTCCAGAACTTCATCATTTCCCATTGCTTCCACCGGCTGATGTGGATTACATATGATGTTGATGTCCAAAACATCATCATTAGGGGCTGGTAGCCTAGGTTGTATTGCTAATGTTCGATCCACTAAATACATCATGGCTGCCCTAAGTTCCCCAACAATGATATCTAAGGAAGGATTTCTTATCATAATTGGATTAGCAAGGGGATTCTCAGGCAATTGTCCCTCTCTTGCCTGCTCCCATGCACCTCTTCTTGGTGCAGCATTGCTGCTTTCTGTAGCAAACTCCTCATGTGTCCCAATCATCTTCAAGTTCTTCTCCTCCTATATGAGCAGAAGACACTATCAGATACATTGGAAGACACTAGAACAGACTCTACTACCTTAGTCCTATGTCTCTGTAGACTCAGAAAACCTAGAGCTCTGATACCACTAATTGTGATACCTCGTTTGAACAAAATGTTATTAACAATGCGAAAGCGATTAATTAGCAGCAGAATTACTGAAAATCACTAAAAACTAAAACCTTTTTGCACAGAGATCCATAAACAGTAAAACTCTTTCATAAAGATACAAAGAAAGTTATTTACAAGCTGATTGGTCAGTACATCTCTGTATTAACTCATCTTGAGCATCATAACATTGACTGCCCTGTTAAACTTTACATGAGCAGTATACAAAAATCTCGAGGCATTAAGCCAAAATCTCAGATCTATATCAAACCATCTACTGACTCCTAGGACCTGAGAGTACAGAGATGACACATAGGACTCTTTATATACAAGACTTGACAGACAGTCTCTCCACCTGAGGATCACTGTTGTCCCTGATGTTGTTGTTGTTGTTGCTGCTCACCCACTGAAGGGTTTCTCCTTCCTCGGCGTCTACCTAAAAAGTTGAATCCCACGGGGGTGAGACAATTGAAAATTATCCCAATGAGAGTTATAACTCTCCGCCAGAAGCATTGTTATTGCAGATAATGGAATAACACTGAGCAGTAATATTATAATTATTCAACAAAAGGCAATTCATTGAATAAACTAAGTAGAGTAGTATTCTCTAAGCAATCATTTCAATTATAACTTGATTGAGTAACAAGTCATTTAATCAATAAGGAATATGTATATTATTTATCCAACTAGGACATTATAAACAATGTATCATCAATCATTGTTTCTCGTAGTTCAACCTAAGCAATTATGCTACACGGCTGATTACATTTTTCAAACATACTTATGCCCTGAGGAAATGAGGTATACTGCTCATACTCCAACCGACCATTATGAAATCACAATCAGTACCATACATAGGTCATCATAAGAGCCGGATTCCTATGACCTCATCCTCCTCAGTCAGCGTGAGGAACAACATGCAAGGCATCTCATGTCTCTGCTAAAATAGCTTTCTAGGGTTATCTGGAAACTTCACTATTAGAGTTACAGTGGCGTGCTGTATTCTCTTCGTGATCGTGAGATCTCAGGTTTATCTCCATCAATCCGACATTAGCATTATTGGGAGATGTATACTACATCTGTCCCAATCTTTAGGAGATTCGTGATACATCCATCCCGGTGCAAGTAATGAAGGATTGAGAGGTTTGTTGTTTACCTTTCATCAATTCCCTCATTAGGACGTCAGGATACAGTCACCCATTGCCCCCACATATTCAAAATATGTGTTCCAGGTTTTACCGCAGAGCACCCGTTACACCATCACCTATTGTTAGCGATGATGGATCTATGGTCAGGGCTCTACATGATATAATTTCACTTAATTAATTAAGTATATTAGCATATTCTTTTATTATCAGTCAAGTTCTCAAACATAGCTTATTCAGACAAATGCTATAAGGAAACATCACTACTACAGAAGTGGCCTTTGGCGTCGGTCGTTTAACCCCATTTGGCGTCGGTTTTCGACCGACGCCTATGCGGGCGCCGCTAAAGGTCGAACACTTCGGCGTCGGTTGTTTAACCGACGCCTATTTCAACTATCGGCGTCGGTCGTTTAGTCGATAACCGACGCCAACGGGGTTCGCGCCACATAAAACGGCGTCAGCTAGGGCACTTATCTGCGTCGGTTATTTACTAGCGGACCGACGCCTGTACTATTTATAGCGTCGGTCTTTAAGTAGATAACCGACGCATAAAGTGTCCTAAATGACGCCATTTTGTGGACTGCTTTGGCCACAGAAGGCGTCGGTTATCTATAAATAACCGACGCTGTAGATCTTTGCTGACGGTTTTTCTAAATAACCGACGCCTATTTGTTTTTTTTTTTCATATCAGTTTGCAGGCCTGCTGTGGCTGGTCAGCAGGATGAGAACCTGCAGTTCAGTAACTGAACTACAGGTTTACGACATCCATTGATATCAGCCTACAAACAGGCCGCAAACCTGCAAAAGTCATAAGCAAAATTTCACACAAGTACATACATTCAGACATAAATTCAATTCTCACATTCACACATATAGAAACATTCAAATACATGTATTAACATTCAGAAATATTCATTTACAAAGTATCATTCATTATCGCTATCAACATCCCAATTATATTTTACAGTTGCCACTGCTTGTATGGCTTTTGCCCATTCTTCTCTTACTTCATTTAATGCTTCCATAGTATATGGAGCATGTATATTTTTTAAGCGTTTACCTGTAGTGTTGTCAGTTTTAAACACTTGCAAAGAGAATGATGTATATATATAAGTAATAATATAAAAATAAGATAAGATTGATATATTGCATACTAACTAATGAAAGTATATATAATACCTCATGTATGGTATCGATGTCCAATGCGGCATATTTGATAATCATCTGCATAAATCGCATCACATAGTATGCGCATGCCCAACCATTGTCTTGTGTAGAACACTATAAATTGAAACATACAAAATAATACAACTAAGCACAATTCACATCAATAATATATATATTCAAGTCGGGAACTTACTTGTACGTTCTGCCAATTTATTGGCTGGTTCTTTTTCCTTGGGACCGTTCCTCTAGCCTTTTTGAATGCATCTAAACCCCTACATGTTAATATAACACAATAAATTGCATAAGTAAATAGTAATGTAATAAAAGATGTTAACGGATATAAAAATGAAATATTTCTCACCAGAATAATGGCATTCTCATTACGTGTCCAATTTTAGTGTTCAATGTACTCCCCGCAGGATCTAGATAATAAACAGTGAATGTCCCGGGGACAATAACTAGTAACTCCCAATGTCTACCGCTAGAAGTAAGAAGTTAACAATTAATAACTCAAAATGCAAAATAAAAATGGAATTTTCTTAAGTCCAAATTATAAATAAAGTAAACTTACTTGACATTGAATGGAGCTATTATTATCGTCTTCTTTTGCTGACCAAAAATTGTAAAAGCATCTATACAGTATTGTTGAACATTATCAGGGTCTTTAGCTACCAAACTAATCAATGATGGAATCAAAAATCCCACATGATCAAATGCAAATTGTTTGCAATGATCTTCGACTAGGTAGCTGCAAAACATATAGGCGTATGCATTAATATATAAGAAACCAGATCGGATCTTACACAAGGTATATGGATGTATAAACAAGATCTCACCTTATCCATGTCTCTATCATTGATGTATTCAGCCAATCATACATAAACAGCTCAATAATATCTTGTATAAATAAAGAGCTATCGTATGATTGACCTGCATAATCTGCATCTAAAGAAATAATTATAGGGCAATGTACATTATGTGCCCGTAGCCAACATGCCATTCCCCTACAAGCAGGACCTAACGGGTATGTTAGGTCAGTTGGAACCCAATCGGGTAATGCGGGAAGTGGAAGTGGAGGCCTAGGTGCTCCTGGTGTCTTCTTTTTAACCTGTACATATAATTTCAGATCAGTTGACATCATATATACACATTAACAGTCTAAATCAATGTAAATTTATCTTACAATTTCAGTCTTGTAGACGACATCTGCTTTGGGCCACAATATCACCCCGCCTTCTGCCTCACCAAGTGTATCAATATCTGGGTGGGCATATGGCAACGCAACTTCCCTCCAATCGGGTAACACACGTAATGGGCTCACACGAACATAGCCCTGTGGCATTGGAGTCTCGTGAAACCTTTCCCCAGGAAGGGACGGGTAAGCTTGCGCCTCTGCAACAACGTAGTCTTGCATTCTTAAGCGGCATGGCTTCAATGCCTACAAATTTACGTAAAGAATATTATACATATATATATATATCATCTTGAAAACATAACAACTTGAAAAGACTAACTACAATGCCATAAACAATACTTACAGCAGACGTGCTAGGCGATGGGTCTCCAGGATTACTCGTAGTATGTGCATCAGGAGAAGAGTGGGTCGCCATAGGCGTATTGGAAGCCTGAGATGCCTGCCACCGCAGCAATTCTTCCTTGACCTTCTCAGCAACTACATCGTTGATCTTCTTAGCAACTAAATCCTCAACTCTCTTATTCTCCTATACATGGATAAAAGAAACATTAGCTTCTTATTAATGAATTTCCTTTTGCAGTAACATTCTAAAAAAAGAATAGGTTACCTCTTCTTGACAAAGTCCCGTTCTGGGTTTGCGCTGGGATGGCCCAAAGAATGCTTTGATGCCAACACCAGCGCCGGCACCTCTAACACGTCCAGGATGCTCTGGGTTACCCAGAGCAACTGTCAAATCATCCCTTGTGCCCTGAGGGATGAACGTGCCTTGTTTCCTCTGCTCGTGCAGCTCCCGCTAATCACCATAAACAGAAATTGGTAAGTTAACACCACAAATAATCAATATTCAAACGATTTCTCTAAGAGTTGTATTTTACCATTTTTGCAGCCGCCTCAGCAGTTACAGGCTTCTTTATTTCACCCTTCTTGTTTTTCCTGCCAGCTATCCAGATATCATGGCGAGGAATGGGTGTGGCAGACTCCTGAGTAGGAGCAGACTCCTGAGTAGGAGCAGACTCCTGAGTAGTCGCAGACTCCGCCTGTAGTCTTTGGCGAACGCTTGCATAGCCTTTTGGACCCATAGTGTGGTCATGCACATTCAGTGCACGCCTTGCTTTTTGTGCGTCACTGAGGGCCTAGTTAGTATGCACATTAATGATTTGGTTAGTAGCACTAAATGCTAATCTTGAATAGGTGAATACAATGTATATTAATTAAATTAGGAGTGACGCCTAATACCTTGAATTCTTCAGATTTTCTTGAAGCAACAAAATTGTCCCAATCTTCTTTGTCCAAGAAGTTCCATTGTTCAAGGGCTGACTTCTTCTTCTTATCACCCTCTTTTATGTATTCTCTGTTCAGATTTGTCCTATAATTCCTAAGCATCTTTCCAGCGCGTTGCATCACATTTTTACGATGCAACTTCTCATCCAATGCAAACAGATTCTGTAAAATAGAAATGTTATTAACTAGTATCCAAAATAGAATTGCAAATAATAGAATTTGTAATCTACAAAATAGAATTGCAAATAATAATAACTCACGCATAAATCCTTCCATATCGAGTCTTTTTTCGCTTGAGGAACTTTATGCCAATTGTCATACTTAACACCACAATGGCTCCGAGTGGTACACCCAAGATAGTTCACAAAATTATTGCGGTTCACTCCAATTGGATTTCCTCCATTATCAAACTCCACCACCAATTTAGATCCACTACCACTTAGCGCTAATAACTTCTTCAACAGAGTGATGCCCCTTTTCTTGTTAAGTGTCTGGTGTTGCGCATCAAGTTTCTCCAGTGCTTCAGTGGGTACAGGTGCATCAACCTAAAATTTGACAAAAATAAAACACACTAACTTAGCCCAATATAGAAATATAGGATATATGACATAGCTAGAAGATAATGAATTTTATAGAAATACAGGATATGTTTTTAGAACTTACATTAGTATCCTCTCCATGCTCATCATGGACTTCATGCTCATCATGGACATCATGCTCATCATGGTCAGCCATCTGAAAATGTCATTAAAAAGGCAAACATTTAGCATTTGTATTAACTAGAAAAAGGCAAACATTTAGCATTTGTATAAACATACATGTCTCTAAAATTGTGATCTTTTATCAATTAACAATCCTTCATTGTGATCTCCGCGCACATATAAGTCATCATTAGCTTCAATATTTTGTGGAGTTGGCAACCCAACTGAGAATGGACTGGAGTCATCATACTTATCATAGTACTCTTCTTCATCTATAGGATCTTCAATGAACTGTCTTTTACCATGAAGAACAACCGACCATTTATCATTTGCAGGATCATCGATATAGAATATTTGTTTCGCCTGTGATGCCAATATGAATGGTTCACCCTTCTCGCCAATCTTTTCAAAGTTCACCAAAGTGAAACCCAATTCATCTACTATAACTCCTTTGGTGTTATCAACCCAATTACATTTAAAGAGCGGAATTTTGAAATCTATGTAGTCAAACTCCCAAATGTCCTCAATGACACCGTAATATGACATTTTAGCTTCACGTGGACTCTTATCCTTTGCACTTGCAAAGTACATAGTCGACGCTTGAAGAGTGACCCCACTATTTTGGACGACACTCTTATCATCTTGGCGCTTTGTGTAATATGTGAATCCATTAATGTCAAACCCTTCATAAGACATAACATTCGGTTTTGGTTTAAAGGCGAGGCATTTGATAGTTTCTGTAATATCATTTGGTGTTTGAGATAGTTGATGTAAGACTTTATCTTCAAACCACTTAGTAAAAGTCTTATTATGCTCTCTAGCAAGCCACATTGAACTTGCTCGAGGATGTTGTCTCTTTATGAAATTGGTATGTTCCTCGATATAAACACTCACTTCATCCATATTGTGTAAAATATACAAGTGAGCTTGTTCCAACTGCTCACGGCTGATTACTTTCACCCGTAATCCCAAAATTCCTTTGCCCTCCTCAATATTCTTGTCATTATCAGGAGTGTCATTACCACTGAGAAAGTCATTGCAAAAATCCATAACCTCTCTCGCCACATAACCTTCAATAATACTCCCTTCAGGCCGATAACGGTTTCGAACATCACCTTTAAAAACGCTCATGTATCGTTCAAAAGGATACATCCAATGCAAGAAAACTGGTCCCAACATTTTCACTTCCCTAGTCAAGTGGACAACAAGATGTACCATGATATCAAAGAACGAAGGAGGGAAATACATCTCAAGCTGACATAGGGTAACAACCACTTCTCTTTGCAAATTATCGAGAGTATCAGGGTCAATAACTTTGCTGCATAGACTGTTGAAAAAGAAACAAAGTCTGGTAATTGCAAACCTTACATGCTTCGGAAATATAGATCGAATTGCCACGGGCAATATTTGTTGCATTAGAGTGTGACAATCATGAGATTTAAGACCTATCAACTTCAGATCTTTCATTGATACCAATCTACGGATGTTGGATGAGTAACCATGTGGCACCTTAACATTTACCAAGTATTCACAAAAAGTTTTCTTCTCCTTTCTAGACAACGTGTAACAAGCGGGAGTTAAGTATGTTCTTTTATTACCCATTTCACGTAATTCTGTTAATTCTGACCTTATTCCCATTTCACGTAGGTCCAGTCTGGATTTTATCCCATCTTTAGTCTTACCTGGTATATTTAATAGAGTACCAATGATGCTATCACATACATTTTTCTCAACGTGCATTACATCGATACAATGCCTGACCGTCAAAGAACTCCAATAAGGAAGATCCCAAAATATTGACTTCTTCTTGAATGAAGAATTGTCACTCCGTGTGGCCATACTACATTGTGATTTCTTACCAAATTCATTGACAATGTCTTTTACTCTTTCATAAACAACATCCCCTGGTATAGGTTTAGGTGCACTCCGTTCATCATTCCATCCATTGAATGCTTTGCGCTTCCTACGATACGGATGGAATTTTGAAAGAAACCTTCGATGACCAAGATATACAGTCTTGCCGCCATGTTTTAGTCTTATTGAATCAGTGTTTTCTTCACATATAGGACACTCTTTAGCTCCTTTGACACTATATCCAGACAAATTCCCATATGCTGGAAAGTCATTAATAGTGCAAAACAACATAGCGTGCAAACGAAATGTCTCTCTTGCTGAAGCATCATAGGTCATCACACCTTCAGCCCAAAGTTTGTTTAAGTCATCAACCAAAGGTTCAAGATAAACATCGATATCATTTCCGGGTTGTTTAGGACCCGATATCAACAATGACAACATAACGTACTTATTTTTCATACACATCCAGGGAGGAAGATTGTATATAACAAGCATGACTGGCCAAGTGCTATGTTGGCTGCTCAATGTCCCGTACGGATTCATCCCATCTGTACAAAGCCCAAGTCTTAGATTCCTATCTTCTTCACCAAATTTAGGGTACAATAGATCAATCTTCTTCCACTGTGGGGAATCAGACGCATGTCGTAGGATCCCATCATTATTTTTCTTAACATCTGCATGCCACCTCAAATACTTCGCATCTTTCGGATTTGCAAACAAGCGTTGAAACCGTGATATTATAGGTAGATACCACAACACCTTGGCAGGAGAACCAGTTTTGGACTCCCCCAAAGTCGTCAATTTATACCGTGACGCACCACATTTTGGACAATCTTTCAAATCTACATAGTCCTTTTGAAATAATACACAATCATTCGGGCATGCGTGTATCTTCTTGGCCTCCATTCCCATTGGGCACAACATTTTCTTTACCTGGTATGTTGAGATTGGAAGCTCGTTTCCTTCAGGAAGCATTTCTTTCAACAAAGTCAACAATGAAGTGAAGCTTTTGTCGCTCCATCTATTGTTAGCTTTCAACTTATACAATCTCAAGACAGCGGTAAGCTTCGTAAACTTAGCACAACCTGTGTATAACGGTATCTCAGCATCATGCACAATGTTTGTAAAGATAGGAGGTGGATCGGTGTGCTCTACCCTACAACTATCCAGCATCGCATCAACGATGTCTGCTGGAACTGGTTCGTTCACATTTACGTCATCAGAGGCAATTTCTTCTTCCACCCAAGCACGGCTATCGACATCTACTGGTTTCGATTTTGAAATCTCTCCATGCCAGTGCCATTCTGTATAGCCTTGTACAATCCCGTTGCACATGACATGACTTTTGATTTCCTCACCAGTGTTGACTTTTAAGTTGTTACTGCAATGCCTACATGGACAGTAGAACCTATCTGTAGGTTTTTTCCTATGTTCCTCGGCAAATCTAATAAACTGATCAAGACCAGATATAAACTCTGGGGTGCAACGATTACGAATGGACATCCATGATCTATCCATTCTATGATCAGAGAAAACAAGTATATATTAGGAAACAAGTATATATTAGGAAAAGATTAGGGTATACACTTACATCCTAAGCGTATAATGTGATGTCATTCTTATATATAATAAATGTGTACCACCTATCCCATCCTTGAACACCTAATCTCACTAGTAAGTGTATAATGTGTATTTGGTTTTCAAGAAAATTTCGGCAGCATTTCCTCGCTGTTCTCTAAGTACATATGTACTTAGAGAACAAACGGGGAAATGCTACCGAAATTTTCTCGAAAACCCAATACACATTATACACTTACATCCTAAGTGAGATTAGGTGTTCAAGAACAGTCCCAAACCGGGGACTATCCAAGATTTACTCCTAATGAGTAAATCTTGGACGGGTTTCTAGGCCAACAAACACATTTGATGTCATTCTTATATATAATAAATGTGTATCACCTATCCCATCCTTGAACACCTAATCTCACTAGTAAGTGTATAATGTGCATTGGGTTTTCAAGAAAATTTCGGCAGCATTTCCCCGCTGTTCTCTAAGTACATATGTACTTAGAGAACAAACAGGGAAATGCTACCGAAATTTTCTCGAAAACCCAATACACATTATACACTTACATCCTAAGTGAGATTAGGTGTTCAAGAACAGTCCCAAACCGGGGACTATCTAAGATTTACTCCTAATGAGTAAATCTTGGACGGGTTTCTAGGCCAACAAATACAATAATAGATATCTACAATGAAGCCAGACTCCATACAAACAATATATAATTTAGTGATTGTTCATTCTAATTTATACCAATGTACAAGTAATATAAAGAACAATGTGGATTATATGGGACATAAATTCATTGTTCATTGTCCAACATTAGGTTCAACACTTGAAACATACATTCATTTACAACATAAAAAATTTGTATCATTAGGGTCCAACATGTGGATTATATGGGACATACACATCAAGGTGGTCATAAGGGAGGATATTTCCTTATTTATGAGTAAGCGATATAAGATTAAGATCCATATAAAAATTAGGGCAGAAGGAAGAAATAAATCTTCTTTAGGATACAATAGACCCTTATGGATGTATTTAGGGTCATAGGCACCATCATAGAACAAAAGAGGTAGACTCTAGGATTTAAGATCACACTACATCATGTATTTTATACAAAATTACATGTATGTGTATATAAAAATATATTTATAAGGAACTTCTATACATATCTAATCAACAAATCAGTAATTAACTAAGTATTCATCAATACCTACTATTAATCAGTATCTCTAATCATTAAAATCGGCAAGCAGATGAGCAATTGTAAATAACAAACTACGAATTGTTGAATTAAAGTAATCACTAAAGTAATACTAACCAGTAGTACCAATCATTAATCACTGAAAGTAGCAAGGAAATCGGTAAAACTAATCATGCATTACTAGTATAATAAAGCAATATGATATTTACTTCGATGCATTACATCAGTACCCAATTATTTCAGCTTACATACCTTTCGTTAGTGGCGGCGGACAAGTAGGCGAGCTCCCAGCAGTGGTGGCAGTGACCGGCGAGCTCCAGGCGGCAGGGCAGCAGGTGCAGCGGTGGCCAGCGAGCTCCAGGCGGCAGCGGCGTCGGTGGGCGGCGGCGAGCAAGGACGAGCAGTGGCCGGTGAGCAGGGAGCGGCAGGCGGCGGCGGGCAGGAAGGCGGCGGAGAAGGAGCAGGCAGGCGGTGGCGACACCGGAAGCAGAAGGAGCAGGAAGCGGCGGCGGCGCACAAGCAACAGCAGCAGCGGAGGGTCGGGCGACGGTAGTGGAGGGTGGCGGGCAGCGGCGTCGGTGAGCAGTAGCAAGCGCGGGCGGAGAAGACAATGAAACAGGAAAGGGGACCTAAAGTCGATCGATCGTGCATCTAATAAGTTCGTAAAGGGCGTCGGGTATCTAACAAAGCCGACGCCTAAGGTCTTCAGCGTCGGTTCCTATTCCAAAACTGACGTCCAATTAGATAAAATTTGCCCTAAATAAATTGGCGGGAACCACTATCGGCGTCGGTTATCTAAGGATAACCGACACCTAATCTGTAAATTTTCGCGCAAATTTTCATCTTATATAGGCGTCGGGTTTGAGGTAAATAACCGATGTCGTATGTGACATATTTTTTTGCTCGAAAATTGGATTTCGCGGGTAGTTTTAGGCGTCGGTTTTTTACCAAAAAAACCGACGCTTAATACAAGCGGTACCCATGTCTTGGCTACAGACGTCGGATGACCTAGATGACCGACGTTGAATGTTATAGGCGTCGGTTTTCCTAAATAACCGACGCCCAGAAAAGCGACACTGAATGTTGTTTCTGTAGTAGTGCATGTACTATTTTCACCAATCACTTTCTCATTCCTTATAGGACATTGGGATCTCAGTCCCTCATTTCATTTCTTTTAGAAGTTCACATCCCTCAACTACATCATTATCATACTTATCAACTTTGGGTATTCATACCCTCAATTCTACACTATCACTGTTACCTCCAGGTCCTCAGACCGAGGTATGCATAATACTTGTTACACAAGTATCTCACATGGCTCTCAAAGCCTATTGAATGTTTTTCCACCTTACACTAGGCAACAACTTACTCATGGAACTCATGAGGTTCATGCACATTTTGTTACTTTTACTAAGCAACAACAACATCAGGCACATAAGGCCATACAACATGTTTATTATATGAAAGTCATAGCTCATATCTAGCTATATTCATCATCTCATGATGTCTACATGATTAATATACATGATAACAGTCATGTAAGTCATTTGTCACATCATATGAAACATTAGTAACACCATCATCCTTTATCAGAATTAGGGTTATCTATCAATTAGGGCTTTTCATTCCCTTTACTTAAAGTTAGGGTTAGGATTTCCCATCCTACATTAATTAGGGTTTCATGCTCACATTATTAGTTCAACCCTAATGTATTACTCCACACCTCTAGAAGCATTCTAGACATCATAAGTATTTTCTTATGATTACCATTCTTATATATATCATTAATGGTTATCAATTCAAAGCATGAGTTCATTTCTCATTCTTGTCATGATATAATTATAATATACTCATTGATTAGCTTACCCCATTCTCAAGGTATATTGGTCAACATTTATCAAAGTACATTGAGTTCATTACATCTTTATTATAACAATTGCATAACACACAATTCATGCGTTTCTTAACCAAGAGTATTGGATTAGAGATTCATCAAGGTAAGTCTACAATGAAATGCAGAATGTGATATCTATCATATCTGAATGTATCACTTTCTTTTCATTTCCATATTCTTAAGTTAATCAACTAACTTTGTATTAAGGTATTTCCCTCTTAATACCTTATCCACTAACTTTTTACTTTCATCATATGGTGCATGGGTCACACGTTAGAATTGTCCAATTGTCTTTAATGATATGGACTTATCCAACTGATAGACATTGTTGATATAGGATAAACCATTATCAACTATTTTAGGTATTTCAACTCTTAGGATGTTTTCCACATCATTATTTAGTATAGCATACATCATTCCTAAAAGTTTCCTGTCCTCATCATTATAAGGTGTATAGGCTATTACTCATGTATAGAGATGGTTGTACAAGGATCTAGGCATCATTTTGTCTCTTAGATCCTTATTCATTAAAATCACCACATTATCATTCACATGGTTCATCAACCTTATCCTTCATGTTTATAACATAGTCATCTTATTTAATTATTTTAGCCACACCTCTCTTTGGTGTACTGACTATTAAACCATCTCGAGGGTTTCATATATCTTTTGGTATGTATGCCCTGAGAGCCAATCATGGGATGATTGGTGGGATACATTAAGATTGATTTGATAAACATCAAAGGCAAGCTTCCAATTCTTTCTGGTTCAGTCATATGAGATAGTGATAGAACAGATTGAATGTCTAGAGAATGACAGTACTCAATGACGTATGCTTTCAGGTTGAGGACCTGAACGATGAGATCATACGGATGCTAAGAGTTTGTACATTCTTGTTATGTCCCTAGTCGGATGTCATTGTGGAAGGTAGATAGACAAAAATGACACACAAGACTAGATTGTGGTGTTGGTTGATGACAGAATCTCATTAGTCATGATATAGAGATATCAAACCAAACACATAGGTACTTGTTAGAGAACAAGTGTACCGGACAGACCCACCGTGAGTTTGACACATGGAACCATGACATGGTAGTCACAGTCAGTACTCCCAGTGATGGTGGTGAGTGTGATTCTTAAACCTGAAATCACTGCACTCAACACATGTCGTTGGGCACACTTTGACATCATCAAACGCAGTCCTGAAACATAGGCTGTTATAAAGGTGATGATTGGGTGGCTTTGACACATGGGGCTTTTGAGGGGTGAGTGATAGATATGGGATTTGTCCCTCCTGAGGGAGTTTGATATCCAAGGCCACTTGATGAGTAGGATTGATATAGGCATGCGCACGCATGAGTGAATCATTATGTGATATTGATGTCATATATATCTCGTTCAATCTACTCTGAGATCAAGAAAGTGAATGAATGTTGACAGAATGACTGTTCCATGCCTCGAGTTCATTCGGGATATCAGTGACAAAGGAACGTTAACCTGGAAGAGGAGTTTTTGTCCACAAGCAATGTTTAGATTGATTACTAAAGGAGTTTATTAGTTCAATTAAACACTCAATTGATTGATAGCTCAATATCATAATGTTCAAGGTGTTGGACAGATTGATTGGAGTATCAGATTGATTGAAATCGCAATTGACTGATTCTGCACAACCTGCACTCCCAACCGATCAGTTCAAGTGTTGAACCGGTCGGCTGAGGTTGCTGAATTAGTCAGCTTAAGTGTTGAGCCGATTGGCTCAAGCCCAGGGTGAATCGATTGCTTCAAGTGTTGAAACGATCGGTTCAACTGGTGCAACCGAGCAAGTTGGGAAAGTCAGGTCGATGAGAATTTTCCTTGTGTATCACTTGCCCAATTTGATTGGAACAAGGATTGATATTCAATACCAATTAGAAACAAAAGAAGGAAAGTCAATCGGGAACTGATCAGGACCATGAACCGACCAGTTCAGAAGTGAACCGATCGTCTCATGGGTCCCAACCGATCGGTTGAGGTGTCAACCGACCGGTTTAGGTCCTCAACCGACCGATTCACTTGTGAACCGATCGGTTCAGGTTGAGAGTTGGTTGCTTTTGTGGAAAATCTCGAACCCTTCTACTCCTGCTTTTAGTCCCATATTGTCGGGGACAGAGAACCCTGTCCCATGACCCGCATAGATATAGGGGTATTGGGGGCTTCTCAAAGTACAACTTAGTGCAACTAGTTTCTCTGCAAAGTTGTCATTCTCTCTAGTTTTGGTAACCGAGAGAGAGCCCGAGAAAGTGCTTCCCGCAAAGGGAGGTGCAGCAAGGGAAGGACAACTGCAGTTGCAACTGGCAGCAGGAGAGTGTATTGGCGACTAGTACGTCAACAGGAGGGTGCGACTCCTTCCACTTCCTTATGGGACAAGGAGTGTGGAGTTCCAGGTAGTCCGTGTGGACTACTTCAGAGGCGGGAGGTTTCTGCTGCTCAGGAGGACAACTGTCATCCGACAGTCCAGTGAGAGGAGGAGTCATCCCGGTGCGACCAGGAGCTGCACAGACACCGTCCAAGACCGGATTTGAAGACCGTGCATAGCGTGAGGTATTGTTGCCGAGCAATCCTCGGGACAAGGTATGATTCCACAAACCATCCTTTCCTATTATATAGACGTTGACGCGTTTCCTTGTTCTGGGTTTTAGGGAGAAGTTTTTTGTTTCCGCTGCCTTCTCTGTCTCCCCTAAAACCCAACAGTGGTATCAGAGCCACGTCAACTGCTCTATATTTTAGGAATATCGATATGATCGATTTTGGTTTGTCGCCTTTATTTATTGCATATGATGCGAATAAAATTGGCTTTATGCATGTCCAATCCTAAATCCACAAATCCCAAATTACATATATGATATGTATTATTAATGCACTCGATACGCGTCGCCCTTAAACGAGTTTTGTGGTAGATGTATAGCGTGATTATGGCCAATAAACCCTCTATGTGATTGGTTGTGTGTGGTTGTTTGCATCTCGGTCTGCGCGCTGATCTTCCTTCTCCTATTCCTGATGTAACTCGAAATAATTCGAGATTCTTTTCTACCTTTGCTCCCCCCGAATGTAACTCGGGGTTTCCTTTTTAAGCAATGTAATATTAGGATAGATTTTATTTCCTGTTATGTCAAAGAATGGAGGACATCAAGACGACAGCTGAGACGATCGGTTCAAGGAGTGAACCGATCGGTTGATGTTCCAGACGATCGGTTCAAGGAGTGAACTGATTGGTTGATGACCGGTTCGAGGAGCGAGACGAGAGGGTGGCGGCCATGAAGAGATGCACGATGACCAGGCGAACCGATCGGTTGAAGGAGCCAACCGATCGACTGGTGGCACCCAGACGACCGGCCAGAGAGACCAGATCATTCATATGATGAGTTGATCAACTCAGAAGGAAAAGGCACAGAAGTTCATCTTGTACAGGTTGCATGTGATGTAGACCTAGATGACCATGATTCCTCTTGGCTCGAGGAATCACATTAGGATGGCCATAATCATCTCTTTTATCGTTTGTGCATGTTTTTCTGTGGGATATAGCATGTATATGATATGTACTATGTATTGTGGTGATTGGATATGTATATGTATATAAAAACCAAATCCCTAATTAAATATTAAGTTTTAGATGCTTTCCAAATGCGACACACGTGAAAAGCTTGATCGACTAAGTGTGGGCACGCCATAGCATGGTGCACCATCTATCTCGTGGAAGCGTGAAGGATGAATGTGTGGGTCTGCCCTAGTAGGGTGCATATTCATCGTGTTTGCTTTGGGTCGGACTTAACAAGGTGACCTAGATAGGATCTAGCACCTTGAGGCGTGGAGATGATCATGGTAAGGAGTTGCATATGACATCTTATCAAGAGTTGCATATGATGAAATTGGCAAAAGTTGCCTACCTGAGAGATCTAAGTTGTGGGCGATCAGCCAAAGCTGACTCATGACTTAGAGGATTTCAGGATCTTGCCCACTAAGAAGGTTGTACGCTGCAATCTTCCGAATTGATGGTGAGGGCTATCAATTTGAAGTAAAATAGTGGGAGCGATAATTAATTAAAGGCCTAATTTTATCGTCAACTTTTCAAATCAATCAAACAAGTCAAAAAAAGAGTTTTGGACTAAAATTGCATATATTTCCTTTTGTTAAAATAAATGGTTAATCAAAAATAATGACTTTATTTGCGATCGGACTTTGAGACCAACAAATTAAATAAGAATAATTCCACGATTGGTTAGGACGATGAGAAGTGTTCTCAATCAAAGAGCGAAAGCTCTAAGTCCTAGTTATACCAGATGCAGATGAACTCGATCCCACCACATCAATGGCTGAAAGTATGCTTATGGAAGCATACCGAGGATGACATTGATGAAGAGTGCTTGATGTCGTGTTCTCTGAACTATGAGTTGCAGAGACAACATGAGACATATGATGTCTCTAAGACACTGTCCTAGTATGTCATGACAGAAGGAGATCCAGTAAGGTATTCACACACTCAATGTGGTTGGGTATGTGGAAAACCTGACTAAGAAGGATTCCCTCTGAGCCAAGAGTTGGCTATTGGTATGATACTGCAAATGTTGCGAGAATCATACAATTCATGATAAGCTACAACATGAACAACTTTGACAAGCGTTGACAAAGTTGTAGGACATGTTGAGGATAGTAGAGGCAAAGATGAAGTAAGAGAAACCATAATCTTTGATGTGATCAAAGAGAAAGGTAATTCTTAAGGGCAAGGATAAGGGCAAAGCAAAGAAGTGTTCTGATGCTAGCCAGCAATCCAAGCCGTCTTCATCCTAAAGGCACATGGGGAAAGGGTGTATGAGGGATTTCCCTCTATATCTGGAAGAATAAAAGAAGATGAAGGAGGGGATGGTGATCTCCACCTAAGGTATCATGAAATGAACTGCTTCTTTATCTAAGGTATATGATACCAAGATATGGATCTATCATATATGATATGCAAGATCCGCAAAGAAGTGATGGCCTTTGTGAAAGGAGCAAGAAAGAAGTACCCATCATTGGAGCAAGTGTTGCTGCCATAGATAGGAGCATCTTTCAATTTATTTCAGCCTAAAGGGCACGAAATAGAGTTGGGAACTGCTATTTCATATATTGCCAATAGATAGAAACACTTTATTATTGCATATTGTATGACAATGATGGAAATTAATAAAGTTGATGTTTCAATCTTAAAGATATGATCTTTGTGGCAATGCCTTGTTTATCTTGTGATAAAATGATACCTAAAAGTTATAGATAACTCAAACAATCAAATTAGCATCAATCATGAGAAATTCATTTCTAGTTTCCATGTGATGGATAAATCTAGACTCTTTTGGTTAGAGAACCAGTGAGAGACATGAATATCTTGGACATGATTAATCAATCTTCACTAAAAGTAGTGAGAGAATGATTATCCAATTAGATATAATACATGTGATGTATTTACATACCTATTGGAACAAATGCTAATACTTCAAATGGTGTTTAGAGAAATACCAATATGAATATCTTGAAGTGTTCAAGATTATCATAGATGAAGTGTAAATTTGGTAAAGTGTTAATTATTGATGAGATCAATGAATGAAATACTTGGACCAAATGTTTGAGATCCTTATGAGTAGTTATGATAGTGTATCATAATGAACTCATGATTAAGGCATGGTGATGTCTAAATCAAGAAGGAATCATACTCTAAGTTGTTAGAGAATGATTATCAAATAACTGAATTCTTCTTAAATAAAAGAATACCCCACACTAATAAAGGACATTGAGAATCACAAGGAGTTGTGAGTTCTTATATCCTTAACAGATACACCTCAATTATCTATGTGATGAGTTGGTCATGTGATGAGTCAACTATCTAGATGAATATGAGGAACCGAATTTTGAGTTATGGTTTATGACCATTACATCCTAAATGACATCCATGTGAACCATAAGGTATGACCTTGATGGTAGCACTCATTGGATGAAATCCATAAGTGCAAATGAATCTAAGTGTTGAGATACATGGATAACATTTTGAGAAGGATGATGCTTGTTGATTGCAACTTAATGACTAAGACATTTGGCATATGGATACTAAAACCACATTCCTATGAGGAATAAAAACAAGGATGTGTACGTGACACAACCTATAAGGTTTATGAATCCAATAATGCAAATGAAGTCTATAAGTTACAATGGACCAATCAATATGATTGATTGAGTACAAGCAACTCAGAATTGGATCTTTACTTTGATGATATAGTCAAAGGGTTTGACTGATATGTCAAAGATAAAGAAGGGATTTGTGATTTAGTGGGAGCGTATTCACATTCCACATGTTGATGTGAAATCGAAATGTTCTAGAATGGAAATCCAAAAGTGGAAATTATCTTTAGGGAAGATAGAGATGTTTCCTATGTGATAGGAATAGATATCTATAGAGATAGTTCTCAAAAAATCTCTTGACCTGAAAAGAGAGAGCATACATTGGCAATCTGTACTGATGTGTTCAGTATGCACAGATTCAGTGGGAGAAAACTTGTCCATGTTACATGGAGTTAGTATCCCAAGGCCAAGTGTCCAATTCTTATGAAGAATGGGAACACTAAGAATAGATATGGATCTATCATGTATGTAATCATCCCATTATCTTGCATGTATGAACATGGAAAGAATGAAATGCATTCATCATCTTGTATATATGACATGACAATACGATGTGCTCATCCTGATAACTCGTATGTGGGACATGATGAGTGGATTTCTGTCTACTTCCAGTAAGGGGTACTAGAATACCATGCGAACTTGATAAGTACTTGGGAAGTACTAGTTCTATGGAGACAAGGAAGAGTTTGATGTAAAGAGTTACATTGATGCAAACTTCCGAAAAGATAGAAAATTAATCGCAAAATATATATAGGATATATAAAAGTGAAAGTTTGTTGATAATTGGAAGTGTTCCAATGAAACCATCTAAAAGGAAATGTCGATTATCTATGTGTTAGATAACAATAGTAGATATTATATGGATCTGGAAGTTCATAAGATGAACTTATAGATATTCCGCTCATTGATGACAAGTATGGAATCCTTGATCATGCAATGTGGATAAAGGTTAGCATAAGGAATATAAGATTGCATATTACAGCAACTCCATCTCATACGTGTGACGTACAGCGAAGAGATGCGAGACATGCAATTTATACTAACTTTGTCAAGGTGTTGCCATTACTCACTATGATAGCACAAGAGCAGAGTGACATGTGGGACATGTTTTGAGATCACTATGAATATGATTCATGGGTGATTGGCTCGCAGTGCAAGTGGGAGTCTGTTGGTATGTATCCCCTGAGAGCTAATCATGGGATGATTGGTGGGATACATTAAGATTGATTTGATAAACATCAAAGGCAAGCTTCCAATTCTTTCTGGTTCAGTCATATGAGATAGTGATAGAATAGATTGAATGTCTAGAGAATGACAGTACTCAATGACGTATGCTTTCAGGTTGAGGACCTGAACGATGAGATCATACGGATGCTAAGAGTTTGTACATTTTTGTTATGTCCCTAGTCGGATGTCATTGTGGAAGGTAGATAGACAGAAATGACACACAAGACTAGATTGTGGTGTTGGTTGATGACAAAATCTCATTAGTCATGATATAGAGATATCAAACCAAACACATAGGTACTTGTTAGAGAACAAGTGTACCGGACAGACCCACCGTGAGTTTGACACATGGAACCATGACATGGTAGTCACAGTCAGTACTCCCAATGATGGTGGTGAGTGTGATTCTTAGACCTGAAATCACTGCACTCAACACATGTCGTTGGGAACACTTTGACATCATCAAACGCAGTCCTGAAACATGGGTTGTTATAAAGGTGATGATTGGGTGGCTTTGACACATGGGGCTTTTGATGGGTGAGTAATAGATATGGGATTTGTCCCTCCTGAGGTAGTTTGATATCCAAGGCCACTTGATGAGTAGGATTGAGATAGGCATGCGCACGCATGTGTGAATCAGTATGTGATATTGATGTCATATATATCTCGTTCAATCTACTCTGAGATCAAGAAAGTGAATGAACGTTGACAGGATGATTGTTCCATGCCTCGAGTTCATTCGGGATATCAGTAACAAAGGAATTATACATTCACTGTAACACCATTCACAGATTGTAGGATTGAAAGTTGTTCTCCAACTTTCTACTTTCACTTGGGTAGCATTGATGTGTGACTAGGCACCGCTCTTTGCTTGTGAAGTCATAAGTGTTATGGACTTTCACTGCCAACGTGAAATGGACCTGCAGGGTCACACACATAGGATTTAACTTGGAAGAGGAGTTTTTGTCTACAAGCAATGTTTAGATTGATTACTAAAGGAGTTTAGTAGGTCAATTAAACACTCAATTGATTGATAGCTCAATATCATAATGTTCAAGGTGTTGGACATATTGATTGGAGTATCGGATTGATTGAAATCGCAATTGACTGATTCTGCACAACCTGCACTCCCAACCGATTGGTTCAAGTGTTGAACCGTTCGGCTGAGGTTGTTGAACCGGTCGGCTCAAGTGTTGAGCTGATCGGCTCAAGCCCAGGGTGAACCGATTGCTTCAAGTGTTGAAACGATCGGTTCAACTGGTGCAACCGAGCAAGTTGGGAAAGTCAGGTTGGTGAGAATTTTCCTTACGTTTCACTTGCCCAATTTGATTGGAACAAGGATTGGTATTCGATACCAATTAGAAACAAAAGAAGGAAAGTCAATCGGGAACTGATCAGGACCATGAACCGACCGGTTCAGAAGTGAACCGATCGGCTCATGGGTCCCAACCAATCGGTTGAGGTGTCAACCGACCGGTTCAGGTCCACAACCGATCGGTTCACTAGTGAACCGATCGGTTCAGGTTGCGAGTTGGTTGCTTTTGTGGAAAATCTCGAACCCTTCTAATCGTACTTTTAGTCCCATATTGTCGGGGAAAGAGAACCATGTCCCATGACCCGCCTATATATAGGGGTATTGGGGGCTTCTCAAAGTACAACTCAGTGCAACCAGTTGCTTTGCAAAGTTGTCGTTCTCTCTAATTTTGGTAACCGAGAGAGAGCCCGAGAAAGTGCTTCCCGCAAAGGGAGGTGCAGCAAGGGAAGGACAACTGTAGTTGCAACTGGCAGCAGGAGAGTGTGTTGGCGACTAGTACGTCAACAGGAGGGTGCAACTCCTTCCACTTCCTTGTGGGACAAGGAGTGTGGAGTTACAGGTGGTCCGTGTGGACTACTTTAGAGGCGGGAGGTTTCTGCCGCTCAGGAGGACAACTTTCATCCGACAGTCTAGTGAGAGGAGGGTTCGTCAGTCCCGGAGCGACCAGGAGCTACACAGACACCGTACAAGACCGGATTTGAAGACCGCGCATAGGGAGAGGTATTGTCTCCGAGCAAGCCTCGGGACAAGGTATGATTCCACAAACCATCCTTTCCTATTATATAGACGTTGACACATTTCCTTGTTCCGGGTTTTGGGGAGAAGTTTTTTGTTTCTGCTGCCTTCTCTGTCTCCCCTAAAACCCAACAATATCATCACTTAAAACTAGGGTTTCATATTCAATAAACCATAATTAGACTTACTGTTCATCCCAATTGGGGTTTCTCATGACATCACTCCCAATTAGGGTTTCTCATGTCATCACACTCCATTAGGGTTTCTTATTCCATAACCCACAATTAGGGTTTACGATTCACATCACATCACCCTAGATTAGGATTTATTATTCATAACACATCACCCTAGGTTAGGGTTATCATTAATATCCCACCATTAGGGTTTACTATTCACCCCAAGTAGGAGTGATCAACAAAGTACCTTTAATTAAGGTTTACCATGTCATCATTATGAATTAGGATCATACCTTCATCATGTGTTAGAATTACTTCCATTAATACCCTTAGTTAGGGTTATGATTCATTAATCATCATAATTAGGGTTTCATGACCTCACTAACATGGATCATACCCTAATTAGGCATTCATCCATATTGGGATCCATTACCTGATTAACTTTCATATAAGGAGTCTTTTCTCTCTCATCCTCTATTGGATGATATTAGCTTCAGCCTTGATTAGGTTAAGTCAACTCAATCATGAAAGATAATTGACTTCATGGTTTATATCATTACCATTGTAATCATTAGAGCTTAATTACTTCATGGGTTTCAAACACACTATCCCATTAAGGTGCAAGTACCATGATCACCTTTGATTACATCATGTATTAATTAACTAATCACTTTGTCCTTTAACCACTTTAAGTACCCAAAGGGGTTTCGATTAATCAACCACCAAACGATCTTAGCCATTAAGGCCCCAAACGATCTTAACTAACTTAGACCTCAAACGGTCTTGCATACTTAACCTCCAAACGGTTTAAGACCGTTTGGACCTCCATGCGGTCTTGGTCTACCCTTGAGACTGTTTGGTAAAGTTGCACACTCAAGACCGTTTGCTAAAGTAGGTGGTGAAGACCGTTTGCCCAACTTTGACTTCCAAAACCACATGAACTCCACCTTGAAACTGCATGGACACAATCGGCTTTGAAACCGCATGAACCTAAACGGTTTGGGATCGTTTGGTCCCAAACGGTCTTGAGACCATTTGTTCCCAAAATGTCTTTAGACCATTTGGACTCAAACGGCCTTGAGACCATTTGATCCAAACCACCTCAAAACTGCAAGGACCAAATATGGTTTCAACTCCTCAAATTGAATTAGGGTTTCCAATGATGATCCCCTCAATGATTAAATACATGTAACCAATCATCAATTGGACCTGTCACCATCATTCAATTGAGTTAATTAAGGCAACCTTCAACTGATTTGACCCTCAATTGGTTATCAATTAGGGCTTGAATCAATTGGATTAGGGTTTGGAATCGATGACCCTTCAACATCAATCAATGTGAGTCTAATTGATTTGAACCCATTGAACCATCATCCAATTTGGTCATGACCTGACCCCAAACGGTCTTGGGATTGTTTGGATGACCTCCAAACGGTCTTGAGACCGTTTGCCCATCACTTCATCAAAAACCATGTCATTCATTTAGGGTTTGGATCCTAGGTTTGGTCACCAAATCAGCAATTGAATATACATCAACTTGATACCTTTGGATCTTCAATTGGTCAACCATGCTTAACCCTAGACCTCAAAACGGTCTTGGGTGATCACCAAACGGTCTTGAGACCATTTGAGTGATCCCCAAATGGTCTTAAAACTGTTTGGGTTACTCAACCCAAGTTTCAACCTTATACAATTATCAAATCAGAAATTAACCCGATTATGGTTTAGATGGTTGATGGATCTTTAATTAGTGAATCACTTGGAGTTAATTGATAATTACTTATAGGTGATTAGTCTACATTATTCTAAACAGGCCTCCAAATGGTAAACGCTTGGTCAATGCCACCAAACGGTCTTGGACCGTTTGCTTCTATGCGGTTTAGATGAAACTGTTTGCTCCCAAACGGTTTGGGAAACCGTTTGAGCACAAAGGCAAACCGTTTGCTAAAGTTCTTTTTAGATATTTGTCTAGGATGATGTCAGCTTTGTCTACCTCTGTTCAACCAAGAACAGGTGTTGTTCTTTATGGAAATTATACCAAGAACACACAAAAGTATCTAAGGAAGAAGAATAACCAACGATTCTTATGAACAAGAGTGTAATACTAATGCTTAAGGGTTAGAGTTATAAAATCCACATCTAGAACTGATCCAGAGCTCCAAGATCCACGGCTATAATGGTGGATTGAGCTCCAGAAGTTGTCCAAGGTTCATTCTTCAATCTTTGGATGAACAAGATGGCTAAAAAAGGAAACCAAGTGAAGAAAACCATGAATCTAACCTTATTTTATGGTTTCCACCATGAATTCGAGGTAGATGATGATCAAAACTTACCAAGCTAGTTTGGTCGTCCTTCCTCTAGTCCAGAGCTCTCCCTTAGTCGGCCAAAGCAAGGTGATAAGGAAAAAAATAAGGAAACAATCCTTTTGGTGTTTTGGAAAAAGGATACTTATATATTTATTTATGGATTTTCAAGGAAAATAGAAAAAGAGGATTATTTCCTTTTATCTCCCAATAATATCCACCAAGTCCTCCTCCACTTCTTGGCTACGTGTCCACCTTCTATTTTCAAGAAAAACCTCTCCATTATCCAAGGATCATTGGCAAAGAACTAAGCACCCTAAAGAGTTATGTGTTAATATCCATCTTTTTATTGGATATTGCTTTATATATATTATTAGTGTGAGTAGCTTCCACTTCAACCAAGATCTTTTTGGTGCCCAAGCATGGAAAAATTTCTTACATACTATTACAAACACATCCTTCAACTTTTGGTTGAAGGGCTCCATAATTAATATATTTCCTTTTACATTAAGTTATATTAAAGAGCCATTTGTGCTTAAATCTTGATTATTTCAATATCAAGATTCTCTCTCCTCCATGATCATTCAAATGAGGCGCCCCTCTCATTTTCTTTGCTCTACTTGATGCCAAGAAACATTAGAGACCCTCTAGAGGTGGTATTTTGCATGTTGAACCCTAGGTTTTGGGTAAATTGCACATTACACCAAAACTAAGTTTTAATGCACATGGAATGCTCTACCAGCTTTATCTTGATGTCCAAGCTTGTGGAAATCATACCACCACATCATATTCACTCTTATGATGTCTCAACATCAAATGAACATATTTTTATGTAACATTTGCAAGTTAACCCCTCAACTTGGGTAATTTTCACTTTAGTCCTAAATAAGCAAACATTGCTTCAACATTATTCAATTGGGACCAAAATTGAAACATAAGCTCCTCTTGAGCCTTAACTACTTTTCACCAAATAAGATTAAGCATATAACCATATTTCTTAATCAAAATACCTAGGGTTAAAACATAACCCAGGTCAGGGATGTTACAATTTATTTTTTAACCGACGACTATGTTTTGTTTTTTTTTCTCTACAGGTTGCAGGCCTGTTGTCCGGCTGGTCAGCAGGATGCAGAACCTACAGTTCAGTTCTGAACTGTAGGTTTACCACATCCATTGATTTCAGCCAACAATAGGCCACAAATCTATAAAATCAACAAGGATGGACAATTAATATGGAATGATTCACACACATGTATAAGCACATTGCATATGATTTCAGCACACACATGTATAAGCACATTTCATATGATTTCAACACACACGTGTATAAGTACATTTCATATGATTTCATCACACACATGTAGAAACTTGTAGTTCCATTTCATTCCTCCATTTCATATTCACACACATGTAGAAACATTCATGTATTCATCTTCACACACATATGCATTATAGATAATACAATTAAAAAAATTCATTCAGGCATGTATATATAAGTGTGACTTTCAAAGTTTAGCATGTCATCAAATACATAAATAATTATGACAATAGAGATTAGATATATCATTCTTTATCATTATCATCGTCATCATCTCCATCAGTATTCCAATGATAATAAAAAATTCCCACTACTTGTAAGGCTTTTGTCCATTGTTCTCTTACATCATTTAATTCTTCCTTCGTATAGGGAGTATGTGCATCTAATAAATTTTCACCTACAGTGAAGTTATTGGTTTTAAACACCTACAAAGAGAATGATGTATATATAAAATTAATAATATATAATAATATTGATATATTTCATATTATCTAGTGAGATTATATATAATACTTGTTGTATGGTATCGATTTCCATTGCAACATGTTTGATAATTAGGTCCATATATCACATCATGTAGTATGCACATGCTCAATCATTTTTTTGTGTAGCACACTATAAATTGAAACATACAAAATGTTAATAAATACAAACAAGCATAGTTCACATAAATAATATATACATTGGAGTCAGGAAATTACTTTCACATTCTCCCAAAGTAATGATTTCTTTGTCTTGGCCATTTTTCCTACAGCTTTTTCTAAACACTTTCAAAGCCCTAAATGTTAATGTAACACATTAAATTGCATTATTAAATAATAATGTAATAATTAGATGTTAATGGATATAAAATATGAAAGATTTCTCACATGAATAATGACATTTTCATTGAGTGTCCATATAATGAGTCTAGTTCCTTCCCCAAAGGATCTAGATAATAAATAGTCTATGTCTTGGAGACAATAACCAGTAACTCCCAATGACTACCAGTTGAGGTAAAAATGTTAACAATTAATAACTCAAAATTCACAATAAAAATGTAATTTTCTTAAGTCCAAATTATAAGCAAAGTAAACTTACTCAACATTGAATGGAGCTATTATCATCGACTTCTTTTTTGTACCAAAATGATTAAAGTCGGCAGAGTAGTATGAGGTAACTGATGAAGTCTCTTTATCTACAAGACTGATCAAAGATGGAATTAGAAATCCCACATGGGAAAATGAAAAATCTTTACAGATCGTGTGTAAGTAGCTACAAAACAAGTATTATGTATGCATTAATATATAAGAAACCAGCTCATTATATATAAAACAAGGTATATGGATACATAAACAATATCTCATCATATCCATAGCTCTATCATAGATGCATTCAGCCAATCATAACGAAACAACTCCAAATATCTTGTATGAGTATTTTGTTATCGTATGATTCACCTACAACATCCACTAGAATAGAAACATTTATAGGAGAATTTGTGTCATGTTCTCCTATCCGTACTACCATACCCTTATAATTAGGACCTAACGAGTTGTATAGGTCCCTTTGAAGCCGACTAGGAACTTTAGGAAGAAGGGGAGGTGGAGGTCGAGTGTAGAGGGTTTCTTCCTTTTGACCTGTATATATAATTTTAGATCAATTGACTAGCTCGTATATACACACTAACAAATTAAAGTAATGTAAATTTATCATACAATATCAGTATAGACGACATCTTCTACGGGCCAAAATATCACTTTGCCTTCTGCTTCACCAAGCGTTTCAAAATCTGGGTGGGCATATGGCAATGGAATATGCATCCACTGGTGGAGTACAAGTCTTGGGTTCACATGAATCACACTAGTAGTACTGTAGTGCCATGAAACATGTCCCCGGGAAGGGGTGGGTAAGCCTCAACCTCTGCAATGATAAATTCTTTACATTTTATATGGCATGGCTTCAACCCCTACAAATTTAGGTAAAATATGTTATATGCATATATACATAAATATATCATCTTGAAAAGACTAGCTACTATGTCATAAAAATACTTACAGTGGATGTTCTAGGCGGTGGGTCTATAGGATTATTCCCAACCAACTCTATAGTAGGAGAAGAGCGGGACACCATAGGTATTGTCTGAGTGGCCGAAAGAAACACCTACACTTGCTCATTACTTCATGGACTCTCCTATTAATTAACTTATCTACCTATACATGGACAAAAGAAACTCTATCTTGTGATTATTGAATTCCCATTTGCAATAACATTCTAAAAAAAGAATAGGTTACCTCAACTTTTGAAAATCTAGCTTTTGGGACATGTTTGTGCTGTGATGGCCCAAAGAATGCTTTTATGCCCACACCAGTGCCTACACCCCTAACACGTCCAGGATGCTTAAGGTTACCAAGAGCAACTATCAATTCATCCCTTGTGCCCTCAGGGATGAACTTGCCTTGATTCCTCTACTCGTGAAGCTCCCGCTAATCGCCATCCATAGAAATGGGTAAGTAAACATAATAATAAATATTGATTGCTCTGAGAGTTGAATTTTACCATTTTTGCAGCTGCCTCAACAGTTGTGGGTTTGTTTATATCTCCTTTCTTATTTTTCCTCCCAGAATTCCACACAGTATGGCGTGGTAGAGGTGTGGGAGTAAAAGTAGAGGACTCCCCAGTCTCCTGAGTAGCAGCAAACTTAGCAACAGCAGTAGCCTATAGTCTTTGGCGAACGCCTGCATAGCCTTTTGGACCCATCGTGTGGTCATACACATTTAGTGCACGCGTTGCTCTTTGAGCATCACTGATATCCTTGTTAGTAAGCACATTGATTTGGTTAGTAACATTAAAGGTCAATCTTGAATAGGTGAATACATAAGAATGTATATTAATTAAATTGGGAGTGGTGCTTAATACCTTAAATTCATCAGTTTTTATTTTGGCAACAAACTCCTCCCAGTCATTGGGGTCCAGGTAGTTCCATTGCTTAGTGGCTGACTTCTTCCTCTTCTCAGCAGCTCATATGTAATCTCAAGTGAGATTTGTCTTATACTTCCTTTTGACCCTCCCACAGTGCTGCATCACACATTTACGGTGCAGACTTTCATCTAGTTCAAATATACTCTGCAAAAGGACTATACAATTAACTAGTATTCTAAATCTAGTAATCTAAAAAATAGAATTACAAATAATAATAACTCATGCATAGTTCCTTCCATACTAAGTCTTTCTTCCCCTTAGGAACTTTATACCAAGATTCTACATTAGGAATACAATGGATATGAGTAAGAACCCCAAGATATGAAATAAACGAGTTTCGGTTCACTCCAACTGGATTTTCTGCATGATCCGAATCCGCAGCTAGTTTGGATCCATTGCCCCTTTGTTGTAGTAATTTGTTCATCATAGTGATGCCCCTCATTTTTGTATTTTTTTGCTGCTCATCAAGTTCCCCAAGTTCTTCAGGGGGTACATCATCATCCTAAAATTTAACAAAAAACATAAACTTACAGGATATAACTCATAAATGGACATATAGATAGAAATATAGAATATATTTTAAAAACTTACATTGTGAGACACCACATTGATATCCTCACCCTCACGGTAATCATCATCACAGTCATCATACTCATGCTCAGCCATATGAAATTATCATTAAAAAATAAAATAGTTAACATTTAACATAACTAGAATATAATTAAACATTATAAAGTTCACATTTAGAAAAATAAAATATATAAAAAAATAAAAACATGCATCTAATACTGTGATCTTTTATCAATTAACATTCTTTCGATGTGATCTCTTCACACATACAAGTCATCGTTAGCTTCAATATTTGGTAGTGTTGGCATCCCAACTGAGATTTGGACTCGATTCATGATATTTATCATAGTACTCTTCTTCATCTATAAGATCTTCAATGAACTGTCTTTTCCCATGAATAACAATCAACCATTTATCATTTGCAGGATCATCGATATAAAATACTTGTTTCACCTGTGATGCCAATATGAATGGTTTCACACCAATCTTTTCAAAGTTCACTAATGTGAAACCCAATTCATCCAATATAACTCCTTTAGTGTTATCAACCCAATTACATTTAAAGAGAGGAATTCTGAAATTTAAGTATTCAAACTCCCATATGTCTTCAATGACACTGTAATATGACATTTTATCTTCACACGGACTCTTATCCTTTGCACTTGCAGAAAACAATGAAGACGCTTGAAGGGCGACCCCACTATTTTGGACGACGCTCTTATCATCTTGACGCATTTTGTAATATGAGAACCCATTTATGTCAAACCCTTCATAAGACATAACATTCAATTTTGGTTTAAAGTTTAGGCATTTGATATTTTCAGCAAAATTATTTGGTGTTTGAGATAGTTGATGTAAGACTTTATCATCAAAACACTTAATAAATGCCTTGTTATGCTCTCTAGGAAGCCACATTGAATTGGCTCAAGGACATTGTTTCTTGATGAAATTGGTATGTTCCTCTATATAAACACTCACTTCATCTATGTTGTGTAAAATATATAAGTGAGCTTGTTCCAACTGCTCATGACTGATTACTTTCATCTGTAATCCCAAAATTCCTTTGCCAAAATACTCGTCAATGTTCTTGTCATTAATATCAGCGTCATTACCACTCAAAAAGTCATTGCAAAAATCCATAAACTCTCTCACCACATAATCCTCAATAATACTCCCTTCAGGACGATAACAATTTTTAACATCACTTTTATAAATGCTCATGTATCATTCAAAGGGATACATCCAATGCAAGAAAACTGGTCCCAACGTTTTCACTTCCCTAGTCAAGTGGAGAACAAGATGTACCATGATATCAAAGAATGAAGGAGGAAAATACATCTCAATCTGACATAGGGTAACAACCACTTCTCTTTGCAACTTATTGAGAGTATCATGATCAATAACTTTACTGCACATACTATTAAAAAAGAAACAAAGTCTAGTGATTGCAAACCTTACATGCTTCGGCAGTATAGATCGAATTTCCATGAGAAATATTTGTTGCATTAGAATGTGACAATCATGAGATTTTAGACCTATCAACTTCATATATTTCATTGATACCAATCTACAGATGTTGGATGAGTAACCCTGTGGCACCTTAATATTTACCAAGCAATCGCAAAAAGCTTTCTTCTCCTTTCTAGACAATGTGTAACAAGCAGGAGGTAAGTATGTTCTCTAATTGCTACTAACTACTTCTGTTAATTTTGTCCTCATTCCTAGTTCATGTAGGTCCATTCTGAATTTTATCCCATCTTTAGTCTTACCTGGTATATTCAACAGAGTACTAATGATGCTATCACAAATATTTTTCTCAACGTGCATGACATCGATACAATGCCTGACTGCCAAAGAACTCCAATAAGAAAGATCCCAAAAAATTGACTTATTCTTGAATAAAGATTTGTCACTCTGTTTGGCCATGGTACATTGTGATCTCTTATGAAATTCATTGACAAAGTTTGTTCCTCTTTCATAAACAACCTCCCCTGGTATAGGTTTAGGTTCACTCAATTCCTCATTTCGTCCATTTAATCCTTTGCGCAACCTACGGTACAAATGGAATTTTAGAAGAAACCTTTGATGACCAAGATATACAGTCTTACTGCCATGTTTTAGTCATATTGAATCGGTGTTTCACATATAGGACACACTTTAGATCCTTTGACACTATATCCAAACAAATTCCCATATGTTGGAAAGTCATTAACAGTGCAAAACAACATAGCGTGCAAATAAAATGTCTCTCTTCGTGAAGCATCATAGGTCATCACACCTTCACCCCGCAGTTTCTTTAAGTCATCAATCAAAGGTTCAAGATAAATGTAGATATCATTTCTAGGTTGTTTAGGGCCCGATATCACCAATGACAGCATAACGTATTTATTTTTTCATACACAACTAGGGAGGAAGATTGTATATAACAAGCATAATTGGCCAAGTTCTATGTTGGAAGCTCAATGTCCCATATGAATTCATCCCATTGGTACAAAGCCCAAGTCTTAGATTCCTGACTTCTTCACCAAATTTAGGGTACAATAAATCAATATTCTTCCACTATGGGGAATTAGACGCATGTCGTAGGATGCCATCAATATTTTTCTTAACATCTGCATGCCACTTCAAATTCTTCGCATCTATCAGATTGACAAACAAGTGTTGAAACCATGATATTATAGGTAGATACCACATCACCTTGGCAGGAGAACCAGTTTTGAACTCCCCTGAAGTCGTCATTTTATACCTTGACCCACCACATTTTGGACAATCTTTCAAATCCACATAGTCCTTTTGAAATAATACACAATCATTCAAGCATGTGTGTATCTTCTTGGCCACCATTCCCACTAGGCACAACAATTTATTTAACTGATATGTTGAGATAGATAGCTCATTTCCTTTAGGAAGAATTTCTTTCAACAAAGACAACAATGACGTGAAGCTTTTGTCGCTCCATCTATTATTAGATTTCAGTGTATACAATCTCAACACAATGCCAAGCTTTGTAAACTTAGTACAACCTGTGTATAACGGTCTCTCAACATCATGCACAATGTTTCTAAACATGTGAGGTGAATGAGTGTGCTCTACCCCACAACTATCCAACATCGCATCAATGATATATACTAGAATTGGTTCATTCACATCTACGTCATTGGAGGTAATTTCTTCTTCCAAACAATCACTGCTATCGACATCCACTGATTATAGGTTTGAAATGTCTCCATGCTAGTGCCATTCTGTATAGCCTTGTACAATCATGTTGCACATGACATTTCACCAGTGCTGACTTTCAAGTTGTTACCGTAATTCCTACATGGACAGTAGAACCTATCCCCATGTTGTTTCCTATGTTCCTCGACAAATCTAATAAACTGAACTAGAACAAAAATAAACTTTGGGGTGCAGTGACTTGGAATGGATATCCATGATCTATCCATACTATGATCAAAGAGAAAACATGTATATATTAGGGTTTAGGGTTAAAAGATTCTGGTTTAGGGTTTAAACATTAGGGTTTATGGTTAAAAGTTTAGGGTTGAGGGTGTTATATATAATAAATGTGTACCACCTATCCCATTCTTGATCACCTAATCTCACTAGTAAGTGTATAATGTGTATTCAATTATCAAAAAAATTCGGCAACATTTCCCCATAGTATTCCAAGTACACCGATGTACATGGGAAAATGCCCACCGCCATATGTACTTAGAGAACAAATGGGGAAGTATTGACGAAACATCATGAAAACTGAATACACATTATACACTTACATCCTAAGTGAAATTAAGTGTTCAAGAACAGTCCCAAACCGGGGACTATCCAAGATTTACTCGTAATGAGTAAATATCAAACGGGTTTCTAGGCCAACAAAATACATGTATATATGTTGTCATTCATATACCTACAATCATAGTATCATCGTTCATATCCAAGGTTTTGTGTAACATCATTTAATTAAATTCATTCTTTCAATTGGATAAGTTCATTCATTCATCATTAACCCAAATCAATCATTAATAATCAACTACACAATTTTGAAGAACAATTATATATTGAAATAAGTTAAATCTATCACTAACAAGAGAGAAAGAAAGCAATAACAATTTATTAAATTCATTCATTCATCATTAACCCTAATTAATCATTATTAATCAACTACACAATTTTGGAGAACAATTATATATTGAACTAAGTTCATTCATTCCTCATTTAACCGCTATTAATCAATATTAATCAACCCTAATAAATCAATAACAATCTTACAGAAAACTCACTGCACTGGTGGAGCAGGCAGTGGTGGCAGTGGCCGGAGGTGGAGGTGGTCATAGTTGTGGCTATGGAGATGGTCGCAGCTGTGGCCGGAGGTGGAGGTGGCCGGAGGTGGAGGCTAAGATGACTGAAGCTGCGGTGAAGTAAGTGGCGAGTGGTGGCAAGATGGCGGGATGTGATTGTGGTCGTTGGTGGATATGACTGAGTCAACGAGCGAAGAAGGTGATGACTGAACTACTAGAGAGGCGATGGTGGTGACTGTAGTGGAGCGGCGGCGGCGAGCTCCTCAATAGCAGTTCTCTCCATAATGGTGGTGGCGAGCTCCTCTCCACAGCAGCAGCGGCGACGGAGAGTGGCAAGCCTCAATCGCGAGAACTAGCTTGAGCGGAAACAGAGAATCGGGAATGAAACAATGAAGGAGGGTAAGAGTCTGGCTCATGCGGGTGCTATTCAATTAATTACCAGCGTCAGTTATTGGGTAAAACCAACACTTAACACCATCTACATCATAGTTATCAGTGTCTCCCCTAACATCGATGTTTATTAGGCAAATTGGGGGAAATTTTTTTGTGAGGATAACACGCAAGAAAACATCATCATCAGCTCCTATGCAACAACCGATGCCAAATAAGGTATGAATTTTTACCTCGTGAGAATTTGTATTTTAAACAAGTGACGACATATGGGGGAAAATTTGTGGGACTTGGCGCGGAACATGAGTCGTCGGTGTTTATACAACTAACGTCAAATTGAAAATTTTGGAGGCAAAAATTTTCCCCCTGAAAAATTGTATTTTGCGGGTAATTTTGGATGTCAATTTTTATTTTGATCGATCTATGTTAAATAAAAAGCAATACACGTGTCTTTTTTAAAGCGGTCGACTTTCACATATAGGTGTCGATTTTCTTGTTAAACTGACATCGTAGTTTATTAGCGTCAGTGTTTTGTTTATAATCGACGTCAGCAAATGTGACGTTATACATCATTTCTATACTAGTGTATATTGAGCATGAGGTGTATCCTCATCACCATATCATGTATAAGGTGTACCCCCCATTACCATATTGTGCACCCATATCAGGTTGCCCAACATTTAAGGTTTGTCATCTCAAGTTAAAGGTACTTAGCTCCATATTGTGTATGAGGTGAGTGCTTGACCTCATATCATGTACAAGGTGTATACTTGATACCATAACATGCACAAGGCTTGCACTTCATCATCATATCATGCATAAGGTATATGCTTCATCATGGTATCGTGCTAGTGGTATATTCACCTCACCATATCGGGTTAGCATATCGGGTTAGACCATTATGCTCATACCTTTTCATACCTTCTAGGGGATCAACGTATCAAGTGTTGAGTGACAGTCTATACAATTGGTTGAACCCTTCACAATCAACGCATTATACAAAATGATAGTGGTGTGGGGTATGTTGGGTTTCATATCAAATTCTAGGGTTTCAACACCATATCGGGTTAGGGTGTATAATTGACACCATGTCATGCATAAGGTGTGTATTCTTGACCTCATATTGTGCATAAGGTGTATTCTTGATGCCATATCATGTACAAGGTGTATATATGTGTCACTCATATCATCCATGAGGTATAAACTCATCACTATATCAAGTTACCCATTATCTATGGTTTTTCATATCGGGCTTAGACGTGCTTCAACCTGATATCGGGTTGGACCATCATGATGTCATCATTATCGACCTCTAGACTATTGTTCTTACTATTCTGGTTCTTAGACAACAGTCCTAAACAACTTTTGAAACTCATAAGATCATCAATTAATTAAGAGAATTTGAAATTGAAAATAGATCAACAAGTTCAACAGAATTGAAGGTGAATAATAACATAATTCGGTTCAAGTTATATAACCCTCCTCAAGAAGAACTTTAAATCTCCAAGATCCAAAGATTCACTTTCCCAAGGTTGAGGATGAGCTTCACAGCTCCTCTATAGGAAAAGAATCACCATGGATAAGTATTTGGTGAAGAAGAAAATAAAGGAAGATCTCAACCCTAGATCCATGCTTTAATTCAAGGTTGAAGATGATCATGGTCTCACTTTAGGGTTAAGAATTGAGCTCCTTATTGCTCCTTAACACCATGAACAATACCTCACCACTCATGCACGATATCCCGTCACTTGTGGACGATATCACTTTAGTATGGCTGATATCACCTTGCTATGGCTAATATCACTTTGCTATGGCCGATATCAGTTTGCTATAGCTGATATCACCTTGCTATGGCTGATATCAAGGCTCTATGAACGATTCACCTTCACCTATTCATGATACCAAGACACTATGCATGATATCTAAGAGCAAGAGGGTGGTAAATTTCAAAAAACATTCACTAATAGGTGAAAGGAATGGTATATATAGTTGAAGCTCATGAAAGAGAGTGTATATGAGGTGTCATCATTTTAAGCCACTAGGTGCCACATGTCCATGCATGTTTGACACGTGTACATGAATGCACTCATATTTATCTTGACATGAAAAACATCTAGAGTTGAAATTTTGGCCATCACTTATCTTATTAGATAAGATATCTCAACTCAATCACCACTTTATTCACAACCAAATACAACTTTTCCAAGGAAGTTGTAAACCAATACACTTCACCTCCTTGAGGTGCTTAGCCCATCATGGACAGGGCAAAGAGTTCACAAACTGATATGAGACTCCCTCTATGGCTCCTTGGCTGATAGGGGAGCAGAGAAGGCAGTGGAAACAAAAATTTTCTCCTCCCCAAACCCAGAACAAGGAAACACGTCAACGTCTATACAATAGGAAGGGATGGTTTGTGGAATCATACCTTGTCTCGAGGCTTTCTTGGCGACAATACCTCGCGGCTTACACGGTCTTCACCTTCGGTCTTGGACGGTGTTTGTGCAGCTCCTGGTCGCACCGGGACTAACGACTCCTGGTCTCACCGGGACTGTCGGGATTGACAGTTGTCCTCCGAGTGGTAGAAATCTCCCGCCTCTGAAGTAGTCAACACGGACCACCTGGAACTCCAATCTCATTGTCCCACAAGGAATTGGAAGGAGTCGCACCCTCCTGTCAGCGTACTAGTCACTGACACACTCTCCTTCCACCAGTTACTTTCTGTAGTTGTCTTTCCCTTGTTGTGCCTCCCTTATCGGGTAGCACTTACCTGGGCTCTCTCAGTTACCAAAACAAGAGAGAATGACAACTTTACAGAGCAACTGGTTGTACTTATTTGTACTTTGAGAAGCCCCAATACCCCTATATATAGGAGGGTCATGGGACAGGGTTCTCTATCCCGGGCAATATGGGACTAAAGCAGGAGGAAAAGAGTTTGAGATTTTTCACAAAAACAACCAACTGCGCAACCTGAAACGATCATTTCATTTCTGAAACGGTCGGTTGGGGACCTGAGCCGGTCGATTGACACCTCAACCGATCAGTTGGGACCCATGAAACGGTCGGTTCACTTCTGAACTGGTCGGTTTGTGGTCCTAGTCAGTTCCCGATTGACTTTTCTTCTTTTGTTTCTAATTGGTACCAAATACCAATCCTTGTTCCAATCAAATTGGGCAAGTGAAACGAGAAGAACTTTCTCACCAATCCTACTTTCCCAACTTGCTCGGTTGCACCAGTTGAACTGATCGTTTCAACACTTGAAGCAATCGTTTCACCCTGTCCATGAGCCGATCGACTCACCACCTGAGCCGATCGGTTCACCAAGCAGAGCCGATCGGTTCATCACATGAGCCGATCGGTTGGGAGTGCAGATTGTGCAGAATCAGTCAATTATAGTTTCAATCAATCCGATACTCCAATCAATGTGTCCAACACCTTGAACATTATGACATTGAGCTATCAATTAATTGAGTGTTTAATTGGACTACTAAACTCCTTTAGTAATCAATCTAAACATTGTTTGTGGACAAAAATCCTCTTCCAGATTAAATCCTATGTGTGTGACCCTGCATGTCCATTTCACATTGGCAGTGAAAGTCCATAACACTTATGACTTCACAAGCAAAGAGCGGTGCCTAGTCACACATCAGTGCTACCCAAGTGAAATAGAAAGTTGGAGAACAACTTTCAATCCTACAATCTGTGAATGGTGTTACAGTGAATGTATAATTCCTTTGTCACTGATATCCCGAATGAACTTGAGGCATGGAACAGTCATCCTGTCAACTTTCATTCACTTTCTTGATCTCAGAGTAGATTGGAAGAGATATGTATGACATCAATATCACATACGATTCACACATGCTTGCACACCTTTCTCAATCTTACTCATCAAGTGGCCATGGATATCAAACTCCCTCAGGAGGGACAAATCCCATATCTATCACTCACCCCTCAAAAGCCCCATGTGTCAAAGCCACCCAATCATCACCTTTATAACAACCCATGTTTTAGGACTGCGTTTGATGATGTCAAAGTGTGCCCAACGACATGTGTTGAGTGTAGTGATTTCAGGTCAAAGAATCACACTCACCACCATCATTGTGAGTACTGACTGTGACTACCATGTCATGGTTCCATGTGTCAAACTCACGGTGGGTCTGTCCGGTACACTTGTTATCTAACAAGTACCTATGTGTTTGGTTTGATGTCTCTATATCATAACTAATGAGATTTTGTCATCAACCAACACCACAATCTAGTCTTGTGTGTCATTGTTGTATATCTACCTTCCACAATGACATCCGACTAGGGACATAACAAGAATGTACAAACTCTTAGCATCTGTATGATCTCAACGTTCAGGTCCTCAACCTGAAAGCATACATCATTGAGTATTGTCATTCTCTAGACATTCAATCTGTTCTTTTACTATCTCATATGACTGAACCAGAAAGAATTGGAAGCTTGCCTTTGATGTTTGTCAAATCAATCTTATTGTATCCCACCAATCATCCCATGATTGGTTCTCAGGGCATACATACCAACAGACTCCCACTTGCACTATGAGCCAATCACCCTTGAATCATATTCATAGTGATCTTCAAACATGTCCCACATGTTACTCTGCTCTAGTGCGAACATAGTGAGTTATGGCAACACCTTTGCCAAAGTCAGTATAAATTGCATGTCTCACATCTCTTCACTGTATGTCACACGTATGAGATGGAGTTGCCGTAATATGTGATCTAGTATTCCATTGCTAACCTTTAGCCACATTGCATGATCAAGGATTCCATACTTGTCATCAATGAGCGGAATATCTATAAGTTCATCTCATGAACTTCCAGATCCATATAGTATCCATTGTTGTTCTCTAACGCATAGATACTCGGCATTTCCTTTTAAATGGTTTTATTGGAACACTTCCAATTATCAACAAACTTTCACTTTAATATATCCTATATATATTTTGTGATTAATTTCTGTCCTTTCGGAAGTTCGCATCAATGTAACTCTTTACATTGAACTCTTCCTTATCTCCATAGAACTAGTACTTCTCAAGTACTTATCAAGTTCTCATGGTATTCCAGTAACCTTTACTAGAAATAGACAGACATCCACTCGTCATGTCTCATATACGAGTTATCAGGATGAGCACATCATATTGCCATGTCCTACATACAAGATGATGAATGCATTTTGTTCTTGCCATGCAAGATAATGGGATGATTACATACATGATAGATCCATATCTATTCTTCGTGTTCCCAATCTTCATAAGAATTGGACACTTGGCCTTGGGATACTAACTCCATGTAACATGGACAAGTTTTCTCCCACTGAATCTGTGCATACTGAACCCTTCAGTACAGATTGCCAATGTATTCTTTCTCTTTTCAGGTCAAGAGGTTTTCGAGAACTATCTGTATAGATCTCTATTCCTATCATATAGGAAACATCTCTATCTTCCTTAAAGATAATTTCCACCTTTGGATTTCCATTCTAGAACATTTCCATTTCACATCATCATGTGGAATGTGAACACGCTCCCTCTAAATCATAGATCTCTTCTCTATCTTTGACATATCAGTCAAACCCTTTGACTATATCATCAAAGTAAAGATACAATTCTAAGTTGCTTGTACTCAATCAATAACATTGATTAGTCCATTGTAATTAGTGGATTCGTAAACCTTATAGGTTGTGTCACGTACACATCCTTGTTTAATTCCTCATAGGAATGTGGTTTTAGTATCCATATGCCAAATGTCTTAGTCATTAAGTTGCAATCAACAAGCATCATCCTTCTCAAAATGTTATCCATGTGTCTTAACACTTAAGATTCATTTGCACTTATGGATTTCATCCAATGGGTGCTACCATCAAAGTCATACCTTGTGGTTCATATGGATGTCATTTAGGATGTAATGGTCATAAACCATAACTCAAAATTCGGTTCCTCATATTCATCTAGATAGTTGACTCGTCACATGAACAACTCATCACATAGATAAACGAGGTGTATCCGTCAAGGATATAAGAACTTACAACTACTTGTGATTCTTAATGTCCTTTATTAGTGTGGGGTATTCTTTTATTAAGAAGAATTCAGTTATTTGATAATCATTCTCTAACTCCTTAGAGTATGATTCCTTCTTGATTTAGACATCACCATGCCTTAATCATGAGTTCACTATGATACACTACCATAATCACTCATAAGGATCTCAAACATTTGGTCCAAGTATTTCATTCATTGATCTCATCAAGAATTAACACTTTACCAAATTTGCACTTCATCGATGATAATCTTGAACACTTCAAGATATTCATATTGGTATTTCTCTAAACACCATTTGAAGTATTAGCATTTGTTCCAATAGGTATGTAAATACATCACATGTATCATACCTAATAGGATAATCATTCTCCCACTATCTTTAGTGAAGATTGATTAATCATGTCCAAGATATTCATGTCTCTTACTGGTTCTCTAACCAAAAGAGTCTAGATTTATCCATCACATGGAAACTAGAAATGAATTTCTCATGATTGATGCTAATTTGATTGTTTGAGTTATCTATAACTTTTAGGTATCATTTTATCTTATGCATATCAAATACCACAAGATAAACAAGGCATTGCCACAAAGATCATATCTTTAGAAATTGAAACATCTCTTTATTGATTGCCATCATTGTCATACAATATGCAAAAATAAAGTGTTTCTATCTATTGGCAAATATGAAATAGCAGTTCATATTTGACAATGTTACTCCATCCACTACTTGTGTGTGGAGAAGAATAGACAGTGATTACAAAGCCCTCCATAGATAGGTCTTTTTTTTGGGCTCAAATTCCCTCTTGTAAAGTTTTGTATATGAATAGAAGGAGGCACACTTACTGATAAAAAAAAAAGAAATAGTAGTTCATAACTGTATTACATGCCTTTTAGGCTGAAAATTAACTAAAGTACTCCTATCTATTGCAGCAACACTTGCCCCATTTATTGAGTGTTTTACACTTTACAAATTGGTATCATATACCTCAAACAGTGTTACAAGTTTACTTTCATGACACCTTTAAGTAGAGATGTTTGTCGCCTCCTTCTTCTTTTGTTCTTCCAGATAGAGAGGACAATTCCTTTTCCAATGTCCTGGCTTTTGACAATGGTGGCAATTTCCTTTCTTGGTCACACCTCCCTTGGCCTTGAGAGCTGAAGACGACTTGGGCTCCTGGCTAGCATCAAAACCTTTCTTAGCTTTGCCCTTGCCCTTGCTCTTGGACTTGCCTTTCTTTCTCGTGATCACCATCATAGAATTAGGCTTGTCCTTCTTAATCTGTATCTCGACTGTCCTCAATATGCCCAACAACTCTGACAGTGGCCTATCAAAGTTGTTCATGTTGTAGTTCATCACAAACTAACTGTAGGATTCTGGCAACGATTGCAGTATCACGTCAGTAGCCAACTCTTGGCTCAGTGGAAATCCCAATCTTGTCAGGTTCTCCACATACCCAATCATCTTGAGTGTGTGAGGACCAACTGGATCTCCTTCTGTCATGACGCACTTGAACAGTGCCCTTGAGACATTATATCTCTCTTGTCATGCTTGATCTTCATACATGTTCCTGAGATGCTGAATCATCTCAATGACACCCATGTTCTCATGTTGTCTCTGCAAATCGTGGTTCATAGAGTACAACATCAAGCACTTTGCATCAATGGCATCATCAGAATACTTCTTGTAAGCATCCCTTTCTACCATTGGTGCATTTGGAGCAGGTTCCTCTGGAATTGGAGTATCCAGGACATAGAGTTTTCGCTCTTGAGTGAGAACAATTCTCAATGTCCTATACCAGTCATGGAAGTTTGTCCCATTTAGCTTGTCCTTTTCAAGGACCGATCGCAAAGAAAAGTGATTGTTGTTTGTTGTCATTTGTACTACAAAAGGAAATATGCAATTTTTAGTCCAAAAACTCAATTTTGACTTATTTGATTGATTTGAAAAAGTTGACGATATAATTAGGCCTTTAATTAATTATCGCTCCCACTATTTTAGTTCAAATTGATAGCCCTCACCATCAATTCGGAAGATTGTAGCATACAACCTTCTAGTGGGCAAGATCCTGAAATCCTCTAAGTCATGGACCAGCTAGGGCTGTCACCCACAACTTAGATATCTCAGGTAGGCAACTCTTACCAATTGCATCATATGCAACTCTTGATAAGATGTCATATGCAACTCCTTGCCATGATCATATCTATGCCTCAAGGTGCTAGATCCTATCTAGGTCACCTTGTTAAGTCCGACTCAAAGCAAACACGATGAATATGCACCCTGCTAGGGCAGACCCACATATCCATCCTTCACGCTTCCACGAGATAGACGGTGCACCATGCTAGGGCGTGCCCACACTTGGTCGATCAAGCTTTTCATGTGTGTCGCATTTGGAAGGCATCTAAAACTTAATATTTAATGAGGGATTTGGTTTTTATATACATATACATATCCAATCACCACAATACATAGTACGTATCATATACATGCTATATCCCACAGAAAACATGCAAAACGATAAAAGCGATGATTATGGCCATCCTAATGTGATTCCTCAAGCCAAGAGGAATCACGGTCATCTAGGTCTACATCACATGCAACCTGTACAAGATGAACTATGTGTTTTGCCTTTCTGGGTTTGATCAACTCATCACATGAATGATCGGCTCACCATCAGACTGCTCGGCTGGGTGCCACCAGCAGATCGGTTGGCTCCTCCAACCGATCGGTTCGCCTGGTCGTCGTGCATCTCATCATGGCCGCCACCCGCTCGTCTCGCTCCTCGAACCGGTCATCAACCGATCGACTCACTCCTTGAACTGATCATCTCGAACGTCAACCGATCGGTTCACGCCTTGAACCGATCGTCTTAGCTGTCGTCAGGATGCCCTTCGTTCTTTGACATAATAGGAAATAAAATTCTATCCTATTTTACATTGTAAAAAGAGAAACCTCAAGTTACATTCGAGGGGAGCAAAGGTAGGAAAGAAATCTCGAATTATTTTGAGTTACATCAGGAATAGGAGAAGGAAGATCGGTGCGCAGACTGAGATGCAAGAAACCACATACAACCATACACAGATAGGGTTTATTGGCCATAACCACGTTATACATCCACCACAAAACTCGTTTAAGGGTGACGTGTATCAAGTGCATTAATATTACATATCATATATGTATATTGGGATTTGTGGATTTAGGATTGGACATGCATAAAGCCAATTTTATTCGCATCGTATGCAATAAAGGCGACAAACCAAAATCGATCATATCGATAATCCTAAAGTACAGAGCAGTTGACGTGGCTCTGATACCACTGTTGGGTTTTAGGGGAGGCAGAGAAGGCAGTGGAAAAAAAATTTCTCCTCCCCAAACCCAGAACAAGGAAACACGTCAACATCTATACAATAGGAAGGGATGGTTTGTGAAATCATACCTTGTCCCGAGGCTTACTCGACAACAATACCTCGCGGCTTGCGCGGTCTTCACCTCTGGTCTTGGACAATATCTATGCAGCTCCTGGTCGCACCGGGACTGACGACTCCTGGTCTCACCGGGACTGTCGGGATTGACAGTTGTCCTCCGAGCGGCAGAAATCTCCCGCCTCTGAAGTAGTCCACACGGACCACCTGGAACTCCAATCTCCTTATCCCACAAGGAATTGGAAGGAGTCGCACCCTCCTGTCAGTGTACTAGTCACTGAAACACTCTCCTGCCACCAGTCGCTTTCTGCAGTTGTCTTTCCCTTGTTGTGCCTCCCTTATCGGGTAGCACTTGCTCGGGCTCTCTTGATTACCAAAACCAGAGAGAATGACAACTTTACAGAGCAACTGGTTGCACTGAGTTGTAATTTGAGAAGCCCCCAATACCCCTATATATAGGAGGGTCATGGGATAGGGTTCTCTATCCCCGACAATATGGGACTAAAGCAGGAGTAGAAGGGTTCGAGATTTTCCACAAAAACAACCAACATTTTGGGTAATTTGCATATCCTTTTTTCACTCTCTTCTAGATGATACTAGAAGGGAGTATGGACACTCTAGAGGTGGTAATTTGCATATCAACCTTACATTTTGGGTAATTTATAATTTGTATCAAAATTGGTACACAAGGCACTAGCATTATTCAAACAAGCTCAAACTTGGAACTTAGGCTTTCCACAAGCCTCCCCTTAGCATCATTCTTTTTCTTATGATGCTAATACACATGAGGTACATTCAACATGGAACTTATTGCAATATAGCCCCTCATCTTAGTTGAATTGCATTTTGGTCCAAAACATGAGAACAATGCTCAAACATCATTCAAATAGGACCAAACTTGTAACATAAGTTTGTCACCTGATAACAAAACACTTTAGAGAATTATATTAAGGTTATAAGAAACTTAGTTAAGCCAAACAAAGTGGGTTAGTCCTAAACCTAGGTCAGGGATGTTACCCAATACTTGCTTGTGCGGCTTGCATCACTCACTTGTCGGGCTTATAGCTCTCACTAGCTAGTCTTACACCACTCGATTGAGGGGCTTGCAAATCTCGCTTGCTTGGCTTGAAACACTTGCTATGGCCCATATCATGACCTTGTCCTCTCACAAAAATTCTTGAAATTGCATTTGTGAGGAGTCATGGCCCATATCATGAGAGTGTCCTCTCATAAAAACTCCTTAGAAATGCATCTATAAGGACTCATGGGTCATATCGTGAAATTATCCTCTCACAACAAGTTCCTAGAAATGCATTTATCAGACGTCAAGCCCAAATCATGACATGATCCTCCCATAGTAAGTCCCTGAAAATGAATTTGGGGGGATATTGCAACAATATCCTCTCATAGTAAGTTCTTGAAAATATATATTGAAGGAGTCAAGATGTGACAACGTTATCTCAACACAAGTCCCTAGAAATGCACATGGTAGGAGTCAGGGTCCATTTCATGACCATTTCCTCTCATAATAATTCCCTAAAACTATATACATACACATATCATGACAATCTAATCTCATTGTAAGTCCCTAGAAATGCCCATGGTAGGAGTAAAGGTCCATATTAGAGTATCCTCTCACAATAAGTCCCTAAAATTGTATATTGGGAGATAGTGTCCTCTCACAACCTGTCTCTTGTCCACCCATATCAATTCCTTTTAATGCATTTATGAGGAGTTGGAGCCCATATCTTAATAGTGTTCTCTCACAACAAGTTCGTAAAAATATAAGTCTGAGGAGTTAGGGTGCATATCACGAGAATGTCCTCTCACAAAAACTCTCCTTAAATGTATTTGAGGAGCCATAGCCATCATGATAGTGTCCTCTAACAATAAGTATGTGAAAATGCTTCTAGAGGGAGCTAGGACCCGTAACATGATAGTGTCTTCTTCACAATAAGTTTCTAGAAATACTTTGGTAAGAGATATGTACATATGTATTATCCTATTAAATACTAATAAAAGATACGTGTATGAGTTTGGAGATAATTGGGCACAGTCGGTTACGCACTTGCGACAACCGCCACTCATTCACATCAATTGTTGTTGGTGGTGGGTGATCTATGCGAGCCGCTGTCAATGAGAAATTTTCTTTGCAAGACAAAACACATTGGCCTTAGAATGGTCAAAAAAGAGACATGTATGAGTTTGAGAAAGATCTTTATGTCAATATTATTTTATGAATAACTCTTAGAATGACTCTCAAAAATAATTTCTCCCACATGTCTCCTTTATGAATTGTCAAATAAATGTGTTAATATATCCCTAAACAACTGCATTAAGAAAATTGTTGATGCTTATTATTCGTTGACATATGTTAGCACCTAAAGATTAGGTGGCATGTATGTATGTCACCTAAATAATATATCCCCTTAAAGATCACATGTGGTTCATATACATGTCACTTATATGATAAACCCCCATTGGAATATAAGTAATTCAAATGTATGTCACCTATTGAGTGTAACCCTTTTAAGTATGATAAAATGTATGTCATCTATGTTACGTAGAATTATACAGACTATAGGTGATTTACATACGTGTCACCTAAAGTATGTAACCCTTTCAAAAATGTTAAAATGTATGTCATCTGTTTTGAACAAGTCTATACAGGCTATAACTAATGTACAAACATGTCACTTAAAGTGTGTAACAATATAAATGATTGTCACCTATACCATATTTTTTGGTAATGTCCGCGATAACAACTCCATAAAAATGGAAAAAAGAGGTGGACCGCATAGTCTTTTGACTCTTTTTCCTCCGAGACAATCTCATCATTTGCTTGTTCCTACACAAGGAAGCTAACAAGGACAAACGGAGTAAAAAGCACAAATGGAGACGACACAATATGGCAGGTGGCTCGCGATCTACCCCGACATACGGCGGTAAAACCACTTATAGCCTTCTGACTTTTTCCCTTTCGGGTAATTCTGACCGTGGGCATTCTTTCTAGCTCGACAAGGGGACGAGATGAATAGATATCCCATCCTTAAAAGAAAAAAAGAAGATGAGCAAGGTATTGGGTACACGAGACAAAGCGTCACTCACAACACTCACCATATAGTTTGTATAGCTATACTTTTGGATACCACGGTAGTATAGTTTCCCTTGGGGTAATGCCCCCTGTTTGTAAGACAACGTTTGCTCTTCTTTTTTGCTTGAGGGGGATAACATGAATGGAATCTTCCAGTTTATTATATAAAACAGAGAGTGAGGATGAGTGATGGCATCATTTTCCTTCCTAATAGGTCTCCATCTAGTTCTTATTCGGAGGCCACCAGCCGAAGTGTTACGAGCGGCGTCAGCATCCTCCTTGGAAATGCCATAATTGGTTGAGACTTGGTCAGTGAAAGCAACGCGCCATTTTGGCTGGACCTGCTTTTAGTCGCCTTCTTCGCACTGAGGACAGTAGACTTTGCGGGTCAATCCGATGCTACAGTTGATAAGATATCGTCGAAAATATGTGGCCATAATTGAGTGGGCTGGAGACGATTGGTTGCTCGTTGGACCTTTATCTTCGCTGCTCTCCAAACATACTCGCTACTTCTTTCCAAATCGTTTCTCTGCCCTTCTTTCAGTCAGCTAAATGTGCCCCATCTCTTGTTTCCTTTCAAAAATGAATAGGATTACAGCCGCTGCCGTCCTGGGATTTTTTAGAATCGCTGCTTCCTATGCCGGCAAAAGGTTGCAAATTCTCTATTGCCTCGACGAGCACATCAACCGACTGAAAGTAGATGTTCTGCCACCGATGAATAAATACATCAGTCACATCGAGGATGCTGAACTAAAGAAGATGCTGAAGATGCTGGAGGCCAGCCCAACGGACCCAAGTCCACAGGAAGATCTGTCGTTGCAAAATTTCAAAGACTTGGCTTCCCATATCGAAGATATTTTGGATGAGGTCTCTATAAGAGCTGAACGCTACCAACTGTCAAACACTTCTTCACGGAGGGCACTCAACTTCTGCTGTGAGCCGGTATGTTGTTGCTTTGCTAGGTGTTGCTTCGATTATTCTAATAGTAGCAGATCTGATCGCCGATGTAAATTCTCCGTTGCATTTTATATTCGGGTCGCATTAAGGATCAATGATATCTATATACAGTTAGAAAAGATTGCCCAAAGTAAGGAAATCCAGAAGCGCCTATTGCCTGATACGAGTGCTTCTGAAAACTCTTCACTTATTGCAGTTGATGATGAAACTTATGAAAATAAGAACCGTGAAACCACTGAACTTGCATACCGAGGCTTCAAAATGATAGGCAGGGAGGGGTTGAAGGAAGATATACTTAGAAAATTACAAAATGCTGAGTCAAATTTGTTGGTTATCCCAATAATTGGGATGGGAGGTGTAGGAAAAAGCACAATGGCCCGTAGCGTCTTTGACGACGCAACAGAGAAAAAGGAATTCCAATTTATGAAGTGGGTTTTTGTGGGCAAAAATTTTGACGCCACCTCGTTGCTGAAGGAAGGAATTCTTGGTGATCCACAATTAGTTGGAAATCTTGGACACATTTACGAGAAGGTGAAAGAAAAAGTGAAAGGTAACAAGTTTTTAATTGTTCTGGATGATGTTTGGAGTGAGGATCAACAGCAATGGGAAAAGTTGCTGATACCCTTAACTCATGGTGGAGATTGCAGCAAAGTCCTGGTAACCACTAGAATTGAAGGCGTTGCAAAAGCTGCATGCAACAACGTTGCTTACCACGTCAAATTAGAACCCCTAGATGACGACAGTTGTGTTGCTCTATTTGAGCAGTATGCATTTCCAAATGGAGTCCAAGATAAACATAAAAATCTCAGGAAGATCGGAAAAGAAATAGTTAGCAAACTCCAAGGTCATCCTCTGGCAGCAAAAGTTATCGGTAGCACTTTATGTGGGGAAACAAACGAAAGTGAATGGAAAAAAATAAGGAATAGCAAATCATGGGGTCAGGGTGTTAAAAATGTAGACGATATTGTCAAGTCGACCCTATTGTTGAGTTATCGTCGCCTTCCCCATCATCTCAAGCCATGCTTTAGAATGTGCTCGATATTTAGGAAGGGAGAAAGGATTCCAAAAACTTTATTGATAGAGATGTGGATTGCACATGGATATGTTAGCGAGTCCACGACGCCAAAGGATATAGGAAGTAGATACATGGACGATCTATGTTCTGCCTCACTCTTACAATATGATCAGGGATATGATTATGGCTTTCAAGATGACCATGGCCTAATAAAAATGCACGACTTAATCCATGACCTTGCACAGTTAGTTTCTAGGGGTGAAGCCTCTAGGATAATTCAACGCCGGTTGGACTCTGCAAGACGGGAGTATTTTTTAGAATTAAGTTCAGCAGGAAATACCATCCCGATACAGCAGCAAGCCTCAGAAACTCTTACAGACCAAGCAAAAAATATACGGCACCTTACAGTTTATGTAAAAGAATCCGATGCGTTCGACTGGGATATTTTATTAAAGTTTATAGATTGGAAAAGGCTTCGGACTCTTATTGTACATGGTAGAACTACTCTTCCTAAATCGGTCTCCTCTCAGCTACGTTCGGTCAGAGTTCTAGTTGCAAGGAATATAAAAGACTTTGACGACATGATCATAAATGCGGTACATCTTCGAGTCCTGAGTGGCGTGGTAACAGATCTAGGTGGACATGTGTCGAAGCTCACCAAGTTGCGAGTTCTTGATGAGAATAGAGATTCCACAGAGATTAAAGGCATTGGCAAGCTAACATCTCTTCAACATTTACGGAGATATTGTGTTCAGGATAAGGATGGATATAGAATAAAAGAGCTCAAGGGATTGCAACTTCATGGTCAGTTAACAATAAAAAATTTAGAAAATGTAAAAGGTAGAATGATGGAGGCTAAGGAAGCCATGGTACATGAAAAGGAGCACCTTACAAATCTAGAGTTAGTATGGTCACGTCGCTCTTATGATGACGACAATGTAACAAATCATGAAGAAGTATTGGAAGGACTGTGCCCCCATCAAAATTTGAAGAGACTCCGTGTCGAGGGATTTGCAGGCAGACATTTTGGATTGGCTTTGAATAATTACACCAGTATGGTCTCGATACATTTGTATGAGTGTCAAAATTTAGTGGAGCTACCACCGCTCGGGCAAATGTCCGGACTCAAGTTTTTGAGAATCGAATATTTAGATAAGCTGGAAAAAATAACTAGACAGTTTTATGGCAGCAGTTTGGGTCACGCCGCGGTAGTCGTGTTTCCGTCGTTAGAAGTGTTGGAGATTTCTTATATGGAGGAATGGACATAATGGGACGGGCTTGAGGACAAGGACAACAACAATATGAAATTCTTCCCTTCACTACAAAAGTTATACATCCGCAATTGCGATAAACTAAGGGGAATTCCGCATCTACCTAGCAGCATTGAAAGTTTGATACTAATATCCGTGGGATTGACCACAATACCAAATTTTTGGGGATGCAAAGGTGGGAGCCACGACCAGCTGCATCAAACGTTGTTGCTCCGAGATTTGCGCATAACCAGATGTCCGTCACTTAAATCAACTGGGGAATGCCTGCTGGAGCACCCTGCGTCCGTGGAATCTCTTGATATCGACTATTGTGATAGCCTTACAGAAATTTCAGCTTCCAAACACTTTTCCCTAGTGGGGAGTATGGATGTACAAAACTGCAAGTATCTGAAGACAGTGAAGCTGCTGGGAGCTGGAAATGTCACAAGCCTACGCATTTATAGATGTGATATTCTGTCTGATATTTCGCTTGGAGGTCCTACTTTATCATCTCGTGTGACGGATTTAACCGCTGATTCGTGGCAGTCGTCCGATGAAATTTCATCAGTACACCTAGGCAATGTGGAACAGCTGGAGACAGATATTTGGGATGTTTTAAAACTCGTGTGTCCCAGTAAGCTAAAAGATCTCATCTTACGCGGCTACAAAAGCACCGGGAAGCTAACATATTTCACTAACAGATATTTTGGATTGGCTTTGAATAATTACGCCATTATGGTCTCGATACATTTGTATGAGTGTCAAAATTTAGTGGAGCTACCACCGCTCGGGCAAATGTCCGGACTCAAGCATTTGAGCATCGAATCTTTTGATAAGCTGCAAAAAGTAACTAGACAGTTTTATGGCAGAAGTTTGGGTCACGCCGCGGTAGTCGTGTTTCCGTCGTTAGAAGTGTTGGAGATTTCTTATATGGAGGAATGGACAGAATGGGACGGGCTTGAGGACAAGGACAACAACAATATGAAATACTTCCCTTCACTACAAAAGTTATATATCAAGTGTTGCCATAAACTAAGGGGAATTCCACATCTACCTAGTAGCATTAAAACTTTGAAACTAATATCCGTGGGATTGACCACAATACCAAATTTTTGGGGATGCAAAGGTGGGATCCACCGTGAGCAGTAGCCAACGTTGCTAAGAGAGGTGTCCATATTCAGTTGTCCGTCACTTAAATCAACTGGGGAATGCCTGCTGGAGCACCCTACGTCCGTGGAATATTTTGGTATCAATTATTGTGATAGCCTTACAGAAATTTCAGCTTCCAAACACTTTTCCCTAGTGGGGCGCATGGATGTATGTGGCTGTAAAAATCTGAAGACGTTGAAGCTGCCGGGAGCAGGAAATGTCACACACCTAACCATTTATGAGTGTGATATTCTGTCTGACATTTCACTCGGAAATCCTATTTTATCACGTCGTGCGGGTTTGGATGTAACAGTCGCGGCCTCCGAAACCGTGCAGCGACATGCATCGCCTTGCGTGACGAATTTGGGATATCCACTACGCAATGTGGAATGGCTGGTGACAGATATTTGGAATGTATTAAACTTCGTGTGCCCCAATAAGTTAAGATATTTGGAATTAAGCGTACGTAGAAACACCGCGTATAGCTACGAAGTAAAGCAGTGGTGGCAGAGCCTCACTTCTCTTAAGACTCTAATGTTAACACATGCTGACGATCTACTTGGCAGCGCTTGGTTTTGGAAAAACCTCCAACGCATACCTTTTCTTGAGACACTCGAGCTGTATCACTGCCGTATGATCAAAGCTCTGCGAGAAATGAACCTTCCGAGATCGTTGCGGACATTGCGACTCGACACGTGCCCGCACTTGGGACAACGGTACAAAGAGGGAGGACCGGGGCGGGACATTCTGTTGACTCACAACCCGCAACTACAAATAATATAATCACTTGAAGGCGCGGTTCCTCGTGATAAAAAAAAAATCTTACTGTTGTTTTCCGCTGGCAAAATATCCACGCATGATGCCCATCCTTATCTTGAAGTTGCCGCTAGCACTTGTATCCGCAGCTGGAGTGGAGCTTGGAGGCCAGGTAGCATTCATATGACTTGTGCTTCTCTTTAATAGTTTTATCTATAGTCTATATCTAATAATGTCTCTCGTATGTTTAACCAGCTTCAATTCTGATACGAAAGTTAGCAACAACGAACTTGATGCCGTTTTCTTTTTTCCAAGGCACGTATATAAATTTATCAATCTCGTCCTCCAAAAGTTGGTGATCGCATTGTAACTACATGCCGAATATATATATTTTTACCACTGCCGTGAGATCAAAGCTTTGCAAGAAATGAACCTTCTTAGATCGTTGCGGACATTGGGACTCTACTGTTGCACGCACTTGGAGGAACGGTACGAAGAGGGAGGTCCTGGGCGGGAAATTCATGTTCAAACGCTGTATCACTGCTGTATGATCAAAGCTCTGCGAGAAATGAACCTTCCTAGATCAAAGTTAATGTATCTCGTATGTTTAACCAGCTTCAATTCTGATACGAAAGTTAGGAACAACGAACTTGATGACGTTTTCTTTTTTCCAAGGCGCGTATATAAATTTATCAATCTCGTCCTCCGAAAGTTGGTGATCGCATTGTAACTGCATGCCGAATATATATATTTTACCACTGCTGTGAGATCAAAGCTTGTAACTGCATTGTAACTCTACGACTGCCCGTACTTGGGACCACGGTACAAAGAGGAGGAGAGAGGCGGGACATTCTGTTGGCTCACATCCCGCAATTAGAAATTTGCATACGAAAGGCAGTTACAAATTGGCTTGGCTCAGGTACCATTCATGTTCAAACATTTTACGCATTCCACTATTACATATTATATGTATCATGCTGCTCATATGTTTTTCGGTGCGAGACGGATTGGTATACAAATAGTGATTAATACAATCAGGGCATTTTTAATTTGTAGAATTTGACCGGATTTAGAAGATCATGCAAGAATCAAATCTTTGATCCGAGTTGTACTGAGATTCAGAAATCGAGCAGCTGTCAGTGTTTATGTTTGATTTTCCTATATTATAAAGGTTGCAAACTGCTCGAACACCAGCAACTGCCGGAAGAATAGGCACGTTTGTTGCACAATGACAACAGGGGAAGGCGTGGAATGGCCAACACGGAGCTGGATTCCGGCATCCCACCTTTTTGAAACGGGATTCATAATCCCGCAGTTCCGCTATCAATAAAAATCTTTTTATAGTTCCAATTAACCAAACATATTATTTGGCTTGATGGATCTACGAATACGGTCCAGTCCCGCAAAATATAGGTAAACAAACGTGCCCTCAGTGAATGCAATTGCACGCTACTTGCCGCACCGGCAGCTGGAGGCCAGAGGTACCGCTCATACGATGCATGGTTTCATTTAGTTGGTTAATTAGATTTGCCTCACCTCACGGTACGTTTAGCCAATTGAAACTCTGTCTATTTTTAATATTTTACCCAGACGAAGAAGATCTTTACGAGTTGCTACGTAGTTTGCTGGATTTTCAAAAATCCTGCATTTATATCATCCTGTATTTGCAAAATACTGCATTGTCAAAATCCCGCAAATACAAATTTTATGTTTGGTTTTCCGGATTTGTAAAATACATGATTTAATTTTTTTTGGTCCACGAGCCAGCCACAGCTGGATTTTGGCGTCCGAGAGAATTTTGATGGAAACTAAAATGCGGGATTCCTATTATGTTCGGAAATCCCAGAACTAGCTCCGTTTCCAGAATCCTGTAAATCAAACATAAACTTTCTGCAAATGGATACCAAAATATAATCCAATACGATAAAATTCAGAAAACCAAACATGCCTATCTCAAAGCTACGAACTGAACAACCCGCTAACTTGGGAAAATCGGGATGAGAGGAGGCGCCGCGAAACACGTGCGTTGTAATTTGATCATGTTACCCACTTTGATCGGTAGTACTACAAAATGACCGCCGGCCAACTGGGATCATGTATTGGAGCTGGAATTCGATACTGGGATGAAATAACGCGTTCCACTTTTAGGTACCATTCACGTTCAAGCATTTTATATGCATTCCACTATTACATATTATACGTATCATACCGCTCATATATTGTGTGGCGGGGCAAATCGGTGGTTTAATGCATCCTATAAAAATAATTGCACGCCACTGGCAGCCTCGCACCGGCAGCGGCAAGCCACATGTACCACTAAATGATTTTTTTTTAGTTCGTTAATTAAATATATATCTTGCCTGCCAGTTTAAGTTCTGCGTCTATTAGAAAAAAAAAATTCTTAATCTGGGTGTAACATTTGTATATCATCACACAGTGACTCTTGGGAGGAAATGGACCTTCTTAGATGGCCGTTAAAAGACCCCATTATCTTTTTTAGGGGTTGAATTTTGAAATAAACATAAGATTATGATTAAATGCAACAGCGGCTGCCTATAACAAGCCGCAACAGGCAACAGCAGATCTGAATCGACATTCCACAACTACAAATTAGCTTGCCCTAATACCCACTTCGGTCCACTGTTGTTTTCCGCTGGCAAAATATCCAACTACACACATCCTTATCTTGCGGTTTGCAGCTCGCACTCGTATCCAGGTACCATACATATACTGGTGTTTCTCTTCAATCATTTTATCTATAGTCTATTTCTAATCATGTCTCTCGGTACGTTTAACCAGCTTCACTTCTGACACGAAAGCTAGCAACAACCAACTTTTTTTTTATTGTAAAGCAACAACCAACTTGATGGCGTTTTCTTTTTTCCAAGGGGCGTATATAAGTTTATTAATCCGCGTAAAAGAATGGCTCATATATTCTGTTTCTTGTCGTCCTCCAACGGATCATAGTAACTACATGCCGATCATGTCTACATGTACGGGAGAATGCTGGTGATCATTCAGGAAAATCGGGATGAGATGAGGTCTGATAACACGAGCCTAGTGATGTTGATCCTCTTTTCCACTTCTATAGTACTACAAACTGGTCGTGTCTGTTCGTTTTGGAGTTAAGATTAAATACGTGAATGAGATGCGGCCTAACCATTAGGTTGTGCTGTTTGCTAGCAAAATATCCACGCACATGTATTCTTATCTTGTACTGGAGCTGGGATTCAATTGTTAGATGAGATGGGTTGTGCTGTTTACTATTTCACGATGCAATTGCAAACCTCGATTTTACTTATGCATATGTAAAAGAGAAGCAATCTTGGCTCTACAGCGGACCTTATTTTCTAGAGGTAACGTCATCAATACCCCTCCTTTTCTGGTTAACATTCGAATCCAAAGATTCGAATATTTGTCTTTTTTCTAGAGGTAAGTATTTTTTAATTTGCTTTCAGGTGTAATTTTCCTATCAATTTCTTAGTTACTTGTCTTCAGCATTTTGTCATCGTTTCCACTTATGAGATCCATATTGGCCAAAGACAGTACTAATTACCAGACTCTTGAACGTGCATGAGAGGATGAGAAGGCGAATCCAATTTACACACGTCTGTTAACATTTTACAAGGGATATTTTTATATAATAATTAACTCCTACGAGAATAAGGCAACTTGAACTCAGACAGGCTTTTATGGAGGAAAGACAAGAAGTTCTCCTGGAAGGCGTATATAAGTTTATTATTCCGCGTAAAAGAATGGCTCATATATTCTGTTTCTTGTCGTCCTCCAACAGATCATAGTAACTACATGCCGATCATGTCTACATGTACGGGAGAATGCTGGTGATCATTCAGGAAAATCGGGATGAGATGAGGTCTGATAACACGAGCCTAGTGATGTTGATCCTCTTTTCCACTTCTATAGTACTACAAACTGATCGTGTCTGTTCATTTTGGAGTTAAGATTAAATACGTGAATGAGATGCGGCCTAACCATTAGGTTGTGCTGTTTGCTAGCAAAATATCCACGCACATGTATTCTTATCTTGTACTGGAGCTGGGATTCAATTGTTAGATGAGATGGGTTGTGCTGTTTACTATTTCACGATGCAATTGCAAACCTCGATTTTACTTATGCATATGTAAAAGAGAAGCAATCTTGGCTCTACAGCGGACCTTATTTTCTAGAGGTAACGTCATCAATACCCCTCCTTTTCTGGTTAACATTCGAATCCAAAGATTCGAATATTTGTCTTTTTTCTAGAGGTAAGTATTTTTTAATTTGCTTTCAGGTGTAATTTTCCTATCAATTTCTTAGTTACTTGTCTTCAGCATTTTGTCATCGTTTCCACTTATGAGATCCATATTGGCCAAAGACAGTACTAATTACCAGACTCTTGAACGTGCATGAGAGGATGAGAAGGCGAATCCAATTTACACACGTCTGTTAACATTTTACAAGGGATATTTTTATATAATAATTAACTCCTATGAGAATAAGGCAACTTGAACTCAGACAGGCTTTTATGGAGGAAAGACAAGAAGTTCTCCTGGAAGGCGTATATAAGTTTATTAATCCGCGTAAAAGAATGGCTCATATATTCTGTTTCTTGTCGTCCTCCAACAGATCATAGTAACTACATGCCGATCATGTCTACATGTACGGGAGAATGCTGGTGATCATTCAGGAAAATCGGGATGAGATGAGGTCTGATAACACGAGCCTAGTGATGTTGATCCTCTTTTCCACTTCTATAGTACTACAAACTGATCGTGTCTGTTCATTTTGGAGTTAAGATTAAATACGTGAATGAGATGCGGCCTAACCATTAGGTTGTGCTGTTTGCTAGCAAAATATCCACGCACATGTATTCTTATCTTGTACTGGAGCTGGGATTCAATTGTTAGATGAGATGGGTTGTGCTGTTTACTATTTCACGATGCAATTGCAAACCTCGATTTTACTTATGCATATGTAAAAGAGAAGCAATCTTGGCTCTACAGCGGACCTTATTTTCTAGAGGTAACGTCATCAATACCCCTCCTTTTCTGGTTAACATTCGAATCCAAAGATTCGAATATTTGTCTTTTTTCTAGAGGTAAGTATTTTTTAATTTGCTTTCAGGTGTAATTTTCCTATCAATTTCTTAGTTACTTGTCTTCAGCATTTTGTCATCGTTTCCACTTATGAGATCCATATTGGCCAAAGACAGTACTAATTACCAGACTCTTGAACGTGCATGAGAGGATGAGAAGGCGAATCCAATTTACACACGTCTGTTAACATTTTACAAGGGATATTTTTATATAATAATTAACTCCTATGAGAATAAGGCAACTTGAACTCAGACAGGCTTTTATGGAGGAAAGACAAGAAGTTCTGCTGGAAGGCGTATATAAGTTTATTAATCCGCGTAAAAGAATGGCTCATATATTCTGTTTCTTGTCGTCCTCCAACGGATCATAGTAACTACATGCCGATCATGTCTACATGTACGGGAGAATGCTGGTGATCATTCAGGAAAATCGGGATGAGATGAGGTCTGATAACACGAGCCTAGTGATGTTGATCCTCTTTTCCACTTCTATAGTACTACAAACTGATCGTGTTTGTTCGTTTTGGAGTTAAGATTAAATACGTGAATGAGATGCGGCCTAACCATTAGGTTGTGCTGTTTGCTAGCAAAATATCCACGCACATGCATTCTTATCTTGTACTGGAGTTGGGATTCAATTGTTAGATGAGATGGGTTGTGTTGTTTACTATTTCACGATGCAATTGCAAACCTCGATTTTACTTATGCATATGTAAAAGAGAAGCAATCTTGGCTCTACAGCGGACCTTATTTTCTAGAGGTAACGTCATCAATACCCCTCCTTTTCTGGTTAACATTCGAATCCAAAGATTCGAATATTTGTCTTTTTTCTAGAGGTAAGTATTTTTTAATTTGCTTTCAGGTGTAATTTTCCTATCAATTTCTTAGTTACTTGTCTTCAGCATTTTGTCATCGTTTCCACTTATGAGATCCATATTGGCCAAAGACAGTACTAATTACCAGACTCTTGAACGTGCATGAGAGGATGAGAAGGCGAATCCAATTTACACACGTCTGTTAACATTTTACAAGGGATATTTTTATATAATAATTAACTCCTATGAGAATAAGGCAACTTGAACTCAGACAGGCTTTTATGGAGGAAAGACAAGAAGTTCTCCTGGAAGGATCCAAATAACTTCTTGCAGGATCCAGATGCTAAACCCCAGCCAGTAGCGGAGGATAAGAGCACAGAGCTGCTCAATCAAGTGATAAAGCAAAATCAAGAACTCATGACCTTTTTCGGCCAGCAAATAAAGCAACAAGGGGAGTTTATGAACCAATTTGGGCAGACACTGCAGAGCCATGGGGCTCAAATGAGGACAATAGAGACATCCATGGCACAAATGGCAGCAGAGATAGCCAATTTGAAGAAGTCGGCGCACCCAGCTTTTCCGGGTAATACTAATGTTCTCGAAGAAAACCAGCAGGCGAAGGCCATCTTGCTAAGAAGTGGCAAGAAACTGTTAAATCCCAGAGCCGATGAACCAAGCAAACCCCAAGCAGAAATTGAAGGTGAGGCCACTGAGGAGCTGCCCATACCAGTCACAGAATCAGTTGAAGACACAACAGCGGACGCTACTGACAATCCTATTGCAAAGGAGGAGGCGCCTCAGAAAAGGACACCTTATGTGCCACCACATCAAAGGGCACAGGCTGTCCCGGTCCCATATCCGAACAGTGCTAAATCAAGGAAGGTAGTCGCCCAATTTAAAAAGTTTCCGGATAGTTTTAGAAAGCTTTCAGTCAACATCCCTTTGTTGGAAGCTATTGAGCAAATCCCTTCTTACGGGAAATTTCTGAAGGACATCATTACCAAGAAGAGAAAAATCCTAGACACAGAGGTTGTTGTGCTTAAGGAGCAGGTGAGTGCCTTCATCATGGGCACATTGCCACCAAAGAGACAAGATCCGGGTTGTTTCAACATCTCATGTTACATCGGGAAAGTCAAGTTTGGTGAAGCACTATGTGACTCAGGGGCAAGCATTAACTTAATGCCCCTCTCTACATACAAGAAGCTGGGATTAAAAGAGTCACGACCAAGCAAAATGACAATCCAATTGGCGGACAATTCAGTGGTAAAGCCATATGGGATTTGTGAAGATGTGCTAGTGAAAGTGGATCGATTTGTATTTCCAGCAGATTTTGTCATCATGGAGATGCAGGATGAACAAGGCAATGAGCTGCTACTCGGACGACCCTTCCAAGCTACAGCCGACATGATACTTGAGATGGGGAGAGGTCGTTTGACCTTAGGTATAGCCGATGACCGATTTGAGATGGTCATGCCTTCCAACGCCACTTCACCTAAATCCAAGGAGCAATGCCACATGGTAAACATTTTGACAATAATATCTCACTTTGTTTAGGGAAGCCATTTTTAGATATGGCCCATGTAATGACCAAGGTGGAAAAAGGGACTTTGGCTGTGGACATCATGGAGCAGACCAAAGAGGTATCCCTTTGCAAGGCTGTAGGGTTCCCGAACGATGAGGATGAGGACATTCCTCCCTCTACGGAAGATGATGCTATAGCAAATTCAGTTTTTGATGCATATCCGGAATTACCGCTCGAGGCTTGTTTAGTCAATATCACTCATGATTGGATGAGAAGCAAATCACTCAAGGAGTGCGCCAAGATGCTTCAGATGTTTCCATGCTTCTATGCGAGGTATTATGAAGATTTGAGCGAACTCCCACCTCCGCTTCAATCATCCTTAATCAGCCCGCCAGAATTGGAATTGAAGCCGCTGCCACCGCACCTCAAGTACGCCTTTCTAGATGAGGAAGACAAGTTGCCTGTGATTATTTCTACTTATCTGAGTGTTGAAGAGGACCAGTTGTTGATAGTGCTGAAGAACCACCGGGGAGCTTTTGGGTGGTCTGTTGCAGATACCAAGGGGATTTCTCCTACTTTGTGCCAGCATAAGATTCGGCTCGAGGAGGGAGCCAAACCGGTGACTCAACCGCAACGTCGACTGAATCCGAGCATGATGGAGGTTGTAAAGAAGGAGGTGATTAAGCTTCTTTCCGCAGGTATCATCTATGCAATTTCAGACTCGACATGGGTGAGTCCCACGCAGGTAGTCCCTAAAAAGGGGGGAATAACTGTTACTCATAACCTATTAAATGAACCTATCACCATTCGATTGGTAACCGGGTGGCGAGTTTGTATAGATTACCGACGTCTGAATGCCGCTACGCTAAAGGATCATTTTCCTCTTCCGTTTATTGATCAAATTCTAGAGCGTTTAGCCGGCCGATCACATTTCTATTTTCTGAACGGGTATTCGGGGTACAATCAGATTTCGATTGATCCTAAGGACCAAGAGAAGTCCACCTTCACTTGTCCCTATGGAACGCTCGCGTATCGCCGCATGCCCTTTGGATTATGAAATGCACCGGCGACCTTTCAACGTTGTATGCTCGCCATTTTTTCTGATATGGTAGAACGCTGTCTAGAGGTCTTTATGGATGATTTCTCGGTTTATGGTGCATCTTTTGATGAATGCCTTTATAATCTGGATAAGGTGTTACAACGATGCGAGGACACACATTTGGTCCTCAATTGGGAGAAATGTCATATGATGGTGAGTGAAGGGATAGTGCTAGGACATAAAGTGTCTAGCAAAGGTTTGGAGGTAGATCTGATAAAAATTGAAGTAATTTATAAATTTCCCCCACTAAATTCGGTAAAAGGGGTAAGAAGTTTCTTAGGTCACGCCGGATTCTATCGTCGTTTCATAAAAGATTTTTCAAAAATCGCCAAACCTTTATCCGAGATGCTAGAAAAGGATGTTGTTTTTTATTTCAATGACAAATGTTTACATGCGTTCAACGTGCTGAAAGAGAAACTAATTTCCGCACCGGTTGTTCAAACACCGGATTGGACTAAGCCGTTTGAACTCATGTGTGATGCATCTGATTTCGCTGTAGGAGCTGTGTTGGGACAGCGGGTGGACAATAAACCCGCCATGATTTTTTATGCCTCTAAGACTTTGAATGATGCCCAACTAAATTACACGACTACTGAAAAAGAATTGCTTGCTGTTGTTTTCACTTTTGAAAAATTTCGGTAGTATTTAGTTGGATCGAAAGTAGTAGTTTGGACTGACCACGCCGCTATTAAATATTTGATGGAGAAAAAAGATGCCAAACCTAGATTGATTAGGTGGATCTTGCTCTTACAAGAATTTAATATCGAAATCAAAGACAAGGCGGGGATTGAAAATGTTGTAGCGGATCATTTGTCTAGGTTAGAGAGGGTAGATGAAAAAGATATACACATACCCATAACCGAGACATTTACGGATGAACAACTTTTGAAAGTGAATTCTAAGGATCCGTGGTTTGCATATATCGTGAATTATCTTGCTTGTAGGATCATCCCGGATGATTGGACGTATCAAGAGAAGAAGAAAATTTTCCATTCTCTACGATATTATTTTTGGGATGACCCTATTCTTTTGAAGCAATGCAGGGATGGTGTCCTACGCAGGTGTGTACCTGAGGTGGAATACGAGAGTGTTCTTCGTCATTGCCACACATTACCTACGGGCGGACACCATGCGAACTCTCGTACAACAGCCAAAGTACTGGAAAGTGGCCTATATTGGTCTACCTTGTTTAGAGACGCCTATGAGTTCGTGAGACAATGTGATTCCTGCCAAAGGGCGGGTAACATTTCAAAGAGACAAGAGATGCCCCTAAATGTTTTCCAGGAGGTTGATGTATTTGATTTATGGGGTATAGATTTTATGGGACCCTTTGTGTCCTCAAATTCGAATTTGTATATCCTTTTGGCTGTTGATTATGTGTCGAAGTGGGTAGAGGCAATACCCACAAGGACTAATGATTCCACTGTAGTGTGCAGGTTCGTTAAGGAAAATATCTTCTGCAGGTTTGGGGTGCCCATAATGATCATTAGTGATGGGGGTACGCACTTCCGGAATCAAAAGTTCTTGGTATTATTGAGAAAATACGGGGTCAAACATAATATTGGTACCCCGTATCACCCGCAAACTCAAGGACAAGTGGAGGTCTCCAATCGAAAAATGAAAAAGATCTTGGAGTGTACTGTGGCTTCTACACGGAAGAATTAGAGTGCCTTACTACCGGATGCGTTGTGGGCATACAGGACGGCATACAAGACGCCTATAGGCACCACGCCTTTTAGGTTGACTTATGGTCGGGCTTATCACTTACCGGTGGAGTTAGAGCATAAAGCACATTGGGCGCTGAGAAAGCTCAACTTAAGTTATGATGAAGCGGGGAAGAAGAGATTACTTGAACTAAATGAGCTTGATGAGCTGCGAATGAATGCATATGAGAACTCTCGGATATATAAGGAGCGCACAAAGTTGATCCATGATCGCCCCATTCAGGTGCGCACCTTCAAGAAAGGAGATCGTGTGCTTCTTTTCAATTCGAGGCTGAAGTTGCATCCCGGGAAGCTTAAATCCCGATGGAGTAGGTCATTCACGGGAGAAGAGGTCAAACCACATGGCGCAATCATGGTGCGCGATGGCGAGACTATATTTTTGGTGAACGGACAGAGGTTGAAGTTATATTTTGGTGAATATTACACGAGGAAGGTAAATGAGGTCAAACTCATTTCACTTTCGGATGCATGATGTGCTTCAAGTCGTCTAGCCTAAGACGTTAAATAAGGGCGCTTGTTGGGAGGCAATCCAACCATTGGTATTTTAATTTAGTTCCTTTACATTGTGCAGCGACATGCACCGCCTCGCGTGACGAATTTAACCGATGATTCGTGGCAGTCGTCCCACGAAATTTCAGCAATACACGTGGCTCCAGACATGTTACCGCAGTTATCGGGGTCTGATTCCAGCGGCGTGATAGAATATCCACTACACAATGTGGAACGGCTGGGGACAGATATTTGGGATGTATTAAACTTCGTGAGCCCCACAAAGTTAAGACATTTTAAATTAGAGGGCACGTACAACTACAGAAGCCCCAGGAAGCTAAGAGATTTCATTTTAAGCGTAGCCGCGTTTAGCTACGAAGCAAAGCAGTGGTGGCAGAGCCTCACTTCTCTTAAGACTCTAAGACTAAATGCAGTTGAGGATTTACTTGGCAGCGCTTGGTTTTGGGAAAACCTCCAACGCATACCTTTTCTTGAGACACTCGTGCTGAATCACTGCGGTGAGATCAAAGCTCTGCAAGAAATGAACCTTCCTCTGTCGTTGCGACGCTTGGAAATCAACTTCTGCCCGCACTTGGAGGAGCAGTATAAAGACGGTGGACCGGGGCCAGACAAACTGCTGACTCACATCCCGCAATTAGAAATTTACATGCCGAGGAGGTACCATTCATGTTCAAACATTTTATACGCATTCCAGTATTACATATTATACGTATCATACCGCTCACATGTTGTGTGGCGGGGCAGATTGCGCGTTTACATATAATATCCAACTACACACATCCTTATCTTGCGGTTTGCAACTGGCACTCGTATCCAGGTACCATACATATACTAGTGTTTCTTTTCAATCATTTTATCTATAGTCTATTTCTAATCATGACTCTCGGTACGTTTAACCAGCTTCACTTCTGATACAACCAACTTGATGGCGTTTTCTTTTTTCCAAGGGGCGTATATAAGTTTATTAATCCCGTAAAAGAATGGCTCATATATTCTGTTTCTTGTCGTCCTCCTAACGGATCATAGTAACTACATGCCGATAATTGATATTTCATTTTGGGCGTGCGTGGATTAATACACGTCGTTGGATGCGGAAAGGTATCATTCACATGACAACTGTTTTCTACTAAAGCGTTGGATTAATACATGTCTTGCCTCTCGCACATTTAGCCAACTGATAGTCTATATCTATTTTTTTTTTTATCTTTGTCAGAGGAAGATCTGTACTGAGTTGCTTCACAGCTGATTCAAAGCAACGCACCGATACATAAGATCGAAACGGCATGTCTACGTTATGGCATTACGAATTTATCGATCCGGTTGGAGAACATCTACGAAACTTCATTCATCTCGCTGTTCCCTGAGTCTGGAATCTTATAATATTGTCAATTGTATAGTACTATAAACTACTTGTACCAGAGCTGGGATTCTATACTGATATGAGAAGGATCGTGATGTTTACTAAGGCTATTTGACGATGGAAACTTTGGTTTTACTTTTTGTATTTAAAAAAGAAGCAATCATGTCTCCACTGCGGGCCTTATTTTCTAGAGGTATCATTATCAATCCCCCTCTGTTTCTGATTGACATTAGAATACATAGATTATGTATGGTTAGAATTGACGGTTCCTGCTTTTTACGTGTTGCGGATCTTGTATTATTCATTGCTGAATATGTATTTTACTATAGCTTTATTTTTGTAGGGAATGGATCCAGTTTTGGGCATGTGTGCTAGATGCTTGGATAATATAAAACTCAACTTCTCTGTATATTTATAAAGAGATACAATCTTAGCTCTTCTCTTTTCATGCTCACTTCATAGAGGTAATATTAATACCGTCAGGCTTACTTTGAAGCATTATTAATCTGTAAATGTGACATTTTCGTGTTTGCAAATCATTTTTGTCCATGGTGATTCTATAGCTGCTACAAAATGAGACCATTCCTCTGATCAAGAGATAACAAAGATATGTATGACTATAATTGACGATGGCTACTTTTTAATGTCCCTGATCTGAAAATTTTACGCACATATTTGAGTGATTCTAGTTGGTATCCTGTATTTGACAATCTAAGATTTGGACATATTGCTAGGCTTAAAAGAAAGTGAAAAAGTTTTCCTCCCTTATCAATTAGAACATGTGCTGATGCCATGTTCTCAAATGTTCATAAAACAAGACGGACCAACATATATTGATCAAGTCAATTATTTATCTCAGATGCGTTATATAGCTTAGAATATTTTCCTTATTGTCGCAGTTAGTTAAGGAAAATAATACTGGAATGCAGTCTTGTCAATACACAAAAGGGTGAACTCTTTTGCTTAAAGAATAAGCATTTGTTTGTTTGCTTTTCAGGTGCCATCTTTCTATTCATTTCGTAGTTAGCTGTCTTCGGCAATTATAATAAATTCTTGGTTATTCGATGACATTGGCCAAGATATAACTCAGTATCAGACTCTTAGACGTGCAATAGAGGCAGGCAATTCTATTTGTTACATTATACTGATTGTATGCAACATTTTGCAAAGTGTCAACTTCTTTGTAACAAGTTGTTGAATACGTTGTTCCGGCTGATATTTATTTTCAACATCTTTGATTATTATTAGGAAAACAATGTTGGGTCTTTTAGTCCACAAAATTGTGCTTTACAATAATGGTACATAGTCGCGGTTCTATATAAAACTAACATCTAATTGGTTTTCTAGTAAGAAGTTCACTCTCAAGTAGTGTTATTTACATAACCAATCCGCTAAGGGCTTGTTTTCAAACAATTCCATTGTACTTCAATTACCCCTAAAAGATAAAGTTGTGCAAGCCACTCAAAAAATAACGGTTCAGCCCCAAAAATGTTGGATCAAACTCAGCTATGGGGACACTGTACTGCAAGGTGGCCATTTCTTTTAATCTGGGTATCGTATCCATATACATCATAAGGTGATTCTCAGTAATTGATTCTGAAGGAATACTCACACACACTATATCTAGTTGATCAATATAAACTCTAAACCTTAACTAAAACTCCTTTACTGAAGATGCCATTTTTCAAATGATTTTCTACAACACTTTGAATCTCGGTCAGTGTCACTAATTTGCAATTGCACCAAAGACCTAGTCTACAAAATTTTAACATCACAAAATTATCCAGAAAAGGAAAAGAAAATTCTATTTCACACTATCAGACTCTAGGGAGTGCATGCCAGCACAATGGCATATTTCCTTATTACATTATGCCAATACTCTGAAGCACTTTACACAGGGGAAAATTCACTATAAAGAGTCGTACAAAGGACCATATTGCATTATTAGACTCTAGGGTGTGCATAAGATGATAAGAAGGTAGTTTTAGATTACGTAAAACTATTAGTCTGTATATTTTGTAAAGGAATTCATTTTCTTTAACTAGTTGTTGCATAGGTGAATAAGCTGATATTTATTTTCACAATGATTTACAACAGCTTTCACAATCAACATCAAAGAAATGGTGGGCATGTGGTCAACTTGAAACTGAACTCCACAAAAAATGTAAGTAAATTTGATTTTTTTTATAATAACTAAATTCCTTCAAAAAAGATACAATTTCATACAAGATTGACATTCAAGTTAACTTAAAAGGATTTATAAGTTGTATGGTGAGGGGTGCCTTCAGTGCAAGGCACTAGTATAGAACTCATCTAAAATATTGGCTATAGGTGAGAAATTCACTTTTAATTGGTGTTATTCACATAACATGGACTGTTGTTTTCACAACCGTTGCATTATGCTTTCAGTTCCACTGATCAATGAAGTTGTGATCTGATGACTATATTTATATCCATTTTTGCATAATATTTTACTCTCTTTTCAAGGGTTGTGTTCTTCTTCAGTCCTATTTTAGGTCTTCATATTATGTCTTATTGTGCTTTAATCACATCATGCATATTTGTGTAAAATGCACTTATGAACATTATTTGCATGTTTTTTAGGTACTTCGACCATATTTGGGTGGAAGAGAGAGAGGAAGGGTGATGCAAGAGCTTCTCCGCCCTTGGAGAGGCATGAGGTGAAGTTTGAGCCTCCTTAAACCTACCCCTAGTGGCCAAGGATAAAGGGAGCAAAGAGGTCCAATGAATTCATAGGAAAATGTTCAAAATATTGATTTAGAGACCAACACGGTCGTGTACCTCAGAACGGCCGTACCGGCCCATGCTCATATCACAGAGTCAAACTTGAAGGATTGTAGAGATCATAACTTCCGTACCACATTGATCCATAATGGTCGTCCCACCTTGCATGGCCGTGTTGTAGCTATTCTAGTCAGAATGGGTAGCACTCCTCCAAGCCACCAAAGTCGTGGTGACCACAAAAACCGTGCTACCCCTACCACACTACAGTCATAGTGATCACTACGGCCGTGCAACATCAGTTTAAAACCCTAACTGTTACTGTGATGTTTCACCAATTTCACCTCACGCATGCCCACACACCACAACCATGTTCCCCTACGGTCGTACTACACATAATTGCCTAGCTATTTTTTCACTGCATTTCCCACTTTACCCCTACTTAACCTAGTGCTTCCCCACCACCTATATATATGTAGGTGGTGGATGGATCTCGAGGTTGGCCATCCATAACTACCCCTTAGCCTATAGTAGCCGCCCCTAGCTACCTTCGACCCATCCACTCTATTTTCCTTCCATTTCCACCTCCATTTCACTCAATTACTCCATTTCCACCACCAAAACCCTTGTTTCCAAGGTTCCTGTTCACTTCCCACCATCAATCTACACCATTCCACCTTTGAGGAAGGAGGTGGACAACCCTGCAACAGCTAGAGAGGAGCATACCTTTGTCTACACCGAGATCCATGGCTACTTGTTCCTCTTTCTCTTCCCTTTTTATTTTTCATTTCCATGAGTAGCTAGGCCCCTTTGGTGGGCTATTTGGGGACAAAAATATTACTTTGATACCACGTTGGGGAAAAATGACATGTAAACTTTATGATTTTATTATCTAAATACCATGTTCTATATATGTCTGTTTAGCCAAAAATTGGTTGTTAGTTTGTGTGTGAAATCATCTAGGTATCTAGGGAAATTGACTATATCTGGCAATTTTAAATATTTGCTCCTAGCTCTATATAAGGAATGAGACTCGAGAGGGGATCCACTCCCTACTAAAATTTTGAAGAATATATTCTCCATTCCAAACACACCCAAAATATAGGTTGGAGTGGGTGTAACATTTTCAAATCTTATTAACGGTATTCAAAACAACCAAAATATAATAATTGAATAAAAATATTGACTATATTCAACTTATCATAAGGTTACAAAAGAATATATTAATCTACATAAATGAGTTTACATGTAAAGAGGTACATCTTAAGGATCTATGTAGAGGGAAATCCAAACCATAACAAGATTGTCTCCAAAATTTATCTCCTTAAGCTAAGTCCAAGTCTTCATGCCATATCATCCAAGTCCTTCACCTAGGGTTGGAAGCAAACCCTAGCAAGACGAGAAAAATAGTTGAAATCAGTCAAGGCTGGTATGTGTATACTAAAAAGGATTTTGAGCAATATATGGAATAAAGGACATCAAAATATACAAGGCTTCACATAAAAAAGAAAAGTGCTATCCAAGTGGGCATCAAGAGAAATGATTCACCATAAAAGAGATACTTGCCATAACCAAACCAATAAAGTTGTATCATACTAGAACATATAAAGAATTAGGGAACACACCCCATAACCATCAACCTACATGCACGTGAGATAAGCATAACACTAGAACAATATAAATACAAAGGAGGTGGAGTATCACAAACTTGAAATCTGATAGAGAATGACGCATAACCAAACTTCCCAATATATAAAGTGGGCCAAGTCTCACAAACTTGAATCATGAGTATAATGGGGGCACCACCACCTACATCCCAATAATATAATAAGAGCAGGAATACATGTCTACCCAAAAACCACCATCGTCATCTCGTTAGCAATGTTGAATGTATCATTCCGTGTCAATGTCAACCTGACCACTCCAAGTTCCTGATGAACAAGGAGATCCCAATCCTCCTGCTTCATTTGTTCAGGCTTAGTCCCGACTAGAGCTTGATGCAATTTCTTCTGGTACAGATAATCTTCAATCTACATCTTCTAGAAGTTGAAATCCTTTCCATCAAACTTGTCAAATGCGCACTTTCTGGTCTTCAGATGCCATTATCACTTCCACTTCAACCTTCCAACCTTGTTCTGATACCACTTATTAGGAATTATTTTGGGAAAGTGTTGTGTTCTGCAAAACTGAAAGCATAAGATTTGATGTGAAAAACTGTCTCCAAGACGAGATGAGAAAAATCACGGGGCAATACCGGCCAACAAGTACTATGTAATCAAAATTATAACTAACACTGTCCAGATTTAGTCACCCCTAAATATGAATAGCTTCCCCCACACGAGAAGAAAGATAGGAAGAAGAAAGTTACACCCAACGTCTACAAAATATCTCACTTATCTCTTTCTCCTCATAACACTTCTGTTGTTGTAGGGGATCAGACACATGGTTGTACCCTTGCCTGTTGCCGTTGCGACCGATGATCAGGCCGCCTCTTCTCCTGACAAGGTTGCCTACTTCGCCACCAATCAGAAGCTCTCTCTGCCTGAGAGAGAAGATGTGCATCCTCCGCTAAACGTACAGACTGTTGTCGTAGTCCTTGTCGTTGTCGCAACACCAACGTAGTGCCACCAACTGATGTGCGTCCTTCGGTGATCGGATATGTCGCCGCTGTTGATGCACCACCAATGTGTCGTTGACTGTCAATCACTACTTCGTTTCAAGACAAATTCATTGACCATCTCTTACCACAAGACAGCACCATCGGCTGTTCTTGTATTCAGGTTCTTCTACCACAGAAGGCACCAACAACAAACAACTAATGGGATGATCTTAATGGCCTCCCCCAGGGTAAAACCTGATACCCCCACGGTACTACGGAGGTATTGGTGTAAAACCCGATACCCCGTGCCTCCGACTCCCGATAAAAATCGGCCCCCTTCGTCCAAACTGGCGACAGCCCCGTCCGCTTTCAAAGTTGTTGTGCCAACAAACGCTACAACTTTTCTCTGCCGAATCCGCATCAACATTGCTGCGTCGGACTTGGAACTTCCTTTCCCTTCGTCGGACGTTTCTGTCTGTGGCTTCGAAATTACTGAAGTTTCCGTCTGTGAAGATACAGTCTATGCCCAACCTCGAGCTATCACGCATCACAGTTGTGCCAAGCCTTCAACTTCTTACCTTGACTGCTGCAGTTTCCGCTTCCAATCACAGGCATCATTCACCTTCCTCTCCTACCACAGAGTTTCAGGAGGACCTATATTCACCTCACGCCCAACAAGAGTTTTTTCTTCTGGATCATTTATGTTCCCAATATCCTTTCCTTGTTGCTCCCAAACGCAGGTTGGTAATAACGAAACCAATACCGGTTGTATACCATACCAGCATGTCCTTTGTGGCATCCTGTTGAAATCCACTCCGGCAAACCAAACTCACCGTAGATGTACACGGTACCTCTTCCCAGCGTATACCAATCCCAGTTGATAAGATAAGAATCGAATAATCACCTTTAACTTTGCAGTTTCCCAAATGTACACGGTACCTCTTCCCAAATCGTTTCTTTGCCCTTGTTTCCGTCATCTGAATTTGCCACATCTCTTGCTTCCGTTCCCAAATCGTTTCTCTCGGTCATCTGAACATCTCTCTTGCTTCCGTTCCCCAAATGAGTCTCGAACCTTTCGGTGTCTCTGCCATTGAGGGAATTTTCAACCTTGCTGCTTCCTATGCCGGCAAAAGGCTACAAATTCTCTATGACTTGGATCGCCACATCGACCGCCTGAAATCAAAGTTTCTTCCACGGATGAATGACTATATCAGACGCGTAGAGGATGCTGAACTGAAGAAAATGCTGGTGGTCACCGAAACAGAGCAGAGGTCGTCGAAAGACGGCTGGTTGCAAACTTTCAAAGACTTGGCTATGGATATTGAAGATATTCTGGATGAGGTATCTATACGAGCTGAACGCTACCTATGGAAGACTCGTAACATCTCCTGTCAGCCGGTATGTGGTTGCTTTGTTCCCTCTTGCTTTAATTGTTCTGATAGTAGCAGATCTGATGGCTGGTGCAAGTTCTCTGTTGCATTTCGTACTCGGATAGCATTTAGGATCAGTGATATCTACGCAAATTTGGAAGATATTAAAACTGATAATGAAACCTTGATGCTTCTCTTTCCTGAAAATGAAAGTCCTTCAGATAATACTGTTGGTGACGGAACCTATGAAAGGAGGGAGCCTCAAAGCTCGGTTAATAGGTATCGAGACTTCAAATGATAGGCAGGAAAAAGGATATGGATAATATATTGAGCAAATTATTGAGTGCCGAGCCCAAGACATTGGTGATCCCGATTATAGGGATGGGAGGCCTAGGCAAAACCACAATCGCCCGCAGTGTTTTTGGTGATACGAGAGTGAAAAGTCACTTCAAATTTATGAAGTGGGTATTTGTGGGGGAAAAGTTTGACGCCGAGACGTTGCTGAAGGTAGAAATTCTTGATGATCGACAATTTGCTGGGGGTCTTGACCGGCTTCATAACAAGGTGATCGAAAAAGTTAAAGACACCAAGTTCCTAATTGTTTTGGATGATGTTTGGAACAAAGATCAAGGGCAATGGGATAAGTTGCTGACACCGTTAGATCACGGTGGGGATGGCAGTAGGATTCTCATAACTACTAGAGAAGTAAGTGTTGCGGAACAGGCATGCAACAGCCTTGTTTACCACGTCAAATTGGGAAGTTTGGATTATGAGCGTTGTGTTGAGCTGTTTGAGCAGTATGCTTTTCGTAATGGTGTTCCAGATGAACATAATAGTCTAAGAAAGATGGGGAGAGAGATAGTTGGCAAAGATAAACATAAAAATCTCAGGAAGATCGGAAAAGAAATAGTTAGCAAACTCCAAGGTCATCCTCTGGCAGCAAAAGTTATCGGTAGCACTTTATGTGGGGAAACAAACGAAAGTGAATGGAGGAAAATTCTGCATAGAAATTCATGGGGCGACAACATTGAAGATAAATACAATATTGTTATGTCGACCCTGCTGTGGAGTTATTGTCGCCTTCCCCATCATCTCAAGCAGTGTTTTAGATTGTGCTCCATATTTGAAAAGGGTGAAAGGATTCCCAAAACTATGCTGATAGAGATGTGGATTGCACATGGATATGTTAGCGAGTCCACAAGACCAAAGGATGTAGGTAGTAGATACATGGATGATTTATGTTCTGCCTCACTCTTTCAATATGATCATGGATATGATTGTGGATTTTATAGTCGTTATTCCCGTATTAAGAATGAGGATGACGAGTATCTTGGCGATGATCATGGCCTAATCCAAATGCACGACTTAATCCATGACCTTGCACAATTAGTTTCTAGGGGTGAAGCCTCTAGGATAAGTTGGGCAGGAAATACCATCCAGATACAACAGCAAGCCTCGGGGACTCTTACAGACCAAGCAAAAAATATACGCCACCTTACAGTTTATGTAAAAGAATCCGATGCGTTCTGGGATATTTTATTAAAGTTTATAGAATGGAAAAGGCTTCGGACTCTTATTGTACATGGTGTCACAACTATTCCTAAATCGGTCTCCTCTCAGCTACGTTCGATCAGAGTTCTAGTTGCATCGGTGAATATAAAAGACTTTGACGACATGATCATAAATGTGGTACATCTTCGAGTCTTGGGTTGCGTGGCAAAAGATCTCCGTGGACATGTGTCGAAGCTCACCAAGTTGCGAGTTCTTGATCAGAATGAAGATTCCACAGCGATTAAAGGCATTGGCAAGCTAACATCTCTTCAACATTTACAGAGTTCTTGTGTTCACGACCAGGATGGATATAGAATAAAAGAGCTCAAGGGATTGCAACTTCATGGTCAGTTAACAATAAAAAATTTAGAAAATGTAAAAGGTAGAATGATGGAGGTTAAGGAAGCCATGTTACATGAAAAGGAGCACCTTACAAATCTAGAGTTGATATGGTCTTGCGACGATGCGTCAAATAATGGTAATGATAATGATGACGTTGTGTCAAATTTGTGCCCCCATCAAAATTTGAAGAGACTCCGTGTCGAGGGATTTGCAGGCAGACATTTTGGATTGGCTTTGGATAATTACGTCAGTATAGTCTCAATACATTTGTATGAGTGTCAAAATGTAGTGGAGCTACCACCGCTCGGGCAAATGTCCGGACTCAAGCATCTAGTCATTAACGGTTTAGCTCGTCTGCAAAAAGTAAGTACACAGTTTTATGGCAGCAGTTTGGGTCACGCCGCGGCTGTCGTGTTTCCATCACTAGAAGTGTTGAAGATTTCTAATATGGAGGAATGGACAGAATGGGACGATATGAAATTCTTCCCTTCACTACAAAACTTGGAAATCCGGGATTGCCGAAAACTAAGGGGAATTCCGCATCTACCGAGTAGCATTGAAAGTTTGATACTAGCATCCGTGGGATTGACCACAATACCAAATTTTTGGGGATGCAAAGGTGGGATCCACGACCAGCAGCATCAAACGTTGTTGCTCCATGAGTTGTGCATATACAATTGCCCGTCACTTAAATCAACTGGGGAATGCCTGCTGGAGCACCCTGCGTCGTCCGTGGAATCTCTTGAAATCAATGATTGTGATAGCCTGATTGAAATTTCAGCTTCCAAACACTTTTCCCTAGTGGGGCGCATGGAAGTACGTGACTGTGAAAATCTGAAGACGTTGAATCTGCCCGGAGCTGAAAATGTGACACACCTACTCATTCGCGGTTGTGATGTTCTGTCTGACATTTCACTGGGAAGTCTTGCTTTATCATGCCGTGCGAGTTTGGATGTAACATCTGTGGCCTCCGAATTTGTGCAGCGACATGCACCGCCTTGCCTCACGGATTTAACCGCTGATTCGTGGCAGTCGTCCGACGAAATTTCCAGCGGCGTGATAGAATATCCACTACGCAATGTGGAATGGCTGGGAACAGATATTTGGGATGTATTAAACTTCGTGTGCCCCAATCAGCTAAGAGATTTCGAATTACGGGGCACGTACAACTACAGAAGCCCCAGGAAGCTAAGAGATTTCACTTTAAGCGTAGCCGCGTTTAGCTACGAAGCAAAGCAGTGGTGGCAGAGCCTCACTTCTCTTAAGAGACTAAAACTAACATATGCTGACGATCTACTTGGCAGCGCTTTGTTTTGGGAAAACTTCCAACGCATACCTTTTCTTGAGACACTCCAGCTGTCGTCCTGTGACTAACATATGTCCTAGATCGTTGCGGGAATTGGAACTCTACGACTGCCCGCACTTGAAGGAACGGTACAAATATGGAGGACCGGGGCGAGATATATTGCTGACTCACATTCCACAATTAAATATTGCCGCTAGCACTTGTATCCAGGTACAATTCATATGACTCGTGCTTCTCTTTAATAGTTTTATCTATAGTATATTTCTAATCATGTCTCTCGTTTGTTTCCTAGAGGCGTATATTAATTTTCTCAATCTAGTCCCCCAAAAGTTGGTGATCGCATCGATACATAAGAACGGCATATATGTCTACCTTATGGCATTATGAATTTATGGATCCGGTTGGAGAACCTCTACGAAACTTCATTCATCTCGCTGTTCCCCGAGTCTGGAATCTTACAATATTGTCAATTGTATAGTACTATAAACTTCTTGTACAGAGCTGGGATTCAATACTGATATGAGACGAGTCGTGATGTTTACCAAGGCTTTTTCACGACGGAAACTTTGGTTTTACTTTTTGTATATAAAAAAGAAGCAATCTTGTCTCCACTGCGGACCTTATTTTCTAGAGGTAACATTATCAACCCCCCTCTGTTTCTGATTAACACTATAATACATAGATTATGTATGGTTAGAATTGACGGTTCCTGCTTTTTACGTGTTGCGGATCTTGTATAATTTATGCTGAATATGTATTTTACCATAGCTTTATTTTTGCAGGGAATGGATCCAGTTTTGGGCATGTGTGCTTGCTGGTTGGAGTATTTTGATAATGTAAAACTCAAGTTCTCTGTATATTTATAAAGAGATACAATCTTAGCTCTTCTCTTTTCATGCTCACTTCATAGAGGTAATATTAATACCGTCAGGCTTCCTTTGCAGCATTATTCATCTGTAAATGTGACATTTTCGTGTTTGCCAATCATTTTTGTCCATGGTGATTCTATAGCTGCTACAAAATGAGACCATTCCTCTGATCAAGTGATAACAAAGATATATATGACTATAATTGACGATGGCTACTTTTTAATGTCCCTGATCTGAAACTTGTCACGCATGCATTTGAGTGATTCCAGTTGGTGTCCTTTATTTGACAATGTAAGATTTGGGCATATCGCTAAGCTTAAAAAAAGCGAAATATTTTCCCTCCCTTATCAATTAGAATATGAGATGATGCCATGTTCCTAAATATTCATATAGCAAGATGAACCAACGTGTAATGATCAAGTCAATCATTATCTCATATGCATTGTATAGCTTAGAACATTTTCCTCATTGTCGCAGTTAGTTAAGGAAAATAATACTAGAATGCAGTCTTGTCAATACACATATGGGTGAACTCTTATTATTAATGAATAAGCATTTGTTTGTTTGCTTTCAGGTGCCATCTTTTTATTCATTTCGTAGTTAGATGTCTTCGGCAAATATAATAAATTTCTGGTTATTCGATGACATTGGCCAAGATATAACTCAGAATAAGACTCTTAGACGTGCAATAGAGGCAGGTAATTCTATTTTTACATAATACTTATAGTCTGCAACATTTCGCAAAGTGCCAACTTCTTTGTAACAAGTTGTTGAATACGTTATTCCCACTGGTATTTATTTTCGACATCTTATGCTATTATTAGGAAAGCAATGATGGGTCTTTAGTCGACACTAAAATTGTGCTTTACAATAATTATATATAGTGGCGGTTCTATATAAAACTAACTTCTAATTGATTTTCTAGTAAGAAGTTCACTCTCAAGTAGTGTTATTCACATAACCAGTCTACTAATGGTTTGTTTTCAAACAGTTCCATTGTACTCTCAAGCTCAGTACCCCTAATAGATAAAGTTGTGCAAGCCGCTAAAAAAATAACTGTTCAGCCCCAAAAATGTTGGATCAAACTCAGTTACGGGGACATTGTACTGCAAGGTGGCGATTTTCTTTTAATTTTGGTGCAACATCCATATACATCATAAGGTGATTCTCAGTAATTGATTCTGAAGGAATACTCACTCAAACTATATCTAGTTGATCTATATAAACTCTAAACCTTAACTAAAACTCCTTTTCTGAAGATGCCATTTTTCAAATGATTTTCCACAATAGTTTGAATTTGGTCAGTGTTAGTAATTTTCAATTGCACCAAAGACCTAGTCTATAAAATTTTAACATCACATATTTATCCAAAAAAGAAAATTCTATTTCACACTATCAGACTCTAGGGAGTGCATGCCAACACAATAACGTATTTCCTTATTACATTATGCCAATACTCTGAAGCACTTTGCACATGGCAAATTCACTATAAAGAGTCATTGAACACGAGTTGACACTTATATTTGTTTCCACAATATTTTGTTACAGAATTGACTATTGTCATAAAAGGTCATGCTGTCAACTTAAAGTTGAACACTGCATTAAAGGTAAAAAAATTATGATTCTTATGATAACTAACTACTTTTAAATAAGACAAATGTCTTACAAGACCGACTTTCCAGTTAATCGAAAATGGGGTACCATGATGGAGGGTGCCTTCTTTGTAAGGTCAGTGATTGACTCTTGCAATAATTGGTATCAAATGAGAAATGAGTGTTATTCACATAACCTAATATGCTCGTGATTTATTTGAACATTACTTGCATTCTTCTTTCAATTGTGCTAAACATTGAAATTATGGTTAGCCTCTCAAAAATGAAGTTGCAATGAGCCCATGTTTTGTTGTAAACTTGTGGTTGAAACTCGACTAGAGTAAATAATGACACCCAATGCACTGTGATGTTTCTGGATTTAGTTATAACAACTATATGACATTGAATTGTGATTTTTGGTAATCTTTTTTATGGAAACATACATACTAGCTTTTTTTATCATTGTATAGTCTAAACTTATACAAATTTCATTTCCTCAAGAATGTTCATTTCAATTGTATTTCATTCAAGGCCCAATTTGAAATATTAAACATCATATCTTTATCAAGAAAAAGGAATTTTGCTGACGAGGAGTGGTTCAAGCGATCGAGACAGTGTCCCTAACAAAGGGACTGTGGTTCAAAACCTAGCATCACTTCATTTTTACCACCCTCACAAGTGTCTGACCTCCATCATGGGTTTGAGGGAAGGGGGTAAATCTTCTCTTCCAACCATCAAAAAAGAAAAAGGGAATTCCATTTTGCATTATTACACTCTAGGGTGTGCATAAGAGGATAAGAAGGTAGTTTTAGATTACGTAAAACTGTTAGTTTGTATATTTTGTAAAGGAATTCATTTTCTTTAACTAGTTGTTGAACAGGTGAATAACCTGATATTTATTTTCAAGATGATATACAATAGCTTTGACAATCGTCATCAAAGAAATGGTGGGCATGTGGTCAACTTGAAACTGAACTCCACAAAAATGTAAGTAAACTTGTTTGTTTATAATAACGAAATTCCTTTAAATAAGATACAATTTCATACAAGATTGTTATTCAAGCTAACTTAAAAGGATTTATAAGTTTCATGGCGAGGGGTGGTTTCAGTGCAAGGTACTAGTATAAAACTCATCTGAAATATTGCCTATAGGTGAGAAATTCACTCTTAATTGGTATTATTCATGTAACATAATTTGTTGCTTTCACAACAATTGCATTATGCTTTCAGTTCCACTAAAAAATGAAGTTGTAATCGGATGAGTGTATTTATATCTATTTTTGCATACTATTTTACTCACTTTTCAGGGGTTATTGAGTTCTGCTTCAGTCCTATTTTAGGGCTTCCTCTTGTGTCTTATTGAGCTTTAATAACATATATTATTGTTAGATTACATGTCATTCCCTCCAATATACATATTTGTGTAAAATGCGTTTATGGACATTATTTACATGTTTTTCAGGTATTTGGACTATGTCTAGGTGGAAGAGAGAGAGAGGAAGGGTGATCCAAGAGCTTCTCTGCCCTTGGAGAGGCCTGGAGTGATGTCCAAGACTCCCTCCACCTACCCCTAGTGGGCAAGGATAAAGAGAGAAAAGAGATCAACGGAATTCCAAAGAAAATGTTTAAAGTGTTGATTCAGAGACTAGCATAGTAGTGGTACCTTAGAATGTTTGCACTGGCTCATTCTCATATCACAAACTCAAACTTGAAGGATTGCAGAGAGTAGAATGATTGTGCCACATTGACCCAGAACAGTCATCCCACCTTGTATGGTCGTGTTGCAGCTCAGCCAACATGTGCATTCTAGTCAGAACGGGCAACACTCCTCCAAGCCACCATAGGCACGCTATCTCTACCACACCACGACCGTAGTGACCACCACGGTCGTTCCACCATCAGTTCAAAACCCCAACTGTTACTGTGATGTTTCACCAATTTCACATCGTCCATGCCCACACACCATGACCAAGTTCCCCTACACCCACCACGGTCGTACTACATACAAATGCCTAGCTTTATTTTCACTACATCCTCCACTTCACCCCTACTTAACCTAGTGCTTCCCCACCACATATATACATGTGGGTGGCAGCTAGAGCTCAAGGTTTGACCATACATAGCTACCCCACAACCTCTAGTAGCCTCCCCTAGCTAATACACGTCGTTGTGGGTTGAATAACTTGGTGGGTTGAATACGTGCGTGGATTAATACACGTCGTTGGATGCCGAAAGGTATCATTCACATGACAACTATTTTCTACTAAAGCGTTGGATTAATACACGTCTTGCCTCTCGCACATTTAGCCAACTGATAGTCTATATCTATTTTTTTTTATCTTTGTCAGAGGAAGATCTGTACTGAGATGCTTCACAGCTGATTCAAAGCAACGCACCGATACATAAGATCGAAACGGCATGTCTACGTTATGGCATTACGAATTTAACGATCCGGTTGGAGAACCTCTACGAAACTTCATTCATCTCGCTGTTCCCTGAGTCTGGAATCTTATAATATTGTCAATGGTATAGTACTATAAACTACTTGTACCAGAGCTGGGATTCTATACTGATATGAGACGGATCGTGATGTTTACTAAGGCTATTTAACGATGGAAACTTTGGTTTTACTTTTTGTATTTAAAAAAGAAGCTGTTACGACCACACCTCCCGTTAACCCCTAATTAAGGGAGACCGAGAGGTCGAAGCCGTACCCATGAATTTCGGATCAAAGGTTCGACAATTAACCAAGAATAATTATCAAATTTTAACATACTAAAATGAAAAGCTGTAAGAAAATAAACTTTACATACCTTTTTGAAATTTTGGATTTCTAGCTTCTATCCACATAATGATTCTACGCTAACTAATCCTCCTTGTATTTTTCTTCATGTATTTTACAATGTGACGATTTACTGTTTGTCCTTTTGGCTTGTACCTAAAACGTCGACAAACAAAACGTCGGTCAGCCGAAGTTGGTATGTGGGGGAAACAATAATCTTACAATTATGATAACCATGTAATCATTCAATTAATCATTACTCAGTCAAGATTACATTTTACATATAACATCCGCGATCCACGAGTACCCTATCCTCTGTACTATCCCTGCAGTGGACCTGGATCCTACCTTCCTTATGGTAGATCCCCATTAAACCCCTCATGGTTCCCCCTATAGGTGAACCAGTTTCTAGGGTTGAGTCACATGGCACTACTCGTAAGTAGCCCACTCCTTAACTCATGGCAGGCTAACGAGTCGCATGGCACTACACGTAGGTAGCCCAATTTCTAACTCTCGGTAACCTAGACCTTGCTCTAGGATTACCCCTTTTTTAGCCTTTTCAAAGTAACAGAGGTGGACTCAGATCTAGCCATTTATATATATTCATTTATAGTGATAATCACAGTCACTTTATAATTGAATGAAATAAATAGACATCCAACAGTTAATTCATGCATTGAGGGAAACGTCGATGAAATCCTCGGGAAACTATTCGGTATAGTCATAAGCGTAACCACATACCTTATTCCATCACAAAACCATGCAGATCTAACATGTACTTTAAGAGTGTATCCAAACATCCACGCAACCAAGCATATAATCAATAGTATCTGAAACATGCATTCTACATATATGTCACCACATATTCACATTACATTACTCAGATCTAGATGCGCTCCTAAACTAGGATTTAGAGCTATCTCTTGTTTGCACTAAGGATTAAACCAAATTCCATCATATTATGGTTTCTAGGATTTATGCATATTAGATGAAACCCTAATTGTCAATTTAAGCACATTAAATCACATTACTAATCATAGCAAGATGTCCACGTTGGTTTCAAAACCCTAAATCCATATGTATGAGATTATTAATCATCATTATCAAAGATTATTCATTTTTCATGTCTAGATCATGTATTAGCTTAACATGAACGAACATATTTAACTAAGCATCAGATTAAGGCAAATCTAGGTTTTTCTTTACATTAAACACATCGAAACATGTATTGCACATACTTTAGAACATGAAGCATATTCTGGTTCTAATAATATTTTATTTCTATTCCTCTCGTTTTTCTGAGCAAGTTTCATATATAACTTGTCTACATTTGATCATCCTAGCATTTTCTACAATTTTCACAAGATATATCATTAATCAGCCAATAGGGAAATGCCAAGTCAGCAACTATTACCTTTTATCCATCGATTGAGAGAAAGAACAAAAGACTGATGTGCCCCCGTGCATTATGCATACACGGAGGGCCATCTTGGTCATTTGGCTGTATTTCCCCTTTCCTTGCGTTGGCCTCTTCCTGCCCTATGCGGCTGGACGATCCCGTCTCCGCTGATGCCGCGACAGGGTCAACTCCGGCGCCCTCACCTCTTTCGCAAACTCCCGGTGTCATATGCTATTCTTCTTCCCACATCACTGTCACCCCAAAGCTTTCTTCCTCCTATAGGATGCCCTCCTCCATGGTTGCCGCAGGCGCTGCAACCAGTGCCGCCTTCTGGTGGCGTCGTCCTGCAGAGAGGGCCAAGACTTCCTCTCGTCAGCCTACTTCAATGGGGTTCGGCTACGCCCCGACCGTCCTTCCTGCCCCTTCATGAGCCTGTGCTGTGGTCTCTCTCTCCCACAGAACTGGACCGGCAATGTTGTCGCAGAGCTAAGAGCATTGGACTTCAACCGTAGTCCACATGCAATCCCATCTACGACTCCCTCTAATCTCAGTTCCTCTTGGCACAACGTGTTCTTCCTTTCCACACACGGCCAAGCAAGCTTCTTGCTTCCATCCTTGTCTCTGATGACCTCGCACCTTCATGTAGGCACAAGCACCCAACGATGCTTTCGCCTCCCGTTGAGCACCGCCACGACCATTACACCCAGAGCAGGAACAATCACGCCAGGTTCGTGAGCAGCGCAACGCCGAGGTGCCCTATTTACTCATCCACGGACATATGCCCTACCTCTTCTTTGCATTTGATGGTCCGAGTCTGTCACAAGGCACCATGCCATGGTGCTGCCACCATGACAAACGGCCCCCTTCATCCAAACCCACGGGTGAGGAGGGTTCTTTTAAGAATTCTGGACCGATGAGGAGAGGCACACATCCTGCCGAGGAGGAGGAGGCGTTGGTATTGTTGGTGGCAAGAGTCCTTCGTAACTCTTGATGTATAAGACAATGTTGGACTCATGGGGAATTGAGTTTCCATATTTATATAACTAGGGGTGAGGGAGGCACTAGTTTATCATAACCCAAAAAGGAATATGACTAATCCCATTATGCACCGAAAAACCCTCATAACCCCTCTTCTCCGTTTCTTTATCCTTTCTTCCTTAGTGTACAAGGAATATGCCAAAAGGAAAAGGCATCGTGCTTAGTAAACTTCCCTTTTCTTTTCTTTACAAAAACACCACTTATTGCCATGTCCCCGATGGTTAAACCAAAAACCTTCTTTTTAATTATCTCCTTAATCATCCAAATTCTCTAGTCATTAGGAAATCCGAATTTTATTTTCTTTATCTTCTTTGAGTTTGTCCTTTAATCCATTGGCCAAGAAAATTACTTCCTTATAACAAGAGTATTTGCTTTTAGTAATACCACAATTAATTATATACATATATCACATTATCCTCTTACTTTGTATTTTCTCTTTTTTTTCCTCTTTATTGGGGACTCCTTGGATCCCAATAAACTCTATGATTTCGAAATTCATTTTCAAGGATACTTATTATCCTTATAGATGCATCTTTATGCATTATTTCGCCTTCCACTCATTTTCCACTTTTTATCATCATTTTCCATTTATTTCTTACTAAAGAAATACTTAATTGAACTTTTCTTTTCTTATTGTTCTCTTTTTGGAACCTTGGACTCCTTGGTACCCAGGGAACCCAAGAGGTACGAAATCCTCTTTGGATTTGCCTTTTAGAAGTTTCTACATTTTTCTTTTCTTCAATTATCCATTTACTCATTGAATTTTCTTATTATTTGGGCCCAATAGCCAATAAATCCCACAATACAAACATCAAGGCTATTGTAAACGAAAAATCCATTTATTTGAACCAAATCATATCTTTATTAGTTCAATTATCTTTCATATGAGAAATTACATTTCTCACCAATGAACCCAAAAATTGGGGTTATAACATCCTTCCCCTCTTATAGGAATTTTGTCCTCAAAATTCAAGCAAACAAACAAACAATTCAGGATAAAACTTTTCCATGTCCATCATTGGCCCCCATGTGGCTTTACCGTACTCATGGCTCATCCAAAGAACCTTTATCATATCATATTCTTTTCTCTGAGTTCTTTCATCCTGGCGTCTATAAACTACACAGGTGACTCAGGCCATGTCTGCCTCCCTTGGGGCTCACTAGGTTCATTGCTCAGTACATGGTCGGGGTACCTCACATAGTGCTCTAAATTGGACACATGGAAAACTTCTCCCATTACTCTATCCTGAGGGGTAGGGTCTGTGAAGTCCCCGAATTTTCTAAAACTGAATCCGATGTGTGACGTCCAAATTGAAACCTCACCTCAGCGAGAATCTCAATTTAAACCCCACACACTAGGCTAAGAAGAAGAAAATCAACGGAGTCAGAAGGAAACAACAGTAGCACATGTACATGAACAATAATAAAACCATACACACATGTTCACTATTCAACATATAATTACAACATGAATTATTACAACATTTGATATTACATATTGAACAACAAACTACACATATACATGTACTACATCTAAACTACAAGATCTTAAGACAACATGTCCACCTGTACATCAGCTCGCCATACAACTCTCAACTATCCTGGATCTTCAAGAGCATAACCACAACCTAAACAGAAGATTACAAGCGGTACACGTCAGCACAATATTTCATGAATATTGTACTGAGTACGCCTACGTGTCTTTTATATACCTCTCATCATATCTTGGCAATAAGATAAAACTAATATATTTGACAGTAACAGAAGAATATAAGAAAAGCATATACTTGCATAAAGATGTTCATTAACAAAAGAGAACACATATTTTAAGCTCATTTTCCATTATACGTAAACTTGATCAACCACATGCACTATTCTACCAAAGAGATTTAGTGCTCACATGTACTATACTGCCAAAGAGATTTAGTACTTCACAAATGCACTATTCTTCCAAAGAGATTTAGTGCTCACATGTACTATTCTGCCAAAGAGATTTAGTACTTTCATCAATGCACTATTCTACCAACGAGATTTAGTGCTATCATAAAATGGACCAGATATCTTATGTTTCATGTTTTCATAGATATAGGTATGTAGAATCATGCAACATATCATACTAGAACAATCATTTCATCCAATGCCATATGCTAAGTATTCTACTACACATATAACACAAGCATATTGTATAATAAGCCAAGTAAGAGGTAATAGCGTACCTTCCAAAGAGACATCCTAATCACATATGTATTCCTGATATCAACTATATCCTTGGTTAAACCTGAGTAAGACAAGATCATACACTATCATCAGGTTCTCCTATTATTATATCTCATCTTAACCCTAATTATGTCCATATTAGGGTTTCACTTAGTTCATTAGGATATTCTCATTATTATTTGCTTCCTTGTCTTAGAATCATCTTACTGATGCCATATTCCAGATTATTTACTCATTAACTGGTAATTGTATTTTCCATCATTATGTGAACCTATTAACCTTAGCTTACATGCATTAACCTAAATTAGGGTTTTATATCACATTAAGAGCAAACATCATTGTATAACATGGATTGTGAGTATCATCCTAATCTCATATTGAATTCTATGGTTCCAGATACTGATATGAGCTTACTCTGTAAATTTCATCATTTACTGAGCATGCATGTATTAATTACATATTATTTAGGATTATAATCCCTAATTAGCCATATTAATCAAAATATATGCTTTTGTTCATCAACATGAACATATCTGAGATAATATGCATTCTATATGTAATTATAGACTTACTTATATTTTTCCATGATTTTATGTCATCATTTGCTATTTATTATCCATTAAACGAGCATTAAACATCCTTCATGATATCACTAATATTAATGCATCAAAAGACTGATATGATGGTTCTATTGTGTTCTACACATTTTTTTGAACGTTTTGGTATATTGTTTGTATTTTTCTGATAATCAGACTATTTTCTACGAATTATCTAAGATCTGAGTATTTATAAATCTTTTACCTTTTGTGGCCAATTGGCCGCCGACACGTGTCCTCTAATGGGACGCTTGGCCCTTTAGTTGCTGCCTGGTTCTCGGGCGGTTTAGCGTTGACTCGGTCGGTTCTTATTTCCTAGACCCGGTTCGGCGTCGGCTCTCTTCTTTCTCTCTTTCTCACGCGACCGGGATCCCTTGTTCTCTGTGTGCGCCGCCGCGCAGCTTGGCTCCGGCGAGTAAGCAGCAGAGTTGTAGGGATCCTCCACCACTTCCAACGCCACGAATAGCTTCAGTGACTCAGGGAAAGCCTCCACGGCTACTTGTCTTCTTGGATTTGGTCGTGCAACTCCTACTCAAAAAGGGCACCGCCGCCTGTCCTTGACTGCGGCGGGGCAAAGAGGCAAGAAGCCTCTTCTCATCGTCGCACCAGCCTGAAGGTGCAATAGGCTTAGAAGCACCTTTCTCAACTCTATGAGACCCTCCAATGTCGACGAGAAGGCCTATCATGGGAACCCCAAGCTCTAGCTTCTTCTCCGGCAATGACCGCCTTGTCGACCATGGAGACCACCATGATATCTCACCGGAACAACAGACTTGAACTCCACTCAACTCAACCTTTCTTTTACTCGGCTAAGATCACATCCAAGCTTCCCATATCCCCAACCCATACCTACATCCAGCTACTGCTTGCTTTCCTTGGTGGAGAGGCAATGGGAGTGGGGGGCTCGTTCTCCCTGTCGTGGCATCCAAAAGGCCTAATATTTGGGTCTGGGTAGATCGTAATGGGGAGGCAAGAGCAACTGTCGGACCCTTTCCCGCTCTCGAGCCACGACCTACGAAGTGGTGGGGGCAGTCACAACTCCTTCCTTTCCCCCCACGATCTGTGTTATAAACGAAGGTAGGAGAACAACTGCAAGTCGTCTGATCATCATCCAACGGCTACAACAGGTCCTTCATGAGACCAGATCTGCAGGTCACTCAAGTCAAGGGGCACTGCCGCTAGATCAGATTTCTAGGGCTAGGATTTGGCCACACAGACCCAACTTAAATAAGGGGGCGCGTGACACCTATTATAATCAACAACTTATGCTAATCAACACCAATAATGTACATTAATTCCCCAAAATCAAACCTCAATAACTTCCTCTAGGAACCTCCAAATGCCACCAAATTTTAATCATAGCTCCCCTACCTCTCGAGCTACCTTCTATTCAAATTTGGTGACAAAACTCATATGTTAGACCACTCAATAAAATTCCTCAAAAAGGCATTAAAAGAGAGATCTTAATCATTATATAAATCTCAATCAACATTCCAACTTTACTAAAACACTTGGAACTCTCCCTATAACTCAATATATGGATTCTAATATGTTATTGGAGATTTATGGATTTCAAAAATCCACTCCATCACATCCTACACACCTTAAAAGATATTTCATCCTCGAAATTAAAGAAAAAAACCACTTTGTCACATCATATACATCTTAAAGGAACTTTCATCCTCGAAAGTAAAGCATACTCATACTTCCAGGAAAAACCTTATCTTGCCTCCATCCACATGTAGAAACCACACTATGTGCAACATATCCAAAAAGGTAACCTAGAACCATGTATCCAAGGCACTATTAGGGGGTTTTACAACCATCTTGGTGCACAACCACTCCATCGAGATTGAACTCAAGGTTTAGAAACTTAGGTTACATCATGACATATCTCATATGTTAGATTTTCTTCCTTATCTTTTGTCATGAATTAGGATTTCGTCATCATATTACCACAATCAAAGGAGTTAACTAAGGTTAACCCATTATCAAGGTGTCAACAACATTTTATTGAGATAGTTCTTAGAACATGTTCAACATTATGTATGCATTTTAGGAGGGAGTTAACTAAAGTTAACCCACTTTATCCCTCTAGATCGTATCAAGGTGTCATAATCATTATTTTGTGCTAACTATCAAACTATATTTTCCATCTTTGTTGAGCACTAAGATTAAAACCTCATGTAACATGTTTCATTCATATGATCTTATTTCATTACTCATAGTAAATTGAAACAGTTATTGGTGATTTTGTCACAAGATTAACTGACAGTATCACATTATCATCTTGATTTGTGTACATGCCATCTTTAATATATCATCATTATTCATGTACATGGTTAATCATTTATGCATTTCCATATATTAAACCATCTCTAGGTTTCCATCATATCATGTCTAGAGACTAGATCACGTTCTTACATATATTATATTATGGTTGTGCCAAACAAACTTATGTGGGTTTCTCTTTAAACATATATCAAAACTTCATTTCGTCCAACTGAGGTCCTAACCCTTGTCATGAGAGTAATATCATGCTCAGTCTCTCTGAGCCAACTCAACTCGAATCATATACTTTATCTTTCCTCTGTGATCTAGGGTTTGCGGATTACCTCATTGGCACTAGTGATACTTTACAAGCTCTAGTCACATAGGCACAAACCAAAACATGTTATGACATTCTATTCACAGGTCTCTACCCATGAAACATGCTTACCCAAAACTCTCTTATATACACCACTAGATTCCTATGTGGGAAACCACCAACCCGAGCATGAGGCTTCACAAAAACTAACATAGCTACCTCCTCCAGGGTCTTGGGCTCTCTCCCTCACCCAGATGGCAGGCACTCATATTCATGTTCACATATGCACATAAAACCAGCCTCTCTCTCTGATTCTAGGGTTTGGTCTTCCCCAGGACATCTAGGGTTCAGCAAAACTATAGGAATCATGCATTAAGCAATTCAACTCAGTCACTCAGGAGTAGTCTAGTTTAGGACATATCATATCACATATCCCATATTTCTCATATCGTGGAGTCTAGGTTCTCTAACCTTCTCTGTGTGGGTCTTGCTCTCTCTCTCTCGAGCTAACCCCAAAACTGGTCCTAACACTAGAGGTCCTCCTTCGTAAAAGAGCTTGAGGCTCATACTGACTCACAACCTTGTCTTAACTTATCATATCCTATCTCATAAAAGAATGCATACCAGCATCATCAAAACTTATCTCAAATCCTCAAAACTGAACTTAAGTCCTCAAAGACAAACATATATCATCATATATTATCTTATATCATCTATATAAGACCTACATCATGGCATCAAAACTTATTTCATCTATTCCATCTATCATATATTCCAAACAAGGCTCTAGACATCTAATCTAGAACTACTCTCTCTTCTAGACTGATGTCATTCACTTTCACTTAGGTTACATGAACACCTCCTACTCGTACTTGTTTGGGGACACATTTTTGTAATACATATACATATTAAAATATTATATAGTTTTTCTCCGATGAAACAAGCGTCAGAGAAAACTATCGAGGTTCGATTCCTTTGGAATCAAAAACCAAAACCAGAAACGAGTGTCCCACACATAGTAGAGAGTTTAGTGTCATGAAAACTAGTGAAAAGGGTGAGAACATGGTGTAGACTAGTGTAGCTATCCTAGACAACGAGTGCTATATGTCTAGGATTTCTCTTCCCTTGATGCACATCATTTCCAAATAGTGCAACGTCCCATACCGTTGCACTACAAGGAAAGAAAGACATCTAAGGACCTGCTACTTAACAAGCACCAGTCTAGACCTAGTTCTCGGACATCTAGGTGCTAACCTAGAGGCTAGGTCAGATCTAGTCTCTAAAAGACGACTAATCTAACCCTAAAAGATTATTAAGTTCAAGGTTTTCTGGTTTTGAGTTGCATAATGAGCAAATGTCAGGCTTTGCTATTGTTCATGCTCTGATACCACCTGTGACGTCCCCGAATTTTCTAAAACTTAATCCGATGTGTGACGTCCAATTGAAACCTCACCTCAGCGAGAATCCCAATTTAAACCCCACACACTAGGCTAAGAAGAAGAAAATCAAGGGAGTCAGAAGGAAACAACAGTAGCACATGTACATGAACAATAATAAAACCATACACACATGTTCACTATTCAACATATAATTACAACATATATTATTACAACATTTGATATTACATATTGAACAACAAACTACACATATACATGTACTACATCTAAACTACAGGATCTTAAGACAACAGGTCCACCTGTACATCAGCTCGCCATACAACTCTCAACTATCCTGGATCTTCAAGAGCATAACCACAACCTAAACAGAAGATTACAAGCGGTACACGTCAGCATAATATTTCATGAATATTGTATTGAGTACGCCTACGTGTCTTTTATATACCTCTCATCATATCTTGGCAATAAGATAAAACTAATATACTTGGCAGTAACAGAAGAATATAAGAAAAGCATATACTTGCATAAAGATGTTCATTAACAAAAGAGAACACATATTTTAAGCTCATTTTCCATTATACGTAAACTTGATCAACCACATGCACTATTCTACCAAAGAGATTTAGTGCTCACATGTACTATACTGCCAAAGAGATTTATTACTTCACAAATGCACAATTCTTCCAAAGAGACTTAGTGCTCACATGTACTATTCTGCCAAAGAGATTTAGTACTTTCATCAATGCACTATTCTACCAACGAGATTTAGTGCTATCATAAAATGGACCAGATATCTTATGTTTCATGTTTTCATAGATATAGGTATGTAGAATCATGCAACATATCATACCAGAATAATCATTTCATCCAATGCCATATGCCAAGTATTCTACTACACATATAACACAAGCATATTGTATAATAAGCCAAGTAAGAGGTAATAGCGTACCTTCCAAAGAGACATCCTGATCACATATGTATTCCTGATATCAACTATATCCTTGGTTAAACCTGAGTAAGACAAGATCATACACTATCATCAGGTTCTCATCTTATTATATCTCATCTTAACCCTAGTTATGTCCATATTAGGGTTTCACTTAGTTCATTAGGATATTCTCATTATTATTTACTTCCTTGTCTTAGAATCATCTTACTGATGCCATATTCCAGATTATTTACTCATTAAATGGTAATTGTATTTTCCATCATTATGTGAACCTATTAACCTTAGGTTACATGCATTAACCTAAATTAGGGTTTTATATCACATTAAGAGCAAACATCATTGTATAACATGGATTGTGAGTATCATCCTAATCTCATATTTAATTCTAAGGTTCCAGATACTGATATGAGCTTACTATGTAAATTTCATCATTTACTGAGCATGCATGTATTAATTACATATTATTTAGGATTATAATCCCTAATTAGCCATATTAATCAAAATATATGCTTTTGTTCATCAACATGAACATATCTGAGATAATATGCATTCTATATGTAATTATAGATTTACTTATATTTTTCCATGATTTTATGTCATCATTTGCTATTTATTATCCATTAAATGAGCATTACACATCCTTCATGATATCACTAATATTAATGCATCAAAAGACTGATATGATGGTTCTATTGTGTTCTACACATTTTTCTGAACGTTTTGGTATATTGTTTGTATTTTTCTGATAATCAGACTATTTTCTACGAATTATCTAAGATCTGAGTATTTATAAATCTTTTACCTTTTGTGGCCAATTGGCCGCCGACACGTGTCCTCTAATGGGACGCTTGGCCCTTTAGTTGCTGCCTGGTTCTCGGGCGGTTTAGTGTTGACTCGGTCGGTTCTTATTTCCTGGACCCGGTTCGACGTCGGCTCTCTTCTTTCTCTCTTTCTCACGCGGCCGGGATCCCCTGTTCTCTGTGTGCGCCGCCGCGCAACTTGGCTCCGACGAGTAAGCAGCAGAGTTGCAGGGATCCTCCACCACTTCCAACGCCACGAATAGCTTCGGTGACTCAGGGAAAGCCTCCACGGCTACTTGTCTTCTTAGATTTGGTCGTGCAGCTCCTACTCAAAAAGGGCACCGCCGCCTGTCCTTGACTGCGACGGGGAAAAGAGGCAAGAAGCCTCTTCTCATCGTCGCACCAGCCTGAAGGTGCAACACGCTTCGAAGCACCTTCCTCAACTCTATGAGACCCTCCAATGTCGACGAGAAGGCCTATCATGGGAACCCCAAGCTCTAGCTTCTTCTCCGGCAATGACCGCCTTGTCGACCATGGAGACCACCATGATATCTCACCGGAACAACGGACTTGAACTCCACTCAACTCAACCTTTCTTTTACTCTGCTAAGATCGCATCTAAGCTTCCCATATCCCCAACCCATACCTACATCCAGCTACTGCTTGCTTTCCTTGGTGGAGAGGCAATGGGAGTGGGGGGCTCATTCTCCCTTTGGTGGCATCCAAAAGGCCTAATATTTGGGTCTGGGTAGATCGTAATGGGGAGGCAAGTGCAACTGCCGGTCCCTTTCCCGCTCTCAAGCCACGACCTATGAAGTGGTGGGGGCAGTCACAACTCCTTCCTTTCCCCCCACGATCTGTGTCATAAACGAAGATATGAGAACAACTGCAAGTCGTGTGATCATCATCCAACGGCTACAACAGGTCCTTCATGAGACCAGATCCGCGGGTCACTCAAGTCAAGGGGCACTGCCGCTAGATCAGATTTCTAGGGCTAGGATTTGGCCACACAGACCCAACTTAAATAAGGGGGCGCGTGACACCTATTATAATCAACAACTTAGGCTAATCAACACCAATAATGTACATTAATTCCCCAAAATCAAACCTCAATAACTTCCTCTAGGAACCTCCAAATGCCACCAATTTTTAACTATAGCTCCCCTACCTCTCGAGCTACCTTCTATTCAAATTTGGTGACAAAACTCATATGTTAGACCACTCAATAAAATTCCTCAAAAAATCATTAAAAGAGAGATCTTAATCATTATATAAATCTCAATCAACATTCCAACTTTACTAAAACACTTGGAACTCTCCCTATAACTCAATATATGGATTCTAATATGTTATTGGAGATTTATGGATTTCAAAAATCCACTCCATCACATCCTACACACCTTAAAAGATATTTTGTCCTCAAAATTAAAGCAAAAACCACTTTGTCACAGGGTCAAACCTAACCTTCTCGACCCATCCATCTCTAATGGACCCATGTATCGGGGACTCAGCTCTCTTAGTTATAACTTAGAGGGGTCGGATTTTCATGTCACATTTTCTCCCAAGTAACTTGTATGTCAGTCTACTTTGCATCTGCTCACGACTCTCATCGTCTCTAGGCTCCTTTCAGCCCTTGCACAATCAAAGTGACTTCATCTACACGCACTGGGGTCCCTTTTACTAACCATCATGTGGTACTTTTATAACCATCTTGTGGTCCTTTCACCAACATCACCTTACTGAAGTTGTGACCGACACAACCTCCCTTACAGAGCTTCATATAAAACCCGATACTGGCTATGGTGGTCATTGTCACATCTTTCATAGGACAAGAATTGTCTCTAGATATCACCCTGAATGAGCACACAGGCCCTCGTCAGACCCTTTAGTCTGGATCATACTAACCATTAGTTTGGGGTGATAATTGTACTAACACTGAGTTCTTCATGTACCCACTCCCACCTTTTGGAAGGGAACCTTTAGGTCAACTCAAACACCTTTGAACTTGCTTCATAGTTGAACCACCTCCCTCTCATGGGTAATTCAACCAGATCTATCCCTTGGCAGAACTCCTTCCTTTCTCATATTATCTCGGTAAGGCGACCTACCATAACCCACATTGTATCTCGACCTTCTTTGGCCCAGGGAAGACCCATCACAACATCCATAGTGTTGAGATCCCATTCCCTCTCAAGGACTCTTTTGTCCTCTACATCGATACACTGGGTTACTGGGGTTCGTCCTTTACCTCCTAGATTGCATGGCCATAAACCACATGCAACCTCATCTTAAGCATCCAAAGTGCTATTGCCATTTTCCATGGGGTATGATGATCTTCAACCATGATTTCCTATATGTCATGATTCTTTCAAGATCAAAACCTCTGAAACCCTAAACCACTCTAGTCAAGGTTTCGTCACCTTCTCTTCCAAAGAAGTGCATCTGAGGTTCTACCACCATCCTTTCATTGCATCAAGGACTAGACTGGCTAACCAAACAACCTTTAACTTTTCAACGTATCTTATTACATCTGAGTGTTATCCAAACACCCCACCTTTCCAAACTTAGGGTTAGCCAAACAATCCCTTCTAGCTTCTAGTCAAACAAGTCAGATTTATCTCAACCAGAGCATCCATTACCAAACATTGAAGACATAAACTTCCATGTATTTCACTTATTATCTCTCCTCAAACTCTATGTCTATCTTCATTAAGAACACTCATTGATTTCATCATCATGGTGATCAACTCAATCTGATATAACTTATAAGTTCTTCATAGCTCATGATAAAAACATCCTCGTAAGGTGACTACCTCATTCCTCTTAGTGTTTGCAAACCATCCATGTATCATTCACTTTACCAGGGTAGATATCTTCTCTATTCCCGTTTCTCTTGGCAACGTTCCAACCTACATTATCTCTTATCCTTGGTGTATGACATGCATAATGTACTATCTCTCACTCCCATAACAAGAGGAAATAAGCATTTGGTTGTAGTCCAAATACAAAGTTCTTCCTGTTCCAAGAGTAGAGATGGTACATCCCACCTTGCCATTACATCTTTAAATCTAAGTTGCAGCATGCCACATATGTCTCTACATCACAAACATCATGATATCAAACTAGTCTTGAACCTACTGAGGTTTATATCCTTGGTCATCTCCTCTATGTCTATAGGGTACCAACTCTTTTGGGGTCATCCCTCTTCCCTCATGCATCAAGAGAGTGACTTACTCATCTGCCCTTTGGGTCCCATGAGTTCATGAAGGTGATCAATATCCTAACCCATGGCCCTCAGAAAATGATAGCTGTTACCTCCCGAACCTATGGTCATGTGCAACTAGGGAATTAGACAACTCCTACTTTCATCGGTCTTATCCCTACCTGACCCTCGGATAGACTTAGGATCCTCCATTATAACACATGTTCACTTAGAACCTTACCCAAGTCTTCATCATCTCTCTTTCTACATTCATGGGCTGATCTTCATCCTTTCATTGAGATCATGGCAACCTACCTACCTCGGCAAGCCCTATATCGGTTACCTCCATGGTAACACATCTGCATGCACTTAGAGATGGATATCTATGGGCCTACGGGTTCATTCTCATACCATGTACTTTTCACTTAGCTTCTCAAGGTCCTAAGAGACCTCTTTAGGTTACCTTAAACTAACCAAAATTGATATACACCCTACCAAAGGTGTCTCTCTCCCAGGATGGGAGGAAATCTATCTCTTGACAGCAAGGCCACAAAAGCTCTTAGGTCTAGGGTTTATATCCACATGAGCCTACTTAACCCTAACAAGCTATTAAGGCACAAACAGATCACCTACTGAACCATGTTAGGTCATAATTGTACTCTTTCCTCAATGCTGAATCAAGATCGTACTTTCCTTTATCATCAACCTAACTGTGAGGGGTTCAACAAGCATACCTTAACTTAAGGGAATTCCTTTTTCCTTTATTCATGAGGCGTACCATGCTCGAAACTATAGAAACTTAATTCTCATCATGAGCATTAGGTATACCACTTCTCCTCTTAGGCCTAGGAACCCTAGGTTCACTTTTAGGTGTCCAACTACACGCTCTATCTCTGAACCATGAATCAAGCTGGAAAAAGGCATGACAGGCACTTCTTTTCATCCTTCAACTCAAGCAACACTTAGAGTTGGACCCTCCTTAAGGACAACCAATAAGGTACAAGGCCTCGGAACCTGTTCACTAAACCTCTTTAGTTCTAAGGAACTCTTCTTCCTAAACTCTCTAGGTCTAAGGAACTCTTCTTCCTACCTCAGAAGGTAAACACCTGTACTGTAGGAACGTAGGCACCAGATGTTTCATCTTCGTTCTCTAGGGTTGGTCCCTCTAAAGGCAACCAAGATATCATCAACTTTCGGGGATCGATCATGAGACAACCACTATCATCCATTGTTCAGGGTTTTAGGCTTCCAACCTTCTTGATGGGTTTCCTGCTCTCTCTAGAGCTAACCCCACATCCCACCTCACCATTAGAGGTACTTTCTTCATGAAGGATCAACCTCAAAGGCATGCTCTACAAGGGTGAGGCCGAGGTTCGAACTTATGGTTGCTCAAGATCATCCATAACCCTTTATGCTCCATCATAATTCCTTATCCATGGTTTCATCCTACTGTCAGCACTATGACATGCCCTAGGTGCCAGCTATACCCACTTGCACAAGCCCATAGGTTTTATAAGGTCCATTACTATCATCATCATATAAGGAACTATCCTTTACCCTATCATGTACGACCCTTCCCAGGGTTGGGTTGCCAAAGGTGCTAGGTCACCCATGGATCATATGGCGTCCCAAAGGCATGTCCTTTCAAACACCTGGTCCAACTCATCTCTCTCTAACCTTCACTTAGGGTTAGGGTTAGCATCATCCTCAGAGAATGTGCCAGGTCTCTACTAGCAATGGAGATCTCTATCTCCAAGACTGACTTACCCTCCTGACAAGAAGGTCTAGCCTCAGGTCTCTTCTGAGGACATGACAACTTATGTCATACGACCTAAGGATGTATCTATTATTTAATTTGTGCTTAAACTATTAAGCTTATGTCCATGACAATTTATTTACATGCCTTTCATTAATTTGATGGAGGATTCCTTTAACCTTATTTAACCTTACCCATACCTCAAGAGGGTGAGGAGAAGAAAGAAAACCCTAATCCTTTAGGTCCTTATCAGAATTTTGTGATGAGGAGGGATGAATAAGATGAGAAGTCCTAAAGGTATCTTATTTCGATTCATACCCTAAGACTTTGGCCAGGCAGTCACACAGATTCGGGAGTCCTCGTATTCCAACTAGCGGTGCAGAGGAAAATATTGCCAGCCCTCGATCGTGATCCTTTTCTAGACACCTCCATCTTTCGGATAATCCTCTAATAACTCCCTTGGGTTCTATGAAGTTTGTAAAATTTAATGATTATTAATGGTTAATTGAGGAACCCAAGCTCTGATACCAAATGTTACGACCCCACCTCCCGTTAACCCCAAATTAAGGGAGACCGAGAGGTCGAAGCCGTACCCATGACTTCCGAATCAAAGGTTCGACAATTAACCAAGAATAATTATCAAATTTTAACATACTAAAATGAAAAGCTATAAGAAAATAAACTTTGCATACCTTTTTGAAATTTTGGATTTCTAGCTTCTATCCACATAATGATTCTACACTAACTAATCCTCCTTGTATTTTTCTTCATGTATTTCACAATGTGACGATTTACTGTTTGTCCTTTTGGCTTGTACCTAAAACGTCGGTCAGCCGAAGCTAGTATGTGGGGGAAACAATAATCTTGCAATTATGATAACCATGTAATCATTCAATTAATCATTACTCAGTCAAGATTACGTTTTACATATAACATCCGCGATCCACGAGTACCCTATCCTCTGTACTATCCCTGCAGTGGACCTGGATCCTAACTTCCTTATGGTAGATCCCCATTAAACCCCTCATGGTTCCCCCTATAGGTGAACCAGTTTCTAGGGTTGAGTCACATGGCACTACTCGTAAGTATCCCACTCCTTAACTCATGGCAGGCTAACGAGTCGCATGGCACTACACGTAGGTAGCCCAATTTCTAACTCTCGGTAACCTAGACCTTGCTCTAGGATTACCCCTTTTTTAGCCTTTTCGAAGTAACAGAGGTGGACTCAGATCTAGCCAGTTATATATACTCATTTATAGTGATAATCATAGTCACTTTATAATTGCATGAAATAAATAGACATCCAACAGTTAATTCATGCATTGAGGGAAACGTCGATAAAATCCTCAAGAAACTATTCGATATAGTCATAAGCGTAACCACATACCTTATGCCATCGCAAAACCATGCAGATCTAACATGTACTTTAAGAGTGTATCCAAACATCCACGCAACCAAGCATATAATCAACAGTATCTGAAACATGCATTCTACATATATGTCACCACGTATTCACATTACATTACTCAGATCTAGATGAGCTCCTAAACTAGGATTTAGAGCTATCTCTTGTTTGCACTAAGGATTAAACCAAATTCCATCATATTATGGTTTCTAGGATTTATGCATATTAGATGAAACCCTAATTGTCAATTTAAGCACATTAAATCACATTACTAATCATAGCAAGATGTCCACGTTGGTTTCAAAACCCTAAATCCATATGTATGAGATTATTAATCATCATTATCAAAGATTATTCATTTTACATGTCTAGATCAGGTATTAGCTTAACATGAATGAACATATTTAACTAAGCATCAGATTAAGGCAAATCTAGGTTTTTCTTTACATTAAACACATCGAAACATGTATTGCACATACTTTTAGAACAGGAAGCATATTCAGGTTCTAATAATATTTTATTTCTATTCCTCTCGTTTTTCTGAGCAAGTTTCATATATAACTTGTCTACATCTGATCATCCTAGCATTTTCTAAAATTTTCACAAGATATATCATTAATCAGCCAATAGGGAAATGCCAAGTCAGCAACTATTACCTTTTATCCATCGATTGAGAATAAGAACAAAAGACTGATGTGCCCCCGTGCATTACGCATACACGGAGGGCCATCTTGGTCATTTGGCTGTATTTCCCCTTTTAAGTCGGCCTCTTCCTGCCCTATGCGGCTAGACGATCCCGTCTCCGCTGATGCCGCGGTAGGGTCAACTCCGACGCCCTCACCTCTTTCTCAAACTCTCGGTGTCATCTGCTATTCTTCTTCCCACGTCACTGTCACCCAAAGCTTTCTTCCTCCTACGGGATGCCCTCCTCCTTGGTTGCCGCAGGCGCTGCAACCAGTGCCGCCTTCTGGTGGCGTCGTCCTGCAGAGAGGGCCAAGACTTCCTCTCGTTAGCCTACTTCGATGGGGTTCGGCTACACCCCGACCGTCCTTCCTGCCCCTTCATGAGCCTGTGCTGTGGTCTCTCTCTCCCGCAGAACTGGACCGGCGAAGTTGTCGCAGAGCTAAGAGCACTAGACTTCAACCGTAGTCCGCATGAAATCCCATCTACGGCTCCCTCTAATCTCCGTTCCTCTTGGCACAACATGTTCTTCCTTTCCACACACGACCAAGCAAGCTTCTTGCTTCCATCCTTGTCTCTGATGACCTCACACCTTCACGCATGCACAAGCACCCAGCGATGCTGCCGCATCCCGTTGAGCACCGCCACGACCATTACACCCAGAGCAGGAACAACCACGCTAGGTGCGTGAGCAGCGCAACGCCGAGGTGCCCTATTTACTCATCCACGGACATATGCCCTACCTCTTCTTTGACGTTTGATGGTCCGAGTCTGTCACAAGGCACCATGCCATGGTGCTGTCACCATGACAAACGGCCCCCTTCATCCAAACCCATGGGTGAGGAGGGTTCTTTCAAGAATTCTGGACCGATGAGGAGAGGCACACATCCTGCCGAGGAGGAGGAGGCGTTGGTATTGTTGGTGGCAAGAGTCCTTCGTAACTCTTGATGTATAAGGCAATGTTGGACTCATGGGGACTTGACTTTCCATATTTATATAACTAGGGGTGAGGGAGACACTAGTTTATCATAACCCAAAAAGGAATATGACTAATCCCATCATGCACCGAAAAACCCTCATAACCCCTCTTCTCCATTTCTTTATCCTTTCTTCCTTAGTGTACAAGGAATATGCCAAAAGGAAAAGGCATCGTGCTTAGGAAACTTCCCTTTTCTTTTCTTTACAAAAACACCACTTATTTCCATGTCCCCGATGGTTAAACCTAAAACCTTCTTTTTAATTATCTCCTTAATCATCCAAATTCTCTAGTCATTAGGAAATCCGAATTTTATTTTCTTTATCTTCTTTGAGTTTGGCCTTTAATCCATTGGCCAAGAAAATTACTTCCCTATAACAATAGTATTTTCTTTTAGTAATACCACAAGTCATTAATTATATATATATGACATTATCCTCTTACTTTGTATTTTCTCTTTTTTTTCCTCTTTATTGGGGACTCCTTGGATCCCAATAAACTCTATGATTTCGAAATTCATTTTCAAGGATACTTATTATCCTTATAGATGCATCTTTATACATTATTTCGCCTTCCACTCATTTTCCACTTTTATCATCATTTTCCATTTATTTCTTAATAAAGAAATACTTAATTAAACTTTTCTTTTCTTATTGCTCTCTTTTTGGAACCTTGGACTCCTTGGTACCCAGGGAACCCAAGATGTACGAAATCCTCTGTGGATTTGCCTTTTCGAAGTTTCTACATTTTTCTTTTCTTCAATTATCCATTTACTCATTGAATTTTCTTATTATGCGGGCCCAATAGCCAATAAATCCCACAATACAAACATCAAGGCTATTGTAAACCAAAAATCCATTTATTTGAACCAAATCATATCTTTATTAGTTCAATTATCTTTCATATGAGAAATTACATTTCTCACCAATGAACCCAAAAATTGAAGTTATAACAGAAGCAATCCTGTCTCCACTGCAGACCTTATTTTCTAGAGGTATCATTATCAATCCCCCTCTGTTTCTAATTGACATTACAATACATAGATTATGTATGGTTAGAATTGGCGGTTCCTGCTTTTTACGTGTTGCGGATCTTGTATTATTCATTGCTGAATATGTATTTTACTATAGCTTTATTTTTGTAGGGAATGGATCCAGTTTTGGGCATGTGTGCTAGATGCTTGGATAATATAAAACTCAATTTCTCTGTATATTTATAAAGAGATACAATCTTTGCTCTTCTCTTTTCATGCTCACTTCATAGAGGTAATATTAATACCGTCAGGCTTACTTTGAAGCATTATTAATCTGTAAATGTGACATTTTTGTGTTTGCAAATCATTTTTGTCCATGGTGATTCTATAGCTGCTACAAAATGAGGCCATTCCTCTGATCAAGAGATAACAAAGATATGTATGACTATAATTGACGATGGCTACTTTTTAATGTCCCTGATCTGAAAATTTCACGCACATATTTGAGTGATTCTAGTTGGTATCCTGTATTTGACAATCTAAGATTTGGGCATATCGCTAGGCTTAAAAGAAAGTGAAAAAGTTTTCCTCCCTTATCAATTAGAACATGTGCTGATGCCATGTTCTCAAATGTTCATAAAACAAGACGGACCAACATATATTGATCAAGTCAATTATTTATCTCAGATGCGTTATATAGCTTAGAATATTTTCCTTATTGTCGCAGTTATATAACGAAAATAATACTGGAATGCAGTCTTGTCAATACACAAAAGGGTGAACTCTTTTGCTTAAAGAATAAGCATTTGTTTGTTTGCTTTTCAGGTGCCATCTTTCTATTCATTTCGTAGTTAGCTGTCTTCGGCAATTATAATAAATTCTTGGTTATTCGATGACATTGGCCAAGATATAACCTAGTATCAGACTCTTAGACGTGCAATAGAGGCAGACAATTCTATTTTTTACATTATACTGATAGTATGCAATATTTTGCAAAGTGTCAACTTCTTTGTAACAAGTTGTTGAATACGTTGTTCCGGCTGATATTTATTTTCAACATCTTTGACTATTATTAGGAAAAATGTTGGGTCTTTTAGTCCACAAAATTGTGCTTTACAATAATGGTACATAGTCGCGGTTCTATATAAAACTAACATCTAATTGGTTTTCTAGTAAGAAGTTCACTCTCAAGTAGTGTTATTTACATAACCAATCCGCTAAGGGCTTGTTTTCAAACAATTCCATTGTACTTCAATTACCCCTAAAAGATAAAGTTGTGCAAGCCACTCAAAAAATAACTGTTCAGCCCCAAAAATGTTGGATCAGACTCAGCTATGGGGACACTGTACTGCAAGGTGGCCATTTCTTTTAATCTGGGTATCATATCCATATACATCATAAGGTGATTCTCAGTAATTGATTCTGAAGGAATACTCACACACACTATATCTAGTTGATCAATATAAACTCTAAACCTTAACTAAAACTCCTTTACTGAAGATGCCATTTTTCAAATGATTTACCATAACACTTTGAATCTCGGTCAGTGTTAGTAATTTGCAATTGCACCAAAGACCTAGTCTACAAAATTTTAACATCAAAAAATTATCCAGAAAAGGAAAAGAAAATTCTATTTCACACTATCAGACTCTAGGGAGTGCATGCCAGCACAATGGCATATTTCCTTATTACATTATGCCAATACTCTGAAGCACTTTACCCAGGGAAAATTCACTATAAAGAGTCATACAAAGGACCATATTGCATTATTAGACTCTAGGGTGTGCATAAGATGATAAGAAGGTAGTTTTAGATTACGTAAAACTATTAGTCTGTATATTTTGTAAAGGAATTCATTTTCTTTAACTAGTTGTTGCATAGGTGAATAAGCTGATATTTATTTTCACAATGATTTACAACAGCTTTGACAATCGACATCAAAGAAATGGTGGGCATGTGGTCAACTTGAAACTAAACTCCACAAAAAATGTAAGTAAATTTGATTTTTTTTATAATAACTAAATTCCTTCAAAAAAGATACAATTTCATACAAGATTGACATTCAAGTTAACTTAAAAGGATTTATAAGTTGCATGGTGAGGGGTGCCTTCAGTGCAAGGCAATAGTATAGAACTCATCTAAAATATTGGCTATAGGTGAGAAATTCTCTTTTAATTGGTGTTATTCACATAACATAGACTGTTGTTTTCACAACAGTTGCATTATGCTTTCAGTTCCACTGATCAATGAAGTTGTGATCTGATGACTATATTTATATCCATTTTTGCATAATATTTTACTCTCTTTTCAAGGGTTGTGTTATGCTTCAGTCCTATTTTAGGTCTTCATATTATGTCTTATTGTGCTTTAATCACATCATGTTTGTGTAAAATGCACTTATGAACATTATTTGCATGTTTTTCAGGTACTTGGACCATATTTGGGTGGAAGAGAGAGAGGAAGGGTGATGCAAGAGCTTCTTCGCCCTTGGAGAGGCATGAGGTGAAGTTTGAGCCTCCTTAAACCTACCCCTAGTGGCCAAGGATAAAGGGAGCAAAGAGGTCCAATGAATTCATAGGAAAATGTTCAAAATATTGATTTAGAGACCAACACGGTCGTGGTACCTCAGAACGGCCGTACCGACCCATGCTCATATCACAGAGTCAAACTTGAAGGATTGTAGAGATCATAACTTCTGTACCACATTGATCCATAATGGTCGTCCCACCTTGCATGGCCGTGTTGTAGCTATTCCAGTCAGAATGGGTAGCACTCCTCCAAGCCACCAAGGTCGTGGTGACCACTAAAACCGTGCTACCCCTACCACACTACAGTCATAGTGATCACTACGACCGTGCAACATCAGTTTAAAACCCCAACTGTTACTGCGATGTTTCACCAATTTCACCTCACCCATGCCCACACACCACAACCATGTTCCCCTATGGTCGTACTACACATAATTGCCTAGCTATTTTTTCACTGCATTTCCCACTTTACCCCTACTTAACCTAGTGCTTCCCCACCACCTATATATATGTAGGTGGTGGATGGATCTCGAGGTTGGCCATCCATAACTACCCCTTAGCCTATAGTAGCCTCCCCTAGCTACCTTCCACCCATCCACTCTATTTCCCTTCCATTTCCACCTCCATTCCACTCAATTTCTCCATTTCCACCACCAAAACCCCTGTTTCCAAGGTTCCTGTTCACTTCCCACCATCAATCTACACCATTCCACCTTTGAGGAAGGAGGTGGACAACCTTGCAACAGCTAGAGAGGAGGATACCTTTGTCTACAGCGAGATCCATGGCTACTTGTTCCTCTTTCTCTTCCCTTTTTATTTTTCATTTCCATGAGTAGCTAGGCCCCTTTGGTGGGCTATTTGGGGACAAAAATATTACTTTGATACCACGTTGGGGAAAAATGACATGTAAACTTTATGATTTTATTATCTAAAGACCATGTTCTATATATGTCTGTTTAGCCAAAAATTGGTTGTTGGTTTGTGTGTGAAATCACCTAGGTATCTAGGGAAATTGACTATATCTGGAAATTTTAGATATTTGCTCCTAGCTCTATATAAGGAATGAGACTCGAGAGGGGATCCTCTCCCTACTAAAAATTTGAAGAATATATTCTCCATTCCAAACACACCCAATAGATAGGTTGGAGTGGGTGTAACATTTTCAAATCTTATTAACGGTATTCAAAACAACCAAAATATAATAGTTGAATAAAAATATTGACTAAATTCAACTTATCATAAGGTTACAAAATAATATATTAATCTACATAAATGGGTTTACATGTAAAGAGGTACATCTTAAGGATCTATGTAGAGGGAAATCTAAATCATAACAAGATTGTCTCCAAAATTTAACTCCTTAAGCTAAGTCCAAGTCTTCATGCCATATCATCCAAGTCCTTCACCTAGGGTTGGAAGCAAACCCTAGCAAGAAGAGAAAAATAGTTGACATCAGTCAAGGCTGGTATGTGTATACTAAAAAGGATTTTGAGCAATATATGGAATAAAGGACATCAAAATACACAAGGCTTCACATAAAAAAGAAAAGTGCTATCCAAGTGGGCATCAAGAGAAATGATTCACCATAAAAGAGATACTTGCCATAACCAAACCAATAAAGTTATGTCATACTAGAACATATAAAGAATTAGGGAACACACCCCATAACCATCAACCTGCATGCATGTGAGATAAGCATAACACTAGAATAATATAAATACAAAGGAGGTGGAGTATCACAAACTTGAAACCTGATAGAGAATGACGCATAACCAAACTTCCCAATATATAAAGTGGGCCAAGTCTCACAAACTTGAATCATGAGTATAATGGGGGCACCACCACCTACATCCCAATAATATAATAAGAGCAGGAATACATGTCTACCCAAAAACCAATGCAATTATGCTACTTAGTGCTACTGGATCACATAACATGTTTAATGTAGAGACAAGTGGAAAGTATGATCAGAATCATCAAAAGAGTAACACCAAAATGACCAACATATACATCCGACATACTAGTGGGAAAAAGACATCACATGTCATCATATAGAGTTCCACCATGAAGCAAACACAAGAAGAGACCAAAAAAATGTCCACCATAATAATATAATCACAAGAACAATAACAAGTAAGGTACTTCACAAGAAGCATACATTTCAAATGAAAAGAGATGAAGGGTAGGCTATATGTCCATAGGACCAAGAGAATTAAGAAACATAGGTTAATTTCTCAAAGGAATAATATCATTTATAAGCATACCTCACTTTAGAATCTATAGAAGTCCAAGACAGATCTAAGTCCAAGCCTAGGCTTCCAAAGAACCTATTAAACACATATGTAGATTTGTAGTCAATTTCACATTGATTATTCAAACCCTAAAAATCACATTTTCCTTGTATGTCAATAGATTATCCAAATCATGTCATGTTTTAGATTGTCTTTTTCAGTTTAGAACATATTAGGGAAATTTATTATTCGGAGGGAAGTAGACTACTCAATAATTTTATTTATGTTGTGATTGAATAAGTGATTTATAACGTGAAAGTTGAAGTAAAAATGTTTATTATATTTTTCTGACTTATAAATTTTAGTTATAAATTTTGCAAGTAATTATATAATTAGGAAAGTCCATTTAAAATCACATACTTTCAACATCAAATTTAGGTTACAAACTAGCAACAATAGATAGGTTATATTTTTCTGATTTAAAAACATATTTTATTTTTTTATTTGAGCTATAAATAATTAGTTATGGATTTTCTAAAACCAATCAATCATAAAATTCCATGTCAGCATAAAGCCCGCAAGAAAGAAAGAGAGAGTGTGTGGTCTGAGTTATCCCAATTAGGCTAACCAACTCGACTGGCCCCACTGACAGTTGGGGAAGTTGCCTCAATGTGGAAAGGAAGAACACAGAGTGTGAAATGTCAAATTTACCATTAGTAACAAAATAAAAAAGATAACGAAGCGAGGCGAACAACAGACAAAATAAGACGGGTAGTCTTCTTCGACAAAACCCAACGAACCAGTTCTATAAGACAAAGTAAACGAGGATCGATCCTTTGATTCTGGAATTGATCTCGGCAAACTAAAATCGTGGTTGAACTCCTAAGATTTGTCTAAATCCAAGGAACCAAAACATGAACATGATGGTGCCCATGAGCTCTTTTCTACACTTCGGCCAAATCTAGCACGTGAGACAACCATGTAACTCACACGTTCAAGGGTCACAAAGACAACCAAACAAGACAAAACAATGCAAAACTTATCGGTGATGATGATTCCAGGTAAGTCCAAGCCAAAATAGAACCAAAATCTAGGGAAACCAACTCGATGCATCGTACAACGAACCATAAGAGAAAAAGGGTGAAAACTAGTTGGATAGATCCGCAAAGCAATTAGAAACTTCGGAAGGTTTCCCACACCTCACGAGGCAGTTACCAACTACTAGCATCCAAAAGGAAAGTCAGGAGATTGATGGCGAACCTGAGGTTAAAGATATTGAAAGGAGTAGCCAAAGAGATGGCACCTAGATGGTAAAAGTATTGATGTAAGACCGAGAAGTCTCAGGTTCGAAACCCCCCGGCCACAGGATGAATGAATGGCCATTTTTTTTAGAAGATATTGAAAGGAGTAGGTTGGCTGAGTGCAGGTGCAAAAGAGGCCAAGGAGATGATGGAAGTTGAATCATGCATCTTGCATGGTCATTTCCGAAGTTTTAACTTATTGGTTCATGGGTTGGAGATGTGAGAGGAGCTCCTGAAGATGGAAATAGGGAAAGAGGGAAATGACTCTACTCGACAGAGCAAAAGAGGAAATAAACCCTAGAAAATTTGGGATGGGTAAGTGTAGATTGTTGAGGGAATTGTAAAGAGGAGTTTGAAAAAGAAACACGTGGTGAGGAGAGAAAGATTGGGGTGAGGGAAGATCGCGGTCACTATAGCAAATAGAACGAAAAGGAGTTGGAGGAGGAAGATGACCCCAGAGGCGCATGATATCAATTCAACAGTTAGCATTAAATTTGAACCCAACAAAAATTGTGTGACAGTAGGTATAATCTGACTTTAGGAAATATGAGAAATTGAGCGTGACATGGAAATAACCAAATTTTATTAAAGTGGATATTCACATTATTTTATTTTCTCTTTTCCTTTAATAGGGGGTTCAAACTTTATCCAAATTAGGTGAAATTTTGCACATAGGTCAATTAAGGCATGTAGATTCTGATTATGTAATTAGATTTCATATTTGGAAACTTTGGATGTATTAATTAAGAAAGTTATGTTTTCTCTTTCCTCATGCATTAATGACACTAGAATTATCCAAATTTGTTGAAACTTCATCCACAAGTTATATTTAATGTGTTGGATATATATTTTCCTTTATTTCCTTTTTTAAATTTATTTACCATTTTATTTATCAATTATGGCTTTTACATATTTTCTCTCTCAGAAACTTACCTTAATATTTCAAGGTTGTCCAAATTATATGAAAATTGACATATAGGCAGATTTTGATATGTAGATTGTGATTTTGAAGTTTATTTCCAAGTTTGAGATTTGTTGTTATGAGATATGTCAGAATTGATATTTATGACCCTTTATTACATTAGTTATCTAATTTATCATTATTAGTACACTTATTCATCCAATTATGTTCCAAAACATCATATTACCGCCTTAAGAGTTATGTAGGATTGTTTTGCATGAAATTATATATAAATAATCATTCATCTCGCATGACATATTTTATGTCTCCATTGTTGGTCTAAGGCTAAGGTGAAAACATTCGTTTACATGCATTAACTCATTAGGGTTATTCTGAACGTCTTTTAGGTCTAACCTCAACCTTGTTTAGTTAAGTCAAAAAGGTCAAAGATCTAGGGTAGGGTCCAAGGTCTAGTATGTTACTAAACTCCACTCTTTAAAAGGATTTCCTCCTCAAAATCTATTTATCTAAACATAAACAACCAACTACTCTCCAATACATAAAAGGTCTAACCTAACAAGTCAATGTAAACAACATCAAGGTACAATAGTTCCATAAGCATGTTTTTCTTCAGCTGTGAAGATTTTAGAGTTTTATGTTTTTCTAACTGACATATACAACTAGGGTCGAGCTTTAGGTCCTTGTGTCTCTAACCTAACAACCCTACATAAACATCCAAAATCCAGAGATTACAAAGGTAGGTCCACTACACCTTTATATTATTCCATATATTCCTAGTCACATATTCATAGTCAAAACTAGGGTTATGGTATCTATTTCAACTAGTTCTAAGGTTTCACTATTGATACATCAAAAAATATTCATTGTGACTAAGTTCGAGAAATCTTCGATAAAATACAGAAATGTTTTTACACATAGTAGTATAATGAAAATAATTTGTGTCGATAACAAACATTGAAGGTAAAACAAAGATGGTACCAAAATCAAATGTGAAAACCAAGTCAAATTTTTTGATAATTAGATCTCCTCACCCTAGTAGAACCTCACCCTTACAACATGACTCCTTCCTAAAGAAAACACCTCATAACATCATAGATGTCATCATTAACCTATACGGTAGACTAAGATCTTCTCATGAAAAACTTAATCAAAACTAAGATAAACATGTCACTTAAAAAGGAACTATGTAAGAAAAGAGTTATAATTATGGAGACAAAATTGAAATAGTTAGATTTTGACTACCATGGGCTCTGATACCTTATTGTAAGGAGTGAGACCCGAGAGAGGATCCACTGCCTATGAAAAAATTGAAGAATAGAACCTCCAGTCCAAACACACCCAAAAGATATGTTAGAGTGGTTGTAAATTTTCAAATCTTATTAATAGTATTAAAAAAAACCAAGGCATAGTAGTGGAATAAAAATATTGAATATATTCAAATTACCAAAAGGTTACAAAAGAACATCATAATCTCCCACAAAGGAGTTTACATGTAAAAAGGTACATCTTAAGGATCTATGTAGAGGGAAATCTAAGCCACAACAAGATTGTCTCCAACATTTAACTCCTTAAGCTAAGTTTGAGTCTTCATACCATATCATCCAAGTCCTTCACCTAGGGTTGGAAGCATATCCCAACAAGAAGAGAAAAATAGATGACATCAACAAATGTTGGTATGTGCATACTAAAAAATAATTTGAGCAATATATGGAATAAAGGACATCAAAATATACTAGGCTTCCCATAGAAAAGAAAAGTACTACCCAAGTGGGAATCTAGAGAAATGATTCACCGTAAAAGATATATTTTCCATAACCAAACCAATAAAGTTGTGCCATGCTAGCACATATAAAGAATTAGGGCACATATGGCAGTGTGACGTTGAAGGCCCATTTGGTGTGTCTTTTTGATGAGGATATTCATGGTCTTCTCTACCCATTTCTTGACTTCTTTGCATGTGCTCTTCATCTTTGCAAGGATTGATTTAGAAATGAATAAGAACAACGTATTTTCACACTTCCGAGGCGTATGGTCAAAATATCCTTGGAGATGGAGAAATAGATGGTAATAGAGGCTGAAAATTGGAGCTTGAGGTAGGGGAAGGAGACTGGGAGCCAAAGGGAACTCAAATCTAGGGTTTGAGAGCAAGAGGAGGTGATTTGAGGGTGATTGGAGGTTGCCCTAGTCACCCGCCCCCGTGGAACGGCCATTCTGGTGGAATGCAAGCATGAGCATGTTGGTCGGAACGGTCGTGCTGTCTATGCCCAAAACCTAAGTTTTCCCTGTTGCTAGCAACTTTGCCAGCACAACCATTCCAATGACAACACGTTCGTGCTGGACAGAACGACCATGTTTCCCTAGGCCCAAAACCTAAGTTTTCCTTGTTGCTAGCAACTTTTCCAGCACAGCCGTTCCACTCTATCACGGCCGTGTTAGTGTTCAACATAATAATATGATCACAAGATCAATAAGAAGTAAGGTGCTTCACATGAAGCATACTTTCCATATGAAAAGAGACAAAGAGTAGGCTATATGTCCATATTACCAAGAGAATGAAGAAACATTGGTTAATTTTTCAAAGGAATAATATGGTTTGCAAACATACCTCACTCTAGAGTCTATAGAAGTCCAATACACATGTAAGTCCAAGCCTAGGCTTCCAAAGAACCTATTAAACACATATGTAGATTTCTAGTAATTTCACATTGATCATTCATACCCTAAAATCACCTTTTTTCTTGTATGGGAATTAGGTTATCCAAATCATGTCATGTTTTAGATTATCTTTTTCTGAGTTCAGAACATATGTTATTATATTTTTTTGACTTATAACTTATTAGTTATTAATTTTGCAAGTTATTACATAATTAGGAAAGTTCATTAAAAATCACATACTTTCAACATCAGATTTAGTAACAAACTTATCACCAATAGAAAGGTTATAATTTTCTGATTTCAAAACATATTTTATTATATTTTTTTGAGCTATAACTAGTTAGTTATGGATTTTTGAAAACAGACCAATCGTAAAATTCCACGTCAGCATAAAGCTCACAAGAAAGAAAGCGAGAGAGGGAGAGAGCGTGTGGTCTGAGTTGGCCCAATCAGGGCTAGCCAACTCGGTCAGCCCCATGGATAGCTGGGCAAGTTGCCTCCGCACAGAAAGGAAGAACACATAGTGTGAAATGTAAAATTTACCTCTGGTAAGAAAATAAAAAAGAAAATGAAGCGAGGGGCAGAACAAACAAACAAGATAGATAATCTTCTTCAACAAAACCCAACGAACCAGTCATCTAAGGCCAAGCAAACAAGGATCAATCCTTCAATTTAGGAACTGATCTCGGCAAACCAGCATCGTGGTTGAACTCCCCAGATCTTCTCAAATCCTAGGAACCAAAACATGAGCAGGATGGTTCCCAAGAGCTCTTTTCTACACTTCCACCATGGCTAGTATGTGAGACAACCATGTAACTCATGTGTTTCATGACCACAGAGACAACCAAATGAGACAAAACAACACGAAACTTATCACTGATGATGATTTGAGGGAAGACCAAGCCAAAACAGAACCAAAATCTAGGGAAAGTAACTTGATTTTCCTTACAACAAACCATAAGAGAAAAATGAGGAAAACCAGTTGTATACCTCCACGAAGCAATTAGAACCTTCAGAATGTTGCCCACACCTCATCAGGAAGTCACCAACCACTAGCATCCAAACGGCGGCCAGGATCTTGCTGGTGAACCCAAAGTTTATGATATTGAAAAGTGAAGTAGGCTGGCTGAGTGTAGGTGCAAAAGAGGTCAACGAGATGATAGAAGTTGAAGCATGCATCTTGCGTGGTCATTTCCTAAGTGTTTACTTATAGGTTCATGGGTCAGAGATGTGAGGCAGGATCTAGAGATGGGAAAAGGGAAAGAGGGGAACGACTCTTGTCGATAGAGCAAAAGAGGAAATAAAACCCTAGAAAATCTAGGATGGGTAAGTATGGATTGGTGAGGGTATTTCAAAGGGCTGGTTGGAAAAGGAAAAGGAGGCGACGAGAGACAGATTGGGGTGAGGGAAGATCGTAGTTACTGTAGCAAACAAAAATAAAAGGAGTTGGAGGAGGAAGACGAAGCTGGAGGTGCACGATCTCAATCTAACGGTCAACATTAAACTAGAACCCCAAAAAATTTGCATGAAAACATGCATAGTATGACTTTAGGAAATCCTAGAAGATGAGTGTGGCATGCAAATAATCGAATTCGGTTAAAGTGGATACTCACATTATTTCTTTTTCTCTTTTCTTATAATAGGGGGTTCAAACATTATCCAAATTAGGTGAAATTTTGCACAGAGGCCAATTAAGGTATGTAGATTCTGATTATGCAATTAGATTTCATATTTGGAAACTTTTGATGTATTAATTAAGCAAGTCATGTTTTCTCTTTCCTCATTCATTAATGACACTAGGAGTATCCAAATTTGTTGAAACTTCATCCACAGGTTATATTTAATGTGTTGAATATGAATTTTCCTTTATTTCCATCTTTTGAAGTTATTTGATATGTTATTTATCATTTATGACTTTTACATATTTTCTCTCTCCTAAACTTACCCTACTATTTCAAGGTTGTCCAAATTAGATGAAAATTGGCATATAGGCTAATTTTGTTATGTAGATTACCATTTTGAAGTTTATTTCCACTTTTGAGTTTTTTTTATAGATATGTCACAATTGATATTTATGTCCCTTATTACTTTAGTTACCCCATTTATCATTATTAGTACCATTATCAATTCAATTATGTCCCAAAACTTCATATTACCACCTTAAGAGTTATGTAGGATTATTTTGCACACAATTTTATATAAAAATCATTTATATCATTTGATATATTTGTGTGTCCAATATTGGTCTAAGGCTAAGGTGAAAACATTAGGTTACATGCATTAACTCATTAGGTTTATTATAAACATATTTTAGGCCTAACCTCAACCTTGTTTGGCTAAGTCAAAAAGGTCAAAGATCTAGTGTAGGGTCCAATGTCTACTACGTTAAATTCTAATTCATAAATCCCTAGGTTGCCTCACATTTTCCTACATACTAATCAATCTTCCTAAACTTAGGTGAGAGCACTAAGTAACTAGATTAGATGCATTTATTGCAAATACCATGGAGCCTTATCAAGGCTAGAATGTGTGGGAATTGAGGTCCAAAGCCTTGATTTCACCTCCCCATTACTACCCTCGACCCCTAATTGCACTAGGAAACTCTAATCTAGAAACCTAGACTTGATTAGATCCTAATTGAGCTACACATATGGCCTAATTCAAATGAGCCTTGCAAGGATGATTAGGTGATTATAGGAAATAGTTCCACTATTCATGCCCTATCTCATCCATGGATGATAAGTAGTATATGGTAGTTCATTAGCATCTAACGTATTTATGGTTTGCATGATTTGAATGGATGATTGACATTTGCATGTTATGACCCCCAACCTAATTGACAAGCACATTCCCTTAAATAGATCACACCTTCATTAACGACATTTAAAAACCCTAGTTTACCTTCTTTCTTAGTTCATGCTTTCTTGGTTAGTCTTTTTCCATTCCCAGTTAATTGCTCTTCCTAGTTAGCTATTCCATTGCATATTAGCCCTAATTTCTAGTGTAATGTTGTGTAGTTCTTTCCTCACTTACCTTAGTGTAGATTTATGCTTTCTTGATTAACTTAGTCATTTCCTACTTAATTAGAATTAAATAGTCTAAGGTTGGCTTAGATTTCTTTCCTCTCCTTTAATTGTTGTTTAATCGCCCTTAGTTTAATCAACAAACCCCCAATCAAACCCTTTGAACCTAGACTTTACAGTAAGAACTTAGTCGAACTGACTATGCTCTAGTGCCCCCTCTCCCTGTGGATTGACCCTATACTTGTCGCCTTCCTATATAATGACAAGGCCACATGCACGTGTGGGCTAGTGTTTTGGTAGATGTAGGTTGTAAATCTAGGTCTTTATAAATTAGAAAGTGGTAATCCACCTGTGTGTCCAGTGTCGGTGGGATTGAACCTATTCAAAGCCAATTAAGTAGTGTAGCACCATTTGCGCAGGCTCACCAAGATTTCTAGCGCCATTTTCGGGGACAAGAGGGGATAGGCCTAGAATAGTTAGATTACCTTAGCTATTTATACTGCCCTCATCTTTTCTAATCTTTATTCATTATTCTTCTATTCTTTGTGCATATTGGTTTACGAAATTGTTCTTTTTTCCTTGTTTGTTCCTTGTACATGTGACAAACAACATATGGGATACAAGATGGGAGATCATAGAGCACCTCACAAGCCATTGCATGACTACTTCATGTCGGGCAACTACCAGTCACATACTGCAGCTAGAGTTTGCCAAATGCAAGGGGAGAAATTTTCTATTCATCTAGGTCTTCTTGGGCTCATGCCCAACTTCTATGGCATAGAGAGTGAGAACCCATACAAGAATGTGGATTCATTTCTTGAGATATGTGAAACCTTCAGGATGCCAACAACAAGTGATCACTCAATCCGAATCACACTAATCCCCTTCTCACTCAAAGACATGGCCAAGGATTGGTATGATTCGAGGAGAGATATCATGAGTTGGGGTGACATGAAGACTTCTTTCTTGCAAAGATAACACAAATTCGACAGTCCATAATGAGTTTCAGCTAAATAGGTAATGAAAAGTTCCATGATGCTTGAGATAGATTATAGAAGATGTCAAAAGAATGCCTACATCATGAGATCTATTTGTAGCATCATGTACAAGCATTCTACTCCGATCTCTCCCCAATGAGTCAAGATATAGTAGACTCTTCTTGTGGAGGTGTTTTCATGACAAAGCCACCAGAGGAATCACGACTGTTGTTTGAGAAATTGCCAAAAAATTCAAGAAATCGAGCTTCTAGCATGGGTCATGATGGAAACTGAGTCTTTGGTATACCTTCATCTTCTAATGATCCGAATGAATAAATGATGAAGACTCTTGAAGAAATGATGAAACTCATAAAAAATCAAGGGGGAAAAGGACCTTGCCACTTGGTTAATTACATTGGTTCCTTTGAGTGAGATGTGAAGACACCTCACTCCTATAGCTACTCAGAGCCACAAAGTCCAAGGTACAACTCAAAGATTTGAGGAAGAAGTTCTTTTTACATTGAAAATCTTTGATTATGTTGAAAAATATGTCTTCAAGAAGAAAAATTGTCTTCAAAACCCATCTTGAGTTACAATGAAGCAAGGGGTGTTGGGTTTTAGGGGAGACAGAGAAGGCAGTGGAAACAAAAATTTTTCTCCCCAAACCCATACCGAGGAAACGCGTCAACGTCTATATAATAGGAAAGGATGGTTTGTGGAATCATACCTTGTCCCGAGGCTTGCTTGGTGACAATACCTCACGCAATGCGCGGTCTTCAACTCCGGTCTTCGACGGTGTCTATGCAGCTCCTGGTCGCACCGGGACTGACAACTCCTACTCAAACCGGACTGTCGGATGACAGTTGTCCTTCTAAGCGGCAGTGTCCTCCCGCCTCTGTAGTAGTCCACACGGACCACCTGGAACTCCACACTCCTTGTCCCACAAGGAAGTGGAAGAAGTCACACCCTCTTGTTGACGTACTAGTCGCCAACACGCTCTCCTGCCTCCTGTTGCAACTGTAGTTGTCCTTCCCTTGCTGCACCTCCCTTTTGCGGGAAGCACTTGCTCGGGCTCTCTCACGATTACCAGAACTAGAGAGAATGACAACTTGAAGAGCAATTGGTTGCACTGAGTTATACAGTGAGAAGCCCCCAAATACCCCTATTTATATAGGAGAGTCATGAGACAGGGTTCTCCATCCCGGGCAATGCGGGACTAAAAGCAGGAGTAGAAGGGTTTGGGATTTTCCACAAAAAGCAACCACCTCGCAACCTGAACCGATCGGTTCACAAGTGAATCGGTCGGTTGGGGACCTGCACTGATCGGTTCACCACTGAACCGATAGTTTGGGACCCTTGAACCGATCAGTTCACTCATGAACCGGTCGGTTGAGGTTCTAGGTTGGTTCCCGATTGACTTTCCTTGTTTCTTTCCCAATTGGTATCGAATACCAATCCTATTTCCAATCAAATTGGATAATTGAAACGAAAGGAAAATTCTCACCAATCCTACTTTCCCAAGTTGCTCGATTGCACCAGTTGAACCGATCGGTTCAACAATTGAGCCGACCAGTTCAGCAACCTCAGCCGACCGGTTCATCACATGAACCGATCGGTTGGGAGTGCAGGTTGTGCAGAATCAGTCAAATGCAATTTCAATCAATCTGATATTCCAATCAATGCGTCCAACACCTTGAACCATACGATATTGAGCCATCAACTGATTGAGTGTTTAATTGAAATACAAAACTCCTTTAGTAATCAATCTAAACATTGCTTGTGGACAAAACTCCTCTTCCAGGTTAAATCCTATGTGTGTGACCCTGCAGGTCCAATTCACGTTGGCAGTGAAAGTCCATAACACTTATGACTTCACAAGCAAGAAGCGGTGCCTAGTCACACATCAGTGCTACCCAAGTGAAAGTAGAAAGTTGGAGAACAACTTTCATCCTACAATCCGTGAATGGTGTTACAGCGAATGTATAATTCCTTTGTCACTGATATCCCGAATGAACTCGAGGCATGGAACAGTCATCCTGTCAACGTTCATTCACTTCCTTGATCTTAGAGTAGACTGGAAGAGATATGTATGACATCAGTATCACATACTGATTCACACATGCTTGCATGCCTTTCTCAGTCCTACTCATCAAGTGGCCATGGATATCAAACTCCCTCAGGAGGGACAAATCCCATATCTATCACTCACCCCTCAAAAGCCCCATGTGTCAAAGCCACCCAATCATCACCTTTATAACAACCCATGTTTCAGGACTGTGTTTGATGATGTCAAAGTGTGCCCAATGACATGTGTTGAGTGCAGTGATTTTAGGTCTAAGAATCACACTCACCACCATCACTGTGAGTACTGACTGTGACTACCATATCATGGTTCCATGTGTCAAACTCACGGTGGGTCTATCCGGTACACTTGTTCTCTAACAAGTACCTATGTGTTTGGTTTGATATCTCTATATCATGACTAATAAGATTCTATCATCAACCAACACCACAATCTAGTCTTGTGTGTCATCGTTGTCTATCTACCTTCCACAATGACATCCAACTAGGGACATAACAAGAATGTACAAACTCTTAGCATCTGTATGATCTCATCATTCAGGTCATGAACCTGAAGGCATACGTCATTGAGTACTGTCATTCTCTAGACATTCAATCTGTTATATCACTATTTCATATGATTGAACTAGAATGAATTTGAAGCTCGCCTTTGATGTTTATCAAATCAATCTTATTGTATCCCACCAATCATCCCATGATTGGCTCTCAGGGCATACATTCCAACAGACTCCCACTTGCACTGCGAGCCAATAACCCATGAATCATATTCATAGTGATCTTCAAACATGTCCCACATGTTATTGCGCTCTAGTGCCAACATAGTGAGAAATGGCAAAACCTTGCCAAAGTCTATACAAATTGCATGTCTCACATCTCTTCACTGTACGTCATACGTATGAAATGGAGTTGTCGTATTATGCGATCTAGTATTCCTTTGCTAACCTTTAGCCACATTGCATGATCAAGGATTCCAAACTTTTCATCAATGAGTGTAATATCTATAAGTTCATCTCATGAACTTCTAGATCCATATAGTATCTACTGCTGTTCACCAACACATAGATACTCAGAATTTCCCTTTTAAATGACTTTATTGGAACACTTCCAATTATCAACAAACTTTCACTTTTATACATCTTATGTATATTTTGCGATTAATTTTCTGTCTTTTCGGAAGTTCGCATCAATGTAGCTCTTTACATCGAACTCTTCCTTATCTCCATAGAACTAGTACTTCACAAGCACTTATCAAGTTCTCATGGTATTCCAGTAACCCTTACTGGAAGCAGACAGACATCCACTCGTCATGTCCCACATACGAGTTATCAGGATGAGCACATCATATTTACATGTCCTACATACAAGATGATGAATGCATTTTATTCTTGCCATGTCATACATGCAAGATAATGGGATGATTACATACATGATAGATCCATATCTATTCTCAGTGTTCCCATTCTTCATAAGAATTGGACACTTGGCCTTGGGATACTAATATCCATGTAACATGGACAAGTTTTCTCCCACTGAATATGTGCATACTGAACACTTCAGTACAGATTGCCAATGTATGCTTTCTCTTTCCAGGTCAAGAGATTTTCGAGAACTATCTCTATAGATCTCTATTCCTATCACATAGGAAACATCTCTATCTTCCTTAAAGATAATTTCCACTTTTGGATTTCCAATCTAGAACATTTCCATTTCACATCAATATGTGGAATGTGAATACGCTCCCACTAAATCACAGATCCCTTCTTTATCTTTGACATATCAGTCAAACCCTTTGACTATATCATCAAAGTAAAGATCCAATTTTGAGTTGCTTGTACTCAATCAATCACATTGATTAGTCCATTGTAACTTATAGACTTCATTTGCATCATTGGATTCATAAACCTTATAGGCTGTGTCACATACACATCCTGGTTTTATTCCTCATAGGAATGCGGTTTTAGTATCCATATGCCAAATGTCTTAGTCATTAAGTTGCAATCAGCAAGCATCATCCTTCTCAAAATGTTATCCATGTGTCTTAACACTTAAGAGTCATTTGCACTTATGGATATGATCCAATGAGTGCTACCATGAAGGTCATACCTTATGGTTCACATGGATGTCATTTAGGATGTAATGGTCATAAACCATAACTCAAGATTCGGTTCCTCATATTCATCTTGATAGTTGACTCATCACATGAACAACTAATCACATAGATAATTGAGGTGTATCTGTTAAAGATATAAGAACTCACAACCCTTGTGATTCTTAATTTCTTTTATTAGTGTGGGGTATTCATTTATTAAGAAGAATTCAGTTATTTGATAATCACTCTCTAACTTCTTAGAGTATGATTCCTTCTTTTGATTCAGATATCATCATGCCTTAATCATGAGTTCACTATGATACACTATCATAATCACTCGTAAGGATCTCAAACATTTGGTTCAAGTATTTCATTCATTGATCTAATCAAGAATTAATACTTTACCAAATTTGTACTTCATTTATGATAATCTTGAACATTTCAAGATATTCATATTGGTATTTCTCTAAACACCATTTGAAGTATTAGCATTTGTTCCAATAGGTATGTGAATACATCACATGTATTATACCTAATAGGATAATCACTCTATCACTATATTAGTGAAGATTGATTAATCATGTCCAAGATATTCATGTCCCTTACTGGTTCTCTAACTAAAAAGTCTAGTTTTATCCATCACATGGAAACTAGAAATGAATTTCTCATGATTAATGCTAATTAAATTGTTTGAGTTATCTATAACTTTTAGGTATCGTCTTATCTTATGCATATCAAATATCACAAGATAAATAAGGCATTGCCACAAAGATCACATCTTTAAGATTTAAAACACAACTTTATTGATTGCCATCATTGTCATACAATATGAAAAAATAAAGTGTTTCTATCTATTGGCAAGTATGAAATAGCAGTTCATAACTGTATTACATGCCTTATTGGCTGAAAATAAACTAAAGTACTCCTATCTATGAAGGCAACACTTGCCCCAAATAAGAATGCTATACACTTTTCATCTTGGTATCATATACCTCAAAAGTGTTACAAGTTTATTTACATGACACCTTCAAGTAGAGGCTTTAGTCGCCTCCTTCTTCTTTTGTTCTTCCAGGTAGAGAGGACAATTTCTTTTTCCAATGTCCTGGCTTTTGACAATGGTGGCAATTTCCTTTCTTGGTCACGCCTCCCTTGGCCTTGAGAGCTGAAGATGGCTTGGACTCCTGGCTAGCTTCAGAACCTTTATTAGCTTTGCCCTTGCCCTTGCGCTTGGACTTGCCTTTCTTGCTCGTGATCACCATCACAGACTTAGGCTTGTCCTTCTTCATCTGTAACTCGGCTGTCCTCAACATGCCCAACAACTCTGACAGTGGCCTATCAAAGTTGTTCATGTTGCAGTTCATCACAGTCTGACTGTAAGATTCTGGAAACGATTGCAGTATCATGTCAGTAGCCAACTCTTGGCTCAGTGGAAATCACAATCACTGTAGGTTCTCCACATACCCAATCATCTTGAGTGTGTGAGGACCAACTGGATCTCCTTCTGTCATGACGCACTTGAACAACGCCCTAGAAACATTGTACCTCTCTTGCCGTGCCTGTTCTTCATACATGTTCCTGAGATGCAGAATCATCTCTATGACACCCATGTTCTCATGTTGCCTCTACAACTCATGGTTCATTGAACATAGCATCAAGCACTTTGCATCAATGGCATCATCAGAATGCTTCTTGTAAGCATCCCTTTCTGTCTTTGGTGCATTAGAGTGGGTTCCTCTGGAATTGGAGTATCCAGGACATAGAGCTTACACTCTTGAGTGAGAACAATTCTCAATGTCCGATACCAGTCGTGGAAGTTCATCCCATTCATCTTGTCCTTGTCAAGGACCAATTGCAAAGAAAAGTTGTTGTTGTTTGTTGCCATTTGAACTACAAAAGGAAAATATGCAATTTTAGTCCAAAAACTCATTTTTGACTTATTTGATTAATTTGAAAGTTTGACGATATAATTAGGCCTTTAGTTAATTATCGCTCCCACTATTTTACTTTAAATTGATAGCCCTCACCATCAATTTGGAAGATTGCAGCGTACAACCTTCTAGTGGGCAAGATCCTGAAATCCTCTAAGCCATGGACCAGCTAGGGCTGTCACCCACAACATAGATCTCTCAGGTAGGCAACTTTTGCCAATTGCATCATATACAACTCTTGATAAGATGTCATATACAACTCCTTGCAATGATCATCTCCATGCCTCAAAGTGCTAGATCCTATCTAGGTCACCTTGTTAAGTCTGACCCAAAGCAAACACGATGAATATGCACCCTGCTAGGGCAAACCCACACATTCATCCTTCACGCTTCCACGAGATAGACGGTGCACCACGCTAGGGCGTGCCCACACTTGGTCGATCAAGCTTTTCATGTGTGTCGCATTTGGAAGGCATCTAAAACTTAATATTTTAATGAGGGATTTGGTTTTATATACATATACATATCCAATCACCACAATACATAGTACGTATCATATACATGCTATATCCCATAGAAAACATGCACAAACGATAAAAAGAGATGATTATGGCCATCTTATTGTGATTCCTTGAGCCAAGAGGAATCACGGTCATCTAGGTCTACATCACATGCAACATGTACAAGATGAACTCTGTGTCTTGCCATCCGAGTTGATCAACTCATCACATGAATGATCTGTACTCTCCAGCCAGTCGTCTGGGTGCCACCAGCCAATCGGTTGGCTCCTCCAACCAATCAGTTTGCCTGGTCATCATGCATCTTGTCATGTTTGCCACCCGCTCGTCTCTCTCCTCGAACCGGTCATCAACCGATTGGTTCACTCCTTGAACCGACCATCTGAGAAGTCATCTTGATGTCTGCCGGTCTTTGACATAACAAGAAATAAAGTTCTATCCTATTATTACATTACTTTAAAAAGGAAACCCCGAGTTACATTCGGGGGGAGCAAAGGTAGGAAAGAATCTCGAATTATTTCGAGTTACATCAGGAATAGGAGAAGGAAGATTGGTGCGCAGACCAAGATGCAAGCAACCACACACAACCAATCACAGATAGGGGTTTATAGGCCATAATCATACTACATACATACACCACAAAACTCATTTAAGGGTGACGCGTATCGAGTGCATTAATAATACATATCATATATGTAATTAGTGATTTGTGGATTTAGGATTGGACATGCATAAAGGCGATATTATTCGCATCGTATGCAATAAATAAAGGCGACAAACCAGAATCGATCATATCGATATTCCTAAAATATAGAGCAGTTGATGTGGCTCTGATACCACTGTTGGGTTTTAGGAGAGACAGAGAAGGCAGCGGAAACAAAAATTTTCTCCCCAAACCCATACCGAGGAAACACGTCAACGTATATATAATAGGAAAGGATGGTTTGTGGAATCATACCTTGTCCCGAGGCTTGCTCGGCGACAATACCTCGCGAAATGCGTGATCTTCAACTCCGGTCTTCGACGGTGTCTGTGCAGCTCCTGGTTGCACCGAACCAGACTGTCGGATGACAGTTGTCCTCCTAAGAGGCAGTGTCCTCCCGCCTCTATAGTAGTCCACACGGACCACCTGGAACTCCACACTCCTTGTCCCGAGGCTTGCTCGGCGACAATACCTCGCGGAATGTACGATCTTCAACTCCGATCTTCGACGGTGTCTGTGCAGCTCCTGGTTGCACCGAACCAGACTGTCGGATGACAGTTGTCCTCCTAAGAGGCAGTGTCCTCCCGCCTCTGTAGTAGTCCACACGGACCACCTGGAACTCCACACTCCTTGTCCCACAAGGAAGTGGAAGGAGTCACACCCTCTTGTTGACGTACTAGTCGCCAACACGCTCTCCTGCCTCCTGTTGCAACTGCAGTTGTCCTTCCCTTGCTGCACCTCCCTTTTGCGGGAAGCACTTGCTCGGGCTCTCTCACGTTTACCAAAACCAGAGAGAATGACAACTTGTAGAGCAACTGGTTGCACTGAGCTGTACAGTGAGAAGCCGCCAAATACCCCTATTTATATAGGAGAGTCATGAGACAGGGTTCTCCATCCCGGGAAATGCAGGACTAAAAGCAGGAGTAGAAGGGTTTAGGATTTTCCACAAAAAGCAACCACCTCGCAACCTGAACCGATCGGTTCACAAGTGAACCGGTCAGTTGGGGACCTGAACCGATCAGTTCACCACTGAACCAATCGTTTGGGGCCCTTGAACTGATCGGTTCACTCATGAACCGATCGGTTGGGGTTCCAGGTTGGTTCCCGATTGACTTTCCTTGTTTCTTTCCCAATTGGTATCGAATACCAATCCTATTTCCAATCAAATTGAATAATTGAAACGAAAGGAAAATTCTCACCAATCCTACTTTCCCAAGTTGCTCGATTGCACCAGTTGAATCGATCGGTTCAACCTGTGCATGAGCCGATCGGTTCAACAATTGAGCCGACCGGTTCAGCAACCTCAGCCGACCGGTTCATCACATGAACAGATCGGTTGGGAGTGCAGGTTGTGCAGAATCAGTCAAATGTGATTTCAATCAATCTGATATTCCAATCAATGCATCCAACACCTTGAACCATACGATATTGAGCTATCGACTGATTGAGTGTTTAATTGAACTACAAAACTCCTTTAGCAATCAATCTAAACATTGCTTGTGGACAAAACTCCTCTTCCAGGTTAAATCCTGTGTGTGTGACCCTGCAGGTCCATTTCACGTTGGCAGTGAAAGTCCATAACACTTATGACTTCACAAGAAAAGAGCGGTGCCTAGTCACACATTAGTGCTACCCAAGTGAAAGTAGAAAGTTGGAGAACAACTTTCATCCTACAATCCGTGAATGGTGTTACATCGAATGTATAATTCCTTTGTCATTGATATCCCAAATGAACTCGAGGCATGGAACAGTCATCCTGTCAATGTTCATTCACTTCCTTGATCTCAGAGTAGACTGGAAGAGATATGTATGACATCAGTATCACATACTGATTCACACATACGAGCACGCCTTTCTCAGTCCTACTCATCAAGTGGCCATGGATATCAAACTCCCTCAGGAGGGACAAATCCCATATCTATCACTCACCCCTCAAAAGCCCCATGTGTCAAAGCCACCCAATCATCACCTTTATAACAACCCATGTTTCAGGACTGTGTTTGATGATGTCAAAGTGTGCCCAATGACATGTGTTGAGTGCATAGATTTTAGGTCTAAGAATCACACTCACCACCATCACTGTGAGTACTGACTGTGACTACCATCTCATGGTTCCATGTGTCAAACTCACGGTGGGTCTATCTGGTACACTTGTTCTCTAACAAGTACCTATGTGTTTGGTTTGATATCTCTATATCATGACTAATGAGATTCTATCATCAACCAACACCACAATCTAGTCTTCTGTGTCATCGTTGTCTATCTACCTTCCACAATGACATCCGATTAGGGACATAACAATAATGTACAAACTCTTAGCATCTGTATGATCTCATCGTTCAGGTCATGAACCTGAAGGCATACGTCATTGAGTACTGTCATTCTCTAGACATTCAATCTATTCGATCACTATCTCATATGATTGAACTAGAATGAATTGGAAGCTAGCCTTTGATGTTTATCAAATCAATCTTATTGTATCCCACCAATCATCCCATGATTGTCTCTCAGGGCATACATACCAACAAGGGGACCCACAAATTCTTCTCAAATACTCTATAGTCCACCCCCATGCAAACACACTCCATTTACTCATTCTTATCCTAAGCCTTACACCCCTCCAACACCTTCACCACCATAATTTTCCCACAACTTCACTTTCCAACCCCATTTCCCTCCACCTCAAATTTCAATACCAAGTATCGCCACCACCTCCACTACTACATTTTTGCCAATAACGTCGCTTCCCTTAGCGTCATTTTTACTAGAATAACTGACCTAATACACTATTGCATCAGTTTTATCATAAAAATCGACCAATTAGGTTTCTCACGGAGAATAATTTGCTCGATTTTGGCTTCGCACCTCGATCTATATGGTCGATTTTTCCAAATAACCGACCTTATATGTCAAAAAAAATGCGGGCACCGCTTTGAACCTCTTGGGTCGGTTTTTTGAAAATAACCAACCTTGTAGCATAATTCTATACGTTCGATTTTTTAAGTTACCTAACCTTACAAGTGGTCCAGGTACCACAAAAAATTTCGGGCACCGCTTTACTCTATTGAGTCATTTTTTTTGGAAAAAAGAGACCTTAGAAGTAGACCTATTGGGTCAGTTTTTAAGGATAACTGACCTTAGAGGGTTAAATCTGAATTAACTTCTTGATTCAGTTTTATCTATATACCTGACCTTGTAGGTGGTGCAGTGCGGGCACCGGTGGCCCTCTTGGGTCAGTTTTTGACACATAACCGACCTTAGAAGTCGGGCGGGTTACTAACTTATTGGAAAATGAAAATAACACACACAACACCCGTTCTTCATCTTCCTCTTTTCCCATCTCTCCTTCTTCTGTCCCCCATATTTCCTTCTCTCGCTGCATCACACCGGTATGATGTGTGAGAGGTGCTGCCACTGTCGTGCCTACAAAGAAGAAAGAACCTCACCGCCGCCACTGTCGGGCCTACGTAGGAGAAGAAACCCTGCCGCCGGCACCCAAACATTGAGGTAAGGTTCTCTGCCATCGTCTTTTGTTTGACCTAATAGGCGCGACCACAAGATGTATGTATACCGCATCTGTGTGTGTACGTGCAGGGCGTGGTCGTGTGTACTCCATCGTTCATCAGCACCATAGTCAAAATGGCAGCAACCGAATAGAGGCAACTGCCATCTGTGTTCATGTTCTAACCACACCCAAGGTATTTGGTGTTTTGTGTGAATTGTTCTCTTAAGCTATGATCTTCATGTAACTATTACTACATCTTGCTTTGGTGCCTGCCTTTCTCAACTAACCTCACTAGTTAATCATTAGCATGGATTTCCAACATGTATCAACTTCCTCACACATTAATAACACTCTAAAACATGTATCTCCATTGACATTATCATGTTTAAGATCTTGTTGGTTTGATATGTACTCTAACACCTTTTTATGGGTATATGCCCTTTTTCTGGAGAATACGAATGATCCTTCTATATCTATCTATAATAACACAGCCACACTTACCTCATGCTATGTGTGTGATAGTGTATGGTTATGATACAAATACTAGGAAGTAGAAACTCACAAATGATAAGAAAAGACAGGAGAAAATTAGAGTTGAATGCAGTGGTTTTGTTTTTTTGATTGAATAGTTGTTTCAAAATTTGTTGTTATCATATTCTTCACGAGGGGGTCATCCATGTACATGGATATAAACAACCATATCATATTCATAGACTAAGAATGAAGACATCACAATTATTATTTGTCTCTGACCGGTATGTTCCCCAAATGACGCATCATTCATTTCACTTCTACTTTTATTTTTTGTAAGTGATGTGTTTGTTTTTATTTTTCTTGTCCATAAATCCTAAATGTGCATACAAAACAAATAAATGTGGTACACCTAAAACAATTTTTTGAATACAAAAAATTTGACATATAGAATTGTTAGTGATGTGAAACCACTAAAAATATGTTCTGTAACTTTTATTTGTATGATTGATTCTATTTAAAAATGTGCTGCCTACCATGCAACAACCGGTGTTCACAAAAAAATTTTTGTTGTTTTGAATTTTGTAAATTATGTGTTGTCTTTGATGAAAATATATATTTTACCCAAGGTGCATCGAGACGATGATGGACCAAGATTAGTTGAGATGTATTCTAAGAGTATCTAAAGCTTCTCGGTCTTAGTTCCTTTTTCTCCACTTATTTGTTATCTTTTAATGTACTTGTTGATATTTTATATTAAGGTCTGAACCTATTAGCTTACAAATGTGACTTTTACTTCAGTTAGTTATTTTATCTCAATCATAATATTCATCTACCATCTAGCACATGCAGGTTCCTCCCTTGTGGGTCGAGACAATGCTCTGTTGTATGAAAGAAAGTGATTCTTTTGTATACGTTACTATAAAAACTTACAACTTATATTATTAACAACATCCATTTTGATATGTGCTCCTCTCTGTCTACTTTTGGGAACTAAACCAACTAAAATTTTCTCATATTCAGGTAATTGATGTTGTTGTTGGTCTTTTGAGCAGGAAGATAATTGGCTAGGAATTAGAATTGAAAAACTTCAATGCTCCATCTCACCTAGTTCTCACAAGCTCTACTTTTGGTGATAAGATTATTTCTTTGTTCATGGCTACAGTTTGGCACGATCTTTAGTTTATATTTTTCAAGAAAGCCTAATTGATTCTTCAATTTTGTGCATATAATGCATGTTTATCTATGGAAGTACTCTTGGTTTTCCCGTATTGTTCACGATAGTCATCCTTTTGCTTGCACAAGCTCTGGCGCTCGACGATCATCCTCTTGCTCTTTGCCACCTGCGCTCCTTCCACTGCCCACAGTCTTCTCTCATTTTAATCTCGGCAGCTCAGGCCAGTTGCATTGTTTTTCCATTTTATATGACTAGTAACCCAACCATAATAAAAACATATATTTTTTCATATCTACATTTTATTATCAGTCACATATGTAATCATTGTATACATTCTAGAAATATGAGATTAGACATGTGTAGTCCCAGATTGACACTTTAGGGTTTATAGATGAGATCATTGATGCATGATGTTTAAATTAATATATAAATATGAAAATAATACATTTATATATTAACTTAGAAACCCATTCATAATTTACTCATTAGGAGTACATTTTGGATAGTCCCCGATCTGAGACTATTTTTGAATATTTAATCTCACTTAGGATGTAACTATATTTTTATGTTTAGTTTTGAAGAAAATTTTAGTAGGATTTCCTCATTTGTTCTCTGGGTACATATGTGAGTGGTTATTTTCCATTTATATCGGTGTACTTGGAGAACTTAGGGGAAATGCTGCTGAAATTTTCTTCAAAACTAAACATACATTATACAGTTACTAGTGAGATTAGATATTAAAAAATGGGATAGGTGGTACAATTTAGGATTAACGTAATTAACTTCCTAGCAATAAAAACTTATAAATTATAGAATCAATATTAAATGCTCAGTTTTATAATATATTTTAATGTGATCTCGAAAATGGATCGAAGTTGGATGTCTATCAAGAACCGTTGCAGTCTAGAGTTTGGCAAAGGTCTTGATGAATTTATCAGATTTGCTGAGGAACATAGAAAACTACCTATAGATAGGTTCTATTGTCCATGTTGAAATTGTGGTAACAATTTGTAAGTTGATACTGTTGAGGAAATTAAGAATCATGTCATATGCAATGGGATCATACAAGGTTATAATGAATGGTATTGGCATGCTGAGAAATTTAATTATGGATCAGAAAATATCGATACTAATAGTGGCATAGAAGATATATATAATGATGATAATGTCAATGATGAATGGATTCAAGATGAACTGATTCATGATGATATGGTTGATGAGATTCTACGTAGTTCTCGGGACAATGTCATTGATCCACCTTCTTTATTTGCAAACATTGTCCATGATGCTGAAAAACCATTATATAAGGGTTGTACTAAGTTCACAAGGTTGAGTGATGTGATGCGATTATATACTCTTAAATCTCAAAACCGGTGGATCGATAAGAAGTTCACTTCATTGTTATCTTTGTTAAAGCAATGAGCTTCCTATTTCAACATATCAAGCAAAGAAAATAATGTGCCCAATGGGAATGGAGGCTAAGAAGATTCATGCATGTCCAAATCATTGTGTGTTATTTCAGAAGGATTATAGTAATTTGATAAATTGTCCAAAATGTGGTACATTAAGGTAAAAGACCACAAATTCACTTAAGGCTAAAAATGACTCTCCTGCTGATAACACCAAATTTTGTGATATTTTAGACTGTTATTCTGTTATCAAAACTGTCCTTTTAAGCTATTTTCCTCTCTTTTATATGTACTTTTGCAATAAATGGCTGAACGACGCTCTTAATTCAATATTTCCATCTTTTGCAGAGTTTTCCTCCTATTTTGACCCATTTATCGTCAATAAGGCCGTCCCGACCCACAAACAAGTTCCACCTACATCGACCTTCCAGATGGCTGATATGATCACACTGCCCGACAGGGTAGCGCAATACACTGACGCGTGACATGAGGATGCTGCGTAAGAAGGAACTAGCGGACGATACGTCTTTTACCCGACAGGGAGCCGAGCTCGCCATGACAACTAAAGCTTGTCGCGCGATACATGCCACCCACCAGTTGGCGCCGCTCGTCACGTGACCGAAAACCAGCATCCTTGTGCCGGGCGATACCGATATCGGCCATCCACCGACTCTGCAAAGATAAGGAGGACACGTGGTGCCCTGAGCACCATAACTTTCCCCAATCGCTGCCTATAAATAGCAGCTACAGGAAGCTGAAAAGACAGGTCAGAACCCTCTTCAAGTCTCCTTAGGAAAGCTGCAAAGAGCGAGTGTATCGTGCCTCAGCGCTTGTGTCAGGTGATTCTAGGTGAGCACTTCCCCATACCGAGAGGGAGGTGAATAATTCACTTAGAGTCATCCCGGGTGACAGTGCAGGCCGATATCGGCCGACATGGATCCCCGACATAAGTGACCGATACTAGGAGCATCGCTCTAGGCCGGCACAATACTGAACCCCGATACGCCTCGCCCGTCACGGCGTGTCGCCCGAGAGGGTACCGTCCGACATGAGCGTATCGGGCAAGGGACTTCACACGATGCAATCCACCCATCACGGTGTGTCGCCTGAGAGGGTGTGCCGCCCGACACAGTTGTATTGGGCTAGGCTCCTGGTCGGTATCGGGCTGGAGGGTCCACTGTAGTCTGTCACCCTTCTATATCAAGAAGGCGACATCTATCTTTATTTCAATCATTTATTTCTTTTACTTCTGTAATGTAATCAGACCTTTATATGTTAATGGAATTAGAAGAGTTTAATTATGTGTTGCTTTATGCCTGGTACCCTTGTTGGATGATTTCTATGTTTAATATCTAAACTCTAGCTTGTACGTTGGATCACATTTCGATTAGCTACCGAATCATGTTTTCCCGTTGCAACAACCTTGAGAGAGGTGTTGTGGCTCTAGTGTTTGGTCCGATTCTGGAGTACGAGAGTGCCCAGAATCAGAGTTGCTTTAGTAACCTATCCACTCTAACTTAATCCCAGAAACCTCGAGAGGGGTGTTGATGCTTGTTTAGAGGTACCCGCTCTGAGAGGAGGGGTGCATGATGTTCCTGATGCTGCTTTTTTTACCGAAGTTTTCTCCTTCGTACCTTGCTTTAGCTTTAGTTTTATCTCTCTGTTTCTGTTGCACAAAAAATCCCTAAAAACTACTAAATGCTTAAAACCTAAGTTTTCCTTGTAACTCCAGTTGGAGATAGGGTTTTCTTTTGTCGATCTTGTTCTGCTGTTCCCCTTTGGGAATTTTATCATATCTTTATCATTGTCGGAGTGTAGCGTGTCGATTCTGCGTTCTCAACATTACCACCCTTGTTCCTGTGTTCGACCCCGTATATCTACTTCAACCCCATAAAAAAAGTTGCGGGGGCCTAAAAGGTTTCGGGTTATAAATGTAAAAGCTCGACTACCTCAAATCCACCTCCAATTTTAGGACACGCGATTTAGGTCGGTCAACTTTTTGGCACCGTTGCTGGGGACAAGGCAAAATGGTACTGTAGATGAACCTGAATCCACTAACTACACTCCCGTGCCTCAAGCTTAGAAATGAGCTTGACAACACTCTTTTTCTTTTCCTTTTTCTTTATAATTATTCTTTGCCTAAAATTAATAATTCGATTTTCTAAACCTGATTTCTCATGCCATTTCAGGAACTGTGAAGAACAGTGACCTATTCCACTGAGCTCTGACACCATGTCTCGCTGTGAGAAATCTCTGTCTGAGGGTGAACGTCAAGGCTGAGATGAGATTTTGCACCAACCCAGCTTGGTTGGTTAGTTGTTTGCTTACATAAAAAGACAAGACACTATCATCAACCAGTTGGTGCAGGGTGCGCTTCCCAGTCCTGGAGCTCTGAATTCCATGCAACACTAGATGGCAAGCCTACAGATGCGCCAGTGTGAGGTCGATCAATGGCTGGCCCAGATGGCCACTCTGATGAAGGACCCTACAGGAAAGACACCCTCTTACCCTGAAACTGCCAGAATGGCAGCACTAAGATCTGGAAATACGGTGGAGCACACCGATGAAGCCAGACCAGAGCCTGAGCCAAGGCCTGAGGGTGCAATTCAAACAGAGGAAGAAGGAAGACAAGCAGAAGCTCAAGAGCCTGCACAGAAGTCTCCCGAGGAGCTACCAAGTGGGAGGAATCCTTATGCTCCTAGGCTACCATTTCCGTATAAACTGATAAAGGCAAATCTGAAAAAGTGTCACGAAAGGTTCATGGAATTGATCAGGAAGTTGCATCTTGAAGTGCCCTTCCTTGACACCTTGGAGGAGATTCCGACCTACGCCAAGTTCCTCAAGGATGTTATCACGAAGAAAAGAAGAGGAGGAAGGGTTGAGACTGTGCTCCTAGCATCTGCCTCCTCAACTTTCGTGAAGCCTGACCTGCCAAAGAAAAGAAGAGACCCTGGAGCTTTTACGATCTTGTTTGCCATCAGGGACAACGTCGAGCGAAAAGGTCTTGCCGACTTAGGGGCAAGCATCAACCTCATGCCCTTGAGCTTTGCGCAAAGGTTGGGCTTAACCGACATGGTTCGTACCAATATGAGGATTGAACTGGCGGACCATACCTTTAAGAGACCAGTCGGCGTTGTTGAAGATGTGCCGATCAAGGTCGGTAATTTCTTCATTCCCTGTGACATAGTCATCATTGACACATTAGAAGACCCCTGAAGCCCGATCATATTTGGACGACCTTTCCTAGCAATAGGAAGGGAGTTGATCGATGTATCTGAGGGGATTATCACACTAAGGGTTGGGAACGACCACCTGGACTTCAAGCTGAAGGAAGCAATGAAAGGTCCCTCCCTGTCAGAATCTGCATACTTTGCAGACAACTACGAATCTGCGAGGAGATAGAGGAGGACATCCAGATAGTGGACCCCCTTGCGAGGGCTATAAGCTGTCAGGATTCTGACTTTGAATATCCTAAAGTTGCAAAGAATCTCAACCTTTTTGACATGTCTGACGAAGATCTGCACGAAGAGGATAAGGTGGTGGAGTCCGTGAAGTATGCCTCTCTCGAGGGGGAGCCTCAAGAGAAGGCATCTAGATCAAAGCCTGAGTTGAAACCGTTGCCCGAAGGTCTGAAATATGAATTCTTAGATGAAGAAGAGAGAAACCCTGTCATCGTCAACGCCAATCTTTCGAGAAACTAGCTGGACCGACTTCTTGAGGAGTTGAGACTCCACAGGGGGGTATAGGATATTCAGTAGAGGACATCAATGGCCTAGCCCCGCCTTATGCATGCATCACATCAACTTGGAAGAATCCTCCAAGCCTCTGGCTCAACCCCAGAGGAAGCTGAATCAGATGCTCAAGGAAGTCATCAAAAAAGAGGTAATCAAGCTAAGGGATGCAGGGATCATTTACCCAATCAGTGATAGCAACTGGGTGAGTCTGATCCACGTATTACCCAAAAAGGGCGGGATGACAATGGTGAAGGGAGAAAAGGGCAACGAGGTGGCGGTTAGGACCGTCACCGGATGGCAGATGTGCATAGATTATAGAAAGCTAAACCATGCTACCAAAAAAGATCATTTTCCGCTACCTTTTATTGACCAAGTTCTTGAAAGATTAGCGCATCATGACTTTTTCTGTTTCCTTGATGGCTTTTCAGGATTTTACCAGGTACCCATCCTACCCGACAACCAAGAGAAAACAACATTCACTTGCCTCTACAGAACTTATGCCTTCAGAAGGATGCCCTTCGGACTATGCAACGCTCCCGCCACGTTCCAAAGATGCATGATATCAATGTTTTCAGTTTTTCTAGATGATATTGTAGAAGTTTTCATGGATGATTTTTTAGTCTATGGAAAGGACTTCGATACCTGCCTAAAGAATCTGTCCTTGGTTCTACAAAGGTGCGAGGAGAACAACCTGGTTTTAAAATGGGAAAAGTGCCATTTTATGGTACGAGAGGGCATTGTTCTGGGGCATAAGATCTCAAGGCATGGAATCGAGGTGGACACTAGCAAGGTCGAAGCCATATCCAAGCTTCCTCCCCCGAAGTCCGTAACGGGAGTGAGGAGCTTCCTCGAACACACCAGCTATTACCACAGATTCATAAAGGACTTCTCAAAAATTTCAAAACCTTTGTCCAATCTGCTAGTAAGAGATGTTGAATTTATTTTCTCTAATGAATGTATAATGGCTTTTCAGGCTTTAAAGAATGCGCTAATATCACCACCCATCCTCCAAGCACCAGATTGGGATTTATCGTTTGAGTTGATGTGTGACGCTAGCGACTATGCAGTAGGAGAAGTCCTGGGGCAGAAGAAAGATAAAAAGCACAATGTGATCTTCTATGCTAGTCACTTGTTGGACGAAGCTCATGTAAATTACACAACCATAGAAAAAGAGATGCTGGAAATGGTCTTCGCCTTCGATAAGTTCAGATCGTATCTCGTTGGAGCAAAGGTCAAAGTATATACAAATCATCGGGCTATAAAATATCTAATGCAATAGAAAGACACAAATCCCAGACTGTTGAGGTGGGCCTTATTGCTGCAAGAGTTCGACCATGAAATTATCAACAAGAAGGGTGCAGAAAATGTGGACGCCGACCACCTATCGAGGATCATAGCTGAAAGACAAGGGGGGCCACCGATCAACGACGACTATGCCGATGAGGTTCTTATGTTGGCTGAAGCTAAAGAAGAAGACTTACCCTGGTTTGCAGACATCTGCAACTATCTTGCTTGTGGAGAACTGCCTCCTGACATTACTTATAATCAGAAAAAGAAATTGTTTGCGAATGCTAAAAATTACTATTGGGATGATCCCCTCCTCTTTAGAAGATGCGCTGAAAATTTATACAGGAGGTGCAACCCCGAGGAAGAAACCGTGAACATTCTGAAAAAGTGCCACGCCTCCCCCTACGATGGACACCTGGGTAGCGAAAGAACGGCTACAAAAGTGCTACAATCAGGTTTCTACCGGCCCTCGCTGTTCAAAGATGCTGCACAATTTGTGAAAGTCTGCCAAGAGTGCCAGTCTACGGGGAATATAGGGTGGAGGAATGAAATGCCGATGGCGAATTGGATCGAAGTAGAGATCTTCGACGTGTGGGGGATTGATTACATGGGGCTGTTTCCTCCATCCTGGGGGTATCAATACATACTAGTGGTAGTAGACTATGTATCAAAGTGGGTAGAAGCCATAGTGACCCAAACATGCGACACCAAGTCTGTAATCAAGCTATTCGAGAAGATGATCTTTCCTCAGTTCCGAGTTTTACACACTGTAATAAGCGACGGCAGGTCGCAATTCAGTGAGAGATAGTTTGAAGCACTCCTACGTAAGTATGAAGTGAAACACAAGATTGTTATACCCTACCACCCACAGACCTCAGGGCAGGTAGAGGTTTCAAACAGACAAATTAAGCAGATCGTGGAAAAAACTGTCAGCCGAACAACGAAAGACTGGTCTATGAAGCTTGACGACGCACTATGGGCCTACAAGACCGCCTACAAAATGCCCATTGGAACCACCCCCTACAGGCTGATCTATGGAAAATCCTGCCATCTACCTCTAGAACTGGAACACAAGGCCCTTTGGGCAATCAAATTCTTAAACATGGACCTTGAAAAAGTAGGAGAAAAGAGATTTTTGGAGCTGCAAGAGCTCGAAGAGCTGAGGATGAATGCCTATGAGAATGCAAAAATCTACAAACAAAGGATGAAGGTGTGGCATGATGCCCACCTAAGAAGAAAGGATGTGAGCAAAGGGGATAAAGTTCTATTATTTAAATCCTCCATTCGACTCTTTCCTGGAAAGTTACAGATAAGATGGTCGGGACCGTTTATTGTGTCAAAGATATACCCGTCAGGAATGATGGAGCTCTACGACAAAGATGATCCGACCAATGTCTTCCAAGTGAATGGGCATAGAGTAAAGAGGTATTATGAAGATGAAGCTTTTGTCAAGAGAGTAGAAATCAACTTGCAGGATATGGGTACAGTCGAAGGCTGAATGTGATGAACCTACACCGGTCGAGCTGGCGATGCAAACTCCAGCGCTCCTCGGGAGGCAACCTGAGTTTTTTTTCTTTCTTTCCTAGAGTAGGATGCTTTTTTCTTCCTTGTAAAAGCAAACATTATGGACTGTAATAAGGCCCGAGTCAGTGCACGCGCCGAGCGTACCGACTCTTCTATTTTATGGGCCACCGCTCTATTTTATGAAGCTTTGAGGAGTAATGCCTTCAGAGGTTGGGGACTTAACCCTAAGCCGATGATGTTTTACCCTTAAATCACTTTTTCTTCACCTTGTGTTTTTTAGTTTTGGCCGCCTGTATCGCCTGTTATTAACCGTATCGGGTAGCAGCTCAGATGGCACGCATGAATGCTTGTATCTGGCTATAGTTTCTTGGGCAGCACAAGAGAAGTGACAGATAGTATTCCTGGGCGGCAGGCACCCGTATCGTGCATGTGAGTAATTTCCCTTAACGAGACTGATGGGACTGTCGTCTCGAGAATAGCATGTCTCAACGGCCGACGCGCGCCCCAGAACTGCCCGTTTTACCCCCCAGCCGAGTTTGCTATATATAGTAAGGAGGGTTTTACCGTGTCGGGCTACTACACTTACTCTTTCAGACAATCGTATCATGCAGTAATCCACTTTTTGCTTGCATGTCGGGCATCTCACCTTCTCCCTCATGTCGGGCGAGAGCTTCAAAGAGCAAAGGTATAGCCCGACAGTCTGTTTGCCTGGCACGGGTTTCATATCGCGTGCCGCGTATCTGGTTGACGAACTTAGTCGATTTTTCTTGTATCACCCGACACGGTGAAGCACGACATGTCTGCCGATCACCTTTGCCCGATACGCCATATCGGGAGACATATTTTTTTTCTATCATGACGTCCTATCGGGCAGTTACTTCATGCGACCTTATCGCCCAACATACCTGTGTCGGGCAGCTTGTTGTGCCACACAGTTCTCCCCGTATCGTCCAAATCTCGTATCACCTCAAATTTTCTTTTGATGAACGATACATGAGATATCAGTTTTTTCTACCTAATGTTTAAATGATCAATAAACTTGATAACATGTATGGATAATACACAGCAAACCTCCAAAAGAGTTGACAAACACCGCAAAAGAATCGACACTGTGGCCGAAGTTGAAGCAACAACAGTCAGACAGAAACGCCAGAATCCCGAGACAGCTGGGCCACCACCCGCCAAAAAGAGAGTAAGAGAAGTCCATTTCCTTATCATAGTCTGTCTTCTGCGATGGTTTAGGACCATCTCAAAAAGATAAAAATAATAAAAATAGAGAGGCTCTCCGACTATATCCTCCTGGGAAAGAAAACGGACTCAAGTAGACTGAAACTGGGATTGACGATCAGTCCTTTTGTTCATGTTCACAACGGAACTACCAGGATTAAGGGGAGGCCAAATAATTTTGAGAGCTTTGCAATTGTTCCGGCTACATCCAGCTGGGAACGAAAATGGAGACTGCAAATAAGGAGAATGCATTGCAGCTTCTCCAAGGCACAAGCGCAACCACCAACTAACCTTCACTAGGCTAACATGACCTCACCCTGTCTTCTTCACTACTCTGGGACAGAGAGTGGAGTAAGTTTCGGGGGGGGGGGTACCCATGTACCAGTGAAGGAGGTATAAAAATTTTCTTCTTCACCTCCACCCTTTGTGTCATTTTGTTCTTCTCTTATATCATGTGTATGTACCCTTACTAGTACAAAATGCCATGCTCATATAAAAATGTTGAAAAATTTAGCTTATTTTGTTCCCATACATCTGTACCAAGTCACTATATTAGTAAAAACCTGATGCGACTTCTTGCCAAGTTTGTTTTCTATGTGCATAACGAGATTGAAGTTTTGTTATATCTTTCTGATAATGCTGCCTCAAACAACAAAAGACAACATTTTTCCGTGCCAAAAAATTCGAAAAAAATAATAATCTCACAACAACTAAGAGACGAGTATGGAGAAGGAAAAGCTGCCCAAACAGAAAAAAATCCCTTTTGTTTCCCCTTACCCAACAAAAATCCCGAAAAGATAAAGCAGCTTTATGAGGGTGAATAAAAGCATGAGAGTTGTGCCCAATAAAAAAAAAGAAAAAAATATATACACACTTGTCTTCCGAAAGTACTCATATTTAGGCATGGTAGATCCGGAGCGGTGGTACGTAGGATGTGAAATCGCTGCTCTAAAGCCAACTGACTTGGACTGCAGGGACCACTTGCCTGTTAACGGACCCTTACCTGGATGGACTGATGGGAAACAAGAAAATCCCAAAAAGCCTCAACCTACCCAACACACAACTTTCTGCCCCAAAAATAAAGCTGTTTGGTGTGAAAGCTAACTTCAGAATCACGCACCAAAGTCTCGCTGAAGCTGTAGAGAAATTTTTTACTAAAATAATAAGGCAGGAAATGCAAGGTTTTTTGTTCGTAGTGGGACAACATTATCTCTAAAGGCATCGCGATTCTTGTTTTACCTCTTGAACTGAAAACTATACCGTGCAAGAAGAAACATCACAAAATAAAATTTAAATATTGATTGAGGACAATCAAAACGCTAAGTTTGGGGGAGTTGATAACACCAAATTTTGTGATATTTAAGACTGTTATTCTGTTATCAAAATTGCCCTTTTAAGCTATTTTCCTCTCTTTTATATGTAATTTTGCAATAATTGGCCAAACGACGCTCTTAATTCAATATTTATATCTTTTACAGAGTTTTCCTCCTATTTTGACCCATTTATTGTCAATAAGGCCGTCCGGACCCACAAACAAGTTCCACCTTCATCGGTCTTCCAGATGGCCGATATGATCACACTGACCGACAGGGTAGCGCAACACACCGACGCGGGACATGAGGATGCCGCGCAAGAAGGAACTAGCAGGCGATACGTCTTTTACCCGACAGGGAGCCGAGCTTGCCATGACAACTAAAGCTTATCACGCGATACATGCCACCCACCGGCAGGCGCCGCTCATCACATGACCGACAGTCGACATCCTTGTGCCGGGCGATACCGATATCGGCCGTCCACCGACTCCACAAAGACAAGGAGGACACGTGGTGCAATGAGCACCATAACTTCCCCCATCCGATGCCTATAAATAGCAGCTACAGAAAGCCGAAAAGACAGGTCGGAACCCTGCACAAGTCACCTCAGGAAAGCTGCAAAGAGTGAGTGTATCGTGCCTCAGTTCTTGTGCTGGGCGATTCTAGGTGAGTACTTCCCCATCCCAAGAGGGAGGTGAATGGTTCACTTAGAGTCATCCCGGGCGACACTACAAGACGATATTGGCCGACATGGATCCCCGACATAAGTGACCAATACTAGGAGCATCGCTCTAGGCCGACACGATACCAAACCCCGATACGCCTCGCCCGTCACGGTGTGTCGCCCGAGAGGGTACCACCCGACATGAGCGTATCGGGCAAGGGACTTCACACGATGCAATTTGCCCGTCACGACGTGTCGCCTGAGAGGGTGTGCCGCCCGACACGGTTGTATCGAGATAGGCTCCTGGCCGGTATTGGGATGGAGGGTCCACTGTAGTCAGTTGCCCTTCTATATCAAGAAGGCAAAATCTATCTTTATTTCAGTCATTTATTTCTTTTACTTCTGTAATATAATCATACCTTTATATGTTAATGGAATCAGAAGGGTTTAATTATCTGCTGCTTTATGTCTGGTACTCTTGTTGGATGATTGCTATGTTTAATACCTGAACTCTAGCTTGTATGTTAGATCGCATTTCGATTAGCTACCTAATCGCATTTTCCCGTTGCAACAGCCTTGAGAGAGGTGTTGTGGCTCTAGTGTTTGGTCCAATTCTGGAGTACGAGAGAACCCAGAATCAGAGTTGCTTTAGTAACCTATCCACTCTAACTTAAGCCCATCAACCTTGAGAGGGGTGTTGATGCTTGGTTAGATGTACCCGCTCTGAGAGGAGGGGTACAAGATGTTCCTGATGCCGCTTGTTTTACCGAATTTTTCTCCTTCGTACCTTGCTTTAGCTTTAGTTTTATATCTCTGTTTCTGTTGCACGAAAAATCCCTAAAAACTGCTAAATGCTTAAAACCTAAGTTTTCCTTGTAAATCCAGTTGGAGATAGGTTTTTTTTTTATTGATCTTGTTCTGTTGTTCCCCTTTGGGAATTTTATGATATCTTTATCCTTTCCAGAATGTAGTGTGTCAATTCTACATTCTCAACACTACCATCCTTGTCCCTGTGTTCGACCCCGTATATCTACTTCGACCCCGTAAACAAAGTTGCAGGGGCCTAGAAGGTTTCAGGTTATAAATGTAAAAGCTCAACTGCCTCAAATCTGCCTCCAATTTTCGGATGCGTGATTTAGGCCGGTCACCTGCCAAGGTGATGTGGTATCTATTAATAATACTACAATTTCAACGCTTATTTGCCAATACTGAAGATGTGTGCAATTTGTTTTGGCATGGGGAGTTAAAGGCCAATGATGATGGCGTACTACGACACACATCTGATTAACCATAATGGAAGGAAATTAATTTATTATACCCTCAATTTGGTAAAGAACCAAGAAACTTAAGACTTGGAATCTGTATAGATGGAATGAATCCTTATGGTACAATAAGCATCCAACATAGCACTTGGCCTATTATGATTGTTATATACAATCTTCCTCCTTGGTTGTGTATGAAAAATAAGTATGTCATGTTGTCAATCTTGATATCAGGGCCCAAGCAACCTGGAAATGACATTGATGTTTACCTAGAACCTCTAATTGATGACCTCATGAAACTATGGGAAGAAGGTGTTTTGACATATGATGCTTCACATGAAGAGATCTTTAGTTTGTGTGCTATGTTGTTTTGCACGATTAATGACTTTCCAACTTATGGAAATTTGTCTGGATATAGCATAAAAGGATACAAAGCATGTCCTATTTGTGAGGAAAATACTGATTCAATCTGACTGAAACATGGTGGTAAAATCATATATCTTGGTCATTGGATATTTCTCCCGCAAGTGCATCCTTATCGAAGGTAACACAAAACCTTTAATGGATCAACTGAGGAATGAAATTTTCCTAAACCTATACCAGGAAATGTTGTGTATGACTGGGTGAATGATATTTTTAATGAATTTGGAAAGAGTTCAAGTTGTCGTACTCTTGCATGTGATAAATTTCTATACAAGAAGAGGTTAATATTTTGGGATCTTCCTTACTGGAGATTCTTGTCAATTAGACACTGCATTGACGTCATGCATGTTGAAAAAAATATTTGTGATAGCATCATTGGTACGCTATTGAATATACCGGGAAAGACTAAAGACGACATCAAATCCAGAAAAGAGTTAGAATTAATGGGTATTAGAAAAGAATTATCAGTGGAGATCAGGGGTCACCAAACATATTTACCAACAACTTGTTACACTTTGTCAAAGCAGGAGAAAAAGACTTTCTGTGAGTGCTTGTATAATATTAAGGTTCCACAAAGATACTCTTCTAATATTCGTAGATTGGTATTAAAGAAGGATTTAAAGTTGATAGGTCTCAAATCACATGATAGTCACACCTTAATGTAACAAACTTTACCTGTGGCTATTCGAAGTATATTGCCGAAGCATGTAAGGTTTGCAATCACAAGACTCTATTTCTTCTTCAATGAAATATGCAACAAAGTGATACATCTTGGTACTCTCAATAAATTACAAAAATATGTAATTGTTACCATGTGTCAGCTTCAAATGTAATTTCCTCCTTCATTTTTTGATATCATGGTTCATCTTTTAGTTCATATTACAAGGGAGGTGAAGATGTTGGGTTCAATTTTCTTACACAAGATGTATCCATTTGAACACTACATGAGTGTTTTTAAAGGTGATGTTCAGAATCATTATCGTCCTGAAGGGAGTATTATTGAGAGTTATTTGGCTAGAGAGGTGATGGACTTTTGCAATGATTTTTTGAATGTCAATGAAATTTCTAGCGATCTAAAAAATTGTCATCACACTAAATCTTATTGTGGCAAAGAAACTCTGGGAGGAAGAGTGAAAGGAATCAGTCGTGAGTTGTGGGAACAAGCACATTTTTATCTTTTACACAACATTGATGAAGTTAGTAGCTACATCACATAACACAATGATCTTATCATGAGAAATCATCCACGATCTAGTTCAATGTGGCTTGCAAGAGAGCATGATCGAACATTTATTAGATGGTTTGAAGAGAAAGTCTTTAATCAACTATTTGAATCACCGAATAATGTTGCTGAGAACATAAAATGGCTCGCCTTTAAGCCAAAAATGGATGTCATGTCATATGAAGGTTATGACATAAACAAATTTTCATACTACACAAAGTGTCAAGATGAAAGTAGTGTATTCCAAAATAGTGGGGTCACTGTTCAAGCTTGTTCGTTGTATTTTTCTAGTGCCAAAGATAAAAGACCACACGAAGCTGAGATGTCGTATTACGGCGTCATTGAGCACATATGGGAATTGGACTATATAAATTTCAGAGTTCCTATCTTTAGGTGTAATTGGATTGATAACAACAAAGGAGTTTTAGTGGATGAGTTAGGTTTCACATTGGTGAATTTTGAAAAGATTGGTGAGAAAGATGAACCATTCATCATGGCAGACCAAGCAAAACAAGTATTCTATATTGATGACCCGAAAAATAAAAATTGGTCTATCATTCTTCATGGAAAAAGACAGTTTACTATAGATCCTATAAATGAAGAAGAATACTATGAAAAGTATGATGATTCCATCCCATTCTCAGTTAGTTTGCCAAGTGTAAATGTTGAAGTTAACACCAATGAATACTATAAATGACAAGACCATGTTGAAGGAATTTTACTTGACTAACAACTCAACCAATACTAGAGGCATGTATTATTTGAAATATTTATTTTATTATCATTCAAGCACATAATATTTTAAATATACATCATATATCATTCAACCACTTGTGCTTTTATTATCACTTATGTTTCTTTTATCATGTATACTTGCAGGTTGTTCTAAAATGGCAAGTGAAGATGAACATAGAGCATGAGCACCATGAGGATGGTAGTGGTGATGCTAAGAAAAGTAGATGTTCCACACTGATGTGTAGGTTGCAGGGGCGCAGGGCCAAAGGGAAGAAATTGGCAGTCCAGTTTGATGTCACGGGAGCACCTATAGGGGAACATGCTAGTGCTTTCAAGCATCACGTAGGGGTGACTGCGCGCAGTAAGGTGGCAATAGATATAGAAAATTGGCATGATGTTTCTAATGCCTTAAAAGACCTCCTATGGAAAGATATATCTGTGAGTGTAAGTGATATTATTTCAATATGTTTTTTGTTTATTGATTCTAATTTAGTTTGGTTGGAAAGACATATCCTTTTTAAGACAACATTATTGCTTGTTTTGTATAGGGTGTTTTTCATCTAAATGAAAAAGATCACAACAAAAAAGTGCTACAACGTTGTGGTGTACGATGGAGGGCTTTTAAGACATATCTCAAAAGGGAATTTATAGATAATCCTAAACAAAAGAAGAAAGAAACATATATATATATATATATATATATATATATATATATATATATATATATATATATATATATATATATATATATAGATCTTGAGGTGTGGGAAAGATTTGTTGCATCTAGGATCTAGGAAATCAAAAGAGTTTCAGGTAATAAATATTGTGATGTATTGTATGCATCTTTTTATATAATTAAGGAGGTGAATCGTTTTATATTTGTTTGCCAAGTCTAAATTGCAATACCTCATTTTAAATGATCAGGCTATTCACGAGGCCTAAAATGAAAGATGGGCCAAAAATGTGCATGACCATCACTTAGGGACCGATGGTTATACCTTCCCCCACCAACTACAAGAGAAGAAACTCTCTTCTGGAGAAGAGTCTAGTACAACTCAAGCTGAGCGTCCACCCCGACACTTGTAGTGGATGCTAGAAAGAATTGAGCAAGTGAAATTGTCAACCCTGCAAATAAGGAGGTGGCATAAAAGATGGTAGGTTTATCCCAACTAAGTAAAGAGTAACTCCCACAAACTTAGATTTATTTATATCTAATTGATATTGTGATTTAATATTTTTATTATCTATGAATAGATTCATCTCCATGATCAAAGGAAGGAAGGAAAGTTCATCCCAACTGGCCGCATGGATGAACTATCAGTTGCTCTTGGTACAAAGGAGCATCCTGGCCGTGTTAGGGGATTAGGAACTAGCATAGGATTCAAGTCTCATTTTGGCCCTTCACAATCTAAAAGAGGTCGTGCAAGAGGTCTTACACAAGAGGAAGTTGGAGCATTAGTATCACATAAAGTAAAAGAAATAATGTCTTCATTTCAGCCTACTCAACCTTCTCAACCTATTCAAATTGTGCGTCTCTCATATGATGAGGTACAAGCCCATGATCTAGATGTAGAAGGTCGTGGGAGCACTCCCAATGACCCACCACAACAATATGCAGTAAGTTGTTGTTCTATATGTTTTGTTATTAGTTTATATATATATGTATATATATATATATATATATATATATATATATATATATATATATATATATATATATATATATATATATATATATATACAACAATATGCAATAAGTTGTTGTTCTATATGTTCTGTTATTAGTGTATATATATATATATATATATATATATATATATATATATATATAGTTGTAGTAGGTATTTGGTTTACCACTTCATATATAACTTATATTATTTCAATTATAGGTTGGTATAAACTGTAAACTTGTTCCAAAATATAATGTTGTGGCAGCAGGCAAGGTATACAACCTTGGTGGTACATTGCATTGCCGACAAATTATTGATGACATTTGTCGTGTGTCCATCCATCTTGTGTATTACGGAATGGGAGACAAACCACTACCCATATCTAATCCTGAATATAGTACAGTTGAAGAAGCAGAGGGTGCTATGGTGGGTTGGCCTAGACACTTGGTTATTAATGACAAGGTATACCTGAATTCTACCATGTTTTTCATATTTGACTGCATATATGAACTCGTGCAATATAAGTATGTAATTTAATTAACAAGTTTGCAAACCAAAAAGTTAAAATTCTACTATTCGTCCTCCTATGCCCGAGCCCTCTTTTATTCTAGAATCCACATTCGATGAGATGGGAAGTAAATGTAAATGTTTGTGTCGATACTTAGCCAACCAAAGCTTTAGATTACAAATGTTGGTCATTTTAACAGAAGATGCAACTGGGAGGGACTTTGACAATTATATTTTTCTTGATGATATTATAGTTGTTCTGGTATTATTGGCTAAATACTTTGATATTATAAGTATGGATAAGGAAAGGATCTATCAATATAGAGAATTCCAATACACATTTTAAACTTATTTCTATATATGAAAATAATTAAAAATGTTATACAACCACTTATATACCAAGGCCATAAACTTTGATATAAAGAATGTTGGATTCTTAGTTCCTTCACTCACTAGTCAGGTGGAGACACATATTGAGGATGTGAATGAGTACTTCTGTACTCCATTCAAATATTTTTCTAGTGTGTCACAATCTAAAAGAGGTCGTGCAGGAGGTCTTACACAAGAGGAAGTTGAAGCATTAGTAGCACATAAAGTAAAAGAAATAATATCTTCATTTCAGTCTACTCAACAATCTCAACCTATTCAAATTGTGCGTCTCTCAGATGATGAGGTACAAGCCCATGCTCCAGCTATAGACCCAATGACCCACCACAACAATCTGTAGTAAGTTTGTGTTCTATATGTTGTGTTATTAATATATATATATATATATATATATATATATATATATATATATATATATATATATATATATATATATATATATATATATATATAGTTGTAGTAGGTATCTGGTTTACCGATTCATATATAACTTATATTATTTCAATTCTAGGTTGGTATGAACTGTAAACTTGCAGTGGAGGTTCCAAAATATAATGTTGTGGCAGCGGGCAAGGTATACAACCTTGGTGGCACATTGCATTGCCAACAAATTACTAATGACATTTGTCTTGTGTCCATCCATCGTGTGTATGACAGAATGGGGGACAAACCACTACCCATACCTAATCTTGAATATAGTATAGTTGAAGAAGTAGAGGGTGCTATGGTTGGTTGACCTAGACACTTGGTTATCAATGATAAGGTATACTTGACTGCATATATGAACTCGTGTAATATAAGTATGTACTTTAATTAACATATTTACAAACCAAAAAGTAAAAATTATACTATTCGTCCTCCTATGCCCAAGCCATATTTTATTCTAGAATCCACATTCGATGAGTTGGGAAGTAAATGTAAATGTTTGTGTCGATACTTAGCCAACCAAAGCTTTGGATTACAAATGTTGGTTAATTTAACAGAAGATGCAACTAGGAGGGACTTTGACAATTATATTTTTCTGGATGATATTATAGAGTTGTTCTGGTATTACTGGCTAAATACTTTGATATTATAAGTATGGATTAGGTAAGGATCTATCAATATAGAAAATTCCAATACACATTTTTAACTTATTTCTATATATGAAAATAATTACAAATGTTATACAACCACTTATATATCGAGGCCATAAACTTTTATATAAAGAATGTTGGATTCTTAGTTCCTTCACTCACTAGTCAGGTGGAGACACATATTGAGGATGTGAATGAGTACTTCTCTACTGTATTCAAATATTTTTCTAGTGTGGGAAAAGAAATTATTTTAATTCCTTTTTGGTCGGTGAAAAAATGTGTTGCTATTAATGAATCCAAAATTTTGGGTACAAGACTATGTGCCCCATACAACTAGGATAGAATCCAGAGAGACCAAGGTCCAACAAGTGGACCTCTCAGACAAGAAAAGGAAAAAATATACATGAAATCTAGGCTATCCTATACTAACCAACCTAATAACATCAGCCCTGTTAACATGAAACCAGGGAAACAACTATCAATAATACCACCTTCAAAATGTGAACCCTAGCCTCAAGAACCAGGCGTAGGCTACTAGACTAGCTAGAAAAGCACACCAAAGAAAACATCCAGATCCTCCTTACTGATCCAAGCGCTTCCAAGCTACAAAACTCCAAAACAAAAGCCATCAATGGCATCGATAACAGACCCATAAATAGGGGCATGAGAACCTTTCTGTCATCCTTATGCATTATAACCAAAACCTGAAAGAAAGGATTCAAGAAAGGCTTCATATCCATGCTCACGGATCAGATCAAAGCATCTTTAGAACTTTTGAACAAGCGTATGCCTCTGAGAAGCGAACCACTGATCTAAGGCTTCCAAGCTGCATGCTCCAGATCAAGTTGTAGATGCCAAACAGAACCTGCCGCCAAAGCTGGAGTGCACATGTCGTGGAAGACGGAGTTGCTGTTTACTCAGAAATAATACATCGAACTGCCAAAGGGATACCATCGGCCAGACAAATCGTCAAGCACCCTATGGGCATCCCCAAACGCAACAATAGGGAACAATAGGGAAGATCCCAGCCGTCAAAAGAACCACCCTCCACCTTCGTGTCCAACCAGGGGACTCGTTGGAGAAGCAGGAGACCAGGAAATGGAGCCAAAGGGTCATGGACCTGAACCCCAAAAGGGGGCGCCGCCAACACCGCAGAGATGAGGCTGCATCACCGAGCAGGCCAGGGGGGGCCCGGACAGGAACCCACCATCGCCGAGGAGCCCAGGTGTGGGACCGCACAGAACCCACCCAACCATGACTCCTCCATCCACTCAAAACAAGAGAGTCGAGGAAAAAGGCTGGTGAAGCTCTTAGGCCAGATCTCTGCACATCAGCCAGACGAGTAGGAGCAGAGGTGGAGGCGAGGACCCCTACCCTGCGGTGATGGAGCAGCATGCTAGATCTCAGGACGAAAGGGCACGACTCCTCTCCTTCTACCACTCATGGGCGAGTAGGAGTTGACTATGTCGATTTGCTGAACCATAGATCCGTCTGTTACTCCAGTGGCGCAACCCGTCCACTACGCGTCCGCTACCGTGGAGAGCCCACGTTGTGCCGAGCCTTCCGCCTAACGACTCCAGAAGACACCACCGAGATCGTTGGAGGCCAGGGGGCGGAAGCACCAAGGAGGCACTCTCTCCCCCTAGCGGTAGCCACTAGGGTGGTAATTATTGTAATTCCTTTTAATGTCAAGTAAGTATTATTATTCAATATAATTTTAATAATGAATAAATTTCTCTATTTTAATGTTTGTTTTATTCTTACTCAGATCTAGACATTGGGAATTATTGATGGTTGTACCAAAATTGATGACTCTTTATTATCTTGACCCAATGGGAAATATAGTAATGGGTCACAAATTGAAATTGCCAACTATGGAGTAAGCATAAATTTAGTCAATGCTCCAACATGATATTTCTATTTAGAATTTCTATTTTACCAACTATCATTTAATTGATAGCGGTATAAAGGCTTTTCCTGAAGGTGGAGGACAAATACCCACAAAATTAAAGACATTGACTTTAAAAAATGTCAAGGTAGCTACTTTGACAACAGCTTAGTCTTATATGTATTAATTATCAACTCTTATATGTCAACTCTTATAGTCTTATCTCAACTCTGTTTATAGTAGTTTACTAACATTAAGTATAATTCATTATTTGTAGTGTCCTATACAAAATAATGACTGGGCTTGTGGCTACTATGTAATGAAATATATGCAAGCCATTATCAAACAAGCATCACATGACATTCAGACTATAGGTCATGTAATAAAGAATAACATCATAAATTTACAAGTGAGTTGTAGTCATTTTATTAATTATTAGCATGTGCATTTTCTATTGTAGATATTTACAACTCAACCTTACACACTTGAGGACTTAAATGAATTTTGAGAAGAGTGGTCAGATGTTTTTCTAAATTAAGTCAATATAGCATTGGATTGAATATGTCAGCTCCATTTATGTATGTGGTTTTGGAACTCTTTCATATTTACTTTTGCATCTGACATTAATATCATCTCAGACTTGAAATCTATCATTTTGTAAATGTTATGATGTGATTATGTGTAAATCAACTAAATATATGAATCATTTTTGTTATGAATGTGTGGTTTGGAAATTGATAATTTGAATGGACATAAAAGCTAGAAAATGTGGCTTTGGAATTTCTAGCTTGCATCATTTGCAAGTCTTTTCTATTGCAGGTTTTGATCTGCTCTGTTCTGAAGATTTCTGTTTAGTTTTTGCAGTTTTTTTTAAAAAAAAATTGTACCCTATTTTAAACAACCGACCTTGCAGATCTCTAGGGCGGGTTTTATGAAAAAATTGACCTTATAGGATCCAGGATCAATAGATCAGTTTTTGTAACCTATTGACTTGTTTTTCTTCATATAACCATCCTTATAGAGCATCTCTAGTGTCAATTATTTAGAAAACTGAACTTATAGGGTCTGGTTACAATATGTAGACTCTATTGAGTCAGTTTTCTTTATATAACCATCCTTACAGAGTATCTCTACGATCAGTTATTAAGAAAAACCGACCTTATAGGGTCTGGTCATCAGTCAATCTGTAGACTCTATTGAGTCAATTTTCATCATATAGCCGTCCTTAAAGAGCATCTCTAGGGTCGATTATTTAGAAAAACTGACCTTATAGAGTTTGGCTACAACCCCGTGTATAGTTTCTTTTCTTGCTTGGGTTTAGTTTTTGACATCCTTTTGGGGTCAATTTTCACTATATAAGGTTGGTTTTCTTTGGTTAAAAAAATTGACCCTATAGAGCAATTTCCCTAGCGACGACCACTTAGGCGTAGGTTGAAAAGTGACGCTAAAGGCTTAAAACAACCGACCCTATAGACCATTACTATACTAGTGCTCCTCCAAAACCACAACATGCTCCCTCTCTCCACCATGAGCAAGAAAGTGTTGTGACAGTTCTAAGGAGTGGGAAAACTCTTGAGAAGCCCGCAAATCAAAGAAAGGTTGACAAAGAAAAGCAAAGGCAACCAACTGGTGATACTATGATTGAGGTTGTTGAAAATGATTGCCATGATGACCCATGTTGAGCATGGGATTCCTAGTGTTCCACCGCGTGGCATGACACAAGTAATTTTTGTTGAGTCAAGTGGGTCAAAGGCATTTGACCCATCATTCCCAGAAGCACTAGATGAGCCCTAGGTTGTGAAAAGGAGGCAAAAACACAATATTGACATTTTTGAGATTTTAGGCAAGTGAAGGTGAACATTTCCCTATTGGATGTAATCAAGAAAGTCTCATCATATGCAAGTTCCTCACAGATCTGTGTACAATCAACAAGACATCAATGTGGAGGATAATACAAAATATCAAGTTGATAGAGTAAGTGAATTGAATCATTCAAGACTCACATCTGTGAAGATGAAAGACCCATGATCCCCTCTCATACCTAGATACATTGGTGGAAATTGCATAGACTAATCCCTACTTGATTTGAGATCTAGTGTGAATTTTATGCCATATAATGTCTATGTTGAGCTGGGATTGGGCAAGTTGAAATCAATACATTGTACTCTCCAATTGACAGATCATTCTATAAAAGTTCCTAGAGGAAGAGTGGATGATGTTTTGGTGATGATAGATAAGGAAAGAGGAGTAGTGTTCCCGACTGATTTTATTATTCTTGATATGGACCCGGAGGATAGGAAGATCCCCATCATATTGGGAAGACCGTTCCTATCTACATATGATGACGAGATGCATGTACGTAGTGGCACAATGATGATATCCTTCATGAACATGAATATCAAAATCAATATGTTCAAGTTTATAACCTAGAAAAATAGAGATGTAGATGTTGAACATAGTCACTTGAGAGGTCCATTTGAGCACTGAGAGATGCAGGACTGAATGATACATCATATGGTGATTATCGTGACCAATGGGGCAAAGAATGAAATTTGAATGAAGAATGTGTCTATTTCCTAGGTGAGAACCTAAGGATTCCAAATGGGTCAAATTTTAAAGAATCTCCAAGAAGCCCGACTGAAGGCATGGAATTTAGCACTAGAGGGAGGAAACCCACATAGGTTTGGGAAATTTTTCACCCAAACATCACTTTTTGATACTTTTGGGTTATTTTTATACTTTCCAAGAAAACATGCACACACACACTTGTGTTTAATAGTTTTTTTTTGGTTAATATATGCAGGTCAAAACAAGGTGAATTGAATGAAATTTGAGTCAAACTGAGAGAAGGTTTCAAAGAAAAATCATTTGGGATCCAAGTTTGAGTTTTTGATAAAATTTCAATGAGAAACAATAGCTACAAACCCACCATGACCATGGTACCTTGGAACGGTTATGGAGATGTACACACAACTCACACAAAGTCCCTAGATCGAATAAAATTGGCAAAATGTGCCAAAACAACCATGCTACATAGTACCGCCGTGCATCATGATGCCACCATGGCCGTTCTGTAGCCCGTGTCCAACAACTTAAGTTAGATTTTAGGAAATTTTTCATAACCCTCATATCATTTCTCCAAGAATAGTATGCCCATTATTTGTGCCCTAACAGCCATGCATCACTCCGACCTCCATCTCCCACCTTTGAATATCCACCAATTCCCCCCAAACCATCCCAAATCAATCCCCACCATTTCCACTATCCCAACCTCACGATTCCACACATTTTCATCCACAAAGTCCACCTCTTTTCTTCATTCTGCCCCAACAACCCCGTTCTTCATAGAAATTTGAAAATCCTAGATTTATCCATCGATTTCAGTCAAAGATGAAGCAAATGGCCAAGAAGGTGGTAGAGAAGACTAAGGGGGTGATTTCCTACTAGAAAAAGCCAAGAAACACAAACCCTCAGTTGTCGGAGGCCAAAATGGATACTTTGGTGGATCCTATGTTGAGGAGATGTCCCCACAACTACGACATGCAATGCCATCATCATCTGGAGTAGCACCGCCACCTCCCTCATCTACCCGACCCTTTGTGTATTAGGAGAGGCCATCCGTTTCAGTACTCCAATTGTCGACATCATCTTCTCTGCAACCATAAGCACAGTCGCAAGCCCGTAGGCGACTTCTTCTGGATAGCAAGGATGAGGCCATTCTAGATGCACCACCACCACAGGGGGAGATACCCAGGAGTAGCCCCAGACAAAGCTGAGGTTATTAGTAGTAGGGCAAAGGGACAAAATCACACAGAGTGCTTGATGCACAAAGTGATAGCTACTCACTACGTGTGTCGAGTAACGATGGACAACTTAGGTTTACAGGGCATAATGGAGACCATGGGTCTATTTGAGGTTTTGATGTTACCACATGAGTCTTATATTGAGTTGACACACTAGTTCTTCGCCACCTTAGAGAAGGTGCCTAATGATGTCAAAGACGCAATTAGAGTGATGATTTGAGATAGACGTTGGGTCATTAGTTCAGAGATTTTGAACAAAATTTTCATATCTAGTGATTTGATGGAAGCCCTCCTCGATGGAGGGAGGATAGAAAATGATTCAAGTGACACCTATCCTGCGATGTGGAAGCACTTCACCAGCCAGAGCAATTTTGTATCAGGAAAATCCAAGGAAACTACAATTCACAATATGTTTTTCCTCTATGTACAGAAGGTGTTGGAGAACACTTCGGCAGGTATGACAACCAAGGTAGTTTTAACAAGAATAATCTTTCTGTCTTAGGTTGGATGATTAAAGGAAAGGATGTCAATCGGAGACCTTTTTTGATTGATCATCTTAGGAAAATCCCTTTTAAGAGCAAGAATCCCATCATTATGGGAAGGATTGTGACATCAATTGCCACCGCCCTAGGACACAATACTACTATTACATAAGGACAAAAGGAGGCAAATTGGTAGACTTGCACTACTTGAATCATTCTTCCATGATTTATATAATGGACCAAAATATCATATACTAGTTCAGCCCCCTGTATCCAAGAGTTTCACTAGATCTACCTTATTATGCCCCACCTCTCTTTGGTGGGTATGGACTGACTCTAGATTTCCTAGAGACACTGAGGAGGTATGAGGAGGAGCATCCCAAAGAGGATGGGATCCCAGAGGTGGCATTTTCTGAGGGACTGGGGAGCCCTACGGGCTGCATAGAAGAGGCATGCAACTGAGGATAGAGAGGCACATCAAGTGAGGAGGTGAGAGGTAGAGGTAGGGACATTAGAGCCATAGCAACCTTTAGTGAATGCATATGACATATCTACCATTCATGCACAAATAGAGGGCATTCAGACGAATTAGAATAGGATCCTGCTAGAACAGGAGGGATTTCAGTGTACCCATGATGCATTATGGTTGGATCATCAGTAGATGCACCATCAAGTCAACCATAAGTATTGATATCAGAATGATAGGTTCAGAGGAACCCCCAATGGGGGAATATTGGTGGGGTGCACTATTCGGGTACCAAGAGACCTACCTGCCACCACAGGAAGACTACTAGGGAATCTACTATGTGTATCCTCCACCACAAGGAGGAGCACCATTGGAGCCACCGAGAGAGCCATGATCATCTACCTTATCATCCCAGACTTTAGTGTCATGCTGAGGACAACATGATTCAAAAGTTTAGGGTGGTAGGGCGTGTATGCCCTAGTTTCATCCATTTTGTATTAACCTACCATTTACTTTTGTTTTCTTGCTTTTTCTTTCCATCTTAGATGTTTTTACTGCTTTGCATCCTTGCATGTCATGCAGCGTACCTTTTTTCCATTTTTGCATAATTTTCAAAAAATTTCAAATTTTTGGCATGCATTGCATTTAGTGTAGATTTTCATAATTTTTGTATGTTTTAGTTAGAACTTTTTTGTTCCTTTCATTAAATTCCATAAATCAATCTTCGATGTGATTGAAGGCAACTTGGCACTATTTTGGCCAATTTTACCCAAATTTAGAATGTCTTGCCCAAAAAGCATGTTTTGAGTTGATCTCTACTACTTGTATTTAAAACAATGACCTTTGACAAATGCAAGTGTCCTATTATGATTTATTGCTAAATGGTATCAATTCTTTACTTTATCCATGTGCACCATCTCTCTCATGTTTGTGAATATTTTGGTTTAATTATGATATAAGAAAGCTACAAATGCGTAGGGTTTGAAGAATCTCATGAGAAAAATGTGGTTATAATGTTGCTCATTCATGTGGTGTATCATTGGTTGATGAAATTGTTGGAGTATCTTTATGCAGGAGGTCTCATGTGAAATCCACACGAATAACCCCTCTTTGACCCACCATTCTTCTACCATCTTCTTACCCCTCTTCCTCATGAAAGGATGCCAAAGTGCACATATTAGCCTTGAATACCTCCAAAAGTTTGAGGTGGTCGTATCTACACCTCCCTACTTCACTCTCACCACCATATGCCCTATCTACACCAAGGGCCAAGAAACAAAAAAGAAAAAAAATGCAAAAAGAATAAAGATATGCTCCTATGTAATAAAGAAAAGATGGGTGATCCTATGTAATAGCACCCCATTCCCCTATTGCAACCTCTTTCTTTCATTTTGCATGTCCATTGAGATAAGCATATCAAACTTGGCTCATTTCACCTTGTTTCCCAGCCCTCGTAGGTCACTTAGTGTGAAACTGCATATGAGATTTAATGTATGATTGCGAAATAGAAACTTTAGTCACTTTTGATCTTCACCATCATGAAACGGCTTACCCGGAGCAATATGAAAGCTACATGGATCAAATGTGTGTTCTATGCCTTATATTTGAAATTTGTATGCTCAGTGCTTTATTAATGATTGGTTTGTGAAAGCAGGAGAGGAGAGAGGTGGAATACATGTACCTAGTCGCCATTGATCCCATACATTTAATACTCATCTGTTGTATTGCATGTTGTCATTTCTTGATGTCGAACAATTGCAGAGAGATTTTGTTGGATCATACTTGAGTACAAGTATGTTTGAAGTTTGGGGTGGTGATTCAGACCTATTTTAGGGCTTCATCTTGTGTCTTCTTACGCTTTAATCACATATATTATTGTTAGATTAGATGTCATTCCCTCTAATATGCATATTTGTGTAAAATGCACTTATGAACATTATTTACATGTTTTTCAGGTACTTGGACCATGCTTGGGTGGAAGCGTGAGAGGAAGGGTGATCTAAGAGCTTCTGCACCCTTATAGAGGTACTTCGCTTGAAATGAAGTTTGATCCTCCCTCAAACTACCCCTATTGGCCAAGGATCAATGGGAGCAAAGATTTCCAAGGAATTCCAAAGGAAATGTTCAAAGTTTTGATTTAGAGACCAGCACAACCATGGTACCTCAGAATGGTCATGATGGCCCATGCACATATCACAAAGTCAGGCTTGAAGGATTGCAGTGATCAGAATGGCCACACCACAAAGAATGGTCGTGCCATATTGACCCAGAATAACTATGCCACCTTGCATGGCCGTGTTGTAATGCAGCCAACACAAGCATTCTAGTCAGAATGGGATGCACTTCTCCAATCCACCACAACCTTGGTGACCACCATCGTTCTATCTTTACTTAGTAACCACCATGACTGTGCCAGCATTAGTTCAAAACCCCAAATATTACTGTGATTTTTAACCAATTTTCACCTCGCCCGTGCCCACACACCATGTCCATGTTCCCCTACACCCACCACATCTGTGGTACCGACCACGGTCGTGCTACATATCAAATCCTAGCTACTTTTCCACTACATTCCCCGCTTTACCTCTACTTAACCTAGTGCTTCCCATCCACCAACATATATGTGGGTCGTGACTGGAGCTCAAGGTTAGCAACCCTTAGATACCCCTTAGCCTCTAGTAGCTACCCCTAGCTATCTTCCACCTATTTACTCCATTTCCCTTCGATCTCCACCTCCATTTCACTCCATTTTTCCATTTGCACCACCAAAACCCTTGTTTCCAAGGTTCCTATCCATTTCTCACCATTAATCCACACCATTTCACCTTGGAGTAAGGAGGATGACAACCTTGAAGTAGGTGGAGAGGAGTATACCTTCGTCTACACCGAGCTCCATGGCTACTTCTTCCTCTTTCTCTTCCCTTTTTGTATTTTTCATTTCCATGAGTAGCTAGGCCCCTTTGGTTGGCTGTTTGGGGTCAAAAATGTTACTTCGAAACAATGTTTAGGGAAAATGATAGTAAACACTATGATTTCGTATGCTAATGATTATGTTCTATTTATGTCTTTTTCTCTATAAATTGGTCGTTGGTTTGTGTGTGAAATAAACTAGGTTTCTAGGAAAAATGACTACATATAGCAATTTTGAGAATTTCTCCCAGGTCCAATTCATGGATCACTAGGTTGCCTCCCATCTTCCTACATACTAATCAATCTTCCTAAACCTAGGTGAGAGATTTAAGTAACTAGATTTGATGCATTTAGTGCAATTAGCATGGAGCCTTCTCAATGCTAGAATGTGGAGGAATTGAGGTCTAAAGCCTTGATTTCACCTCCCCATTACTACCCTCATCCCCTAATTTCCGTAGGAACCTCTAATCTAGAAACCTAGAATTGATTAGATCCTAATTGAGCTACACCTAAGCCCTAATTCAAATGAACCTCACAAGGATGATTAGGGATGATAGAGACTCATTCCCCTATTCATGCCCTATCTCATCGATTGTTCATTAGTAGTCTAGGCTAGTTCATTAGCATCTAACTTTTAGTTTGGTTTATATTATTTGATTGGATGATTGATGTTTTCATGGTATGGCCCCAACCTAATTGACGAGTACATTTCCGTAAACAGCCCACACCTTCATTAATTGCTTTTAGAAACCCTAGTTTACTTTCTTGATTAGTTCATGCTTGCATAGTTAGTCTCTTTCCATTCGTAGTTAGTTGTTCTTGCTAGTTAGCTCTTGAATTGCATCTTAGTCCTAATTTCTAGTGCAATGGAGTGTAGTTATTTTCACGCTTGCCTTAGTGTAGATTTCTCCTTTCTTGCTTAGCATTGTCATTTCCTGCTTAATTAATATTAAACAATCTAGGGTTAACATAGATTTCTTTCCTCGTCTATAATTTTTTTTTATCACCCTTTTTTTAATCAACAAAACCCTAATTAAACCCTTTAACCCTAGACTCTGAAGTAGGAACTTAGTCGAACTGACTATAGTCTAGTGCCCCCTCTCTCCCTGTGGATCGATCCTATACTTGTCGCCTTTCTATACAATGACACGACTCCATGTGCTTGTGGGTTAGTGTTTTGGTAGACGTGGGTAGTCAGTCTAGGTCTTGATAAATTCAAAAGTGGTAATCCACCCATGTGTCCCGAGTCCACGGGGTTTCACCTATTCAAATCAAATTGAGTAGTGTGCAGAACCATTGGCGTGGGAGCACCATGTTTCTGTTCCCTAGTTTCTGCTTTAGATTTACTTAAATGCAACCATTTCCTCTTTTCTAAACTCAAAGTGCATTTTATATGTTTCTATACAGAACCAACAAAAATACACTTCAATGCCTAGATGCACAATTAAGCCCTTATGATGCCTCACCTCAAGGAAGGGAGTTCCTTAAAGCTTCGTAGTGATCACCTTCCAACCTACTAGTCAAATGATAGGATTTCCCAGTTTCCTAACTCAAGCCACTCTCTACTCAAAGTCCTTAGGAGTCTTCAGTTCAGACGCATGTCCCTAGCATCCAGCCCATTCTGACTCATCCCACACTGGTTCCCCAATGAAGCAGACACAAGGTCCAAATTGAGCAACCCACATGAGTCACTTGTTGGATCAAGTACGGGCCATGCTATTAGTTGCCTTCGACTACAAGTATCAAGATTTAGGGTTTCAACAATAGGAAATGTATCTATAAAAGGGAGCCCTTATCATCCATTCTAAAGGGTCTCTATTCAATTATTAGAAGCCACTTTGCATAGGGAAACCCTAGAAGGAGCAAGGAGGCGATGACCATAGTAGAGAGATTAGTCTTCCTCACCAGATGTCATGACCCCCTCCCTTGTGTCTTCCATCTTCCTACTTTTGTCTCTCACCATGAGTGAGTAGAAAGTTGTGCAGGGGAATTGGGAATAGCCCCATCAATCTGTATTTTATATTCGCATGTATCTAAACTCAAGAATGCTATTTACAAATAAGGTATCATTCTACTTATTTCCTTTCCTTGCAAATTGACGACCTGCCTTGCATGTATGTTATAATCATGGGTGTGTATGTTGGTGTGAGAATGATTAGAACTTCCAGAATGATCTTATTATCCCTCTAAAATGTCAGCAAGGGATAGTGAGGTGACTGCATTTTGATCTTGCAACGTACCGAGGATGGTTGGTCATAGATAGGGAGTCCATTCAGACTGAATTAGGAATTTGGGTGTTGAGTTTGTCAGTTCCAAGGGAGTTTAGTCCAGCAATGATCTGCATCTCATGAGGGTGCAGTAGCTAAGCATCTATTTGGTAAACTACAATTAAGGAGTTAGATCTTGCTAAGATAATTATGCAGGTTCTGGCAAGTAAAACCCCATACCCTAATCCTTTTTATTGTCATTAATTTACTTCATTAATCTCTATTTCTATTGGAAATGATTTAGTTAATTAATCAGCAAACCTATTAGTGTTAAATATTATTGTTAATACTTCTGAAGATATATAAATGCTTAAAAAGGTTGTCCTTTGGGTTCGATCCTAAAGTATAATACAATAAAGCTTCATATCTTCCAGAGTGGGGAATTAGTGCACAACTTTTGGCTAAACCTATGGGTTATTCCCTTAGTGTTTTTATTGGTCTGACATTTAGAGACCCATCAAAAATTGGCGTTGTTGTCGGGGCCAACAATAGTTAAATACGTTTAGAAGTATAAAGCGTAATTGGGATTTTTCCTTCTATTTTTGATATTATTGGAAGTTCTCTATAACTTGACCAATCTGACAATCATTCTGTGTCATTCCATCTATTCCTAGCATATGAGAAGATCCAAAAGTCTTGACTTAGGGCTATTTTTCAATCCTAAAATGGAGAGAACCTTCAAAAAAAATTGCAAGGAGAAATCTATGGCAGCCACAACAGCTGTGGAAGCAAGTAACCTAGAACAAATAGAGGCGGTCATCACGACCCAACGAGATCTACTAGCCATGGAAGCCAAGATAAGACTGAAGCCAAATTCAAGACCAACCTAAAAGCCTCCCAAGCAGCCAAACAGGCTAAATAATTACGATATTTTCTATCTCAAAAGGAGCCAACTTATTCCACCCAGTCCAACCTTCGGGAGAAGCGATCGAGATTAGGTCCCAATGGGTCAATCTATTACATTTTGCTTTTACGGGGAGAAATGGAGGTGATTGTCAGGAGCTCCTCCTTAAGTTCATCGACCATTGTTTGATGATGAAGGCATCCAACATCACTAATGATGCCATACGACTACAACTATTTAAATATTCCCTGATGGATAAAGTTAGAGCATGGTAGAGAACTCTTTGAGGAGACCCAATCATAACATGGGAGGGTCTGGAGAACAAATTTCTAGAGAAATTCTACCTACCCTCAATGAAATTTTCCATCAGGGGACAAATCAAAATATTCAATCAAGTACCCTGAAGAATCCCTATATGAAGCGTGGAAGAGATTCAATAAACGCATGCACAAGTTCCCACATCACAACATCCCTAAAAACCAGATCATCGAATTCTTATATAGGGGTGTCGACGATGAGATGAAGAAGTTTCTTGACACTTCTTCAAATGGAAACTTCACACGTTAGAGCATCGACAACACTCTGAAAATAGTTAACCTTAAAGATGAGAACCAAACTCACTGGACCAGACCTTCGGGAAAGGGCATCCTCAAAGTAGCAATGGTGGAAGAACATTAAGAGCTTAAATCCATATTTGGATCACTAAAATCCCTCTCTCAAACAAGACAGCCTCAAAAAGTCTTTCAGTGCATATGAGAAATAGAATCAGAAACCCCTAAAATATTATATCTTAAATCATACCATTAATTATCCTAGTTTCCACTATGGCCTGTGGAACCTGGGGAGATACATGTTCAACTTCCCTAGAAGGAACTATCAGGAACGGTAGAAATACCCGAATCCAAATCAACCTATGCCATCATAGATCGAGTCAATACTAACACCAAATCTGGTGCAACAACTATAGGAGATGAAGGAAACTTATCAGACTCATTTAGCCAATCCCACAACAAATCAAAAAGCATTAGAGTCACAAATTTCCTACTTAGCCACTGGCCAACAGTCCCCAGTGGGCATGATTGCAGAAATTGATTCGAAACACCCAGAGCAGCTTAACGTCGTAACAACAAGGCCTGGAAACGTGTACTCCACACCTCTCACCTCTACTCTTGCCACCATTCTTACTAATAGAGATGAAAATATCCCAATAAGAGCCTTGACTAGCCTGAATGACTGCTCGACATGTAATCTCATACAAGTTCAGACACCAAGTCTTCACATGACATCACTTCAGTTAGACTCCAATAATAATTCCAACATTGTCTTGCCAATAGTCAACCCTTGATCATCAACAACACCCGATAGACCCATGTAAAAGCTGCAAGTACCATATCTTGGTCACCCTAAACAAATCAAGTTGGACGATGGATTCGTGAACTATTAAAGAAGACGAACGCTATCTACTAATCTTATGGAAGCCCTTTTTGGCCATTACCCGATCCTTAATTGACGTCAAGGACGGAACATTTCTCCTACGTCTCATGAGAGAGACTCTTGAAAATTAGGTTTTGGATGTCTTAAAAGCCACCAATTTCATTGTAGAAGTCTTTTTAGTTGATTGCATCTAGGAGATAAACTAGCTAAAGTAGTCTCCTTGAGAAGACCCCATACAAGTAAGAATGAGTGGTGATGAAGATGATGGATGGGATTCTCAAGTTACCATTTATGTTGAATAATTGAATATCGTAGAAGAAGAAGAAGAGGAAAACCTAGAAATATTCAAAGACCTAAGAATGGATGAAGAAACTCCCCATGAATCACCAGGTGAAACACCGTCTGAGTTAAAGATGATGCCTGAAGGACTCAAATATCATTTCCTCGATGAGGAGAACTTATGCCCAGTGATAATTAAATCCAAACTCAGTTTAGAAGAGGAAGACAAATTGATGGAAGTTTTAAAAATGGGTAAGAGATCCTTGAGTACAATATGGGAGATTTTACTAGAGTTAGAGATGTTATTTGCATGCACAAAATACCCATGATAGAGGATCACAAACCCTCACAAGAACCCTAGTACAAGCTAAATCAAAATATGAAAGAAGTCGTATGAAAGGAAGTAGTCAAACTCCTTCTTGTAGGAATCATATACCAAATATTTGATTCGTAGTTGGTCAGTCCTGTATATGTGGTGCCAAAAAGTGCAGAACCACAGTCATTCCAAATGACCAAGGAGAACTCACCACATAAACTATTAGGGAATGGAGAGTGTGCATTGATTATCACAAGCTAAAAATACTACGAAGGCCCATTACCCTCTCTCATTATTGGATCAGGTTCTATAAAGGCTTGCTCATCAGGAGTATTTCTGCTATCCATATGACTATTCATGATTCAATCAAATCCCGATCCACCATGATGACCAAAAGAAAAATACCTTCATCTGTCCTTTTGGGACATATGCCTTTAGATGGATTCCCTTTGGCCTCTATAATGCCCCCACAATCTTTCAATGTTGCATGGCATCTATCTTCTCTGGGCTTATGGAAACCATCATGAAAGTCTTCAAGGATAATTTTTCTATCTACGGAGATTCCATCGAAAAATGCCCCAACAACTTAAATACTATACTTGTTAGATGCAAAGAAGTGTACATCATCCTAAATTGGGAGAAGTGCCATTTCATGGTATGAGAAGGTATTATTCTATGCCATAATATCGCCAGTAAGGCAATTGAAGTTTATCCAGAAAAGCTAGAGGTAATAGAAAAAACCATAACCTTCTACCGTGGAAGAGGTACAAGCTTTTCTTGTCCTTTTTGGTTTCTATCAAAGATTCATACATGATTTTACCAAACTTGCTAAACCCTGTACTAACCTCTTGTTGAAAGAAGCTAACTTCAATTTCAATGAAGAATGCAAGAAGAGTTTCTCCACCTTGAAAAAGGTACTTACCACAACACCGATCATTTGTGCGCCTGACTGGACACAACCCTTTGAAATCATGTGTGACGAAAGCGAATACGCAAATGGGTCCATCTCGAGGCAGCACTTTGACAATAAACAATAAGTTATCTACTATGCTGCAAAGACCCTTGATGAGGCACAAGGGAACTACACAAAAATGGAGAGGGAGATGCTATCCATCGTATATGCCTTTGAAAATTTTTGATCTTTTCTAGTGGGGTCTAAAGTCATCATATATACTAACCATACAACTATTAAATATTTGATGATGAGAAAGGATGCAAAAATAAGACACATCCAATGGATTCTGTTTCTATAGGAATTGTATCTCCAGATAAGGGACAAAAAAGGAATTGAGAATGTTGTTTGTGACCAATTTAGAAGGATCAACTGTGACAATGATCAAATGATGTCTATTGATGAATATCTTCTAGATGAACAATTTCTATGAGTCGAGGTAAGCTAGCCTTAGTATGCTGACTATGTAAATAATTTATATGAAGGAATCATTCACCCAAAATTTAGAGGACAGAGTAAAAAGAAGTTCATACACAAAGTCTGAAAATTCTACTGGGATGAACTATTTGTCTTTATACATTGTGTAGATGGGCTTTACTGATGATGTGTCATGCATGAAGAGTCAAAAGATATCTTTTAACACTTCCATTCTGGACCTACATACAGACATATGTTTTCCATAAAATAGCCGTCAAAGTATTACAGTGTGGTTTTCACTGGCCCAGCATTTTTAAAGATGCTTATAACTACACATGCATATGCGACTAGTTCTAATGGTTTGGCAACATCTTCGAGCAAGAAAAGATGCCTCTCACATAATGGTAGGATGTAGAAATCTTTAATGTATAGGGTATTGATTATATGGTTCCATTTCCCCTTTTTGTGGGTTCTTGTACATTTTAGTGGCAGTAGACTATGTTTGTAAATGGGTTGAAGCTATCCCCATAGTCTCATACGATGCAAAGCCCAATATCAAATTATTCAAAGACATCATATTTCCCCGCTTTGGAGTACCACAAGTCGTGATATCAGATTGATGATCACACTTTGTTGAGAACAAATTTGGGACACTATTAAGGAAGTATAGAGTAAATCACAAGATGACATCACTATACCATCCTCAGACTAGCGACCAAGTCAAAGTCTCCAACCGACAAATCAAAGCTATAGTTGAGAAAACCATGATAAGAACACGGAGAGACTGGGCCTTACAACTCAGAGACATCCTTTGGGCCTACAAGACAACTTTCAAAACACCACTCGAAACAACTCTCTTCCTATTAGTCTACCAGAAATTGTGCCACCTCCCAGTGGAAATATAAAACAAGGAGAGCAGGTGTTACAACCCCAATTTTTGGGTTCTTTTGGTGATAAATGTAATTTCTCCTATTAAATATATTTGAACAAATAATGATATAATTTGTTTTGAATAAATGGATTTCATTTACAATAGTCTTTCTGGTTGTTTTGTGGGCTTTATTAGCTATTGGGCCCAATAACAAGGAAAAGACAAAGGAAACTCCATTATTAAAGGAGTAAATAAGAAACTGGAGAAAAGAAATATGTAGAAACCTCTAGAAGGCAGAGAAATATTATCCAAAGGTGGATTTTGTGCCTTTTGGGTTCCTTGGGTTCCAAGGAGTCCAAGTTGCAAAGATAATGCAACAAGAAAGAGAAAGGATTAATTAAATATTGCTTTATTCAGAAGGAAATATGAGATAAACAATGAAATGTGTGGATATAGGGATAATGGATTTATCATGCATGAGATTTCATGTCCACATGATTTCTAATGGAAAAAGGAATCAAAATCAAGAAAAATAAACGATCAAGAAAGAGGAAATGCCAGTTAAATTGGTTTTATTAGTAGATAACTTGCACATGAAGATAATGGCCTTTTTCTTTGGAATTTGGGACTCAAATTTGGTATGCGAGTAGATAAAGCCAAAAGGAAGTTTCCCTTAAAATTTGGCTGCAAAAGGATGCACAGATGCCGGGATATGGAATTTTTAAGTTATCCTAAAGTGTGAAGGATAATTGATTTTTGATATACATGTCACTATTTGGGAAATCTGGGACCCAGTTCCCTCCTATTTTTCTCACATTCGTGGCCATAGGATCGAGATCTGAGGAATCTCGATCATCTCCCATCTTGGGACGGATTGGGATAGACCGTGAAAGGGAACAGTCCAATTCCCTATTTCTCCTCCGAGTTTCTCTCTCCCTGAATGACGAGGACTCTTGGAAATCAGCCCACCAAGTTTGGATTGGGAAGCCGAGCTCAATGAACCTGGGTTTGGCTATCTTCAGAAAGCTGTGGGAGAATCCCCCAACCTCCAGGACTTCCGCCAACCACCCTCTGCTGCCATCCCTATATATACAAGGTAGAATCTCACTGTGAGATCTCCATCATATTCTAAAGGCCCCGTAAGGCTTCCCTCACCCTTTCCCCGCCTCTGAGGTGCTACCCTTCCTTTGAATTTCACCTCTTATTCACTAGAACTACCGCCAGAGATGAATCTTCAGGACCCAAGCAAACGGCTCATGGCTAGAGGAATTGGAGGTGGATGCGAGTCTGACGGGACCTGTCGACAGTGGGCGGCATGTTGTTTCGTGGTTGGAGAAGCAGGAGCTTGAGGTCAACACTGCTATTGACCACAGAACCGACCCTGTGCTGTGTGCGTAGTTTGTCGTGAGGAAGAAGAAGAGAAAGGGGAAAAGACCTCGTTGCCCCAGATGTATGTGAAGGAAGGTAAGGGAAAAATAGTCTTTCGTAACTTTAAATCTAAAGTTAGGCACACAGATCCTAGGCCATTGGATCCTGCATGGTCCAGGGGACCATGGATCGGGCGGCCACTAATTTTCTAGAAAAAATGATTAAATGGGGAAAATGACTTTTCTTTTCAAAATTCATATAATTTGCTAGGAAGATCTGATGAGTAAAGTTTATACATGAAAGTATCTTAGAAAAATACGAGGAACACATTAAAATTGGTTTGATGACCTTATTTTGTACCTATTTGTAAAAGTGCATTAATTTGATTAAAAGTGTGGTTAGAAACCCTAATTGAGGGTAAAGGATGAATCTTTGAGGTTTAAGGGGTTAACTTGGGAAGTATTAAACTATTGAATATTAAAGTAAAGTTGCAATCTATTTTGCATGAAAATTTGATTAATTTAGGGTTCTGTGTGCATAAATAAGCTTTAATGGGGCTTGAAACCCTAATGATAGTAATTATGACTCTTAATTGTTCAAATTCATGAATAAGTCTGAGATTTGATGGTTCAAAGCTATTTTGAGTATAAAAGTTCCTAATTGTGGATAAATACCCTTAATATGGTAATTAGGGTTTTCTAACAGTTAAAGGTAGAACTAATGATAAATAGAGTTCATATGTGAATTAGACCACAATGAACTATGAGTTGTTAATCCGGAAGGAACCAAAAATGATAATTGGGCCTAATGATCTTGTTATGAATTAAAAGGATAAAAATGGTAGTTTCAATGTAAAAGAGGCATACTAGACTTAATTGATGTTTTATTGTGCCTTTAATCCAAAATTAAAGTTATATGTTGTTAAAAGGTAACCTTAATATCTTTCGTGAAGAATTTATGAGATAATTAGGGTTTGTGAGTAATTGTATAAAATTAGGGTTTAAAATAGTGAAACCCTAATTGCAATGGAAACCCTAAAACTGGACTAGAAACCCTAGGAAGCGAGTTAGGTTTAATAGATCTTGATGGCATGATCAATGATAGGTGATTGTATGCATATTTCATGTTCTCTTTGTGTGCTGGCTTGCCTATTGGATTTCTTGCATTGATTGGATTTATTCAGTCTCAAATTAGCTTGACATGTATGTGGTTAATTATGGTTAATCACATTAGCTTCCCGAAGAGTTTCCCAGATGATTCATCACATTGAATGAAACTTATCAGTTTGGATGTTCATACTTGCAAATCATAAAGTCACTATGATTATGACAATAATAATAGAAGTGTGTATTATCGCACCTACATGCCACCCTGATGGATAATGCCAAAAGGTAAAGCCCAGGAGGAAGACCAATGGGTACCATGAGTGGTGACCCCGGACACCAAGCTCGGGATTGAGAAGGTGGTCTTTATTGAATGACTAATTGGCACTATGAGAGGTGACCCCAGGCACCAAGCTCGGGATTGAGAAGGTGGCCTTAAGTCATTGGAAAAAGAGAAACCCTAAGGTGGGTATGCCAGGGTTAGGGCAAAAGCGGTGGAGAATGTCACACTAAAAGTGTAAATTGGCTTGTTAATTAACTTGATTGTGATATATAGATTGTTAGCCATATTTGCAAAATTTTGTTTGTCCCCACATACCGGCATATTCATTTATGCTGACCGACGTTTTGTTTGTCGGCGTTTTAGGTACAAGATTGAAATGGACAAACAATAAAGTGGCATATGTGGAATTAAATAAGAATGAAAGTACAAAGGAGGATTAGTTAGAATAACTCCAGATGTGGATAGAAGTAGAAATCCAAGTTCTTGAAAATGGTATGCAAAGTTTTATTTTATACCAGTTTTCAGTTTAGTCTGGTAGAATTTGATAATTATTATTGATTATTTGTCTAACCTTTGATCATGTTAATTGGGATAACGGCTCTGACCTCTTGGTCTCCCTTAAGTGGGGGTTACTGGGAGGCAGGGTCGTTACAGTTGGGCTATAAAAACCCTTAACTTTGATATATCTTCTGCCAAAGCGAATCGGCTGCTACAAGTTCAGGAGTTGGACAAACTAAGAATTTCTTCCCACAAAAGTGCACACCTATACAAAGAAAGGACTAAAATCTGGCACGATCATCACATTAGAAGAAAGGATATCAACATGAGAGATCTTTTTTTGGTCTATAATTCATGACTCTGTCTCTTTCCTAGAAAACATAAGACTAGTTGTATGTACCATATGTGGTGAAATGTGTTTACCCTCACAGAGCATACATCTAATGGGGCAAAATCAAGGTCAAATTCATCATGAATGGCTACAAGATTAAGCTCTACCTCACCACTTATGACTTCACATCTGGCGATTACAAACAGACTAATGAGAATGTAATACCTGGACAACATAAGCATCTGCAAACCCTCCACGCCTTACCTAATCAATGACAATTAAATCACAGCTCAAGTCGGGTAAGATACCCTCCCTCAATTTTCTTTTTATTACCTTCTAATTCTCTCTTTTTAGGTAATAATACCCAAGAGACACCAATACTACGTCGAGCCAAATGACATTAAACACACAACACTTTTAGGAGGCAACCCAACCCTTGCTAAAAAAAGAGGGTTTCCTCAGCCTCAACATAATCCATATTATCCAATGAGTCATCGAATTTGTTGTTAGACCATGATGCAAGAAGGTTAGGGATGGGATGTCAGTGCTTGGTGATCAACAACTCTTGAACCATATGACTTGCCATAGGATTGGAAACACCCTATCGGTTGAGATGTCTAGCTCCAGCAACCAAAGTAAACAACTTGCTTTTTGACACCACCCACAACTACTATAACAGAGCCTTCAATATGTGATATTATACGGAGTTACTGAAATATCAAAACACCCCAATGAACCCTGGGCTGACAATGATGAAATCCTCAACAAGCTACCACCTCGTACGTCCAAAAATGTCCCTTTGATTCTAAGCAGCCACCATGACCTACTACATCATCCCGTCTGATAGAAGAGGACAAAAGAACTCTACTTCATGGATCATACTTTTTATTCTTAATAGAAGAGCTATGGCTCTACCACACAACACACTAGTGAATCGGGGTCACACTACCCAAATGGCCCTACAGTGAAACATTTTTGAATTTGGGAATTCAAGGAACTCTGTATGGCATCCTTAGCTGCAACTAGATTAAGAATTTTGTGTACCAACCCCACCTAGTTTTTTTCCAAAAATTACACTGGAGTTTCTGGCCTCTTTTCAAAAAGAGAACATTGCTGATGGGAAACTCATCTGCCTCTTTCAATTGTTTGGTGAAAATCAAAGTATCAATTCTTACCAACTGCTAGCCATATTTTTCCCAGACGCATATTATGGATGGTTATCACATTCTGATGCATAGATCCACCCACATCCTAATTACATTACAAATGAATTCAAGGCCCAAATTATAGGTAGCACTGGTCTCAAGCCCGGGAATATGAAGGCATCCATGAAACACAATCCAATGATCTAATATCTCCATAGAATACTCTCTTATAAAATATTTTGTAGAGACTCCACATGAGGATTCATCACCACCACCGATCTCTTTTCCATCTAGTGTGTTCTTCATCATCATCCCTTCAATTGGGGAAGTGCCTCCATCACACACATTGTCTATGGATTTCTCATGTAATTAGTGGTAAATGTACTCAAGGTGGTCTGACATCTACAATTGCAATTGCTCTAGGATTCTATGAAATCCAACACAATGTCCTCCCACCAGAAAGAAACCAACACCTGATAGACATTACCTATCTTATATCTAAGAAGGTCATACAACCAGATCCCCAACCTGACACTTACATAGCCGCTTTCCAAATATCTTTAGTTCAACTTCTTTTACCGATTCATGCTAACTTCACCACGGACAAAATGGCTTACAACTTGGAGTATATTTCATTTCACATCAAGTGTTTTTACAAAATCAATCCTACATATTTATCTACAAGCAAGGCAACAGTTCCAACTACATCCCCAGAGAAAATAGACCATGAATCAGATTGTCACGACACCAAGAACACACAGGAAGATTCTTTTGATGACTATACACCTCATACACTATAGCTCTGTCTTAACGAATTGGTCTCTTCTCAGTACCACATTGAGATAGAATTACAACTCCAAGCTGGTCAATTAAATCAAATTCATCTTCTGTCGTGTTCCTATGAGCAAGGGTATAATAGTCGTGGTTTCTCTGTGCCATCCTTCTCTACCAACACAGACTCTTCCCCTCCATCCTGACTCAACCTTACTCAGGACGAGAAAGGGTTTGAGTGTGGGTTGGGGGGTGGATGGTAAGTTACAAATTCATGTCTGCTTTATTTTTCTACATGTTCTCTTTGCATCTGCCTTGTTTTCCCTTTTATTTTTGTTCATTTATTTGGTACGAGTTGTGGACTCTACCTATTCGACCACCTGATGTATTAAAAAAATGGAAATATATAAATGCACTCCTCTCCTTTTTCTCAAAGCTAGAACATGAAAAAGTTTTAAGGAACTAACATGCCTTGAATAGATTTGAGCCCTAATGACAACAATTGAGCATTCTTTTCCCTTGAAAATGACAATAAGTAGAAAGAGTAAGAAAGGGCATGTGCCCCCGATGTAACTTGCAACAAAATTTGTGAACACTTCTTTAACCTACATTAACTAAGTTAACTGATATAATATGATGATTTGATTCCAATGCAGTAATACAATGAAGAAGCACAAGTCGGTCTCTTACCCCACCTTCTTCTATCATTTCATATCTCCCCCACAATGAAAAAAATTCCCACCTTATGCAAAACCCTAAGTTTGGGGTGACATCCTCTCAAAAAGAAAAAAAAGTGGAAAAAAATTTCCTATCCTCTATTTCATTATTTTCGTCTGCATACATGGCACAAATAAAAGAGGACAACTAGCAAAAAAGCATGTGCTCAATGTAATCGCAATGAATCCAAAGTCTTGAGTCAAATAGAGGAGATAAATATTATACAATTGAATCCCTAATGAGGTCTTGAGTCAAATAGAGGAGAGATCAGGGTAACGTGTTTGTGCCATGTCATCTTCTCCCTTCTCTTACATCCAATTTCTCACACCTAGGGGACCTATCAAAGTTGTCCCCAAAATAGCTAATTAACCATGACTTGTACTCTCTTCTATTTGCAGTAACATATCAAGAGTATTATTGAGATGAAATCAGTTCTTCATAGGTTTTGAAGTCTAACATATGGAGAAACAAAACCCAGTCAGGGGATATCTAAGTGTAGCTATGTAGCACCAAAGGATTAGGGTCACTTGATCGTATTTCGTGGAAAGGGGGTCCATAAAGTTTGCTTAGTTAGGAGTTGGAGCCTAGATCCTAGTATAAATTGTTTGTTATCCTTTTATTTTTCTTTATTCAGGATGAGCAAAGGATTAAGTTTGGGGTTGTTTGATGAGTATATTTATAACTTTTTAATGCATACTATTTTACTCACTTTTTAGGGTTTGCTATGTTTCTCTTCCCTAGTTTTAGCTTTCAATTTACTTAAATGCAATCATTTCCTCTTTTTTGAACTCTAACTGCATTTTATATGTTTCTATATAGAACCAACAAAAATACACTTCAAAGCCCAGATGCACGATTAAGCCCTTATGATGCCTCGCCTAAAGTAAGGGAGTTCCTTAAAGCTTCCTACTGATCACCTTCCAACCGCCTAGTCAAATGATCAGCTTCGCCAGCTGCCCAACTCGAGCCTCTCTCTATTGGGAGTCCTTAGAAGTCGTAGGTTCATACACACACTTCTAGCATCTAGTCCATTCCGGCTCATCCCACTCTAGTTCACCATAGAACTTGACGTGAGGTCAAAATTGAGCAACCCACATGAGGCACCTATTAGATCGAGTATTGGCAATGTAATTGGCTACCTTCGACCATACATATCAATCCTTAGGGTTTCGGCAATAGGAAATGTATCTATAAGAGGGATCCCTTATCATCCATTCTAAAGGGTCTCTGATTGGTGATTAGAAACCACTTCACACAGCGCAACCCTAGAAGGAGCGAGGAGGAGACTAACACAGTGGAGAGATTGGTCTTCCTGTACCAGGCATCATGGCCCCTCTGTTGTTTCTTCCATATTCCTACTTTTGTCTCTCACCATGAGTGAGTAGATGATTGCACTGGGGCATGGGGACTAGCCCCATCAGCCCATATTTTGTCTTAGCATGAATCTAGACTCAAGAATGCTATTGCTAAATAAGGTATCGTTCTACTTGTTTCCTATCTTTATAAATTGATGACTTCTATTGCATGTATATTATAATCATGGGTGTGCAGGTTGCTATGAGTGTGATTTGAACTTCAGAACGATCTTATTATCCCCCTAAAATGTCAGTAAGGGATAGTGAGGTGATTGCGTTACGATCTTCTAACATACCGAGGATGGTCGGTTATAGTTATAGAGTCTAGTGGGACTAAATTAGGAAATTGGGTGTTGAGTTTGGCCAATTCCAAGGGAGTTCTGATCCAGCAATGATTTGTATCCTATGAGGGTGCAGTAGCTAAGCCTCTACTTAGAAAAATTATATTAAGGAGTTAGATCTTGCTAAGATAATTACACAGGATGTGGCAAGCAAAACCCCATGCCCCAATCCTTTTTATTATCATTAATTCACTTCTTTAATCTTTGTTTCTATTGGAATTTTTTTTATTAATTAATTGATCAACTTATCAATGTTAAATATTACTGTTAATACTTCTATAATTACATAAGTGCTTGAAAAGGTTGTCCTTTGGGTTTGATCCTAAAGTATACTGCAAAATGACTTCTGGTCTACTGGAGTGGGGAATTAAGGGTTATTCCCTTAGGGTTTTTGTTGGTGCAACATTTGAATCCCCATCATAGTTCACCACACAATCTGGAGCTATACTTAGCCCCAATTTTGTTGTGGATTAGTAATTCAACTCATTTTCTGTAAAATAGGGACACCCAACAGCAGGGTGAAAAGTTTCTTTATCTAGGTATAACATCTGCATGACTTTGCATAGTGACTCTTGGTAATCATTTTTTAAGTATCACACCGATTCTATCTAGTTGATCATTGTTCACTCTAAATCTTAACAAAGGATTTCTTTCTAAAATTTCTATTTTGCAGCTCGTTTCCAAACTAATAGGAGTTTGGTCTTATTTTTGTGTCCTTCATTTGTATTTGCACACAAGAATCGACCTATAAAATTGTAGATCTCATCTTTACCTAGAAAAACAAATTTACACATATCTTACATCAAAGGTAATTCATTATATATTAATTTGATCAATCATGGCTCAAATATTCTATGAATAGTTCAAAATGGGTTTACAATTCAAGCTTGCTTGAACAGGATAATCACTTGCATCAATGAAGATGAAAGGTTGATTCATGATGTTTTAAGTGGATCGATACCAAAATTTATTGATAATACTCTCTATCTACACCAAGAGAAACATTTTTCCTACCACTACTTAAATTCATAACAGATTCAGTTATGGGATGAGATGAGGCCGTACTCATGGGGCGCATTACTTGCAACAAAGATTATTTTATATAGGAAAGTTGGAAGTTTGTATATGAATATTTTCTCTTCTTTGTACTTTTTTTAATATAACATCTAATCCGTTTGCCTCAATAATTAACATTATTCATGTTAGTACTTAAAATTATACCTTCATGTAGATATGTATTAATATTGTCTAGGGAAAAGTTACGATTAACTTATTTTTTATGTTGCCCATATGAATTTAACATGTGTCAAATTTGTACAATAATCACTTGGTTGTTTGAAAATGTCAAGTATAGTAAGATTTGGTGTTATTGGTATCTTAAAATAATGATAATTGGAGAGAGGTAGAAGTCCTCACAATATGCATAAAGGAATATGCATGTGTGTTTAACTAATCAGATGATATATTATGTTTTCATCAACTATAATATTTGGTGAAGAAGTGTCCTATGATGTCTGGGAATTGAAAAGAACATATACCAAACAAACCTTTTTTATTCTGAATTTATGGTTTTTCCTGAAATTCCATCTTTAATCTTAGAGTCAACTAAGGTAAATGTGTTGGAATTGGAATTGTAGAATTGTGTAAACATGTGAACCCTTATGATTCATGATAGAATTATTTAAGTTAGATATCCTTTGATGGCTCTCTCCAATTCTTCATTACCTCCAAATGACTACTACAATGGATACAATGTGTAAATATAAACCATAGTAGGAAAACCTTCTTGATATTTACCACTTCCATCATAATCAATAAAACTTTATGTGGTTTCATACTTAGAATTTAAAGAAGGGCATCATATTTAGTATGCTAGATTGGAGAATCATTCATTATTTTATGTATCAGGTATAGGGAAATGAGCTACTATTGATCAATATGGCAATTTTTCTCCCATAAAACCCGGTTTTGTGGCCTAAACTTGGATGCAAGAAATGGAAGTTGTGTTTATATCACCTCCATTTTGATTTTGAGGTGTTTAATTAGGGGGATCATGAACATTTAATGTTCTTGGTGGACCTATAAGAAAACAAGGATGGTGATTCTCAATTTAGGTATGGATAGAGAGAGAAGAGGGACTTGAAATAGAATATGAATTTAAACATTTCATGTCGAAAAAGATCATGTGGTTTCTAGTTAGCTACTTTAAGGAAAACATAGAAATTGAGAGAAGGTTTAAAAGAGTAAGATGGTTATAAAAATAAAAGAAGAAGAAATAGTAGGGAAGAATAAAAAGGAGGATGAGGAAAAATAGATGAATAAAAAGAAAATATTATTAATAACCAGAAGAAAAACAAAAAGATAAGGATTGAAAAATTTTGGATGACATATTTAGGAGAAACATGTGTTGTATCTCAAAAATAGCCTTTGGTCGCATGGTATTTTTTTTTTGAGAAGGGATGGGAAACCCTATGATGGGGGTTCCCCGCAACAACTTTAACTTGCTAAAATGAGTTTTACAAGGTTCGAACTACTAGAAGAAAAAGGCTGAAGTAAAATAATCCTATCTACTTGTCCACGACGGACAAGGTTGGCAAATTTATGAGTTGCCCTATTGTCTATGTGACTAATGTAACTAACGCTACAAAAGGAAAAAAGAAGCTTCAACTAAAGAATGTCCTCGAATATAGAACCCAGGTAGTCCCTCCGTGATGCTGTAGTATTGCACGCTTGGATGACCAACATGGAGTCAGATTCCACTTCCACCTGTGTAATGCCTTCTTTGTTCGCCCATTCCAACGCCGCCCGCACAGCCAAAGCCTCTGTCATAGCTACCTCCTTTCCCGTAGTGACCTTCTCCCCAAGCATCCCTTTAAGGGTCCCCGCTGCGTCTCTCATCACTATTCCAATGCTAGAGACACCGTCTTCTCCGCAAGATCCATCCACAGTCAATTTAACACGGCCTGCACTAGGTGCGCGCCAGCCCCTTCTTCCTTTGACCTACCCGTCCGCTGCCACAGGCATGGGCGTATGTGACTCATCTTTTATTCCTCTAGCCGTCGTCAGCGCACAACCATAGAGAAAGTTGTTGTTTACGATGCCGTCATTGAAGACACGAGTGCACTGTCCGTGCCACACTGCGCATATGGCAGCGATAATAGACGTAGCTTCACATCTCGTCAACCTCATCAGTGCTTCCTTCATAGTTGCAGCCACCTCCCCTTCTTTGACGTCATCCACCCAGTTTTGGGCCTCCCTAGGCAGAAGTTCCCACACCTCTACAACACACGGACATCAGAAAAGCATATGCGCTATTGTCTCCTTCTCCGTCGAGCACAACATGCATGTACCATTCAGAATGTAATGTCTGTCGTAAAGCCTTCCCCTAGTAGCTAGTCTCCCGTACAGATCCTCCATAAGAAGTGGGTTGTCTTTGGGCTCCAACCCTCCTTCCAGATCTTTTTCCACAGATCGTCCCCGTGTGTTGCTTTGTACCGTCGGGCCTCCTCTTTCCCCATCAACCCCAACCAGTAAGCTGAGCGGACTGTGAATTCCCTGTTGTTTGCTGGCCACCACATCAAAGAATCTGAAGGTCGACGTTTACTAAGCTCTGGTTTAACAAAACTTGGATATAGTTTTGGATAACTCATTCGTAACTGTTCTTACAAAAGATAAGATTTTTTGAATGTTTGGTGACCTACTGATTGGTCGAGTTTTCCTTAGACAAATTCAGTCGACCCTACATTTTGGCTGAAATATAGCAGTGTAGTATTTGATTTTTATCTTTTTATTGGTACATAGAGATCTGAAATTTTGACTATAGCTTGAAAAACTCCAATTCAGACATTAGTATAAATTTGCATAATTTATGGATGATATTTGGGTTCTACAGAATGTGGTGTCAACTGAGTTTCTTATCAGTGATAACTCAACTAGCCAACCAATATATCTAAATAAAAAATAAGATTGAAAATCAATCTTGGAGTTGTTTGCAATTGTTCTAAGTATGTCAATTCAGCTATATTTCAACTTGACACCCTAGTATCTCCCATAATTCATCATCCATGTTAGAGATACGACAGTTGAGAGAGACAGATTAGAGTTTTGCTGGAGCAAATCATCAGAAGTACTGAATTAGGGTTTTGTCTTCCTACAACTTACAAATTCATGTAACTTCTTCAACTCTAGATATGATTTGATGGTGAATCTCCTATGTCTATATTTCTTCCTCCTTCTTCTTTGTCCCAACAACATAGAAAATAACCATCTTTTCTCTTTCTTTGTCTCATATTCTTCATTTCTAGGGTGTTTGAGTTGGAGGGGGGAAGAAAAGGAGTTGATGGCTAGAGTTTAATTGGATTTCTTGAAATTCAAAGTAAGACCTATGTTTTTAAGGTGCTTGGCACCTAAGGTGAATGTTTAACTCACTATTAATCTATATATTCATGTCAAAAACCTAATTCTATCTGACTAAAATTACCAGAAACCTTTATAAGATAACGTATGTTTGTAATAGTAATCCTAACTAAAGAATTCTAAAGAGTAGAAGAGGAGAATTAAGGGTGTTATGCACATACATACTTTGAGATTTAATGGCATATATTGACGGAATAAGTATACGCCATATGATAAACATGTTCTGAGCATGGTAGATATCGTAAAATGTCTGTATGACTATATTGTCTCTAGTTCTAATGTCTATTCAAATACTTGATGAGAATTGTAATATGGATTGAATTGATAAGAAATATATTAAGATTAAATGAACAGGCATTGGTTAAATTTGAGAAAACCCTATTTAGGGTAAATGCTGGATAATGAGATTATATCTCAAGATGAAATCCCATTGATGATGACTTATATCAATGATGTGGAAATGCAAAGAATCACTTATGTGGAAAATTATAGATTATTATCCTTCTTGTAATAATTATTGTCTTTCTTGATAAACATTTTTGATTCATGTCATTCTAGTTGGTCAACAATACACACATATGATACATGATGTTTTGAATTCTTTGAATATGAGTAAAAGAGATTAATAACAAGTGAAATGATGATACATCTAGTTAGGTTCCTTGAACACCATGAGTTCCCCCAAGGTCCATATTGGGGAAATAAAATGGATCTCATTGTAATAATTAGATAATTATCAGAAGGTAATCTGGAGTGTGGAGGTAGACCTTAAAGGTTCAACCACCAGGATCTAGGAGATATCCATTTGGTGTGATGGTGGACCTAAGTCCCTGATGTTAAAGTCTATGTCCATGGGGAATAGACTATGATGATATGAAAACTGTGAAACATGTGAATATAATGATATGTGATATGGAATGGGATATATGATATGTGATATGTGATATATTATTTTCTTGGTTCCTATCTTATGTACCCAAGATGAGTACGTGAGCCTCTTTAGGCATCCCAATGATAGACCAGGATTGTTGTTGATATCTTAGGATGGCTGGATAAACCCTAAGAAAGTGAATGTGAATCATTAATAGGAGAACCAAGTGTGGAGAATTCTACTTGGTGAGGTATGTGAGAAATCATTACACTAAATGAGATTAGTTAAAACATAAAACACAATTGATCACTAATTAATCATATATCCAAAAATATGGATAAATTAAAACCAATTTCAACGCCAACACCCGCTCAGAAAAGTTTGCATAAAAGTCCAACATCTTTCTTGTATCCATACTATACCAAGAATTTGACACAAATTTTTCCATTGCCTTAGCTACAACATATATACACAGGAGAACAGTATTCATATATGCCACACATAACATACATAATAGAGGTATCATAACTCCAAAAGGATACTTTAGTCAACCCCCAACTCATTCTTGTTAGACTTGTAACACCTAAGTACAATTACTTCAACATTCTTAAGGTTTAGCAAATATGTTGACCATGTTACTGACCATCTATGAAATAACTTGAGATGTCATCATTCGAAGCTTTCTACAACTTGTAAGACATGACCTGAACACTCTATTCCTCCTATTCATAAATTCTGTTGGTACATTGGTTAGTCTAAAGGACATAATTCTAAACTCACCATGGTCATGTAACTTATGTCATCCATTCTAACTCTTATGTCTAAAGGATATTTTATTTTAAAGGAACATGATAACACATGTCTACTAATCAACAAACCATCTATCCTTGATAGTGATCTTGCCCACCTATCACTAAACCATACACAATCTTATAGAATCACTTTTGTTTTTCTTTCCAAAAAACATTTAGAGGGTCGTCATTAACTCTCACTCTATCTCTATCTCTCTATAAGGGAGAGGAACAATTGGAATGTTCATTTAAGAAACATCTCCAACCTTCACATTATTCCCATACTATTGACACATCATGGATACTAGGTTTCATTACCTTGATATCCTCCTCATGTGCAATATTGAACTCACATCCTTATCTCATCTATTTTTACCAACATAAAAAATCTCAAGACATATAAGAGGAGTCTTCCCAATTATTATAAGTCTCAAAAGCAAACTCATCACAAACTTTATGATCTTAAAACCATAGTCCAAGCAACCTTATGCTATAATAAGCCATCCACCCTCATGTTTACAACAAATTCACACATACCAAGTGGCAACGATCCACTTTAAAGTTGTTCCCTAAAAAGGAAAGAAACAAAGGGAAACACACTTCCCAGATCATAGCAACATTGTTCAAGGGTCATTAGCAAATAGGTAACCAATTTTATTTTCATTATGCAGGTTACAACATCTTATGTATCATTTTACGTTTTTCATTTTGGGTTCCTTGCCGTTAGCATAGGAATCATCATGATGAACATATCTCATTACTCCTTCCTTGTTGACTATTTATCACACTTGGGTATGTTCTCTTATTTTATTGTGTTTTTCAACCACTTATCAACTGGTAAATCATCATATTCCACATTTTCTTCATTAAACATGGTTCATATCCCTTAATTTCTTTCACATGCCAAGCTGATTTTACATTAACACTTTCTTACACACATAGGTTGGTTTGAGATTAACTCAGGTTCCATCTTATTCCTTTGTCATTGTTCCCATTTATCTTGTCATTTTATACTTATCATTGGAGTTCTCTCCATCTTATGTGGATTTGATACCTTGAATCACTTTATAAGCACATACTTATCTGTCTTTTACTGTATTATCTTCTTGAATCACATCTTCAAGAACTCCTCTTTTTCTTATTTGTATTCGGATTTAGATTTCATGATGTTGTGTCTTTCTCTTTAGCTACCAAACATTCACGTTTTGTTATATTATGATGCAATTCTCATCTTATTTAAGGTAGGTTTGAGATATTCACACCATGATTTCTTATTCATTATGCTCTTTCGATTGTCTCAAAATGACTACTTGATTAGAGTAATCAGAAATATAACAATCTAAGAGTTCCATACTTACCTTTTTTTCAATAACTGAATAACTGGCCGGGGCATCCTAGTGCTGAGACTAGGTAGTATGCATTATATTTTCATCTCATGTTCCTTATTTAAACATCATCCTAGTCCTAAGTCCTAGTACCATGTAGACTCAGTGAACCTATATCTCTGATACCAACTTGTGAGAACCCGTTACACTAAACGAGATTACTCAAAACATAAAATACATTCAATCATTAATTAATCACATACCCATAAATAAGGATAAATTAAAACCAATATCAACATCAAATCCCACTCAGAAAAGTTTGCATAAGAGCCCAACATCTTTCTTGTATCCATACTATGCCAAGAATTTGATACAAATTGTTCTATTGCCTTAGCCACAACATATATACACATGAGAATAGTATTCATATATGCCACACAAACAATAATTAACATGCTAACAAAAGTCTTATTAGTTTGAAACACTATATTCAAACTTTTCGTGCACAGACCTGAGAGTATAGGGACGACTCTAGGACACACTGTAGATCTAATCAACTTTCTCAAAGATTCATTACTATAGTTCCTCTTTACTTCCATGGTTCTATTTTCATCACTATTGATCACCTAAAATTGTGGTGAACCACAAGGGTGAGACCCATGTCCCAGAAAGCGATATAACCTCCAACAACGCTTATTGATTACAACATTTTAAATATTAGATAATTGAGCAGTTGGCATATTTAATAATCAATTGAATAGATTGAACAGTTCAAGTAAGATAAACAGATTAAGAAAATTATCTTAGCAACAAGTATGATTATCAATGTATCTATAGGTTACAAATAAATCCATTTCTCTGGATAGATATCTACTCAAATTTCATAAAATTGCATCTCATAACAATCATCATCATTAATCTGAATATCGTCATATTCGTTTCTAACAACAAGCAATCTAGTAGCATAAGCATCCCTGACATCATGAATATGTCTAGTAACATAACATGGTTATCAACATTGGCATCTCAAATAAAATAAACATATCTATATCATAAGTAAAACTAAAATCATAGCAAAATTAACTACATAGGCATGATTAGCTAATTTAAGCATTTCTAATTACTTAGGCATGGCTAGAAATATTAAACATAGCTATCAACATCATCATAACCATCAGTGTTAATGTATTTAACAACATACACATGTTTACAACATGAGCATAACTACAACATAAGCATATCTATTATCTCTTATTGTACTATACATGATCTCAGTGAATCGAAAGCAAACAAGGGTTATCAACCAATATGAAGTGTTGTGCATAATCCTAAACGATTACGCTACATGACTATCTTACATCTTTTATTATGCCCTGGGGAATTTGAATCGTACCATCCAAAGTTGAAGAGACCCCTATGAAGGGCTATTTGGTTCCGTACAAGATCTAGCAGTGCTGGTATCCTAAGATCTCTCCTCCACCCATTCAGTACGAGCCAAAAAGGTAGTGACATATCAATCAAGCTACCACTACATCGACATTTAGACAAGCTTCTAACAACTAGTCCACCCTTGGTACATGTCATGGAACTACACTCCAGGGTATACAAGCAAAACACTGCCACTAAGGTACAACCGTAGTTGTCCTCCAATCACATTTCACAAAGTCTGAGACACAACCGAAACTGTTCTCAAAACGAGGTCTAGGCATGACCTTAGTCATCCTCCCTAACAATTAAGATCAGGGTGGCAAGCACCCCGCATATTCAAAATTATGCGCTCTGAGTTTCACTTAGGAATACTCGTTTCACCATTCAATAAGTTCTTACACAAAGGATTGCTCAACAACACATGGAACTACATGATTAGAGTTTCACTTGATTAGTTATCTCCAATTGGGTGAATTAAGGTTGCATCAAACAAGTGGACATACAAACCCTGATCCATATCTAGAAAACATTTCTATATAACAACTTTAGAATATATAAAACATATGAGAAATATTTTATCATCTCAACATCACATGGAAGTATTCACCTTCCAATCAAGAGATTATACTAATCATTAAATCATCATCACATGATAATATTGTCTTGTCATTCATGAGACTATACTTGTTGTCATACTATCACATGAAAAATCCTTTTCACAATATCACAAGGTATCAACCCTCATTAACACAAGAGTATTACATCTCATTCAAGGCTCAACCATGCCCAAAGGTCATTAAGATCATCATACTATTCCCTGCAAGATCATCCTTATTTTTCCACACCTTATAACAAGGCTAAACAACATCATTTACATATAATACACCAGATCAACACAATATTGCACTAATGAGCTAGGAGATATTCATAAATAATCTTAGAATGGCTATATTAATATTAAGAACATTCCTCTATTACTTCAACATGCATGTAATCTAGATATGATTAACACTCAACATATTCACAATGTTCATGTTCAACATAAGAAAGTATCAACCATGTGGCTATGATGACAACCGTTTAACACATTAAGGTTGTGATCATATTAAGGAGATTATTCCACCATAATGCCATCATATAAGAAGGTTAAACATGAATACTCATACTTATCAATTTGCATTAGATTTAGGTTCCACATGATAAATTATATTAATATTACTAACCAACAACCATACCCAAACCCTAACTCATGGCATCCACATTGGATCATGGATGAATAAAGTGAGGCATCACCATCACATTCCATACCATTAACACATAAGGATCCACATATAACTCAAGGTGTAACCATTAGGTCATAGTATACTAGGGTTCAACCACAAAAGAGAGTACTCCATGATTCTATACATCATTGAAGGAGTTGTTCATAATCAATTACCATCACTTGGTTACATTAGGGCTAAGTATAACGAAATATGCTTCATTAGGGTTACCTATTAACTCATTATATTCATTATCAATAATCATATGAGGGAAAGGGTAAGACTATATTATTAAGGTAAACCTTCATTATATTTCAACATCACTCAAATCATACAAACTTACCATATACATCATTCCAAAACATTGGATTCTTGAGAAGGTAAGACTATTGGTTGTTTACATAAGTAAATACCTTGAATAAACCACTTCTCAAGTTATTGAGTTGTTATCTAGAATGACTCACCATATAAATCTAGACATCCCTTGATTAACAATGTAAAAATTTCCCTTGACAGTGGGGTAAAACCCACGAGCGGTTGATTATTTAAAACAAGCCGTCAATAAATGAGCTTCTTAAGTTGATATCATAAAGGAAACCATATAAATCACTTTATTAATACCAACATATTAAATTATGCATCATTCTAATTCATTGGATGAAGAAGCAATAGATCTTAACCATTGGGTTAAGTTCAGATATTTAAACCATCAATTGGAGCATAGGTCCAACCATTGCATCAAATGACCCAAGAAACCATTATTTTAAGGCTTAATTGATGATACAACTACATTCTTAACTCACCATAGGTTGTGGATACCTGATCCACCACCAGTAGTGACCATTAAGTCACTATAGGTTGTTATATCATCACTATATTCAGTAATCATCATCGGATATCAAGCTAATGTCACCATTAATTGATAGCATCATTAGGGTACTTAGTTTATGATCATTACAATTCTAATTCGGCCAAAACCTGACCTAAGGGATGAGCATCAGTTGAAACCCTTGGCCATCACCATCAGTTGTCATGAAGACAACACTATTGGTTGTTGCAATAGTACCACCACTGGGTCATGTGTTTATAGAAGAAATCAACTTTAAACCCAAAAATAGACCATTGGTTGATGGGTGCTTAGCACCACAGGTTGTCAAACCAATATGATCCAAGTCATCTTATATCTTAGGATGAACGAAGTCATGATTACTAGTTCATCTAGAACTGAAATCAGAATAGGAAACATCATAAAAATAAAAATCCAAGTCAAGCATAACTTTTTTTCACATGGATCACCATTTTAAAGCAAGAATATGAGCTAGCAAGCTTATGGTAAGCAATAAACGTGGAGAAAGTTATAAAACTTGCCTATAATGAGAAGATAAAATCACAAAAAGAAGAAAACTTGAGAAGTTAGGGTAGAAAATCCAAGTATAAGATCTAAACTCGTCCATCTAACACCTTTCTCCGTTAAAGAAGCAAACCCTTTGCACAAGGAGCAAGAAAGGTAGGGTTTTAGAGCTTTGGAGCAACTCATACCTTGGAAAAGCAAAGTTCCGACATGGAGAAAGGTATAAAGAAGGAGATGATCAAGATAAATGGAGAAGTAAGAAAGAAAAAAACTTGCCTTGGTCGAAATCCCTAGAAAATGACCTTGGAAACACTAGGTAGGGCTAGATGGAGATCAAGGAGACATTTTTCTCTCAAAAAGAGGTTGTCTTCTACCTTAGAGAACTTAATTTCATAGAAGAATAGTGGAGTCATCTATCTAGGTTAGAGGAAAGTGAAATCAAGCAAAGTTTTGTACTTGGGAAAGGAAGAGGTAAATATAGCCCGTGGATAAGGAAGGAAGCAAACATGAGGTGTACAAGTATCTTCCCCATGTGTCCATGGCCTTAAACTATTAAGGATATACAAGAATCCACACAAGCATCTGACCCACCATCCATGGATACCAACTTAGATCTCGTTTCTTGATTTTTCAAGCAAAGAAAATAAACCATTTTCTTGATAGCTCCTAAAGGTAGCTCATCCATAAAGGGGTAAACCCTAAAATACCCTTGAGGAAAACACCTCCAGACCAATGCTCAAATAGGAACACCATAGATCAACAAGCTCAAGAATGATGAGAGTATATCCCAAGAACATTATGAAAGTGATAAGTTTCAAGAAAAACCTCTCAATTGGGTAAATAGTAGAAAAGTCCAAAATGTAAATAAAATTGCATAACTAGCACAAACATTGTTCAAATCGACCAAACTTGAAACTTAAGCATATCCTATGATTAAAAATCATATCACAAGGTTAGATTATAGTTCTAAGATTTTAATAATGGTAATTAAGCATGTTCAACCATTTAATCAAGGTTAGGGGTCTCAACAACAATAAACCTCTAATAGGGATTTTTCCCCTGAAATCCAGGATAAACAAAGATGGATACTTCTCATGAACCTCATCACCAATAATCCACATGGTAACTTTCATCTCATGATTATGTCACATTATTATCATAAAATTCATATTATTCTCCCTCAACTCTTGCATATGTCACCTTGATTCAACATAAAAACTGTTGTGCCACCTATATTGGTATGGTAGTACCTTTCAACTTGGCACACCAACTGTTGTCATGAACTATTCTATCTAATAAACCACATATCATTTATAGTTCATACTTTATGGCTCTTATCAAACATGAAACATAATGTATCTTGTATCATATGTGACTTTACAAGGTTTTGTCTCTATGTTCCTTTAATGATTGTTGTAATTCGAAACTCAATCAATCAGGTAGGCATCCCCTAATTTTCAAGAACTATGAGGCATAAGTTTTTAGAGGATTCACCAGTCATCTCAATGGTGGAATGACCATCTATTTGGTTGAAGAATCATACACTTGTCTATAATTGTTTACAAGAATAACTTCCCAATTGACATTGTTTAGGGTAGAGAAACGACATTGTCTTCATCTTAACAGGATTCACATAACATACTTAATAGATGTATCATGACTCCAAGAGGATACTTTAGTCAACCCCCAACTCATTCTTGCTATACTTGTAACACATAAGTACAGTTACTTCAACATTCTTAAGGTTTAGCAAAGATGTTGACCATGTCACTGCCATCTCTGAAATAACCTGAGATGTCATCGTTCAAAGCTTGCTACAACTTGTAAGACATAACCTGAACACTTTTTTCCTCCTATTCATAAATTCTATTGGTACATTGCTTAGTCTAAAGTACATAACCCTAAACTCACCATGATCATGTAACTCATGTCATCCATTCTAAGTCTTATGTATAAAGGATATTTTATCTTAAAGGAACATGGTAGCACATGTATACTGATTAACAAACCATCTATTCTTGATAGTGGTCTTGCCCAACTATCATTGATCCATACACAATATTATATAATCACTTTTGTTTTTCCTTCCAAACAACATTTAGAGGGCCATCATTAACTCTCTCTCTCTAAGGGAGAGAAACAGTTAATATGTTCATTTATTAAGCATCTCCAACCTTCACATACTTCCCATACTATTTATACATCTTGGATACTAGGATTCATCACCTTGGTATCCACCTCATTTTCTATAATGAACTCACATCCTTATCTCATATATTTTTACCAACATAACAAATCTCAAGAATTATATAAGAGGAGTCTTCCAAATTATTAGAAGGCTCAAAAGCAAACTCATCACAAACTTTATGATCTTGGAACCATAGTCCAAGCAACCTTGTGCTATAGTTATCCATCCACCCTCATGTTTACAACGAATCCACACATACCACGTGGCAATGATCCACTTTAATGTTGTTCCCTAAAAAAGAAATACACAAAGGGAAGCACACTTCCCACATCATAGCAGCATTGTTCAAGGGTCATTAACAAAAAGGTAACCAATTTTATTTTCATTATGTAGGTTACAACTTCTTATGTATCATTTTACCTTTTTCATTTTGGGTTCCTTGCCATTAGCATAGGAATCATCATGATTAATGATGTGATGATTCTGAGTCGCATTTATAGACTTGTGTTACCTGTGATTTATGTGTTTATTGGTTACTTTGGTGGTTAATGTTGCATAATTAACTTTCTTTAGTCTATGATTCTTCTCAGTGTCAAATCTCTCATATTTCATTGTTTTGAGTATAAATGATTACAATAATAGGTTTTATCTCGGCTGATGTGGTTTTCTTTTGTAATTTCAGGAAAAACACATATCTGCTGCTGTCGATACCATCGACAGTAGTCGATACCATTGACAACAGTCGATACTATCGACATAGCCACAGGCAGGCAGCCGCAAGGAGTAGTGCAAAGTCGATACCATCGACTGGGAAGTTGATGGTAGTGAGTTACCATCAGGTTGCCAGTGACCAACCAGTCGATACTATCGACCCCAGAGTCGATACTATCGACCCCAGAGTTGATACTATCAATGTGTGTCGCTTCAACAACGGAAAGGGGATAAAAGCGACGCCTAAGGATGTCGATACCATCGACCCACGTAAATGGTATCGAGTCAGCATCAGGCGCAACAATGAAAAGAGAAGAAGGCTTGCCGATATGGCAAGGGGTCGATACCATCAACCTGCGTCGATGGTATCGACACCGTCATATCAGAGTTTGCTTCAGATCGGCTCTAATCTAACAGTTGTGATATTTTTGCAACCTAACTCAGTGTGTATACCTAATGATGGCGGCCAAGAGCAGGGTATCACGTCATTAGCCGATGCACACGTCCCGAGAAGGTGTGGAGAAAAGAATGGAGCCCAGAAGCATGCCCCAGCCGTTCTAGAAGACGAAGAAGACGTTTTGCACCACCGAAAGGTTGTAGATCGCGTACTCTACACCGAGGAATGATTGGATCTTCTCCGTTCAGGGGTTTCATCACTTATTCACATTTTCCCCATGTTTCCCTATTCTTTAACCATGTTTTTCTCTGAGATGAACATGCAGGGCTAATCCCCTTTGTCTTTAGGACCGAAAGTAGCCCGGGGAAGCATTGTATGCCATTTTTATCATAGTAATTCATAATTTGTCTCTTAAATCCGTGGTAAGATTTCATTTTCTCAATTATATTGTTATGCTTGATCAACATAATGATAATCTAATGCCTTTAATTACTTATTACTTTGAAATAAGAATTAATGGTTGAAAAGAGACAAAATTCACATTAATTAACAAATCCCTTGAATAAGGTGATGTACAGTTAATGGTGGAAACCCAGAGGTCGATTCTAATGCACCTAGTTTAGGGTATAGGTTACTACGACGGTGGAACCGACCTAGACTTAGGTAGTAATTTGTACCATGACAGTGGACAATTCTGATTACAGGCCACTACCCAGATTTAGAGATGAACCTGAGTAACTATGTAGAAATTCATACAATGAAAACCCACGGTGAAACCGCAATCCTAAAGATCTCCATTTGAATTGATTAAACTAAACACTTAATCGATTTATTTGTTTTATTTTATTTTCCTTTATATCACAACAACTCTCATAACCTTTTTATTGGTCTAGCTGATTGTGAGTAGTTAGTAGTAGTCTACCAATAATTTAGTGTCCTTGAGTTCGAATCAAGCCTCACAAGGGCCTATACTACATTGACGCATGCACTTGCGTTATACACACGTTAAAATCGTGTCAAGTTTCTGGCACCATTTCCGGGGACACGACAAATTGTCGACACTACGAGTGTTGCAAGAGGCCACTCTAGGCCACATTTATAATTTAATATTTTTTTTATCATTCTTGAAATTCATCATTTATCCTTCCTATTTAGTAATCGTCAAGCACCGTACTGAACCTAAATTACTATTTTGTAGGTACTAGTGCATGGTGAGAACGCATAGCACAGACTACACACAGCTATCACTAGAGGTTCCACTGTTGGAACAAGACGATGAGGAGGACCACATTCAACACCGACCTCAAGATATAGATTCAAACTCTGAACCAGAAGACATGGCTGAGGAACAGACAATCTGGGAGAAGATAAAGGCTTCTTCTTCATCTGCATCAAGGGGGCCAATTAAGAAGCAGGCAGTCAACATTCCAAATTATAAGATTGATCCGACACTAATAAATTTGGTCAAATCAAATGCATTTCACGGGATTAAGAACGAAGACCCTGTGACTCACATTAGCCAGTTCGTGGAGAACTGTGACATGATCAAGATAGACTGGTTTCCACAGGATACATTGCACTTGAAGTTGTTCCCCAGCTCTCTAGCAGGAAATGCACGAGAATGGCTACATAATCTTGATGATGAGTATGTGCAATCGTGGGATCATATGGTCGAGGTGTTCTTCGAGAGATTCTTTCTGCCCGAAAAGACCAACGATTTGGTCCGGAAGATCCATAATTTTAGCCAGAAGGCAGGGGAGACTTACTCCGAGACCTGGGAATAGTTTCAGATCATGCTAAGGAGGTGCCTACATCATGGGCTTGACAAGGAGAAGTAGGTCAAAATCTTCTATGTTGCTCTTTCCAAGCATGACAGAAGTAACTTAGATTCCACATGTTTAGGATTCTTCTTAAACAACACAAGCACGAGGTGTTGGGAAATTTTAAAGAACATGGCTAAGAAGCAATCTTGGGGCGACAGAGACACCGTAGAGCATGTTCAGGCTGTAGGTGAGTCAAAGGCCATCAAAGAGTTAAATGAGAAGATGGACCTTCTCGCCAAGAAACTACTTGCAAAAGAAGATACAAAATCCGAGGATGAAGCTCAAGTGAAATTTATGTGCCAACAGCAGGGGGACAAAAACAACGACTACTCGTAGAGGAAAGACAAGAAATTCTCCTAGAAGGACCCAAATAATTTCTTGCAGGACCTTGATGCGAAACCCCAACCGGCGCCAGAGGATAAGAGCAATGAGTTGCTCAACCAAGTTATCAAGTAGAATCAAGAATTAATGAGCACATTTGGCCAGCAGATAAAGCAACAAGGAGAATTTATGAATCAATTCGGGCAGACCCTACAAAGCCATGGGGCTCAGATGAGGACAATAGAGACATCTTTTGTGCAGATGGCAGCTGAAATAGCAAATTTGAAGAAGCCAATGCAACAAGGCTTTCCAGGTAATACAAACATTCCAGGAGGAAACCAACAGGTGAAGGAAATTTTGCTACAGAGCGGTAAGAAGATTTAAAACCCCAAGGCCGATGAACCAAGCACACCCCAGCCAGAAACCACAGGTGAGGCTGTAGAGGAGGTTCTGATTCCAATCATAGCATCAATAGAGGATGTGGTAGAGGATGTTGCCATAGAACCTGTCATTGTTGAGGAGGTGACACAGAAGAGGACGCCATATGTGCCGCCACATCAAAGGGCACAGACTGTCCCGATCCCATATCCCAATAGCGTGAAAGCTAAGAAAGTGGATGCTTAGTTCAAGAAGTTTCTGGATAGCTTTAGAAAGCTTTTCAACATTCCATTGTCAGAGGCAATAGAGCAGATTCCCTCTTATGGAAAGTTTCTTAAAGACATCATTACAAAGAAGAGGAAAATCCCTAATACTGAGGTAGTGGTTCTCAAGGAACAAGTGTGTGCTTTCATCATGGGCACATTACCACCTAAAAGGCAGGATCCGGGCTACTTCAAAATTTCATGTTACATTGGTAAAGTGAAATTTGGCGAAGCACTATGCGATTCCGGGGCAAGTATAAATCTGATGCCTCTCTCTATGTTAAAAAAGATGGGACTGAAAGAATCAAGGCCAAGAAATATGACAATTCAGTTGGCGGACAATTCCGTGGTGAAGCCATACGACATTTGTGAGGATGTGTTGGTGAAAGTTGATAATTTTGTATTTCCAGCAAACTTTGTTGTAATGGAAATGCAGGACGAGCAAGGAAATGAGTTACTCCTTGGGCAAACCTTCCAAGCCACTGCAGATATGATACTTGAGATGGGAATATGTCGTTTGACCTTGGGTATCGCTGATGATCGGTTTGAAATGGTCATTCCCTCAAGCACAACACAATCTAAAGCAAAGGAGCAATGCCACATGGTGAAGCACTTTGATCATAATATTTCTCTCTGTCTAGGGAAGAAGTTTCTAGATATGGATCATTTAATGACTAAGGTAGAGAAGGCACACTGGTTGTAGACATTATGGAGTGGACCAAAGTTGTTTCTCTTAGAAAGGTCGTGGGTTTTCCGAATGATGAAGAGGTGGACATCCCTCCTTCTACTGAAGATGAGGCCATAGCAAGTTTAGTCTTCAATGCATATCCAGAACTACCTCTTGAACCCTGCCTAGTTAATATAATGCATGACTGGATGAGAAGCAAGTCACTACAAGAGTGTGTCAAGATGCTTCAGGTGCTTTTGTGCTTTTATGCTAGGTACTATGAAGATCTTGGAGAACTCCCACCACCGCTTCAGTCATCCTTGATCGTTCCGCCAGAGTTAGACTTGAAGCCACTGTCGCCTCACTTGAAATATGCATTTCTACCCGAGGGTGAAAAGCTACCAGTGATTATCTCGGCATATCTGAGTGCTGAGGAGGAGGATAAACTACTGATCGTGCTGAAGAACCACCAAGGTGCATTCGGGTGGTCGATTGTGGACATCAAGGGGATCTCCCCTACATTGTGCCAGCACAAGATTCGGCTCGAGGAAGGAGCCAAACCCGTAATCCAGCCACAACACCGACTAAATCCAAGCATGATGGAGGTCATCAAGAAGGAGGTGATCAAGCTCCTTTCTGCAGGTATCATCTATGCTATATCCGACTCGACGTGGGTGAGTCCTACACAGGTAGTCCCTAAAAAGGGGGGAATTGTTGTTACTCATAACCTGTTGAACGAGTCGGTCACGACCCGCCTGGTAACCAGGTGGCGTGTGTGTATATATTACCATATATTGAATGTTGCTATGTTGAAGGATCATTTTCCGCTTCCATTTATTGATCAGATTTTAGAGTGATTAGCAGGTCGATCTCATTTTTGTTTTCTTGATGGTTATTCGGGCTACAATCAGATCTCCATTGACCCTAAGGACCAAGAGAAGTCCACCTTCACTCGTCTTTATGGAACATTTGCATACCGCCGTATGCCCTTTGGTTTGTGTAACGCACCAGCAACCTTTCAGCATTGCATGCTAGCCATTTTCTCCGATATGGTTGAACGTTGTTTGGAAGTTTTTATGGACGATTTCTCTGTCTATGGTGCGTCTTTTGATGAATGTTTATATAATATGGATAAAGTTTTACAACTATGTGAGGACACACACTTAGTTCTCAATTGGGAGAAATTCCATATGATGGTTAGTGAAGGGATCGTGCTTGGACACAAAGTGTCTAGCAAGGGGTTGGAGGTAGATCCGGTGAAGATTGAAGTTATTTCCAAATTACCCCCATCGAATTCGGTAAAAGGGGTACGAAGTTTTCTAGGTCACACCGGCTTTTATTGCCGCTTTATAAAAAATTTCTCAAAAATCGCTAAACCATTATCTGAGTTGCTGGAGAAAGATGCAGTCTTTGATTTTGATGAAAAATGTTTGCATGCATTTAATGTGCTTAAGGAGAAATGAATTTTTGCACCGGTTATGCAAACACCGGGCTGGACGAAGCCATTTGAATTGATGTGTGATGCATCAGATTTTGCAGTAGGGGCAGTTTTAGGGCAACATGTGGACAACATACCTGTTGTGATTTTCTATGCGTCCAAAACTTTAAATGAAGCACAACTGAATTACATGACTACTGAAAAAGAGCTTCTTGTCGTTGTTTTTGCTTTTGAAAAATTCCGGCAATATCTTGTAGGATATAAAGTCATGGTATGGATGGACCACGCCGCCATAAAGTACTTGATGGAAAAGAAAGATACCAAACCTAGACTGATTAGGTGGATCTTACTGTTACAAGAATTTGATATTGAATATAAAGATAAGGCGGGCATAGAAAATGTGGTTGCATACCACTTGTCTAAGTTGGAAAGGGTAGATGAGAAGGACATAAATATACCCATTACCGAGACGTTCCTTGATGAACAACTTCTTTCTGTAAAATCTAAAGATCCTTGGTTTTCTTATATTGTCAACTATCTTGCCTGCAACATTATCCCAGATGATTGGACGTATCAAGAGAAAAAGAAAATTTTCCATTCATTGTGATATTATTTCTGGGATGACCCCATTCTGTTGAAGCAATGCAGGTATGGCATGTTGTGCAGTTGTGTATCGGAGGTTGAGTATGAGAGCGTACTTCGTCATTGTCGTACTTTACCAACAGGTGGCCATCACGCAAGTTCTAGAACTGCGGCCAAGGTACTTGAGAGCGGTCTTTACTGGCCTACATTGTTCTAGGACGCATATGATTATGTGCGGTGATGCGATTCCTGCCAACAGGCAGGTAACATTTCAAAGTGACAGGAGATGCCCCTTAATGTATTTCAAAAGGTCACGGTGTTTGATTTGTGGGGTATTGATTTCATGGGACCCTTTGTGTCCTCAAATTCTAACTTGTACATTTTATTTGTTGTTGACTAGGTATCGAAGTGGGTAGATCCAATACCCACTAGGACTAATAATGCCGCTGTAATGTGCAGGTTTGTCAAGGAATATATTTTCTACAGATTTGGCATACCGAGGATGATTATCAGTGATGGAGGTACTCACTTCAGAAACTAGAAGTTCACTGCATTGTTGAGAAAGTACGGGGTAAGGAACAACATTGGTACCCCGTACTAGCCACAGACACAGGGGCAAGTTGAAGTCTCCAATAGGGAAATTAAGAAAATCCTGGAGCATATAGTAGCTTCGACACGGAAGAACTGGAGCACCATGCTACCGGACGCTTTATGGGCATATAGGACGGCACATAAGACACCTATATGCACTACGCCTTTTAGGTTGGCTTATGGGCGGGCCTGCCATTTGCCGGTGGAATTGGAGCATAAGGCGCACTGGGCGCTAAGGAAGCTGAATTTGAACTATGATGAAGCAGGAAAGAAACGCTTGTTAGAACTAAATGAACTCGACGAGTTGAGGATGAATGCATATGAAAGCTCGTAGATTTACAAGGAGCGAACAAAGCGGATTCACGATCGACACATTCAGATGCGTGTCTTCAAGAAGGGAGATTGTGTGCTCTTGTTCAACTCCAAGTTGAAGATGCATCCTGGGAAATTGAAATCCCGATGGATTGGGTCTTTCATTATAGAGGAGGTCAGGCCACATGGAGCAATAATGGTGCGTGATGGTGAGACAACATTTTTGGTTAATGGACAGCGATTGAAGTTGTACTTCGGTGAGGATTACATATGGAAAGTGCATGAGGTAAAACTCATTGCACTAACAGATGCGTGAGGAGCTTGATTTTGTCTAGCCTAAGACGTTAAATAAGGGCGCTTGTTGGGAGGCAACCCAGCCATTGGTAGTTTTGTTTAGTTTCTTTCACATTTATAAGTTCGTTTGATTTGGTTTTGTTTTTAGTGTAAAAATGATACCGTGATCGTTTGTTTAGTGTGCAGGCCTGAGGTAGGGTCGATACCATCAACCAATGTGTCGATGGTATCGACATGGGCATAGTTAGGCGGCTGCAAAAATTTCTTTGAGTCGATACTATCAACGGCCTCATCGATGGTATCGACCTACCATCAGTAACGTCAAGGAAATCGCCAGATCGGGGTCGATAGTATCGACAAGGGTGTCGATACTCGTGAGATCCTAGAAGATTTTCAGGAAAAATTTGTCTCAGTGAAGTCGATACCATCGACATGGCTGTCGATGGTATTGACCCGGTTACAGGCAGAAAGCAGAGGTCGGGCCTCGGGAGGGTGTTTTCCCTAAGCAGAGTCAATACTATCGACCCGCGTTGATGGTATCGATGTGACATGTCACCGATCCACGAGAGGGAATCAACGGCGATCGCTACATCAAGGAATTTGATCCGGGGGATGGGTCGATACCATCGACCTTTGTCGATGGTATAGACACGTCATCGATCCGGGCCCCCACATCAGGCTATTAACAACTGTCGATACTAGTGGAAGACTAGATTGTGGTACAGGTGTCGATACCATCGACCCACATCGATGGTATTGATGGGTGCACAACAGCAATGGTTGTGGTTATAAAAGAGAGGGATGGTTGTCATATGACGTCACACCTTCAGAGTCTTTTCCCCCTACTTGTGCTTTTCGCTGTGCTGTGCGACCGGAGGCCTGTCACGATCATCCAAGGAGCGCGATCTTCACCGAGTCTTCACCGAGCGGAGATTGTCTTCTCCAAGATCATCTTCAGCGAGCTCTGTCTTCTATTCCTTCTTTCTCGACGACAATGGTGCATATCGAAGGAGCATCTTCTTCACGGGCGGTACCCAATGAGATTCCCGAGTTCATTCCTCTGCGACCAATGTCAATTCCTCGTCCGAGGATTGTCCACCCTTCCCCAGAGATCCAAAGGTGTAGGAGGAGCTGATGAAGAGAAAGATTGAGGCCACCCGCTACGTTGACTGGGACATGGTTCGTTACCTTGGTTTCGAGGATAATCTCAATTATGTTCTCCAAGGTCAGGTGCACCAAACCAATAGGAGGCCAAATGAAGTCCAATACTACTCCGAGGGCCATCCATTTTTTGGCGAGTGCCCGACTTACAAGGAACTCATGGCGGAGTTCATGGCATCATTGGATATCAATGTGGTGCCCAATGACATGATCGCCACTGACAGAGAGTGGAAGAAAGGACGGGTGTTGTTCAGACTTTACAACAACAATTACACCCTCACTCTCAACCAGTTCAATTCTATATATAACTGGGCTCATCACAACTACCAGCATCGGAGGCCGGACAATAGGACGGACTACGATGATATCTTCGCCTAACTCGTGACTGCGCCTCCGGGCAAATCCGTCAGCTACCACAACGCTGTAGTTGCTGATTTTGAGCATCCGTTTGTGCGGATTCTTCACCGCATTCTCTGTACCACGCTATTTTCTTGCGGCGACTTGTCACTTAGCAAATTCTAAGAGACGGATTTGTTCTCCCTGCACAAACTACTAAAGCGCGAGGAGTGCAATTGGGGCACGTTCTTTTTGACACACGTGTTGGTCGTGAAAAGGAGTACGCGGAAGGCTCCTATCCATTTTGGAGGGCTAATCACACCATTGGCCGTCTATCTCTGGTTGGATATCTCCCAGCTTACTCCCCTTTCCAGCAGGAGCAAGGTCAACCTCCAGCATCTACACCGCTCCAATCTCCTCCTGCTCCGTGATGGCTTGGCATATGCACATTGCCATGTTAATCATGCATATCAAGAATGTGCGCTTCCCGACACCGTCTTCAACATTAAGGGAGCTCATCATTTTTGATGGCCCATCATAGCCATTGATGACTCGGATGAAGACGGCAGCAATGACAACAATGATAATGACAGTGACGAGCATGAAGAGGAAGAGGAAGCTTTTACTCCTCTTTGGGCACGAGTAGCACCCCGGAAGCGTCCCCACATGCATCTGGGTGCATCATCTTCTTCGTAGCCTCCGCCACATTAGCCCTCTCATCAAGGAGAGGATGCCTACTCCATGTAGGGGATGTATACAATGTTGTAAGAGATCCAGCAAACCCAACTGCAGTATACATCTTCATACGCTGGTATTCAAGATATAACGAACCGGCTGTTAGATAACCAGAGGGCCATTTTCGAGAATGAGCGCCTCCTCCTCGACAATCAAAAAAACATCCACGGCAAGTTGCACAGGATGGAGATGCAGCAACAACCCTTCTACGACAATTACTGGAGCCAGAATTATTTTGGGGGGTATCCACAACCTCCACCAATGCCCCAGTATGATCTGAGCTTCCAGGGGCAATACCCATCTTGGGACCCCACGGCTCCATAGTACCCGCCTCCTCCTACAGAATGATCGGTATCAGTGTTCCACCTTTTAAGGCTGTTTTTGACTATGAGGCCATAGTCGAATTCAAGCTTAGGGGGGGAGTGGAACAACTCTATCCTTTATTTTTCCTAGCTTTTAGTTTTTATTACTTTGTCTTTTGTTGTTTATTTCTCTTAGTTTTTAGTTTGTTTGTAGGATCCACACTCTGTCTAGTGTAATTGTGGATGTCTTATGTCTTGTGTCATCTTATTGCTTGTACATGGGAATTAGGGGCAAATTTGAAAATTTTTAGTGCTTTTGCAAGCTTGTGTTGTTTAACTTTGAGCACATAACTTAAGAAAATAATTGGGTTTGTCAACTCTAACACAGGAAATCACAACTGTACATTCCTATGATTCATGAAAAGTGGACGGAACTGGTTGTTTGAGCCTAAACTGGCCAAATGATAATGAGACCTTAATTTGAAATAAGAGAGAGAAACCTCTTAATTACTACACAGGTTCGTAAGGAGGGATACATAATATTTTCCAAAGGTTCAGTCAATTAATCTTGTGATCTATCCACTCCATTGTTTTCATACTCCACCATAAGAATTGGAAGTACATTACCGTTTTCATCTCTCTTTGATTGCATTCCATGTAGATAGGTCTTGCATTGCAACTATTTTCACATATTTTTGCATGGAAAGAAAAAAATAGAGTAGTTATACATGCACATTATCTATAGGTGTGTGTCATTTAGTTGCATAACTATCATTTTGTAGATGCATTCACATCTTGTGTGCATATAGTAAATCATGCATCTTATGTCTTCTGAAACATAAAAGGTGATGAACTTGTTCCATACCTTCTGAATGCTTCAAGTGTATAAGTTATGCAGCAATAAGTGAGCCCGACAAATGATTCATGGGAAGCTATGAAAATAAGGGTTTAAAAAAATATATAAAAAGTTGAAAAAAAAGAAGAAAAGAAAAAAAATTGAGAAGTAAGCAAGAATGAGAGGGAGAAAGGAACATGTTCACACTTTCATCCTAAGAAGAATAAGCACGGTGTAGTTTCTTAGATATTCCATCTCACCTGGGGATGGAACGCATGCATCATTCCACCCAAATGTAGGCATTATGGCATTTTCATTTGCATATGCATCATTTAGGTCATTATTGTTTTTGTGCATTTTAAAACCGTATAATGCTTCCATGTCTTCCACAAGACACCCATTCCATCCAACCGTTGCTCGAATTGGTAGGCCACCGTGATTTTCTCCTCACTCATTAAGACCAGGAGAGCTTCTTCCATGTAGATAGTAGTTAGGACGAGCAACGTAGATAGGAGATCACAAGATGCACCGAGTCTGGACTGGAGGATTTTATTATGTTAACTGCCTTATGTGATAGTGTTCATCAATTTTGAGGTAGATATCTTTTATGGATTATTATTGTCGCCTTTAGGGTAATTATCATTCCATGATTATTGAGGGTCGGAATGTGAATGTCTGGAGGGGATTATATGGTGATGTCTGTGGTGATAATTTGTTCTTTAGTTGACCCTCACAATTCTATTATGTAGTTTTATTGCTCGAGGACGAGCAATGTTCAAGCTTATGGGAGTTTGATGCGATGATTTTGAGTCGCATTTATAGACTTGTGTTACTTGCGATTTATGTGTTTATTGGTCACTTTGGTGGTTAATATTGCATAGTTCACTTACTTTAGTCTATAATTCTTCTCAGTGTCAAATCTCTCGTATTTCATTGTTTTGAGTATAAATGATTACAATAATAGGTTTTATCTCGGCTGATGTGGTTTTGTTTTGTAATTTCAGGAAAAACACATATCTGTTGTTGTCGATACCATCGACAGCAGTCGATACTATCGACATAGCCACAGGAAGGCAACCGCAAGGAGCAGTGCAAAGTCGATACCATCGACTGGGAAGTCGATGGTAGCGAGTTACCATCAGGTTGCCAGCAACCAACCAGTCAATACTATCGACCCCAGAGTCGATACTATCGATGTGTGTCACTTCAGCGACGGAAAGGGGATAAAAGTGACGCCTAAGGATGTTAATACCATCGACCCGCGTCGATGGTATCGAGTCAGCATCAGACACAATGACGAAAAAGAAAAGAAGTCTTGCCGATATCGCAAGGGGTCGATACCATCGACCCGCGTCGATGGTATCGACACCGTCAGATCAGAGTTTGCTTCAGATCGTCTCTATTCCAACGGTTGTGATATTTTTGCAACCTAACTTGATGAGTATATCTAATGACAGTGGCCAAGAGCAGGGTATCATGTCATTAGCCATTGCACACGTCCCGAGAAGGTGTGGAGAGAAGAATGGAGCCCAGAAGCATGCCCCAGCCATTCTGGAAGCGAAGAGACGTTTTCCACCGTCGAAGGCTGTAGATTGCGCACTCTACGTCGAGGAACGACGGGATCTTCTCCGTTCAGGGGTTTCATCACTTATTCACGTTTGTCCCCATGTTTCCCCATTCTTCAACCATGTTTTGCTCTGAGATGAACATGCAGGGCTAATCCCCTTTGTCTTTAGGACTGGGAGTAGCCCAGGGAAGCATTGTATGACATTTTTATCATAGTAATTCATAATTTGTCTCTTAAATCTGTGCTATGATTTCATTTTCTCAATTATATTGTTATGATTGATCAACATAATGATAATCTATTGCCTTTAATTACTTTGAAAGAAGAATTAACGATTGAAAAGAGACGAAATTCACATTACTTAACAAATCCCTTGAACAAGGTGATGTACGGTAAATGGTGGAAACCCAGAGGTCGATTCTAATGCACCTAGTTTAGGGTATAGGTTACTACGACGGTGGAACCGACCTAGACTTAGGTAGTGAATTGTACCATGAAAGTGGACAATTCTGACTACATGCCACCACCCGAATTGAGAGATGAACCTGAGTAACTATGTGGAAATTCATACAATGAAAACCCGTGGTGAAACCGCAATCCTAAAGATCTCCATTTGAATTGATTAAACTAAACACTTAATCAATTTATTTGTTTTATTTTATTTTTCTTTATTTCACAACAACTCTCATAACCTTTTTATTGGTCTAGATGATTGCGAGTAGTTAGTAGTAGTCTACCAATAATTTAGTGTCCCTGAGTTCGACTCAGGCCTCACAAGGGCCTATACTACATTGACGCGTGCACTTGCGTTATACGCACGGTAAAATCGTGTCAATTAACATATCTCATAACTCCTTCCTTGATGACTATTTATAACACTTGGGTATGTTCTCTTATTTTATTTTGTTTTTCAACCACTTATCAATAGGTAAATCATCATATTCCACATTTTATTCATTAAGCATGGATCATCTCCCTTAATTTCTTTCATACGCCATGCTAATTTTACATTAATAGTTTCTTACACACATAGGTCGGTTTGAGATTAACTCAGGTTCCACCTTATTCATTTGTCATTGTTCCCATTTATCTTCTCATTTTATACTTATCATTGGAGTTCTCTCCATATTATGTGGATTTCATTCCTTAAATCACTTTATAAGCACAGACTTATCTGTCTTTTACTTTATTATCTTCTTGAATCACATCTTCAAGAACTCCTCTTTTTCTTATTTGTATTTAGATTTAGATTTCATGGTGTTGTGTCTTTCTCTTTAGATACCAAACATTCAAGTTTTGATAGATTATGATGCAATTCTCATATTCTTTAAGGTAGGTTTGAGATATTCACACCATGATTTCTTCTTCATTATGCTCTTTAGATTGTCTCAGAATGACTACTTAATTAGAGTAATCAGAAAGATAACAATCTAAGAGTTCCATACTTACCTTTTCTTCAATAATTGAATACCTGGCCAGGGCATCCAAGTGCTGAGATTAAGTAGTATGCATTATATTTTCATCTCATGTTCCTTATTTAAACATCATCCTAGTCCTAAGTCCTAGTGTCCCCATAGACTCAGTGAATCTACAGCTCTGATACCAACTTGTGAGAACTCGTTACACTAAACGAGATTACTCAAAACACAACACACAATCAATCACTAATTAATCACATACCCAAAAATATGGATAAATTAAAACCAATTGCAACATAAATCTTTCTCAGAAAAGTTTGCATAAGAACCCAACATCTTTATTGTATCCATACTATGCCAAGAATTTGATACAAATTGTTCTATCACCTTAGCCACAACATATATACATAGGAGAACAATATTTGTATATGCCACACAAAAAAACATTAACATGCTAATAAAAGTTTGATTTGTTTGAAACACCATTTTCAAACTTTTCCTGCTCAGACTTGAGAGTACATGAATGACTCTAGGACACACTAGACATCAAATCAATTTTCTCCAGGATTCATTACTATAGTTCCAGTTTACTTCCACGGTTTTGTTTTCATCAGTGTCGATCATCTAAAAAAATGTGGTGAATCACAAAGGTGAGACCCATGTACTAGAAAAAGATATAACCTCCAACAATGCTTATTGATTACAACAATTTAAATAGTAGATAAATAAGAAGTTGGAGTATTTAATAATCAATTGAACAAATTGGACATTTCAAGTAAGCTAAATAGATTAAGCTAATTAACGTAGCAACAAGTATGATTATCAATGTATCTATAGGTAACAAATAAATCCATTTTTCTTGATAGTAATCTACTCAAATTTCATCAAATTGCATCTAATAACAATCATCATCATTAATATAATTATCATTATATTCCTTCTAACAACACAAGCAATCTAGTAGCATATGCATCGTTGACATCATGAATATGTCTAGTAACATAACATGGCTATCAATATTGGCATCTCAAAGAAAGGGAACATATCTACATCATAATTAAAACTAACATCATAGTAAAATTAATTGCATAGGAATGATTAGAAGTTTAAGCATTTCTAATTACATAGGCATGGCTAGGAATATTAAACATAGCTAGCAACATCATCGTAACCATCAATGTCTAATATATTTGACAACATAAGCATGTTTACAACATGAGCATAACTATTGAATAAGCATATATATTTTCTCTTATTGTACTATATATGATCTCAATGAAAATAAAGTAAACAAGGGTTATCATCCAATATGAAGTGTTGTGCATAACCCTAAACAAATATGTTACATGGCTATCTTACATCTTTTATTATTCCCTGGGGAATTTGAATCGTACCATCCAAAGTTGAAGTGACCCCTGTGAAGGGATATTTGGTTCCGTACAAGATCTAGGAGTACCGGTATCCTAATATATCTCCTCTACCCGGTCAGTAAGGTCCAAAAAGGTAGTGACAAATTAATAAGGCTATCACTACATCGACATATCGTCAAGCTGCCAATAACTATTCAGCCCTTGGAACAAGTCATGACACTAGACGCCAGGTTATGCATGCAAAACCCTATCACTGAGGTACAACTGTAGTTGTCCTCCAATCACATTGCACAAATGCTAAGGCACGACCACAACCATTCTCAACAATTGAGATCAGGATGATAAGCACCCCACATAATTAAAATTATGTGATCTGAGTTTCCCTTAGGAATACTCGTTTCACCATCCAGTAAGTTCTGACATAAATGATGGTTCAACAACACATGGAACTACATGATTAGAGTTTCACTTGATTAGTTATCTCCAATTGGGTGAATTAAGGGTGCATCAAACAAGTGGACATACAAACCCTAATCCATATCTAGAAAACATTGGTCTATAACAACTTCAGAAGATATAAAACATATGAGACATAATTTATCATCAACATCACATGGAAGTATTCACCTGCCAATAAAGAGATTATACTTCTTATCAAATCAATATCACATTATACTATTGTCTTGCCATTCAGGATACTATACTTGTCATCATACAATCACATGACATAAATCATTTTCACAATATCATAGGGTTTAAACCCTAATCAACACAATAAGATTACACTTCATTCAGGGCTCAACCATGCCCAAAGGTCATTAAGATCATCATACAATTCCCTACAAAATCATCCTTATTTTTTTAAACCTTGTAACAGGTCTCAACAACATCACTTACATATAATACACCGGATGAGCACAATATTGCATTAATGAGCTAGGAGATATTCATAAAAAATCATAGTAGGGTTATATTAACATTAAGAACATTCCTCTATTACTTTAACATGCAAGGAATCTAGATATGATTAACCCTGATCATATTCATAATGATCATGTTCAGCATAAGATAATATCAACCATGTGGCTATGATGACCACCAATTAACACATTCATGTTATGTCATATTAAGGAGATATTCCACCAGCATGCTGTCATATAAGAAGATTAAACAAGAATACTCATTTATATCTATTTGTGTTAGATTTACATTCAACAAGATAAATTATATTAAAATTACTACCAATCAACACTCATACCCAAACCCTAACTCACAACATCCCCATTAGATCATGGATGCAAAAGGTGAAGCATCACCATCACATTCCATACCATTATCACATATTGATCCACACATAACTCAAGGTGTAACCATCAGGTCATAGTATATTAGGGTTAAACCATGAAAGAGAGTACTCCATGATTCTATACATCATTGAAGGAGTTGTTCATAATCAATTACCATCACTTGGTTATATTAGGGCTAAGTATAACAAAATATACTTCATTAGGGTTACCCCTTAACTCATTATATTTATTATCACTAATCATATGAGGGCAAAGGTAAGACTATATTATTAAGGTAAAACTCAATTAGATTTCAATATCACTCAAATCATACAAACTACCATAAACATCATCCCAAAACATTGGATTCTTGATAAGGTAAGACTATTGGTTGTTTTCATAAGTAAAAACCTTGAATAAACCTCCTATGAAGTCATTGAGTTGTTATCTAGAATAAGTCACCATCTAACCCTAGACATCCCTTAATTAACAACATAAAAATTCCCATTACCAGTAGGATAAAACCCATGAGCGATTGATATTTAAAACAAGTCATCAATAAATGAGCTTCTTAACTTGATCTCATAAAGGAAACCATCTAAATCACTTTATTAAGACCAAAATATTACATTAGGCATCATTCCAATTCATTGGATGAAGAAGCATTAGATCTTAACCATTGGGTTAAGTTCATATATTTAAACCGTCAGTTGGAGTATAGGTCCAACCATTGCATCAAATGACCCAAGAAACCATTGGTTTAAGGATTAATGGATGCTATAAATACATGATTAACTCACCATAGGTTGTGGAGACCTGATCCACCATCATTATTGACCATTAAGTCACTATAGGTTGTTAGATCAACATTATATTCATTAATCATCGTCAGATATCAAGTTAATCTCACCATTAATTGACAACATCATTAGGGTACTTAGTTGATGATCATTACAATTCTAATTAGGAAAAAACCTTACTTAAGAGGTGAACGTCAGTTGACACCCTTGGTAAGCACCATCAGTTTTCATGAAGACAACACCATCGGCTATTGCAATGGTACCACCATTGGGTCATGTGTTTATATAAGAAATCAGCTGTAAACCCTAAAATAGACCATTGGTTGATGGGTGCTTAGCACCGCCGGTTGTCAAACCAATCTGATGCAAGTTATCCTATATTTTAGGAGGAATGTACACATGATTACAAGTTCATGTAGAACTGAAATCAGAATAGGGAACATCATAAAAATCTATATCCAAGTCAAGCATAGCCTGTTAGTGCATGGATCATCATTTTGAAGAAAGAACATGAGCTAGTAGGCAATACACATGGAGCAAGTTATAAAACTTTCCTCTAATGAGAAGATAAAATCCCAAAAAGAAGAAAACTTGAACATGTAGGGTAGAAAATCCAAGCATAATCTCTGAACTCCTCCATATAATACCTTACTCCATCAAAAAAGCAAACCCTTAGCACAAGGAGCAAGAAAGGTAGGGTTTTAGAGATTTAGAGAAACTTCTACCATGGAACAATGAAGTTCTGACTTGGAGGAAGGTCTAAGGAAGGAGAAGAGAAATAGAAATGGAGAAGGAAGGAAGAAAACAACTTGCCTTGGTCGAAATCCCTCGAAGATGACCTTGGAAAGTCTATGTAGGGCTAGATGGAGATCTAGGAGACCTTCTTATTCAAAAAGAGGTTGTCTTCTACCTTAGAGCACTTGGTTCTGTATAAACACAGATGGATTCATTGCTCTAGGTTTAAGGGAAGAGAAATCAAACAAAGTTTCATAGTTGGGCAAGGAAGAGGTAAATTGTGACAAAGTTGGTTTTCTAGCTTAATTTTGAGGACGAAATATCTTTTAAGGTGTGTAGGATGTGATGTAGTGGACTTTTGGAATCCTAAAATGTCCAATGATTTAAGTGAAATCATAAGGTTTAGATAGATTGAGGGTTCCGAGCTCGTGACAAAGTAGATTTGTTGATTGATGTTAATATCATGATTAAGATCCTTAACTTTATGACTTTTTTAGGAATTTAATTGAATGGTCCAGTAGCTGATTTTTGTCACCAAATTTGAGTGGAATGTAGCTCGAGAGGTAGGGAAGCTATGACTAAAATTTGATAACAATTGGATGTTCCTAGAGGAAGTTATTAAGGTTTGAAATTGGGTAATTAATATGTATATTTGATGAATTATAGACCTAACATTATGGCCTTAATCAGAGTCATGCGCCCCATTGGTTAAGGGCGGGATGAGAGGATAGATCATGGCCATTTGAAGATAATTGAGTGGCTGGAACCTTTGTTTTAAGTCAGCCACGGATTTCCTTGATGGGCGTTGATGCTGACCCTTAGATATGAGATCAAGGGCTTCCGGTTCATCCCTAACCTTGCGGTCAGAGCAAGGTGGGAGAACCATTTTTCTCGTGACCTTCCCTCCCACTAATCTTTGTGATCATGGAATGGGGGAAGTGGATGTCTGAGTGGTTCACTTATTCGCATCGTGAGCTATCATATGAGCCACTACTTGTAGTGTGGGAGTGAGGAACGAGTGAGATCGGACACCCACTTCTTCCCCGATTCTCCATTATGATAAACAGACTAGAAGAGGGAGAAAATGAGAGGGAAAGGGTGGTCGGAATAGGGATCTAGATAGAGGAGAAGAAAATACGGGGCCATAGGAGAAGGAAGTAGGCTTTTTCATTGGACTTCGTGGTCTGTTCCATGGTCAAACGACCCTAGTTGGCCGGAGCTTGAAGATGAAGCTCGGAGGCTGGTGTTCGGTGTTCCACCCTAAGAACCAGGGGCACGCACAAGCTCAGGGAGGTCTTGCGGATCTTTTGGAAGGCTCATACCTCTTCGAAGAGGAGCATAGGCAAGTTGCCTCTTTGCTTCACCACAACCAAGTGATGGCGGTGGTGCTCCTACCCTGAGCGAGATCTAGAGCTGTAATCAAGGAGGTGAGAAGCCATAGAGATTCATAGGTTTGCGATGAAGCTATTGGTGGCCCTGGAAGTCGATGAGGAGCACTCCAGCTCCATTGCTTGCTCGCAATTATGTGTATTACCTTGTTCTTTAGTAATTAATATTAAATGATGACATAAATTATGGGAAAATGTCATTAAGTCTATAATTATGTTTATAATGCATATGATGTTAGATATGGTCATGTTAATGCACGAAATCTTGTATTTTTCTCCATATGTCTAATTAGGGCTAATTACCCTAAATAAAATGCAATAAATACATTGGGGATCAATAAATGACAAAATTTACAGAATAAGTTCGTATTAGTAATTGGAAGATAATATGTAGATCTTAAATCTGTTTTGTACACGAAATTCATGTTATATGAGGAGCACCCTTAATACAAGTGATGTAACCCTAAGATGGTTAATAAAAGTGACATAATGTTAAATATGTTCACATAGTAATGTGACACATGAGCATATCCAGTTGAGGAACTATAATATGGAATATGACATCAATAATATAAATCTAAGACAAGAATACAAGTAATCATGAGAATATCCTAAACAGATAAGCTAAACCCTAATGGACATAATTAGGGTTAAGATGAGATGTATGATGATGAGAACTTGATAATATATGTAATCTTGTCTTAATCAGGGTTGACCAAGGATATAGATGACATGAGGAATATGTGATTAGGATATCTCTTTGGAAGGTACACCATTACCTCTCACTTGGCTTATTATACAATATGCTTGTGTTATATGGTAGTAAAGATTTGGTGTATGATATTGTATGAAATGATTGTTCTTGTATGATATGTTGCATGATTTTTCCATACTTATTGCTATAAACACATGAAACATAATATATATGTTCCATTATATCTAAGCACTTCAACTCTTTGGTAGTAAAGTGCTGGAAAACAAGTACTTCAACTCTTTGGTAGTAAAGTACTTGGAAGTGATCCAACTCTTTGGTAGTAGATCACATTGTGAAATGATCCAACTCTTTGGTAGTAGATCATAAAGGCCTTACTGCATTCAACTCTCTGGTAGTAAATGCATGGATGATATAATGGAAAATATGCTTAAAATATGTGTTCTCTTTTGTTGATGGACATCTTTGTGCAAGTATATGATTTTATTATATTTCTTTTGTTATTGCCAAATATTAGTTTTATCTTATTGCCAAGATATGATGAGAGGTATATAAAAGACACGTAGGCGTACTCAGTACAATATTCTTGAATATTGTGCTGATGTGTACCACATGTAATCTTTTGTTTTGGTTGTGGTTATGCTCTTGAAGATCCATGATAGTTGAGAGTTGTGTGGCGAGCTGATGTACAAGTGGACTTTTTGTTTTAAGATCCTATAGTTTAGTGGTAGTACATGTATATGTAGAAGTTTGTTGTTCAATATGTAATATCAAATGTTGTAACAATTCATGTTGTAATTATATGTTGAATGGTGAACTAGTGTTGTATGGTTTTATTATTGTTCATGTACATGTGCTACTGATTGTTTCCTTCTGACTCCCTTGATTTTCTTCTACTTAGCTTAGTGTGGGGCGTTTAAATTGGGATTCTCACTGAGGTGAGGATTTCAATTTTGATGTCACACATTAGATTAAGTTTTAGAAAATCCAGGGACGTCACAGGTGGTATCAGAGCATGAACAATAGCAAAGCCTGACTTTTGCTCATTATGCAACTCAAAACTAGAAAACCTTGAACTTAATAATCTTTAGGGTTAGATTAGTTGTATTTTAGAGACTAGATCTAACCTAGCCTCTAGGTTAGCACCTAGATGTCCGAGAACTAGGTCTAGACTGGTGCTTGTTGAGTAGCAAGTCCTTAGATGTCGTTCTTTCCTTGTAGTACAGCGGTATGGGACGTTGCACTATTTGGAAATGACGTGCATCAAGGGAAGAGAAACCCTAGATGTATGGCGCTCGTTGTCTAGAGTAGCTAGACTAGTCTACACCATGTTCTCACCCTTTTCACTAGTTTTCATGACACTGGACTCTCTACTATGTGTGGGACACTCGTTTCTGGTTTTGGTTTTTGATTCCAAACGAATCGAACCTCGATAGTTTTCTCTAACGCTTGTTTTATCGGAGAAAAACTATATAATATTTTATTATGTATATGTATTACAAAAATGTGTCCCCACACATGTACGAGTAGGAGGTGGCCATGCAACCTGAGTGAAAGTGAATGACATCAATCTAGAAGAGAGAGTTGTTCTAGATTAGATGTCTAGAGCCTTATTGGAATATATGATGGATGGAATAGTTGACATAAGTTTTGATGATATGATGTAAGCCTTATATAGATGACATAAGATGGTTATGATAATCTATGTTTGTCTTCAAGGATTTAAGTTCAGTTTTGAGGATTTGAGATGAGTTTTGATGATGCAAGTATGCTTTCTTTTATGAGATAAGATATGTTAAGTCAAGATAAGCTTGTGAGTCAACATGAGACTCAAACTCTTTTACAAAGGAGGACCTCTAGTGTTAGGACCAGTTTTAGGGTTAACTCCAAGGAGAGTGAGATCCATTGAGAGAAGGTCAGAGAACCTACACTCCAAGATATGAGAATTCTGAGATATGTGATATGATATGTCCTAAACTAGACTACTCCTGAGTGAATGAGTTGTGTTGCTTAATGCATGATTCCTATAGTCTTGTAGAACCCTAGATGTCCTTGGGAAGACCAAACCCTAGAGAGAGAGAGGCTGGTTATATATGTGCATATGTGAACATCAATATGAGTGCCTACCATCTGGGTGAGGGAGAGAGAGTCCCAAGACCCTGGAGGAGGTAGCTAAGTTAGTTTCTCTAAAGCCTCATGCTCGGGTTGGTTGTTTCCCACAGAGGAATCTAGTGGTGTATATATGAGAGTTTTGGGTAAAGATGTTTCATGGGTAGAGATCTATAATAGTATGCCATAGCATGTTTTGGTTTGTGCTTACGTGGCGAGAGCTTGTAAAGCTATCACTAGTGCCAATGAGGTAGACTCGGAAAACCTAAACCAAGGAGGGAGGATAAAGTATATGCATATGAGATACTCATAGAGTGAGTTAGCCCAGAGAGATTGAGCATGGAACTATCCTTATGATACGGGTTAGGAGAACCATTGGGACTACATAAAGTTTTGATACATGTTTCATGAGCCACTTGTATAAGTTTGTTAGCACAACCATGATATAATATATGTAAGCATGTGATCTAATATCAATATGTGATATATAAATATGATATGTTGTAAAATTAGAGATGGTTAAATACATATCGATGCATAAATGGTTAACCGTATACATAAATAATGATGACAATGTGATATAGTTGGTTAATCTTGTGATGAAAACTTCATAAATGTGACAATATATAATGAGCAATGAGATAAGATCATAGGAGAGATATATGTTACACGAGATGCTAATCTTAGTGCTTAATAAAGAAAGAAAAAATGTGTAATTTGAAGGTTAGCACAACATAACATGTATGACACCTTGATATGATTTAGATGGATAAAGTGGGTTAATTATAGTTAACTCCCCCCCTAAAAGGCATATGTTAATGTTGAACATGTTCTAACAATTATCTCAATAAAATGTTGATGGCACCTTGATGTATGGGTTAACTTGGGTTAACTCCTTGGGAACATGGTAATATGATGTTGAATAATAACGCATGAATAAAGATGAAGATGCAACCATAATATATGAGATATGGAATGACATAAGATAAGCTTCTAAACCTTGAGTTTAACCCTGAACGGAGTGTTTGTGCACCCAAGATGGTTGTAAACCTCCTAATAGTGCTTTGGATACATGGTTCTCGGTAACCTTTGTGGATATGTTACACATAGAATAGTGCCTACTCATGGATGAAGGCAAGATAAGGTTTTCCCTACAAGTATGAGTATGGTTTACTTTCGAGGACGAAAGTTCTTTTAAGATGTATATGATGTGACAAAGTGGGTTTTCTGGCTTAATTTCGAGGTCAAAATATCTTTTAAGGTGTGTAGGATGTGATGGAGTGGGCTTTTGGAATCCTAAAATGTACAGTGATTTAAGTGAAAGCATAAGGTTTAGATAGATTGAGGGTTCCAAGATCGTGACAAAGTAGGTTTGTTGATTGATGTTAATATCATGATTAAGATCCTTAACTTTATGCCTTTTTGAGGAATTTAATTGAATGGTCCAATAGCTGAGTTTTGTCACCAAATTTGAGTAGAATGTAGCTTAAGAGGTAGGGAAGCTATGATTAAAATTTGATCACAATTGGATGTTCCTAGAGGAAGTTATTAAGGTTTGAAATTGGGTAATTAATATGTATATTTGATGAATTATAGACCTAACATTATGGCCTTAATCAGTGTCACACACCCCTTTGGTTAAGGGTGGGATGAGAGGATAGAACATGGCCATTTGAAGATAATCGAGTGGCCGGAACCTTTGTTTTGAGTCAACCACGGATCTGCCTTGATGGGCGTTGATGCTGACCCTTAGATGTGAGATCAAGGGCTTCCGGTTCATCCCTAACCTTGCGGTCAGAGCAAGGTGGGAGAACCATTTTTCTCATGACCTTCCCTCCCACTACTCTTTGTGATCGTGGAATGGGGGAAGTGGATGTCTGAGTGGTTCTCTTATTCGCATCGTGAGCTATCATATGAGCCACTACTTGTAGTGTGGGAGTGAGGAACGAGCGAGATTGGACACCCACTTCTTCCCCGATTCTCCATTGTGATAAACAGACTAGAAGAGGGAGAAGAGAAGAGGGAAAGTTTGGTCAGAATAGGGATCTAGATAGAGGAGAAGCAAATATGGGGCCATAGGAGAAGGAAGCAAACTTTTTCAGTGGACTTCGTGGCCTCTTCCATGGTCAAATGACCCTAGTTGGCCGAAGCTTGAAGATGAAGCTCGGAGGCTGGTGTTCAGTGTTCCACCCTGAGAACCAGGGGCACACACAAGATCGGGGAGGTCTTGCGGATCTTTTGGAAGGCTCATACCCCTTTGAAGAGGAGCATAGGCAAGTTGCATCTTTACTCCACCGCAGCCAAGCGATGGCGGCGGCGCTCCTACCCTGAGCGAGATCTAGAGCTGTAATCAAGGAGGTGAGAGGCTGTAGAGATTCAAAGGTCTGCAGCGAAACTATTGGTGGCCCTAGAAGTTGATGAGGAGCGCTCCAGATCGATTTCTTGCTCGCCGGAGCCGAGCTTCGTGGTGGCGCCCTGCACAAACAGGGGCACGCGACGCGAGCGCTGGTCTCGCAGCAGCAAAGGGGGAACCCCGACCCTGGTAAACAGATCAGAGGATCCATGGATCCAACCTAGAGATCCGAATATGGTCTTAGCAAGAAGGAGGCTGCAGCCCTCGTTGCCACATGGCGGCGTTCCACTGGCCACAAAAGGTAATGATCTCAGAATATATATCAGATCTTGCATAAATCATAGAAATTAGCATGTTTATCAAAAAATAACAAATAATATGTCGAAATTCTTAGAAAAATGTGTAGAACAACATAGAACCATAATATCAATCTTGTGAAGCACTAATATTAGTGATATCATGTGATATGTGTAATGCCTTGTTCTTGAGTAATAAATATTAAATGATGACATAAAATTATGGAAAATGTCATTAAGTCTATAATTATGTTTATAATGCATATGATGTTAGATATGGTCATGTTAATGCACGAAATATTGTATTTTCTCCATATGTCTAATTAGGGCTAATTACCCTAAATAAAATGCAATAAATACATTGGCGATCAATAAATGACAAAATTTACAGAATAAATTCATATCAGTAATTGGAAGATAATATGTAGATCTTAGATCAGTTTTGTACACGAAATTCATGTTATATGAGGAGCACCCTTAATACAAGTGATGTAACCCTAAGATGGTTAATAAAAGTGACATAATGTTAAATATGTTCACATAATAATGTGACACATGAGCATATCCAGTTGAGGAACTATAATCTGGAATATGACATCAGTAATATAAATCTAAGACAAGAATACAAGTAATCATGAGAATATCCTAAACAGATAAGCTAAACCCTAATGGACATAATTAGGGTTAAGATGAGATGTATGATGATGAGAACCTGATAATATATGTAATCTTGTCTTAATCAGGGTTGACCAAGGATATAGATGACATGAGGAATATGTGATTAGGATATCTCTTTGGAAGCTACGCCATTGCCTCTCACTTGGCTTATTATAGAATATGCTTATGTTATATGGTAGTAAAGACTTGGCATATGATATTGGATGAAATGATTGTTCTTGTATGATACGCTGCATGATTTTTCCATACTTATTGCTATGAACACATGAAACATAATATATCTGTTCCATTATATCTAAGCAGTTCAACTCTTTGGTAGTAAAGTGTTGGAAAACAAGTACTTCAACTCTTTGGTAGTAAAGTACTTGGAAGTGATCCAACTCTTTGGTAGTAGATCACATTGTGAAATGATCCAACTCTTTGGTAGTAGATCATAAAGGCCTTAATGCATTCAACTCTCAGGTAGTAAATGCATGGATGATATAATGGAAAATATGCTTAAAATATGGGTTCTCTTTTGTTGATGGACATCTTTGTGCAAGTATATGATTTTATTGTATTTCTTCTGTTACTGCCAAGTATTATTTTTATCTTATTGCCAAGATATGATGAGAGGTATATAAAAGACACGTAGGCGTAATTAGTACAATATTCTTGAATATTGTGCTGATGTGTACCGCATGTAATCTTTTATTTAGGTTGTGGTTATGCTCTTGAAGATCCAGGATAGTTGAGAGTTGTGTGGTGAGCTGATGTACAGGTGGACCTATTTTCTTAAGATCCTATAGTTTAGTGGTAGTACATGTATATGTAGAAGTTTGTTGTTCAATATGTAATATCAAATGTTGTAACAATTCATGTTGTAATTATATGTTGAATGGTGAACTAGTGTTGTATGGTTTTATTATTGTTCATGTACATGTGCTACTGATTGTTTCCTTCTGACTCCCTTGATTTTCTTCTTCTTAGCCTGGTGTGGGGCATCTAAATTGGGATTCTCGTTGAGGTGAGGGTTTCAATTTGGACATCACACATTAGATTAAGTTTTAGAAAATCCAGGGACATCACATAAATATAGCCCATGGATAAGGATGGAAGCAAGCATGAGGAGTACAAGTAGCTTCCCCATGTGTCCATGGCCTTAAACTATTAAGGATATACAAGAAGCCACATATGAAGTTGACCCACCATCCATGGAGATCTTCTTATCCCGCGTTTCTTGATTTTGCAAGAAAAGCAAACATTTGCTTGATAGCTCCAAAAGGTAGCTCATCCATAAAGGGGTAAACCCTAAAATACCCTTGAGGAATACACCTCAAAACCAAGGTTCAACTAGGCTCCCCATGGCTCAACAAGCTCAAGAATAATCAGAGTTAATCCAAAGAAGATAATGAAATTGACAAATTTCAAGAAAATCTCCCAATTGGTAAATTGTAGAAAGCTCCATATGTACATAAAATTGCATATCTTTCACAAACATTGTTCAAATTGGACCAAACTTGAAACTTAAGCTTGTCCTATGATTCCAAAATATAATACCAGGTTATATTATAGTTATAAGAAATCAATAATGGTAATTAAGCACGTTCAACCATTTAATCAAGGTTAGGGGTCTCACAAGGTACAAGTCAAGTAATCTCAGGACAAATGAATAAAATGATGACAAGTTGTATAGGACATGAGTTGAATGTTTCTTTCAGTCCTTTTGTTGCTAATTAATAAATATATTGGTCTTAAATATGTTTCTCATTGTAAAAATTAGTTAATATTTTATAAATATTATATGTTGTCTACCACCTCTCGGTACAATCCTGGTATCCTGAGTTCCGACCATCGAATCAAATCCCCAAGAAGATCGTGGTGTGGGCTAGGATACCGGATCTTCCGATCCATTTATACTAGAACAAACTTCTCGAGAGCATAGGAAACACGATGGGGAGGACGATCAAGATTGACGACAACACTATCCAAGGGAATAAGGGGAAGTTCGCGAGGATGGCCGTGGAAATCGATACATCACGCCCATTGTTACCAGGGTTTATGTTGAATGGCGAGCATCTTCGTCTCGAGTACGAGAATCTGCCATAGCTCTGCATGCGTTGCGGTAGACTTGGCCACGTAGAGGCGGAGTGTGTTACGGAGGTGGGCGCGCCTTCGGGTAACAAGCCCCCGCCCTACTCACCCTCTATCCATGCAAAGAAGCAGGAGAGGAAAGCTGCCCCTCCCAAGAAAGATAGCGACACACCCACTATCACCCAGGACAAGGCTAAGGAGTCGGGGAAACCAGAAAGGAATATCCCCAAGAGGACGAAGGTGAGTGGTTACCTGGAGGTAGCCATCGCCAAAGGAAGAAAGCGGAGAAGAAGAAGCAAGACAATCAAACCACCAAGATAGCCAGCCAACAGAACACCTTCATTAACCTTGTTGACGATGAAGTGGTTCAGGGGCGCCCCCTCGACACCAACCTCGCCGAACCTTTCCAGTTTGGAGCAGGTGACCCAAGCTCCATGCCACCGCTACCCCTTGGCACCAAGCCCTCAGGGGGTCACACAGTGACTCTTCGCAACCGCCAGATTATCATCTAGGAAATAGCTAGGACGCCAGAAAGAATCCATAAGAAAGGTAGACTTGCCCAACGAATGGCTAGCTCGTCCTCGATAGCTACAAAGGCTATTGACTTCACAATCTCAGAGGAGGAGATCACTCCTACACCCCTGACGGTCCCAGACGAAGAGATTGGATTGCGAGCGACAATTGCCTAAGCTCTCACCCTATCTTCCTTTATGAATATCATTGCCTTCAACATCCAAGGAGCACACTCCGACGACAAGATCCGTTACATTCAAGATATCCATAGATCTCACAGACTCCACCTTATGGTTATCATCGAGCCCCGTTGCAGTAGGGTGGTCGCCGACGGCATCATCAAGAAGTTGGGTTTTTCTTCCTCTCATCGTGTCGAAGCAAGGGGTTTCTCAGGCAGGATCTGGCTCATGTGGGATGACGCAAGATGCAATGTAGAGGTCCTTTTGAATCACCGCCAATTCATCCACTGCCGGTTGAACGACAACATCTTCTTCACTGCCATCTATGGCAGCCCTCAACCCAGGACCCGGAGATGGTTGTGGCAACGCCTTGCATCCATCACCCCGCCCCATGGTGTGCCATGGCTGGTCGCGGGCGATTTTAACACAATGCTGATTCGCACGGAGAAGATCGGCAGTGAATTCTTTGACACAGCCTCTTCCGCCTCCTTTTATGACTGTCTCCACGACACTAGGCTAGCTGACCTGGGCGCAGAAGGCCAATTCTTCACCTTCAGAAGAGGCATGATCCGGGAGAGATTAGATAGAGCCATTGCTAATGAGGCGTGGTTAACACAACTACCAAACACCAAGATCCGAGTGCTTCCTCGGGTCACCTCGGACCATAACCCCATCCTTATTACTACTTGTCGTGAGTGTACCAGGAGATACAACAACTCTAACCCGACCTTCAAGACCAGAACCAGCTGGCTCCTGAACGATGACTTCATGGCTTGTGTCCGGTCGAGTTGGGACCCGACGACTACCTTTACGGAAGCTCTTCCATCTTTCCAAAAAGCTGCAACCTTGTGGCACCGCAACACGACCAGAGCTATGCATAGAGAGAAATCTATGACACTCCGAGAGCTGGACGAGCTGCAAAGTAGACCTGATCAGAATGTCCACGGCCACATTGCTTCCAGTGTGGTGGATCTCCAAGAGAAATATCATCACATATTGCTTACGGAGGAGGCGGACTGGAAGCAGAAAGCCCATATTAACTGGCTTCAACATGGGGATCGGAACACAAGTTTTTTCCAATCCTTTGTGCGAGCCAGAAGACACCACAACAAGATAGTTTGCCTCAAGGATGAAGAAGGATGATGGATCACTGATCCTACTGCTCTGCAGGCTCATATCTAGTCGTTTTTCATAAATTTTCTCACTACACCTTCTTCTATATCTGCCGCGTACGCTAATGATTTTGTAGGTGCCTTTCCCCCAATACCAGAGTCCATCCTCTGGTCGCTAGAAGGTGTGCCCTCTGTGAATGAGGTTCGTGCCACCATCTTCTCGATGGCACCCTCAAAGGCACCAGGACCCGACAGAATCACATCGAACTTCCTATAATACAACTGGTCCCTTTTTGGGCCGTCTGTCATTCGAACCATCCAGCATGCCTTCAGGTCAGTGACGGTGGAGCCTACAATGGCGAACTCCCATATGGTGTTGCTGCCAAAAACCAAGACACCTCTCACATGTGGAGATCTCAGACCGATTGCCCTCAACAATGTGGTGTTCAAGGCCATCTCCAAGATCATTGTTGAACGCATCAAGCCTTTGTTAGACGACTGGATCTCACCATACCAGTCGAGCTTCATACTTGGTCGCAAGATTACTGACAATATTTTGTTGGTGCAGGAGGCCATTCATTCCATGCGTACTAAAAAAGGCACCAAAGGTTGGATGGCCATCAAGCTAGACCTATCCAAGGCATTCGACAGAATGAGCTGGTCTTTCATCTGAAGCACTCTATATAAGATGGGCCTTCCTGATCGGCTGGTTCATATCATCATGTCCATCATCCAATTAGGCGCTACTTCTATCCTTTGGGAAGGTGTTCCAATGGAAGCTTTCAAGACAGTGCAAGGGGTTAGGCAAGGTGACCCGCTGAGCCCCTACATCTTTGTTCTTTGCCTCGAGCATCTTAGCCACATGATTCTCACCAGCTCAGAAAATGGCCACTGGAAGCCGATTGTTCTCTCCAGAGGAGGCACACCTCTCACACACGTCTGTTTTGCAGACGACATCATCCTTCTAGCCGAAGTGTCGACTGCCCAAGCCAACATTATCAAGAATATCCTGAAGTCCTTCTCACTTGCTTCTGGGCAAGTGGTGTCCGAGACCAAATCACACTGCTTCTTCTCAGCGAATGTTGCTCAATCGGCCAGACGCTGGATTAGCAGGTAGCTGGGTTTCCAGGTGAAATCCGACCTAGGCAAATACATGGGTGTCCCGATTCTGCACAAGCGGACCAACAAAGCCACACACTCTGGCATCCTTGACGCTATAAGGGGATGGATGAATATCTTGACGGTGTGTCATCTATCGCTCGCTGGGCGGATCTGTCTAGCCAAAGCTACTTTATAATCAATCCCAACGTACACTATGCAGACGACTCTGCTCTCACCAGCTCTCTGTGATGATATTAACAGTCACATCCGGCGTTTCATTTGGCAAGGCTCAAGAGACCAGAAGAAGATCTCCCTGGTCTCTTAGAAGAAGATCTCAGCGAACAAGGATCATGGCGGCCTAGGTATCAAGGACGCCAGGGATCAGAATGCAGCTCTGATGTTAAAAGGTGTCTGGACTTACATAAATGACCCCAACAAGCTATGGGTCAAGATCCTAAAGGAGAAGTATAAAGGGCGAGACTTCGCGGATAACAATTCGCGATCACCTATCTGGCGCTTTATCACCATCAATAGGCCTTTGATTCAAAGCACATGTTCCAAGTCGATCGCCAATGGGCTGGACACGAGGGTTTGGCAAGACAGATGGCTGGTGGGTGAATATGTTCTGAGCCTTGCCCCAAACCACTCGATCCCTCCTGAGCTAGCAGACCCTCAAGTTGCTTCCATGGGGCTTAACAATGGTGAGTGGGACTGGGAGTTCATCCAATCCTACTTACCATCCTACAATGGGATACCATCTGCATGCTTCCTCCACCGGACACTACAGCAGGACCCGACATTTTTATTTGGCCCCATGAACCCAGCAGCAACCTGTCTACAAGATCATCCTATAGGTGGCTCCGCATGAATAAGGAACTGAACGTCCCGGGATGCTGGGAGTCTATATGGAAAGCACCGATCCCAGAGAAGATCAGAACTTTTCTGTGGCTTCTCCAACACCGCACACTTCTAACTAATGTTGGATAGCGCCGCCGCCATATCATGATCGACAACATCTGCCCAAGATGCCATAACAGGGACAAAACTATCACCCACTGTCTACGTGACTGCCCGAGTAGTGCGGCCATTTGGGGAGAGCTTCACCCGGATCCAGGGTTCTTCAATGAAGACGAAGACACATGGCTTGACTAAATTGTTAAGGGTGACTACGTCCATCCTCACCCTATCACTCAATATGTCACGGCTTGGCATTTGTGGACCATGCGCAACACAGAGGTTCATGGAGGCAACATCACTCCCACCGCCCCTGCGATTCGATTCATACAGCTGAGAGCGGAGACAGTGCAAAAGCTTCAACTACTGCGCCCCAACACCAACGCGGAGATACCCGCATCTGTCGGGTGCCAATCAAGACCGATGAACTATGAGATCGTCATTCTTGCTGATGTTGCCTACAATCCATCTTCTTCACGAGCCAGTTATGGTTGTGTGGCTCTAAGCCCCGGTGGAAACATCATCCTGGGCAGAGGGGGCCCGATCAAGGCAGGGTCGGTTACTGAATCTGAGATCCTAGCAATAATACATGCAGCAGTGCTTGCTTGTTCTCAATAATGGTCCAATGTGCTGATCATCTCCGACTCCACATCGGTCGTCCAATCCTTATCTGCCAAGAAATGCGACCAAGCCCGGCTCAAATCTCATCACCGTCTCTGGAGAAGAATGATCATCAGCAACCCCTCGTATTGTATTCTTTATAGTCCCCGGGAGTCCACCATTATTGCTGACACAACAGCCAAATTTGTACTAAAAAATAACCATAGTGTAGAGTTTACACAATGGCCTCCATGGCTTCAGTGTAGAGGTCCTTTGGACATGTCTTTCCTTTCTGCGATGTACTTAGCATCTGATCAATAGAAAGTGTTTTTTTTTAAATATTATATGTTGCCTTATTCTTATTTGTCTAGTATGGAATGTGATACTAAGTGTTGACAATTAGTTTATTATGGAATTGAATATAAAAAATAATTTTGATTTACTTGTCATTTGAATAGTCATATTTGGTAGATATGTCTTATGTGTACTTCAGCTTCAGGACCTGGTCTGGCTGGTGGGGTGTTACAAGATGATGTTAAATTTATGTATTGATTCTATATTTTTCAATCTTGACTTGTTACTTACTGATGGATTGTCATTTAGAATTAAGTAGCATCTATTGATTTGTCCATAGACATGCTCTAAAGATGTTTTATACTTGGATTTGGTCTAAGTGATTACCTTATCTGATTGATTAAATTGTTATCATACACTAGATTTGACTAGATATTATAACTATATATCAGAATTAAATATCTCCAAGTTCATTTATTTACTTAATCTGATGATGATGCATGTACTTGGCTCGAGTGGGAGGTATCCACTAACTGGGACTCTATATGAGTCTCATGAGGTTTTTTTAAAGGGTTTTTAGGTATAATTCTATCAAGCAAAGAGGTCGTGAGAAAGAATGTGTAAATAGAATAATCTAGACATCATAAATTTCCTTGTGCTCTCTCTTTCCTTGGATGGGTAGCATACTAAGTTAGTTGTTTCATGTACATGTAAATGATGTAAACTGAATTGCCTATGACTAACAAGATTTTGATTATGGTTTTAATAGAGTTGAATAAGTTTTTTGATAATGTGACATTGTTTATGAGGTTTAATGAGAGGAAAATTTTACCTATTTTTTTGTATAATGTGTACTCGTATTTGTCAATAATGAGGTTTTTGTTTCTTAATCGGGGTTTAGTTAAGGGTTTTTCTCTAACGATCGACATTTATGTTGATCAAAAGAAAGGTGCCAACAACATTGTATCAGAGCTCATATTAGATGAGTCTGCATGAATAATAGGATCTAGGGCTAAGAGATAATATGGATGTTGAACAAAACCTTAATGATATGCGTACTTACTGAACTCAGTATCAAGATACTCTGGTCAAGTATTTGGGTATTGAAATAAGCTAATGTGGAACTTCTGATTGTATTTCTTATGGATGTAATGGCTTATCATTCAATTGAAAATAGTTTGGGAGCATAAGAATTTGCATGATTGTAATAAAAGGATTAAATGTGGAATGAGAAAGGACTATACAATTAAATATGAATGTTAAGAAAAGATGACAATTTCTAAGAGATAGATGGATGAATTTCATGGACTATGAAGATATACCCTGATGAATTTGAACACGAGTATGAATATGAAAGTGTAATAAAAAGTTGATAACTGAGGATGAAGAGCACTAAATGATCTTTTTGATGAATAAAATTTATGAATGTCAGTAATAATACAGAATGAATTATAATTCTGATCCATGAAATACATAATCAAATTTTAAGAGAATATGAAAGGTGATGTAAATTACATCTTGATAGGAGATGTATCACTAAGATTTGTGAAGTAATTTTTAGTAATACTCGATGAGGGATATGATGATGATATGGGATGGAATATCCATATAATGCCATCAAGTTCATAATTTCAATGTAAAATATCCAAGAAGTGAGAAAATTATGTAATATGAATTAGCCATAAACTAAAAATCAATCTAACAAGATACTTTAAGATGCATGATTAGATGATATGATCTTCTTCCATATTTTTTATTAGATTTCTGGATGAAATCTTAAAAGAGTGGAGAATTTATTACCACCCATTTTCAAAATTTCCATCTAATTAGGGTTTACTTGGTTGGTTGCATGCCTAATTTGATTGATCATTGTTTAAAGCTAATTAATGATTGTATTATAATTATGATTATTCAAACCTAACGAGAAACTATAATCATGCATTTATTTCAAATAATCAATGTTTGAGAATTGAAAATCCTAATCGACCAAAGTTAGGGTTTTGGTAGCATATGAATACAAATTTAATAATTATAGTGGTATAGTAAATTATTTTTAGTATTATATCTACAACTTTGATTTAACTAAAACTTGGATATGATTTTAATAATTGAATTTTAAGTTTTCTTTCAAAAGAGTAGAATATTCGAATGTTTTGTGGCCTACTAGAAGGTCGAGTTTCTCGAGGAAAAACTTAGCTGATCTTGCATTCTATCTGAAATATAGTCACCTAGTATTTAATTTAACTTTTATTGGTACATCCAAATGATCCAAAATTTTAAATGTAGCATGAAACTCCATTTAAGACATTAGGTTAAATTTGTGTAATTTTTGGATAATATTTGGATTCTACAAAATGTGGTGTCAGTTGAGTTTCTTATCAATGATAACTCAGCCGACCAACCAGTCTATCTAAATAACAAAAGAAGACAAAAATTGATTCTAGACTTTTTGCAATTATTCGAAGCATATCTTTTCATCTATTTTATCAATTTAACATGTTGGTAGCTCCAATATTTTTTCATCCCTATTAGAGATATGAAATCTGAGAGAGAGAGAGATTAGGGTTTTGAAGGAGAAAATCATCAGAAGTACTGAATTATAATTTTGGCTTCTTACAACTTGTAAATTCATGTAAGTTCTACAACTATAGACATGAATTCATGGCAAATATTCTCTCCAATGTGTGAATTAGACTATGATATTTGCATATGGATATTAAAACTGCATTCCTTAAAAGGAATAAAATGGAGGATGTGTATATGAAACCTACTGAAGGGTTTTATAATTCCACTAATGCAAATGAAGCCTCTAAGTTACAAAGATTAATCAATATGATTGATTAAGGCAATCACCTCAAATCTGGAATCTTTTCTTTAACCATATAGTCAAAGAGTTTGACTGATAAGTCAAGATAAAGATGGAATATGTGATTACAAAAGATTTAGTGGGAGCGTGTTCATATTTCACATAAGGATGAGGAATAATTTTCTAATACTATGAGTATTATAATTGGCATGGAAATACCTTCTTTAAAGAGTATAATGAGGAGTGTCCTATATGATAGGAGTTGAAAGCTATGGAGATAGTTCTCAAAAACCTCATGACTTGTAAAGAGAACCTACATTGGTAAAGTAATGTAGAGTTTAATATATAGGATTTGATGAGAGTAAATTTGGAATTTAGATCTCATGAATCCAATGTTACTTTTCTTGAGAAGAATTGGAAAAACACGAGTAAGATACCATAAGCATTTGTAAATGGATCTATCATGTATTCCATACGATGTATTCACCTCATTATCTTGTATGTATTGGAAATGAAAAAACAAATAACAGTCAGAATCCCTTAGAGTACATACCCAGGACGTTGTAGAAGCAGAGATGAGGGGCATCATCCTCGCTTTGGAGATAGCAAACAGGAACAATATCAATAGAGCAGTGCTTGAATCTGATTCATCCTTGGCTGTGAAGATTTCCACTTCTGATTGGCGTGATAATCTGAAATATGCTAAATTAGCTTCTAGGATCAGATTGTTAACCAGGTCAGAATGGTCCATTGAATACATCTCCAGAGATGCCAACGAGGCAGCTGATGGTCTTGCTAAAAAACACTTAAAACTCCCAGAGAGTTACTTCCAGTATGCTCTCCCTCCCACCGAGATATACACCTATCTTGTTAGGGATCTCTGTAAAGGTAGTAGTACTAGCTCATTTAATTATGCAAACCTAATTAGTGATTGTATCCCATCTTTGAATTTGCTTGCAAGGGGACGGAAGGATGAATAAGATAGCCTCCCGACTTACATAAAAAAAAATAACAGTCAGAATCCAATCAAGGTCATTGGAGTACCATAAAGAAACATTCATAAGAAAAGTACTTTGGATTAAATTCTTGGATTATGGTAGCAAGGAAAAATTGAGTGTAAATGATTTACACTGATGCAAGCTTTCGAAACTGACAAAGAATGATCGCAAAATCAAAAATTTATGTTTGACCATAAACTAAAAAGTTTTGTTAGCTTGAAAGGTTCTGAGCATTAAGAATCTATTTAAATTCTAAAAGAAAGATGAGAATCGTGATGTTATTAACACAATAGAGGATATTTTATGGATCTAGGAGTTCATACATATGAACTTATGAAATGTTTGTTGACAAAGTAGAAATATTGTGTCCAAGAATGGAGCTACTAGTTAAGCAAGGAATATTAGATAACATATTACGGAAATTCCATATCATATGAAAGGTCGTACAACAAGGATAAGTGAAACATGCAATATACTAACTTAAGAAAAATTCTGCTAACCCACTCCATTAGCACTTGCGCAGTACAAACAATATGGACATGCTTAGATATCACTAAGAATGAGATTTACGTTGATTGTCTATAAGTGGAAGTGGATTTTGTTGTATGTATGTCCTGAGAGCCAATCATATGATGATTGGGGTGGAATATAATGTAATTGATTTGATAAATAACAAACGTAAACTTCTTATTTATTCTGATTCTATCAATTATGATATAATGATGAAGTAGAATGAATGTCTAAAGAATGACATTACTCAATGACGTATGTCTTTAAGTACGTAACTTGCACAATGAGATCAAACAAATGACAAGATCATGTACATTCTTGTTATGTCCCCAGTCAGATGTCATTGTCAAATGCTGATAGACAACAATGAAATCAAGACTAGGGTATGTGTTGGTTGATGACAGAATCTCATCAACCATGATATTTGATATCAAACTAAGTATATAGATACTTGTTAGACAATAGTGTATTGGACAAACCCACCTTGAGAGTGACACATGGAAACCATTAAATGGTAGTCAAAATCATCTCTCTAAGTAATGGTGTTGATTGTGATTCTTAGATTTAAAGTCACTACACTCATCACATGTCGTTCGGTATACTTTGACATCATTCAACATAGTCCAAAATAGGGGTTGCCATAAAGGTGATGATTGGGTGCACTGTGACACATGTGGATGATTGTGAGTAGTGTAGATGAGATTTTTCCCTCCTATTGGAGTTTGATATCTAGGCCGCTTGATAAGTGAGACTGGTTAAGGCATGCTCATAAGCTAGTTATGGGCATTCATTACCAATGTATTATGGAACCTATAGGGTCAAACACATAGGATACATATGGAATAGGAGTTTATTCATGAATAATGTTTAAGATAATTACTAAAGATGTTTAGGTACTCAATTAAACAATCAATTAACTGATTGGACACAAAATCACAAAGTTTAAGTGTTGAACCAACTGATTAGAGTGTCAAGTTGATTGAGAAATGAATTGGCTGATTTCCACATGATATGGGACACCAACTGATCAACTCACTAGGTGAACCGATCAACTCATGGTTAATCAGACAAGTGGTTCACTCAGTAAACTTATCGTCTCAATCATACCAATTGAGGAGATGGTGACATTCCAAATTCATGAGAAAAGTTGCTCGTTTCACTTGTTCAATTCAATTAGAACAATGATTAATGTTTGACATTAGTTGGAAAGAACTTGATATATAATTGTGAATGGGACTGTTATGTGAACTGACCGGCTCTATTGGTGAGTCGATTGGCTCACTATGCCCAGCGATCGCCTCATAGGTGAGTCGACTAGTTCATGTGCCTCTATGCAAATAATTCATAAAATTTTTGGACCCATCTACTCCTGCTCAGACTGGGAACCCTAACCCTAACCCCTCCTATAAATAGAAGGGTACCATGCGATTCTCAAAAAACAACATCTCAGATCAATTTCTCTAATAATTGTTGTCTTCTCTAATTTTGGTAACCACGAGAGCCCAAGTAGGCTCTACCCGACTTGGAGGAACAATGAGGGAAAGACAATTGTGAGAAAAGCAACTGGTGTAGAAGAGTGTGTTGGTGCTAGTACACCAATAAAAGGGGACAACTCCTTGTATGTTCTACTAGAATGATAAGAGTTCTCGGTGGTCCATGTGGACTACTATAGAGGCAAGAGGTTGTTGTTTATCGCTCAAGGAGGATGAGTCAGTCACAGTCTATGGTGAAGACTAGGATCTTCTTAGACATCATCCATGTGCAAGTTGTAGAAGGTTGCACATAGCTGTGAGGTTTTGTCACTAGACTTACTCCAGCACCATGTATATCTTGCTAAACCATCCTTCCCATTACATAGTTATTGACGCAGTGATTTGTTTAATGGGGAATATGGCATTAATATTTTTGTTTCAGCTACCTACTCTGATTCCATATTTCCCAACCCCTTCCCATAATATCAATGCTACATGAATCTTTCAGGTGGTTCCACACTCCTTTTACCATATGGCAGTCGTGCAACATATGTAGAAATGACTTACACCTTTATTACATCTTAGACAATGTCCTTTAGTTGTAATCCCCTATATCTCTTTGTTCTTGTTTGATCAACCCCTCTTTGGTCACTCTCTATGGTGTACACCTCACGTGATGCGCTATAGGAATCTTTTCCAAACTTAACCAACAACCAGGAGTTTATTTCCTAAAGTCTCATATCAACCCATTGTAGATAGGTTTTGTAACACCCTAATTTTCATACCACATGAGTGGAAGCTATATATGTTTTTCAACCGGGTGTGTCACAAACATGATTGCCATTCCAATTAAAGTAAATGAAACACTTTGCAAAGTTTTAGAACTGATTCAGACATAGTTTTTGTCAACAAAAACTACATCATGTTTATCCACAAGATCTAATCTAATTGATAACACAATTAAGCATAATAACAATATGTATAAACTTTAGATTGTCTTGGTAAATGGAACCCCACTAGGCAGACTCACAAATCTTCTAGACGTTTACATGTTCTTTAGATCTCCATCTTCTCTAATTCCTACGAACATCGTGTCCCCTTCCATGATTTGGGAAAATATTCATTCAAGTAAATGTCATTCATATTCTAAAATATACATTGCTAAAGAACTAAAGTTGGACATTATAAACATGAAACTAGCATCAAGTTCTGGGTAAAATGTAAAACATGTTATTTCTTATTGCTCAGTCTGAATTCTGGCCTTTCTACCTTATCTTATTTTGGAGACATGTACCCTAGTACATGGGTCTCATGACCTGCACCAAAGTTCCTGAGTCATACCTATCTAATCTGATTCCCTCCCATCCTACTCATGGATGAAATTATGGGCAAGCTCTAAACTAAGGTATCTTTTACTTACAATTTTTATCTGAGTGTGGCTACCATTAAACAATAAGTCCTCCTGAATTGGCATATCTATGCCCTAAATTGGTACCGATGTACCTCTGAATTGGCACTACATGCCTCTGAATGACATTGAGGTGTCTCTAAATTGGTGTGGCTACACCCTGAATTGGAACTGAAGTACCTCTAAATTGGAGGAAACACTCCTCTAAATTTGGCAACATATGCCTATGAATCGTCCTAGGACTATCTCAATGAGAACTTATCATATAATGCATTATGTGAAGGTTCTGAATCAACTATTTTATGTCTAAACTTACTAAATACTAAATATGGACTAAAATTGAATATTGATAAATGAACTTATCTGAAACTGATTGTTGAGTATTGACATGTTCTGGATTTTAAATCTGAATCAGAATCTATTATTCTTAAGTTTTGAACTGAATCTACATCTGAACATGAATATAAATCTCAATTACTACACAATTGAGTTTTAGGTCTGAAACCCTTATCATGTATCTTTATTCAATACTTGGATACTCACACAATGAGTAACCTAAATTTGAGCCCAAATCTTATATGCTCATTATTTGGGTAAACTTAATCTGAACTCTAATATGAAAGAATCACTTCATTGATACAAATAATGATATCCGAGTCTAAATGCTTATGAAGGAGGGTGTAAATTGAATATAGAAATACTATGTATACTAAAGTAACTTAAGTAAAGTATATGCAAGTAACGTAAGTATCAATTACCAAAAAATATAATTTTTGACAAGATGACTTATTCTCCATAAACTCTCATTAAGTATGATCTTAATATACTCATATGAACTTAAATCTTGAACCTTGAAGCAACAATCTTATATAATCTCATCTTGCAACTTAATCATATCTTACTACAACATAATTGTGACAACCCTAATTTTTATCACCATTTCATTATGCTCTCCCTTGCACTATGATGACCAATTATCTAGTTTGGATGTCTGTTTCATATTTTGATTGTTGTGACACTTCAATTAGATTTCTTTACTTCTCAATTTTGCAAAGTGTGACATCAATCAACACCTTGAGCTTAGTATTACAGTTTGATACATCATCCCCTTGAACCCATTCTTGAACCTATGCACTATTATCACAGGGATCTACACTATGTACTATGTTATAGAGGATCCAATAACGATTCCAATGACCTAAAAATCTCCTCAATTAGATTGTCGGATCAAAAGTTATGGGTGTTAGAAATATGAGTTTACTCAGCCTTTTCTCAGCCTTTTCTATATTCCATTCTTTGTTTTTGGACCGATTTTGGGCACTTTGGGCCTTGAATGGAAATGAAAGCCCATCCGCCTACCCCCTGTGTCTTTCCCCTTCAGGAAGTTATCGATAATAGAATTCAGATGCGGCCGCTCAATCTTTCATCAACGGCCGAGATCCTCTGCATAATCAAGGGTATGTTGTTTGACTTATAAATTTCTAAAAATTGATATCTCCCAATTCCCTTGGCCAAATGATACAAACCAATATATCAATTTGATCCGCTCGACAAGACCTACCAATTGGGCATGTTCTAGGTCCTAATTCTAATGTTTACTCCCCTGATTTCTTGAAAATGATAACTTTATCCATGTTGAATTCATTAAATGCACCTAAGTGATAAAACTTGAACCTTTAATGATCATCTATCTTCCTAATCATGAAATAAGAATCTTTAGTACATCTTTGATCTATAGTAGAGTCCTTATCACCACTATTTCTTAAGAATTACTCCCATTTGCACTATGTGACTTGTCCTTAGATTTTAATGTATGATCTTGATCAAAGTTGCTATATTTCTCGAATACGATTCATGTACCTATATCTTGTTGAACCAACCTTGCATCTTGTATGAATCTCATGTCTTGATGATCTTTGACCTTGATTACACTATTATGAGTCTTTGACCCTTTAATATACTTAAGGAACCTGAACCTTGAAATGGTCATATGTAATCCGTGGAACCTTAGAATGATATGAATCTAGAACCACACCATCATGATGACCTCTAGATCAATACAATATCATATAATTAACCAATAAGCAACTTGGAACCCACCTTGGCCAAAACCCTAAAATGCATCTAATTAGGATTAATGATGAGAATCTAATGCATATATGTAATCTTGTTGTTAATTAGGTTTGATATGTGGCTAGATTATGAAGGATATGTTAGGTTGTGAAATCTCAGAATCAGGTATGGGCCTTATCTAGTTATATGACTAGCTTTCTTGTTTGAAATGATATGTAATGTATGCTTGTTTGTTTACTTGCCCAATATTGCCATGTAGTATTGCAATGTCATACTCGATGTTTGCCTCGTCAGTTTTATAACTTGAACACATATATGTATAAAACTTCATTATAATATTGTTGATAAAGGGTTAACTCTTGGTGATGTCCTTGAGATCCTCTCGTATAATAAGGGTTAGCTAAGCTTGAGCACCCTTACGGACCCTTCCGATGGGAAGATGGTCAAAGGCCTTAAACATGCTTGATATTGTTGGTATAATGGAGTGAAATGACATAAAATATGATTTCACATTTGTTAAACAATTAACATGTTTATTCTTATTCGTTTATTCTTGAAATGTTTTCAAAATTATGCAAAGCTTATACATATATGTATCTTTCGCCCCCATAACACCTCGTGTGTTGACCCATTTCTCGTATGTTGTTTTTAGGTTCAGAGATGGCTAGAAAGATGCAGGTCTTGGTGAGCTATGCTAGGTGTACTTGTTGTAAGATCCAGATATAGTATACATGAGCAGACTTGTACAAAGTGACTCTTGAATATGTAATTCAAATTGTGTAATATAATAATGTTGCTTAATATATCTTGTTGATTGTTGAGTTTATGTTGGTGCTTGTATCTTGTTATCTGCTAATGTTTGCTAAGCTTCACGCTTCCGCATTTCGCCTTTGGTATACGTTTGGTTCATAGGACTGGGATTCCGGTTCCGTGACAGATGGTATCAGAGCATGAACAATAACTACATCAAACATTGCTCACATGAAACACAAACTAAACTCACCTTACATCTCAACCCTAGAAACTTAATGAAATATCCTTGTGGACTAGGTTGACTTAGCCTCTAGGTTAGAACCTAGATGTTCTAGAACTAGGTGTAGACTTGTGTAAATAATTTCCCTTGACATGATTCGCAACACGTGCTTAGGATGTCTACACAAGTGTGCACCATGTTTGTCGCGCCCCAACCTCACATTAAGCACAAACCACCGGATTAGGGCACGGCAGGTAGGATCAACGCATAAGCAACCATTCATTCTCTTCTTTAAAACAATTAAAGATATCAATTGTAAAAGAAACTAAACCAACTGCGGAAGAATTTCTATTAACTGGCAGAAAATATAAACAAGTCTAAAGCATAAGCATTGTTCAACATAAATTAAGCATAACAATTAATTTACATCTTTGTACATATTCTCTCTCTCACTCACACCTTGTCCCAAAGATCGAGGGGAATGGACTAAGAGACCCTCTAACTAGACTAACTACAAACCTTCTATCAACTAAGCGTTGGGATGGAACGATCCTGCCGACTCCTCCTGCTGGTATTGACCTGCAAATTTTTGAGTAGAGGGGTGAGCCTACTCGCTCAGTGAATAACATTTCACATAGCTATCAATATTCAACTCGTCAGGTTTATTAACTGAAAATAAACAGATATGCAGTTCAAGTAGAGCAGTTCTATTGATATAGCAGATATACAGATATTACACACAATCCTATGCATCATCGGGTATTCAATTAAATAGACAAAATTGTAAATTTACTGTGATCCTAAATGATTACATGTTTACATTATTATGCCCCAAACATATGCAGCGCACTCTGCATATGAAGATCAGTAGCGAACTACGATCTCACCGTACAAGACTTAGCGACACACCCGGGAAATGCTAAGTCTGACTGTCTGTCCTGGTCTGCACAGGACTCTCGGGCGCACAAGGGCCCCAGGCGCACAAGGGCCTGTCTGCACTAACTCTGAGTGCTCTGGACTCCTCCCACCCTGTAGTGCACAGTCGGAGGGTCGGGGATTACCACCGTGACACAAGCACAGATTAATGTTGAATAACCCCCATCTATCTCCAGTGCCACCGTGACACAAGCACGCGTTGTTGTTGGACACTGTCTGTCTGACCCCGTGCCACCGTGACACACGCACGGATTATTGTTGAACACGAGCACCGACCATCTAGGCACAAGGCTAGATCGATCGTTTCACCCCAAAGGTACAGACCACGCAATGGGGTTCTACAGTGTTGGGGCACCTAAGTCTATTAACTGTTTATCAGACATACAATTTAACAAAATATCACATTACAACTGTAAAACACATAAATTCCTCTTTCTCATCATTCTTATCACACATTTCAAATTCCAATGAACTTATCATACTATTACAGAAGCAATCAGGCATTTAAAATGAGTTTAATAATGATTTATAAATGAACTTCCACTCACCACTTGAAACTCGGCCGATCCCTATGAAACTCGGCCGATCACTTCCCAGATCCTGAAACTCGGCCGACCAACCTCGGCCGACAAACTCACCGCTTGAAAAACCTACAAAGGAAACTCGGCCGATCAGGACCAAACTCGGCCGACCAAATCCCTGTTCGTAAATCTAATTCAGGAAACTCGGCCGATCAGACTGAAACTCGGCCGATCCGGAAAACGCTGTACAAAAGCCCTAAATAAGAACTCGGCCGACCGAATTGGAAACTCGGCCGAACCGCACACAGACAGAACACGAAAACGACCTGCAGAAGTCGATTTCTCACGAATCGACGGGCAAACTTCGCGCAAACAACACCAAACGATCACAAACGATCCACACGACTAAACCGTACCTGAAAGGAGCAAGAAAACGAACAGGGGCTGCACCGTGCACCCCAATTCTTCGGCCGTTTTCCCTACAAACGCAGCTCCAGCTGTGATTTTGGTTCGAATCGACGGAGAAGATGATCTGCAGAAGGAAGAGACGATCCACCGCAACCAACTGGAGCAGAACGACGCTCCAGAGCTTCCCTCCTCAGCTTCCTCTCTCTTTCCCCCTCTTTCTCTCTCTTTCTCTCTCGCAGGAGCTGAACGCAGGAAGCGTTCTGCGGTTCTAAGAAATGAACCGAGAAAAGGGAGAAAGGAAGATAAGGAAGAAAAACTTAGGGGCCATATCGCAAATTTCGAACTTTTCGCAAAAATTACAATTGGGTCCCTAGAAGCCCAAAAACTTGCAACTTTTGACTCGAAGGTCGGATTCGAACGATTTCTTTGGCAAAGTTTCAAGCGTAAGATTTTACACACTTTAGAAACTAGAAAACACACTAAGCACATATCGTGTCCATTTTAAACATTATTAACAAAAACAGGCTTATAACTTAACACATCAGCTAAACACGTGCTGAACAACTCACTTACGGGATAAGCTCGACGCGGGTCGTAACAACTCCTTTTACCCTTATAAGAATTTCGTCCTCGAAATTCCTAGAAGAGAAAAGGGAACTTGCTACGCATCTCAGACTCTAGCTCCCACGTAGCTTCTTCAAGATTGTGGTTTCTCCACAAAACTTTCACTAAGGGAATCTCGCGGTTCTTAAGCTTTTTGATCCGGTAATCGACTATCTGCACAGGTCCTTCAACATAGGACACATCTGTCCTAAGTTGCACCGGTTCTGAATCTAGAATCTTATCTGTACCAGGGTGACACTTCTTCAGCATAGATACGTGGAAAACATCATGTAGATTTGCCAACTCAGATGGCAAATCCAACCTGTAAGGTACAGGTCCAATCCTCTCAACAATAGGATATGGACCCATATATCTAGGGGTCAACTTACCCCTCTTGCCAAACCGCAGAATCCCTTCCACGGTGAAACTTTCAAGTAAACCTCGTCGCCAACCTCAAACTCAAGAGGTCGTCGTCGTTTATCAGCATAACTTTTCTGTCTATCCTGTGCAGCTTTTAACTGATCCCGAATCACTGATATCTTTTCTGTAGTCACATCAACTAACTCAGGTCCAAGAATTTCCTTCTCACCCACCTCATACCAACAAACTGGCGATCTACACTTTCTTCCATATAGAGCTTCATATGGAGCCATCCCAAGGCTAGAATGGTAACTGTTATTATAAGCAAACTCTATTAGGCTTAAGTGTTCTTCCCAGTTGCCTCTAAACTGTAGCACGCATGCTCTCAGCATGTCTTCAAGGGTCTGGATGGTCCTCTCAGATTGACCATCAGTCTGTGGGTGAAACGCTGTATTGAACTTCAGCCTTGTGCCCAACGCACGATGTAACTGATTCCAAAATCTAGATGTAAACTTTGGATCTCTGTCAGAAATAATAGAAACTGGAATCCCATGTAACCTGATTATCTCATCCACATAGACTTTGGCCAACTTTGGAACGTCAAAGGTTGACTTAACAGGAAGAAAGTGAGCAGACTTAGTTAGTCTGTCCACAATCACCCATATCGAGTCCGAACCCTTAGGCGTTCTGGGTAATCCTACCACAAAGTCCATCGTGATGTGTTCCCATTTCCATTCTGGTATTGGAAGTGACTGCAAAATACCGGCAGGTTTCTGATGTTCAGCCTTAACCTGCTGACACACCCCGCACCTGGCTACGTATTCAGCCACATCCTTCTTCATGCCCGACCACCAGTACAACTCTTTAAGGTTCTTGTACATCTTTGTGTTACCTGGATGCATGGCATACATAGAAGTATGCGCCTCCTCGAGAATCTGCTCTTTCAACTCACTGTTTCCAGGTACACACAATCTATCATGAAGATATAACATGCCTTCATCAGAAAATCTGAACTCTGTCCTTCTTCCCTCTGATATCTCCTGCATAATCTGCCATAACTCATCATCACTCTGCTGTAACTCTTTAATCTGATTATAAAAAGTAGGTCTGACTTGCATCTGTGCAATCAGCCCGCTCTGTCTTGTCACCTCCAAGTCCAAGTTCATCTTCCGCATATCTACAAGCAAGTCTCTCTTGAAACATGCCATAGAAAATGCATTGGCTGAAGAACTTGACTTTCTACTCAAGGCATCAGCTACAACATTCGCCTTACCAGGATGGTAATCGATTGTCACATCATAGTCTTTAATCAGCTCTAGCCATCTGCGCTGTCTCAAATTTAAATCTTTCTGACTGAAGATATATTTCAAGCTCTTATGATCGGTGAACATCTGACATGTCTCACCATACAAATAGTGACGCCATGTCTTTAGAGCATGAACTATAGCAGCTAATTCCAAATCATGAACAGGGTAATTCTCCTCATTTTTCTTAAGCTGTCTAGATGCGTAAGCAACAACTTTACCTTCTTGCATCAGTACACAGCCCAAACCTCTCCTAGAAGCATCACAGAACATTGTATAACCCTTTTCTGCTTCTGGCAGAACCAACACTGGTGCTGAAGTCAACCTCTTCTTCAAAATCTGAAAACTTTTCTCACAGTTATCAGACCAAACAAACGATATATCCTTCCTCGTTAAGCGTGTCAAAGGTGATGCTATCGCACTGAAGTCCTTTATGAACCTTCTGTAATAGCCTGCCAAACCCAAGAAACTTCTGATCTCAGTAGGAGTAGTAGGTTGTTCCCACTGAAGCACAGACTCAACTTTCTTAGGATCCACACTAACTCCATCTCTCGAGATAACATGTCCAAGAAATGCTACCTCGGCCAACCAGAACTCACATTTGCTAAACTTAGCAAACAACTGGTGTTGTCTCAACAACTGCAACACTACTCTCAAGTGTTGCTCATGCTGTTCCTCGTCTCTGGAATAGATCAGAATATCATCTATAAAGACTACAATAAACTGATCTAGAAAAGGTTTGAAAATCCGATTCATCATATCCATAAAGGCTGCTGGGGCATTGGTCAGCCCAAACGACATGACCAAAAACTCGTAATGCCCATACCTGGTTCTAAAAGCTGTCTTAGGAATGTCAGAAACCTTTATCCTAAGCTGATGATATCCGGATCTCAAATCAATTTTAGAAAAGATTGTCGCTCCACGCAACTGATCAAACAGATCATCTATTCTCGGCAACGGATATTTATTCTTTATTGTGATCTTATTCAATTGCCTGTAATCTATGCAGAGACGCATGGTTCCATCCTTTTTCTTAACAAACAAGACTGGAGCACCCCACGGTGAAGAACTGGGTCTAATAAAACCCTTATCTAACAACTCTTGCAACTGTACCTTGAGTTCTTTCAACTCCGCAGGTGCCATTCTGTAGGCCGGCAGCGCTACTGGATGACTACCTGGATATATCTGAATTTCAAAATCAATGTCTCTGACAGGAGGTAAGCCTGGTAACTCTTCTGGGAAAACGTCAGAGAACTCACGAACTACAGATACATCATAAACACTGGCAGTGCTCTTCTCTTCCCTGGTGTCAACCACATGAGCAAGGAATGCTTCACATCCTTTCTGTAACATCTTATCAGCCACAGCAGCTGATATTATGCACGTAGGCAGAACTTTCCTGTCTCCAGTAAAGACACAAGAAAATTCTCCCAGTTGAAAGGTAGCTTCCTTTTTCCAGCAATCGAGTTGCACTCGATATGTCTCAAGACAATCCATACCCAGGATGACTTGAAAAGTATTTACATCCAAGGGTATGAGATTAGCAGCAAAGGTAAAACCTCCAAAAGATAACAAACATCCGGGACAGGACTCAAACAAAACTGTCGGTCCACCTAGTGGAACCCTCAACACTAACTCATCTGCCAACTCTTGAGTTAACAGATTAAGCTCAACAACCAAAGAACGTCGTATAAAAGAATGAGTAGCTCCCGGATCTATCAGAACTGAAACTGGTATACTATTAAACAAAAGCATTTCTCTTGTAACAACTTGTGAAGAGATTATACCTTCCTGAGGTGTCAAAGAAAAGAAACGTGCTGAAGCTCTCCCTCTGCCACGTTGTCCTCTCTGACCACTTCTACCACTAGGTGCTCCACCACCTCTAGACCCAGAAGCCACAGAAGAACTCGGCCCTTCAACTGGAGGTCGTCTCTGAGCATCATAAAACTGGGACTGAGAAGCCTGTGATGCTGCTGGTTGAAGCTGAGGACAAAACTTCTTTATATGTCCTATCTGTCCACAATGGTAACATTCTGTATAATCTAAACCCCAACATTTCCCTGAGTGGAACCTTCCACAAGCACTACATACTTGCATCTCTTGCCTCTGTGGACCAGTCACAGAAGTGGATGATCCAGATGGCTGCTCTCTAGAAGTACTGCCCCATCTCCCTGAGCTGTATCTCCCTCTGCCTCTAGAAGAAGAAACGTCCTCAGATCTTTGCCTGCCAAAACAACCAAGACCACGCCCAAGTTTAGAAAAGAAGCCTCTACCTCCACCTCTGTATCCACCACTCGACTGTCCTCCACTGAACTCTGCAGATCTCTTCTTAGACTCGGGCACCCTATCAGCATTCACAGATTCTTCAACCTGTCTGGCAGCCTCAACAAACTCGCCAAAGTTCTCTCTGTTCCTCCTGCTAGTAGCAGAAACTGTATGCCGGATCTCTGGCCTCAGCCCTTCCTGAAACCTTCTACATCTCTCTATATTGTCAGGAACAAGCTGCGGACAGAAATTAGCCAATCGTGTGAAAAGTGCTTCATATTCAGTAACTGTCATGTTCCCCTGCTTGATATTCTGTAACTGCCTGATTTTCTCATTGAGAAAGGTGGGTGGATAGAATTTGAGATGAAACTCCTCAGAGAAATCCTGCCAGGAAAGCTCTGTGCCTCTCCTCTTTTCTTCCACACCACGCCACCACAGCTCTGCATCACCTGTCAGAAGGTAAACTGCATGATTGATCTTCTTGTCTTCTGGAAGCTCCATCAGACGGAAGACCTTCTCAATCTGTCTAAACCACTCATCAGCTTCTGCGGGATCTGTGGTGCCACTGAACTCTGTGCCACCAAGCTTCTTCACGAGCTCATAAGATCGCATCAGATCTTTACTGCTGGTAGAAGAAGATTCTCGCCTATCTGCCTTATACCTCTCCTTGGTCTCCAAGAACATCCTGTACATCCGGGATGCTTCATCCACGTGGTCACCACCACCTGGACCCAAGTACCGCGGATCAGGGCCAACATGGCTCTCAGCTTGATCATCACGATCAAAGCCTCTTCCTGCCATCTGCAATGATATAATAGAGTATTTCCTATTAGAAAATTACAGATAGAAGAAAGACACTTAAACCTTAATCCTATTGGTCTCTTATCGTCCCCTGACCTTGAGTAACTAAGTACTCAAACCTAGGCTCTGATACCAAGAGTTGTCGCGCCCCAACCTCACATTAAGCACAAACCACCGGATTAGGGCACGGCAGGTAGGATCAACGCATAAGCAACCATTCATTCTCTTCTTTAAAACAATTAAAGATATCAATTGTAAAAGAAACTAAACCAACTGCGGAAGAATTTCTATTAACTGGCAGAAAATATAAACAAGTCTAAAGCATAAGCATTGTTCAACATAAATTAAGCATAACAATTAATTTACATCTTTGTACATATTCTCTCTCTCACTCACACCTTGTCCCAAAGATCGAGGGGAATGGACTAAGAGACCCTCTAACTAGACTAACTACAAACCTTCTATCAACTAAGCGTTGGGATGGAACGATCCTGCCGACTCCTCCTGCTGGTATTGACCTGAAAATTTTTGAGTAGAGGGGTGAGCCTACTCGCTCAGTGAATAACATTTCACATAGCTATCAATATTCAACTCGTCAGGTTTATTAACTGAAAATAAACAGATATGCAGTTCAAGTAGAGCAGTTCTATTGATATAGCAGATATACAGATATTACACACAATCCTATGCATCATCGGGTATTCAATTAAATAGACAAAATTGTAAATTTACTGTGATCCTAAATGATTACATGTTTACATTATTATGCCCCAAACATATGCAGCACACTCTGCATATGAAGATCAGTAGCGAACTACGATCTCACCGTACAAGACTTAGCGACACACCTGGGAAATGCTAAGTCTGACTGTCTGTCCTGGTCTGCACAGGACTCTTGGGCGCACAAGGGCCCCAGGCGCACAAGGGCCTGTCTGCACTAACTCTGAGTGCTCTGGACTCCTCCCACCCTGTAGTGTACAGTCGGAGGGTCGGGGATTACCACCGTGACACAAGCACGGATTAATGTTGAATAACCCCCATCTATCTCCAGTGCCACCGTGACACAAGCACGCGTTGTTGTTGGACACTGTCTGTCTGACCCCGTGCCACCGTGACACACGCACGGATTATTGTTGAACACGAGCACCGACCATCTAGGCACAAGGCTAGATCGATCGTTTCACCCCAAAGGTACAGACCACGCAATGGGGTTCTACAGTGTTGGGGCACCTAAGTCTATTAACTGTTTATCAGACATACAATTTAACAAAATATCACATTACAACTGTAAAACACATAAATTCCTCTTTCTCATCATTCTTATCACACATTTCAAATTCCAATGAACTTATCATACTATTACAGAAGCAATCAGGCATTTAAAATGAGTTTAATAATGATTTCTAAATGAACTGCCACTCACCACTTGAAACTCGGCCGATCCCTATGAAACTCGGCCGATCACTTCCCAGATCCTGAAACTCGGCCGACCAACCTCGGCCGACAAACTCACCGCTTGAAAAACCTACAAAGGAAACTCGGCCGATCAGGACCAAACTCGGCCGACCAAATCCCTGTTCGTAAATCTAATTCAGGAAACTCGGCCGATCAGACTGAAACTCGGCCGATCCGGAAAACGCTGTACAAAAGCCCTAAATAAGAACTCGGCCGACCGAATTGGAAACTCGGCCGAACCGCACACAGACAGAACACAAAAACGACCTGCAGAAGTCGATTTCTCACGAATCGACGGGCAAACTTCGCGCAAACAACACCAAACGATCACAAACGATCCACACGACTAAACCGTACCTGAAAGGAGCAAGAAAACGAACAGGGGCTGCACCGTGCACCCCAATTCTTCGGCCGTTTTCCCTACAAACGCAGCTCCAGCTGCGATTTTGGTTCGAATCGACGGAGAAGATGATCTGCAGAAGGAAGAGACGATCCACCGCAACCAACTGGAGCAGAACGACGCTCCAGAGCTTCCCTCCTCAGCTTCCTCTCTCTTTCCCCCTCTTTCTCTCTCTTTCTCTCTCGCAGGAGCTGAACGCAGGAAGCGTTCTGCGGTTCTAAGAAATGAACCGAGAAAAGGGAGAAAGGAAGATAAGGAAGAAAAACTTAGGGGCCATATCGCAAATTTCGAACTTTTCGCAAAAATTACAATTGGGTCCCTAGAAGCCCAAAAACTTGCAACTTTTGACTCGAAGGTCGGATTCGAACGATTTCTTTGGCAAAGTTTCAAGCGTAAGATTTTACACACTTTAGAAACTAGAAAACACACTAAGCACATATCGTGTCCATTTTAAACATTATTAACAAAAACAGGCTTATAACTTAACACATCAGCTAAACACGTGCTGAACAACTCACTTACGGGATAAGCTCGACGCGGGTCGTAACAATGTTCTTGCTAGTTCTCTAGGTGTCATGATACTAGACTGCCGTAGGAGTGTGGTAACTCGTTTTGATTTTGGTTTTATTCAAATGGAGTATGGTGGTTTTCATCGTCTGTTTAAACGTTGGAGAAAAAAATATATTTCAAGTATTATTATATGTACATATGAAAAATGTTACCACACATAGAAAGGCAGTGAGTTTCCATGCAACCTAGGAGAAAGAGATGTAACATCAAGTCTAGATAAGAGAGATTAGATGATAGTGATAGTCTCTAGAGTTGTCTAGAGCCATGATATAGGTTTGGCAAGTGAGTAACCTAGAAACCTATGATGATGATAATGATATTAATGATGATGTTGATGTTGATAAGACCCAAGTTTGTCCTTAAGAGGGCCAAGTAGTTTGATGATATGGAAGGAGTTTGACCATGCAACCCTAGCTAGACCTAGCACCTTGTATGATACATACCACTTGGTTGATGTGCTAAACATAGCTTGTGGGTGGACATGCTTGCTTGTACCTAGTATTGTATGTGTGGAGATATGATATATGGTTCGAGACCAACACGGGCCTCAATCTCTTTACAAAGGAAGACCTCTAGCATGGGATATATGATTAGGGTGACATGTTGATATGAGTTGACCTGTATCAGGAAAAGTTTCGAGTACCTAAACTCCAAAATATTTGAAATGTTGAAAAATATGAATGATGAAATACTTGATGATGAGTCCCTAGCTAGAATACTTCTAAGTATAGGAGTTGAGTGACCTAGTGGACGGTTTCCTTGAAAATGTTGAACCCTAGATGTCCTATGAAAATATCTAACCTTAGAGAAAGAGGCAATTGAAAATTTTGATGCTTGATATGTAGATGAGGGAGATGTCCCAAGACCCAAGATGATGTATATGATGTGTGATATCCATGATGAGCCTCATACTCGGGTTAGTAGTTGCATATAAAGGAATATAGTGGTTACCCTTATTTCTCAAAAAATGGGTAGAAATCTTTGTTACAAGTAGAAGGTTGTGGTTAACATGTCTTAGCTTGAGTGGCTTGAAGCTTTTTCTAGATACAAGAGAGAAAGTTATAAAACCTCGATATTGATGATAATGTTGTTCCTTGAATGATGCTTGATGCATGAAATATCTCACTTATGTTTAAAAACTGATATATATGCTAGATGAGTCACTCACATAAGCTGGAACTAACATGAAATCATACTATACATAAAATATGTAACTTTGAAATCATGAACTTGATACGATGATGTTTAGAAATCTTACCTTGAATAGTCAGGGGTAACATGCCTAATATCATACCATAATGAAAAAAAAATCAACTCGATATGTGTTTCTCTCAGGGTGATATTTCTAATAAATAAGATGAAAAAACTGCTTATATTAGATCCAAAAATGAGAAATAATGAACATGATTGGGTAAAGTTGGTAGAACTTTGTGGAAAAGCAAAACATGCATGAAATCTAGAGTAAAGATGAGATACACACTCGATGATAGTCTTTTTTGGTCATGATCATGCACATGTTCGCTTGAGAATCGATAAACATAGATGTTGATGATACACCTTGGTCTAGTATGAAGATAAGTACAAAAACCCTAATATGTGGACACTAAGGGAGGGGTAAACCCTAATGTTGTGATGATGTCGTGATACAATATTAGAGTACAAAGTAATATGTACATAGATGAGATGATAACCTAAGTGTACACCCTGATGTGGGGAATTCCTTGACAACTATGATTGGATACCTAGACCTGACTTTTTTTTTTCTTTCTGACTTACCTCTTAAGTATAATCTTGGACAAATTTCGAGGATGAAATTTCTTGTAAGGAGGGAAGGATGTGACAACCCTAATTTTTCTCACCCTTTGATTATGCTCTCCCTTGCACTATGATGACCAATTATCTAGTTTGGATGTCTATTTTATATTTTGAGTGTTGTGACACTTCAATTAGATTTCTTTACTGCTCAATTTTGCAAAGTGTGACATCAATCAAAACCTTGAGCTTAGTATTATAGTTTGATACATCATCCCCTTGAACCCATTCTTGAACCTTTGCACTATTATCATAGGGCTCTACACTATGTACTTTGTTATAGAGGATCCAATAACGAGTCCAATGACCTAAAAATCTCCTCAATCAGATTGTCAGATCAAAAGTTATGGGTGTTAGAAATATGAGTTTACCCAGCCTTTTCTCAGCCTTTTGTATATTCCATTCTTTGTTTTTGGACCGATTTTGGGCACTTTGGGCCTTGAATGAAAATGAAAGCCCATCTGCCTACACCCTGTGTCTTTCCCCTTCAGGAAGTTACCGATAATAGGAATCCACCTTTCCTCCTCCCCCTCCAAATTGGGCAATGGAGCAGAACGGAAGCATTACGGGAACCCTAAACCTTTGCTCCCTTATATACAACCCCCTTCCCTTGGCTTCCTTGCTCTTTCCCTATTTTTACTCAAGACACCGACTGTCTACCCCCTCCATTCTTCTCTTCATGCCCCATAGTTCATGTTTGGGTCCTGCAGCCGCCAGCTAGGGACTCGGGGGAGCTCACCCACACAACCCCACCCACTCGGCGAGCGCGAGTGAGGAGTGCGGCGGCATGCCCTGCTCTGACCACCTCAGTGCTGCCTTGAGTGGCTGTTAGAGTGACCTTTGGTCAACTGAGAAGGGAGGATGAGGAACCTCTGTTCCTCCCCTATTTTGATGCAGGAAACAGGGGATTTCCGTGCAGACTGTTCACGCTAAGTGAGGGAGGGACACATGGCCTTTTGATCTGGCATCAACAGTCAAGCCAGCGCCTGAAGGCACCAACCGCCACCGCCCTCAACCTCATATGGAGCAGCTGTCAGGGATAGTAGACCGCACGTGTGTGTGCAGGTGAGGATTCAGATGCGGCCGCTCAATCTTTCATCAACGGCCGAGATCCTCTGCATAATCAAGGGTATGTTGTTTGACTTATAAATTTTTAAAAATCGATATCTCCCAATTCCCTTGGCCAAATGATACAAACCAATATATCAATTTGATCAGCTCGACGAGACCTACCAATTGGGCATAGTGTCAGGTCCTAATTATAATGTTTACTCCCCTGATTTCTTGAAAATGATAACTTTATCCATGTTGAGTTCATTCAATGCACCTAAGTGATAAAACTTGAACCTTTAATGATCATCTATCTTCCTAATCATGAAATCAAAATCTTTAGTACATCTTTGATCTATAGTAGAGTCCTTATCACCACTATTGCTTAATAATTACTCCCATTTGCACTATGTGACTTGTCCTTAGATTTTAATGTATGATCTTGATCAAAGTTGCTATATTTCTCGAATATGATTCATGTACCTATATCTTGTGGAACCAACCTTGCATCTTATCTGAATATCATGTCTTGATGATCTTTGACCTTGATTACTCTATTATGAGTCTTTACCCTTTAATATACTTTAGGAACCTGAACCTTGAAATGGTCATATGCAATCCGTGGAACCTTAGAATGATATGAATCTAGAACCACACCATCATGATGACCTCTAGATCAATACAATATCATATAATGAACCAATAAGCAACTTGGAACCCACCTTGGACAAAACTCTAAAATGCATCTAATTAGGGTTAATGATGAGAATCTAATGCATATATGTAATCTTGTTGTTAATCAGGTTTGATATGTGGCTAGATGACGAAGGATATGTTAGGTTGTGAAATCTCAGAATCAGGTATGGGCCTTATCTAGTTATATGACTAGCTTTCTTGTTTGAAATGATATGTAATGTATGCTTTTTTGTTTACTTGCCCAATATTGCCATGTAGTATTTCTATGTCATACTCGATGTTTGCCTCATCAGTTTTATAAATTGAACACATATATGTATAAAAATCCATTATAATATTGTTGATAAAGGGTTAACTCTAAGTGATGTCCTTGAGGTCCCTCTCATATAAAAAGGGTTAGCTAAGCTTGAGCACCCTTACGGACCCTTCCGACGGGAAGATGGTCAAAGGCCTTAAACATGCTTGATATTGTTGGTATAATTGAGTGAAATGACATAAAATATGATTTCACATTTGTTAAACAATTAACATGTTTATTCTTATTCGTTTATTCTTAAAATCTTTTCAAAATCATGCAAAGCTCATACATATATGTATCTTTCGGCCCCATACTCAACACCTCGTATGTTGACCCATTTCTCATATGTTGTTTTTAGGTTCAGAGATGGCTAGAAAGATGCAGGGCTTGGTGAGCTATGCTAGGTGTACTTGTTGTAAGATCCAGATATAGTATACATGAGAAGACTTGTACAAAGTGACTCTTGAATATGTAATTCAAATTGTGTAATATAATAATGTTGCTTAATATATCTTATTGATTGTTGAGTTTATGTTGGTGCTTGTATCTTGTTATCTGTTCATGTGTGCTAAGCTTTACGCTTCCGCATTTCGCCTTTGGTATACGTTTGGTTCATAGGACTGGGATTCCGGTTCCGTGACAATAATGTTACGACATTACTCTAAACTCATTTTACAATCCATTCTAATCTCAATAATAACTTTAATTTGGAAACTAGACCATGTCTTACTATGTTCAAAGCTTGTATTCTCACATTGTACTTAACTTTTAGACATAAATTATTTCAAGGGATCTAATTAGCTTCTTAGTTATTAGATCTATACACATATAAGAAATCTTACCAGCATGTTTCTACTTGAAATCTTAATAATTCATTATATTTATAAATATGAGGAACCCTAATAGTATGCTTATACTTAAAATCTTAGCACATGGTTATATCCCATAACCATGGATGCATGTTAGTCTTTCTTGTATTTCTTGACTTGTAGCCTTGAACATTCATATGATACAATATTAAGAAACATGATAGTAATTTACCCTTTTACCCTTCTTAATTCATGACTATTAACCATCTCATGACATATCTCTAACTAATACATGGAGCATGCAAAATATCATAATCATAAATTATGAAAAATCTTGCTTATATATCTGACTGGAACATTGGACATGAAATTCTCGTTTAAGAAGCATCTAAATGTACTAGGTTTGATAAACATAAATACTCATGGGCATGAACCACTTACCTAGAGGAAACCACCTTAGGTCAATCGCCTTCGACTTGGTTGAGCCTTAAATCACCTGAAATATGATTATTATCATTACATGTAAATTTATTTTATCTATTAAACCCTAATTGCATTTGTTATGAAAACTAATGTCTGTTCCAGATAAAACATAATCTGAAACATGTATATTTGGGTCCTCCTAAAAAGCCCTTTTCAATGAGTATTTTGCTTATTTTTTTATCATCCTGTGAATTACTATGATTTTTGGAAGGTCTAACCAATAGGAATTCGAGAAAAAGCCACGCTAGCGACAATTTATCCATTGGTGAGTCAGGGCCCATCTGATGTGAGCCAACCAGTAACAACGATGCAGCATGGGCCAACTCAAAGCAAATCAAACGCTCACAAAGTTGTCTAAGCATGAAAAACCAGAAAAGTCCATGCAACAAAAATGAATTAATCAAAGAGACGATAGAATTAGGGTAATTTTCAGACATGGTTTCTCCCCCTTTGATCCATGGCTCGAGCACTAGGATAGTTCTTCTGGAGATGTAACCTCCCATCCAGGATCAAGGGTCAACAATCATCCATGAACACAAAAGCCACCAAAAACTCCCTCGTATCAGTCTGAAGCCACGGAGCCAGTGCTCAGGCTTAGAGAGTGAAGGAATACATGGTTTCTCATCACCGTGCGAACTTGCTCTAGCCATGGATCATGAAGCATCATCAGGAATCACCGGGCAAGAAAAATGAATGGGTACAGTTCGTGAGGGTCCCAAAAGCCAGAACAACGACCAGAGATGCAAGGACCTCAGTGTCCTAAAGCTCATTAGAAAAACTATAGAAAATAGTGGAAGGTGGATGGAGATTCAACCCACTGTCAGAGGATGGGAGATGGATCACTGACAATTGGGAAATTATCGTGAATGTAGTTCAATCCTAGAAATAAGGTCTTCGTGGCTGACAAAGCATTGAAGTGCCACGGTGATGAACGTTGGCAGGACCTTAGAGGTTGGTCACATAGTACCCTGCCTAAGGAAAAGGTGTGGAAACCAGATGACGTGAAAGCAAAGAAGAGTCGTTGGTGATACTCACTAGGAAGCCTACTGCAGTGAAAGAGGCAATGAGGGCTAAAACACGACGGAGACAAATGGAGGTGGACAGTGAGTAAGAGAGGGAGGTCGGGTGTGCTTGGGTACCAATTGAGTGTGGAGGATGATAACTCGGGACCTTGTGGTGCTTTTGGAACCCTAAAATAGTGGTAGGTAGTGTTGTAGTGGTTGTGTCTAGACCATGGTAGCATGGAACGAATAGCCCTAAATAGGCATTTGGTCAATGCATCACGAGGAGAGAAGAGTTAGCGACCAATCGAATTGGTGGACGGAGACGAACACATTGGTGAAGAAAAATCGCGAGATGGATGATATACAAGAGAGAGAGAGAGATCATGGACATATTGTAGGTAACAGGCTTCACACCCACGTTATTTTCAGAGGTAGGAGATAAGGTAATTGTAATCAGATCAGAGATGAATAGTTGATGCTTCATGTGTTAAAAAAGAAAGAATTAAAGAAGGGGTGTGACAGAAGACTATAGTCAGAATCTAGATATCGTCGCATGACATTAAATGATCCGGGACTTGGAAAAAAATCATGGTATTAATTGATTTACTAATCAAAACCTAAGTAAACTATATGGAAACTTGCCTAATCTGATTAGGGGTTCAAACAAATTCTAAATGAACCCAAATTTTAACCACACGCTAGTAAGGGAGTCTAGATCCTTCCTATCTAATTAGATATAGGATTTGCTAATATTTTGTCCACAATTTCCATGTTTCATTCTAAACTTGATTATTATGCATTAAAGGATTAGATAAGTGGAAAAGATGTTTCCTTTGTGTTCCTTGGAGTCAAATTTCGAGATCATACTTATTATCTCTTCACAAGCTACTTTATACGTCTTTTGGCTCCTTTTGGAAGTATTATCTTGGAGGAGAGATGAAGAGAGAATACAAGAGTTTAAATGATACCTTTAAAAGCAATAAGAGGAAAGAGGGACATTTCCTTCTCAAGTTGCATATTTCAGAAGTCTAAAATATAATTCTACTCCTTTTCTCTTTCTCTCTTTATTTCTTTTACATACGCTCAAGAGTAGGAGAGAATAAAGAAAGGGGAGACTAACAATTACACCTTTAAGTCAATTGTAACACATCATGCTCATAAAAAGAGAGGAATGCATCTTTAATCCCATTTTACCTTTCTTATTTTAATTTCTTATAAGAAATACCATTTGATGGTCTTTTTGTATTAAGACCCTCAACTATTTCTATTTAAGAAAAACCACATTATTAGACATATTAGTCCTAGAATTTTGGGATGTTGCAATTCTACCCACCTTAAAATGAATTTCATCCTCAAAATTTTTGTTTAGGAAACTACCCACCTTTGGGTCCTTCTTACCCCTTCATTCATTGATAGTTAATATATCATGGTACACTTATTTTCAAAAATTTTCATAAAAAGAGATATGTAATATGTTATTTAAATTTTATTAAATACTTTTGTGAGCATTATCTATTACCTTGTTCAACTGCTCAACTCATACTTAGGGTTTATGAAACTAAACTCCGGTCTTTACTTAGGGCATCTAACTCAACCATTTTATGACTTTGTAACATTAGGTGAATGTATCTTTCTAATCTGAGATCCTTAAGGTAACTTCTATATTCTAGATATGTAGTGATCAGGAACATACCCAGAGATGTGGGATCTTGACATGCTATCTCTCACTAACCTACTAATACATATGTCACATACCACATGGACCAGTAAGAAAAGAGAGGTGCATCAAAGTCTAAATGCGGTATACAAATTTCAAATGATGGTATACAAAAGTTCAAAGTATAGTAGCGGAATATAAAACATGACTATTATCAAATTTACAAAAGTAAATCACAATCTCCCATTAGTGGCTTACATGTGTCATACAACATTAGGATCTAAGTAGAGGAAAATCTAAACCATAACAAGTTTGTATCCAAGATTTAACTCCTTAATCTAAGTCCATGTCTTCATGCCATGTCCTCAAAGTCCTTCACCTAGGGTTGGAAGGATACCCCAGCAAGAATAGAAAGTAGATGACATAAACAAAGGCTAGTATGTCCATATTAAATAGGGAATGAGCAATATATGGAAATAAGGACAACAAGAATAAATAAGGCTTCCCATGAAAGAGAAAAGGACTATCTAAAAGGGGAATAAAAGGAAAGAATCACCATCATATGATAAAGAAGATACTTGACATAAATAAACAAATAAAATTGTGCCATACTAGAACATATAAAAGATTTAGGGCACACAACCCTTCATCACTAACATCGACATGGATGCATGTGAGATAAGCATAGCACTAGAGCAATATAAAGACAATGGCGACCAAGTCTCATAAACCTGAAACCTGATAGAGAATGTCACATAACCAAACTCCCCAATATATAAAGTGTGGGCCAAGCCTCATAAACTTGAAACCTGGGTATGGGGCACATAACCTCCATCCCAGAACTTATATGGGAACATAACCCAAAACCAAAGTAATTACACTACTCTATGGTTATTGAATCACATAATCATGCATATAGAGGCAAGTAAAAGATATAGTCAGATTCATAAGATTGCCATCATACTAATGGACAACATATACATCCACCACGCAAGTGGGACAAAGATATCACATATCACCAAATAATATTCCAACATGATCAATGTATATAATAGAGTCCAAGAAAAAATCAAATAAGATAGCATCCTCACAAGATTAGTAACAAATAAATTATTCCACAAGAAACATATTCTCAAAGAGAAAGGAATAAAGTGTAGGCTAATTGTCCATAGGACCAAGAAAATGAAAAAGTAGGTCAATTGCTTAACATAGAATAATAGGGGATGCAAACACACAACAAGAGAAAAATTGCCCAATATAAGTAATATGGCTTGCCAACATACATTAAGATAGAGAAATCAACAATTTCTCAATATGAGTAATAGGGTCTAAAAACATACCTCATTTTAGAGTATAAACAGTCCAAAGTCTAATCTAGTTCCAAGCCTAGGCTAACAAAAAAACCTATTACACGTATATGTATAATTAGAGTCAATTTCACATTAATTACTCAAACCCTAGAAATTTCCTTTTTACAATCAATGAATTAGGTTACAAAAACTAGGCCATATGATATACTATATTTGTATAAGTTCATAACATATTTTACTTTATTTTTTTACTTATAAATTACTAGTTATGAATTTTTTAACTTCTAATCATTTGGATAAATAATAAAAAATATATATTTATTAGATTAGATTTAGGTGATAAAATTGTATCACTAGATAGAAAAAATACTACGATTCGAGATCTTATTTTATTTTATATTTGTGAGTTGTATATAATTAGTTATGAATTTTCAAAAACTTGACCAATCAGAAACATCTAATAGACCATGTAACCACATTATCCAGTTATATGTTTAAAACCCTACTGAGATGTACCAATCTCCAACGCCACCTGGCCCGGGGCCCTTCAGTCAACTAGGAGCATGGCTCATCATGATAAAATACAACATAGAGGAAAAAAAAGATGAGTTTACCCCTCTTGTAAAAACAAAACATAATGGAAATGAGTGGGGCATAGTCGGGAATTGACGAAGGTGATTGTGTCTCCCTCCGCCTCTCATGCCAGGGCCATCTCTTGAAGTCATGGACAACGAGGAGGATTAGAGCCTTGCTCTAACTCGTGATCCTTCTTCCTCAACACAAGGCAGAACAAGCCAAAGGATCCGTGGAATCAAAACGAACTTGAAAAGCTTACAGAAGCCTCCCAGAGATGCCCAAAGGCTCCAGATGAACCTTTGACATCCCTGGCGGGAAAAAGTAGCAGGTGAGGAACTATGGGACAAAACAGAACAAAACTCAATACAAAAATGCACGAGACTACTATTCGAGGTCACAGAGGACTCTGAGCGACAATTGTTGAGTAAAAAGGGCCAGGGAACTCGAAGTACACTATGGAAGTTTTTAAAAAACAAGGTTGTTAGGGGTTGAAATCAAAATCACAGATCACCAATTCACACTCAGTGAAACCATTGGGATTGACAGAGGAGGGTTGGAGGAAACTAACCATAGGTTCCATTGGCCTAGGATGGTCAAAAATTTGTTTCGTGAAGGATGTCATGGTTGGTGATGTAAAAGGGTTTCATGATGGCAACCCTTGCTTTCTCAAACTGAATTGATGATGGAGAAGGGTTTTGTGAGAGTTCACAATGGTTTCTAGGCGATTAGCTATATATATAGAGGAGCATTGACGAATCTACATGTTGTGGAAAGGAGAGTCCAAAACTCAGATTTGTGCATTTGGATGGATTTAGAGAGTTTGGGTTTGAGTAGGTATCATTGAATTTGAGAAAGCAAGGGGAATCCATTGGAAAAAGAATTGGGAAATATGGTTGAGAGAAGAGAAAGAACAAGACAAAAAAATGACCCCAATTGTTAGGTGCACTCCGTCTAGTATGAAAGGTAGGAGACGAATCTCGCACCCTCTGATCGGGATCAAACCATGCAAAAGAGAGCGGAGATACCAAGAAAAGGAAAACAACATGACACAGGGAAAATCACAAAACTTTAGGAAATCGAATACATCGAATAATAATTGAATTCTTAGTCATTTAAAATATAATTTTCTTTCCTAAACCAATTTGAGGGTTCAAACAAGGGTCAAATAAATTCAAAATTGGCACCTAGACTAATTAGGACATGTAGAATCTGATTCAATTGATATCTTATTTAATTCTTTTAAAGAAAAACATATTTTCTATTTCCTAATGTATTTAAGGAATCTAGATTTACTAAATTAATGTGAAACTTCACCCTCAAGTAAACTCTAACATATGTAATACAATTTTGCCATTAATTTCATCTCTAGAGATTATTTATCACATTATTTAATGTTTATGGTTTTTACATACTTTCTCTCTCCTAAGCTACATTTAAACATTAAAGGTTGTCCAAATTAGATGAAAATTAACACATAGGCTAATTTTGAGATTCGTTTCCCCTTTTGAAGTCATTGAATGTTTTATTTTTATTTTGAAGAAATACTCATATTTCCTTTTTCTAAATATTACAAGGATAATAATTATTATTATGCAAATAAGGTGAAACTTGACTCCCAAGTTAAATGGGACCCAAGGGACACAATTTTCACATTAGATTTAATTTCTAAGATTTACTTTCATGAATTACTAATATTTAATATTGTTGGCCCATTACTATATTTGCTATCACGTTCTATCATTATCATTATATTATTCAACAAATTGTGTTCCATGCCTTCACATTACTACCAAAAGAGTAATATATCATTTTTGTGCATGAAATTCTATTTATCTGGTTTATTTATGAATGCATTGACATATTAGGGTTTTGATGCATTATTTTTAGGTATATCTTCATCCTAGTTTGGCTAAGTCCAAAGAACTAATCTCACTATCCTCCAAGGCAAATGATCATGGTCAAAATGCTAGGTCTCGATATGTTACACTAATCTTACTTCATCATTCTAGGGTGACTATGAGAATAACGTTTTCCTAGTGGCCATTTACCAAATTGCTTTGATACCATATTGTAACACCCTGATTTTAATATCACATGAACAGAAGCTATATTTTTTTCAAGTGGGAATGTCAAAAACATGATTATCATTGCAGTTAAAGTAAATGAAACACTTAGCATAGATTTAAAATGGATTCATCCATAGTTTTTGTCAATATAAACTACATCATATTCATACACAAGATCTAATCTGATTGATAACATAACTAAACATAATAACAATATGTCTAAGCTCTAGATCATCTTGGTAAATGGCACCCCACTAGGCAGACTCACAAATCTTCTAGACCTTTTGTAGCGTCCCCAGATTCTGCCATCCCAAAACCACATGGGCCCGAGAGGATGAACCCCAAAAACATTAGGCAATTGTATTAGAGAGTGTTGTGGTCATTTCTCATCATTTAACATGTATATAACATATGGGGTTATTACAACAAAAATTACATTTACATATTGAAAAAAAATATTACACAAGTAGAATCATGTATGCTAATAGGATCTTAAACAATAGGTACAACCTGTACAACTTGTTCACTTTCTATCTTTTCTCCCATGCTGGCTCTAAACCAAAAACATACGTGAAACAACATATTAACACAAGAAGTGTTGTGTACATGATACGAGTCGTTCCATGCACCAAAAACTAGGTGATTAATCCTAGAGTTTTACCTTTTGTTTACTTTCCAATTAAGGTGTAGCATAGAAAGGTATTGCATCCCATAGGACAACTTATTAAGATTGATCCTTTAATCGTGGTTGATTTTTGACTTTTCATATCTTTTTGGTATTTTTGGGTGATTAAACAAGGAATTAAATTCTGATTGAGAGATTGGTTTGATTACACTATTGCAAGAAATAAAGTGCTAGGTAATTATAGCAAGAAATGAAAAATCCAAGAAAAGTACAAGATTACACTAGAGGAAGAAATGGAAAGTGCATGAAAAGTAAAAGATTACACAAAGGCAATGAATGAAAAGATTAAACTAAAGAGAAGTAAAGGAAAAAGATTTTTATAAAAAATAAAAGATTATCTAAGTACACAAAGTAATTGCAAGAAGTAAAAGAAAACCATGGAAATAATTGTTGAAAGAACGATTGAATAAAAGAGGAAAAACATTGAGGATTAGGGGTTTCACCGCCATAGCCAACGTGAACACAAGCTCCAGCTACATGATAATCATGGTAGAAGCAGGTATGCAAATTATTAGTAAATAAAACACAAGAGACAAGATCCACGTGAGCCCATCGGTTCTGATGCTCACACTTCTTAGTTCATCATCCTAATAGGGAAATATCAACGGTCACATCAAAATCCCTATGTAAATGGTTTAGTCATTCGAAACTCTAGTTTCTAAGGTCATATCCACAAGACGTAATATATGTTGAAAATGATTAATTACTTTGTTAAAATTGTCAATCTTCTAAATCAAAAACCATCCATGTAGAAAATCATATAAAATTTGATCTGGACAACATATAGGCCAAGGGGTTATTCCCCTTTCCTCGATAAGTATATTACTCACTAGCCATGGCAAGGAAAGAAGAAACAAGGAGAACAAGACAGGAAGTCATAGCCCACAAATTCAAAATCTCTGAAGAGACCAAAGTGGTGACGATTAAATAACTTGCTTTCTCAATCTCTCTCTCTAAGCGAAAGAAGGAGAATAAAGAATCCAAATCTAGAAAAAAGAACTAATTTTATTATTTGAATGTAAGGATTACACTAAGAATGAAAGTAGCATAGTTTCAAAATAAAGATCTAGTCTGAAACTTGGATGCCTTTGTTAGAGTCCCCCTCGATTTATAGGGAAAGGAGGGACTGGAACCCTGAAAGGAGATGAGAAGGAAGTGAAAGAGGAAACTAATGTATGTCTTCAATAGGCAATAAAAAATCATTGATTGCTTTCTTTTCACCTTTTCAAATTATGACCCTCTCTCTGCAGATTCCGGTTCCCAAACATTCGTATGAATTTCGATTCGTATCAAGCTTTAAAGTGTGCCCAAAAATAAGTTTTTCTTTTAGGCCTTTTAATTTTCTTTCCAATGAGTACTTGTGCATTAAATTCCTCTTTGGGATGTGAGCGTCATGCCCATTTTGATGTGATGTATACATTGAAATCAGGCACTACGGAAAAACGAATAGGTATGTTCACCGGTGGGTTGAGAAGTCAAATGACTTCCAAAGTTATCCGAAAATATATTTTACCTGTAGAAATTGAAATTATCTTTTCAAAACATATTTAAATTCTAAATTTAGAATTTGTATGTGAGAGTTATGACTATTTTGGTGGAAAGTATATGAAATCTGCGGAAATTTGGAAGGTCTCATTTCTTCATCTTTTGTTATTTTAATTTAAATGCTTCAATAATTCCTGAAAATTGGGAGAAATCTCATAAAAATTTGGAAAATAAATATCAAGAGTATTAAAGTGTAATTGATTTCCAAATTAAACCAAAATTACTAAAAATTATTAATTAATTATCCTAAATGATGCAAAAATAAATGATGAATATGCATTCATCAAAATACCCCGTACTTGAATTTTTGCTTGTCCCGAGCAAGTTAATTTAAAAATAGAGTCCAATTTATATTCTCATTATGTCATTCCTCACCCTTGAAATATCACTAAAATTCTTACCTCCAATTTTTGGCCAAGTGACCCAATCTCTTAGAATCACATAGCGTAAAGTTTTATATTCTCTATCAAAACAATTATCACATCTTGCTTCTAAAATGAGATTTTGTAGAAAAATAGGTTTCATCTTATTTTTGCTTTTACACTCTCAATTTATTATTATATTTTTCTTGATGTGAGTTGTTGCAAAAGAACATGATGAAATTGGGGGTGTAAAAACAAGAAAGAAGTGATGAAAAAGATATTGATCCCTTCTCTATTCGACTCGGGATATGAATTTTTGGAGTTGTGGCTACATTGGTCACATTTTTTTTCATGTGTACTTTTGGCATCTTTTGATGGTATGTCCCTTTGTGAGGTATGGAGTTTTATTTGGAATACATGCCACCCCAGACTTGATTTTTGTCCATTGGTGATTTTTTGCTTCTCTTTTCTAGAAGAAATTTAGGGGGGAGGAAGATGTGTCCTTGTGCTTATAACTTCAACATTTTTTTTTCCAGAGAGTTTCATTTCTCTAGTTAAGTATTCCTTCAAATAACATCATACATGGTTTATAATAAGATATCCATTATAAAAATAGGGTAAAAATATGCTTGGTTCTTATTGATTCCATATGACTTGCCAACTATTCTAAGAAGTGGTGTTATTTAGGGGTACTAGGTGACATAGTGGTTTCAGACATGGAAATTTGTAATATATTTTGCAAAAAAAATTACTAGATTCAATTTGGGGTACAATGGCAGAGGTCTACTCATAGATCTACTAGATAATGGCCTTAACTAAATAAAATAGAAAGGGATGGTCGACTACATAAAGGACATAAACAAAAGCAAATACATGCAGAAAAATAAAGCAAATAAGGAAAAGATAGGAGGGTGGGATAGAATCGTACCACCCACCTCTACACCGAACATATATTTTTACTCACCTCAGGTAAAACCCAAACCCGAGATGAAGGGATGAATATCATGGTGGCAGTGGATAGTAAGGCGGTGGAGGAGTGGATGAGGAGGTATGGTTTTGGTAGTGAATTGATTGATTTCCTTAGAGCCACTCCATCATCTTGGCTATACATTGGTATACCAAGTACAAAAATTGAAATCAAGACAGTTAGGTCCCCATGGTTTGGCATGTGGTGGGGAGTAGTCACATTGAATCTCATTTGCATAAGGATAATTATTATAATGAGCATTGTTTTGACTGAACTGCAGCTGTCTGGACATATGTTGTCCACTAATGTCAATGGGTAGTCGGAGTATCCATCCATGACATTTGGCTACACTGCTTAGGTAGTGATATGTAGTGGTTACTCGTAGGGCGTTTGGCCATTATTATAGAGCGGTGCCTCAAAGTGGGAGGGAAGAGAGGAAATGGGTGTGGTCATAGATAGGAGAGGGGGTTGTGGGAGGAAAATATTTTGAGTGGTGATGTTGGTTGTGTCCATAGTAGGAATAGTGGGAGGGGAAATGTCCATATTGATAGGGCTAGCTGGGGTAGTTTGAATAGCAACTTGATTTTCCACCAGAGAAATTTGTGTTTCGGTCACATGTTGTGGTTTAGAATTAAGGAAACATGGTTGCATCTTATTATAGTCCATGAATTCGAGGAAATAGACTTCTTCCTCCTGGGTGTACTTCATGCTATCCCTAGAGGCTTGAAAATTTATGAATTCTATTCCCACTCGTAGTGTGAGAAGTCCTACCTTGACGTTGATGAGGGCCATGTTGGCTAAATTGGACATTAGTATAATCCCTTTGTTTTGATGATGACAAACATTTCATTATTGTCGATCTAACGTGCTACTGGAGTGTTGCAGGAATAAGGTGGATGACAAATACTTGGAAGATCTATATCCTAAAATTGCTTTAAGTCATGAATGTAATCAAATGTATAAACTTGTACAAGTATATAATGTACAAGTACTTAGACATCATGTAAATCAAGCGTTAGATCTTTCCTAACCAATCACAATACTTAGATAGGTCATCCCCTACAATAGTGTCACAACTGCACACTCATACACACACTTAGTACTTAGTTTAAAACATTGAAACAGGGTTAATCTCGGTCGACAAAATTATCAATGGAGACACTCTCGGTCGACAAACTCTTAGACCGAGAATGACCCAGGTAGCCGTTAGACACAGCAGACAAGGTAGTTGGGAGTTGGATTAGAACGTTATATACACTTGCTCCAGACAGTCCCTCAGTCGACAAGTCCTCGACCGAGAAGGACTCTCGGTCGACAATTCTTCGACCGAGAAGTGTTCTGTCTGTAATTTTTAGAGTTAATTAACTAGCCATTGCTAAAGCAACTAATGTGTACCTATCGGCTAGTTAAGCACTAAGAACCCCCTAGAAAGTGTCTAGAACGTCCTTAAGCACTTGTAGGCCATTCCTATAGATAGGACAAGCCTTAGGACACCCTAACACACACTTGTGAAATACCTTAGCTTACATACTTGCAATTGGCAATCTGTTTTGAGCAATTGAGCAACACTAGCATTGGCTACTCATTTCCCTTGCTCCAAATTCGTGTCCTATAGGCTAGCATCTCCTATCCACTAAACCTACACTTCAATACTCATTGGTTAGGAGATCAATACGCTTGATATAGGCAAATCAAGCCTTGTGCTTCAAAGTGGTAATTGTAATTTCCATTTCCTTTCTTGTTCTTTCTTATTCTTTGTACTCTCCTTGCTACTCCTAGGGTTGGAGGTTGCAGATTGGAGAGGGTTTGATCTTCTTGGTGAAGAAGGAGATCTTTGGACTACTTCTAGAAGGCTGTTGCAACGGGAAGCTACTTCAATAGGAAGGCTACTTCAAGGGGGAGCTTGAAGTTACTTCAAGAAGGCTGCTTCAAGGTTGGTGCAACTACTTCAAGGTGAAGGTTGTCCAAAGGGTGTAGAAAGTATTGTAATTTTATGTAAAATCCTTGAGAGGTAATAAAAATTTAATACTTTCAAAATCCTGGTTGGATAAGCAACCGGGTAGTGGATTGACTGCCTTAGTATTTTCTAAGGTTGGAACCACTCTAAACACCTTGTCTCCTTCTTATTATCTCAATTGTAGTTGTTTGAGTTAAATTATTTTAAAATAACCATAAAACCCTATTCACCCCTCTCTAGTGGTTTTTCAATTGGTATCAGAGCAGGCTTCAAGGAGCTCTAATCGAGTCTTGAAGAATGAAGGGTGGTGGTGTCTACAACCACAAGCAAAAGAAAAGCATGAACCAATCTTCAACAATTTACAATTGGTGCCTAGGAACAAGACACACAACACTTAGTTGCCCATGGAGAGAAAAGAAAGAAGAGGTGCACAAAAATTTCCTTATTGCTACAATAAGTGAAGAAGAAGAAGAGGTAAGCCTTTTTGATCTTTCCAAAGAAGAGTTAATTGCAAGTCTTAAAGAGACACATAATAAGTATATTGAGTACAAGAAGAAATTAAAGAAATCTAATAAAGCAAATGATGAGTTACATGCTAAACTTCTTGCTCTCACATCTAAAAATGAAGATCTTAAAAAAATTATTGAAGATCATGATATTAAGCTAAAATCAGTAGAAGCAAATTGCAATCTTCTATCCCTAGAAAAGATAAATTTGCAAACTCAAGTAAATGATCTTCAAAAACAACCTGTCTTTTGTACACATCTAGATTATGATACTATTATGAAAGAAAGAGATTTCTTGTTATCTAATCTATATCAAGCAAAGTTAGACATAAATAAAAGAATGGATGAGATTGTTAAGCTGCAACAAAAAGTTAGTAGGTTGAGTAACAATGTCACCCTTGATAAAAATTTAAATGATCTTATCATCAAATTGAAAGGAGAGGACTAGGTTATAATCCTAAAGGAAAATCTTATCAAAAACCTAGTTGGAGAAAGACACAAGCGCTAGAAAATCAATCTTTGTATGTACCTAAAGGCACATATACATAAGTACCCAAGAACAACCTAGAACAAAATCATAGAAAGCGATATGGGGTTGATCCCATATGTTGTCATTATTGTTTGCGTCTTGGACATTATTCTTTCTCATGTCCCTACAAGAAAAAGGATGTTGAGTTAGTATGGGTTCCAAAACCCCAAACTAAATGAATAAAATTAAGTTGATATATGACCAAGGACTCTAAGTTGTATATATCTATGTCTATCTCAACTTAACATAAGAGGACACCAAGGTAATCTAAGAAATTAAAATTTCTAAATATACATCTTCAACTAACTTGTTTTAGTTTGAATTCTCAAAACCTAGAAAATTGCATATGATTAGTTGATATTTGATATACATATTACTTTGATATTTATATGTTTTATCTCAACTAAATCGATCTTTAAAATACATAATTCAAATTGAAAGTGATCTATGTTACTGAAAAACAGTACGGAAACAATCTCGATCGAGACACTATTCGACCGAGAACACCTTCGATCGATAATTAGTCGACCGAGCAAGTTACTATTTTCAAGTTTGCAATAAATCTAACAAAACCTGTACAAATAGCAACATTCTCGGTCGAGAAAAACATCGACCGAGATAAAATCGTTTGACAAACAGTTCGACCGAATCAAGTTCTCTTGAACCTGTTCACACTGTTTTAATTTGCTAATCAAATTCAGCAATAATAATAAAAATTGATTTCATTGAAGATCACAATTCTTGGAGATCATCTTTTAATCAAGACATATTAACCTTTTGCATCATGAATTGTTGAATGAAGGTATAACCTTATGAATATGAAATTCTTAAACATATTGCAAAAGAGCTATATGAAAACTGATATTGAACATACTATCTTCATTGATTGAAAAAGTTTATTAAGCATGTTCATGGTTTGTCTTAAACTTGAAAATCCATGAACCATGAATTAGATTATTTTGGTTTATCCTCTACATGATTTGGCTTAAAACTGAAAAAAATTATGACGCATGTTGTTTTAAATCAAGGAAATTACTATTTTATCATAATACACATGGTTTATCCCAAGTATTCCCTGATCTATCTATATATGAACCATGAGTATTAAAATTTAAATGGTCATAATCATTGTATTTCATGAAATTACATGCTTCTATCTTGATCATTGTATTGTGGATATGCTTCTACTATTCCATCAAAATCATTGTGCCATGATCATTGTGATTCAACACATTACAAATATAGATGATGCAATCAATAAAGGTGCCAATTAGCATAATAGTAAAACTCTATGGCATATATGCATCTTGACAAAATAGATAATAATTATTTTGTGAATGGATTAAAATAAATGAATGATAATTCTATGACAAGCCAAACAGTGTCTCTTAGAACAAAAATATTAATGTTTTATCTATTTGTTTGTTCTAAGAAATCAAAAGCAAAATCTTGGTTTTTAGATATTAATCTTGCTTTCAAGGATATATGTCTCTAAAGAATCCTATGATTAATCTGAAAATGAGGATACAAGAAGAAATGGGAATTGATATTTATGTATCTATAGCAAATCTTAGGAGACATCATTAAAAATAAATACAAAACAATAATCAAGGACAAAAACTTCATTATGATGTCTATATTAAAACTAAAAACATCTTCATAATAGGTATCACTTAATGTACTTCAAATTGATATTTATTTAAAGCTATTAGCAGAAATTATACTTCACATATGAATGTTCAAATTGGAAATCTGTAGAATTTGCCTCTTGGTTGAAATTAAATTTGACCAAGGGGCGCTATGGTCAAAGTCAAGGTCGACCTAAAATAAGATTGACAAAATGCTTATTTGTACATCATTTTACTGCACTTAATCTTAGTATCTTGATTCAAAATGCATTCATCACATTGAAAACATGATTTTAGTAAAAACGTTCTAATAAAACATCAAATCAAATCTTAGAAACCTATTGTGACCTTATAATCCTTAAATTATCTTGATTAAGGGGGAGCTCACAAAAACCATCTTGACTATAAGATTAAGAAGGAGCTTACATTTTTTTTAACATTATAAAGAAAAGATGAAACATGTTATGACCTTGGTATCCTTAAAAGTAATTTTGGTTATGTAAATAAAGGAATCTACAAATTTCATGAATGTGATATATATATCTTGTTCTTAATGGAATTCTCTAAACAAGTTTGGGATTAACATCCCGTGCATTTGGTTAGAGATACTTATTATGTACTTTACTATAAGCTTAAAGGATTCCCATATCATTTTCAGGGCTTAACATCCCTTGCAAAATGGATGAGAAATCAATATGTATTCATCATGAGCTTAAGGGAATCTCATTTTATTTTCAGGGCTTAACATCCCTTGTAAAATGGATGATAAATCAATACACATATTCCATGAACTTAAAAAGAACTCATATCATTTCAAGGCTTAACATCCTTTACAAATGATTGAGAAATAAATTGTGGCTAAATTTAATAATAATTGGTTTGCATTAATCCCTTGCTTTTAGATTGAATATCTCTTAATGGGGAGCATAACATAAAATTAAGGGGGAGAAATAATACTAAATGATTATATTGGATATAATTTTTGAAATGATAAAGGGGGAGAAATAATATAAAATCAAAAACATACAATTAAAGTGAGTTTCATAATATCTCAGCCAGCATTCACTTGCAAAACAAGAATGGCTACAAAAGGTAAATTTCAGGTATGAAACTCAAATGATTTATATTTCCTTATTTTATATTTAGGAAATGTTTGTCATTTTCAAAAAGGGGGAGATTGTTGGCTAAATTGGACATTAGTATAATCCCTTTGTTTTGATGATGACAAACATTTCATTATTGTCGATCTAACGTGCTACTTGAGTGTTGCAGGAATAAGGTGGATGACAGATACTTGGAAGATCTATATGCTAAAATTGCTTTAAGTCATGAATGTAATCAAATGTAAAAACTTGTACAAGTATATAATGTACAAGTAATTAGACATCATGTAAATCAAGTGTTAGATCTTCCCTAACCAATCACAACACTTAGATAGGTCATCCCCTACAATAATGTCACAATTGCACACTCATACACACACTTAGTACTTAGTTTAAAACATTGAAACAGGGTTAATATCGGTCGACAAAATTCTCGACCGAGACGCTCTCAGTCGAAAAACTCTTGGACCGAGAATGACCCAGCTAGCCATTAAACACAACAGACAAGGTAGTTGGGATTTGGATTAGAACGTTATATACACATGCTCCAGACAATCCCTCGGTCGACAAGTCCTCGACTGAGAAGGACTCTCGGTCGACAATTCTTCGACCGAGAAGTGTTCTGTCTACAATTTTCGGAGTTAATTAACTAGTCGTTGCTAATGCAACTAATGTGTACCTAACGGCTAGTTAAGCACCAAGAACCCCCTAGAAAGTGTCTAGAACGTCCTTAATCACTTGTAGGCCATTCCTATAAATAGGACAAGCCTTAGGACACCCTAACACACACTTGTGAAATACTTCAGCTTACGTACTTGCAATTGGCAATCTGTTTTGAACAATTGAGCAACACTAGCATTGGCTACTCATTTCCCTTGCTCCAAATTTGTGTCATATAGGCTAGCATCTCCTATCCACTAAACTTACACTTCAATACTCAATGGTTAGGAGATCAATACGCTTGATATAGGCACTTCAAGCCTTGTGCTTCAAAGTGGTAATTGTAATTTCCATTTCCTTTCTTGTTATTTCTTATTATTTGTACTCTCCATGCTACTCCTAGGGTTGGAGGTTGCAGATTGGAGAGGGTTTGATCTTCTTGGTGAAGAAGGAGATCTTTGGACTACTTCTAGAAGGTTGTTGCAACGGGAAGCTACTTCAAGAGGAAGGCTACTTCAAGGGGGAGCTTGAAGTTACTTCAAGAAGGCTGCTTCAAGGTTGGTGCAACTACTTCAAGATGAAGGTTGTCCAAAGGGTGTAGAAAGTATTATAATTTTATGTAAAATCATTGAGAGGTAATAAAATTTAATACTTTCAAAATCCCAGTTGGGTAAGCAACCGGGTAGTGGATTGACTGCCTTAGTATTTTCTAAGGTTGGAACCACTCTAAACACCTTGTCTCCTTCTTATTATCTCAATTGTGGTTGTTTGAGTTAAATTATTTTAAAATATCAATAAAACCCTATTCACCCCCTCTAGTAGTTTTTCAAGCCCAGGATATGGCAAGGAATGGTCAGCCAAAGATTAGGGGGTAGTGAGTGTCTTCTTTTATATCGAGTACCACAAAGTCACAAGGGATATTGAAATTTACGACCTTGACCGGCACATGATTAGTAATACCAAGAGGCTTGGTAATGGAAGAATCTACTAGTTGAATACGCATCTGAGTGGGTCCAACATCATTGAGATTGAACCTTCTTTACATTCTCATAGGGATGATGGATATGCTATCTCCAAAATCAGCTAGCCCTGAATGGCTGGTAGAGTCACCGATTGAATTAGTGATCCCAAATGATCATGGTTCTTTTTATTTCTTTGGTATTTTACTCTAGATGACTTCTGATGTAGTTCTAGCCAATTTAACTATTTCATATTCTTCGATAATGAGTTTATGCTTTAAAAGGGCTTTGAAGAATTTTTTCCATTTAGATAGTTCAGTCATAGCGTCTAAAAGTGGGATGTTGACACTCAGCTTTCTTATAATTTCCTTGAATTTGTTGAACCTGGAGTCTAATTGGGTATTCTTCAGTCGGTCGAAAAAAGGAACACACAACTTATATACATGACTCTCCTCTTGTGGGCTAGGTGATCTCAGTGAATGAGGGACAACAACAACCTCATCTTCACCCCCTTGGTCAAAATCTATGGGGGGGGGCTTGCTTATTCTTGTGTGGTAAGGTTTGATCTGGTAGTAACATCCTTAAGAAGTTCTATATGCTTGGGGTTGGGTTCAAGTTGGCCGAAAAATGTGTTGGTAGGAAGTTTTTGTTGAGAAAAAAGATGGGCAAACTGAGCATCAGTAGACTTCTCATGTGCTATAATGATTTGCTCTAAGAAAGGTACCTTATCGTCATTTGAAGGAGTGGGGACATTTTTTTGTGGTTGAGGTGGAGGTTGATGAAGGTTTTGATATTGTTCTCACTGGTAAGGTCCACAGTTTTGGAAATTTCCCCTATAATTTCCTTGATTCCCAGAATTCCATTGGTTGTTATAATTGTTGGGGAAGCATGGGAGGACAAGTGTTGGCTTGAGGATGAGGTGGTCTTTGTTGGGAGGGAAGTTGAGACGTATTTTTAGATCTTGAAGGGTTTTTGGTGAGATTTTGCTAGAGGTGCAACTCACTAGCCTATTAGACCCGACTAGATGCGCCCTACGAGGTCGGAACACACGAGAAGGGAATTTTCTTTCGAAATTTATAAACCTAAACTAGCTACCTACGTCTACTAAAACACTACACCCGCAAGCGCACGGGGTCGTGTTGTAGTATAGGAAGGTGGCAAGTACAGGGTCGATCCACAAGGAAAAGAGGGGGCCCTAGAGTTAGGTTAGTTTGGCTAGGTTCCTACTGCGGAGACTAGGCTTAAGGGTTTAAAGGTGATTTTGATTGTTAAACTATTATGAACAAGCAAGAAATTAAAGGCGAGAATGGAATCTATGTTAACCCTAGACTAGATTAAGACTAAGTAGGAAAGAAAGGACTAAGCTAGGTATGAAAAGGCAAATTACACTAAGTCAAGCAAGAGAGAAGTAAAAGAGCAATTAAAGAGCTACACTATCATGAACATGATAAGAGCAGAGTAAGAAGCTAACTAAGCAAGGAAAGAACTAATTAAGCTAAGCAAGCACAAAACTAGGGTTTTAAGCAGTAAAGAGATGTGAGGGCTGTTTAGGGGTATGAACTTATCACTTAAGTTGGGGGGTGACATATGAACATTATGATTCCATTTATATTATCCAAACCAAATAACAAGTTAGAGTATAATGAATTAACTTAAGCTACTAACTGGCCATGGATATGCTAGGTTGTGCATAGGGGAACTAGTCCCTAACACCCCCTACTACCCTTACGAGGCTCAATTGGGTTAGGGATTAGGTACAATTCAATTAGAGTCCAATCAAGTCTAGGTTTCTAGATTAGGCACTCCTAGGGCAATTAGGGGCCGAGGGTAGTAATGGGGAGGTGAGATTAGGGTTTTGGACCCCAATTCCCCCACATTCTAGCCTTGAGAAGGCTCCATGCAAATTACACTAGAATTACCTAATCAAGCTACTTAGATCTCTCACTTAGGTTTACGGAGATTGATTAGGATGTAGGAAGGTGGGAGGCAACCTAGGGATCCAAGAATTGGACCTAGGGGCAAATCCCAAAATTCACACATATAAGAAATTTTCCTAAATTCCTAGGTGATTCCACACACAAACCAACAAGAAATCCATGGAGAATGAGATGCAAATATAATATAATCATTAACAAATGGAATTACAACATTTACATGTCATTTCCCCCCAACATGGTATCAAAGTAACATAATTTCCCCCAAACAGCCCACCCACAGGGGCCTAGCTACTCATAGAAATGGAAAATACAAAAAGAGAGAAGAAAGAGGTAGAAGAAGCCATGTAGCTCGGTGTAGATGAAGCAATCCTCCTCTCCAGCAGCTGCAGGACGTCCTCCTCCCTCCTCCAAGGATGAAATGATGTGGAATGATGAAAGGAAGTGGATGGAAGGCTTACATATGGGGGGTTATGTGGTGGAAATGGTGAAATGGAGTGGATTTAAGGTGGATATGGAGTGGAATGGAGTGGGTGGCGATTTGGGGAGTTGGGGGGTAGAAGGTAGCTTGCCTCATGCCCCAACCGCCACCTAGGTATATATAGGTGTCTAGGGGGTATAGGGTTAAGTTAGGGGTAAAATGGGGAAAGCAGTGGGAAAATGGGTGGATTTTGTGAGTAGCACGGTCTTGGTGGGTAGGGTAGACCACGGCCATGGTGTATGGGCACGGTCGTGGAAATTAAAATAGGCCAAGTTACATGGTTTTGGTCGATTTTGGGCTGAAATGGCCACGGCCGTGGTGGGTTGTGGGTAGCATGGCCGTGGTAGAGTATGCTCTACAGCTGCTTCAAAATTGAGATTTTTCCTGTGATTTCTTCATTTTCCGCATGACTGTTCTGTGTTACCATGGCCGTGCTGGGGGCTTTTCTTGCACTTTGAGCTTCAAACTTCATTATCCATGGACTTCTTTGCTTAAGCTTGACTCTTGGCCACTAGGGGTAGGTTGGGGGAGATTTGGGGCCTTCTTTGGGCCCCTCCATCTCTCTCATCCATCAAAGTGTGGTCCAAGTACCTGAAAAACATGCAAATAATGTCTATAAGTGCATTTTACACAAATATGCATATTAAGGGAAATAACATGTAATCTAATAGGTATAGATGTGATTGAAATGCAAAATGCTACAAGATGAAGCCCTAAAATAGGGCTGAATCAGCACCCCAAACTTGAAACACACTTGTCCTCAAGTATGCTGCAACTGAATCTCTCTACAAATCTTCTACAAATAAGAAATGGCATATGCAATGTAAAAGATGATTATTGCTGAATGGTATCAAAGATGACTAAGTACTTGCATTCCACCTCTCTCCTCTCATGCTTTAACAATCCAATCATGAAAAGAGCACAAATCTTATGAACTTCAAATATAGCGCATATAATACACAAGTTATCAATATTTCTTCCATAAAGTTCTGGGTAAACCATTTCATGATGGTGTTAATCAAGGACGACTAGGAGTATTGTTTCACATTTATGCATTCAATCTTATGTTTCAAATCACACTAAAAGACCTACGTGGCTACAAAAAAAGGCAAAATAAGATAGGTTTGATGTTTCCTAGCTCAATAGGTATGAAAGTGGAAGAAAGGGTTGCGGTAAGATTTTTGGAGTGTTTTTACACACTCATATTTTCTTTATTTAAATGCTCTTAAACAGGAGCATCCTTTTTTTTTTCTTGCCCTTGGTGTAGATAGGGCATATGGTGGATAGAGTGAAGCGAGGGGGTAAAGATATGGCCACCCCAAACTTTTGGAGGTGGCAAGGCTGATTATGTGCACTAAGGCATCTTTTTATGAGGCAGAGGGGTATGAAGGTGGTGGAAGAAGAATCAGATCAAAGAGGGGTCATTGGTATGATTATCCACATAAGACATCTTGCATGAAAATTAATCCAATACTTCATCCTAGATATCACACCACATGAATGAACAAGATGAAATTGATATATCAATTAAGTGATTCTACAAACCCTAAGCATTCAAAGCTTGCTCAACTCACAATTCAACCAAATCAATCACAATCCTAAGAGAGGTGATGCATATGCAAAAAGTCAAACATTGATACCACTTAGAAACAAGCAATGGTAATTCAATTGCATTTGTCAAAGGTCATCATTTTTACTTAAAACAATAGAGATTGGGTCAAAGCACACTTTTTAGACAACAAATCTCAAATTTGGGCAAAATTGGCCAAAACTATGCCAAGTTGCCTCCAATCACATCTAATACTATATTATTATACTTAAAGCAACAAACAAGCAAATCATTGCCAAAACATGCAAAAATTATCAAAAATCTACATGATATGCAGTGCATGGCAAAAATATCAACATTTTTGAAAATTACGCAAAAATAGCAAGGAAGCAAACTACATGGCCTGCAAGTATGCAAAACAAGCACACAAAGTATGGATGCACAAATATGAGAGATGATTATACTTTCAGTCATCTTGAGAAAAATAATAGAACAAGGAACATAGAAGAAAGTGGGGTAAATAGGAGCTTACCGCCCTACCACCCCAAACTTTTAAACCATGTTGTCCTCAACATGAAATAGAAGCTCAAAATGGTAGGGTAGAGGGCACGGAGTCGTAGTAGATAAATGCCAAGAGAGGAGAGAGATCCCAATGTGTCCATTGAGTAGGGGATAGCCTCCACGGCCGTGGTGTGCACCACACCCATTTTGGAATGCATGCAACACGGCCGTGTTGTGTGGCATGGCCATGATGATATCCTTTATGTAGCTTCTCTACTGATTTGCAATTTTCTTTTCATTTTTGTTCTCCTCCTTGTCAATATCATACATGCATCACTCTCCTTCCAATGTACCTGTCCTAAAATGACATAAACAACAAAAACCATCAAGCATAAAGTGTGTGTGTTTTCTTGGAAAGTGTAAAAGCAAAGAAAAAGTATCAAAAATTGAAGTTTGGGTGAAAAAATCCCAAACCTAGGTGGGTTGCCTCCCACAACCGCTAAGTTTCATGCCTTCAGCTGGGCTTGTTGTTCTTTGACCATCAACCATGGTCCAAAAACAAAATATTTTCACCCCCATCATAAGAAATCCTCTCAAATGCTTTCCTTGATTGATCTTCCTCCCAAGGGTCATGCGAGCTTCGTAAGTCTTTTTCAACTATTCTCTCTCCTTGGGGATCATCATCATAGATCTTAATCAGCCTTAAGACCCTCATAAATCTCATGCCATAGGTTTTCTCTCTCTTGAGGAATGGATCTTCATAGGAACCAAAGAGAGGCGTCTCAATCATATCCATTTACTCATGGGAAGTAGGGGGAGCATGTGATAGTTGTGGTGGTGGCATCGGTGATGATGGCCATCGGACTTTAGGTGGAGGAGGGAATTGAGGTTGGAAGGTGAATTGGTGGGAGGGTTGTGGTGATGGAGGTGGTAGAATGAATTGAGGTTGAAAGGTGAACTGGTAGGAGGGTTGTGGCAATGGATGTGGTGGTAGTGTGTAAGGCTTAGGATAGCCTTAGAGGTAGGGTAGTGGAGGAGGGAATTGAGGATGGAAAGTGAAGTGGTGGGAAGGTTGTGGCAATGGAGGTGGTGGAGGTGTGTAAGGCTTAGGATAGCCTTGGAGGTAGGGTGGTGGAGGAAATGGATGGGTTTGTGCATTTTGTCCTTCCATCTTGTCTTCTCTGAGTGGCTTGTCACATGCACAAGGCACAACCAAACAAAAGAAAGCAAGTTACCAAACCAATATACACAAAGAATGTAAAGAGTAATGAATAAAGAATAGAAATGATGAGGGCAGTAGGAAAAGTCAAAGTAAAACTAACTCGCTAGGTCGAGCGCCTCTAATCCTCGGCAACGGCGCCAGAAAGCTTGGTGTGATTCCGCTAGAGGTGCAACACACTAGCTGATTTGACCCGACTAGATGCACCCCACGAGGTCGGAACACACGGGAGGGGAATTTTCTTTCGAAATTTATAAACCTAAACTAGCTACCTACGTCTATAAAAACACTACACCCGCAAGCACATGGGGTCGTGTCGTAGTACAGGAAGGTGGCAAGTACAAGGTCGATCCATAGGGAAAATAGGGGGCACTAGAGCTAGGTTAGTTTGGCTAGGTTCCTACGGCAGAGACTAGGGTTAAGGGTTTAAAGGTGATTTTGATTGTTAAACTATTATGAACAAGCAAGAAATTAAAGGTGAGAATGGAATCTATGTTAACCCTAGACTAGATTAAGACTAAGTAGGAAATAAAGGAATAAGCTAGGTATGAAAAGGCAAATTACACTAAGGAAAGCAAGAGAGAAGTAAAAGAGCAATTAAAAAGCTACACTAGCATGAACAAGACAAGATCTAAGCAAGGAAAGAACTAATTAAGCTAAGCAAGCACAAAACTAGGGTTTTAAGCAGTAAAGAGATGTGTGGGCTGTTTTGGGGTATGAATGTATCACATAAGTTGGGGGTGACATATGAACATTATGATTCCATTTAGATTATCCAAACCAAACAACAATTTAATGTCTAATGAATTAACCTAAGCTATTAACGGGTCATGGATATGCTAGGTTGTGCATAGGGGAACTATTCCCTAACACCCCTACTACCCTTACGAGTTTCAATTGGGTTAGGGATTAGGTACAATTCAATTAGAGTATAATCAAGTCTAGGTTTCTAGATTAGGCATTCCTAGGGCAATTAGGGGACGAGGGTAGTAATGGGGAGGTGAGATTAGGCTTTTGGACCCCAATTCCCCCACATTCTAGCCTTGAGAAGGCTCCATGCTAATTGCACTAGAATTACCTAATCAAGCTACTTAGATCTCTCACTTAGGTTTAAGGAGATTGATTAGGATGTAGGAAGCTGGGAGGCAACCTACGGATCCAAGAATTGGACCTAGGGGCAAATCCCAAAATTCACACATATAAGCAATTTGCTTAAATTCCTAGGTGATTCCACACAAAAACCAACAAGCAATCCATGGAGAATGAGATGCAAATAGAATATAATCATTAACAAATGGAATTAAAACATTTACATGTCATTTTACGCCAACATGGTATCAAAGTAACATAATTTCCCCCAAACAGCCCACCCACAGGGTCCTAGCTACTCATAGAAATGGAAAATACAAAAAGAGAGAAGAAAGAGGTAGAAGAAGTCAAGGAGCTCAGTGTAGATGAAGCAATCCTCCTCTCCAGCAGCTGCAGGACGTCCTCCTCCCTCCTCCAAGGATGAAATGATGTGTAATGATGAAAGGAAGTGGATGGAAGGCTTAGATATGGGGGTTATGTGGTGGAAATGGTGAAATTGAGTGGATTTGAGGTGGACATGGAGTGGAAAGGAGTGGGTGGAGATTTGGGGAGCTAGGTGGGGTAGAAGGTAGCTTTCTTCATGCCCCAGCCGCCACCTAGGTATATATAGGTGTCTAGGGGGTCTAGGGTTAAGTTAGGGGTAAAATGGGGAAAGCAATGAAAAAATAGGTGGATTTTGTGAGTAGCACGGTCGTGGTGGGTCACCACGGCCGTGGTGGGTAGGGTAGACCACGACCATGGTGTATGGGCACGGTTGTGGGAATTAAAATAGGCCAAGTTATAGGGTTTTGGTTGATTTTGGGCTGAAATGGCCACGACCGTGGTGGGTTGAGGGTAGCACGGCCATGGTAGAGTATGCTCTGTAGCTGCTTCAAAATTGAGATTTTTCATGTGATTTCTTCATTTGCAGCACGACTGTTATGTGTTACAATGGTCGTGCTGGGGGCTTTGCTTGCACTTTGAGCTTAAAACTTCGTTATCCATGGACTTTTTTGCTTAAGCTTGACTCTTGGCCACTAGGGGTAGGTTGGGGGAGCTCTGGGGCCTTCCTTGGGCCCCTTCATCTCGCTCGTCCATCCAAGTGTGGTCCAAGTACCTGAAAAACATGCAAATAATTTCCATAAGTGCATTTTACACAAATATACATATTAAGGGAAATAACATGTAATCTAATTGGTATAGATGTGATTGAAATGCAAAATGCCACAAGATGAAGCCCTGAAATAGGGCTGAATCAGTTTCCATATTGAAATCTGGGATGATTTCTAGGTTGGTTAGGAGTGTAATAAGCTTGACCCTAAATACTATGGATGGAGTTTAAGTCTTCCACTAGCTGACCAATTATCGACTGCAAAGGAGTGCTGTAGAGACATTGACATTGAAGGGTAGGATTATCATACCCTTGGCATATCCCAAATAGATATTCAGAAGCCTAAACCTATTGAGGTTGCCTCTTGTAGGCATTAATGTAAGATTCGATGTGATCTTGTTTCAAAGAAATTAGCTTATCATCTTTAGCAATTATTTGAATGTCAGGATTTACCTCTGCCTTAGCTACCTTGAGGACCCCATCAGTTCCTCACCTTGCTTGAGTTTTAGAGGTGCATTTTACAACCTCCCAATCTCTACTCAAGCTCTGGACCATGAATTTTCCTCCATATGAGGAGTCAAGAAATTTCTTTGTGTCGTCATTAACACCAAGGTAGAATATCTCAATGAGTTGAGCTTGGGAGATGTCATGATCGGGGTAGCGATGTAGGAGTTCCCTAAATCTTTATCAAGCTTCTCCTAAAGTTTCTCCAGGGACCATTGAAAAGAGAAATATTTGTCCCCTTATCTCATAGGTAAGGGAAGGAGGAACGTATTTATCCAAAAAAATTATTTGAAGCACTTTCCAAGTGGTGATGGGGTTTTCACTCTCCATGGTATTATACCAACTGTTGGATGGCCCTGAGAGAGAGTATTTGAAAAGTCTAAGTCTAACAGAATCTTCAGAGACACCTGGGATCTTGGTCAAGGAACTAAGTTCAGTGAATCGTTGAAGGTGATCTTGACATCTTTCACCCTTGTTCCTAGAAAATGGGTTGGCATGAAGCATGGTGATCCACTGAGTACAGATCTCAAATTGGGGGGCAGTAATCATTGGTGCACAACTGGGTGTTGTGCATATCTGGCTTTTGGAGTGGAAAAATCTATAATTGTTTTTGTTTTTTGTCCTCCCTCTAAGCGACTTCTATGGCCTCTTGCTCAGCTATATAGGCTACATGCAAATTGGCTTCTTGCACAGCGCGTTCAGCCATCATAAGTTCTCTTTGAGTGGCAAGTGCATGCTCAATCCTACATAAAACTTCCTCTTCATCCATCCTAAGTTAGCTTTGTCTATTCAAACAATGGAAGGTTCTTTCTGGCATAGGATAAAAAACTAGCGGCGTAAAATTAGCTTTCGACAGGCATCACATGCAAAATTATATAGATAATAAGCAGTATTTGAAAATATGTACTGCTGGAATGGAAACTCAACTGTAAGAGGAATTAGCACTTCCAAAAAAATTTATATATTGGGTGGGGGGAGTCCTATGGCCCTCTCCTTGTGGGTCTCACTCTCTTTGGAGTTCACCATGTATCTTGTCCTAACACAGGGGTCCTCCTTTATAAAAGAGCTTGAGTCTCATGCATATTCAACTTTATCTTAACTTATCTCACCATAAGTAATAAAATGGTATGTACTTTCATCACCTAGACTTATCTTAGATTATCGAAAATTGGATTTAGACATCACATGCAACTTAGATATATATAAACATCGTATATCTTAGAGATAAAAATTATATTGAATCATCCTTGCTTATGTTATCTATCAATCTATCATCTACTATATCTATCAAATATCTAATAAGGCTCTAGATATCTAATCTAGATCTAGTCTCTCTTCTAGACCTATGTCACTTCCTTTCCGTGTGTGGGACACATTTTTATATTTAAATATATATGATAAAATATTATATACTTTTTCTCCCAGAAAGAATATGTCAGAGAAAACTATCGAGGCTCAAGCTGATTGGAAAACAAAACCAAATTAGAAAAATGAGTGTAGTCTAGTGCCATGTCATCTATTGAACTGGTGAGAACAACGTGTAGACTAGTATAGCTACCCAATACATATGAGCTCTAAATGGAAAGGGTTTCACACACCTGTCTAAACCTAGTTCTCCATCATCTTGGTTCTAACCAAGAGGCAAAGTCAAACCTAGTTTCTATAGAAAACTTACTAAGTTTCTAGGGTTTTAAGTGAAAGGTGAAATTTAGTTTTTATGTTTTAATCCAAGTAATTATTAGGTGTAGACATTTTTCATTATTTGATACCAATTGTAACGTTCCCAGATTCCACCATCCCAATACCACATGGTCCTTGAGAGGACAAAACCCAAAAATGGTAGGCAATTGTATCATAGAGTGTCACAGAAGCAATATACACATACATGAACATTCAAACATAAATGCATGCATCGAAAAATTTCTCAGCATTCAACATGTCCATTACAAATGGGTTATTACAACACAAATTACATTTACATATGGAAAAAGAATTTTATACATGTCTAATCACGTATGCTAACATGATCTTAGATAATAGGTACAACCTATACAACTTGCTCACATGTTGTCTTTTCTCCCATGCTAGCTCTGAACCTAAAACATACATGAACAACAGATCAGCACACGAGGTGTTGTGTACGTGGGTAGAAAGATACATATATTTTTGGTTTATATAAATTTGAAAAGATTTTTAGAAAGAAAGAAATATCATAGAAAACATTTCTCTGTTAAGTGAAATATGCCAATTTTAGTCATTTTTCTAGATGAGTTGCATTATCAAGGTGCACTAGAACTAAAATATACATGTTGGACCTATCCCATGTACCAAGTACTCTGGGAAACTCCCTGTACTTCGTGTGCTCTAGGGAGGTGTACTCATTAACATTCATCTATTCCCTCATAAGGCAGATAATGAACACCTTAACAACAAAACATCTACGCATAATTTATGTTTCAAGTGACACATCACCGAGTACTTATATAAATACTACATTCAATATTTGTTAATAAGTGAGAGAATACATACATACCATGATTTCAACCAAGAAAACCACAGTCATATACTTAAAAATGAGCCACATACCTTATTTCAAAGATTTCTAATAATTCTTAATCATTTAGATATCTGGTCATCACTTGATTAATAGCAATTAATCATCATTAAAACATGGTGCATAATATTGTTGGTATTTTAGTTCCAATTTAGGGATTAGACAAATTTAGTTTATAACTATACTAAGCTTGCTATTAAATATTTTCCTACTGATAAGGGGGTCATAATTAGGGTCTGATTCAAATTTCATATCTTTCTGATTTAAAATATTTTCTAGAATTAATATTAGGTTTCAAGCATCTATTATAATTAATGAGGAAAGGCCTATTAATTTGACATCAAAATATGATCAAAGTCCATATTTTTATTCCATATGGCGTTATGGTTCAAGAGTATTTTTCTTAGATTTAATAATCATAATTTACTAATGATACCATTTAAAGGAACCCTAAAGTGGGGCATTGTCATCTACATTATAATAATCATTAGATGTGCTTCAAAAACCTGATCTAGGGTCCAACAATTAAGTATCCATTTTTCTGAGACTAGGAGTATTTTTTGGGTAATTATTGGACAAGGGATCTATTTATTCGGCATTTCTAAGATATGTACATTAAATGGGGTATTTACCTTTATGGGAATTACATTGGCCATTAGATTTCTGGGCAAGGGTCCCGATGACAGTGGCATGTTCTACACTTTAGATGTTTCAGGTTTCAGATTGCATGAGGGATCAATGAATAGATGGATCTGGATGCTCGTCGCCCTCTTCTCCTTCTTTTGCCATGCCCCAATCGAGTGGACGGGTCCGACATGATGCGCAAAGCTTGTTTCTGCACTCATGTGTGTGTTGTGGAGGGTACATTTCGATGAGGATTCCAATAGTCTACTGTGTGTAGAAGTGCCATAAGAATGGGGATCTTTAAAGGGACTGGCAACCAGGGACAGATTGTAATGTCAGACAATGGTGCCTCCGCGTATCAGGTCGCCACACCAACATTCTCCTCCTCTCACGACTCTGGTGTGACAGTGAGCTCCAGTGAGGAAGATGTAACATCCCTGACCTGGGTTATGAAATAACCCTAGAAGTTTTTATTAAGTAAGTTATTTATAAACTTATTTTAATCTTTTAAAAAGTAATTAAGACTCAAGGATATTTTCATTTTCAAGTTTGAGCTTATTTCCAAAACGTTTGTGCATTATATTATAGTTTGGGTGTAAATTGCAATCTACCCAAGATAAGGGGTTATATTTCAATATGTCACATGTTGAACATGCCTCAAGTTCTTTAGCATCATAAGACAGAGAATGATTCTAAAGGGGTGGGTTGTGGAAAGCCTAAGTTCCAAGTTGGAGCTTGTTTTGAATAATGCTTGTGTCTTGTGTACCAATTTTGGTGCAAATTGCAATTAACCCAAAATGTAGGGTTGATATGCAAATAACCAACTCTAAAGTGTCCCTACTCTTTCTTATAATCAACTAGAGGAGAGAGAAAGAAAGAGTCACCATGTTTTAATCATATTTCAGTGATGGTATTCTTGGTGATGAAAAGACTAAGAAGAGGTGTATAATTGAAACTCTAAATTGAGTTGTATTGAGTTGTAGAGATTATATGGGAGTGTCAATCATCTAAGAAGCCATAAAGAGGTCCCATATCATTTTTTCAACCCTTAGAATAGTCCATGATGAGTTAAGAACCTCAAGAATGTAATGGATATCAATTTATAACTTTCTTTGGAAAAGTTGTATCGGTTTGTGAATAAAGTGATGTTGGGTTGAAATATCTAGTTCAACAAGATAACTAATGGCTGAAATCTTATCCCTAGATTATCCCCAAGAGTTTTGCATGTCAATATAAATATGTGTGCATGAATGGAGATGTGTCAACCCATGCATGGACATGTGTCACCTAGTAGTATAAGGTGATGACACCTCTTATACACTCTCTCTCATGAGCCTCAATTATATATACCACTCTATTCACCTACTAGTGAAACTTTTTGAATCATACAACTCTCTTTCTCTTCGATATCGTGCATAGTATTTGAGGATCAAGGAGGAGCTCGACCCTTAATCTTAAGGTGGAGCCATGGTCATCTTCAACCTTGGTTGAAGTATGAATTTCGAGTTGTGATTCTTCCTTTCTTTTCTTCTTCATCAAGTTCTAATCTATGTTGATTCTTTGCATATAGAGGAGTTGTGAACAAGTCTTGGATGTTTGATAAGTTCATCTTCAACCTTGGGAATGTGAAGCTTTGGATCTTGGAGCTTAGAGCTTGGAGCTTTGAAGTTGTTCTTGAGGCGGGACATATAACTTGAGCCAAATCATGTTATTATTCACCTTCAATCTTGCTATACTTGTTTATCTACTTTCAATTTTGTTTTTTCTTAAATGATTGATGATTCTATGAGTTCTAATAGTTTCATAGGACTTTTGTCTGTGAACTAGAACAAAAAGGGACAAAAGTCTAGAGCTTGATGATGACGACATCATTATGGCACAAACTGATATCGGGTTGAAGCATCTCTAACCCGATATGGTAATGAAACCCAATATGGTGATATGAAATACGTTATACCTTAGAACCCCTCACCCCTGTCATTTTGTACATTTGGATTGGTTGAAAAAGAACTAACCAGTTGTCTAGTATGTCACTCAACTCATGTTAGGTTGATACTTTGAAGGTTTGAAAAGGTATGAGCATAAGGGTCTAACTCGATATGCAAAACCCTACTCTTGAGTAACTCAATATAAGTGACAAGCACACCTCTTGGACGATATGGTGATAAGACCACACCTCTTGGATGATATAGTGGTAAGCACACACCTCTTAGACAATATGCTTATAAGCACATATCTTGGACGATATGGTGATAAGAACACACCTCTTGGATGATATGGAAGTAAGCATACACCTCTAGCCCAAAACGGTGGAAGAACCTCAAAACCAATACGGAGGTAAGCACCTAAAATCCGATATACTTGATTGAGTAACACATGAAGTGTGTTATGTCAAATGATACATTAAGATGTAAAGAGTTTAATGCATTTTGATAAGTGTAGGCCAATGTACCTTGAGGAAAGGGTTGATCCAACTTAACAAAGTATGATGTAATCAATATCCTAGTGAGGATGAGAGAGAAACTTATACTTTGTGTGATAATCATTTAATGATAAATGATGAGAATAAACAAGTATGATTGAATACTTATGAAATAAATGTATGCTCCTTATATGTGTGGAATTGTGAATTAGGGTTTTTATTCTTGATAATATGAATTTGAAACCCTAATCGGCTAAAAAGGGAAACCCTAACCCTAACAATGGGAAGGTTGTATTTCTCTTGTATTACATGGTGATGATATGTACTTGATATTATTTTTATCATGAAATGCTAACCATGCAGATATCATGATATGATGAGCATATTTAGGTATGATCTATGATGTTTCATATGATACAGATTAAATGGGCCTTGTGAGCCACGTGAAATACTTGTGAAACAAGTATAATGTATACATGGGTCTGAGGACCTAGAGGAAATAGTTACCCGATAAGAGGTGACAATGTTTAGTGATGAACTAAGGGTTTGAATATCCAGATCTAGAAATCATGATGATGATAATGTTAAGGGATGATAATCCCCAGTAATGTGATAAGGGATTGAGATCCCTAGTTTTATGCATTCAATGTGTTCCAAAGATTACGAAAGTAATTGATAAATGTATTATACCTTTCTTTGTAGCATCTATTATAATTCATGCTTGTAGCTTGGTTGATGTTAAAAGATATTGTAATGCACCTAATTAATCAAGTGAAACCTTATCATGTAGTGTCCATGGCCATAGATCCATTCAATGTCAGAATTTGCTGAATGGTGAAACGAGTTCAACTCGGAGAGTATATTTTTGAATATATGGGGGTGATGGGTGAAAATATCCTTACGCCCCTAATAGAGATTGATGTGTGATCTTTCTCTCATCATCATAAGAGTATGGATATGTGCCATGACTCAATATTAATATACCGGGGTTTCTGTGTGATCTCCCTGAAGAGAATATATTGGGGTTGCTATGTGATCTCCCCGAAGAGAGTGCATGTTGTGGCTGTAACTCTATAGTGAAGATGCCACTATACCCCGGCAAGCTAATTGTAGTTTGTCACGTGATGTCACTGTCAGTGGTCTCATACTGACCGAGATAGGTGAGGCCTTAGAAGCCAGCTCTTCCTTTGACCTTGTATGGTACCAATGCTTTACGTAGAAGTGATCAGTTGGGGCATGAGTGGTATACATCATCTCCTCAGGGCATAAGTGTAATTGTAAATATGTAATCAATCGTGTAGCATATTTTCTTAAGGATTTGATGAATGCATATTCATCATGATTTTAGTCACCTTTTTGAGACCATTTTGATTCTATACTTCTGATTTCATCTATTATATCTCATATAATGCAAGATTCCTTAACTGATTCAATTATCAAGATTATTAACTATATTTATATTTATTTTGTGTAGGTCTTAACCAGGTTCAACCTTCATATGGAATTCATCCAAAGATCCTCTCAACTTTGGTCTAAACAAATGGTCTTGACCAAACGGTTTCACCAAATAGTTTGTCCTAACAGTCTGAAAACCATTTGAGCCCATTCGGTTGCAAGACCGCATGAGCCCAAACGGTCCCAAGACCAACTATATGACGTCTAACGGTTTCAAAACCAATTCGGTCCTCAAAACCATTTGAAAAAACCATTTGGAGCCATTCGGTCCCAAGACCATTTGGAGCCATTCGGTCCTAAGACCGTTTGGATCCATTCAGTCCCCAGACCATTTTCCCTCAAGACTGTATGATCCTTGAAGATTGATAGAGTGAGATTCACAAGACCGTTTAGAGGCATACGGTTTCAAGACCGTTTGTTCTCAAGATCGATTGAAGACAAGATCGTTTGGTCTCAAGATCGGTTGAAGACAAGACTGTTTGGTCATCAAATGGTCTCCAAGACCGGTTGGGTATGCAAGGCTAAATGGAGTTGAAGTTCAGAAGCAAGACCGTTTGGTCATCGAAACGATCTCTATACCATTTGAACGCAAGACCATTTGAAGGCCATCGGTCTCCAAGACCGTTTAGCCACCAAACGGTCTCCAAGACCGTTTGAGCCAAACCGTTTGGAAGGTCACAGCAAAAATGTGATCATCCCTTCCAAGCCTATAAATAGGACCATGAGGGTCCTCATTGGGTATCGATTCTGGACGCCGACAGGCTGCCCCAAGGTCGATCCAGCTCTGTCCTCCACACCACCTGCTCCTCTTGACGCCAAGCAAGGGAAGAAGAAGAGAAAGAAGGTGGAGAATAAGGTTTGCCTAGCTTGCCTTGGTGGTTCTTCCTCAGCCAGATCCATCCCGACACGACGTAGAAGACCGCATCATCTTCACCGAGATGTGACCATCTTCTTCATCATGCTCATGGCGAAACCTTCCCTCTCTCTCTTTCTTCTTATTTCTCACATCATGAGCGAGTAGTCCACTTTCACTGGGGTGCGGGGACTAGCCCCACTACCCATGCTTTCGTGTCTTTACATTTAACATTCCAAGACTGTTACAACCCCAAATTTTGGGTTCATTTGGTGAGAAATGCAATTTCTCATATTATATATATTTGAACAAATAATGATATAAATTGCTTCAAATAAATTGATTTCATTTACAATAGCCTTGATGTTTGTGTTTTGGGCTTTATTGGCTTTTGGGCCCTAATAACAAGGAAATTCAATTAGTAAATGGATAATTGAATTTTTAAGAAGAGAAATATGTAGAAACCTCTAGAAGGAAAATCCAAAGAGGATTTCGTGCCTCTTGGGTTCCTTGGGTACCAAGGAGTCCAAGGATGTAAAAAAAAAGCAATAAGAAAAGAAAAGATTAATTAAGTATTTCTTTATTAAGAAATAAATTGGAAATAATGATAAAATGAGTGGAAAGAGGCATAAATGAGATTTCTTGGGGAAATTTCGTATCCATGAGTTTACTTATATTAAAAGGAAAAGCCAATGAGGAAAATAAAAGAGAAATAAAAAGAAATCCTCAAAAAGAGATATTTAAATGAGAAATAAACAAGATAATGTGAAATAATGCATAAAGATGCATCTAGAAGGATAATAAGTATCCAATAAAAAGAATTTCGTAATAATGGAGTGTCTTGGGATACAATGAGTCCCAATAAAGAGGAAAGAAAGAGAAAATACTAAAAAAGCAAAATAAGAGGATAATGTGTTGCTTTATTAATGAATTATGTGGTACTGTTTAAAAGGATGATATTTTCTATAAAGGAAAATACAAATTTGTGCCAAAGAATTAAAAAGCAACCATAAAGTGAATAAGAGTAAGGGAATTTCGAATTTCCTAATTCCATATAATAGATAAAAACCAAGGATAAAGAATAGAGAGAAGAATTGCTTCTCTTTGAAGGAAAACGATTCCTATTAGAAGAAGGACTTCGTTTCCTCAAGGAAAGCCATCCTAGAGCTTCGTTGGCTTCCTCTATATAAAGGGTGAGACTTGGGGGCGTATCTAGAGAGATCCCATGTCTCCCACTCTTTTCCTCACCTCCTTCTTGCTTCTTCATGTTCAAATCCCTAACCATGGGGAGTTGTGTAACCCATGGAGAAAACAGAAGCCCTGAGGGAATTTGTGATGGTAGAACAACGCTTCCCCACCGTCGGAGAGGATCTCGGCCCTCATCTACACGCCATGTCCTTGCGCAACACCTGCAAAAAGACAGTAGGATGACTGCAGATTTGCAGGTCGTGTGCTCTTGAGCAGCGCCATCTTAGCCACGATTCTGAGCACTGCCGAGTGCGGTGGAGAACATCGGAGTCGGGGCAGCAGTCCCCGGTGAGCATTGGGTCCTGAACGGGAAGCCAGAGTCGCACAAAGGCTGCTCAATCGCAGCTAGGGCGGCGTTGCTGCTGCGGATCTGGGGAAGAAGAAGGCATGAGCGATGTTTGATTGTGCTACCCCTCGACGTGCCAAAGAACAGATCCTTAAGTCAAGGGAAGTTTCATAATTCGGTTATAATTTCAACTTACAAGGCAACATTGCATGTAGCAGGACAAGTGGTGTGTTCTGATTGGCCCAAAAGTAAGTGATTTTGCAATTTCATAACTTAAGATTGGTAGCTCGGATTAAAACAAGTCTTATATGAAAATTGATCCTCAGAACGAGAGGAATACAAAGAAATTATGTATGAAGGCCAATTCTGCTTGAAACTCAAATAGTATAGGGTTTTACATATTTTGATGCATTAATTGATAGAAACCCCCTAGAATGGTGTAAAAACGAACATGATGAATATTTTATATGTTATTTATCAATCTTAACCTGTTATGAATAAAAGGAATGATAAAATCATAAAAAGATGATTAGTATGTTGATTTTAGGGTTTAATGATCATGAACTTGGTTTAATAGGCTAAAAACCCTGATTTGAGTAAATATGAGTTTTTGATTCTTGAACATAGTTTGGATTAGATAATTCTTAATGAAGATAATTGAGATGGTTAGGGTTTTGTAGGAAACCATAGAAATCATAAACTGAATATAAAGGATACATCTTTGGAGACTAATAGGTTAATTTGAAAGATATTAACATGTTGATTAATAATATAGAGTTTTCATCTATTTAGTATACAAAATTGGTAGATTTAGGGTTGTAATCCATAAATGAAGAATAATTCATATGGGAACCCTAAATCTTGGTTGAGAATAATTCAAGAGTAAAAGAATGATTAATTCGGTTGAGACAACCCTAAATCTTGGTTGATCATCATTTAGTAATTTAAAACCATAAATGAAGAATAACAGATTTAGGGGATAGATAAGGATTGAGTAGTATGGCTTAAAATGTAATCTTGGTTGTCAAATGATTAATTGAATGATTACGTTGTTAATATATTTGCATGATTATTGTTTCCCCCACATACCAGCTTCGGCTGACCGACATTTTGTTTGTCGGCATTTTAGGTACAATGAAAAGAACAAACAGTAAAGTGGCATATGTGGTATTAAATGAGAATTAAAGTGCAAATGATAATATAGATTAGTATCTATGTGGATAGAAGTTTTGAAATCCCAATTTTAAAAGGTATGCAAAGTTTTTATTTTTACCATATTTCAGTATCGTTGGTAGAATTTAATAATTATTAATGATTATTTGTCGAACCTTTGATCCAGGTTATTGGTTAACGACTCTGTCCTTTCGGTCTCCCTTAATTGGGGGTTACCGGGAGGCGGGGTCATAACAAAGGCAATGTAAATAACTTTTCATTTCGTTGCTAATTGATATGCTTATGGTTGATTACCTGCTTGCTTTCATCTTGTTCTTATCTTTGTAGTGTAGAATGTCGTTTCAATGAGGTAGACTCCTTGACACTAGATCTGATAGGATTCCTTGAGGTCATAAGTGTGTGATCCGTGAGGGGATGAGCCATCTAGCCCATGGTGACGCTTCTTTGTGCCTACCTATGAAGGGGGTCTGCAACCTTAGGTGGATGTTGTATCTTCTCATTAATCGTCAATGTTTGCTTGTAGACTAGTCGCCTACATCCTTGTTGACTAGCATGGTTGACTCCTTGACGTTAGATCTGATAGGATTGCTTGAGGTCGTAAGTGTGTGATCCGTGAGGGGACGAGCCATCTAGCCTACAGTGACGCTTCTGTGTGCATACCCGCAAGGGGGGTTCGCAACCTTGGTTGGATGTTGTATCTTTGGTGTCATAAGAAAGTCTTCTAAGAGGTTACGAGCTATCAGATCCTTTAGGTGATGCTTACATAGGCTTATCCTCACGGAGGGTTCACAACAGCTCCATTTGGATAGTTATGTGCTTGCCTGGATGTTATGTGTTTGGATGTGTTTGCATGTGCGGTGGTGATGAAACCCGATACCATCCCAGCAATTCCATATCATTAATCTAGAACTCACTTTAATTCTACTTCTTTACTTTCTTGCAATTAGTTCAATTAACCACAAATCAACCAATCATTTTAAATATCAGTCACACCTAGGCTAGTTTCGACCGACTAGATTCTTAAAAACGTTGTCCTTTGGTTTCGATCCTAAAGTATACTGCAATAAGACCCGTCCTCTTGTGGGTGGTGTTATTGCACACTAGTTTTGGTAAACGCTCGGGGATCTCATCCCCGAGTGAGTTTGTTAGTGCAATAAATTTGCCACGTAAAATTCTAGCGAATCAGTTAGTCAAATCTAGTTCTTTTGAGGCTAATCTAGGATTTTTGATTTATGAAACAATCGATCATCTACTTGAATTTGCACTCAACTCCATCAATCTTTACTTCAGATCTTTCAATTTCAGGTACTTCAAAAAGGATTAGTGCATGCACCGCCTGAACAGTCCCGGACTCACTGCCAGCTTTGATCTAGAGATTGACAGAACCTTTCACCGACAAAATAGAGAGAATCAAGAAAGGATGGCTCAAGAAGAAGAGGTAGCCCAAAGGTAGCTGAAGCCATCAATGCACAGCGAGAAAGGCTCATGCAAGAAGCCAGAGACGCAGTTCAAGAAGAAATCCTAGCAGCACAAGCAGTTGAACTACAAAAGGATCTTAGAGAGTTCTCAATAACAAAGGTTGTGAATGTTCATCATCCAGTACAACCTCCCCCCATTAATGCTGCTAATTTCGATATAAGAGTGCATTGGATCACACTGCTTCAGAACAACCCATTCTATGGTAAGCAAGGAGAAGATAACCAAGAACATCTTCTGAGATTCATTGATCTATGTGCTATGACAAAATAAAATGGAGTCACAGACGATGCCATTCGACTCTGACTCTTTAAGTATTCCGTAGCTGACAGAGCCATAAGTTGGTTCAACTCCCTACAATGTGAACCCATCACAACCTGGGAACAACTTCAAAATGTTTTTTTGGAAAAGTTTTACCCTCCCTCTCTCACATATGAAATTAGGGGGCAAATAACAAATTTCACCCAAGTCCCTGGAGAAACCCTTGTTGAGGCATGGGAAAGATACAAGGAGCTTCTACGTAAATGCCCACACCATGGAATTCCTAAGAACCAACTCATTGAGATCTTCTATAGGGGCGTGGATGATGATATCAAGAGATTTTTAGACTCCTCATCTAGAGAAAATTTCATGCGTCAAAGTTATGACAGCCCATGGAGGGTCATCACCCTTGGAGATGAAAATCAAGCTAATTGGGGCAGATCTATAGGCAAAGGAGTTTTGAAAGTAGCTATGGCTGAAGCTACCCATGAGTACAAGTCTATCACTGACACCCTAAAACTCTTAGTTGCCAAGAAAGACCATATTGAATCATCTCTTGCCACAATTCGAAGAGGATGTTCACCCCTTCAACAACAAGAATAGATCAAGTCAGTTTCATTGTTCTGTGAAGCATGTAAAAGTACTGATCATTCTAGTTCGGCATGTAATGTTCTCTACGATGTTATCCTAAGAAAAGTATGTGGAAAAGGAGATAATAGTCAAATGGAAAATCTCAATGTTATTAACACCATTCCTGGCCAAGGATATTACAATCCGAATCAGAATAGGACATCAAGGTTTTCAATATGGAAACCCCTCTAGAAAAGTAAACTTGCATCAATTTGGTTCAAACAATCAACCACGAGGCCCACTAGGATTCCGATATAATCAACAATAGAATTTCAGGAATCAAAGAAATTTCAAGGGAAACTTTCACAATAGAAACTTCAATAATTACCAAAACAACTCTCAGAACCAAAATCTCAACCAAGTTCCTTATCAGCAACAAGGACAACAAGCAGGTATCGTCTCTCGTGATGATAAGTTATCATCAATAGAAAAGATGTTGCAAACTCAGCAAACTATGATTGCTAACCAGCAGGCCCAACAGAAGGATATTGAATCTCAACTAGCTCAACTTGCAACTAGCATAAAGCCATCTACTGGAGTCTTTGCTAGCCAACCAGAAAACAATCCAAAGCACCCAGAACAACTGAAGGCGGTCACCACCAGGTTAGGAAAAGATTATTCTAATCCTCCGGTCAAACCACCTGTGGTTGTTACAGATGAGGATGAACTGATGATCGACTAAGATTCCACAACCACTAAATCTCAACCAAAAGAGCCAGTAACTAATGGTAAGTCAGGCGGAGAAAATTCTAAAAAGCCTACCCAAGAAGAGGAAGGAGAAACTCCAGCACATGATATCCCTGTGTAAAAACCTCGTACACCTTTTCCGACTTGTCTAAGGCAAACTAAGCTCGATACTCATTTCAACAAGTTCAAGGAAGCCATGAAGAAGCTTCATGTTGAAATACCCTTTCTTGATATTCTGGATGAGATACGAGCCTGGACTAAGTACTTAAAGTCACTTCTCACAAGGAAGTATATAATTGAAGAATATGAGTCAATAAAGTTGGCGAAAACCACGTCTGATATCATCCTGAGCAAGATGCCCAAGAAACAAAAAGACCCAGGATCCTTTGGTATTTCATGTCATATTAGTGAATTCTCATGCAAGAAGGGATTGTATGATCTCAGTGCAAGCATCTCTATCATGCCACTTAGCCTTTGCAAGAGGCTAGGTTTTGCATAATTACTTCCCACTGGCATGACCATACAGCTTGCAGATAATTCTGTGACTCTTCCCATGGGAATTATCAAAGATGTGCCAATTAAGGTTGGAAAAGATTCCTATGTACCATGCGCCTTTGTCATCATGGACATAAAGGAAGACGCCAGATACCCTCTTATCTTTGGTCGACCGTTCCTTGCCACTGCGAGAGCCCTGATTGATGTTGAAGCAGGAACATTGTTGCTCAGATTAGGCAAAGAGACTCTAGAGTTTAAAGTTTTTGAAAGCATGTGAAGACCAAGCATGCAAGAAGAAGTCTATCTGATTGATTGCATCGAGCAAATGTCACTCCTCACACAAGAGGAATATGAACAAGACGATCCTTTTGAAATGACTCTAACAAACCCATCTACTGATCATTCAACTAATGAACAAGTTAAAGATTGTGTTCTTCACCTCAATTCTGTAAATGAAGATCCTAAAGTTGAGTTCGAGGAACTCAAGGTTGTGGAAGTTACTAAAGAACCATGTGAAGAACCACAAGCCCTTAAGATGAAGTCCATGCCTGAGGGACTGAAGTACGTGTTTTTAGATGATATCAAGGTTTGTCCAGTTATTATAAATTCCGATCTAACGGCCGAACAAGAAGATAAAGTCCTGAGAGAATTAAAAGTAAGAAAGCAAGCCATCAGTTACAAGATGAGTGACCTCACTGGGGTTAGTCAAATATTGTGTATGCATAAGATCCCTATGATGGTAAATCACAAGCCAACGATTGAGCATCAACGGAAATTGAATCCAAATATGAAGGAAGTAGTCTGTCGCGAGGTCATTAAACTGCTCATTGCTGGAATAATCTATCTGATATCAGACTCACCATGGGTGAGCCCAGTGCATGTAGTTTCAAAAAAGTGAGGAACTACTGTGATCTGGAATGAAAATAATGAACTCATCCCCACTCGAATAGTCACAGAGTGGAGGATGTGCATTGATTATAGGAAGTTAAACAAAGCAAATCAGAAGGATCATAAATGCCTTTCCTTGATCAAGTCTTATAGAGATTGGTGCATCAAGAATACTTATATTATCTCAATGTTTACTCGGGATTCTATCAAATACCTATACAACCAGATGACCGGGAGAAAACTACTTTCACGTGCCCATTCAGAACGTACGTGTTTAGAAGAATGTTGTTTGGCCTCTGTAGTGCACCTGCAACTTTCCAATGTTGCATGGCTACAATATTCACCGGTCTCACCGAAACAATTATGGAAGTTTTTATGGATGACTTTTCTGTGTATGGAGACTCATTCGATTCATGCCTAAAACACCTCTCCCTTGTTCTTAAACGATGTGAAGAAGCACATATTGTGCTGAATTGGAAGAAGTGTCACTTTATGGTAAAGGAAGGCATTGTCCTCGGCCATAGGGTAAGTAACCGAGGTATTGAAGTAGATAAGGCCAAGATTGAAGTGATTTCCAAGATCTCTATCCCTATCAATGTAAAGGAAGTTCGAGCATTCCTAGGTCATGCAGGCTTCTACAGACGATTTATAAAGGACTTCTCAAAGATAACCAAGCCCATGATGAATTTATTGCTAAAGGATGCTGAATTTGACTTTGACAAATAATGTGTTAAAAGTTTCAACAAACTAAAGCATGCCCTTACAACCACACCTATCATCAGAACTCATGACTGGTACCACCCTTTTGAAATTATGTGTGATGCAAGCGATTATGTTGTGGGTGTTGTCTTGGGCCAATGTATAGAAAACAAACATTGTGTATTCTATTATGCATCGAAGACCCTCGATGAAGCTCAGAGGAATTATGCTATTATAGAGAAAGAACTTCTCAAAGTCGTGTATGCCATTGACAAATTCAGATCCTACCTTATTGGTTCAAAAGTCATTGTCTACACGGATCATGCTGCCATCCATTACCTTCTGGCAAAGAAAGATGAAAAACCTAAGATAAATAGATGGATTCTCCTATTGCAAGAATTTGATCTAGAGATAAGAGATAAAAAGGGTATAAAGAATGTTGTGGCAGACCACCTGAGTCACATCCACACTGTGGATATCGAAAGGATCCCGATTAATGATTCCCTTCCAGACGACCAACTAATGAAGGTCTCAAAAGCCACACCGTGGTACTCGGATTATGTAAACTACCTTGCTACTGGGGTCACCCATCCTAAATGCATTGGAAATGCATTGAAGAGATTTATGCATGATGTGAAACAGTATTACTAGGACGAGCCATACCTCTTCAAATGTTGTTTGGATGGCCTATACAGACGATGTATCTCTGAAGAAGAAGCTCAATTTATTTTAAAGCAATGTCACTCAGGCCTAGTCGGAGGGCATATGAGCCCTAAGAAGACTGCCTTGAAGGTTTTGCAATGTGGATTATTTTGGCCAACCATATCCAAAGATTCTTATGACTTTGTCCTATCATGCGACAAATGTCAAAGAACAGGCAATATAATAAAGAGATATGAAATGTCACTGAACCTATGGCAAGAAGTGGAGATATTTGATCTTTGGGGGTTGGATTACATGGGTCCATTCCCATCTTCTCATGGATTTTCATACAACCTGGTGGCGGTGGACTATGTCTCAAAATGGGTTGAAGCTATACCAGCCATCACTAGTGATTCCAAACCTGTCATCAAATTATTCAAGGATATTATTTTCCCCCATTTTGGAGAACCATGAATTGTGATATCCGATGGAGGGTCCCAAAAGAAGCTTTGAAGCTTTAATGAGGAAGTATGGTGTGACACACAAGGTAGCCTCACCCTACCATCCACAAAAAAGTGGTCAGGTAGAGGTTTCTAACCGTCAACTCAAGGCTTTTTTGGAAAAGGTTGTAGGTCGCAATTGAAAATATTGGTCAATAAAAATCACTGATGCCTTGTGAGCCTACCGAACTGCTTATAAAACTCCAATTGGGACTACACCTTTTTGACTGATATATGGAAAGTCATGCCACCTTCCGATAGAACTAGAACATAAAGCATGGTGGGCAATAAAACAACTGAATTTTGATATGAAAGAAGCTGGCCAAGCCAGGATTCTGCAACTCCAAGAGCTGGAAGAACTCAGAATGACGGCTTATGAGAATGCCAGAATCTATAAAGAACGCACAAAGTTGTGGAATGATGGTTATTTGAAAAGAAAAGATATACAAGTGGGAGACCAAGTCTTACTGATCAATTCAAAATTGAGATTATTCATAGGAAAACTCTGCTCACGATGGACAGGACCATACATTGTCAAGAGCATTTATCTGCATGGTGCTTTTGTTTTATGGAGTGAAAAGTCAGGTGAAGTTGTGGCTAACGGCCAATGTTTGAAAAGGTATTTCTCCTCTACCAATACGAGCATCAATGCATCCCTGTAACTATGCAAACCAAGACTACATCCACTGTAAAAGATGACAAAACCAAGTCGAGACATCGACATAAAACAAAGGCGCTCGTCGGGAGGCAACCCGATAAATAAATTGAAATTTAGTTTTAATTCTAAATTAGGATTTTTCTTTAATTTTGTTTTTACTCTTTAGATAATTTTGCACAACATAAAAATGCATCACGAGATGCTAATTTGAGTTCTGAATGGTCTTTTTGTTTGAGATTTTCAGATGGAGGACACATGCTGATTGGAATGCAACCACATCTTGTGGTCCAACCATCTTGAATTTTCCCTCTATCTCGGATTTAGAGTTTCTCGGGATGAGAAAACTTCTAAGTTTAGGGTGGAGGGTGGGTGGTATGTATCTTACTTTCCACCTTCACCCTCTGTCACAGACTTAAGATTTCATCGTCACATTTTTTGACCTAAATTTTCAAAATTTTCAAAATTTCAAAGTTTTTCAAAGAAATTTGAACAGATACTGGATGAAGTTTTGACACTTTTTCGTTTCAATCATTATGCATTTTGAATCACTATACCCTCCTTATTCGAAGTAGATCCTCAAAAGGACCTTCTTCTGAAAACTAGCCTTTTGATTGAAATCATCTTGTGAAGCTTATGAATCCTAACATCATGATCTTTATGCAAAAGAGGCTAGTGTATGTCAAACTGATGGGGATCAAACACATCGTGCTTCCTAACTGACTAGTGGAACAATTACATGAAATCCCCACAGGATCTTCAAGTCATTATTTGAGCAGGGTATGATAAAGAGAACAACTCGGTGCACGAAATTGTAAATCAAGTCGCATTCTAATCTGAACTCTCTTCTACACTTCTTCTATCATATTTGTATCCCTCCTTCCATAAAAAAGAAACAAAAATAGCCAAATAATGCCAACCCCTATGTTTGGGGTGGCACGCCACTCCCCTCTATATCCACTTCTTCCATACCCCTCACAAATTAATAGGGGCGTACCACCAAAAATGCAATCTCAAGTCAAATAGAGGAGAGATGTGCACACAAAAAGATGCCAAAGTGCACACAAAAAGAAATGCAATCTCGAGTCCAATAGAGGAGAGATCCACACAAAAAGAAATGTAATAAATGAAATTGCAAAAATAATGAAAATATCAAGTCAAATAGAGGAGAGATCTACTTCTTCCTTCCATACCACACTTCACTCCCCTTTTTACCTAAAGGCACAATAAAAGCCTCTACTACCCTGGAATACACCAGTGTCAGATCAGATGCACACTTGTTATTTTGCTGGTATCTCTGGACACTTACAAAACTTTTTGACATGCTTGCTGTGGGAGAAAGTGAGGAGGAAGTGAAGTTGGAAAGCAAACTCAAGAACGAAGATATGGTAAGATGTGTTCAGTGGTCTCAGGAAGTTGAGATGCTAGGTCACACTAGAGCGGATAGGAAACAATCGTGGCGTGAAGAGGAGACCATCACATGATTAGAAAGTATTCATTTGGTGACCGTTTCAGATTTTGTGTTACTCGAGGATGAGCAACGTTTAAGTTCAGGGTGTTTGATGAATGCATATTCATCATGATTTTCAGTCACCTTTTTGAGACCATTTTGATTCAATACTTCTGATTTCATCTATTAAATCTCACATAATGCAAAATTCCTTAATTGATTCAATTATCAAGATTATTAACTAGATTTATATTAATTTTGTGCAGGTCTTAACCAGGTTCAACCATCATATGGAATTCATCCAAAGATCCTCTAAACTTTGGTCTAGACAAACACTCTTGACCAAACAGTTTCACCAAACGGTTTGTCCTAACAGTCTCAAAACTGTCTGAGCCCATTCAGTTTCAAGACTGCATGAGCCCAAATGGTCCCAAGACCAACCATATGACGTCTAACGGTTTCAAAACCAAGTCGGTTCTCAAAACTGTTTGGACAAACCGTTTGGAGCTATTCGGTCCCAAGACCGTTTGCCATCAAGATTGTATGATCCTTGAAGACAGATAGAGCGAGATGCACAAGACCGTTTGGAGGCATACGGTTTGAAGATCGGTTGGTCTCAAGATCGGTTAAAGACAAGATTGTTTGGTCTCAAGATCAGTTGAAGACAAGACCGTTTGGTCATCAAATGGTCTCCAAGACCGGTTGGGTATGCAAGACCTGTTGACCTAGATGTTATACAATACCTATATTTTGATAATGACTTAACCATTCCACTCATATGTATCTAATATGTGTGTTTAAGATTGTTTGCAGGCATTAGGTACATGAAAAGGATCTAAAATCCCAAATCCTAGAATGGGTCAAGTTCAAGTCAAAATGGCTACAAGTGTGCTTTTTGGGTTTTCCATGTAAACGACCTTAGAACATCTATGTAATCACTTGTAATGATGAATTGACTTGTAACTTAGAAGAAAAAAATGTTTGGGAAAAAATTCACCAAGTGCTAATCACTTTAATTGCAAATTAGAAAATGGATTACAGGGACTTGGTCAGTCGAGTTTCCCAGGCTTGAAACTAGACCGATCAATCCTTGGTCAATTTTCTGAAGATTGCATCGGTCGAGTTGTGCTTGCACATAACTCGACCGATCAGGTAACAGGCCATTTCCAATTTAATTGGTCGGTCGAGTTTTGTTAGGACAAACTCCACCGATCATTTGAATATTGGTTTTGTCTTTTACTTGATTAGTCGAGTTATCCCCATTGAAACTCGACTAATTGCACTGTACGGAATTTGCTGAAAAAGTGATGTGACCGTTGGTGAAGTGTTTTGGGCAAACATAGAGTCGTTTTCTTGAACAAAAACGGCTATTTTTGTATCCAAGTGTCCCACAACTTAAATGGCCACCCTCAACTATAAATAGAACCACTTGGAGTTCATTCCAAGATGCTCTTCCATTGCAAACTTGGTTCTAGCCTAGTTGAGAGTGTTCCAAGCCCTTGAGCCCTTTCTCTACCTTCAAAATAAATTCATGAGTTATGAGTGAGTTAGGTCCATATATATGAGAGTTATCCCTTGTATGATGTACAACTCTCCTTTCTCTCTTCCTACCTCCTATTCCCTTTGAAGATTGATTGAAGCTACTTCTCCAAGTGAAAGAGAGGCTGATGTTGTTCTTCTCTGAGTGAAGGTGAAGATGATGGCTGATCTTCAAGAGTGAAGATAGCTTGCTGCTCCAGATCCCTTGGTGAAGGTGAAACGTGGAGAAGCTCTCCAAGAGAAGGAGAGGTGCAAGGAAAATCTCAAGCGAGATAGGAAAATCCTACAAGGCTGAAGACTAAGGTAAGATTGGGTAAGTCCTTTGGAGAAGGTTGAAGAATCTTTCTTCGTGGGTAAGCCCTTGGAAAGGTAGAAGATCTTAGCTTGAGAAATTAAGTCCTTGGTTGTGTGCTTTATGTATCTTGTAATCTTACTGTGATATATAAGAGAACCAAGTTGCAAATCCTAGAGTCTAACCAACTCTAGGTAGTGGACTGACATTGCTCCTAAGTTTAGGACATGGAACCACTCTAACCACCTGTCCAAGTGATTGCTATTCTTTGTCTCTTATCCTTGCTTTGAATGCTAGATTAGGACATCAAATTACTACTTGGTTTAGTTTCTACACTAAGATTAAATTGGTGGTCTAATTGATTTTGTGAATTGTTTGTAGCTCTATTCACCCCCCCCCTCTAGAGCCCTTTGATCCAACAAGTGGTATCAGAGCAGGTCTTCTCCAAGCTACTTTAACAAGTAGGAGAAGATGGGAGATTAGGCTCTTGGGTCACTCAACCTTGAAGGAAGCTTCTCCATGAGACCTCCAGTCTTCGATGACACAAACTTTCTATATTGGAAGAGGAGAATGCAATTCTACCTCCAAGGTGTGAGCTATGAAATGTGGAAGATTGTCCACCTCAAATATGAAGATCTAAAAGGGGACATAACCACATGGACGAAAGCGGAGATGAAGCATGCTCAACTCAACGCCAAAGATGTGAGCATCATCTATGCTACTCTTACTCCATCCAAGTTCAACTGGATCTCTTCTTGAGACACGACGCATGAGATATGGCACAAATTGTGTGTCACCTATGAAGGAACCGAGCAAGTGAAGGAGGCCAAAGTCTACATGCTTGGTGGTGTTTTAGAGAACTTCAAGATGGGTAAGAATGAGAGAGTGGTGGATATGTACACTAGGCTAAATGTCATCTTGAATATCTTGGCAGATCTTGGGAGTGTTATGGATAGAGGTACTATCAATGCCAAGATCTTGAGATCTCTTCCTAAAAGATGGGAGCCTAAGGTTACTTCAATTGAAGAAGTGTACAAGCTAAGTGAGTTGTCAACCGAGGAGCTGGTTGGTAACCTCCAAGCCCATGAACCTAGGCTTGACAAGCAAGAAGAGGAAGAAAAAAGAGAAGAAAAGGAGTCTAATAAGGTAAAGGATACAGCCTTCAAAGCACAAGTTGAAGAAATGGTCCGACAACAACAACTTGCCTTGAAGTCTCCCAGCCCTTCCTCAAGTGAAGATGAAGGTTCCAATGAGCATGAAGCAAATTACTCAAAAGGGAAGCACTTCAAGAGAAAGCCCTCCTCCTCAACTGCAAGATGCTATGAGTGTGGTAAAAAAGGCCACTACAAGAGTGACTGCCCAAAGACCACAAAGAGTCACCACAAGAGCAGCCACAAGAAAGATGACAAGTACAAGAAAGATGACATGTACAAGAGAGAATCCAAGTACAAGAGGAAAGCTAAGAAGGAAAGAAGATTCAAAGATGCAGCTCATGGGGCATGGGAGGAGTCGTCCTCAAGCCCTGAAGATGGAGAATGCCACTTAGCTCTCATTGCCTCCACTAGTGAAGATGTATGTGAGGTAAGTGAGGTAAGCAAGGTAAGTGAAGTTAATTTGTTAGAGCTGCCTAAAGAATCTATCATTGATATGCTTAATGAATGCCAATCATCTTTTGTTAAATGTAAGTCTAAGAGAAAGAGATTAGGGAAAATAGTTTATGATCTTTATGCCAAGATTGATATTCATGATAAAAATGAAAAATTGCATCTTGATAGCATAGATTCCTTGCAAGGGCAATTTATTGACCTTGAACTTCAATACAATGGAGTAGAGGTTGAGAATGGTGTTTATCTTAAAAATATTGAAGATCTTAAGATAGAAAACCAAAAGTGCCTAGATGAGCTTGATACTCTTAAAACTAAAAATGTAGAACTCAAGCTTATTGATGATGCTAGGAGAGATGAAGTCTATGCTTATCAAAGAGAGATTGTTGTTCTTTAATCTGAAAATGCAAAGTTGCTTGCTCAAGTTAGTGATTTATCTTGTAGGCCTATTTTGCCAAGAAATGAAATTGCAAGCTTAAATTTAGAAAAGGATTCCCTTCTTACTAAAGCCCTCTGTCTTGAGGCCGACCTTTTGCATTCTAGAGAAGATTTTGCTAGTCTGTCTACTACTGTTATAAATCTTAGTGATGATAATGCTAAGTTAAGATCTACTTTGCAAAGGTTTCTCTCGGGAAAGAAATCCCTCAATCATGTTCTAGAATACTCTACCAAACAGGTTGGTACTAGTGGTTTGGGATATGATGGGACTTCTCCTAAAGGTAAGAAAAAGAGCAAGAACAAGGGTAAGAAGAAGAGTGTGGAACCTCCCATTTTCCATGGAGAGACTTCCGTCTCTAAGAACCCTATGGTTTGTGTGCATTGCAAATGTGATGATCACTATTCTACTTATTGTCCTTACAAGCCCAAGGGGACCAACCCAAAGATGAAATGGGTCCCCAAGCTAACCCTAGATCCCAAAGTTTGAGTTGGGTTCTGACATCCTCTTTTCTTGCATGTTAAAAAGAAATGGATTGTTGATAGTGGCTTCTCTAAGCATATGACTGGAGAAATCAGCCATTTCAACAAGTTCGAGAAAAAGAAAGGAGGATCGGTAACCTTTGGGGACAACAAGAAGGGTAAGGTTACATGTGAGGGTGATGTAGGCAATAAACTATGTATTAAAAATGTGTTGCTTGTTGATGGCCTACATCACAATTTAATTAGTGTTAGTCAACTTTGTGATAATGGATATCTTGTGTTATTTACTTCTTTAGAATGCTTTCTTCTAAATTCCCTCTCCTACAATGTTATATATAAGGGAACTAGAAATGGTAATCTTTATGTTATTGTTCTTGATGCTCTTAAGCCCATACTAAATAGATTCTTGGTTGTGGATAAAAATGATCTTTCTCTTCGGCATCGTCGTTTGGGTCATGTGAATTTGCATCAAATGAAGAAGTTGAACAAAAATGATTTGGTTCGAGGACTTCCTAAATTGAATTTTGATAAGGATGAGGAATGCCAACCTTGTACACAAGGGAAACAAACCAAATCCTCCTTCAAATACAAAGGAGTCATGAGTACCAAGAGTGTTCTTCAAATTCTTCATATTGATCTATTCGGACCAATAAGAACTCAAACGCTTCATGGTTCCAAGTATTGTCTTGTTATTGTCGATGATTTCTCTCGATATACTTGGACCTTCTTTCTTGTTTCTAAAAGTGATACTCTTGATGTTTTCTCAAGTTTTTGTAAACGATTTGAAAACAAAGTTTCTTGCCGAATTGTTTCTATCCGTAGTGATCATGGGGGAGAGTTTGAAAATGATCTTTTTGAGTGTTTTTTGTCAAAAATTCAGTTATTCGCACAATTTCTCTTCTCCTCGTACACCAAAAAAAAATGGGGTTGTAGAGAGGAAGAACAGGTCGCTACAAGAGATGGCTAGGACCATGCTTCTTGAGTATGACACTCCTAAGAAGTTTTGGGCTGAAGCTGTTAGCACGTCATGCTTTGTGAAAAACCAAGTTTTCAGACATCCTTCTTTCAAGAAAACCCCCTATGAACTATGGTGTGGTAGGAAGTTGTCCATTGATTTCTTTCATGTTTTCAGATGTCCTTGTTTTGTTTTAAACACGAACGATTCTCTCGACAAGTTTGATCTGAAATACCATAAAGCTTTCTTCCTAGGCTATAGCACTACTAGCAGGGCATATAGAGTATTAAACATTGAATTGTCTAAAATTGAAGAATCTATCAATGTTAAGTTTATTGAAACTAACCTTGTTGTTGGCAAGCATGTTGGTGATGATGATGTTGCAGATGAATTAATTCCTGTCCTAAAAGACCTCAACATCCAAAACAAAGGTAAGCAGGTGATAGAAGAAGAAAAAGATGAAGAAAAGAAGGATCCCACTCCCTGCTTTGCAAAGAATCACCCCAAGGAGTTGATCATTGGCAACTCGTTTGAGAGAGTGAGGACACGAGCTGCTCACAACAAAGAAAAAGCAGATAGTGCCTTCATCTCCCAACTAGAGCCAAAGAACATCAAAGAAGCCCTTGGTGATGATGAGTGGATCCTTGCCATGCAAGAAGAGCTAGAGCAATTCGAGAAGAATCGTGTGTGGACCTTAGTGCTAAGACCAAGTGTTAGAAAAATCATTGGAACCAAATGGGTCTACCGCAACAAGCTAGATGAGCATGGAAAAGTGGTAAGAAACAAGGCAAGGTTAGTAGCACAAGGATACAACCAACAGGAAGGTATTGATTTTGATGAAACTTATGCTCCTATTGCTAGATTAGAATCTATTCGTATGCTACTTGCCTTTGCTAGCTATAAAAAATTCTTGTTATATCAAATGGATGTTAAAAGTGCGTTTTTGAATGGTACAATCGAGGAGGAAGTATTTGTTGCTCAACCTTCGGGCTTTGAAAATGACAAGTTACCCAATCATGTTTATTTGTTGCAAAAAGCTCTCTATGGACTCAAACAAGCACCTCGAGCTTGGTATGAGAAACTAAAGAACTTTTTGTTAGACAATGGGTATGTCATGGGCAAAGTTGATTCCACCTTGTTTCTAAAACACACTTATAACCATTTTTTTATAATTCAAATATATGTTGATGATATCATTTTTGGCGGGATTGATCTTGATCTTTGCAAGGAGTTTAGTTCTCTTATGCAGAGTGAGTTTGAAATGAGCTTGATGGGTGAGTTGACCTTCTTCTTCGGCTTTCAAATCAAGCAAACAAAACAAGGAAACTTCATCAACCAAGGCAAGTACACAAGTGAACTACTCAAGCGCTTTGGGATGGAGAACATGCAGCCGATGGATACACCCATGTCAAACACCGCCAAATTTGACAAAGATGAAGAAGGTGAAAACGTAGATGAGAAGCTCTATAGAGGTATGATTGGAAGTCTACTTTATTTAACTGCCTCTAGACCTAATATTATGTTTAGTGTTGGCTTGTGTGCTCACATTCAATCTTGCCCTAAGAAGTCGCATCTTATTGCCGTCAAGAGGATTTTGAGGTACTTAGCCAAAACTCAAAATTTTGGACTATGGTATCCTAAATCAAGGGATTTTACTCTTAGAGCTTATAGTGATGTCGATTATGTAGGGTGTTTGGTTGATAGAAAGTGCACAAGTGGCACTTTCTTCCTTCTAGGACCATGCTTAGTGTCTTGGTTCTCCAAGAAACAAAGTACGGTGGCATTATCAACTACAGAAGTTGAATACATTATAGCCAGGAGTTGTTGTGCACAGGTCCTATGGATGAAGCAAATGCTCCAAGACTTTAACATATTTTTTTATGCTTCTCCTATCTTTTGTGACAATACTAATGCAATTAATCTATCTTACAATCCTATATTGCATAGTAGAGCCAAGCATATAGAGGTTCGCCATCATTTTCTTTGTGACCACATTGCCAAGAAAGATATCTATATCACACATGTGGACACGGAAAATCAGTTGGCGGACATCTTTACAAAACCTCTAGCTAGAGATAAATTTAATTTTATTTGATCTAAATTGCTTATTGTTGATTTGAATGATCTTGCCATGTGATCTAGCTAGTAGTCTCTTTCCTATATGCTTTCTCATGTCTATCTTCACTTTGCTTTGCCTATATATGCTTGTTTGTGCTCAATATTGCCTGTCAACATGCTTAGTTTTTGCTTATTTTTAGGTTTTATCGAATTTTGTGTTTTATCGCTAAATAGTACTCAATGATGAGCAAAATGTGCCTAGGTATGTTAAATATGCATAACAGAATGGAAAATGAATTCAATTGGCATGTATATGGCTAGAATCTAAGAATGTGATTGTTAGGTCAGGTGGACCTTCGGTCGAGTTTCCACCCTGGAAAACTCGAACGATCAGGAACCGAGAGCAGTTCTTCAGTGGATCGTTCGGCTGAGTTTGCCACCCATAGAACTCGACCGATTGACGGGCTGCGCCAACTTAAAAGTTAGGATCAGATGACTATTTTCCCTTGCAACTAGAAAATAGCCGACCGATTCCTTGTCTCTAAGCCCCGAGCTCTCACCCCCATCCCTAAACCTCCCATACCTAACCCTAGGGCGACCTAGCAACCCCGTTCTTGACCTTCTCGGGCGCTTGTGGTGGGTTTTCTTTGGCGTTTGAGGTTTGATCTTGCTCGTGTGCACGATTTTCTCCTTGTTTTCATTTCCATGGCTTCCCATAGACGAAAATGTGCTGCTCCTGGCAATGCTCCAGCCTCCTCCTTGACAAATCGCTTGATTCCATTTGACAACACCTCCTTTGTGTCTATTGAGGCGGTAAATCGGTATAAGGATCTTCTTACCCGATCTCCTTTTCCGTTTCTCCCCTTGGTTGATGCCAATCGTTTTCAAGCGATTATTACCTATGTTTCGAGGCTTCTCACCGGCCACCACTTGCCCGCCCTTGTGATCGAATGTGACAGCTTTAACAATCAAATGTCTAGCACAAAGGCATTACATGAGTTCTACGCAAACCTACATTGGAACTATGATTCGCTCGTTCCCCCGCCAAATACTGAAATAGTTCTTACCTCGATGATTGTCGGTCGACATTTTCAAATCTCTAAGGAAACTTTCAACTTCTATCTTGCCAGAGACGAGGAAAACAACACTTGGCGTAAGGACTATGGAGAGTATTTCGATCTTCTTGACCCAGAAGGTTTTTATAAACACCATGAGTTGACGCTACCGAACATTCATCAGTTTTAAAAGAAGTCGATGTGGCCTACAAGAAGAGGTCAACCCTTCCTTCATCCTCTCGTGACCTTTAGAGAAGCATATTGGCCCTGGTGATTAACTGTAATGGCCATCCTAAGAGAAATCAAACAGACATTGCGAAAAACACCACGGTCATTATGTATTGTTTGCTAAACAATATAGGTGTCAAATGGGCTAGATATATCTTGCACCACATGAAACACCGGAAAGAACACCAAGGGAACCCACCCTCCCTACCCAACTCTGATTTGTGGTCTTTTCCAGTTCGCCACTGATAAATCCCTCTTTTTTGACTTCCATTACCCGGTTGCTAGAAAAGGAGTTTGTATTAGTGAAACCACCCTTGAGAAGGTTGTCCCTATCTTTTCCCCTGCCGCTGGTGCCTCTTCCTCTGTTGTCCCTCCCTCCTCCACCCATACTCCACCTTCACAGCCACATCCCCGACCTAGTTGTGCGTCCTTCCGTGCATCCAATTAAACCCTTCTGGGATATATGATGCATGAACAGGCGTACAACCGTCAGGTTCAGGAACACCTACACCAGGATTTGTGTTCAATCATGTCCTCCATGAACCTATCATGTGCTTCACCCTCCCCCGTCTACCAGCCATATCCAGGTAGTGCATATGCTTCTTATTCATATGAGCATTACTTCCCTACTCCCGAGCCTTCCGCTGCCGCTCCGCCACCGTATGTTGTTGATTGTTCTGCTCCTACGTTCCTGCCGTTACTTGTTGGCCCCCTGGACGCTCTGCTCACCTCCTTGGGTGACTCTGCTCCATCCTTCCCACATGCCAAGGAGCTTCTTGCTCTTGGTATGTCGTGGGCCAAGCAGAATGCTCACTGGCCCGGTCGCTCCTTTGGTCCTCCTAATGATGAGGTGATGCCCGACCAGGCTGAGGATGTTGATGCTGAAGATGGTGATGGTGCGGATGCTTCTGACGAAGATGGTGATGATGGTGTTGGATCTGATGTTATCACTATTGCTCCGCCTTTAGATGGGGATGAGGACTACCACCCTGGCGAGGATGATGAGGATACAGTTGATATAGATATCTTAGATGTCTAGGTGGTTTCTTAGCTTATAGTCTAGCATGTCTATCATATACATCTTTCTAGACTCTTTTGTATAAGAAACATCCTGGCACATTATTCTGAGTTGTACTATTTCCTTTTATCTACTTTCTCCTTTTATGGTTGTAGTTGGTTTCATGAAGACATCATTCTAAGTTGTAATATCATCGATATGCACTTTAGCTATGTACTCTATTTTATCCTATGCTTGGTGCTAGTTTGCGCTATATTTTGATCATGACTTTCTTTGTGGTTGTGTGCATTCTGTTTTTAACTGCTGCCTATTCTCTTGCATCTATGTTTGGTTGAGTTTTTGGAGAAGACCTTGTTTTTTTGCTCTTCTAACCCCCCTACCTTTTTTATAATGTCAAAAGGGGGAGAAATATCTAAGTGGGTTGAGACTCAATCATATTGTTTCTTGTTGTTATACTATTGCTTTCTTGCTTAGGTGATCCTTTTCTTGTTAATTCACTGTTGATCATGTAACTTGCAAAGGATTACACATCACATGGATATAGGTATTTCCATGTGTAGAGAAACTAACATGCAGGTGAGAGGAAGCATATTTTGAGGGGGAGCAATTCAAAATTGTTCTTATCATGAATCCCTCTAATTCACAAGGCAAAGGTATAACTTTCTTAACCTTTTCAATATGTTTGAGGAATGGTTTGTCATTGTCAAAAAGGGGGAGAATGTTTACCTAGAGGTTATACATTACCTATATTTTGATAATGACTTAACCATTCCACTCATATGTATCTAATATGTGTGTTTAAGATTGTTTGCAGGCATTAGGTACATGAAAAGGATCTAAAATCTGAAACCCTAGAATGGGTCAAGTTCAAGTCAAAATGGCTACAAGTTTGCTTTTTGGGTTTTCCATGTAAACGACCTTAGAACAACTATGTAATCACTTGTAATGATGAATTGACTTGTAACTTAGAAGAGAAAAATGTTTGGGACAAAATTCACCAAGTGCTAATCACTTTAATTGCAAATTATAAAATGGATTGTAGGCACTTGGTCGGTCGAGTTTCCCAGGCTTGAAACTCGACCGATCAATCCTTGGTCGATTTTCTGAAGATTGCATTGGTTTTCTGAAGATTGCATTGGTCGAGTTGTGCTTGCACACAACTCGACCAATCAGGTAACATGCCATTTCCAGTTTAAATGGTCGGTGGAGTTTTGTCAGGACAAACTTGACCGATCATTTGAATATCGGTTTTGTCTTTTACTTGATCGGTCGAGTTATCCCCATTGAAACTCGACAGGTTGCACTGTATAGAATTTATAGAAAAAGTGATGTGACCATTGGTGAAGTGTTTTGGGCAAAAATAGAGTCATTTTCGTGAACAAAAATGGCTATTTTTGTATCCAAGTATCCCACAACTTAAAGGGCCACTCTCAACTATAAATAGAACCCCTTGGAGTTCATTCCAAGATGCTCTTCCATTGCAAACTTGGTTCTAGCCTAGTTGAGAATGTTCCAAGCCCTTGAGCCCCTTTCTCTCTCTACCTTCAAGATAAATTCGTGAGTTATGAGTGAGTTAGGTCCATATGTATGAGAGCTATCCCTTGTATGATGTACATCTCTCCTTTCTCTCTTCCTACCTCATATTCCCTTTGAAGATTGATTGAAGCTACTTCTCGAAGTGAAAGAGAGGCTGTTGTTGTTCTTCTCCGAGTGAAGGTGAATATGATGGGTAATCTTCAAGAGTGAAGATAGCTTGTTGCTCCAGATCCCTTGGTGAAGGTGAAACGTGGAGAAGCTCTCCAAGAAAAGGAGAGGTGCAAGGCAAAGCTCAAGCAAGATAGGTAAATCCAGCAAGGCTAAAGACTAAGGTAAGATTGGGTAAGTCCTTTGGAGAAGGCTGAAGAATCTTGCTTCGTGGGTAAGTCCTTGGAAAGGTAGAAGATCTTATCTTGAGAAATTAATTCCTTGGTTGTGTGGTTTATGTATCTTGTAATCTTATTGTGATATATAGGAGAACCAAGTTGCAAATCCTAAAGTCTAACCAACTCTAAGTAGTGGAATAACATTTCTCCTAAGTTTAGGACGTGGAACCACTCTAACCACCTATCCAAGTGATTTCTATTCTTTGTCTCTTATCCTTGCTTTGAATGCTAGATTAGGACATCAAATTACTGTTTGGTTTAGTTTTTGCACTAAGATTAAATTGGTGGTCTAATTGATTTTGTGAAGTGTGTGTAGCTCTATTCACACCCCCCCCCTCTAGAGCCCTTTGATCCAACAAGACCAAATGAAGTTGAAGTTCAGACGCAAGACCGTTTGAAGGCCATCGATCTCCAAGACCGTTTGGTCACCAAATGGTCTCCAAACCATTTGGGCCAAACGTTTCGAAGGTCACAGCAAAAACGTGATCATCCCTTCCAAGCCTATAAATAGGACCATGAGGGTCCTCATTGGGTATCGATTCTGGACACTGACAGGCTGCCCCAAGATCGATCCAACTCCATCCTCCATGCCACCTGCTCCTCTTGACACCGAGTAAGGGAAGAAGAAGAGAAAGAAGGTGGAGAAAAAGGTCTGCCCAGCTTGCCTTGGTGGTTCTTCCTCAGCCAGATCCGCCCCGACACGACATAGAAGACCGCATCATCTTGACTGAGTTGTGACCATCTTCTTCATCATGCTCATGGCAGAACCTTCCCTCTCTCTCTTTCTTCTTGTTTCTCGCATCATGAGTGAGTAGTCCACTTTTGCTAGGGTGTGGGGACTAGCCCCACTGCCCATGCTTTCATGTCTTTACATTTAACATTCCAAGGAAATGTAAATAACTTTTCATTTTTTTACTAATTGATATGCTTATGGTTGATTACCTACTTGATTTCATCTTGTTCTTATCTTCATAGTGTAGAATGTCATTTAAATAAGGTAGAATCCTTGATGTTTGATCTGATAGGATTCCTTGAGGTCGTAAGTGCGTGATCCGTGAGGGGATGATCCATCTATCCCATGGTGACGCTTCTATGTGCCTACCTGTGAAGGGGGTCTACAACCATAGTTGGATGTTGTATCTTCTCGTTAATCGTCGATGTTTGATTGCAAACTAGTCACCTACATGCTTGTTGAGTAGCACGATTGACTCCTTGATGTTAGATCTGATAGGATTCCTTGAGGTCGTAAGTGTGTGATCCATGAGGGGACGAGCCATCTAGCCCATGATGATGCTTCTGTGTGCCTACCCGCAAGGGGGGTCCACAACCTCAGTTGGATGTTGTATATTCGGGGCTGTAAGAAAGTCATCTAAGGGGTTATGAGCAATCAGATCCTTTAGTTGATTCTTACGCGGACGTATCCTCATAGAGGGTTCGCAACAGCTCCATTTAGATAGTTATGTGCTTGCCTAGATGTTATGTGTTTGGATGCATTTGCATGTGCGGTGGTGGTGAAACTCAATACCATCCCAGCAATTCGATATCATTAATCTAGAACTCCCTTTAATTCTGCTTCATTACTTTCTTGCAATTAGTTTAATGAACCTCAAATCAACCAATCATTGTAAATATTAGTCTCACCTGGGCTAGTTTCGACTAACTAGATTCTTAAAAACGTTGTCATTTGAATTCGATCATAAATTATACTACAATAAGACTCGTCCGCTTGCTGGTGGTGTTATTATATACTAGTTTTGGTAAAAGCTTGGGGATCTCAGCCCTGAGCGAGTATGTTAGTGCAATAAATTTTCCACGTCAGGATTGAATAAAGAAACATTAGTTAATGTTGCACTACTTTTATATATTTTAAAAAGATAGATGTTATATGTGTTCTTCATATTCCTTATAAAGTGAATAGATGATTTATTGCTTTGTCATAGATAGTTGCAATGCTTTAAAAGATGATATTGCTATGTTCTGCTTATAAACATTGATTAATCTTGATTATTAATATAAAAGATCCTCTGCTCAGTTTTATATTGTTTACCTCTGATAATAATGTTGTTGGTGGAGAGTTATATCTCTCGCTGGGACTTTTGTCTCACACCATTGGTCCCAACATTTTTAGGTTGACGTAGACAAGGGGGTAGAGACCTGTAACATCCCATGATTTGAGGCCTCGGATAATGATCTTAAAAGGAATGATTGGACTACCCATATCACCAAGGTGCACCTCCTTTTCTGGGAGCCCATCACTAAGAACTCCATAGTTAAGTGTGCTCATCTTGGAGTAGTATTGAGATGGGTGACTTGTTGGGAAGTTGATCCTGGCATGCGCAAGAGTGAGGACAAAGCGCACAGTTAAGGCTAGTGGTGGTCTGTGGGGGCAGTCATCATTCCTGAAACTCTACTAGAGCATTGGGCAGTGGGCCCATGCGTTACACATGGTATCAGAGCCATAACCCCTCCATTAGGTGGGGCCCACATGGGCATGGCATGCCAGTCTTGAGTCGTGCGGTCCAGACATGTAGGAAAGGGCTGTCCATGGTTGATGTAGCCACCCTTGTGCTGTTATTCCGTGATAGGGAGCTAGGTGTGCATAGGCCATTGTGGGTCTGCACTGAAATGGGGAAGAGATTATGAGGCCTTATAGTTGAGCCTTGATGAGTATGTCAAGAGTCTAAGTGGGGGAGATTGTAACATCCCATGATTTGAGGCCTCAGATAATGATCTTAAAAGGAATGATTGTACTACCCATATCACCAAGGTGCACCTCCTTTTCCGGGAGCCCATCACTAAGAACTCCATAGTTAAGTGTGCTCAGCTTGGAGTAGTACTGGGATGGGTGACATGTCGAGAAGTTGATCCTGACATGCGTGTGAGTGAGGACAAAGCGCACAGTTAAGGCTAGTGGTTGTTTGTGGGGCCAGTCGTCATTCCTGAAACTCTAGTAGAGCCTTGGGCAGTGGGCCCGTGCATTACAATGTAACACCCCAGGATTTGAGGCCTCAGATAATGATCTTAAAAGAAATGATTGTACTACCCATATCACCAAGGTGTACCTCCTTTTCGGGTAGCCCATCACTAAGAACTCCATAGTTAAGCATGCTCAGCTTGGAGTAGTATTGGGATGGGTGACCTGTCGGGAAGTTGATCATGGCATGCGCTTGAGTGAGGACAAAGCACGCAGATAAGGCTAGTGGTGGTTTGTGGGGCCAGTCGTCATTCCTAAAACTCTACTAGAGCCTTGGGTAGTGGGCCCAAGCATTACAAATAGTATCAGAACCATAAGCCCTTCAGTAGGTGGGGCCCACATGGGCATGTGGCATGCCGGTCTTGAGTCGTACGGTCCAGGTATGTTGGAAAGGGTTGTCCATGGTTGACGTAGCCACCCTTAAGCTGGTATTCCGTGATCGGGAGCTGGGTGTCCATGGGCCATTATGGGTCTGCACTGACATGGGGAAGAGATTATGAGGCCTTATAGTTGTGCCTTGACGAGGACGTCAACAGTTTAAGTGGGGGAGATTGTAACATCCCAGGCCTTGGATAATGATCTTAAAAGGAATGATTGGACTAACCATATCACCAAGGTGCACCTCCTTTTCCGGGAGCCCATCACTAAGAACTCCATAGTTAAGCGTGCTCAGCTTGGAGTAGTATTGGTATGTGTGACTTGTCAGGAAGTTGATCCTGGCGTGCGCGTCAGTGAGGACAAAGCACGCAGTTAAGGCCAATGGTGGTTTGTGGGGCCAGTCGTTTAGAGCTTTGGGCAGTGGGCCCGGGCGTTACAAGACCGTACTGCAGAGGGAGGACAACTGTAATAGGGAAAACATTAACAACTCAGTTTGAGTGTGTTGTCTGTCATGTCTTGTAGATAGAAATCATATATGTCGTCTCTGTACTTTCAGGTCCTTGGGAGTTAGTACGTAATGATTTTATAAATGATCTGAGATTTTGGCGTGTATGCCTCGAGGTTTTATGTTGCTTATGTGTATGTTTGGGAAAAGCAACTGGTATATGATATCCTTGAGATGATATGGTTCAATGTATGTACAATGTGAACCATGACATATATATTACTTTGGTTCTTCCCTTAAGAGTTTCATGGTAATGGATCTCTTAGTAAAATGGTTTTAATTTTTAGTCATTTTCATTGATCCGCTGCTAATGGTTATTCTGCGTAGTTATTGTGTGATTTGGTTGTCAGTTTGATAGAGGTCATCACAGAAGAAATCGATCACAGGTCATTTTCCTCCAACCCTAATTACACCAAGAGGTTTGTGGTGCATATTGGAGTCAGGGCAGCTAATTTTACACAGGCGGCTCCCCACAAACTGTTGTGTCTATGTATTGAGACAAGAGATAAGGATACTCATTGTCTAGACTGCGATAAGACTCAGAGGGCCAGAGATATACATGTCTCATCCTCCACTCACTAGGGAGAACACCATCTCTACATCACAAAAAAAAATTCAAAGCTCCAACAATAAGCTATCAACGTCATCATCTCCATAGTGCACCAACAATGACTTTACCTACTCAAAAAAGACCTCACGAGGATCCACAAATGAGGAGCTCAACTCCAACGAGCCCAGGGATAGACCTATAACTTCTCATGTTGTCTATGGGAAACCTACCTCCTGACGTAGAGGAGTGTGGTGAGGTTGAGCCCAGCCTCAAGGGAATCAAACATGACAGCTAAGGGCTTGCCATACATGTTTTCATATATGTGGCATCCTCACACATCCCTTCATGCATGTTCTCCCCTAAAACTTCATGCGCACACCTGGGTTGAAAATAAGAATGGGACTTCTATTTACCCTTCCTTACACCATTTTCACGCAAGGGGTTTTACTTTGATCCGAAAAAGGTGAACTTCACTGCCAATCTAACCAAGTTTTCAGGACTCACAACGGACACCTCACCATGCCTCAAGATATACTAATTTCTTTTTTATATTAATGATTTCTTAAAAATACCAAATCAAAAGGAAACAATTATTGTGGGTAGCTCACCCATTAACTGTTCTCCAGACCAACTATCAAATATAAAGATCCAAATGACCTACTCAATCAGATATTCACAAGTATGTGCATTTCCAATGGTATTCAATATCAACAAAATAGACGAGTTTGTATAGGCTTCAATATCCATATTTCCATATTTCTCTCAAAATCTCATCATTAACATTAACACAAGGTTGAGTGGTGTCAATCTAAACTTGACCACCAAACATACAACCCCATACATAATCATTTCGTCACATACTTAGACCAATAAAAAAAGTATGAATCATAATTTAACTCAATTAAGTGTCATACTCATAATTTCTCTCTCCAATTAAACATTCTAAGTGACAATAATCTATAAGTGAAAGAACTAAATCTTCAATTTTAGATAAACCACCTGCACTACATACATGGTTCTCAAATATTATAATGTGAATCAAAATACTAAAATCAGGGTTATCACACCTTTACTTGTTCTTTTGATCTTCAGTTTCTCCAAATATTGTAGACATTGCGTCCCCAAACATGCATTGGGAAAAATAGCCATTAGAGTAAGTGTCATGAGTATTCTAAAATATACATTGCTAACAACTAAAGTTGGTCATTATAAACATGAAACTAACATCAAGTTATGGGTAAAATCTAAATCATGTTATTTCTTATTGCTCAATCTGAATTATGGTCTTTCTACCTGATCTTATTCTGGAGACATTTACCCTAGTACATGGGTCTCATGACCTACACCAAAGTGCATGAGTCATATATGTGTTTTTGTTTCCCTCTCATCCTATCCATGGATGAAATTATGGGAATGCTCTAAACTAAGGTATATTTTGCTTACGCTTTTTATCTGACTGTGGCCACCATTATACAACAAGTCCTCCTGAATTGGTGTATATATGCCCTAAATTAGTACCAAGTTACCTCTGAATTGGCACTACATTCCTCTAAATGACTTCGAGGTGTAACGACCCCGCCTCCTGGTAACCCCCAATTAAGGGAGACTCGAAGGTCAGAGCCGTTATTCAATTAATAGGATCAAAGGTTCGACAAATAATCAATAATAATTATGAAATTCTACTAACTAACTGGAATTTGGTATAATATTAAAACTTTGCTTACCTTTGAAAACTTTGGAAATGTATCTATCCAGAGCTTGAATTATTCTATCTAATTCTCCTTGCACTTTGTTTCTTATTTCCACAATGTGTCACTGTACTGTTTGTTCTTTCAATTGTTGTTCCTAAAATGTCGACAAACAAAACGTCGGTCAGTATATCGAAATATACTGGTGTGAGGGAAAAACCAAAAACTTGCAAATATGGCTAAAAATTTAATAATCACAATCAAATTAATTAATAAGCCAATTTACACTTTTTAGTATGACATTCTCCACCGCTTTTGCCCTAACCCTGGCATACCCACGTTAGGGTTTCCTTTGCCAATGACTTAAGGCCACCTTCTAAATCCTGAGTTTGGTGCCTGGGGGTCACCACTCATGGTGCCCACTAGTCATGCAATATCATAGGCCACCTTCTCATTCCCGATCTTGGTGTCTGGGGTCACCACTCAAGGTGTCCATTGGTCTACCCATCTGGGCCTGACCTTTGGCATCATTCATCAGGGTGGCATGTAAGTGCGAGAATCCATACTTCTATTATTAATGTGATAATCATAGTAACTTTATAGTTTGCAAGTATGAACATCCAAACTAATAATTTTCATTCAATGAGATTAAACATCCGAAAAATCCTCGAGAAACTAAGGTGGTTATTCATAATTGACCACATACCTGTTAAGCAGACTTGAATGTAGAAATAACTCAATCAATCAGGAATCAAGCACGCACACACACACAATTGTTCCTGAAAAGGCATCCAAATTCTCTATCATTAATCATGTCCTCATGATCTATTACTCCTAGTTGTCTTCTAGGGTTATTACTCCCTTTTTAGGGTTTTGACCATAATTAGGGTTTCACTTCCTTTTTATTACTTTTATCATATATCCATCAAACCCTAATTATCTTGTCTTATTTTCCATTAAGGTCCTTAAGATCAAGTTTGGACCAAGAAAACCCTAATTTTCAGATTACTATATCTTTTCTTTTCGTTTCCTCTAATTTTGGGTTTCTAACATATTAATCAACATATTGAGTTAAAAACCCTAAACTTGTAATTCTATCATCAAAACAGGTTAAAAACCATCTAAATCAGTAAACAAGTTAACCATACTCAAATTAACATATTTTCAAGATTACGTATATCTTTTATCAACCATTAGTGTTTCTAACCACAAATTAATCCCCTTTTTATTCAAAATATGTACTTTTGCAAAAAGAGACAGATTTAGGCTTTAAAATCATTTTTAATATATTCCTCTTATTTTTGTGATCATTTTTCATTTATTGACTTTTTGCATCTGAGTTTTCTATCACCCGATACGATTTTATCAAGATAATTCCTTTTTAGGTTTATTTACTATTTTCTAGAAAAATGCAAGGCCGCTCGATCCATGGGTCACGGATCCACTGAGGATCTAACGGCCATAGATACGCACACTTATTATGTGTGATTCAAAGAAAGCAAAGGTCGACTCTAACCTCGTCACTACTTAAGGAGGCAAAGGGAAAATCGGTCAATCTGTGGTTCTTCTCTTCTTCTACCTCTCGACTTCATTGTTGTAGCAACGATGGTCAGCCGCGAGGTTAACTCTGGGTTGTAGTGCTCCTTTGCTCGCACCGATGGTCCAGGGAGCTCCGCCTCCCCTCTTCGAACTCGACGACACCTTCAATCGCTTGCCGAGGACACACCAAGATCGTCCCCCACTCACCGGACTCCGGCGATGGTCTCCGAGATGCTGAGGGTGTAGGTCAAGATGAACAGGGCAATTGAACGCACTAAAGCACTCCTTGCTTCCTTCCATAGAGCTTGGGCTAGCGACTAGGGATGCTGGTTCCCTCCATAACCCTCCCCTATATATAGGGTCGGGGCAAGGTCCTGCCCAGTTGGGCATTTCCTGGATTGGCAACCAAACCCAGTCGAACCAGGGATGAATCCCTTCGGTTTCAACTCCTGGATTCAAAGGAAACATTGGCCAGCTTTCCAACCCAATGGATTGTGAGGAATCCAAGAGGGAAATTCCCTCTGTAACTTGCAAAATCACAGTCCCAGTGGGACTTGGGTGATGATTGTTGACCATTGGATTAAAATCCAACAGATCTCTTTGCACTTGTTCAAACAAAGGAAAGGTCTTTTTCTTTTAATTCAGAAATAATTTCCAATTTGAAGATAACTTGCAAAAATGATTTCTCCCAAACCATAAATCTTTTCTTTCTAAAATTTTAAGGGAAGGTTCCTTTTAATATTGCCTAGCTTTATACGAATTTAGGGAAACAAGTTGTAATGGATGAGAAGGTTTTCTTCTCTCCCAAGTTATCTTATCCTATTAATCAAAATTAATTTATATTCCTTTTTCCTTTGTGATTATCGTGTTATTTTGGGTCCCTTGGACCTCAAGAAAACCCAAAGGCATGTATTCCCACATTGGGGAATATTGGTTTGCCTTTATCTTCTTTTAAAGGTCAAATTCTCATATTTCCCTTTTATTAATCAATTTATTTTCCTTTTTAATTCTCTTTTTAAGGATGTCTCTATATCTCTCTTATATTTTCCTATTGGAATTCCTTTTAACATGAGGAATCCTTGGGATATGAAAATCCACCAAGGATAACTCAATTATACCTCATTTCACATATTTTCCACCTTTTATCATTATTTTCAATTTCTTTCTTAACAGGGAAATACTTAATTGGTCTTTTCTTCTTATTGCATTCTCTATGCAACTTTGGACTCCTTGGAACCCAAGGAGCCCAAAAGGCACGAAATCCATCCTTGGATTGCATTCTTTTGCCTTCTAGAGGTTTACACATCTCTCTTTTCTTAAAAACTCAATTATTCATTTATTAATTGAATTTCCTTGTTATTGGGCCCAATAGCCAATAAAGCCCACAAAGCCATCATCATGGATATTGTAACAAAATTCATGTAGTCAATATTTATTTGTTCATTTATCTTTAATATGTGAAATTACATTTCTCATCGAATGAACCCAAAAATTGTGGTTGTAACATCCTTCCCCTCTTATAAGAATTTTTCCCTCAAAATTCCTTCAAGCAAGCAAACAGACAGGATAAGCCTTTCATATGTTCATCATGGCTCCCATGTGGCTTCACCCTTTCCGTGGTGCTTCCCAAGAACCTTCATCATCTCATATTCTTCCATCTGAGTTCTTTCTTACCTTGGTATATCATACCCTCATAGGTGACTCAGGACATTTCAACCTCTCAAAAGCTGAATAGGTTCAAGGCTCAGCACATGGCTTGGGTACCTCACATAGTGCTCTAGATCGGACTCATGGAACACATTACACATCATGTTATCCTTAGGGGCAAGTCTAAACACAACTATCTCCACCAATCCATCTCAAATGGACCCATATATCGGGGACTCAACTTTCTCAGATGTAGCTTAGAGGGGTCGGATTTTCAAATTATATTCTCCCACAGTGAACTGCATCTCTGTCTGCTTTGCATCAGCTCATGACTCATATCACCCTTGGGATCTCTCTCTCAGCCATTTCACGATCAAGCGACTTCATCTGCACACACTATGGTTCTTTTCTGATCTTCACGAGGCCTCCTTCACCAACATCATCTTAATGAAGTGGTGATCGACACAACCTCCTTCTAGAACTTCTTTCATCCCGATAAAGGCTATGGTGGTCAACATCACATCTTAAGAACTGTCTCTTTGTATCACCCTGAGCAAGTTCACCTGCTCACCTAAGACCCTCTAGTCTGGATCATACTAACCATTAGTTAGGGTAATAAGCGATACTAACATCGAGTTCTGCATGTTTCTACTTCCACCTCATGGAAGTGAACCTTTAGGTCATACTCAAGAACTTTTGAACTCGCATCATGGTGTAGTTGTACCATCTCTCTCTTATGTAGTTCAACAAAATCTATCTCATGACAGTACTCCTTTCTTCTCATGTCATCTAGGTAAGGTGATCTACCATAACCCATATTGCATCTTGACCTTCTTGGTCAAGGGGAGACTTTCCACCATGCATAGTGGATGAACTCCCATTCCCTCTCTGAGATTCTTAACCTCTAAGTCAAAGCATGGGGTTAGTGGTGTTCGTCCTTCACCTTTGGCTTGCATAGCCACATGCTACATGCATCTTCACATCGAGCAGCCAAAGTGCTACTATCACTTACTATCTTTGTAGTATCATGGTGTTTGGTGATCTTAAAACCATGGTCTCTGGTATGTCATGATTCCTCAAGATCGATACCTCAGAAACCCTAAACCACTCCCATTAGGTTTCATCACCTTCCTATCCAAAGAAGTGCATTTGAGGTTCTACAACCATCCTTTCATTACATCACAGACTAGGCTGGCTAACCAAACACTCATTAACTTGTTCAACATATTTCATTACATCTGAGTGTTAGCCAAACTTATCTCTTTTCCTCCTCTTAAGATTAGCCTAACAACCTCAACTTCTTCTAGGTTCCAGCTAAACTAGGCAGCTATATCTCAACCAGAGCACTCATTTCCACTTCTTATCCTTAGGTGTTAGGTAACATTGAAGACATACACCTCCATGTATTCCACTTATTATCTCATTACAACTCCAAGTTTCTTTTCATCGAGAATCTCTGAGCTCATCCTCATTGTGATCAAACTCAACCATGGTTAACTTGTACATTCCACATAGCTCCTGATAAAACATCCTCATGAGCTGACTACACTACTTTCTCTTAGTTTTTGCAAACCATCCATGTATCATTCACTCCACCAAGGTATGTTATCATCTCTGTCCTCATACCTTGTAGTAACGTTCCAACTTGCATCATCTTTTATCCTTGGTGTATCGCATGTGTACTGTCCTATCTCTAAATACTGAGTTCTTCCTATTCCAAGAATAGAGATGATACATCCCACATCGCCAGTACACTTTCAATTCTAAATTGAAACGTGCAACTTATGTCTCTTTATGACAAGCACCATGATATCAAAGTTACTTCCATGGGAAACTGGTCTCGAACCTACTTGGGTTTACGCACAATCCTTGGTCATCTCCTCTTGGTCTATAGGGTGCCAGAACTTTTGGGGTCATCCCTCTTCCCTTATGCATCCAGAGAGTGCCCTACTCATCTGCCCTTTGGGTCCCATGAGATGATGAAGGTGATCAATCTCCTAACCCATGGCCCTCAGACAATGATAGTTGTTACCTCCCGACTCGATGGTCATGTGCAACTAGGGAAATAGGCAACTCCTACTTCGATTGGTCTTATCCCTACCTGACCCTAGGATAGACTTAGGATTTTGTTATAGTACATGTTCAACTTTGAACCTTACCCAAGCCTTCATCATCTCTCTCTGCATTCATGGGCCGACTTTCATCCCTTCATAGGGGTCATGGTGACCTGTCTTCCTTGGTCAAGCCCCATACTGGTTACCTACATGATAACACAACCACATGCACTTAGAGATGGATATATATGGGTCTACAGGTTCATTCTCATATTGTGTACTTTTCACTTAGCTTCTCAAGATCCTATGAGACTTCTTTAGGTTACCTCAAAACCAACAAAACTGATATACACCTTACAAAAGGGTCCCTCTCCCAGGATGGGAGGAAACTACAACTATTGACCACAAGGTCACAACCGTCCCTAGGGTTTACATTCACATGAGCAAGCCTAACCCAGCAGCCACTAGGGCACAAGCAGACCACTGATTAAACCATGCTAGGTCATACATGTTCTCTTTCCTCAATCATTAGATCAACTTAGTCGTGAGGGGTTCATAAAACATACCCTTAACTTAAGGGGTTTCCTTTACCTGTACGCATGAGGAGTACCATGCTCGAAACTATAGAGACTCAAATCTCATCATGAGCATTGGGTACACTACTTCCCCTCTTAGGCCTAGAAACCCTAGGTCCACCTTTGGGGTGTCCAACTGCATGCTCAATCTCTTAACCATGAATCAAGCATGTCCACGGTATGTCATGTATTCCCATGATCCTTTTATATGAGCCACACCTCATAGTTGAGTACTCCTCAAGGAAAACCAACTTGGTACAAGGCCTCACAACCGGGTTACCTAAACCTCCTCAGGGTCTAAGGCACTCTTTGTCTCATCTCAGCAGGTAACCATTTATACCATAGGCACATAGGTACCAGAAGTATCGTTCTCTCTCTAGGGTTGGTTCCTCTAAAGGCAACCAAGATATCATTAGCCTCCAGGGGTCAAGCATAAGGCAACCACTATCATCCACTTAGGTCACATCATCATCGACTCCTCACTATTCCTCATGTCTCAAAATATAAGCTTTCAACTTGGGTCCTGCTTTCCCTCTCTAGAGTTAACTCCACATCCCACCATACTACTAGAGGTCCCCTCTCCATGAAGGATCAAGCTCATAGGCATACCTCTACGTGGGTGAAGCCTATGCTCAAACTTATGTTTGCTTATGATTATCCATAGCCCCTTATGCTTATCTCATATGCCATCCATCCTGTCCTTCTAGCCTCGGTTTAGACTTACTGCTCGTAGTACTGATGTACTCTGGGTGCAAGCTATATCCTACTTGCAACTGCCCAAAAGGTTTCTATAGGTTCTTATCTAACCTCATCCATGAAGGAGCTATTCTTCACTCAAACATGCATGACCCTTCCCAGGGTTTGGTTGCCAAAGGTACTCAGTCATCAACTTCTCATGGTTCATGTGGGATCCAAGGCATGCTTATCATGACATCTAACTCATCATGCCATCTCTCTCTCTAACCTTCACTTAGGGTTAGGGTTAACATCATCCTCAGAGAATTTGCTAGGTCTCTACTTTTAATGGAGGTCTCTACCTCCAAGACCAACTCTCTCTACTCATCCTCCTGATAAGGAGGTCTATCCTCAAGTTTCTCCTGAGAGCAATGCAACTCATGTCATACGACCTAAGCATGTATATATTCTTCAGTCTGTGCTTAATATATTAAGCTTATGTCCATGACATCTTATTTACATGCTTTTCATTAATTTGGTGGAGGATTCCTTATACCTTATAAACCTTACCCATACCTCAAGAGGGTGAGGAGAAAAGAGGAAACCCTAATCCTTAAGGTCCTTAACAGAATTTGAGTTGAGAAGGGAGGAACAAGATGAGACAGTCTTAAAGGTATCTTATTTCGAGTCATCTCCTAAGACATCATCCAGGCAGTCACACAATCCAGGAGTCCTCCTATTCCAACTAGCGGTGCGGAGGAAAATATTGACAGCCCCCAGATGTGATCCTTTTCTACACACCTTAATCTTTCAAGCAATCCTCTAATAACTCCCTCGGTTCTTGTAAAATTTAATAATTATTAATGATTAGATGAGGAACCTATGCTCTGATACCAATTGTAACTACCCCACCTCCAGGTAACCCCCAATTAAGGGAGACCCGAAGGTCAAAGCCGTTATTCAATTAACAGGATCAAAGGTTCGACAAATAATCAATAATAATTATGAAATTCTACTAACTAACTAGAATTTGGTATAAAATTAAAACTTTTCTTACCTTTGTAAACTTTGGAAATCTATCTATCCAGAGCTTAAATTATTCTATCTAATCCTCCTTGCACTTTATTTCTTATTTCCACAATTTGTCACTTTACTATTTGTTCTTTCAATTGTTGTTCCTAAAACGCTGACAAAAAAAACGTCAGTCAGTATATCAAAATATACTGGTGTGTGGGAACAACCAAAAACTTGCAAATATGGCTAACAATTTAATAATCACAATCAAATTAATTAACAAGCCAATTTACACTTTTCAGTATGACATTCTCCACCGCTTTTTCCCTAACCCTGGCATACCCACCTTAAGGTTCCCTTTGCCAATGACTTAAGGCCACCTTCTCAATCCTGAGCTTGGTGCCTGGGGGTCACCACTCATGGTGACCACTAGTCATGCAATATCATAGGCCACCTTCTCATTCCCAATCTTGGTGTCTGGGGTCACCACTCAAGGTGTCCATTGGTCTACCCATCTGGGCCTAACCTTTGGCATCATCCATCAGGGTGGCATGTAAGTGCGAGAATCCATACTTCTATTATTAATGTGATAATCATAATGACTTTATAGTTTGCAATATGAACATCCAAACTGATAATTTGCATTCAATGCGATTAACCATCCGGAAAATCCTTGAGAAACTAAGGCGGCTATTCATAATTAACCACATACATGTTAAAAAGACTTGAATGCAGAAATAACTCAATCAATCTGGAATCAAGCAAGCGCACACACACAATTGTTCCTGAAAAGGCATCCAATTTCTCTATCATTAATCATGTCCTCATGATCTATTACTCCTAGTTGTCTTCTAGGGTTATTACTCCCTTTTTAGGGTTTTGACCATAATTAGGATTTCACTTCCTTTTTATTACTTTTACCTTACTTTTATCAAATATCCATCAAACCCTAATTATCTTGTCTTATTTTCCATTAAGGTCCTTAAGATCAGGTTTGGACCACGAAAACCCTAATTTTCATATTACTATATCTTTTCTTTTCTTTTCCTCTAATTTAGGGTTTCTAACATATTAATCAACATATTGAGTTAAAAACCCTAAACTTGTAATTATATCATCAAAATAGGTTAAAAACATATAAATTAGTAAACAAGTTAACCATACTCGCATTAACATATTTGCAAGATTAAATATATCTTTTATCAACCATTAGGGTTTCTAACCACAAATTAATCCCCTTTTTATTCAAAATATGTACTTTTGCAAAAAGAGATAGATATAGGCTATAAAACCATTTTTAATATATCCTCATATTTTTGTGATCATTTTTCATGTATTGACTTTTTGCATCCGAGTTTTCTATCACCCTATACAATTTTATCAAGATAATTCCTCTTTAGGTTTATTTGCTATTTTCTAGAAAAATGCAGCGCCGCCCGATCCATGGGCCGCGGATCCACTAAGGATCTAACGGCTACAGATACGCGTGCCTATTATGTGCGATCAAAAGAAAGCAAAGGTCGACTCTAACCTCGTCACTACTAAAGGAGGCGAAGGGCAAATCAGTTAATCTGTGATTCTTCTCTTCTTCTACCTCTCGACTTCGTTGCTATAGCAATGATGGTCAACCGCGAGGTTGACTCTGGGATGTAGTGCTCCTTTTCTCGTACCGATGGTCCAGGGAGCTCCGCCTCCCCTCTTTGAACTCGACGACGCCTTCAATCGCTTGCCGAGGACACATCAAGATTGTCCCCCACTCACCGGACTCCGGCGATGGTCTCTGAGATGTCGAGGGTGCAGGTCAAGACAAACAGGGCATTGAACGCACTGAAGCACTCCTTTCTATCTTCCGTTGAGCTTGGGCTAGCGATTAGGGATGTTGGTTCCCTCCATAACCCTCCCCTATATATAGGGTTGGGGAAAGGTCCTGCCCAGTTGGGTGTTTCCTGGATTGGCAACCAAACCCAGTCGAACCAGGGATGAATCCCTTCAGTTTCAACTCCTAGATTCAAAGGAAACATCGGCCAACTTTCCAACCCAGTGGATTGCGAGGAATCCAAGAGGGAAAATCCCTCTATAACTTGCAGAATCACAGTCCCAGTGGGACTTGGGTGATGACTGTTGACCATTGGATTAAAATCCAACAGATCTCTTTGCACTCGTTCAAATAAAGGAAAGGTCTTTTTCTTTTAATTCAGAAATAATTTCCAATTTGAAGATTACTTGCAAAAACGATTTCTCCTAAACCATAAATCTTTTCTTTCTCAAATTTTAAGGGAAGGTTCCTTTTAATATTGCCTAGCTTTATACGAATTTTGGGAAACAAGTTGTAATGGATGATAAGGTTTTCTTCTCTCCCAAGTTATCTTATCCTATTAATCAAAATTAATTTATATTCCTTTTTCCTTTGTGATTATCTTGTTATTTTGGGTCCCTTGGACCTCAAGAAAACCCAAAGGCACGGATTCCCACATTGGGGAATATTGGTTTGCCTTTATCTTCTTTTAAAGGTCAAATTCTCATATTTCCCTTTTATTAATCAATTTATTTTCCTTTTTAATTCTCTTTTTAAGGATTTCTCTTTATCTCTCTTCTATTTTCCTATTGGAATTCCTTTTAACATTAAGAATCCTTGGGAAATGAAAATCCACCAAGGATAACTCAATTATACCTCTATTCACATATTTTGCACCTTTTATCATTATTTGCAATTTCTTTCTTAACAAGGAAATACTTAATTTGTCTTTTCTTCTTATTGCATTCTCTATGCAACTTTGGACTCCTTGGAACCCAAGGAACCCAAAAGGCATGAAATCCATCCTTTGATTTCATTCTTTTGCCTTCCAAAGGTTTCCACATCTCTCTTTTTTTAAAAACTCAATTATTCATTTATTAATTAAATTTCGTTGTTATTGGGCCCAATAGCCAATAAAGCCCACAAAGCAATCATCAAGGCTATTGTAATGAAATTGATTTAGTCAATCTTTATTTGTTCATTTATCTTTAATATGAGAAATTACATTTCTCAGCAAATGAACCCAAAAATTGTGGTTGTAACACCGAGGTGTCTCTAAATTTGCATGGCTATGCCCTGAATTGGTACCAAAGTACCTATGAATTGGAGTAAACACTCCTTTGAATTTGGCAACATATGCCTCTGAATCATCCCAAGACTATTTGAATTAGGACTTATCATATAATACATTATGTAAAGGTTCTGAATTAACTATCTTAAGTCTAAACTTACTAAATATTGAATCTGAACTAATTTTGAATATTGAAAACTAAACTTATCTAAAATTGATTACTGAGTACTGACATGTACTGGATTCTAAATCTGAATTTGAATATGAATCTCTTGTCTTAAGTTCTAAACTAAATCTACATCAGAACATGAATAAAAATATCAACTACTACATAATTAAGTTTTAGGTCTGAAACCCTTACCATGTATTGTTATTTAATACCTAGCTATCACACAATGAGTAACCTAAATCTGAATCTGAATATGATATTCTCATTATTTGGGTAATTTTAATCTGAACTCTAATATGATAGAATGGCTTCATTGATACTAAAATTGACAATTGAGTCTAATATATTAGGAAGGAGGATCTAAAATGAATATAGAAATTTTATAAATAGTAAAGTAACTTAAGTAAAGTATGTGAAAGTAGCATAAGTATCAAGTAATCAAATATATTATTTTTGACTAGATGACTTAATATCTATAAAATATCATTAATTCTTATCTTAATGCACTCATATGAACTTAAATCTTGAACCTTAAAGCAAGAATCTTATAAGATCTCATCTTGGAACTTATCATAACTTACTACATCATAATATTACAACATTATTCTAAACTCATTTTATAATCCATTCTAATCCCAATAATAACTTTATTTTGGAAACTAAACCATGTCTTACTATGTTCAAAATTTGTTTTCTCACATTGTACTTAACTTTTAGACATTAATTGTTCTCAGGGATCTAATTAATGTTTTAGTTATTAGATCTATAAACTTATAAGAAATCTTGAATCATGTTTCGACTTGTAATCTTAATACTTCGTTATATTTATAAATATGAGGAACCCTAATAGTATGTTCATACTTAAAATCTTAACCATGGTTATATCTCATAACCATGGATGTATGACAGTCTTTCTTATATTTCCTATCTTGTAGCCTTGGACATTCATATAATATAATATTAATAAACATGATAGCAATATACCCTTTTAACCTTCTTAATTCATTAACATTAACCATATCATGACGCATCTCTAATTAATACACGGAGCATATGAAATATCATAATCATAAAAGTATGTAAAATCTTGCCTACATATCTGATTGGAACATTGGACATGAAATTCTCATTTAAGAAGCGTGTAAATGTACTAGGTGTGATATACATAAATACTCATGGGTAGGAACAACTTACCAATAGGAAACCACCTTAGGTCAATCCCATTAGACTTGGTTGAGCCTTAAATCACCTAAAATTGATTATTATCATAACATGTAGAATTATTTAATCCATTAATTCCTAATTGTATTTCTTATGAAAACCAAGGTATGGTCGATATGAAATAGAGTCTAAAACCTAGATATTGGGTTCCTCATGAAAAACCGTTTCCAATGAGTATTTTTTATCATTTTGTTTAGCATCCCATGAATTATTGTTACTTTTGGAAGATCTAACCTATAGGAATTCGAGAAAAAGTCACATTGGTGACAATTTATTGACTGATGAGTCGGGGGCCATATAACATGGGCCAACCAGAAATGGCCATGTAACACAGCCCCTCTCAAAGAAAATCAAATTCTCATTGAGTTGTCCAAGCATGAAAACCCCAAAGAGCTCATGCGACAAAAATTAATCAATCAAAGAGATGGGGGCAACAAGGTCATTTTGTGTCTTGGTTTCTCGCCCTTCAATCCATGTCTTGAGCACCTGGACAACGCTTTTAGAGGTGGAACCTCCCATCTAGGCTCAAGGCTCAATGATCATCCATGAACATAGAAGACACTAAAAGCTCCCTCATATCAGCTCGGAGCCACTGAGTGAGTGCTCAGGCTTAGGGAGTGAAGGAATACATGGTTGCTTGTCACTATGAGAACCGGATCCAACCATGGATGATGATGCATCATCAGGAAACACTGAGCGAGAAAGATGAATGGGGACAGGTCATGAGGGTCTACAAAAGCCAGAAGAAAAACCGAAGATGTAAGGACATCAATGTCCTAAAGCTCATTAGAAAAACTGTGGAAAATAGGGGAAGGTGGTCGGAGATTCAATCCACTATGAGAGGATAATAGATGGGTCATTGACGATCGGGAAACCATTGTGAAGGTAGTTCAAGCCTAGAAACAAGGTCTATGTGGATGAAAAAGCACTAAAGTGCCATAGAGAAAAATGTCAGCAAGACTTTTGAGGTTGGTCTACAGGGTACTCTGCCTGAGGCAAAGGCACAACAACTGGAAGATGCAAAAGCAAAGAAGAGTCATTGGCGATGCTAACTGGGTAGTAAATTGTAGTGAAAGAGGCGTCGAGGGATAGAACATGATAGAGGCAGCTGGAGGTGGAGGGTGAGTAGGATAGGGAGATTGGGAGTACTTGGGTACTAATTGAGTGTTGAGGAGGAAATATCAGGACATCGTGGTCCTTTTGGAACCCTAAAATTGGGGTAGGTAGTGTTGTGGTGGTGGCGTCTAGACCATGGTTGTAACATCCCTGACCTGGGTTAAGCCTTGACCCTAGATGTTATTCTTAATAAGGTTGATTATATGCTTGCTCTTATCTCTTGAAAAGTAATTAAGGCTCAAGAGGGACTTATATCTCAATTTCAATCCTTTTTTAATAATGTTGAAACAATGTTTTACTTGTTTTGGACTAAAGTGCAAATTACCCAAGTTGAGGGGTTAAATTGTAAATTGTGCATGTAAAAATGTTCCTCTAGTGTTGAAGCATCATAGGAATGAGTATGATGCAGTGGTATGGCTTCCACAAGCTTGAACACCAAGATATAGCTTGCTAAGCAATTTTTGTGCATTAAAACCTAGTTTTGGTGTAATGTGCAATTTATCCAAAACCTAGGGTTCAATATGCAAAATACCACTTCAAGAGGGTCCGTCGTGATTCTTGGCATCATGTAGAGAAAATAATTTAAGAGGGGCGCCTCATTTGAATCATTTTGGAAGAAAGAGAATCTTGATATTAAAATAATCAAGATTTAAGCATAATTGGAACTTTACTTCAATTTAATTCAAAAATAAATATATTAATTGAAGAGCCCTTCAACCAAAAGGTGAGGGATGATTTTGCAAAAGGTTGGACGAGCTTGTTACTTGCAAAGGCAAGAAAATATCTTAAGTGAGTGGAGAGCCCACTCACAATAAGTTAATAAAAAGTAATATACACTAAAATGGGATATTAGGATAAAATGATTTAAGGTGCTGAATTTGTTTTCCTTTAAATTGAGGATAATTAGGAGGAATTAAAGGCAAGGGGAGGTGCCTTCGTGCACAGGGAAGTGAGGGGATTGTGTCGCATAATTTGGGAGATAAAGGATATCTTTTCTACTTTCTCTCTCTTTGGAATTCCTTTATAAATACTTCCTTTTCCACTCAACCAAAGATCTTTTTTCGGATTTTCTTTCTTCCTTGCCTTGGACGAACTCAAGGGGACTAAGGAGCAATAGGGGGACGAACTCCAACCTGTAGGTAAGCTTCTTGATCATTTTCAACCATGATTTCATGGTGGAAATCGAAAATCAATGATGGATTTCTTCTTTTCTTCCATCAATCTTCCTTTCTGGCCAATCCTTTTCACTCAAAAGCTTGAGGAACGAACCTAGTGGAGTGAGAAGGCTTATTTTACCATTAGGAACGTGTAGTTGGAGCTTTTAAGCTTCTTTGAAGGCGGTTTATATAAATTGAAACCTTGCATATTGTTATTGATTTTGTATCTTTAACTATTGTTGAAGTTTTCTCTATCCTCCAAATTTTATTTGATTGATTGATGAAATCATCATGAAAATCACAGCAAGATTCGTGGGTCAACATCTTGATGATGATGACATCATCACAAGCGCACACCTCTGCAAATATCCTTTGTAAACGGTTTCATGATCTTGAGACCAAACGGTCTCAAGATCGTTTCAAACCAAACGGTCTTAAGACCGTTTGGGATCAAACGGTCTCAAGACCATTTGGAATCAAACGGTCTCAGACCATTTGGATCTCAACTAATGATGTAATGGATGATGATCCAATGGATTGACTTGAATAAGTTTCAACAAGGTTCAACATTTGAAGGTCCGTCAATTATCAACCCTAGATCGGGTCATTATTGAAACCCTAATTCAATTCTATGAGTTTTCCTTGTTTGGTTTGGGTCAAACAGTCTCATGACCATTTGACACCAAACTGTCTCAAGATCATTTGGGGCCAAATGACCTCAAGACCTTTTGAGGTCAGGTCATGCCTAATTTGAATGGTGGTCCAATTATTTCAAAGCAATTGGTTCCACAATGACCACTATTGAAGGTTCATCGATTTCAAACCCTAATCCAATTGGGTTCAAAATCCTAATTGATGATTAATTGAAAGTTGAATCAATTAAAGGATGACTGATTAACTCAATCTAATAATGGTGCATAAGTTCAATTGATGAGTGGTTACATGGGTTCAATTGATGAAGGAATCAATCTTGGAAACCCTAAATCAAATTGAGTGTTTGAGACCATTTTTTGGTCCAATCGGTTTTGAGGGAGTTTGGACCAAACGGTCTCAAGACCGTTTGGGACCAAACGATCCCAAACCAATTGATACTCAGACGATCTCAAGTATCTTTGCACTAAACGATTTCAAATACCAATTCTACTAAATGGATTCAAACTGTTTGAAATCTAATTGACCAAGACCGTTTAAAGGTCTAAATGGTCTTAGACCATTTGAGGGTCAATCTATCAAGACCGTTTGGGGTCTAGAGGGTCAAGACTGTTTGGGGTCTAGTTGACCAAAATCGTTTGGAGGGTAATTAAACTAAACCGTTTGAACACCCAAGTCGATTAAAGGTCAATTATTTATTGGAATATTAATGATATAAACCAAGGGTGATTACATTAGATGCACCCTTATCATGATAGGGTAAGTAGTACTCTTGAAGGGGTTAATATTTGGAGATTATGGAAGAGAAACCTTGACACACTACCCTAACCCTAATTGGGTGTATTAGAATAAAGAATTGACCCAGTTGAGTCAATTTTGAGGTACTCAACATCCTAGAGAGGTTGAGAGTGAAAAGAATGTTTACAGGTAATGATTAAGCCTCAATTCCTTCAATATGAATAAAATGTGAAATAAGGGTATGATCCTTGATAAAGAGATCATATAATCCTAATTAAGAAGATTGATGAACCCTAAGTGAGGGTGATGTCATTTGAAGCCCTAATCAAGGGTGATGTCATATGAAACTCTAATACAGAGATGTGATGTGAAATCCTATTGTAGGGTGACATTATGTGAAACCCTAATATAGGGTGATGCTATGTAAACCCTAGTTTATAAGGATGGGAAACCCTATTCCTAATAATGGAATAGTGACTAAATATTGATAAGTTGAATAACTAAAGGGATTGGTAATGAATGACCTTATATCAATAATTCCTTAACCTGAGATGAGTCCATATCATTGATAATGGATGCACATCTTGAATAAGTGTTTTATGACTAATGCATTATATGATAAATGTGATGAATTGATATATAAGGTATTAGGATGAGAAATACCCTAATATAAGATAAGTTGATGAACTTAAATAAGATAAAGGTGATGAGAGAAGTGATACATCAAGACATGATAGATATCACATCCAGCACCTCAAGATTGATACACCTTGATGTATCTTAAATCCAATATACTTGGATGAGTAACACATGAATTATGTCATGTCAATTGTTATATTATGAAGTAATGCATTTTGATAAGTAGGCTAACATAACTTAAGAAAGGGTTAAGCCAAGTTAATAAAGTATGATGTAATCATATCTTGGTAAGGTAGAAAAAGGAACTCATATCTTGTGTTGATGATTCATTTAATGATGAACAATGAGAATAAATAATTATGATTGAATACTTATGTTATCAATGTTGACTCTTAGCTGGTGGAGCAATGAATTAGGGCTTGATCATTAATAATATGATCTTGAGAACCTAAATGGTTGATTATGGAAAACCATAAATCTAATGAATGGTGACGATATGTAAGAGAAATCCTAACCCTAGATAAGGGAATCGTGATGCTACTCTTACATTGCATAGTACTGATATGTAATTGGTATAACTATTATTATTTAATGATCATACAGGTGATCTTGAGATGATGAGCATAGCCAGGTATGAGCTATGATGTTTCATTTTTTATTGTTAATGGGTCTTTTGAGCCATAACATGCTTTGTTGCCTAGTGAGAAGTAACAAGAGATGAAATGGGCTTTGTGAGCCATGAGAATTGCTTGTATAACAAGTATCATGTTACCTTGGTCGGATGACCTGAAGGTGTTTTAGTTACCTGATAAATGGTAACAAGTGTTCTATGATGAACTGAGGGTTTGAATACCCCTATTCCATAATCATGATAATGAGATGTTAAGGGATGAGAATACCCATGATGTGACAAGGGATTAAGATCCCAATGTTTTATAAAGTGTTGAAAAGTACTTGATAGATATTATACTTTTCTTTGTAGCATTTGTCATAATAGTGTTTGAGAACTTAACTGATGCTAAAAGAGCACAGTAATGCACATAATTAATCAAGTGGAATCTTGTCATGTAGTGTCCTGGCCATAGATCCATCAATGTCAGAATTTGTTGAATGGTGAAACGGGTTGCTCCGCGTCATAACCTGGAGGGCATATTTTTGAATATGTGGGGGTGATGGGCGCGAATACCTTACGCCCTAATGTGGGATTGATGTGAGGTAAACATTAAATCTCTCAATCCTTCATTATATAAGTCAGGGTGCATGTATCACTAATTCCCCGATAATGGGATGGATGTATCACGAATCTCCCAATAATATTAATATCGGATCGATGTGAGATCAATATAAAATCTCCCAATTGTGAAGAGAGTACAGCACGCCACTGTAACTCTAATAGAAAAGTTGCAAGAATACCCTGGAAATATATATAGTAGAGACACAAGATGTCCTGCATTTGGTCCTCACACTAACTGAGGAAGAAGAGGTCATGGAAATCCGGCTCTTCCTTTGACCTTGTATGGCACCGATTTCGATTTCACAATGGTCAGTTGGAGTATGAGTGGTATACCTCATCTCCCCAGGGCATAAGTGTGGTTGTAAAATGTAATCAACCGTACAACATGTTTGCTTAAAGATTGAATACGGAATTCATTGGATGATGTTATATTTCTTTATGCATCTTTATGTTGATAGATGATATATTTATGATTCTTTGCATTCCTTTTAAAGTAGATAGATGATGTATAATTCTATCATGGGTAGATGCAATGTTATCCTTAAGAAAGGAGATTAACTTATTCTATTCATACAATGATTAATATTGTTGTTAGTATAAAAGAATTCCTACTCAGTTTTATTCTTCTAATCTGCAATAATAATGTTTCTGGCAGAGAGTTATATCTCTCGCTGGGACAATTTTCAATTGTCTCACCCCCGTGGGATCCAACCATTTAGGTAAATGCAGAAGAGGAAGCAGAAACCTTATTGTAGGGAAAGGACAACAACAGTAGCAGTAGGGACAGTAGTGATAACTCAGGTGGAGGCACTGGCTGTCAAGTTTTGTATAGAGTCCTATGTGTCGTCTCTATACTCTCAGGTCCTCGGAGTTAGTAGATAGTGTTTTTATCATCGATTTGATATTTGTCTTGAATGCCTCGAGGTTTTATGTTGCTTAAGTATAATTTATCAAAGCAATTGTTGTATGTAATCCTCAAGAAGAGATGGTACATGGTATGTACTTGAGAACCAGAATGTATATGTAATACTTTGGTTCTTGTTTGAAGAGTTTTTTGAAATTGAATCTATTTGAAAAAAGTTCAAATTTTTAGTGATTTTCAGTAATCCGCTGCTAAGTAATCGCTTCTGCTTAAGTAAATCATGTTTTTGTGAGTTGGATGCCACAATTTAGTGGTATCAGAGCTCTAGGTTCGCTGAGTCTACAGAGACATAGGATTAAGGTTGATGAGTCTGTCCTAGTGTCTTCCAGTGTATTTGATAGTGTCTTCTGCTCATATAGTAGAAGAAGAACTTAAAGATGTCTGGATCACACAAAGAACATGTTGCTAAAAGCAGCATTGATGCATCAGGAAGTGGTGCAAGGGACTGGACTAGGAAAGAACCAGTATCTGAATATCCTCAGTTGAACCAAGCAATGATAGAGAGCCTAGATTTCCAAGCTCTGTATGGGCAATTTAGGGCAATTGTGATGCATGTAGTGGACCATGCATTAGCAATGCAACCTAGATTACCAACCCCCAATGATGAAGTTATGGGCTCCAACAGGATTCCTAATCAACATCAACATGATGAAGCAATAGAAAATGTGGGAAGGAATAGGTTACAACCCAAAAGTAGAATTTTCTATAGTTGTAGGAAGCCTAGACATATCATAAAGAATTGTCCAACAAAGAATAAGGAAGAGAGAATCAAGAAGAGGCCTAACCAAATCCAAGAACAAAAGCCTAGTAGTTCCAAAAAGGGAAAGTTTTTGGTACTACCAGTACAATCAATGACTAATACACCAAGGTAATGGCTATCCAGAAAGGGTAAAGAACCATATAGGCCACAAGGGGAGAACAGAATTTTTTATATATGTAGGGAGAAGGGACATCTGATGAGAGATTGTAGCGCTAGAAATGTTAATATAACCCAGCTGTCAAGGCAGAGTGAGCAAGATTTTCATAGGCAATGGCAGCCTGAGGAAGTGACCCATCCACAAATTAAAATAGGTCAGACGAAATAATATCATTTTGATATATACCATTTTATGATTTTATGAGTTAAAGTAGTTATTACTGAGCTTTCCTGAATAAGTCCTATGAGGACACAAGCAAGGGGAGGATTTATATTTTGTTCAGTATTCTTTTAACTGCTTTATAATTTCTCTTATCTATGTAAAGAAGTAAGAGCAATATATATATATATATATATATAGTATCTGGAGGAAGTCTAGGAATGTTAAATAATGTGATGATGATGATATGAAAAGTAAGGAACATAATAGTAGATAAAGTGCATACTACATAATAACAGTACTTGTATACCCTGGCCAGGTCTATAATTATTGGGGATAAGGCGAGTATGGAACTCTTAGATTGTATTCTTTTTTATTACTCTGATCAAGTAGTCATTCTGAAACAATCTAGAGAGCATAAAGAAACTAGAAATATGGCATGGATAATTTTATCATATCCTAAGTATAAGAAAGAGGAATCTGAGATGATCTCAGATCCATCTGTGTGTATGACGAAATAAAAGATGAATAAAGGAAATGATACAAGGGAGATGATCCATGTTTGATAAATCCTGTGAGCATATTAAATATCTTTTTCCATGATGTGAAAACGGGAAATGTGATGAAATCACAAAATGTTCATGAACATGTTAGACAATACTCATGAATAGCTGAAAGTTCATATGATAATGAAGAGGAATGTATTTCCTTGTGCCCTTTCCTTTCTGGGACATGAAAATCAAGTGAGTTTTATCACACTTGATGTGCATAAGTTAAAAATGTTCAACTAATTAATACTCAAAAAAGCATCAGATAGTCTTGGACTTTGGTTCCAAGATAAAGATATGTATAGCTAGTAAAGTTCCAAGAAGAAAGAAAAATGGGAGATGTGATGTGTTCTCAACATATATGTGATAGATACCAAGGTAAGAAATTTTGTTACATAAGAAATATTAGGTGATATGAGGGAGTAAAAGCATAACTCCTAGTCAAATGGTTTATGTTAGTTACCTGAAATGGTCAACTAAGAAATCATCTTAGTTACATAAAATAGTACAACCATCATATGTTAGGGGTTTATGCTCTGCATAAACATAACATTAATAAGGTATGTATAATATTTCTCTGAATAAGAAAAGTGTTACCTGACACAGAGATGACTCAACAGTCAATAATGAAAAGACAGTAAAATATGTATCATGTGTGACCTATTTGAAGATAACCTTGTGTGGAAGAGCTTTGTGCTGATCAAAGTTCTACGACATCTCCATAACATTAAGATGTTATGTAGAGACTTGATGGTATGGTAAAATGAATAATATTTGTCTCTCTTTTACTTGGGATTTCGGGGACGAAATCCTTGTTAGGGGTTTATAATTTGTAACATCCCTGATCTGGGTTAAGCCTTGACCCTAGATGATCTTCTTAATAATGTTTATTATATTCTTGGTCTTATCTCTTGAAAATTAATTAAGGCTCAAGAGGAACTTATATCTCAACTTCAATCCTTTTTTAATAATGTTGAAACAATGTTTCACTTGTTTTGGACGAAAGTGCAAATTACCCAAGTGGAGGGGTTAAATTGCAAATTTGTGCATGGAAAAATGTTCCTATAGTGTTGAAGAATCATAGGAATGAGTATGATGTAGTGGTATGGCTTCCACAAGCTTGAGCACCAAGATAGAGCTTGCTAAGCAATCTTTGTGCATTAAAACCTAGTTTTGGTGTAATGTGCAATTTACCCAAAACCTAGGGTTCAATATGAAAAATACCACTTCAAGAGGGTGCCTCATGATTCTTGGCATCATGTAGAGAAAATAATTTGAGAGAAGCGCCTCATTTGAACCATTTTGGAAGAGAGAGAATCTTGATATTAAAATAATCAAGATTTAAGCATAATTGGAACTTTACTTCAATTTAATGCAAAAATAAATATAATAATTGAAGAGCCCTTCAACCAAAAGGTGAGGGATGATTTTGCAAAAGGTTGGACGAGCTTGTGCCTTTCAAAGGCACGAAACTATCTTAAGTGATTGGAGAGCCCACTCACATTAAGTTAATAAAAAGTAATATCCACTAAAATGGGATATTAGTATAAAATGATTTAAGGTCCTTCATTTTTTCCTTTAAATTGAGGATAATGAGGAGTTATTAAAGGCAAGGGAAGGTGCCTTCGTTCACAACAAAGTGAGGGGAGTGTGTGGCATAATTTGGTAGAAAGGATATCTTTTCTACTTTCTCTCTCTTTGGAATTCCTTTATAAATACTTCCTTTCCCACTCAACCAAAGATCATTTTTCGGATTTTCTTTCTTCCTTGCCTTGGACGAGCTCAAGGGGACTAAGGAGAAACATGGGGACGAACTCCAACCTGTAGGTAAGCTTCTTGATCACTTTCAACCATGATTTTATGGTGGAAATCGAAAATCAATGATGGATTTCTTCTTTTCTTCCATCAATCTTCCATTCTAGCCAATCATTTTCACTCAAATGCTTGAGGAACGAACCTGGTGCAGTGAGAAGGCTTCTTTCACCATTAGTAATGTGAATTTGCAGCTTTGAATCTTCTTTGAAGGAGGGTTATATAACTTGAAACCTTGACTATTGTTATTGATTTCGTATCTTTAACTATTGTTGAAGTTTTCTCTATCCTCCAAATTTTATTTGATTGATTGAGGAAATCATCATGGAAATCACAGACAGATTCGTGGGTCTAGAGCTTGATGATGATGACATCATCATAATCACACACCTCTGCAAATATCCTTTGTAAACGGTTTCATGATCTTGAGACCAAACGGTCTCAGACCGTTTGGAGAGACCGTTTGGAGCTCAACTAATGATGTAATGGATGTTGATCTAATGGATTGACTTGAAATGGTTTCAACGAGGTTCAACGTTTGAAGGTCAATCAATTATCAGCCCTAGATTGGGTCATTATTGACACCTTAATTGAATTCCATGAGTTTTCCTTGTTTGGTTTGGGTCAAATGGTCTCAAGACCATTTGACACCAAACGGTATCAAGACCGTTTGGGGCCAAAGGACCTCAAGACCGTTTGAGGTCAGGTCATACCCAATTTGAATGGTGGTCCAATGGTTTCAAAGCAATTGGTTCCACAATGACCAATATTGAAGGTTCGTAGATTTCAAACCCTAATCCAATTGGGTTCAAAATCATAATTGATGATCAATTGAAAGTCGAATCAATTAAAGGATGACTCATTAGCTCAATCGAAGTATGGTGCATAGGTTCAATTGATGAGTGGTTACATGGGTTCAATTGATGAAGGAATCAATCTTGGAAACGCAAAATAAATTTGTGTGGTTGAGACCATTTTTGGTCCATTCGGTTTTGAGGAGGTTTAGACCAAACAGTCTCAAGACCGTTTGAAGGTCCAAATGGTCTCAAGACTGTTTGGGACCAGACGGTCTCAAGACCGTTTGGGACCAAACGATCCCAAACCAACTGAGACTCAAATGATCTCAAGTATCTTTGCACTAAATGATTTCAAATACCAATTCTGCTAAACGGTTTCAAACCGTTTGAAATCTAATTGACCAAGACCGTTTGAATGTCTAAACGGTCTTAGACCGTTTGGGGGTCAATCTATCAAGACCGTTTGGGGTCTAGTAGACCAATACCATTTGAAGGGTAATTAATCTAAACCATTTGAACACCCAAGTCAATTAAAGGTCAATTATTTATTGGATTATTAATCATATAAACCAAGGGTGATTACATTATATGCACCCTTATCATGATAGGGTAAATAGTACCCTTGAAGGGGTTAATCTTTGGAGATTATGGAAGAGAAACCTTAACACACTACCCTAACCTTAATTGGGTGTATTAGAATAAAGAATTGACCCAGTTGAGTCAATTTTGAGGTACTCAACATCCTAGAGAGGTTGAGAGAGAAAGGAATGTTTATAGGTAATGATTAAGCCTCAATTCCTTCAATATGAACAAAATGTGTAATTAGGGTATGATCCTTGATAAAGAGATCATGAAACCCTAATTAAGAAGATTGATGAACCCTAAGTGAGGGTGATGTCATGTGAAGCCCTAATCAAGGGTGATGTCATATAAAAATCTAATACAGAGATGTGATGTGAAATCCTAATGTAGGGTGATATTATGTGAAACCCTAATATAGGGTGATGCTATGTAAACCCTAATTGATAAGGATGGGAAACCCTATTCCTATTAATGGAATAGGGACTAAATATTGATAAGTGAAATACCTAAAGGGATTGGTAATGAATGACCTTATATCAATAATTCCTTAATTTGAGATGAGTCCATATCATTGATAATGGATGAACATCTTGAATAAGTGTTTTATGACTAATGCATTATATGATAAATGTGATGAATTGATATATAAGGTATTGGGATGAGAAATACCCTAATATAAGATAAGTTGATGAACTTAAATAATATAAAGTTGATGAGGGAAGTGATACATCAAGACATGATAGATATCACATCTAGCACCTCAAGATTGATACACCTTGATGTATCTTAAATCCAATATACTTGGATGAGTAACACCTGAAGTATGTCATGTCAATTGTTATATTATGAAGTAATGCATTTTGATAAGTAGTCTAACATACCTTAAGAAAGGGTTAAGCCAAGTTAATAAAGTATGATGTAATCATATCTTGGTAAGGTAGAAAAAGGAACTCATATCTTGTGTTGATGATTCATTTAATGATGAACGATGAGAATAAATAAGTATGATTGAATACTTATGTTATCAATGTTGGCTCTTAGCTGGTGGAGAAATGAATTAGGGCTTGATCATTAATAATATGATCTTGAGAACCTAAATGGTTTATTATGCAAAACCCTAAATCTAATGAATGGTGATGATATGTAAGAGAAATCCTAACCCTAGATAAGGAAATAGTGATTCTACTCTTACATTGCATAGTACTGATATGTAATTGGTATAACTATTAATATGTAATGATCATACAGGTGATCTTGAGATGATGAGCATAGCCATATATGAGCTATGATGTTTCATTTATTATTGTTAATGGGCCTTTTGATCCATAACATGCTTTGTTGCCTAGTGAGAGGTAACAAGAGATGAAATGGGCTTTGTGAGCCATGTGAATTGCTTGTATAACAAGTATCATGTTACCTTGATCAGATGACCTGAAGGTGTTTTAGTTACCTGATAAATGGTAACAAGTGTTCTATGATAAACTGAGGGTTTGAATACCCCTATTCCATAATCATGATAATGATATGTTAAGGGATGAGAATACCCATGATGTGACAAGGGATTAAGATCTCAATGTTTTATAAAGTGTTGAAAAGTACTTGATAGATAATTATACTTTTCTTTGTAGCATTTGTCATAATAATGTTTGAGAACTTAACTGATGCTAAAAGAGCACAATAATGCACATAATTAATCAAGTGGAATCTTATCATGTAGTGCCCTGGCCATAGATTTATCAGTGTCAGAATTTGCTGAATGGTGAAATGGGTTGCTCCACGGCATAACCCGGAGGGCATATTTTTGAATATGTGGGGGTGATGGGCGCAAATACCTTACGCCCTAATGTGGTATTGATGTGAGGTAAACATTAAATCTCTCAATCCTTCATTATATAAGTCGGGGTGGATGTATCACTAATCCCCCGATAATGGAATGGATGTATCACAAATCTCCCAATAATATTAATATCGGATCGATGTGAGATCAATATAAAATCTCCCGATTGCAAAAAGAGTATAGCATGCCACTATAACTCTAATAGCGAAGTTGTAAGAATACCCTCGAAAGATATATAGCAGAGACACAGGATGTCCTACATTTGGTCCTCACACTAACTAAGGAAGAAGAGGTCATGGAAATCCTACTCTTCCTTTGACCTTGGATGGCACTGATTTCGATTTCGCAATCCTCGGTTGGAGTATGACTGGTATACCTCATCTCCTCAGTGCATAAGTGTGGTTGTAAAATGTAATCAACCGTACAACATGTTTGCTTAAGGATTGAATATGAAAATCATTGGCTGATGTTATATTTATTTATGCATCTTTAAGTTCATAGATGATATATTTATGATTCTTTGCATTCCTTGCAAAGTAGATAGATGATGTATAATTCTATCATGGGTAGATGCAATGTTCTCCTTAAGAAAGGAGATTAACTTACTATGTTCATACAATGATTCCTGCTCAGTTTTATTCTTCTAATCTACAATAATAATGTTTCTGGAGGAGTGTTATATCTCTCGCTGGGAAAATTTTCAATTGTCTCACCCCCGTGGGATCCAACTTTTTAGGTAAACGTAGAAGAGGAAGAAAAAACCCTATTGCAGGTAAAGGACAGCAGCAGCAGCATCAGGGACAACGATGATAACTCAGGTGGAGGCACTGGCTATCAAGTTTTCTATAGAGCCATATGTGTCGTATCTGTACTCTCAGATCCTCAGAGTTAGTAGATAGTGCTTTTATCATCGATCTGCGATTTTGGCTTGAATGCCTCCTGGTTTTATGTTTCTTAAGTATAGTTTAGCAAAGCAATTGTTGTATGCAATCCTCAAGAAGAGATGGTACATGGTATGTATGTGAGAACCAGAATGTATATGTAATACTTTGGTTCTTGTTTTAAGAGTTTTCTGAAATTGAATCTATTTGAAAAAGGTTCAAATTTTTAGTGTTTTTTAGTAATCCGCTGCTAAGTAATCGCTTGTGCTTAAGTAAATCATGTTTTTGTGAGTTGGATGCCACAATGGTGGCGATGAGCAGTTAGACCTAAATGGTGTTTCATCAATGGGTCATGAGGAGGGAAGAGTTAAGGCTCGATAGAATTGGAGGAGGGAGACAGACACACTAGTGAAGAAAAATCATGAGATGGATGAGAGACGAGAGAGAGAGGTTGCGAACAATATTATGTCTAATAGGCTTCACGCCAGCAAGATTGTCAGAGGTAGGAGATAAGCTGAATGTCATTAGATCAAAGATGAACGGTTGATGCTTCATGTCTAGAAAAAGAAAGAATTAAAGAAGGGGTGTGATAGAAGACTATTGGGCAAATCCAAATATAGTCGTGTGACATTAAATGATCTGAGACTTTGTAAAAAGCATGGTATTAACTAATTTGCTAATCAAAACCTAAGTAAACTATATGGAAAGTTGCCTGATTTAATAGGGGGTTAAACAAAGTCCAAATGAACCCAAATTTTGAACACACGTTAATAAGGGAGTCTAGATCCTTCCTATCTAATTAGATTTAGGTTTTGTTCATATTTTGTCCACAATTTCCATGTTTAGTCATTAAATTGATTATTATGCATTATATGATGAGATAAGTCTTTTCCTTTGTGTTCCTTGGAGTCAAATTTTGAGATCAATACTTATTATCTCCTCAAAGTTACTTTATATGTATTTTGGTGCCTTTTGGAAATATTATCTTGGAGGAGAGAGGAAGAGATAATAAGAGAGTTTAAATGATACTTTTCAAATCCATAAAAGGAAAGAGGAAAATTTCTTGCACAAGCTTCCTATTTTATATGTCTGAATTCGAATTCCAATCCTTTTCTATTTCTCTCTTTATTTCTTTTAGATACCCTCAATAGTAGGAGAGAGAAAAAGAAAGGGGAGACTAAAAGTTATACCTTTAAGTTAATTGTAACACATCATGCTCATAAAAAGAGAAGAATGCATTTCTAATCCCATTTTACCGTTCTTACATTTTTTAAGTTAAGTTGGGAGGCTATCTTATTCATACCTCCCTCCCCATGTGAGCTAAAATCAACTATAGATTACAATCACAAATTAAGCAAGAAATTGGAAACTTGGTAGTACTAATACCATTACATGAATCTATAGCTAATTGATATAAAACCTCCCTATGGGGTTGTGCGTACCCTGAGTACGCCAAGTTGTGTTTAAGATTGCATTTGGCCAAAATGTCAACAATCATTTTGCACTCTTTTCAAATGTGCACCACATCCTAATTCGACTGTAAAATATTATGGATCCTTCAAATATGCTTTGCGTATTTGGGATTGGTACTCGCTCGTTGGCTAATCATGTTCACTACAAGTTGGGAGTCTGATTCTGTGATCACCATGTTGAGTTGGCTATTATCAACAATATTCAAAGCCAAACTAATTGCATCGAGCTCTGCCTCCAGCACATCCTTGATAATCAATCTCCTTGCAACACCTCCTTTCCATTTTCCGAAATCATCTCTGGAAACCAAAGCACAGCAAGCCATATTCATCTTGACAGTAGTGTCCACATTGAATTTGATATATTCAAGACTAGGTTTTGTCCATTTCTTATTGGCATCCATCATAGATCTTCATATTGCCACTGTGACTTTCCTCCTCATCTCCCTGTAATAATTATCCTCTTCATGCATCATCATCTAGGTAAAAATTTTAATGTGTGATGAAAAATTCAGTTTCCAAATAATAGACCACCTCTCTGATACCTTGGTGCCTTTATCTTTTCTCAATCTTGTATAGGCCAACTTCATCGTATATTCTCCATTTTGTGTATCTATCTAGACCCTAAGAACATTTACGTCTTCCTCTGTTGGATTTCTAATGTTCCTCACCTCTTGAACTAGATTGCGGGGTAGCCAATCCTCCAAGAAGTTGGTATCCCATTCCCCACTCAGGTTGACCATGATAGCAATCTTTAAATTAGGCAGCACGTCTGATATAGGCTTTCGGACATGCTCTTTCATGAATGGGACATTTTTCCACCAGATATCTGCCATACATTTGTATTGTGACCATTAACCGGTATTGTGACCATTTCCCTTTCTTACTTTAATTTCTTATAAAAATACCATTTGATTTTCTTTATTCATTATGATTGTAAACTATATCTATTTAAGAAAAACAAATTATTAGACTTATTAGTCCTAGAATTTTGGGATGCTACAGGTTTCATATTAAAGCGCTCATGTGGACCATCTATATATCATCAACAGTCCTCACTATCTTGAGTATGGGGAGGTATAATGCTCAAAATCTTGGTGCAAGTGCTCACGTCAAACCAATAATTAATACAATTGTCATCCCACTCACCTTGCATATCCACCATAGTTTCCACTTTGAGATATTCGATATCACAGGGGATTTCTCTGCCCAAAGGTTTCTCCACATAACTGAACCACTTATCCATCCACACAATCATTTGTTCTTCACTTAAAATCACCCTACCAGCCCACTCCTCAAAGTTTGACCTCTTTTTCCTGAAAAACTTCTACAATCGTGAACTGGTAGCATTAGTTCCATATTTTAGGTGTGCTTATATAGTCTTCATGGCCTCGCTCCATGGAATTTTCCTACCATACAAATACTTCCATTAAATATTTCTATGATAATAAAGCTTCATTTTGGATTCGATCTAGTTTTATATAAAAAATCCCTTCCTTCCTTCTTATCCTAACTTCTTCCATGAAATATTGCTAAGTTTCATATGTTCATTAGTACTTCACCACACAAAATTTTGAGTGAATTGGTCTATTCTATCACACACTTCCACTGGTAAATGGGTGGTCTACATTAAATATGTAGGCATCAAGTTAAGAACGGATCTTAGAAGAGCTTCTCTCCCAGGAAAGGATACATCTGATTAGCCCAAGCCACAATCTTTGATTCAAGTATATTCATAGTTGTTAAGTACAATTCCTTATTGTCTACTATGTTACTAGCAGATGTATTCCCAGATCATTAGTAGGAATAATGCCTAGTCTTTTGGTAACTCTTCCTCTCATTGGTTTATCAATGTTTCAAGAGAAAAATACTAGAGACCTCTTTTTAGCTAGGACTTGTCCCGAAACCTTGCCAAACCTTAGAGTGCATTTTGTAATTGTGCATGATTGGGTGATGGTACATTCACAGGATAACACTATGTTGTCCACAAAACATAAATGGGATATGGTTGGAAATCTTTTTCTTATTATCAATGATTTATGTACTCCACTACATTCCTTGTCTGCAATCACCTAGATAAATCTATTAAGACACTATAAAAACATATAAGGTGATAAGGGGTCACCTTTTCAGACTCCTCTTGTTAGTTTTAAAGGAGTGGAAGATCAGCTTTCCAAGCTATCGAGATCTCTCTATCTATCATGACATCAATAATCACCTAGACGAGCGACTCTGATATGGTTGTTCTCTTTAGGGTCTCATGTATGAAGCTCCACTTGATTCATTCATAGGCTTTGGAAAAATCAAGCTTAATCACCGTATCCTTTTGGAAACACTCCTTGTTCACATAGAGTGCACTGCCTCTTGCACAAGAATGACATTTTTAGCTATCTTCCTCAAAGATGATCTACATAAATGATACCAAATCAGGTAGAACCATCTTGATCTTCTCCACCAATAGTTTGGAGACGATTTTAATATTGACATTATACTAGGCAACCAATCATTAATGAGAACATGTTTTTGGAACTTTAGTTTTAGGAATCCAATCCAGAGTTGAATTTTCCATCTTTCTAGGGATCAAATTCCTCACAAAACAATCAACTAGATAGATAAAAATAGAAATAAAACAAATCAAGAGAAATTAGGTTTAGTGATCTTATTACGATTGGGGAAGGATTAACACCCCTTGTCACCCGATAAACCAATATGATCCCCTTTTAGGTTGTGCAAAGGAAGGAACAATGTAGGACAATGAAAATAGAAAATCTAAGAAACAATGGTAAAATACTAATTTTTATTGGTTGGTGGGTTTCTAGGACTGATGATGTTTGTGTCCTTCCCATCAACACCCTAAAAGTCCTATCTTTAGGTAACTTTAGGCTCTGATCATGTCAGGACCTCCCATGATGGAGATATTGCATGGGTGGTTAGGAACAATGTGTAGGATTACAAGGTGATGAGAAAATTTGGATTACTGATAAGATCTAATTTTTAGACAAATAGAATAATAGTGTAGTATAACATAGCAGTATATCCGACTAGTGGATCTGAACATTTATACATGGAAATTATAGAAATTACATAATAGATGCAACAATTACAGTAGATCATGTTATTGTTTTAATAGTCTACACATTTTAATATAACGGGAGGTGTTAGAGCAAGCCTCCTTTGATCACTAGTAATGACAAAATATTGAGAGAGGTAATTCGATCCCCTAGATTGAGGAGGTTTAAAACGAGAATGGAATACACTAGATATGGGGGATATTAATAGGCTGATATTAGGGATCGGGGTTCTGGACAGAACCTTCTAGAACATGTGGTTTATCACCCTAATGTGATACGATGGTTGGGCATGTGAATCGAGGCGATTTTAACGTGGTGGATGACTCATATCAGCTGAGTTTCCTTGTTGGTTGAAAATTTTGTTTCATGATTTTGTAGCCATTTCAGGAATGTTTGGGAGAAAATTGAGGAGAAAAATATAATTTGGGATTATCTCTTGGATTTAACATTAAAACAATTGCATATCCATGAAAAAATGGAATATTTTTATTTTGGATGACTCAACTGGGCAATTTATAAAAAAGAGCTTATAAAAAGTATAAATGAAGAAACAATCACACTTTTGGTCTAAAATGAAGGCTTATTTACTGAAAGCCGTGAACTAGGTAAAAGTGGGTGAATAAAATAATTGGAAAATTATGGGAAAATTTGTAAAAAAATATAAATGTGAAAATGGGTGGAATGTGGAATAGATTCCATCATTTTCCAGAGAATTTGCATTGACCTTGAATTAGTTTCGAGTGAGAAAAAATGGAGTGTTTGTAGTTTTCTCCTCAAGGCAAGGTTCGAGATAAGAGTGAGAACCATAGGCTTGGGCCCAATCTATTCCCATTTTTTATCACATAAGGCCAAAAAGGTTGGTCGTCAAGGATGTTTTAACAAACCTTGTGGTGGGTGAAAGGCATATGAGATATCTTTTCCTTCTAAGGATGAGTTCATGAAGTATTCATTCATAATAAAATATTTTCTATGAATGATCAATTCAAACTAAGGGTAGCCTTCAAGGTAGGAACTTACCTTTATCTAACCTTTAAATTTACTCCTCTAAAGTTTAAATGAGAAATTAGAATTTTATCGACTATGGAAGTGACTCTCACCATCTCTCTAATTATTATGGAAGCATGCCTAATTCCCTCACAACTCATGCCTTTTTGAGGAAAAGGTAGATTTTAAGAGTGGATCTGATTGTGATTTGCAGAAAGTTGATAAGATCAAGAGTCAATGATCATGGAAAATAATGGCAATTGCTCTCCATGTAAGAAGATATTTGAGAAAGAACAATCACTCTTCTCCAACGTATCTTTAGTTTTCATCATTTCTTAGGAGTACGCCAATTCAGGACCAGTAATCTTACCAAAGAAGCAATACATATATTTTGCCTATTTGGGATAATCATCGAGGTTGGCAACTTAGTGTTACAGAAGCTTCCACACTTAAGGTGACCTTATGGCAATGATTGTATCTGTCTGCAATCGATCTTCTTTAAAGCATCTTATAAAGTTGAGATTAGGTGTTTAGGCGATTATCTAGTAAGAGGTGGCATCCACGACATATTCCTTTACTGTTTCATCATCTATCCCCTAGAGCGTTAAAGACTGAATATTCTTGACTACCTAGTTATCAATTTTGGAGGTTTTAGACTTGATCCATAGCTCAGGGTCAATAAATGATTCAGACGGGTTGATTAATCGAGTCATGATCTAAGATTATTGAAGGAATCATATTCTTGATGTCCAAATATGGGTACAAGGTTGGTCTAGTTTTAGGTTGTAGTCCATGCCCCTCTGTATATAAGAAATTAAGGCTTTGATTTGGCTCAATTTTAGGTAATTATCCGGGAAGAAAAAATATTGGAATATATGTGATGGTTTTGGTTCATTTTAAGGTCATGATCCGAGAACCAAAAAGAATGGAAACTGATGAATATGTTTGGTCCAGTTCTAGGTCATGGCACGAGATGTTTCTATCATAGTTAGATCCAAGAATTATTTTCTATAAAATTAGCAAAATTTTGGCTTTCATGCTAAGATTTAGGATCTTCATATTTTTACAATTTTTAATATTTTATTTGTATTTTTATTTTCTACAATTTTTTGTGATTTTTTTGTAATTTTATGAGGTTCCAAAAAAATTGCTAAAATTGAGGGACTTATTTGCAAAATTTCCAATTGCTTTTGTTTTTAAAAGTGAAAAATAGAAGGAGGCTCCATCACCCTTCCCATTTCTTCTCTCACGTGAAGCAACAGCTACGACGACCAACTCGAAGGTGATCGGCGTGACAACGACGTTGAGAAGAGAGAGGTGATGGATTGATATGACCTATGAACCTTAAACCTACATATTACAATGTTCTGCCAACCCTCCCCAGCAGTGCTACAGGAAGTGGTCCTTAAGCGGAAGAAGATCCTCAAGTTGTCCTCTCCAATAGTGTTTTTGTGTTGGTTTCGACTACTTCCGTCTCGGGGAAGGTATAGCTTTCATTTTAGCATTTTATTTTGGCCTAGTGAAATCTAATTTTTGGCTTCCCAACGTTCTTCATAGTGGAGGTTGAAGATGACTTGGATGCGCGTTTTGATTTGTGATTTTTTTTACATTTTCTCAATTGTTTGTCATCTAATTGAGTTCTTTTAGTTATTATGTAAATATTAGATTACACCATTCTTATGGAGAAACAGACAAGAATCTTTTTTCTTTGGAATATGAATATGTCTTGTTTGGATCCTATAAATAAGGATGTACGCTTTTGTCATTTCTACACATCTTCACCTTCACAATCTAGAGCCATGGCAGGAGTGAGATAAGTGAAACCATACTTCTACAACATCCTCCCATGAATTTGTCTTTGGTTTTTCATTGCATGACTATATCCTTGAGACTAAAGAAGTTGAGTCGGTTGGCTTTGGCATGACACATCATCTTCATCATCTGACACACATCCATGTTGTGAGAGATTTAATGTTAGCTATGATCCCCTCCTGGGATCCTCTAAGTCAATCCTAACGTCATCCAGACTCCAACCTTAGAAGACATGGCCAAGAGTACCTGGCTTCCCTTCTATAACTGCTAACATGTTGTTCCAAAGAAGTCAAGTTGCGATACTGAGCTAGACAACCTCCTAGGAATGAAGAAGTTCCAAGATTTTGATGGTTGATTGATGATGGTCACTTTATTGAGATGCCTCCTTGTGGGAGTCATTTAAGAGTGAAGTGCAAAGGGGTGTCGAATCTCCATCATGCTTCATTTACGAGCATATACCTCGATCGTCTTAGCATAACTGTTCTATAGATAGATTTTTAGACGAGCGAAGACCATTGTTGCTAAATTTTTGCCCACCCTTTGGAGGAAGGAGACCATTTTCCCCTTCTTATTGATTGGATTGTACAAGTGCTTATATGAGGCCTAATTGATCGGGAAGATGAGGGGAACCTTCAAGGTCCTACAGATTTATTTGGGAATACACGTCGGCCCTTCTAGATTAATGAAGTCTTCAAACCCGCATTATAGCATGGTAAAGGAGTTCTTATCAATGCATATTTAGGTCGATGAGCCCCTTTAGCTACGTGGTGAGCTAGCTCATTGGCTTGCTGATCTAAAGTCTATTTATGTGTGTTGGAGATGGATGGAGTTTCATCATGATAACTCAAATTGTGGATTTTCCATTCTTGGCTTTTAGTGGTTGATCAGTCTACCACGTATGGAGAGTTGGGTTGCATAGTATCATGTGTTAGTGATGAGGTAGTTTAATCATCGCCATTGTGTGTATCCAGTCAGCACATTTCCTAATTTCTTCAAGAGTCTAGTGATAGAATGCCAAAAGATTCACGAAATGGTGGCACAAATGTGGTTATACCAGAGGAAGCTAGCTCATGATTCTTTCCCCATGGGTTGAGACTGTTCTCCCGGTATTTGGAATTTCTTGCATTGACACTTTTGATGATAGTGAGTGTGATTCTTCTGTAGAACCAGAATGATACATGTTTTATTTCTTTACATATATGTTTCTTCTTTCTTTTTTTCTATTCGTTGGCATAATGAGCCAATATTTTGTAATAAAATCATTTAAAAATAAGTTTTTGTTCATGACATGCAGCACCGGGTATGAGTATTGCCTTGTTTGAAATTTTGTATTTGAACTTAGGTCCTTGAGGCACATATTACTATGATATCCTTTATAACAACTTAGTCAATTGGGATCAATCTAAACCTCTTGTCTAAGTGTTATGGGGTACCGTAGATGGATATATATATATATATATATATATATATATATATATATATATATATATATATTCCTATCATATGTCATGATTACCTCCTTCGTGTCCACATTCTTTAATGAATTCAGAAGGTTGAAACATCAAGAATTGTTTGGTCTATTTCCTATCTCAATCTCCTATGATAGGTGATTCTTCCACTAAACGTTTGTGGCTTGTATAATCATGAGGAGGGTCCTTCAAGAGTTCTTTTAAACCTAGGTGTTATGCTAAGTGCTAACTACCTAGTTGGGCCAAGGTACCAGGTGTAGAGACATCTCGATAGGCCTTCACTCCTGACATGCTTTAGTGTAGCAATCCTCCAAAAACATGTGTCTACCTTTTCAAAGGGCTTTTAATTCATTATTTTTTGTGAGGTACCCACTAGTCATGGATATATTCATTGGATCTTTAGATTGTACCATAATACCTAGGGCATTGGTATGAGAGCCTAGGATACCCTAGGGAATGGATGGGTTTTCCTAGCGAAAGTTTCCCACCTCATTTCTCCTAGGTCAGTCTATACGAAATTTATTTTACCTCTTTTCTAGAGATGAGATGAGGATAGTCACAAGGAGTTTCAACTTCTTCCTTTTCCCTGTGATCCTTCCCTTTTAGTTTGACTCCAACAGACATTAGTGTTATAGCATATACCTAGTTATAGGTTTCAAGATGTTGATTGTGAGGATCATATTTAACTTGCCTCTAGGAATTCATAGTTTCAACCGTCCTCCTATGTTTCTAAACACAGGGCTTCACGTTGTCTTTGCTACAATCATGAATATTTTTGGGTGCATTTTATTATTGTGGCCCTATGTTAAGGAGTTATTTTTAGGTTGGTGAATTGTTGGGGCCTCAAGATAAGGATCATGCTCCTTCCATCATAGGACCTAGGTTCTACTTTGACCTTTCCATTTTAGGGTGCACGAGGGGACGCAGTCAGGTACTTAAGTAAAGTTTAGGTATTTTTTGAGAGGGGCGGGAGCTTTTGGATCCCTTACAAGACTCCTTTCTAGGGGCTTGTTTGTCATTATAGCTTGACCATCACTGGAAGTAGAGCATGACGAGGTTAGAATTCATGAGATGACTATGTATATCTCCATCCATGCCCTTCAGGTGCAATCTTCCATAGTCGTAGATGTCATGGACGATGTAGGGCCCTTCCCGTTTCTTGTTGAACTTGCCCTTCCAGTTGATGTTCTAGATGAAAAGCAAACCAAGTCACCTTTTTGAAAACTTGCAAGTCAAACTCTCTTATTGAATACTCGATCCGTTTTACATTGATAACATTGTGCATGTAAAGACTCGATCTTTACGATCAAATAATTACAAAATTTGTATCAAAAAATATAAACAATATTTGCATTCTTACAATTTTCTCGAGTACATGATTTTTTATTTGAAATGATACATAGACATTGAATACCAGAACTTGAAAAAAATCAAATCTTCATCTTTTAATAGAGGGTATCTCGTGCAGTCTCTTCTACTTCTTCTCTAGTCACCGTCCCATGAGTTCCCAAAGGGAACAAAAACTACACATGGGCCCCACTGAGGGAAATTGAGGTCAGTAAAGCTCGTACAAAATTTATATTTGGAAAGTAGAACAATATGAACCTATCTACCAAGAATCAATATTACAAAATTCAAAGGAATGAACAATATAGGAAAGTATCAAAAGGTAGCAATGAGTTTTCAAATTCAACAATATTCAATATCTGAATTTTGAAATTAGTCATTCAATTTTCAATAGTTAGAACATGTCAATGTCTATGTTGTTGGGGAAGCCAAATGTTCTCTTCACGAGAATGGAAACACACCAACTGCGTTTCCCAGTATACAGAGGGACCTCATATCCTTCTCTCTACACAGAGTTGTGGAAGTGTTATTCCATTAAACTATGGGCACTACCATGCCCTTTTTATGTTTAAACAATGTGCTACTATTTTCCAAGATTTATTGTTGGTGGCTTTCAAAGAATAGGGATAAGGTTTTCAACCATTTTTAGCCAAACAACCTATCTAATTATGCATGCAATCAATGAGGGAAATAACTTTTCAAATATAAATAGAAATGTGTACCTTTGTATCAATCTATTTAAAATTCAAGATTTCTAAATATGGACTCCAGGGGGGCACACAAAAGAGAGAGATCTACAAATTTTGATAAATACTTGTCACTATATATCTTGGAATCAATTATTGTTCAAATTCTATGTTATTAGTATTGTAGGTGGCTAGGATTTTGATCTTTGGAGTTTGATTCCATTGTTTCCCTTCATAGTCTTTTCTAGGGTATTAACTAAGTTATATGCATATAATCAAAGTCTTATTGTTAAGTATAACATTATGTGCCATTATTTTAGGTTACCAATGTCTCAACATATTTTTTTATCTTGGGTTTTACATTTATTTTCGATATATGGTTCATCTCTATCCAAGTGAGTCTAAACATGTCTAGGTTACCCATACTTATATTGTGGAACTAGCTTCCTCATATGTATGCTTTCTATCATGTACCAAATCATTTGAATTAGAACAATCCATATAAATATGCATACACTCATGTTATTGTATTTCCAAATACCATAATATAGGTTAATATAAGGTTATTTGGGCTCTCCTTTATGTTTCTTCTCTAAGTTTCAATTGAGAGTTTTATTTGTGTTGATGAGGTTCAAATCCAAAATATTATATCCTAGTATATTCCTTAGCGTATATATCTTAGGTTTTTGACTTATAACATGGATATAGTCTTCATAATTACTTTAGTTACTATCTATCACTTACACATTCATAAATGTATATAGCCACAAATATTAATACTAATGTGGAAAATATCTACATAATAGACCAACCATATTAGATGATTGTCATTTCGACATGCACACCTATTATGTTCTCTATGTTATAGCCATTCTCTTTGATAGATATAGGTTAATTGTTGTATATGTAGCTAGATAATATAGGTATACGATTTACTAATATAAATGTCCTAACCTTGTGTTATTATAGCAAGTATTAGGGGCATTTTGTAAATACCATGATTATCACCATATCTATTTTACAATGGTAATGTATTAAGACATTTACTAGATAATTATACAAATTTTAAACTTAGTAATGTGTATAGAATATGAGGGGAAATTATTAACCTAGAGAATGATTAAGGAAAAGACTACCAGATATTTAATTACCTATGATGTAGGTCTGCCAAAAAATTTCATTGGTAGTATCTTCTCATCATATCTCCTTGGTATGACTTGAGATGAAACTCGGGTGGTGAGCAAGCTAGGGGATGTATTATAGGTTGTAAGATCATACTTGTTTCTTCATTGAAGATCTTGGTTTTATGGGATGGCAGAGATTTCTTCTATTTTCAATATGTTGTTGTCTACTGTCAAGTACAAATCATCTCTTAGGATCCAAGGCTTGAGGAGTATTGTTGCGGCCTGGTGGATATCATCCAACCATGGATGATCTAAAAAGGTCTGGAAGTCATTGACGATGCAGTAGAATCTACATGTGAGTCTTTCTTCATTATTTGTAGGATGTCAACGGTGTCAGGTATTGCACCAGCTTATTGTGTTTTAGGTCTTCAAGGGAGGTCAAGGACTCAAAGAGGATGTAAGGATGCTATGTGATATGCATGTTTTTGAGAGCCATGTGGTAGGGTTTTGATGCTATCATGGAAATCAGAGTCTAAATGATTAATGTGGTGGTTGAGAAGGAGATGGGGTCAAGGGTGTTGAGGTCTGAAGGTGGTGGGGAGAATAGCAAAGAAGGGGCATGATCTCCAAAATCGTAGAGGTTGGTCGGGTCAGAACTGATCATGGATTTCATGGTGGAGGGGGAGGAAGTTCAATGGTTCATATGGGAAGGAAGAACTCAAGAGTGCATGTCTATGATGGTAGTATCCTATTCTGATGATGGTTTTCGACGGTGAAGAGGGGTGTCCGCATGATGTGTAGGGGCACCATGCTTGATGGTGTGATAAGGTAGGGTGTCACTACTACATAAATGGCTTATCACAAGATATTTATACAAGATATTCTGCATACGTATTAATGCATACAGATTAATGCATAGGTATTAATGCAGGTCAATCATATGAAAACAAGATATTTATACAAGATGTTTTGGAGTTGTTTCATTATGATTGGATGAACACATCTATGATATAGTTGTGGATATTGTGAGATCTTATTTATACATCCATATACCGTGTTGTATATACGATGATCTGGTTTCTTATATATTCATGCATACGTAATACATGTTTTGCAGCCACTTACACACGATATGTATAGATTTTGGGTTTTCCCATGTGGGATTTTTGGTTCCATCTTTGATTAGTCTTGTAGATGCAGAACCTTCTTCAGTTACTTCATATTGTTGTGATGCTTTTCAATATTTTGGTAAAAAATAATAAGACGGTGATAATAGCTCCATTCAATGTCGAGTAAGTTTACTTTGCTTATAATTTGGACTTAAGCAAATTACATTTTTATTGTGGATTTTGAGTTATTAATTTTCCACTTTCTTACCTATAGTGGTAAGAATTGGGAGTTACTAGTTATTGTCCCCAAGACGTTCATTGTCTATTATCTAGATCCTACGGGGAATGAGTTGAATACATTATATTGACATGCAATTAAAAGGCCATTATTCTCATGAGAAATATTTCATGTTTTTATATCCGTTAACATCTGTTACTACATTACTACTTAATTATACGATTTAATGTGTTATATTAACATATGTAGGGCTTTACAAGAGTACAAAAAAGCTGGAGGAAATGTCCCCAGGAAAAGGATCTGTCACTAATTTGGGAGAATGTCAAAGTAATTTCCTAACTCCAATGTATATATTATTTATGTGAACTATGCTTATTTGTATTTTTGAATATTTTGTATGCTTCAATTTATAGTGTGCTACACAAGATAATGGTTGGGCATGTGCCTACTATGTGATGCAATTTATGGACCTAATCATCAAACATGTCGTAATGGAAATCGATACGATACAACATGTATTATACATAGTCTCATTAGATAATATGAAATATATCAATAGTATTATATATTATTAATTATATATATACGTCATTCTCTTTGCAGGTCTTTAAAACTGCTGATTTCAGCACAAGTGGAAAGCTATTATATGTACATACTCCCTATACAAGGGAGGAATTAGATGTTGTAAGAGAAGAATGGGAAAAATCTCTATAAAGAGTGGGAATTTTTAAATATAATTTTATTGACAATGATGACAATGATGACGATGATGAATAAAGAATAACTTTGTTCTCATAATTATTGTTGTGTGAATGTGAATGACTTTTTATGAATTGTCATATGTGTGAATGTGAATGTGAATGTGAATGAATTTTTCTAATCAAAACATGAATGTTACTACATGTGTCTGAATGTGGAAAAGATGAAATGAATGGAACTAAATGTTTATGTAAATAACTTTGTAGGTTTCTACATGTATCTGATCAATACATGTGTCTGAATGTGAATAACTTTGCAGGTTTGTGGCCCGTTGTATGGCTCATATCTACGGATGTTGTAAACATACAGTTCAGAACTGAACTGTAGGTTCTGCATCCTACTGACCAGCCATACAGTAGGCCTACAAACTGATATGAAAAAAAAGCAAATAGGCATCGGTTGTTTATAAAAAACTGACACCAAAAATATATGACGTCAGTTATTAGCAAAAAACCAACGTCTTTATCTCATCCTAGTGTCGGTTGTCGGTAGAAATCGACGCCTATTACCACGACCGTATTGGCCAGCATGGCCATGCTGGCAGTGATATGGCGTCGGTTATTTTCATAAAACTAACGACTTTATCAAGATATATTGTCGGTTATATACAAGAAATGACGTCGATAGTGCCCTTTCTGGAACTTTATTGATGGCGGGAAGGGTAATGGTGTCGGTTCTTTTAATAATCGACATTTGTAAGCATTCTATAGTGTCGGTTTTCTTAAATAATCAACACCTATAGTCCCTTTGCTGGCGCATTTTCGGTGGTGGGAAGCGTTTTGGCATCGGTTAGGGAACCGATGCCGAAGGGGTCCACCTTTAGCGGTGCCCACTTGGGTTTCACTTGGAAACCGACACTAAAGGCCTTAATTAACCAACACTAAAGGCCTATTCTGTAGTAGTGTGTGCAGATAACAATGGAGTTACATGTCGTTGAGTTGTAGGTGACTTAGATCGGAGTCATTCATTGTGTCCAGGTAGAAATCACAGAGGTCTTGATTATAGACCTGGTCCGAGAAGCTAAGTTTTGGGCGGCAACAAGGTGATGAAAGGAGGGATTGGTGGTATTTGCATGTTGTGATGTCTTGGGCAGATGACGGTATGGTGAAGGAGAAGGATTGGTCATGATCTGGGTTGATGAGTTGTAGGGTCATAGATTTGGTGATGTGTTACAGGTTCTGTTCGTAGTTCTGTCAGGCATCCACCTTGGGTTAACCAGTCGGGGAAGCAACTGATCCTTGTTGGGTTCAGTTGTTGCTGATTGGGGGAGGGATGGAGGAGGAAAATCAATGGTTGCTTGGTTCCTACTGGCACTGATAGTATTGCTTCATCAGGCACATGATATGTCATGCATCCATGGTTGCTGGAGTAGAACAAGTGAGAGAAGAAGGGCGTCTAGGGTTTGCTGGAGACAATAGAGCAAGGGATGGGAAGAAATATCGAGGAGAATAATAATGGGAGATGTGGAAGAGATGAGAACTAGAGATTCCATAACAACAGACGTTTCCTGGTGAGGATGATGTGTGATCTGTCATACTAGGTAATGATGCCTATCAATTCACTTTGGTCAATTTGATTTATTAAAGAGCTACTTATTTCCCCTTTTTTACTTGGTTCAACAATTTCTAACTTCTAAACGGAGACCCCAATCGTTTTGGGATTTTGACCATGTGTGTGACTTCTATTATATTATATTCTAAAAATACTAACACCATATTATGACTCAACCTAGTCAGTTTAATTTCTATCATAATTCACTTAATAATCATATATTACCTTCTAAATTACATTTTCGTTGAATTCCAAAGTCATTAATTGACATAATAGTTTTACTCTTGAAAGACAAGGTCTACTCAAAGTATTTGAGCACAAGTCTTTCAATTTGAGACAAACATTGTCACAGAGATAAATAAAGGACTACTTTTTAAATATATATAATATAGAAGAATCACACTCAATTAGATACAAGGAATTCAAAATGAGACAAACTAGTATTTGAAAATATTATACTTGACCAAAAAAATTAGATAAGGATATAGAATGAAAGTTAAAATTGGAAAATGAGCTCAGATTCCATGAGGTCTTGAATTATATCTCAAGATGGATTTAGTACCCAAATTTCAGTATGTTACAAGTCTCCACCCCTTAAAGTAGATTTCATCCCCAACATCAACTCATCCTGGATCAAGTTAAGCACTACTCTCCACCCCTTAAAGGATTCAACTAGGAATCTAAATAGGCATGTCATCCACAATGTAGTATCCTTACTAACTCTAGGTTTCTCCTCAAGGGTTTTTCTCATACTTCGTTGATTGTGACTTAGCTCGAAAAATCTTTAAAAATTCCATAAAACCATTTGTTGTGTAAATATTTTATAATAAATAAAATAAACTTTTAGATGAAAAAACCTTTCAATACAAAACTAAAAATGTCCAAACTCCATGTGAGAACCAAGTCACAAACACCTCATGTCTACATTCTAGTTATCGTTACCCCATCATCCCAACTATATTCCTAGGAAACATAAGGATTCACGTGAACACTTAGTGATTCATAGTCCATATAATTCCTCTAGGGACATGTATACAAGTGTCTACATTATTAGTATCAAAAGTTTATTTTATACCCAAATTATTAGATAAACTATGGTTATTATAGTCAAATTTAAAACTTAATCAAATTTTACTTTGTAATATTTCTGTTGATTCTTATGTGACCTTTTATAGGGTCGTCAATTAGATATGCTTTTCCTTTTATATATATTTCTCCATTTCCAGTAGATAGGGTTTTACATTAGTACAATGCATAGTTTGGCATTAATTATGTTAATTTTTTATATCTTTGGAAATTGAGAGCTTCAAAATCTAGAGGTCCTAGTACCGATCACAATTTTATCATTTAAATATCTTATTATGGATTGCATTTGAGATTTGAAATCAAATATTTTTATCTATATAAAATTCAATTTTTTTTGCAGATTTCATAATTATATACATAGAAGGAGATTCTTTATTTGACTCTCAACTGATCATATTTTCTAAGGATTTCATGTCAAAGTTATCATGAGGAAAGTTTTTTAACAAGTTTTGTATCTAGGTCCTAACATAATATCATTTATTTCCTTTCTATAAAAGGTGATTGGTCAAACACACATTTTTTTCAAAATTAGGTAAACTCGGGATTAGGATTTTCTCCAAGTAGTACAACACTTTGGCCAGGTTAGTATGTAAAGTGAAAAAACCCCACCAACACCTATGTGGATTGGTCAGAACCTTCACTAAAAATCCTTCCTTAGACACCTCAGCTAAATCCACTTACATGACGATTCATTATTTTCAATTAACAAAATTGAAGTATATTATTTTCCTTAGATCACTCTCAACTATATTTTAAGGTTCCAAATGTAAGTTATCAAATGTGATTATACATACATGGAACTTACCATGCTATGGTATTTATTTATTCTATTTCTTTTTCTCATTTGCATTTATTTGACTCTAAGGCACCCTAATCATCTGTAAATGTATCCTGGTAATTTTTCATATTCTATATCTAAAAACATGTGTCTTTAACACTTCTTGCTCAATGATATTTTAGTGTGAATCTATGCCTAGGTGAGTCCAAATCTAGTAGATAATCTAGCTATGTTTTATTAGTTTCTAAATTAAGGTACATACCTTACATCCTATGCTCTTAGTGTTTCCTTCTTATAGTTTAAGTATACCCTAATAGTTAAGTAAATGATTGAAGGGTTTGTTGTAAACTATACGCCTATGTTCTAGGTGTACTAATTTTTAAACCCTAATTTCCAAGAGACATTCATGAGTTACGACTATTTATAGGCACTAATACCATGTTGTAAAGACTCAATCTTTGTGATCAAATAATTAAAAAAATTGTATCAGAACATATAAACAATCTTTTCATTCATACAATTTTCTTGGGTACATGATTTTTTAAATGAAACATAGACAATGAATACTAGAACTTTAACAAATCAAATCTTCATCTTATAACATAGGGTATCTAATGCAGTCTCTTCTACTTCATCTCTGGTCACCTGCTCATGAGTTCCCAAAAGGAACAAAAAAACACACATGGAACCCAATGAGGGAATTTGAGGTCAGCAAAGCAGGTACAAAATTTATATTTGGAAAGTAGAACAATATGAACCTATCTACCAAGAATCAATATGGAAAAATTCAAAGGAATGAACAATATAGGAAAGTATCAAAAGTTAGCAATGAGTTTTCAAATTCAACAATATTCAATATACAACTTTTGAAATTAGTCATACAATTTTCCATAGTTAGTACATGTCAATGTCTATGTTTTTGGGGAAGCTATATGTTCTCTTCATAATAATGAAAACACACCAACTTTGTTTCCAGTTATACTATGGGACTTCATGTCCTTCTATCTGTGCAAAGTCGAGGAAGTGTTATTCCACTAAACTATGGGCATTAGCTTGCCCTTTTTGACATTTGAACAATGTGCTACTATTTTCCAAGATTTATTGTTGGTGACTTTCAAAGAGGAGGGCTAAGGCTTTCAATAATTCTGAGCCAACCAACCTATCTAATTATGCATGAAATCAATGACGGAAATATCTTTCCAAACATAAATAGAAATTTCGTACCTTTGTTTAAATGTATTCAAAATACTAGATTTCCAAATATGGACTCCATGGGGATACTAAAAAGATTGAGATCTACAAATTTAGATAAGTACTTGTCACTATATAGCTTGGAATCAATTATTGTTCATATTCTTTGTTATTAGTATTGTAGGTGTCTAGGATTTTGATCTTTGGAGTTTGATTCAATTGTTTCCCTTCATAGTATTTTCTAAGGTATTAACTAAGTTATATGCATATAATCAAATTCTTATTGTTAAGTATAACATTATGTTCCATTTGATTAGGTTACCAATGTCTCAACATATTTTTTGATCTTCAGTTTTACATTTATTTTCAATATTTGGTTCATCTCTATCCAAGGGAGTCTAAACATTTCTAGGTTACCCATACTTATATTGTGGAAGTATCTTTGTCATATGTATGCTTTCTATCATGAACCAAATCATTTGAATTAGATCAATACATGTAAATATACTTGTGATATTGTTATTGTATTTCAAAATACCATAATATAGGTTAATATAAGGTAATATGTGTCATCCTTTATGTTTACTTCTCGACGTTTCGATTGAGAGCTTGATTTTGGTTGTTGTCACTCAAATCCAATATATTATATCCTAGTATATTCATTAGCATATATAGTTTTAGGTTTTAGACTTATAACATGAATATACTCTTCATAATTACTTAAGTTACTATCTATCACTTACACATTCATAAATTTATATATGCACAAATATTAATATTAATATGGAAAATATCTACACAATAAACCAAATAGGTTAGATGATTGTCATGCTGACATGCACACCTATTATGTTCTCTATATTATAGTAATTCTCTTTGATATATATATATCTGAATTGTTGTTCATGTATCTAGATAATATAGGTCTACGGTTTACTAATATTAATGCCCTAATCTGGTGTTATTATTAGCAAGTAATAGGGGCATGTTGTAAATACCATGATTACCACCTTATATATTTTACAATGATAATGTATTAAGACACGTTACTGGATAATTTTACCTATGTTAAACTTCATAATGTGTATAGAATATGAGGGGAAACCGTTAACCTAGAGAATGATTAAGGAAAAGACTACCAGATATTTAATTACCTATGATGTAGGTCTGGAAGACAATTTCATTGGTAGTATCTTCTCATCATGTCTCCTTGGTCTGACTTGAGATGAAACTCGAGTGGTGAGCAAGCTAGGGGATGTATTACATGTTGTTAGATCATACTTATTTCTTCATTGGAGATCTTGGTTTTCTGTGATGGCAGAGAGTTCTTCTATTTTCAATATGTTGTTGTCTACTGTCAAGCACAAATCATATCGTAGAATCCAAGGCTTGAGGTGTCTTGTTGCGGCCTGGTGGCTATCATCCAACCAGGGATGATCTACAAAGGTATGGCATCCATTGACGGTGTAGTAAAATATGTAGCCGAGTCTTTCATCATTACTTGTAGGATGTCAGTGGTGGCGGGTGTTGTGCCAGCTTGTTGTGTTGTAGGTCTTCAAGGGAGTTCAAGGACTCAAAGAGGACGTGAGGATAGGATATATGTAGGATGTTGAGAGCCATGTTGGAGAATTTTGATGCTGGTATGGAAATCAGAGTCTAAAGGATTAATGTGGTGGGTGAGAAGGTGACGGGATCAAGGGTGTTGAGGTCTAAAGGTGGTGGGGAGAACACCACAATCTGCAGAATCATATAGGTTGATAGGGTCAGATCTAATCATGGATTTCATGGTGGAGGGGTGGAAGTTCAATTGTTCAAATGGGAAGGAAGAACTCAAGAGTGTAGGTTTGTGATGCTAGTACCCTATTCTAACAACGGACGATGACGGTGAGTACGGGTGTCAGTGTGATGTGTAGCGGGATGATGCTTGATGGTGTGATAAGGTAGGGTGTGTAGATAACAATGGAGTTACCTGTCGTCGAGTTGTAGGTGCCTTAGATTGAAGTCATTCATTCGTCTAGGTAGACATAACTGAGGTCTTGATTATCGACCTATTCTGAGAAGCCAGGTTGTGGGCGGAAGCAAGGTGATGAAAGGAGGGATTGGTGGTATTTGTAGGTTGTAATGTCTTGGACAGATGACGGTGTAGTTAAGGAGAAGGATTGGCCATGATCCGGGTTGATGAGTTGTAGGGTTGCAGATCTAGAAATGTGTTGTAGGTTTTGTTTATTGGTCTGTCAGGCCTCCATCTTGGGGTAACCAGTTGGAGCGATAGCAAATCCTTGTTCGGTTCAGTTGCTACTGATTGGGGAAGCGATGGAGGAGGAAGAATCAATGGCTTCTTGGTAGCTACTGGCATTGATAGTGGTTATGCATTAGGCGCACGATCACTCTTGCAACCCTGGTTGCTGGAGTAGAAGGGGTGAGAGAAGAAGGGCTTCAAGGGTTTATTGGAGACAACAGAGCAAGTGATGGGAGAAATAGAAAGGAGAACAAGAACGAGAGATGTGGAAGAGAGGAGAACTAGTGCTGCCCTAACAGTAGGCGTTTCCTGGTGAGGATGACGTATGATGCATCAAACTAGGTAACATCGCCTATCAATTCATTTTGGTCATGTTGATTTATTAAAGAGATACTTATTTCCCCTTCTCTAATTGGTTCAACAATTTATAACTTCTAAATGGACACCACAATCGTTTTGGGAATTTGACCATGAGTGTGACTTATATTATATTATATTCTAAATATGATAACCCCCATATTATTACTTCAACCTATTCGGTTTAATTTCTATCATAATTCACTTAATAATCATATGTTACCTTCTAAATTACATTTTCATTGAATTGCAAAGTCATTAGTTGACATGATAAGTGTACTCTTGAAATACAAGGTCTACTCAAAGTGTTTGAGCACAAGTCTTTCAATTTGAACCAAACAATGTCACAAGATAAATCAAGGACTACTTTGTAAATATATATAATGTGGGACAATCACATTCAATTAGATAAAGGGAATTCAAAAGGAGACAAACTGGTATTCGAAAATATTATGCTTGACCAAGAAAATTAGATAGGATTCAGAATGAGAGTTAAAATTGGAAAATGAGCTCAAATTCCTAGAGGATCTTGAATTATATCTCAAGATGGATTTAGGTTAATTTAATTGAATTCCAAAGTCATTTGTTGACATAATAGTGTACTCTTCAAATACAAGGTCTACTCAAAGTAGTTTAGCACAAGTCTTTCAATTTGGGCCAAACAATGTAACAAAGATAAATCAAGGACTATTTTGTAAATATATATAATGTGGGACAGTCACACTCAATTAGATACAAGTAATTCAAAAGCAGAGAAACTAGTATTTGAAAATATTATACTTGACCAAGAAAATTAGATAGGATTTAGAATGAGAGTTAAAATTGGCAAATGAGCTCAGATCCTAGAGGATCTTGAATTATATCTCAAGATGGATTTAGTACCCAAATTTCAGTATGTTACACATCTCCACCCCTTAAAGTAGATTTCGTCCCCAAGATCAACTCATCCTGGATCAAGTTAAGCACTACTCTCCACACCTTAAAGAATAAAACTAGGGATCTAAATAGACATGTCAGCCACAATGTAGTACCCTTACAAACACTAGGTTTCTCATCTAGGATTTTTCTCATAATTCCTTAATTGTGACTAAGCTTGAAAAATCTTTGATAAATTCCATAAAAACATTTTGTTGTGTACATATTGTATAATAAAGAAAATAAACATTTTGATGGAAAAACATTTTGATACAAAACTAAAATTGGCCAAATTCAATGCGAGAACCAAGTCACAATTACCTCATGTCTATATTCTAGTTATCATTACCCCATCATCCCAACTAGATTCCTTGGAAATATAAGGAGTCACATGGACACTTAGTGATTCCTAGTCCATATAATTCCTCTAGGATCATGCATACAAGAATCTACATTATTAGTATCAAAAGTTTACGTTACACCCAAATTATTAGATAAACTATGGTTATTATACTCAAGTTTAAAACTTAATCAAATTTTACTTTGTATTATTTCCACTTATCTTTATGTGAGCTTTTATTGGGTCATCAATTTAGATATGATTTGCCTTTTATATATATTTCTCATTTTCCAATAGATAGGATTTTACATTAATATAATGCATAGTTTGACATTAATTGTGTAAATTTTTATATATCTTTGGAAATTGAGAGCTTCAAAATCTAGAGGACACAATACATGTCACAATTTTATCATTTAATTAACTTATTATGGATTGGAATGACATTTGAAATCAAATATTTTTTATCTATACAAAATTATTATTTTTTACAAATTTCATAATTTTATACATAGAAGGAGATTTTAGTATTTTATCTCAACTGATCATATTTTCTAAGGATGTCATGTCAAAGTTGTCATGAAGAAATATTTTTTAAAAATTTGGTATCTAGGTCCTAACATAATATCATTTATTTCCTTTCTATCAAAGGTGATTGGTCAAACTCTCATTTTTTTTCAAAATCAGGTAAATTCGAGATTAGGATTTTCTCCAAGTAGTTGAAAACACTTTGGCTAGTTTAATATGTACTGTGAGGAAACCCCACCACCACCTAAGTGGATTGGTCAGAACCTTCACTAAACATCCTTCCTTAGACACCTCAGCTAAGTCTTACTTACATGACAATTAATTATTTTCAATTAACAAATTTGAAGTATATTATTTTCCTTAGATCAATCTCAACTATATTTTAAGGTTCCAAATGTAAGTTATCATATGTGATTATACATACATGGAACTTACCATGCTATGTTATTTATTTATTCTATTTCCTTTTTCTCATTTGCATTTACTTGACTCTATGGCACCCTAACTCATTTGTAAATGTATCGTGGTAATTTCATATTTGAAATCTACAAACATGTGTCTTTAACACTTCTTTCTCATTGATATTTCAATATGAATCTATGCCTAGGTGAATCCAAATCTAGTAGATAAGCTAGGTATGTTTTATGAGGTTCTAGATTACGGTATATACCTGACGTCCTATACTCTTAGTGTTTCCTTCATGTAGTTTAAGTATACCCTAAAAGTTAAGTCAATGATTTTTGGGTTTGTTGTAAACTATTCGTCTATGTTTCAGGTGTACTACTTTTTAACCCTAATTTCCAAAATAAATGCATGATTTTTGACTGTTTATAGGCTTTATCAGAAAATATAAACAACCTTTTCATCCATACAATTTTCTCGATTACATGATATTTTTTAAATGATACATAAACATTGAATACTAGAACATTAACAAATCAAATCTTCACCTTCTAACAGAGGATATCTCATGCAGTCTCTTCTACTTCTTCTCTGGTCACCTGTCCATGACTTCCCAAAAGGAACAAAAACCACGCATGGGCCCCAATGAGGGAATTTGATGTTTGCAAAGTAGGTACAAAATTTATATTTGGATAGTAGAACAATATGAACCTATCTACCAAGAATCAATATGCTAAAATGCAAAGGGATGAACATTATAGGAAAGTATCAAAAGGTAGCAAAGAGTTTTCAAATTCAACAATATTCAACATCCAAATTTTGAAGTTAGTCATTCAATTTTCAATAGTTAGAATATGTCAATGTCTATGTTGTTGGGGAAGACATGTGTTCTCTTCATGAGAATAACAACACACCAACTGTGTTTCCCGCTATACTGAGGGAACTCATGTCCTTTTCTCTGTGCAAAGTCATGGAAGTGTTATTCCACTAAACTATGGGAACTAGTATGCCCTTTTTGACATTTAAACAATGTGCTACTATTTTCCAAGATTTATTGTTGGTTGCTTTCAAAGAGGAGGGATAAGGTTTTCAATAATTCTGATCGAACCAACCTATCTAATTATCCATGTAATCAATTGGGGAAATAACTTTCCAAATATAAATAGAAATGTCTTACATTTGTATCATTGTATTCAAAATGCAAGATTTCCAAATATGGACTCCACGGGGACACTCAAAAGAGAGAGATCTACAAATTTAGATAAATACTTGACACTATATTGCTTGGAATCAATTATTGTTCAAATTCTATGTTATTAGTATTATAGGTGGCAAGTATTTTTATTTTTGGAGTTTGATTCAATTATTTCCCTTCATAGTCTTTTCTAGGGTATAAACTAAGTTATATACATATAATCAAAGTCTTATTGTTAAGTATAACATTATGTGCCATTAGACTAGGTTACCAATGTCTCAACATATATTTTGATCTTGGGTTTTACATTTATTTTCAATATATGGTCCATCGCTATCCAAATGAGTCTAAACATGTCTAGGTTACCCATACTTATATTGTGGAAGTATCTTCCTTGTATATGTTTTATATCATGTACCAAATCATTTGAATTAGTTCAGGACATGTAAATATACTTACGATACTGTTATTGTATTTAAAAATACCATAATATAGGTTAATATAAGGTTATATGAATCCTCCTTTGCGTTTACTTCTCTAAGTTTCAATTGGGAGTTTGATTTAGGTTGATGTGGTTCAAATCCAAAATATTATATGTTGGTATATTCGTTAGCATATATACTTTTAGGTTTTGGACTTACAACATGGATATAGTCTTCATAATTACTTAAGTTACTATCTATCACTTACACATTCATAAATGTATATATGCACAAATATTATTACTAATATGGAATATATCTACACAATAAACCAACCAGGTTAGATGATTATCATGCCGACATGCACACCTATTATGTTCTCTGTATTATTGTAACGACCCCGCCTCCCGGTAACCCCCAATTAAGGGAGACCCGAAGGTCGGAATCGTTAATCAATTACAGGATCAAAGGTTCAACAAATAATCAGTAATAATTAATAAACTTTACCAACTAAACTAAAAACGGGTATAAAATAAAACTTTTCTTACCTTGGAAAAACTGGGATTTCTAAACTTCTATCCATGAAGATGTTAATCTAACTAATCCTCCTGTGCATGTTATTTCTCATTCAATTCCACATATGTCACTTTACTGTTTGTTCTTTCATTGTACCTAAAACGCCGAGAAACAAAATGTCGGTCAGCCGAAGTTGGCATGTGGGGGAAACAATAATTGTGCAACTATGTTAACAATGTAATCAACCAAATATCATTTAACATCCAAGATTACTTTTTAAGCAATACTACTCAATCCTTGCATATCCCCTTTCTCTGTAACGTCCCTGCAGTGGACATGGATACCACCTCTCTCATATGGTGGATCCTTACCCCCATGGCCCTACCACACAGGTAGCCAATACCTAGGGTTATGGAGTCGCATGGCCCTACCCAAAGGTAGCCCAATCCCTGACTCATAATGACTTGATGGTCCTACCCCATTGGTAGCCATTTACTAAGTCATTTAATGACCTGATGGACCTACCTCCATTGGTAGCCATTTACTAGGTCAATCTATAAAGCTACAGAGGGGACGAGGATCTGAGCTAGTAGGCACATATCTTAGATGATAGTCATATGCACATTATAATTTGCAAGAATTAAATGCATCCAGTAGTTTATTTCAAGCCACGATGGAAACATCGATAAAACCCCAGAAAACTAATTCGGGTAGTCATAAGCGTAACCACATACCTGTTATGTTGGCTTGAATGTAAAAAAAACTCAATCAACCAGGAATCAAGCAAATTCACACAAACAATTTATTCCTGAAAAAGGCATTCAATTTCTATATTATCAATCATGTCATCATGACTCATTAATTCTAATCATTTCCTAGGTTATTTGCCCTTTTAAGGGTTTTTACCATAATTAGGGTTTTATTTCCTTTTTATTACTTTTACCTTACTTTTATAAAATATTCATAAAACCCTAATTATCTTGTCCTATTTTCCATTAAGGTCCTAAAGATCAGGTTGGACCATATAAACCCTAATTTTCAGATTGCAATATCTTTTTCTTTTTCTCTAATTTAGGGTTTCTAAATATTTTAATCAATGTATTGAATTAAAAACCCTAAACATGTAATTCTATCATCAAAACAAGTTAAAAACCATCTTAATCATTAATCAGGTTAAACTTATTCGAATTAACCTAATTGTGAAACTAAATATATCCTTGATAATCATTTAGGGTTTTCTGTTTATAAATTAACTCTTTTTCCATCAAAATATGAACTTTTGCAAAAATATACAGATTCATATATCCAAACCATTTTAACCGTGTTCCTCATATTTTTCTGATCATTTTTCATGTATCCACTTTTTGCATCCGAGTTTCCTAGCTCAAGATATGATTTTTATAAGAACAACCAATTTAAATAAATTATTTGTTATTTTCCTAGGAAAAGCTAGAGTCGCCCGATCTATGGACCTTGGATCCATTGAGGATCCAACGGCCTTGGGGGAGCGTGCCCTTCTTTTGCAAAACAAGGGAGAAAAGGACAAAAGTGTCCTTACCTGATCACAGAGCGCAGAGGGGCAGATTGGTAAAGGCCAGGTTGGCCTTCGTCTTCTACCTCGCGTGAGGATAGCTGCTTCGATGGTCAACCTTTGAGTTGACTTCGGGCTTCAGTCCTCCTACGAGCGGGTTGAGGGTACAGGGAGCTTTGTCTCCCTTGGTCGAAGTTGACCAAGGGTTTGATTCCTCGCTGATCACGCGCTGACATCGCCTCCAACACGCCGGATCCGGCGATGTCTTCCGCCAACTCGAGGGTGTAGGTTAGGGTTGCTGGCGCAATTGAAGGCACGGAATTGGTCCTTGTACTTCTCCGCAGAGCTCTGGCTAGCATTTAGGGATGCTGGTTCCCTCCATAGCCCTCCCCTATATATAGGGTCGGGGCAAGGACCTACACAGTTGGGCATTTTTCTGTTTGGCGACGAATCCTACTCAAATCAGGGGTGAAACCCCTCGGCTTGCTCTCCCGAATCCAACGGAACGGTTTCCAGATTTGCTTAAGCATTGGAGTTTTGAGAATCTAGGATGGAAAGTCCACCCTGTAACCAGCAGCGTCCCAGTCCCAACGGGACTCAGACTTTGAGCGCCCATCATTGGATTAAGATCCAACGGGCCTCATCACCCGCGTTCAAAGGAAATCTTCATCTATTTATCATTTAATTCAGAAAAATTCCCAAATCAAAGATAACTTGCAAAATTAATATCTCCCAAACCATAACTCCGATTTATCTCAAATTTTAAGGGAAAGTTTCTTTTAATATTTCCTAGATTTGTACGAAATTTGGGAAACAACTTGAAATGGATGAGAAGGCTTCCTTCTCTCCCAAGTTTTCTCATCAATTAATCCAAATTAATTTATATTCCTTTATCCTTTGTGATTATCTTGTTTTTTTGGGTCCCTTGGACCTCAAGGAAACATAAAGGAACGAATTCCCATATTGGGGAATATTGGTTTGCCTTTATCTTCTTTTAATTATCGGTTTCTCATATTTCTCTTTTATTAACCAATTTCTTTTTTTTTTTAATTCCCTTTTCTTTTCAATTGGGCTTAGTGACTAACAAAGCCCACAATCATTCAATCAAAGCCATTTCACACGAAATCTATCACAATTAAAAAAAAGGATATCATTTATTTATTAAAAGGGAAAATACACATTATATTATATTTTCAAGAAAATGGGGTTGTAACATCCTTCCCCTCTTGTAGGAATTTTGCCCTCAAAATTCCACCAAGCAAACAAACAATTCAGGATAAGCCTTTCATATGTCCATCATGGCTACCATGTGGCTTCACCCTTTCCATGGTGCTTCCCAAGAACCTTCATCATCTCATATTCTTCCATCTGAGTTCTTTCTTACCTTGGTATATCGTACCGTCATAGGTGACTTAGGACATTTCAGCCTCTCAAAGGCTGAATAGGTTCAGGGCTCAACACATGGCTTGGGTACCTCACATAGTGCTCTAGATCGGACTCATGTAACACATTATTTTATCCTGAGGGGTAAAGTTACCCAACCATATCCACCAATCCATCTCAAACGGACCCATATATTGGGGACTTAGCTTTCTCATCTATAGCTCAGAGGGGTCGGATTTTCACATCACATATTCTCCCACAGTGAACTGCATGTCAGTCTGCTTTGCATCAACTTGTGACTCATGTCACTACTAGGCTCTCTCTCAGCCATTGCACGATCAAGTGACTTCATCTGCACACGTTGTGGTTCCTTTATGACCTTCACGAGGCCTCCTTCACCAACATCATCTTAATGAAGTCGTGACCGACACAACCTCCTTATAGAACTTCTTTCATCCCGATAGAAGGCTATGGTGGTTAATATCACCTCTTATGAACTATCTCTATGTATCACCCTGAATGAGCACACATGCTCTCATCAGACCCTCTAGTCTGGATCATACGGTCCATTAGTGTGGGGTGATAATCTGTACTATCATCGAGTTCTTCATGTATCCACTTCCACCTCATGGAAGTGAACCTTGGTCATACCCAAGAACTTTTGAAGTCGCATCATGGTATGGTTGAACCATCTTTCTCTCTTAAGTAGTTCAACCCAATCTGTCTCGTGACAATACTCTTTCTTTCTCATGTCATCTAGGTAAGGCGATCTACCATAACCCATATTACATCTTGACCTTACATGGTCTAGGGAAGACTCACAACATCCATAGTGATGAACTCCCATTCCCTCTCGGGAACTCTTTATACTTTATATCCATGCACTCAGTTAATGGTGTTCGTCCTTCACCTCCTGGCTTGCATGGCCACATGCTACATGCAACTTTGTTTTAAGCATCCAGAATGCTACCATCACTTACTATATGTGTAGTTTCATTGGGTATGGTGATCTTAAAATCATGATTTCCTATATATCATGATTCCTCAAGATCGATTCCTCGGAAACCCTAAACCATTCTCCTTAGGGTTCCTTCACTTTCCTTTCCAAAGAAGTGCATCTGAGACTCTAAACCATCCTTTCATTACGTCACGGATTAGACTTGCTAACCAAACAACCACTAATCTTATTCAACGGCTCTTATCCTTTTTTTCTCACCTTAAGGTTAGCCTAACAACCTCCACTTCTTCTAGCTTCCAGCTAATCTAGGCAACTATATCTCAACCAGAATATTAATTACCACTTCTTATCCTTAGGTGTTAGGTATTGTTGAGAACATACACCTCCATGTATTCCACTTATCACCTCATCTCAAACTCTAAGTTTGCCTTCATCAAGAAACTCTCATTTCATCCTCATGGTGATCAAACTCAACCTCGGTTATCTTGCAAATTCCACATAGCTCTTGATAAAACATCCTCATAAGATGACTACACGATTCCTCTTAGTGTTTGTAAACCATCCATGTATCATTCTCTCCACCAAGGTATGTTATCATCTTTGTCCTCATACCTTGTAGCAACGTTCTAACTCACATCATCTTTTATTCTTAGTGTATGGCATGCGTACTGTCCAATCTCTCACTCCCATAACAAGAACAAATAAGCATTTGGCGGTCGTCCAAATACAGAGTTCTTCCCATTCCAAGAGTAGAGATGGTACATCCCACCTTGCCAGTACACTTCAAATCCAAGTTGAAACATGCAACTCACATCTTTACATCACAAACATCATGATATCAAAAATTACTTCCATGGAAAACTGATCTGAAACCTACTTGGGTCACCACACAATCCTTGGTCATCTCCTCTAGGTCTATAGGGTGTCGGCACTTTTGGGGTCATCCTTCTTCCCTTATGCATCCAGAGAGTGCTCTACTCATCTGCCCTTTGGGTCCCATGAGTTCATGAAGGTGATCAATCTCCTAACCCATGGCCCTCAGGAAATGATAGTTGTTACCTCCCGACCCTATGGTCACGTGCAACTAGGGAAATTGGCAACTCCTTCTTCCATCGGTCTTATCCCTACTTGACCCTAGGATAGACTTAGGATTCTATTATGGTACATGTCCAACATAGAACCTTACCCAAACATTCATCATCTCTCTTCTTGCATTCATGGGCTGACTTTTATCCTTTCATAAGGGTCATGGCAACCTGCCTACCTTGGTCAAGCCCCATACCAGTTACCTCCATGGTAACACATCCACATGAACATAGAGATGGTTATCTATGGGTCTATAGGTTCATTCTCATGCCATGTACTCTTCACTTAGCTTCTCAAGATCCTACGAAACCTCCTTAGGTTACCTCAAAACCAACCAAACTGGTAAACTCCCTACCAAAGGGTCGCTCTCCCAGGATGGGAGGAAACTACACCTTTATAACAAAGGTCACAAGCATCCTTAGGGTTTACATTCATATGACCATGCTTGAACCAACAACTACTGAGGCACAAGTGTACCTACAAAACCATGCTAGGTCGCACTTGTTCTCATCCTCAACATTACATCAACTTAGTTGCGAGGGGGTTCATCAAACATACCCTTAACGTAAGGGATTTACTTTACCTCTACACATGAGGAGTACCATGCTCGAAACTATAGAGACTCAAATCTCATCATGAGCATCAAATATACTGCTTCCCCTCTTAGGCCTAGGAACCCTAGGTTCTCCTTTGGGTATCCAACTACATGCTCAACCTCTTAACCACGAATCAAGCATGTCCAAGGTATGTCATGTACCTCCATGATCTTTCTACTTGAGCAATGCTTCAGAGTTGAGTCCTCTTCCAGGGCAACAAACTAGGTATAAATTCCATTGGTTACTTAAACCTCCTCAGGGTCTAAAGCACTCTTTATCTCATCCAGCAGGTAACCACTTATCCCATGGGTACTAGAAGCATCGTCCTCTCTCTAGGGTTTGGTTCCTCTAAAGGCAACCAAGATGTCATCAGCCTCCAGGGATCATGCATAAGGAAACCACTATCATCCACTTAGGTTGCATCATTCTCGACTTCCCACTATTCCTCAAGTTTTGAGGTTTTAGGCTTCCAACCTCCCTGTTGGGGTTCTGCTTCCTCTCTCTAGAGCTAATTCCACCTCCAACCATACTTACTAGAGGTCCCTTCTCCATGAAGGCTCATGCTCACAAGCATACCCCAATGTGGTTGAAGCCTATTCTCCACTCATGTTTGGCTCAAGAGCATCCATACCCCTTTCATAAGCCATCCATCATGAACTCTCAACCAGGATTTCATCAAGCTATACCCTACTTGCCTAAGCCCATAGGGTAACTATAGGTTCTCTAACTTCATCCACGAAGGAGCTATCCTTTGCTATGGCATGCACGACCCTCTCCAGGGTTGGGTCGCCAAAGGTACTAGGTCATCTACCCTCTTATGACATCCCAATCGCATGACCAACCAAATACTCATCAATCATGACATCTAACTCATAATGTCATTCCTCTCTTTAACCTTCACTTAGGGTTAGGGTTACCATCATCCTCAAAGGATGTGCTAGGTCTCTACCTTTAATGGAGGTCTCTACCTCCAAGACTAACTCTCTCTACTCATCCTCCTACCAAGAAGGTCTATTCTCAGGTCTCTCCTGATAGCAATGACAACTCGTGTCATATGACCTAAGCATGTATCTATTCCTTTTACGCTTACTCTATTAAGCTTATGTCCATGACATCTTATTTACATGCTTTTTATTAATTTGGTGGAGGATTATCCTTATCAACCTTACCCATACCTCAAGAGGGTGAGGAAAAGAGAGAAAACCCTAATCCTTAAGGTCCTTAAAAGAATTTGAGTTGAGAAGGGATGAACAAGATGAGAGATTCCTAAAGGTATCTTATTTCGATTCATACCCTAAGACTTTGGACAGGCAGTCACATGGATCCGGGAGTCCTCGTATTCCGACTAGCAGTGCGGAGGAAAATTTTGCTAGCCCCCAAATGTGATCCTTTTCTAGACACCTCAGTCTTTCATAAAATCCTCTAATAACTCCCTCGGTTCTATGGAATTTGTAAAATTTAATAATTATTAAAGATTAATTGAGGAACCTATGCTCTGATACCAATTGTAACGACCTCGCCTCTCGGTAACCCCCAATTAAGGGAGACCCTAAGGTCGGAATCATTAATCAATTACAGGATCAAAGGTTCGACAAATAATCAGTAATAATTAATAAACTTTACCAACTAAACCAAAAACGGGTATAAAATAAAACTTTTCTTACCTTGGAAAAACTTGGATTTCTAAACTTCTATCCATGAAGATGTTAATCTAACTAATCCTCTTGTGCATGTTATTTCTCATTCAATTCCACATATGTCACTTTACTATTTGTTCTTTCATTGTACCTAAAACGTCGACAAACAAAACGCCAGTCAGCCGAAGCTGACATGTGGGGGAAACAATAATTGTGCAACTATGTTAACAATGTAATCAACCAAATATCATTTAACATCCAAGATTACTTTTTAAGCAATACTACTCAATCCTTGCCTATCCCCTTTCTCTGTAATGTCCCTACAGTGGACATAGATACCACCTCTCTCATATGGTGGATCCTTACCCCCATGACCCTACCGCACAGGTAGCCAATACCTAGGGTTATGGAGTCGCATGGCCCTACCCAAAGGTAGCCCAATCCCTGACTCATAATGACTTGATGGTCCTACCCCATTGGTAGCCATTTACTAAGTCATTTAATGACCTGATGGACCTACCTCCATTGGTAGCCATTTACTAGGTCAATCTATAAAGCAACAGAGGGGACTAGGATTTGAGCTAGTAGGCACATATCTTAGATGATAGTCATATTCACATTATAATTTGCAAGAATGAAATGCATCCAACAATTTATTTCAAGCCACAATGGAAACATTGATAAAACCTCAGAAAACTAATTTGGGTAGTCATAAGCGTAACGACATACCTGTTATGTAGGCTTGAATGTAGAAAAAACTCAATCAACCAGGAATCAAGCAAATTCACACACACAATTTATTCCTGAAAAAGGCATTCAATTTCTATATTATCAATCATGTCATCATGACTCATTAATTCTAATCATTTCCTAGGTTATTTGCCCTTTTTAGGGTTTTAACCATAATTAGGGTTTTATTTCCTTTTTATTACTTTTACCTTACTTTTATCAAATATTCATAAAACCCTAATTATCTTGTCCTATTTCCCATTAAGGTCCTAAAGATCAGGTTGGACCATATAAACCCTAATTTTCAGATTGCAATATCTTTTTCTTTTTCTCTAATTTAGGGTTTCTAAATATTTTAATCAACATATTGAATTAAAAACCCTAAACATGTAATTCTATCATCAAAATAGGTTAAAAACCATCTTAATCATTAATCAGGTTAAACGTATTCCAATTAACCTAATTGCAAACTAAATATATCCTTGATAATCAATTAGGGTTTTCTTTTTACAAATTAACTCTTTTTCCATCAAAATATGCACTTTTGCAAAAATATACAGATTCAGATATCCAAACCATTTTTAACGTGTTCCTCATATTTTTCTGATCATTTTTCATGTATCAACTTTTTGCATCCGAGTTTCCTAGCTCAGGATATGATTTTTATAAGAACAACCCTTTTTAATAAATTATTTGTTATTTTCCTCAAAAAAGCTGGAGTCGCCCGAACTATGGACCTTGGATCCACTGAGGATCCAACGGCCTTGAGGGAGCGCACCCTACTTTTGCAAAACAAGGGAGCAAAGGACGAAAGTGTCCTTACCTGATCACAGAGCGCGGAGGGGCAGATCGGTAAAGGTCAGGTTGGCCTTCGTCTTCTACCTCATGCGAGGATAGCTGCTTCGACGGTCAACCTTTGAGTTGACTTCGGGCTTCAGTCCTCCTACGAGCGGGTTGAGGGTATAGGGAGCTTTGTCTCCCTTGGCTGAAGTTGACCAAGGGTTCGATTCCTCGCCGATCACGCGCCGACGTCGCCTCCAACACGCCGGATCCGGCGATGTCTTCCGCCAACTCGAGGGTGCAGGTTAGGGTTGCTGGCGCAATTGAAGGCACAGAATTGGTCCTTGTACTCCGCCGCAGAGCTCTGGCTAGCATTTAGGGATGTTGGTTCCCTCCATAACCCTCCCCTATATATAGGGTCGGGGCAAGGACCTACCCAGTTGGGCGTTTGTTATGACCACACCTCCCGATAACCCCCAATTAAGGGAGATCGAGAGGTCGAAGCCGCACCCATGACTTCCGGATCAAAGGTTCGGCAATTAACAAAGAATAATTATCAAATTTTAAAATACTATACTAAAAGCTGTAAGAAAATAAATTTGTTTGGATACATTTTTTAAACATTGATCTCTAAACTTCTATCCACACAGATACTAATATATCTAATCCTCCTTTGCACTTTAATTCTCATTTAGTACCACATGTGCCACTTTACTGTTTGTTCTTTTCATTGTACCTAAAACGCCGACAAACAAAACGTCGGTCAGTCGAAGCTGGTATGTGGGGGAAACAATAAACATGCAACTATGATAACAATGTAATCATTCAATTAATCATTTAACAACCAAGATTACGTTTTAAGCCAAACTACTCAATCCATACCTATCCACAACTTTGTGTTGTCCCTGTAAGGACTTATATGGTACCTCTATAAAGGTGACTTGATGGACCTACCCTCTAGGCAGCCAAAGTCATTTATGACCTGATGGACCTACCCTCTAGGTAGCCATGTACTAGATCAGCCATTACGACACAGAGGGGACCGGGATCTGAGCTAGTAGGCACATATCTTATGTGATAATTGTAGTCTCTTTATAGTTGCAAGAAATAAATAAACATCCAACAGTTTAGTTGCATTCAATGCGATTAAACATCCGAGAATCCATCGGGAAACTAAAGAAGTTATTCATAATCGTAACTACATACCTGTCTTGGAGATCTCAAGCAACAATTTATCCAAATCCAACTAGATGTCCAATCAAGAAAGCCAATCATTCAATCAAGCAAACATTGATCCTGAAAACTTGTATAATATCTAATTGTCACAAGCATATCCCAAACAACTCCTTATTGACTTGGGACACCTTTCTAAGGTTTCTAAGTCTCATTAGGATGCATTAGGGTTTCTTAGATCAATTTCTCAAACTTTACCCTTTTTAGGTCAACAAACCCTAAAACAACTTTTCCACTCATAAAAACCCTAATTACTCAAATTATCCACATTAAGGATCTTTTATGCTCAAATTGGCTTAGGATCATCACATCTCTATTTTATTCGTGGATTTACACAATTAAACCAATTAAAAGTCATATCCATCAAATTAGGATTTTCAAGCTCATTAATGCATATTCATGCACGAAACCCTAAATTAAACCAAATATATAAAAAGATCATATTTTTAAATCCCATTTTCTCTTTCATTAACAACAGGTTAATATCAACTTGAATTGTCCATCTATCATCAAATCTATGGGTTTTTCCTTAATTGAATCATTAAAGATGATAACTTTATGCCCTTTTCAAATTTCATGCATATTTAAGCACATAAACCCTAAATTAGACTAATCATTGCAAAGTTCTTCCTTTTTGAACTCAATGTTCCTTTTTACATTGAACAGATTAATGTCAACTCTAAAGATCCATTAAACCCTATTAAATACTTTATTCATTTCAAAATTGGGTTTCTTAATAATCATTTCACTAAAGTTAATAACCTCTTTTACTTTTCGAATTTCAAACATAATCAGGTTCTAACTATATTTTTAATAGATTTCACTCATTTTTCTGAGCAAAAATCATGTATTATATGTTCTCATCGGAGCTACCAATTAGGAGTTATGATTTTTGTAATAAATCACTTACCCTAGCCAAATAGCAAGCCGCCACGTCACCCTACTCCCATGTAAGGCGCATCGCTGGTCTTGAAACATAAAGAATCGACCGTATTATCCCCGTTAAGTCAGCCCGTGCTTCAGCCCACAAAAGGGCATAACCGTCCAACAGACTTTCTTCTTCTTCCTCCTCACGCAGCTCTGTTGCGTCGCCCTAGCCGCAGGTGGTGTGGCTCCTTCTCCATCATCCGAACTTTGGCGGCCACCAAAACTATATCCTCCAGGTCTGACGGACCCCATGGTGCCCTCTCCTTCCTCCGACGTGCCCCGCGCAGGCGAGAGCGCCTCCAGGATGGTCGGGAACAACCCAGTGGGTTGTGGCCAACCTGTAGCCAACCTACCACCCTCTGGCAGGCGTCGCGTAGGTGTGGAACGCCAAGAAAACAACTGCCTGGTCCTCTCTAGCTTTGTAAAAGCATCGCAACCTCCTTAAACCAAGGTCGAAGTGGATCGGGGTCAGGTTGCGGCTGCTCCTTCATCGCTGACCTTGCAATCACGATGCAGGTGGCTGGTGTGAGAGCAAGCACTACGGGATGATGACCAAGCCTCTCCTAGTTGTGGGAGAAACAGCGTGCCGCCCTCGTATCCCATCACAGAGCCTGAACGTCCCCAAGATCGCTCCACTTTCTCCTAGCTAGGGTTCATGTGGAAACAAGAAGAAACGGAGAGATATATTCCCGAGATTTCTTTGGCTCGAGGCCCTGGATCCAACCCTTATATAGGGAAGGATAGCAACATCCAATTGTGTTTATCCACAGGGAAAACAAGTCCCTTTTTATCCTACTTTCCTTGTTTAGGTGAAAACTCTCTTCTTTAAACTATTCCTGGTGACCAAAACTCAACCTGGTATATCTTGTAAGTTCCACATAGCTCATGATAACAACATCCCCATAAGGGGACTACCTCATTCTTCTTAGTGTTTACAAACCATCCATGTATCATTCACTTTACCAGGGTAGATATCTTCTCTATCCCCATTTCTCATGGCAACGTTCCAACCTACATCATCTCTTATCCATGGTGTATGACATGCATAATGTCCTATCCCTCACCCCCATAACAAGAGGAAATAAGCATTTGGCTGCAGTCCAAATATAGAGTTCTTTCTGTTCCAAGAGTAGAGATGGTACATCCCACCTTGCCGATACACCTTTAAATCTAAGTTGCAACGTGCCACATATGTCTCTTCATCACAAACATCATGATATCAAACTAGTCTTGAACCTACTGAGGTTTATATGCTTGGTCATCTCCTCTAGGTCTATAGGGTACCGACTCTTTTGGGGTCATCCCTCTTCCCTCATGCATCAAGAGAGTGCCCTACTCATATGCCCTTTGGGTCCCATGAGTTCATGAAGGTGATCAATCTCCTAACCCATGGCCCTCAGACAATGATAGTTGTTACCTCCCGACCCTAGGGTCATGTGCAACTGGGGAATTAGGCATCTCCTACTTTAATCGGTCTTATCCCTACCTAACCCTAGGATAGACTTAGGATTCTCTATTATAGTACATGTTCACTTAGAACCTTACCCAGGTCTTCATCATCTCTCTTTCTGCATTCATGGGCTGACTCTCATCCTTTCATAGGGATCATGGTAACCTGTCTACCTTGGTCAAGCCCCATACCGGTTACCTCCATGGTAACACATTCATATGCAATAGAGATGGATATCTATGGGTCTGTAGATTCAAACTTATACTATGTACCTTTCACTTAGCTTCTCAAGATCCTATGAGACCTCTTTAGGTTACCTTGAACCAACAAAACTAATATACACCCTTCCAAAGGGGTCCCTCTCCCAGGATGGGAGGAAAACTATCTCTAGGGTCACAAAAGCTCTTATGTCTAGGGTTTACATCCACACGAGCCTACTTAACCCTAGCAAGTCGTTAAGGCACAAGCAGATCACTTACCGAACCATGCTAGGTCATACTTGTCCTCTTTCCTCAAAGTTGGATCAAGATCATACCTTTCTTTATCATCAACCTAGTTGTGAGGGGTTCATTAAACATACCTTAAACTTAAAGGGCTCCCCTTTTCCTCTATACATGAGGAGTACCATGCTCGTTTCTGTAGGAACTCAATTCTCATCATGAGCATCAGGTATACCACTTCCCCTCTTAGGCCTAGGAACCCTAGGTTCACTTGTAGTTGTCCAACTGCGTGCTCTATCTCTTAACTACGAACCAAGCATGCAAAAGGCATGACATGCACTTCTTGTCATCCTTCAACTCGAGCAACACTTAGGGTTGGGTCCTCCTTAAGGACAACCAAAAAGGTATAAGGCCTCGGAACCTGTTCACTAAGCCTCTCTAGGTCTAAGGAACTCTTCTTCCTACCTTAGAAGGTAAACACCTATACCGTAGGCACATAGGCACCAGATGATTCATTTTCATTCTCTAGGGTTGGTCCCCCCTAAAGGCAACCAAGATATCATCAACTTTCAGGGATCGATCATGAGGCAACCACTATCATCCATAGTTCAGGGTTTTAGGCTTCCAACCTTCTTGCTGGGTTTCCTGCTCTTTCTCTAGAGCTAACCCCACATCCAACCTCACCATAAGAGGTCCTTTCTTTATGAAGGATCTTCTTCAGCAGCATGCTCTACATGGGTGAAGCCTAGGTTCGAACTTATAGTTGCTCAAGATCATCCATAACCCTTTATGCTCCATCATAATACCTCACCCCATCGTCGGCACTATGAAGTGTTCTAGGTGCCAGCTATACCCTACTTGCACCAGCCCATAGGGTTTCTATGGTCCTTCACTAACATCGTCATCTAAGGGGCTATCCTTTACCCTTTCACGATCCTTCCCAGGGTTGGGTTTCCAAAAGGTGCTAGGTCACCCATGGATCATATGGCATCCCAAAGGCATGTCTTTCAAACACCTGGTCCAACTCACCTCTCTCTAACCTTCACTTAGGGTTAGGGTTAGCATCATCCTCCAAGGATGTGCCAGGTCTCTACTTAAAATGGAGATCTTTATCTCCAAGACTAACATATCCTCCCGTCATGAAGGTCTAACCTTAGGTCCCTTCTGAGGACATGACAACTTATGTCATACGACCTAAGCATGTATCTATTATTTATTTTGCGCTTAATCTATTAAGCTTATGTCCATGACATCTTATTTACATGCCTTTCATTAATTTAGTGGAGGAGTCCTTACACCTTATTAACCTTACCCATACCTCAAGAGGGTGAGGATAAGAAAGAAAACCCTAATCCTTTATGTCCTTATCAGAATTATGTGATGAGAAGGGATGAATAAGATGAGAAGTCTTAAAGGTATCTTATTTCAATTCATACCCTAAGACTTTGGCCATGCGGTTACACGGGTCCGGGAGTCCTCGTATTCCGACTAGCGGTGCGGAGGAAAATCTTGCCATCCCCCGGTCGTGATCCCTTTCTAGACACCTCCGTCTTTTGGATACTCCTCTAATAACTCCCTTGGGTTCTATGGAGTTTGTAAAATTTGTTGGCTAAATGGACATCTATAAATCCCTTTGTTTTGATTATGACAAACATTTCATTCTTATTAATCTAACGAGCTACTTGAGTGTGCAGGACTAAGATGGATGACAAAGTAACTAAGGAATATCTAAGAGCTTACATATTTATATTTCCATGCAATGTAATCACTATTGTAAAAACTTGTACAAATATATAATGTACAAGTACTTAGAATTGCATGTAAATCAAGCGTTAGATTTTCCCTAGCTAAACACCATAGTTAGACAAGTCATCCCATTTAAATAGGATCAGTTTTGCACACTCACACAAATAATTAGTGCCAAAATTGAAACCCTAAAACATTATCTCTCTCGGTCGACTAACTCCTCGACCGAGACACTCTCGGTCGACAATCTTCTCGACCGAGAAAGATCCAAAGTAGCCGTTAGACACAGTTGGAAATCACTTGATCCAGAGAAGCCTGTCGGTCGACAAACCTTCGACCGAGAGGTGTCTCGGTCGACCATTTCTCGACCGAGACAATCTCTGACAGAAACTGCAGAAAAGTAACTAGCCGTTGCAAAAGCAACAAACTTGTACCTAACGGCTAGCTAAGCACTTAGAACCCCCTAGAAGTTATCTAGAACGTCCTTAAGCATCCTTAGGTCATTACTATAAATAGGACAAGCCATAGGACACTAAGACTCACTTGATACACTTGCTATACTTGAGAAAACACTTGAGCTTACTTGTGCAATCTGTTGTGAACTGAGCTTTGTGATCATTGGCCTACTTTCTTCCCAGCTCAATTTCGTCCTATAGGCTAGATTTTCCTACCCCTAGAAATTACAAGTTCACACTCTTGGCTAGGAAAATCTATACGCTTGATCTAGGCAAATCAAGCCTTGGGCTACAAGGATAAGTTGTATTTTCTTTTCTTCTTTCTTGTTCCCTTTATTATTTGTACTCTCCTTGCTATTCCTAGGTTGGAGGCTGCGGATTGGAGAGGGTGAAGCTCTTCTTGGAGAAGAAGAAGATCTTTGGACTACTTCCAGAAGGTTGTCTCGACGGGAAGCTACTTTAAGAGGAAGGCTACTTCAAGGGGGAGCTTGAAGTTACTTCAAGGAAGGCTGCTTCAAGGTTGCCGAGACTACTTCAAGGTGAAGGCTGTCTAAAGGGTGTTGAAAGTATTGTAATTTTATGTAATATCCTTGCGAGGTAATAAAATTTAATACTTTCAAAATCCCGGTTGGGTAAGCAACCGGGTAGTGGATTGACTCCTTAGTATTTGCTAAGGTTGGAACCACTCTAAACACTTGTGTTCTTCTTCTAAATCTTTATTGTGGTTGCTTGAGTTTAATTATTGTTAAAAATATTTATAAAACTCTATTCACCCCCCCCCCCTCTAGTAGTTTTCAATTGGTATCAGAGCAAGGCTTCAAGGAACCCTAACAAGGTCTTGAAGAAATGGGTGATGGAGTGCTCAACAACCTCAACATCGAAGGGACTCTTGTTGCTAGGCCTCCGGTATTCGATGGAACAAACTACCAATACTGGAAGAGAAGGATGCAGTTCTACTTCCAATGCATCAACTAGGATCTATGGAGAATGGTATCTACTCCATATGTGCTCCCTCAAAATGAATTTGCGGAATGGGATGCAAACACGGTAAAGCAAGCCCAAATGAATGCAAAAGCTGTAAGCATTTTATATTGTTCTATTACGGTAGGAGAATTTAATAGAATATCTAATTGTGATACAGCTTATGATATATGGCATAGACTGTCCATCACCTATGAGGGTACAGTCCAACTCAAAAATTCCAAAATTAGCTTGCTTAAAACAAAGCTTGAACATTTTCGTATGGATCCTAATGAATCTATTAGTGAAATGTATTCAAAATTCTCTACTATTGTTAATGGTTTAAGTGCCCTAGGAAAACCTATCCTTGAGGAAGATCAGGTATCAAAAATTCTTCGATCACTTCCTCCAAAATACAAGCCAAAGGTGACAGCCATTGAAGAAGCAAACGACCTCACCCGACTCAAAATGGAGCAACTCATTGGTAATTTAGAAGCTCATGAGGCAGATCTAGAAGAGGAAGAAAGAAGAGAACGTGAACGTCAAAGCGGGAAGAAGAAAGACGTGGCTCTCAAAGCTTCAAAAGTTGTCACACAAGAAAGTGAGGAGTCAAGTGAAGAAGAAGGAGAAGAAGCCTTGATCGTCAACGGTAAGAAATACAAAAGGTTTAAATCTAACAAAACTTCTAGTTCTCCTACTCCCAGGTGCTTTGAATGTGGGAAGAAAGGGCATCTCAAAAATGAATGTCCCAAAGCAAAGAAGGGAAAGAAAAGCTCACATAAGAAGAAAGGAGAAAAAGCCTATAAAGCTGCATGGGATGAGTCAAGTGACAGTGAAAGTGGAGAAGAAAAGGTGGAATGTCTAATGGCAAGAGAAGACAATGAAGACTCTCAAGAGGTAAGCCTAATTGATCTTCCTAAAGAGGAGTTAGTTACTAGTTTACAAGAAACTCATGATAAGTATGTTGATGCTAAGAGAAAACTAAAGAAGGCTATAAAATCAAATGATGAGCTCACTGCCAAATTAGATAAACTTTCTTCTGAAAAGAACAACATTGATCTTGAGAATTTATCTTTAAAAACTTCTTTAGATGATTGCACTAGAAAGCTACTCACTTTAGAAACTAATGTTGATCTTCTTTCTAAAGAAAAGACTGAATTGTTAGCCAAGCTACAAGATTTTCAAACTCAACCTATTTTGTGCAACCATCCGGACTATGATAATATTGTGAAAGAAAAGGATTCACTATTTTCTGATTTAGACCAAGCTAGAAAAGATTTACACAAGAAGATGAATGACATTGCTAAATTGCAAAGAGAACTTTATGAGTTAAGAAGAAAAGATATTCTTGATAACATATTGAGAGTTGGGACTGTTTTCAATGGAAGAAAAGGTTTGGGATATGCTCCAAAGAAAAACCAACCCAAAAGATCTCAAACTATATTTGTACCTAAGAACACGATGGCTAGAAAGAGAAATGAAGTTGATTCTATTACTTGCCATTTCTGCTTACGTCTTGGACACTATTCCTTTTCATGCCCCTATAAGACTAAGGATTCCGACTTAGTTTGGATCCCAAAACCCCAAACTTAGTAGAATGGAATGTAGTTGAGATATGACCAAATGCTTTATTTTGCTATTTATATTGTATTATCTCAACTAAGCAAAAGGTGTCATGCTTATTGTTATTATTCTTGCATTGTTGTATTGAAACAGAAACTTTGTCGGTCGAAGTATTGTCGACCGAGCTTTGAATCGGTCGAAGTATTGTCGACCGACGAGATGTCCTTAACTAATCAAAATTTACAGAACCTATTTCGGTCAAAAATTGGTCAACCGAGCAAATTTCTGTGTTTCTTTGATTGAAATCCAGTAACCTTCTCGATCGACAAGTTGTCGACCGAGACAGATATCGGTCGAACAATTGTCGACCGACCAATTTTCTGTATTAAAACTTTTATGCAAGTATGTACTTAAAAAGTTTCTAACCATATCGGACCATCACATGGGTACCAAAATCTATATTCTAATGCAGGAATGGGTAGTTGACAGTGGATGCTCCAAACATATGACCGGGAACAAGGATGCATTTCAAACTTTTGAAGAAAAGAAAAGTGGAACGGTCACCTTTGGAGACAATGGTAAGGGCAAAATCGTTGGAATAGGTAATGTTGGGACAAATCTCGAAATTAAGAATGTTCTACTTGTTGATGGTTTACATCATAATTTGATAAGTGTAAGTCAATTATGTGATAGTGGTTATGATGTGTTATTTAACAAAACCTGCTGCAAGTTATTGATAGAAAACACTACAAATGTTGTTTATGAAGGAAATAGAGTTGGAAATCTTTATATCCTTAAACCTAACTCTATGAAATCAGTAGTAGGTAAATGCTTGCTTGCAAATGAAAATACCTTACAACTATGGCTTAAAAAGATGGGACATGCTAGTTCACATGTTATTAAAAAATTAGTGAAATATGATCTTGTTCGTGGATTACCTGCTTTATCTTTTGATCAAGTTGAAAACTGTGAACCTTGCACAATGGGAAAGCAAACCAAAACATCTTTTAAATCAAAACATGTACTTAGCACCAGTAGATCTTTAGAATTAATTCATATGGACTTATTTGGACCAATGAGAACACAATCTATTGGTGGTAAACGATACTGCTTTGTCATTATTGATGATTATAGTAGATATACATGGGTACATTTTAATGCAACTAAAGATGATACTATTCATGTGTTTATGCAATTTTGTTCCAAGATTGAAAATCTTTTACAACATAAAATATGTACTATTAGAAGTGATCATGGTGGCGAATTTGAACATCATACATTTGAAGCCTTTTGCACATCTCAAGGGTATACTCATAATTTTTCTGCTCCACGTACCCCACAACAAAATGGTATAGTTGAAAGGAAAAATCGATCCCTACAAGAAATGGCTAGAACCATGATGCTTGAACACAACACACCTAAAACCTTTTGGGCTGAAGCCGTAAACACTGCCTGTTATGTGCTGAATAGAGTAACTATTCACTCTCATTTGAAGAAAACTCCATATGAAATAGTACATTCTAAGAAACCTAGAGTTGACTACTTTCATACTTTTGGCTCCACATGCTACATTTTAAATACCAAAGATGATAGAGACAAGTTTGATTCTAAATCACACAAAGCATTCTTCTTGGGATATTCCACTTCTAGTAAAGCTTTTAGAGTATACAACACTGTCTCTAGAAAAGTTGAGGAATCCATTCATGTTTCTTTTCATGAGGAGTCAAAATCTGAAAATCTAGAAATCATTGATCTCACTAATCAATTCGAAAATTTAACCATACCAAATGATAGTGAGAAAATTACTACAACCGATCCCCAAGTTGAAACACAACCTACACCTAGGCTTATCAAGGATCATCCCCAAGAACTAATTATTGGAGATCCAAATGATAAAGTCCAAACTCGGTCTTCCTTCAAAGACGTTGCAAACATGGCTTTTGTTTCTATCATTGAACCTAAGAAGATATCTGAAGCTCTTAAGGATGATTATTGGATAATAGCCATGCAAGAAGAGTTAAATCAATTCACTAAAAATGATGTATGGGATTTAGTTCCTAAGCCACAAGATAAAACCATCGTAGGAACTAAATGGGTTTTTAGGAATAAGCTTAATGAGGCAGGAGAAGTCATAAGGAATAAAGCTCGGTTAGTAGCACAAGGATATAATCAACAAGAAGGAATAGATTTTGATGAAACATATGCACCTGTAGCTAGACTTGAAGCTATTAGGATGTTACTAGCTATTGCTTCCCATAAAAACATTAAACTATATCAAATGGATGTCAAAAGTGCATTTCTAAATGGCATCATTCAAGAAGAAGTTTATGTTGCCCAACCACCTGGTTTTGAAATACCGGAAAAAGATGACTATGTTTATAAACTTAAGAAAGCGCTTTATGGCTTAAAACAAGCACCTAGAAATTGGTATGAAAGGCTTAAGACATATCTTTTTTATAATGGTTTCTCTATTGGAAATTCAGATTCCACTTTATTTTTCAAAACATATACATCTGATTTCCTAGTTGTGCAAATATATGTTGATGACATAATTTTTGGAGCTTCTAATGATTCCTTATGCACACAATTCAGTGACATTATGCAAAAACAATTTGAAATGAGCCTCATGGGTGAACTAACATTCTTTCTTGGTTTTCAAATTAAGCAAACACCTGCAGGAATATTCATAAGCCAAGAAAAATATACTAAAGAACTCTTAAAACGTTTTGGGATGGATCAATGCAAACATGCTACTACTCCTATGGCTACTTCTATCAAAATTGATAAGGATGAAAATGGGGAACCTATTGATGATTCCTTATATAGAGCCATGATTGGTAGTTTGCTATATTTAACTGCTTCTCGACCGGACATTATGTTTTCTGTTGGTCTTTGTTCTCGATTTCAATCTCAACCGATGCACTCTCATTTTTAGCGGTTAAACGAATTCTTCGTTATCTAGCCGGCACTACTTGTTTTGGTTTATGGTATCCGAAAGGACAATCATTGAATTTTAAAGCATATACTGATGCATATTATGCTGGTTGTCGACTTGATCACAAAAGTACTAGTGGTGGCTGTTTCTTGTTAGGGAGAGCCTTGGTATCTTGGTTTAGCAAGAAACAAAATACGGTTGCCCTATCTACAACTGAAGCTGAATATATGGCAGCCAGGTCTTGTTGTGCTCAAGTACTTTATATGCAACAGGTATTAAGCGATTATGGTTTTAATCTTTCAAATACACCTATTTTTTGTGACAACACGAGTGCCATAAACTTAGCACACAATCCAATTGTACACAGTCGGGCTAAACATATTGAAATCCGTCATCACTTCTTAAGGGATCATATCTCTAAGAATCATGTTTCCCTTCATCATGTTGATACGGAGGATCAATTGGCTGATATTTTTACAAAACCGCTTCCACTAGATCAATTCAACAACATTAGGAAGCAACTGCTTATCACTCCTTTGGAAGATGTTTTCTTTGATATTTGCGGTTCTTAAACGAAAACGTTTACTTGCATCATTTTGGCTTTTCAAATGGACATCTTTTTATTAGATTTGATGGGATATCTAATTAAGGGGGAGTTTTTATTAAACGGTTATCTTTTTGAAATGACAAAGGGGGAGAGATAAATATAAAACTATAACTTAGTATTTATGAAAAACTCAATCAATGAGATTCATAAACAAACTCTTGGCTTTACATTGAAAGTTGCTATATTCCCTAATGAACTGGATTTCATGTTCCATAATTCATTGGGAATAATAAGCACACATTTTATACACAAGAGGAAAAGCTACATAAGGCAATCTAAAGGTATGAAATTCATATGTTTTATATTTCCTTTATCTATATTTTGGAAATGTTTGTCATCTTCAAAAAGGGGGAGATTGTTGGCTAAATGGACATCTATAAATCCCTTTGTTTTTATTATGACAAACATTTCATTCTTATTAATCTAACGAGCTACTTGAGTGTGCAGGACTAAGATGGATGACAAAGTAACTAAAGAATATCTAAGAGCTTACATATTTATATTTCCATGCAATGTAATCACTATTGTAAAAACTTGTACAAATATATAATGTACCAGTACTTAGAATTGCATGTAAATCAAGCGTTAGATTTTCCCTAGCTAAACACCATAGTTAGACAAGTCATCCCATTTAAATAGGATCAGTTTTGCACACTCACACAAATAATTAGTGCCAAAATTGAAACCCTGAAACAGTATCTCTCTCGGTCGACTAACTCCTCGACCGAGACACTCTCGGTCGACAATCTTCTCGACCGAGAAAGATCCAAAGTAGCCGTTAGACACAGTTGGAAATCACTTGATCCAGAGAAGCTTGTCGGTCGACAAACCTTCGACCGAGAGGTGTCTTGGTTGACCATTTCTCGACCGAGACAATCTCTGACAGAAACTGCAGAAAAGTAACTAGCCGTTGCAAAAGCAACAAACTTGTACCTAACGGCTAGCTAAGCACTTAGAACCCCCTAGAAGTTATCTAGAACGTCCTTAAGCATCCTTAGGTCATTCCTATAAATAGGACAAGCCATAGGACACTAAAACTCACTTGATACACTTGTTATACTTGAGAAAACACTTGAGCTTACTTGTGCAATCTGTTGTGAACTGAGCTTTGTGATCATTGGCCTACTTTCTCCCCAGCTCAATTTCGTCCTATAGGCTAGATTTTCCTACCCCTAGCAATTACAAGTTCACACTCTTGGCTAGGAAAATCTATACGCTTGATCTAGGCAAATCAAGCCTTGGGCTACAAGGATAAGTTGTATTTTCTTTTCTTCTTTCTTGTTCCCTTTATTATTTGTACTCTCCTTGCTACTCCTAGGTTGGAGGCTGCGGATTGGAGAGGGTGAAGCTCTTATTGGAGAAGAAGAAGATCTTTGGACTACTTCCAGAAGGTTGTCTCGACGGGAAGCTACTTCAAGAGGAAGGCTACTTCAAGGGGGAGCTTGAAGTTACTTCAAGGAAGGCTGCTTCAAGGTTGGCGAGACTACTTCAAGGTGAAGGCTGTCTAAAGGGTGTTGAAAGTATTGTAATTTTATGTAATATCCTTGCGAGGTAATAAAATTTAATACTTTCAGAATCCCGGTTGGGTAAGCAACCGGGTAGTGGATTGACTCCTTAGTATTTGCTAAGGTTGGAACCACTCTAAACACCTGTGTTCTTCTTCTAAATCTTTATTGTGGTTGCTTGAGTTTAATTATTGTTAAAAATATTTATAAAACTCTATTCACCCCCCCCCCTCTAGTAGTTTTCAAAATTTAATGATTATTAATGGTTAACTGAGGAACCTAAGCTCTGATACCAAATGTTACGACCACACCTCCCGATAACCCCCAATTAAGGGAGACCGAGAGGTCAAAGCCGCACCCATGACTTCCGGATCAAAGGTTCGGAAATTAACCAAGAATAATTATCAAATTTTAACATACTATACTGAAAGCTGTAAGAAAATAATTTTTTTTGCATACCTTTATAAAAATTTGATCTTGAAACTTCTATCCACACAGATACTAATCTATCTAATCCTCCTTTGCACTTTAATTCTCATTTAGTACCACATGTGCCACTTTACTGTTTGTTCTTTTCATTGTACCTAAAACACCGACAAACAAAACGTCAGCCAGCCGAAGCTGGTATGTGGGGGAAACAATAAACATGAAACTATGATAACAATGTAATCATTCAATTAATCATTTAACAAGCAAGATTACGTTTTAAGCCAAACTACTCAATCCATACCTATCCACAACTCTGTGTTGTCCCTGTAAGGACTTATATGGTACCTCTATAAAGGTGACTTGATGGACCTACCCTCTAGGCAGCCAAAGTCATTCATGACCTGATGGACCTACCCTCTAGGTAGCCATGTACTAGGTCAGCCATTACGACACAGAGGGGACCGAGATCTGAGCTAGTAGGCACATATCTTATGTGATAATCGTAGTCTCTTTATAGTTGCAAGAAATAAATAAACATCCAACAGTTTAATTGCATTCAATGTGATTAAACATCTGAGAATCCATCGGGAAACTAAAGAGGTTATTCATAATCGTAACCACATACCTGTCTTGGAGATCTCAAGCAACAATTTATCCAAATCCAACTAGATGTCCAATCAAGCAAGCCAGTCATTCAATCAAACAAACATTGATCCTGAAAACATGTATAATGTCTAATTGTCACAAGCATATCCCAAACAACTCCTTATTGACTTGGGATGCCTTTCTAAGGTTTCTAAGTCTCATTAGGATGCATTAGGGTTTCTTAGATCCATTTCTCAAACTTTACCCTTTTTAGGTCAACAAACCCTAAAACAACTTTTCCACTCATAAAAACCCTAATTACTCAAATTATCCACATTAAGGATCTTTTATGCTCAAATTGGCTTAGGATCATCACATCTCTATTTTATTTGTGGATTTACACAATTAAACCAATTAAAAGACATATCCATCAAATTAGGGTTTTGAAGCTCATTAATGCATATTCATGCAAGAAACCCTAAATTAAACCAAATATATAAAAAGATCATATTTTTAAATCCTATTTTCTATTCCATTAACAACAGGTTAATATCATCTTGAATTATTCATCTATCATCAAGTCTAAGGGTTTTTCCTTAATTGAATCATTAAAGATGATAACTTTACGCCCTTTTCAAATTTCATGCATATTTAAGCACATAAACCCTAAATTAGACTAATCACATGCAAAGTTCTTCCTTTTTGAACTCAATGTTCCTTTTTACATTTAACAGATTAATGTCAACTCTAAAGATCCATTAAACCCTATTAAATACTTTATTCATTTCAAAATAGGGTTTCTTAATGATCATTACACTAAAGTTAATAACCTCTATTACTTTTCGAATTGCAAACATAATCAAGTTCTATCTATATTTTTAATAGATTTCTCTCATTTTTCTGAGAAAAAATCATGTATTATATGTTCTCATCGGAGCTACCAATTAGGAGTTATGATTTTTGTAATAAATCACTTACCCCAGCCAATAGCAAGCCGCCACGTCACCCTACTCCCATGCAAGGTGCATCGCTGGTCTTGAAACATAACGAATTGACTGTATTATCCCGGTTAAGTCAGCCCGCGCTTCAGCCCACAAAAGGGCATAACCATCCAACAGAATTTCTTCTTCTTCCTCCTCACGCAGCTCTGCTGCGTCAACCTAGCCGTGGGTGGTGTGGCTCCTTCTCCATCATCCGAACTTCGACGGACACCAAAACTAGATCCTCCAGGTCCGACGGACCCCATGGTGCCCTCTCCTTCCTCCGTCGTGCCCCGCGCAGGCGAGAGCGCCTCCACGATGGTCGGGAACAACCCAGCGGGTTGCGGCCAACCTGTAGCCAACCTTCCGCCCTCTGGCAGGCGTCGCGCAGGTGTGGAACGCCAAGAAAACAACCGCTCGGTCCTCTCTAGCTTTTTAAAGCATCTCAACCTCCTTAAACCAAGGTCAAAGCGGATCGGGGTCAGGTTGTGGCTTCTCCTTCATCGCTGACCTTGCAATCACGCTGTAGGTGGATGGTGTGAGAGCAAGCACCACGGGATGATGACCAAGCCTCTCCTGGTTGTGGGAGAAATAGTGCGCCGCCCTCGTATCCCATCACAGAGCCTGAACGTCCCCAAGATCGCTCCACTTTCTCCTAGCTAGGGCTCATGTGGAAACAAGAAGAAACGGAGAGATATATTCCCGAGATTTCTTTGGCTCAAGGCCCTGGATCCAACCCTTATATAGGGAAGGATGGCAACGTCCCATTATGTTTATCCATAGGGAAAACAAGTCCCTTTTTATCCTACTTTCCTTGTTTAGGTGAAAACTCTCTTCTTTAAACTATTCCTTGTTCATTAGTATTCCCATATACTTTGGTTATTAGGAAATTTGAGAATTACCTCTTTCCTTCTCTTTGTCTTGGCTTTTTAAACCATTAGCCACGAAATTTCTATTTCCTTTAATAGAAATTACTTTCTTTTTAACAATACCTCATAATTCCTTAATAATGCATTATATTATCCTCTTATTTTGCCTTTTTAGTATTTTCTCTTTATTTCTCTTTTATTTTCCTCATTGGCCTACCTTTTATTATTAGAAACCTCATGGATACGAAATCTCACAAAGAAATCTCATTTATGTCTCTTTCCATTCATTTTCCATATTTTATCATTATTTTCAATTTCTTTTTTAGTAAAGAAATACTTAATGTTACGACCCGCGTCGAGCTTATCCCGTAAGTAAGCTGTTCAACATGTGTTTAGCTGATGTGTTAAGTTATAAGCCTGTTTTTGTTAATAATGTTTAAAATGGATATGATATGTGCTTAGTGTGATTTCTAGCTTCTAAAGCGTGTAGGACCTTACGCTTGAAGCGTTGCCAGAGAAATCGTTCGAATCCGACCTTCGAGTCAAAAGTTGCAAGTTTTTGGGCTCATAGGGACTCGTTTGTAATTTTCGAAAGTTTCGAGCTTTGCAATTCGGCCCCTAGGTTTTCTTTCTTATTCTCTCCTTTTTCACTTCACTCGTTTCACTTCTCAAAAACGAGAGAATGCTCCCGCGTTCTTCTTCTTCCGCGTGAGAAAGAGAGAGAAAGAGAGAGGGAACTGAGAAGGGAGAGACGATGGAGCTCTGTTTTGCACCGATCAGCTGTTGCAGCTTGTCCTCTACCCTCCGTTGATCTTCTTCTTCGTCAATTTGATCCGGGTTTGCAGCTGGAGCTATTTTTACGGGGGAAACGGCCAAGAGATTGGGGCGCAAGGAGCAGCCCTAGCTCGTTTCTTCCCCTCCTTCAGGTTCGGATTAGTGATGTGTATCATTTGTGAAAGTTTTGTGGTGTTTGTTTGTGATTTGCCCGTCGATTCGAGAGAACTCGACTTTTGCAGGCCGTTTTTGTTTTCTGCCTATGCGTGGTTCGGCCGAGTTCTTATTCGGTCGGCCGAGTTTCATGTTAGGGCAATCGTGTTGTGCTTTTGGATCGGCCGAGTTTGGGTCTTGGATCGGCCGAGTTTCTTATTTAGATAAGCGAACAGTGTTTTTGTCGGCCGAGTTTGGTCCTGATCGGCCGAGTTTCCTTATAGGTATCTAAAGCGGTGTGTCGATCGGCCGAGTTCCCCAGGGGATCGGTCGAGTTGCCAGTTGGTTGGCCTAGGTTGGTCGGCTGAGTTTCAGAAACTGGGAGGCGTTCGGCTGAGTTCCAAAGTGGTCGGCCGAGTTTCAAGTGGTGAGTGGCAGTTCATTCAGAGATCATTATTAAACTCATTTTAAATGCTTATTTGCTTCAGTTACAGTTGATATGACCTCTAAACAGTGCAGTATGTACTTTTTAGTGTGATAAGTTCATTGGAACTTGAAATGCGTAATAAGAATGATGAGAAATATGAAATTATGTGTTTACAGTTGTAATGCGATATTTTCTGTCAAATTGTTTTATTTATTAATTAATAGACCTAGATGCCCTAACACCGTAGAACCCCTTAGACGGGTCTGCAACTTTGGGGTGAAACTTGTGTTGCAACATCATCCGTGCTTGTGTCACGGACAAACGAGGAAAGAGAGGTAGTGTCCAACAACAATCGTGCTTGTGTCGCAATGGCACTGCGATAACAAAAGAGAGGCAGTGTCCAACAACAATCGTGCTTGTGTCACGATGGCACTGCGATAACAAAAGAAAACTTGGTTATCTAACACCATTCGTGCTTGTGTCACGAAGGTAACCCTGTGACTCTCCGCCGGTGTACTCAGGTTAAAGGAGGAGTCGAGAGCACACGTGGTTGTGCAGCACACGTGGTTGTGCGTGGAGGCTGTAGAGCCTGGGTCCTGTGCAGACCAGGACGAGAAGTCAGACTTAGCACTTCCCGGGTGTGTCGCTAAGTCTTGTACGGTGGGGTCGTAGCATTGCGTTATGAATCTTTATATGCAGAGTACATTGCATATAATTAGGGCATAATAATAAAATGAATAAATAATCATATAGGATCACAGTAAATTTATATAACTGCTTTTCTACCTGAGATATCTGATGATGCGCAGAAATGTGATTATTATCTGTATATCTGCCATGTCAATAGAACTGCCCTGCTTAAACTGCATATATGTTTATTTTTAGTTTATAAACCTGATGAGTTGTTTAGTGATAGCTAAGTGAAATGTTATTCACTGAGCGAGTAGGCTCACCCCTCTACTCAAACATTTTTCAGGTCAGCATCAGCATCAGGAATTGGAAGGATCGTTTCATCCTAACGCTTAGTTGATATAAGGTTTGCAGTTAGTCTAGTTAGAGGTCTCTTAGTCCTTCCCCTCGATCTTCGGGACATGGTGTGAGTGAGAGAGAGAATGTGTACAAAGATGTAAATTAACTGTTATGCTTTACGTTTGTTAATCAATGTACTATGCTGTAGACTTTGTTTATATTTCTTGTCAGTTTAATAGAAATGCTTCTGCAGTTTGTTTAAGCTTTAGTTATCAGTTTAAATCTGGTTATCTTTTAAATGTCTTAAACTGTTTTAAAAAGTGATGAGTGGTTGGTTCTGTGTTAATCCCACCTGTCGTACCCTAATTTCGTGGTTTGTGGTTAATGTGAGATTGGGGCGCGACAATTTTGGTATCAGAGCCTAGGTTTGAGTACATAGTTACTCAAGGTCAGGGGACGATAAGAGACCAATAGGATTAAGGTTTAAGTGTCTTTCTTCTATCTGTAGTTTTCTAATAGGAAATATTCTATTATATCATTGCAGATGGCAGGAAGAGGCTTTGATCGTGATGATCTGGCTGAGAGCCATGTTGGCCCTGATCCTCGGTACTTGGGTCCAGGTGGTGGTGACCACGTGGATGAAGCATCCCGGATGTACAGGATGTTCCTGGAGACCAAAGAAAGGTATAAGGCTGATAGGCGAGAATCTTCTTCTACCAGCAGTAAAGATCTGATGCGATCTTATGAGCTTGTGAAGAAACTTGGTGGCACAGAGTTCAGTGGCACCACAGATCCCTCCGAAGCTGATGAGTGGTTTAGACAAATAGAAAAGGTTTTTCGTCTGATGGAGCTTCCAGGAGATAAGAAGATTAATCATGCGGTCTACCTTCTGACAGGCGATGCAGAGTTGTGGTGGCGTGGTGTGGAAGAAAAGAGGAGAGGTGCAGAGCTTTCCTGGCAGGATTTCTCTGAGGAGTTTCATCTCAAATTCTATCCACCCACTTTTCTTAATGAGAAAATCAGGCAGCTACAGAATATTAAGCAAGGGAACATGACAGTTACAGAGTATGAAGCGCTTTTCACACGGTTAGCTAATTTCTATCCGCAGCTTGTTCCCAACAACATAGAAAGATGCAGAAGGTTTCAGGAAGGGCTAAGGCCAGAAATTCGGCATACAGTTTCTACTACTAGTAGGAGGAACAGAGAGAACTTTGGCGAGTTTTTTGAGGCTGCCATACAGGTTGAAGAATCTGTGAATGCTGACAGGGTGCCCGAGTCTAAGAAGAGATCTGCAGATTTCAGTAGAGAGCAATCCAGTAGTGGATACAGAGGTGGGGGTAGAGGTTTCTTTTCTAAGCTTGGGCGTGGCTTTGGTTGTTTCGGCAGGCAGAGATCTGAAGATGTCACTACTTCTAGAGGCAGAGGAGGATACAACCCAGGAAGATGGAGCAGTGCCACTAGTGGGCAGTCTTCTGGGTTGTCAATGTCAGTGACAGGTCCCCAGAGACAAGAGTTACCTCCATGTGACAAATGTGGAAGGCCACATACTGGACCGTGTTGGAGTTCAGGTTGTTATGCCTGTGGACAGATAGGACATGTCAAAAGGGAATGTCCTCAACTTCGAAAAGCAGCATCACAAGCTTTTCAGCCTCAATACCATGATGTTCCGAGTTCCTCTGTGGCTTCTGGTTCTAGAGGTGGTGGAGTGTCTAGTGGCAGGAGTGGTCAAAGATTACAGCGTGGCAGAGGGAGAGTTTCAGCACGTTTATTTTCTTTGACACCTCAGGAAGGTATAATCTCTTCACAAGTTGTTACAGGAGAGATGCTTTTGTTTAATAGTATACCAGTTTCAGTCTTGATAGATCCGGGGGCTACTCACTCTTTTATACGACGTTCTTTAGTTGGTAAACTTAATCTGTTAACTCAAGAGTTGGCAGATGAGTTAGTGTTGAGGGTTCCACTAGGTGGACCAACAGTTCTATCTGAGTTTTGTCCCAGATGCTTGTTATCTTTTGGAGGTTTTACCTTTGCTGCTAATCTCATACCCTTGGTTGTAAACACTTTTCAAATCATCTTGGGTATGGATTGTCTTGAGACATATCGATTGCAACTCGATTGCTGGAAAAAGGAAGCTACCTTTCAACTAGGGGAATTTTCTTGTATCTTTACCGGAGACAGGAAAGTTCTGCCTACGTGCATAATATCAGTTGTTGTAGCTGATAATATGTTACAGAAAGGATGTGAAGCGTTCCTTGCTCATGTGGTTGACACCAGAGAAAAGAAGAGCATTGCTAGTGTTTATGATGTGCCTGTGGTTTGTGAGTTCTCTGATGTTTTCCCAGAAGAGTTACCAGGCTTACCTCCTGTCAGAGACATTGATTTTGAGATTCAGGTATACCCAGGTAGCCATCCAGTAGCACTGCCAGCCTATAGAATGGCACCTGCAGAGTTGAAGGAACTCAAGGTGCAGTTGCAGGAGTTGCTAGATAAGGGTTTCATTAGACCCAGTTCTTCACCGTGGGGTGCTCCAATCCTATTTGTTAAGAAAAAGGATGGTACCATGCGTCTCTGTATAGATTACAGGCAACTGAATAAGATCACTATAAAGAACAAGTATCCATTGCCGAGAATAGATGATTTGTTTGATCAGTTGTGTGGAGCAACGATCTTTTCTAAAATTGATTTGAGATCTGGATATCATCAGCTCAGAATAAAGCCTTTTGATATTCCCAAAACAGCTTTCAGAACCAGGTATGGGCATTATGAGTTTTTGGTTATGTCGTTTGGGCTGACCAATGCCCCAGCAGCCTTTATGGATATGATGAATCGGATTTTCAAACCATTCCTAGATCAGTTTATTGTAGTCTTTATAGATGATATTCTGATCTATTCCAGAGACGATGAACAGCATGAGCAACACTTGAGAGTAGTGTTGCAGTTGTTGAGACAACACCAGTTGTTTGCTAAATTTAGCAAATGCGAGTTCTGGCTGGCCGAGGTAGCATTTCTTGGACATGTTATCTCGAAAGATGGAGTTAGTGTGGATCCTAAGAAAGTTGAATATGTGCTTCAGTGGGAACAGCCTACGACTCCTACTGAGATCAGAAGTTTCTTGGGATTGGCAGGTTATTATAGAAGGTTCATAAAGAAATTCAGTGTGTTAGCATCACCTTTGACACGCTTGACGAGGAAGGATGTACCGTTTGTTTGGTCTGATAACTGTGAGAAAAGTTTTCAGACTTTGAAGAAAAAGTTGACATCGGCACCAGTGTTGGTTCTGCCAGAAGCATAATAAGGCTATATAGTGTTTTGTGATGCATCCAGGAGAGGTTTGGGCTGTGTACTGATGCAAGAAGGCAAAGTTGTGGCTTACGCATCTAGACAACTTAAGAAGAATGAAGAGAATTACCCTGTTCATGATCTGGAATTAGCTGCTATAGTTCATGCTCTTAAGACATGGCATCACTATTTGTATGGTGAGACATGTCAGGTATTTACAGACCATAAGAGCTTGAAATATATCTTCACTTAGAAAGATTTGAATTTGAGACAGTGCAGATGGCTTGAGCTGATTAAAGACTATGATGTGACAATCGATTACCATCCTGGTAAGGCAAATATTGTAGCTGATGCCTTGAGTAGAAAGTCAAGTTCAACAGCCAATGCATTTTCTATGGCATGTTTCAAGAGAGACTTGCTTGTAGATATGCGAAGGTTGAACTTAGACTTGGGTGTGACAGGACAAAGTGGGTTGATTACTCAGATGCAAGTCAGACCTACTTTTTATAATCAGATTAAGGAATTACAACAGAGTGATGATGAGTTGTGGCAAATCATGCAGGAAATGTCAGAAGGTAAGAGAACATAGTTCATGTTTTCTGATGAAGGCATGTTGTATCTTCATGATAGGTTGTGTGTACCAAGAAACAGTGAGTTGAAAGAGCAGATTCTTGAAGAAGTGCATACTTCTATGTATTCTATGCATCCAGGTAACACAAAGATGTACAGGAACCTCAAAGAGATGTACTGGTGGTCTGGTATGAAAAAGGATGTGGCTGAATACGTGGCTAGATGTGGAGTGTGTCAGCAGATTAAGGCTAAGCATCAAAAACCCGTTGGTACTTTGCAGTCGCTTCCTATACCAGAATGGAAATGGGAACACATCACGATGGACTTTGTGGTAGGATTACCTAGAACGCCTAGAGGTTCGGACTCGATATGGGTGATTGTGGATAGACTAACTAAGTCTGCTCACTTTCTTCCAGTCAAGTCAACCTTTAACGTTTCAAAACTGGCTAAAGTTTATGTGGATGAAGTAATCAGGTTGCATGGGATTCCAGTTTCCATTATTTCTGACAGAGATCCAAAGTTTACATCTAGATTCTGGAATCAGTTACATCATGCGTTGGGCACAAGGCTGAAGTTTAGTACAGCGTTTCACCCACAGACAGATGGTCAATCTGAAAGGACCATTCAGACTCTTGAAGACATGCTGAGAGCATGCGTGCTACAGTTCAGAGGTAACTGGGAAGAACACTTAAGCCTAATAGAGTTTGCATATAATAACAGTTACCATTCTAGTCTTGGAATGGCTCCATTTGAAACTCTTTATGGCAGGAAGTGTAGGTTGCCAGTTTGTTGGTACGAGGTGGGTGAGAAAGAAATTCTTGGACCTGAGCTAGTTGATGTAACTATAGAAAAGATATATGTGATCAGGGATCAGTTAAAAGCTTCTCAGGATAGACAGAAAAGTTATGCAGAGAGACGACGTCGACCTCTTGAGTTTGAGGTTGGTGATGAGGTTTATTTAAAGGTTTCACCGTGGAAGGGAGTACTGAGGTTTGGTAAGAGGGGTAAGTTGACCCCTAGATATATGGGTCCATATCCTATTGTTGAGAGGATTGGACCTGTAGCTTACAGGTTGGATTTGTCGTCTGAGTTGGCAAATCTTCATGATGTCTTCCACGTGTCTATGCTGAAAAAGTGTTATCCCGGTACAGAAAAGATTCTAGATCCAGAACCGGCACAGCTTAGAGCAGATGTGTCCTATGTTGAAGGACCAGTACAAATAGTTGATCACCGGATCAAAAAGCTTAGGAACCGCGAGATTCCTTTAGTAAAGGTTTTGTGGAGAAACCATAATCTTGAAGAAGCTACGTGGGAGCTAGAGTCTGAGATGCGTAACAAGTTTCCTTTTCTCTTCTAGAAATTTCGAGGACGATATAAGGGAAAGAGGAATTGTTACGACCTGCGTCAAGCTTATCACGTAAGTAAGCTGTTCAACATGTGTTTAGCTGATGTGTTAAGTTATAAGCCTGTTTTTATTAATAATGTTTAAAATGGATATGATATGTGCTTAGTGTGATTTCTAGCTTCTAAAGCGTGTAGGGCCTTACGCTTGAAGCGTTCCCAGAGAAATCGTTCGAATCCGACCTTCGAGTCAAAAGTTGCAAGTTTTTGGGCTCATAGGGACCCGTTTGTAATTTTCGAAAGTTTCGAGCTTTGCAATTCGGCCCCTAGGTTTTCTTTCTTATTCTCTCCTTTTTCACTTCACTCGTTTCACTTCTCAGAAACGAGAGAACGTTCCTGCGTTCTTCTTCTTCCGCGTGAGAAAGAGAGAGAAAGAGAGAGAAAGAGAGAGGGAACTGAGAAGGGAGAGACGACGGAGCTCCGTTTTGCTCCGATCAGCTGCTGCAGCTCGTCCTCTACCCTCCGTTGATCTTCTTCTTCGTCAATTTGATCCGAGTTTGCAGCTGGAGCTATTTTTGTGGGGGAAACGGCCAAGAGATTGGGGCGCAAGGAGCAGCCCTAGCTCGTTTCTTCCCCTCCTTCAGGTTCAGATTAGTGATGTGTATCATTTGTGAAAGTTTTGTGGTGTTTGTTTGTGATTTGCCCGTCGATTCGAGAGAAATGGACTTTTGCAGGCCGTTTTTGTTTTCTGCCTGTGCGCGGTTCGGCCGAGTTCTTATTCGGTCGGCCGAGTTTCATGTTAGGGCAATCGTGTTGTGCTTTTGGATCGGCCGAGTTTGGGTCTTGGATCGGCCGAGTTTCTTATTTAGATAAGCGAACAGCATTTTTGTCGGCCGAGTTTGGTCCTGATCGGCCGAGTTTCCTTGTAGGTATCTAAAGCAGTGTGTCGGTCGACCGAGTTCCCCAGGGGATCGGTCGAGTTGCCAATTGGTCGGCCAAGGTTGGTCGGCCGAGTTTCAGAACCTGGGAGGCGTTCGGCCGAGTTCCAAAGTGGTCGGCTGAGTTTCAAGTGGTGAGTGGCAGTTCATTCAGAAATCATTATTAAACTCATTTTAAATGCTTATTTGCTTCAGTATCAGTTGATATGACCTCTAAACAGTGTAGCATGTACTTTTTAGTGTGATAAGTTCATTGGAACTTGAAATGCGTAATAAGAATGATGAGAAAGAGGAAATTATGTGTTTATAGTTGTAATGCGATATTTTCTATCAAATTGTTTTATCTATTAATTAATAGACCTAGATGCCCTAACACCGTAGAACCCCTTAGACGGGTCTGCAACTTTGGGGTGAAACTCGTGTTGCAACATCATCCGTGCTTGTGTCACAGACAAACGAGGAAAGAGAGGCAGTGTCCAACAACAATCGTGCTTGTGTCACGATGGCACTGCGATAACAAAAGAGAGGCAGTGTCCAACAACAATCGTGCTTGTGTCACGATGGCACTGCGATAACAAAAGAAAACTTGGTTATCTAACACCATTCGTGCTTGTGTCACGAAGGTAACCCTGTGACTCTCCGCCGGTGTACTCAGGTTAAAGGAGGAGTCGAGAGCACACGTGGTTGTGCAGCACATGTGGTTGTGCGTGGAGGCTGTAGAGCCTGGGTCCTGTGCAGACCAGGACGAGAAGTCAGACTTAGCACTTCCCGGGTGTGTCGCTAAGTCTTGTACGGTGGGGTCGTAGCATTGCGTTACGAATCTTTATATGCAGAGTACACTGCATATAATTAGGGCATAATAATAAAATGAATAAATAATCATATAGGATCACAGTAAATTTATATAACTACTTTTCTACCTGAGATATCTGATGATGCGTAGAAATGTGATTATTATCTCTATATATCTGCCATGCCAATAGAACTGCCCTGCTTAAACTGCATATATGTTTATTTTCAGTTTATAAACCTGACGAGTTGTTTAGTGATAGCTAAGTGAAATGTTATTCACTGAGCGAGTAGGCTCACCCCTCTACTCAAACATTTTTCATGTCAGCATCAGCATCAGGAATCAGAAGGATCGTTTCATCCTAACGCTTAGTTGATATAAGGTTTGCAGTTAGTCTAGTTAGAGGTCTCTTAGTCCTTCCCCTCGATCTTCGGGACATGGTGTGAGTGAGTGAGAGAATGTGTACAAAGATGTAAATTAACTGTTATGCTTTACATTTGTTAATCAATGTACTATGCTGTAGACTTTGTTTATATTTCTTGTCAGTTTAATAGAAATGCTTCTGCAGTTTGTTTGAGCTTTAGTTATCATTTTAAATCTAGTTATCTTTTAAATGTCTTAAACTGTTTTAAAAAGTGATGAGTGGTTGGTTCTGTGTTAATCCCACCTGTCGTGCCCTAATTTCGTGGTTTGCGGTTAATGTGAGATTGGGGCGCGACACTTAATTAATCTTTTCTTTTCTTTTTGTTTTCCCTATGCAACTTTGGACTCCTTGGAACCCAAGGAATCCAAGAGGCACGAAATCCTCTTTGGATTTGCCTTCTAGAGGTTTCCACATATTTTTTTATCAATTATTCAATTATTCATTCACTAATTGAATTTTCTTTGTTATTTCCTTGTTATTTGGCCCAATAGCCAATAAAGCCCACAAATCAAACAACAAGGCTATTTTAAATGAAACCCAATTATTCTCAACCCAATATATGATTATTTGTTCAAACATCATTAATATGAGAAATTATATTTCTCACCAATTGAACCCAAAAATTGGGGTTATAACAGCGTTTTTCTGTTTGGCGACGAATCCTACTCAAATCAGGGGTGAAACCCCTTGGCTTGCTCTCTCGAATCCAAAGGAACGGTTTCCAAATTTGCTTAAGCACTGGAGTTTCGAGAATTTAGGATGGAAAGTCCACCCTATAACCAGCAGCGTCCCAGTCCCAGCGGGACTCAGACGATGAGTGTCCATCGTTGGATTAAGATCCAACGGGCCTCATCACCCGCGTTCAAAGGAAATGTTCATCTATTTATCATTTAATTCAGGAAAATTCCCAAATCAAAGATAACTTGCAAAATTAATATCTCCCAAACCATAACTCTGATTTATCTCAAATTTTAAGGGAAAGTTTCTTTTAATATTTGATAACCTGCTATTTTAGTCGATTATCTTAGTCTTTTTCTTTAAGTTTTCCATACTCTTTTTAAGATTAAACTATACATAATCCTAATTTTACCCCTTTTTTGTAAATATACCATCACACTAACTTTTCCTTTCTATATATGCAGAAAAAAAAGCACAAAAATAACAAAAGAATAACTCAGCCTCAAGACTGCATGGATTCAAACGGTCCCAAGACCGCATGAATCCAACCGGTCCCGAGACCGCATGGAGTCAAACGGTCCCAAGACCGCATGAAGCCAACCGGTCCCGAGACCGCATGGAGTTCAAACGGTCTCAAGACCGCATGAAGCCAACCGGTCCCGAGACCGCATGGAGTCAAACGGTCCCAAGACCGCATGAAGCCAACCGGTCCAGAGACCGCATGGAGTTCAAACGGTCTCAAGACCGCATGAAGACAACCGGTCCTGAAACCGCGTGGAGTCACACGGTCCCAAGACCGCATGAAGCCAACCGGTCCCAAGACCGCATGGAGTTCAAACGTTCTCAAGACCGCATGAAGCCAACCGGTCCCGAGACCGCATGGAGTTCAAACGGTCTCAAGACCGCATCAAGCCAACAGGTCCCGAGACCGCATGGAGTTCAAACAATCTCAAGACCGCATGAAGCCAACCGGTCCCGAGACCGCATGGAGTCAAACGGTCCCAAGACCGCATGAAGCCAACCGGTCCTGAGACCGCATGCAGTTCAAACGGTCTCAAGACCGCATGAAGCCAACCGGTCCCGAGACCGCATGGAGTTAAAACGGTCTCAAGACCGCATGAAGCCAAACGGTACCGAGACCGCATGAAGCCAAACGGTCTCACGGTCCAAATGGTCGTAAGGTCCCAAACGGTCTTTAGATCCAAACGGTCTCCAAATCGTTTGGACTTCACTTAAGGCCTATAAATAAGACCCCAAGGGTCCTCTTCAAGGGAGAGTTTTCAGACGCCCAAAGGCTGCCTCAATCGTTCCAGAGCTCTTGCTACTTCCATCCTCCGCCCTAGGGCTGCCGGTCTAAGACCCGTACTCCATCTTGAAGCTGCTTTCTCCTTCTTTGCCAAAGAAGGTGGGAAGGGGAGATCTCATCATCACGCAACCTTTGAAGACTGGTGGATCGTTGCTCTCTCTCCAAGGGGTTTATCTTCCGATCTCCTTCATGGGGATGATGCTCTCTCTATTCTTTCCTCCTTCTTTGTCCTAGACATGAGTGAGTAGTTTCTCTCACTAGGGTGCGGGGAGTAGCCCCGCTACCCATGTTTTGATATCATGCAAATGTAATCCATATCTTGTAATATATAGTTCTTATCTTTTTCAGTTTGACATCAAATGATTAATGAATGCTTGTTGCTTGATCTCCAACTTGCGTTATCCTTTATCTTTTAGTATGAATTGTCTACGTTTGTACTATTAGATTCGAAACTCGTTTGTATGTTGGTTCTTGGTGCATGTATCCACCATGCATCTGTTTCGGTATCTAGAAGTGTATCTCAAGAAGTGGAGTAAACTCACTACCATCCGTTGCACTTTCATACTATGAAATGGAATCAGTTGACGTCTGGAAGTGCAACCTTGGTAAGTCGAGGAACACACTTTGTGAGGGGAATGATGCAAAGTAATGTGACCATTTGTTCGGGAATGGCTGGTGTTGTAACATTCCTGCACTTCTCGTAGTTAGTTCTCCAAAAGGAAGCTAAGTCTACAAGGATACTAACTGACTAGACTCTTTTGCAGGTTATGTTTTTGCCTTGCATGTGTTGATCCATGTGTAGCAGCGGTGAAAAACCGATCACACCCTAGTAAACTTTTATCATAGTTTAACTCATATATTTATTTGCTTTCTTTAATTTACTTGCAATTAGCTTAAAAACAACCAAATCAACCTTTTGATCTAAATACCAACTACTAAAGAGGTTAAGTGAATTTATTATGTTTTCCATCTTGTTGGTAACAACAAGACCGTTGTCTCGACGATTCGACCCTTAACTATACTACGATAAGACTTCCACGTATCTTAGCATACGTGGGTAGAGTTTTCTATCTATTTTAAGCAAGGCTAAACTTAAAGACTTACAATCTTTAGGATTTTTAGTGGTGCAAGCAATTCCACGTGAGTGGAAGCTCCATCAAAAATTGGCGTCGTTGTCGGGGACAACGGAACGTTCTAATTCCATTTAGTACCTTATTAGTTGGTTAGGATTTTACACTTTCTTTTAACCATTAATCCATATCTACATGAATTCATTATATCTTTACCATTATCTAAAAGGTGTTTTCTTCTCTCTACGCAGGTAGAAAACATGCATGCAACCTATGCATAACATCAGATTCTCCCCTGATCCAGAGTTTGACTCTGAGGTAGAGAGAAGCTTCCACCGCCGCATTTGACTCAATCGTCAAAGAGCTAGGCAGATGGCTGAAGATCAACGCCAGGCTGCTTTGGTGATGGAGAGGGTCAATGCCGCCATCGCTGCTCAAAGGGCACAACTCATAGCTGACACTCGTGCCCAGATTCAAGTGGAGATTCGTGCGGAAGAACAGACCCGCATCAGAGCTGAAACTGAGGCAGCAACCCAAGCTGCTCAGTTGGAGTTACGGAACAAGAAATTGAGGGACTACGTTGTCCCAAAGAACTATGAGGATAACCACCCGGTCCGACCTTCGACTATTAATATCCCAAACTTCGAGATTCGGACCCAGTGGATCCACATCATGCAAGGCATCTGTTTCTCCGGAGGTTCTGGAGACGATTGCATGGATCATCTGAAAAGGTTTAAGGCACTGTGCCGCCTGGTTCCGCAAGCCGGAGTCACTTTCGATGCAATAATGCTTCATCTGTTTCACTTTACTCTGTCTAGGAGAGCTCTGAGTTGGTACAACTCACTTGACATGGAACCTATAATAACCACCTGGGCTCCCCTAGAGGAAAAGTTCTTAGAGAAGTTCTTTCCCCCCTCACTGACTTATGAGATCAGAGGGCAGATCAATCACTTCTCTCAACTACCAGGATAAACTCTTGCTGAAGCATGGGAAAGGTTTAAAGAACTTTTGCGGAAGTGTCCCCATCATGGAATCTCCCACAACCAACTGATAGAAACCTTCTATCAGGGAGTGAGTGATGATATTAAACAGCTTTTGGACTCCTCATCTAGAGGAAATTTCATGAGAAAGAATTATGAGGATGCTTGGAAAATCGTTACTCTCGGAGCTGAAAACCAGTCTAACTGGGGACGATCAGCCGGTAAAGGTGTCCTTAAGGTCTACAAAGCTGAAGAATCAATTGAGATGAAGGAAATAGCTAATGTCCTCAAAACCATAGTTCATAAACAGCAAGCTCTCGAGACTTCTCTCGGAGAGATCGATAAGAAGAAAACTCCGCTAGTTCAACAAGTCAAAGCCGTCATGGGATCTTGTGAGGCTTGTCATGCTTCTGACCATCCGACTCTTTCCTGCGGTATGTTATATAATGTGATGATGGATCTGCATCCACCACCACAACCTTATGAACCTATCATTGATCAGTCGGAAGAGCAACTACCGGAACAAGTTAACTCTATCCACTCTATCCCTGGGCAAGTCTACTACAACCCTAATCAGCCAAGGAATCATCCAGGGTTTCAATATGGAAACCCTACTGGGACTGCCAATCCTCAGCATCAAACACAGGGAGGATCAACTAGTAGGTTAATACCTGGATTCCCAAACAACTTCAACAAAAACCAAGGGAATCCCAGGAGTAACTTTCCTAGGGATAACTACCCCAGGAACCAATCAGCTTATTATCAGTACACTCATCCCCCGCTCCATCCACAACTGCATACTTAACAACCTCAGTTGGCGCCACCACCCCAATAATCTCAACAAGCCCAACAATTAATTCCTCCAAAAAATGCTCCTGCCCAACCGGAAGATGAAATATCCTTGATTAGGAAAATGTTACAATCGCAACAAACTATGCTAGCTAACCAGCAGGCTCAGCAAAAAGCAGTTGAAGGTCAGCTTGCTCAGATCGGTGCACAATTGAAGCCCCCAGTAGGTACGTTTGTTGGGCAGCCTGAATCAAATCATTAGCACGTACAAAACAGACATGAGCAGTTGAATGTCGTCACCACCAGATCTGGACGCATTCTTCATGAGACTACCAAGATCACCCTAGATAATGATGATACCCGTGCTTTCATGACGAATGAGAACCCACAACAAGGAATGCAGAAGCCCTCCGAGGACACAAAGGGAAAAGATAAAGTGTTCAAAGAACCTGAGGTTTTGCAATATAAACCAAGAATCTCGTACCCAGAAAGATTATGAGAAACAAAGATGGACACTAGGTTTCAAAAGTTCAAAGAGGCAATGAAGAAACTATACATTGATATCCTGCTCCTTGATGCTCTTTCCGAGGTGCCAGCCTGGGCGAAATACCTCAAGACCTTACTATCAAGAAAATATATCACCGAGGAACAGGAAACTGTTAAGCTTGCTCAGACCACTTCGGACATCATCTTAAACAAGATGCCCAAAAAGAAGAAGGACCCATGCTCCTTCGAAATCCAATTTTGCATTAGCAACACATCTTCTAAAAAGGGATTAGCTGACCTTGGGGCCAGCATATCTATTATGCCTTACTCAATGTGCAAACGTCTTGGTTTCACTTAATTGCTGCCTACAACAATGACTATCCAATTGGCATATTCCACTATAATCGCACCTTTGGGGATCATTGAAGATATCCCGGTAAGGATAGGCAAGGATGCTTATGTATCATGCGACTTCATTGTCATGGACATTAAAGAAGAACTGAGGTATCCAATCATTTTTGGCAGACCATTTCTAGCTACCGCCAGAGCGCTCATTGACGTTGAAGCTGGTACCATCATTCTTAGGCTCAGAAAAGAAGCAATTCAATTCCGAGTCCTTAATAGTATGGAAGGGCCCAACATCCAAGAGGAGGTTTTCCTCCTTGATGCTATTCAACAAATGTCACAGTTGGAAATCTCCGAGCCAGATTACGAACTTGAAAATGTTCTAATCAATCCAGAGGTTGAATTCTCTGTGAATGAATTAGTTCAACAGTGTCTCCAACATCTAGAAAAGGCTGAAGAAGCGCCAAAGGCCACTTTTCAAGAACTTAAGGCCGTTACTGTTATAGAAGCAGCTGAGTCACCAAAAGCCCCTGAATTGAAGACTCTACCTACAGGGCTCAAACATGTTTTCTTAGATGAAGAAAAACTATGCCCAGTTATCATCAGCTCCACCCTTGCAAGAGATCAAGAGGAAAAGCTTCTAAACGAGCTGAGGAAGCATAAAAAGGTCATAAGATATAAGATAACTGACCTAACATGCATAAATCCAGCCTTGTGTATGCATAGACTTCCTATGGTTGACGAATTCAAGCCCTCTCGAGGACATCAAAGAAAGCTAAATCCTAATCTTAAAGAGGTGGTTCGCCTGGAGGTTCTTAAATTACTTAAAGCTGGCATTATCTACCCCATCTCTGACTCCCAGTGGGTCAGCCTTGTTCAGGTAGTTCCAAAGAAGGGAGGTACTACCGTCGTGCTGAACGACAAAAATGAATTGGTGCCCATTAGGACTGTAACAGGGTGGAGAATGTGTATTGATTATAGGAAGTTGAACAAAGCCACGAGGAAAGATCACTACCCTCTGCCCTTCCTCGATGAAGTCTTGGAGCGCCTAGCTCATCAAAAGTATTTTTGTTACCTTGATGGTTATTCTGGGTTCTATCAAATACCCATACACTCGGAAGACCAAGAAAAAACCACGTTCACTTGTCCTTTTGGGACATACATTTTTAGGAGAATGCCATTCGGGTTATGTAATGCACCAGCCACTTTTCAACGCTGTATGTCTGCTATCTTTGCTGGTCTAACTGAATCGGTCATGGAAGTGTTTATGGATGATTTCTCAGTTTACGGAGATTCCTTCGATAACTATTTAATCAATCTTGGTCAAGTTTTACGACGCTGTGAGGAAACGAACCTGATCTTGAATTGGGAGAAATGCCATTTTATGGTAACTGAAGGTGTCGTCCTTGGACACAGGGTAAGTGACAAAGGAATCGAGGTGGACAAAGCAAAAATCGATGTTAAAATTGTCACCTCCAAAGGATATAAGAGGAGTTCGAGATTTCCTGGGTCATGCAGGATTTTATAGAAGATTCATCAAAGATTTCTCAAAGATAGCTAAACCCATGACCCAACTCTTGACTAAAGATGTTGAATTAATTTTCAATCAAGATTGCATGCAAAGTTTCTCCACCCTTAAGAAAGCCTTAATTTCCGCACCTATTCTAAGAGCCCCAGATTGGTCGCAGCCCTTCGAAATCATGTGCGACGCAAGTGATTATGCCATAGGGGTTGTTGTAGGATTTATCTATTACGCATCAAAAATGCTAGATGAAGCACTGAAAAACTACACCACCATTGAGAAAGAGTTTTTGGCTATCATTTACGCGTTTGAAAAATTTCCGCTCTTATATGATTGGTTCTAAAGTCATTGTCTATACCGATCATTCTGCCATTAGATACCTGATCCAGAAGCAAGATGCCAAACCCCAGCTTATCCGCTGAGTGCTAATGCTTCAGGAATTCGATCTGGAGATCAAAGATAAGAGTGGCGTGGAGAACGTTGTGGCCAACCACCTCAGCCAGATCGAGGTCGAACAGGAAGATAAAATCCCTATCCGGGATTCTCTTCCTGACGATCAGCTTCTGAAGGCCATTCATGGTTTTCCTTGGTATGTTGATATCGTCAATTATCTCGCTACAGGGATCATCCACCCATCTACCTCCTACCAGGACAAAAAGAAGTTCCTTCATGACATAAAACATTATTACTGGGACGAACCCTACTTGTTCCACCTCTGTGCCGACGGACTTTTCCGCCGTTTCCTACTGGAAGAAGAAATCACCCCTGTCCTTGAGCATTGGGATTCAGGACCTACGGGGGGGGGGGGGGGGCACATGAGTGCCAAGAAAACTGCTTTAAAGGTTTTACAATCTGGCTTCTTCTGGCTTACTTTAGCAAAAGATTCTTCTGACTTTATGAAAGCCTGCAACAAATGCCAATTCACTGGTACTATATCAAAACGAGACGGGATGCCCCTCACAATGTGGCAAGAAATCGAACTCTTTGATGTGTGGGGGGTAGACTACATGGGTCCTTTTCCTTCCTCATATGGCTTCTCGTATATCTTGGTTGCAGTAGATTATGTCTCAAAATGGGTCGAAGTTGTTCCCACTGTATCTAGTGATTCAAAGCCAATTATTGAGTTGTTCAAAGATATCATTTTCCCAAGATTTGGAATCCCTAGAACAGCTATATCAGATGGTGGGACCCATTTTTGGAACGAAGTTTTGAAGCTCTTTTGAAAAAGTATGGAGTAAATCACAAAGTAGCAACGCCTTACCACCCACAAACAAGTGGGCAGGTTGAAGTATCCAATAGACAATTGAAGGCGATTCTTGAAAAGACGGTGAACAGAAATCGCACTGATTGGTCCACCAAACTTGCTGATGCCCTTTGGGCATACCGAACTGCATACAAAACACCTATTGGAACAACCCCGTTCCGCTTGGTGTACAGGAAGTCCTGTCATCTGCTAGTAGAGATGGAACATAAAGCCTGGTGGGCCATCAAACAACTAAACTTCGATCTTAAAAGCGCAGGAGAGAATAGGCAGCTCCAGTTGCAGGAGCTAGAGGAGCTCTGCATGACAGCTTATCAAAATGCCAGAATATATAAGGAGCAGACAAAAATGTGGCACGATGGTCACCTTAAGAGAAAAGATATTGTCGTTTGTGACAAAGTTCTCCTCTTTAACTCCAAGCTCAAGTTGTTTCCCGGAAAACTCAGAACAAAATGGTCTGGGCCCTTCACTATAAAACATATCTACCCAACTGGAGCTATCATTATTATAAACACCAACGGAGGAGAAAGGACGGTCAACGATCATCGTTTGAAAAGATACTACTCTCTGACAGACAAAATGCCAAGAAAAACCATCGAAATCAAAGATGCTACACCAACAACATAACTCTATTACAGCTTTGTCGAGCCAGCGACGTAAAACCTAGGCGCTACTTGGGAGGCAACCCAAGATTTCATTCTTTTCTCATTTTTCCGTTCTTTTTACCTTAGGTTTATCTTATGAAAATACAAAAAAAAAATTACAATCAAAACAAACATAAAAATAGCATAATGATAATATACAAAAAAAATTCACATAACTAAAACAACCATTAAAAAAATTTGTTCGACCTTAACCCTACCAATGGGTTCTGCAACTGTTTGGAACCAAATGGTCTCCAAACCGTTTGGAACCAAATGGTCCTGAAAACCATTTGGAACCAAACAGTCTTCAAACCATTTGGAACCAAACGGTTTCCAAACCGTTTGGAACCAAACGGTCCTGAAACTGTTTGGGACCAAACGGTCTTCAAACCGTTTGGGACCCAAACGGTCGCTAAAATCATTTGACTTAGGGTTTTCATCGGGTCAACCCCCGTTTCCTCTAAATATAAACCCTACCCCTTCGTCTTTCTCTCTTCGACTTTCGAACTCTCTTGTGCGAGAACTATTCTATTGCCTTTGTTTCCTTTGCTCCCGCGCGATCGCACCTCCGTCCACCGACCTTTGCTTCCTCACCGTCGACATCACCACCAAATGCAAGGCAGTCCATCAACCGTGGAAGAGCAGCCGACCATCCGCAAGTTTCCGCCATTATCGTTGTCTGCGACCTTCTTCTCTTCCGCCATTATTGCCATCGTCTTCGCCAACGACCCTGTCCGTCGTCGCCGTCTTCACCACCATTTTCATCGCCTTCGTTTTTGTCGCCGGTTTCACTTGCGTCTTTATCATCATCTTTACCATCGCCGTCGTCATTGGCGCGTCCATCACCTCTGTGCCGTTTCACCTTCATCTTCACCTTCACCGGTGGCTGCACGACACTTCATTTTTGAAACGGTCTTGAAACCGTTTGGGACCAAGCGGTCTTGAAACAGTTTGGGACCAAACGGTATTGAAAACCGTTTGGGACCAAACGGTCTTAAAACCTTTGGTCCTCCACATATTCAGTTAATTCCCACAAAAATACATAAAACCACATAAATACAAATAAAATCTAATTTGTCCCTAAACATTCTTGTTCTAACTAGTGATTTCTAATTTGCAGATATGACATCACCAACACATAAGGCCATCAGATCTGCAGTTGCTCCTTCTTTAAGAAGGGAGCAAATGATGGAAGAGCTAGCCCGACTCCAGAAGATTAGAGATGTCTTCAACAGAACTGGAAGGCCCCTCCAAATATCAAAATGATGGAGATCCTGGTTGACATTGACCACCTCAGCAACTGTCTAACAGAGGCAACCGATGAAGAAGTAGAGGAGGTCTCTTCTGATGATGATGACGGTTCTGAATACGAGCCACATCCCGAGGAGGAATCCCCATCCGAAGAGCAAAAGGGTAAACGCAAGGTCTTGGAGACTGCATCTAGGCAGCCCTCCAAGAAACGGGCAAGGAAACAAGTTCGACCTGTCTCTGCCATGGATCAACCCTTTGCAACACCTACCACCACCATCCCTACCACCACCCCCACCTTCATTCCCATCACCACCACTACACCACCACTAGAAAACCTCTTCATCCAAACCAACCTCTCTGCTGACAAGTGGTTAAAACCCACCAAGTATGTGTGCTCCAGCATACTGCGAAGGATGGGGGTATATGACCGGATCTTCGACATACTAGACAAAGCCAACCTCGCCAGGCTATGCCTAGTACCAGAAGTATCCTACTCTGAACCCACAACAAAGTTTTTCACCTATTTGACCAAGGAGCCCGTCGACATCATGGAAAGGTCACGGGACGGGGGTGACAGAAAGCTTGTCACCCAAATCTTCGGCAGCAAGGTTGTCCTGACAGAAAATATGTTGAACTCAATCTTCATAGACAACCGGGACCAGCTGCGGAAAGCTATGGAGGTGGGGACCGACCATTCAGAGTTCAACAGACACAAATTTTGGAAATCTCTCACCGGGATCCCCACCTACGACGTGAAGACGTGCAAAGCATCGAATATACATTATGGCTTTGTGCGCACCTTGCACAAGATTCTCGCTGGCGCACTCTTCCCCAGGATGGAAGGGGGAAATGTTATAATGTCAGATCTCTTCGTCCTCTGGTCCATTCTTAACAAAAGACCAGTCAATATTGGATGACAGTTGATCCAGTAACTATCAACCTCCAGCCTGGGGAAAGAGATCTGCATGGGAGGGCATGTCACATCTATTATAAATATGTCAAGATGGACAAACCCCTATCCCGTTGCACGCAACTAAAGGGCGACATCCTTACCAATGAGAAAACTCTGAAGAACTCCTTCATTATCAAGGAAAAGGATGAGAATCTACATTATGTCTTCCGCCCAACGGTTAAGTCTTAAAGAACGCTTATCCCATTTCCGGAGCTAGCAAATTACGACATCAAACAGCTCCTCTTCTCGGACGAGGAGCTTTCACACCTTCTAGCTTCGGTTAAAACAACCAAAAAGAGAGCAACAGCGGGACAAATGGAGTTGAGCATCACAGCCCCGACAGCTCGACCTACAAAAATACCTATCAAACGGCATTCTAGAAGGCAGTTGCAGGCCCAACAGCTGTCAGGAACGCCAACATCTAAGCCAAACCCTGAGGCCGAGAAGCTCCCTGAAGAACTCTTAACCTCCTTTTCTATTGACTCTTTCATCCAGAGTCTACATGAGCAGCTATCCGCTGCCACCACTCCACCTTCCACCATTCTAACATCTACCACTCCCTTCTTCCCCATTACATCCACACAACCATTCACATCCACTTCATCAACCCTATTCACCTCAGGCTTTCCCTTCTCCATCCCCATGCCCGACTTCACCACTTTTCCTTTCACCTCGGCAGTTTCCACTCCATCACTATCGCTACCACCGATTTCACCTCAAATCCAACCACTTTTCACATCCATTACCACCCCGACACCGTTGGTGACTACATCCACAGTCACTACGCCGCTCGGGGCATCATCAGTGTCTCTTCCAAAAGACACTAACACCACTCCAAGCAGACCCCAGCCATCTCACCCTTCCGCTCCTGGGGTCCCTTTTACTAACATCATTGAGGAATTCGGCCGTCAATTTGACGTTGTCCAAAACCTCCTCACCGACCCTTCTAACATATTAAATTCTATTTTTTATTGTGTACAAGATTTGTCACGACAGATGACCAAGATCGAAGAACAACACCGAGCCTTTCCCACCTTCCTCCAAGGCCTCCAGCAACGACAGGATGAGGTGGCTAAGCAAGTTGAGCACATCAACAGCCACACCAACAACCTACCGGACCTGGTCCTTGAAGTGACTCGTCAGCAAGAAGCAACGGCAAAGCAAGTTGATGAGATCTCCAAGCAGACTCAGCCTCTGCCAGAGACTCTCTGTGAGCTCCAAAAACATCACAAAGTTCTGAGCACGTGCTTGACCACCACCGACAACACACTTACGCAACTACATCATCGCCAAGAGGAGTCCAATAACGATGAAATCCAGAAGTTACATGCTCAACTCACCAATCTTACAACATGTCTCCTCTCTGCCGAGGGGAGATATACAGACCTCAAAGAAACCCACGATGCACTGCTCGAAAAACACGAGCATCTACAAGTGGCTTTCGATGAGCTACAAGCCACCCATCGACGATGCAAAACGTCCGCCAGCAAAAAGCAAGCTGACGAAGTTGCGGACGACAAGGATGGCGATGACGAAGAAGATGATGACTCTGACTCATCTGCTGACTCCAACAAAGACACTACCTCTGATGACAAGCATGATGACGGAGAAGACCCTGGACAAGTAGCAGAACCCTCTCACAAAGGGTCCGACAAAAGTCACCATGATAGTGACAATCACCCCAAGTCCCCTCAGAACGATAATGTCAACATGTCATATGGGGACCAATTCTTCGACTATTCCGCTATGGGGTCCATCGGAGAAGCTACCAAAGAAGCGGCCTACGCTGATTTCCAACAATGCATACTAGGAACCAACACCAACCCACCAAAAAATCTGCTCCACCCTTCTCAGCACCTTCTCCCCCTTACCAGGACGAGGCAGACTGAGTAAGTCTAGACACGGATGAGGATCTCAATTCTGCCTCTGACTCGGATGACAATCTACAAGGCCATGAAGAGGCCTTCGAACAACCTGCTTCTCCCCCACTACAAGAACTTCCCCCGCCACCACCTCTGCCGCACAAAATTCATGACCAGGATATGGCGGCCATCTCCACTTTAGATGCTCAGGACATTTTTATACTGAACATTATAGTGGACGATGCAAAGGCGGGGGAAGGCATAATTTATCATAATACAAAAACCAGGCGTCAGATGACACGTGAAAATTTTCGTAGCATCCTCCGACCTCGGTCCAAGATGACTATGGCAATCTTCTGTGTCCTCCTCGCCAATTGTATAGAAATATACAAAAGTTCTAAGAGGCAGCAACCCGTTTTTAATGCCTCGCCTGCTCTGTCTATTGGCCTTTTATACAAAGACGTAAGAGCAAAGTCGATTGAGTGGATGCGTGCTGGTTTAGCACGTCGGGCACGTTATCTTACCGTGCCCTTCCAAGTCTCAGACCACTGGCTTTTTATGATCGTGGATACCGAGGCTCAGGATGCCAAGGTGTATAACTTCTGTAGCGTTGAGCTACCAGCCGACACAATAAACTTCGTAGGAGAAGCAGCAGGATAAGCCAGGTGTATACCCTTCCGGCTGCTTAAGTTAATTTGGGCTGCACGCCCAACTCTCTGCCAAGATTGGAGCCAACCATGGTTCAAAATCATAAACCCTCCAGTCCAAGCCACCGAGGGATCTAGGGATAGCGCTTTTTGCACCATACGTCACATTCAAGCGCTGAACCAGGAAATCCCATTTAACGATCTGGTAGCTGAAGATTTTCATTCCTTATGTGGACGTTATGCCATGGAACTCATTTGTGACAGGCGGTTCTTCAAGGACCCAACTATGGCACCAGACAACGTTCCTCGCTACCTCTTCTCAGCTATCTAGCGACCACAGCGACGACCCTTCCGACAAACAGTGAAGGAGTCAGAAAAGACCAAGTTGCCAGTCGCCGATACTGAGCAAGATCAATCATGTACTCGCCATTAAACCAACATTCCCTGATTTTGATCGTGATGCTTGCAAGGGCCTCAACGACCTCGAATTGCGTATCATTATGGCGTGACTCTCCGCAGACAACGATGGCCTGGTATTCATGTCTCAAGACATTATTGTAATGGTGGACGCACTGCGAGAGACTCTACAGGTCAAGGGATCCCTCTCTGTAAGCCTTATGGCCGCCTATCAGTTTCTGCTTGGCCAAAACAACCCAGTAACATACATGGCGTCTCCATATATGAAAGATGATCTCCTAAAGCTCAAGAACTTTGGCACAACTGATGCGCTGATCTCCTATCTCCAGCACACAATGCCGACGTTCATCATGTTACCTTTCCTTTATCATGAGCACTGGATGCTCCTGGAAATAAACCTCCCAGAAGGAACAACCACCATATACAACAGTTCCGACAGTCAGTACAACGCACGACAGAGAAACTATGTCATGTCACCAAAGATGCCAACATAAGTAGTTGCAAGGGAGTGTGCCGAAAAGTTAATCGATTTTCTGAGTCAACATACTAAGGCGTACGACAAAGAGCATTTCCACCGCCCTGCCTTCTGCCAAAAATGCCCCCAGCAAATCCGACAATCGAACGACTACGGATTCCACATCCTCTACTGGATGTACACCATCATCGTTCTCCAAAGACCAGTAGAGGAGATGACTGACGTGGACTACCACGCTTTACGAGGACAGTTCACATCCAATCTACTTCATTCTCTGGGGGCAAATGAAAATTTATCTTAGCTTACAGCCCTTGTCGTAAGTACTGCTCAACCTATCACTTTGACACTCTGGGGACAGAGTGAGTGATAAGTTAGGGGGGGGGGGTAAGTTAGGGGGGGTACATTAGACAAGGGCGAGGTACCATTTTCTACATCCATATTTTTGATATCACTTTCTATTCTTCTTGTTTTATTCTTGCTCTTTATACAATTCTTTTTAGCTAAAAAAAATTCTTTTGGAATAAAGTCACCCCAACTAACATTAGAATCATGATAGTCCCCAAAAGTAAATAACACTTAGACATTTAATGGCTATTTAACAATTTCCATCCACTATCGATTTCATGTTTTTGCCTCAATTCTTTATCTGACTCTCCACAGGTCAACATCAAGGCAGAAATAAGCCAAGCTCTCAAAGATGAGAGGGGAATCAGGCAACTTCCAAATCAAGAAGCTCTGCAAGTGGACCACAAACCAAATAAGTACATGTTGAAAAACTCTAAGAACAACTTTCCTCTCTTCAAAATAAAAGAGGCTTGGCCGCCCAAATAAATTCCCAAACAAAAACCCAAAACCCAAGCCTGTGAGTTATCGAATAAAATCCAGAGAGATGAATAAAATTATGAGAGTTGTGCCATGCATAAGGATCTATATAAAGAACTGATGAAGGTTTCACCCGGCCGGCACATTCCTCTACCCTCACAAAGGCAGATGTGTCGTGCCCGGTAGTGAAACCCTAAGGTATCTAAATATATGAAAGGCTCATAAAGGACTCACCCGACCGGTACATTCAGCTGCCCTCACAAAGGCAGATGTGTCGTGTCTGGTAGTGGAATCCTAAAAGCATAGACATCCCCTCCCTCAGTTGAAGGGGGAGATACACCTCAAGCCTTTAGCCAACCCTCATACCCTCTCTAGCTTCCAGTAGGTCTTTTAGAGAGGTATAAAGCTGATTAGAGTCAACAACATGCACAAAATAAAGGTGGTCCCAATGCGAACTACGAGATACGGAAAGAACCTGAAACCCAAGCAACTCTCAAAATCTGAAAGAGTCAAGGCAAGCAATAAGACTTGATATAACCTTAGGGGAACTCAGGTTAAGAATTGAAGCAAGAGTATGGAAATCTTAATTAAATAAGATCGCCTCACCATTACATGTCTCATCTCTATCTAACTTGAGGACAAGCTAGACTCTAAGTTAGGGGGGTTGATAACCTCCTATTTTAGTCGATTATCTTAGTCTTTTTCTTTAAGTTTTCCATACTCTTTTTAAGATTAAACTATACATAATCCTAATTTTACCCCTTTTTTGTAAATATAACATCAGACTAACTTTTCATTTCTATATATGCAGAAAAAAAAGCACAAAAATCACAAAAGAATAACTCAGCCTCAAGACCACATGGATTCAAATGGTCCCAAGACCGCATGAAGCCAACCAGTCCCGAGACCGCATGGAGTCAAACGGTCCCAAGACTGCATGAAGCCAACCGGTCCCGAGACCGCATGGAGTTCAAACGGTCTCAAGACCGCATGAAGCCAACCAGTCCCGAGACCGCATGAAGCCAACCGGTCCCGAGACCGCATGGAGTTCAAACGGTCTCAAGACCGCATGAAGCCAACCGGTCCCGAGAGTGAATGGAGTCACACGGTCCCAAGACCGCATGAAGCCAACCGGTCCCAAGACCGCATGGAGTTCAAACGGTCTCAAGACCGCATGAAGCCAACCGGTCCCGAGACCGCATGGAGTCAAACGGTCTCAAGACCGCATGAAGCCAACCGGTCTCGAGACCACATGGAGTTCAAACGATCTCAAGACCGCATGAAGACAATCGGTCCCGAGACCGCATGTAGTCAAACGGTCCCAAGACCGCATGAAGCCAACCAGTCCTGAGACCGCATGGAGTTTAAACGGTCTCAAGACCGCATGAAGCCAACCGGTCCCGAGACCGCATGGAGTTCAAACGGTCTCAAGACCGCATGAAGCCAAACGGTCCCGAGACCGCATGGAGTTCATGCGGTCCCGAGACCACATGAAGCCAATCGGTCTCACGGTCCAAACGGTCTTGAGGTCCCAAACGGTCTTGAGGTCCAAACGGTCTCCAAACCCTTTGGACTTCACTTAAGGCCTATAAATAAGACCCCAAGGGTCCTCTTCAAGGGAGAGTTTTCAGACACCCAAAGGTTGCCTCAATCGTTCCAGAGCTCTTGCTACTTCCATCCTCCGCCCTGGGGCTGCCGGTCTGAGACCCGTACTCTATCCTGAAGCTGCTTTCTCCTTCTTCGCCAAAGAAGGTGGGAAGGGGAGATCTCATCATCGCACAACCTTTGAAGACTAGTGGATCGTTGCTCTCTCTCCAAGGGGTTGATCTTCCAATCTCCTTCATGGGGATGATGCTCTCTCTCTCTTCTTGCCTCCTTCTTTGTCCTAGACATGAGCGAGTAGTCTCTCTCACTAGGGTGCGGGGAGTAGCCCCACTACCCATGTTTTCATATCATGCAAATGTAATCAATATCTTGTAATATAGAGTTCTTATCTTTTTCAGTTCGACATCAAACGATTAATGAATGCTTGTTGCTTGATCTCCAACTTGTGTTATCCTTTATCTTTTAGTATGAATTGTCTACATTTGTACTATTAGATTCAAAACTCGTTTGTATGTTGGTTCTTGGTGCATGTATCCACCATGCATCTGTTTCGATATCTAGAAGTGTATCTCAAGAAGTGGAGTAAACTCACTACCATCCGTTGCACTTTCATACTATGAAATGGAATCAATTGACGTATGGAAGTGCAACCTTGGTAAGTCGAGGAACACACTTTGTGAGGGGAATGATGCAAAGTAATGTGACCATTTGTTCGGGAATGGCTAGCGTTGTAACATTCCCGCACTTCTCGTAGTTAGTTCTTTGAAAGGAAGCTAAGTCTACAAGGATACTAACTGACTAGACTCTTTTGCAGGTTATGTTTTTGCCTTGCATGTATTGATCCATGTGTAGCAGCGGTGAAAAACTGATCACACCCTAGTGAACTTTTATCATAGTTTAACTCATAGATTTATTTTCTTTCTTTACTTTACTTGCATTTAGATTAAAAACAACCAAATCAACCTTTTGATCTAAATACCAACTACTAAAGAGGTTAAGTGAAATTATTACGATTTCCATCTTGTTGGCAACAACAAGACTGTTGTCTCGAGGATTCGACCCTTAACTATACTACGATAAGACTTCCACGTATCTTAGCATACGTGGGTGGATTTTTCTATCTAGTATAAGCAAGGCTAAACTTAAAGACTTACAATCTTTAGGATTTTTAGTGGTTCACGCAATTCTACGCGAGTGGAAGCTCCATCAATATTTCCTAGCTTTGTACGAAATTTGGGAAACAACTTGCAATGGATGAGAAGGCTTCCTTCTCTCCCAAGTTTTCTCATCAATTAATCCAAATTAATTTATATTCCTTTTTCCTTTGTGATTATCTTTTTGTTTTGGGTCCCTTGGACCTCAAGGAAACATAAAGGCACGAATTCCCATATTGGGGAATATTGGTTTGCCTTTATCTTCTTTTAATTATCGGTTTCTCATATTTCTCTTTTATTAACCAATTTCTTTTTCTTTTTAATTCCCTTTTATTTTCAATTGGGCTTAATGACTAACAAAGCCCACAATCATTCAATCAAAGCCGTTTCACACGAAATCTATCACAATTAAAAAAAAGGATATCATTTATTCATTAAAAGGGAAAATACACATTACATTATATTTTCAAGAAAATGGGGTTGTAGCAATTATAGACATTCTCTTTGATATATTTAGGTCAATTGTTGTTCATGTAGCTAGATAATATAGTTCTACTGTTTACTAATATTAATGACCTAACCTAGTGTTATTATAGCAAGTATTAGGGGCATGCTGTAAATACCATGATTACCACCTTATCTATTTTACAATGGTAATGTATTAAGACACATTACTGGATAATTTTGAAAACTACTAGAGGGGGGGTGAATAGAGTTTTATGATGATTTTTAATAATAATTAAACCAAACAACCAAAGTAAAGATTTAGAAGAGGAACACATGTGTTTAGAGTGGTTCCAACCTTAGCAAATGCTAAGGAGTCAATCCACTACCCAGTTGCTTACCCAACCGGGATTTTGAAAGTATTAAATTTTATTACCTCGCAAGGATATTACATAAAATTTACAATACTTTCCAAACACCCTTTGGACAGCCTTCACCTTGAAGTAGTCTTGCCAACCTCGAAGCAGCCTTCCTTGAAGTAACTTCAAGCTCCCCCTTGAAGTAGCCTTCCTCTCGAAGTAGCTTCCTGTCAAGACAGCCTTCGGAAGTAGTCCAAAGATCCTATTCTTCTCCACGAAGAGCTTTACCCTCTCCAATCCGCAGCCTCCAACCTGGGAGTAGCAAGGAGAGTACAAGTAATATAAGGAACAAGAAGGAATAAGAGAAAATACAACTTATCCTTGAAGCTCAAGGCTTGATTAGCTTAGATCAAGCGTTTGGATTTTCCTAGCCAAGAGGATGGACTTGTGATTGCCAGGGTTAGGAAAATCTAGCCTATAGGACGAAATTGAGCTGAGGGGAAAGTAGCCAATTGATCATAATGCTCAGTTCACACAGATTGCACAAGAAAGCTCAAGTGTTTTCTCAAGTATAGCAAGTGTATCAAGTGTCAAGTAGTGTCCTAAGGCTTGTCCTATTTATAGGAATGATCAAAGGAAGCTTAAGGACGTTCTAGACAACTTCTAGGGGGTTCTAAGTGCTTAACTAGCCGTTAAGTGTAAACTAGTTGCTTTTGCAACGGCTAGTTACTTTTTCTGCAATGTCTGTCAGAGATCGTCTCGGTTGAGGAATGGTCGACCGAGACACCTCTCGGTCGAAGGCTTGTCGACCGACAGGTTCTCTGATTTGCAACTTCTTTATAACTACTTTGTCAGTTGTCTAACGGCTAATTACAGAGATCGTCTCGGTCGAATAGAGGTCGACCGAGACACCTCTCGGTCGAGGGTTTGTCGATCGACAGGCTTCTCTTGGACTAAGTAGTTTGCAGATGTATCTAACGGCTACTTATGGATCTTTCTCGGTCGAGAGTGTTGTCGACCGAGAGTGTCTCGGTCGAGGAGTTGGTCGACCGAGATAGATCATGTTTCAAGGTTTCAATTTAGGCATTATATGTGTGAGTGTGCATAGGTGATCCTATTGAATGGGATGACTATGGTGTTTAGCTAGGGAAAAATCCAATGCTTGATTTACATGTGATTCTAAGTACTTGTACATTATATTTTTGTACAAGTTTTTACAATGATTACAATTGCATGAAAAATATAAATATTTCTTGTTGGATTTCCCTTGTAGTTTTGTCATCCTGCACACTCAAGTAGCTCGTTAGATAAATAAGAAAGAAATGTTTGTCATAATCAAAACAAAGGGATTTATAGATGTCCATTTAGCCAACAATCTCCCCCTTTTTGAAGATGACAAACATTTCCAAATATAAATGAAGGAAATATAAAACATGTAAATTTTCATACCTGAAATTTACCTTTTGTAGCCATTCTTGTTTAGGCAAGTAAGTGTTGGTCCGATATTGTGAAACTCTCATTTATATTTTTGTTTTATATTTTTCTCCCCCTTTGTCATTTCAAAAATATAACCAAGTTTTTATTTTTCTTCTCCCCCTTTAATTTTATATGGAACTCCCCCTTAGTTTTATACTTTGCTTCCCCTTAGATAGATATCCCAAATGAAAGTTTGAGTACTATGCAACTGTATAAAATGTTGAAGATGATCTCCATGATTTAACAAAAATGTATGCAAGTTTATTTCAGTCTGGACAACAGAAACCCGGTCGGTCGACAATTGCTCGACCGACAGTGTTCTCGGTCGACTAGTTGCTCGACCGAGAATGTTTCTGGAGAACTGTTTTGTTATTTGTCAATTTAGCCACAATTGTAATAGTTGCCTGTTTTAATTATTACTCCCTTATTTTCTATGCTCTACAATAATGAACTTATAATCCATATTTTGAAGATGTCTCATATGCTTAAAACAAATAATCATTTGAATCAAGTAAAGATGGCAAATTTCATTCAATAGCATGGAATATATTACAAACATATAGAAATGGCCAATTTATTACAATCATTGTCATTACAACTAGTACAACTCCAACACTTCACTGGAAAGATTTGAGAATTACATCAATGTCCGGATCTTTCCCAAGGAATGGCTCAGCTCCATAATATTTGACCAGAGTTTGCCTATCCAAAGCACCTGTTGTAGTTAAAGCATATGCCTCCAGAAATGTGGGAACTCGGTCAAATCGGAAGTGAGCAGCTATATCTTGCAATTGCATGGAGGAAAATTGAGTATGTGCAAGATCCATTGATGGTGGAGGTGGAGTTTGATAGTAGTTGTATGAAGGGTTGAATGGGTTGAGCATGCCAGGATTTAAGGAATGCGGATATTCATCGGTTTGGTTCAGAGAAAGATTTTGCATTCTTTGATTTAAGTATGTCATGGCATGGTGGGTATAGTTGAGTTGTCTACTAAGATGATATTGGGAGCCGACAAGATAAGTAAGAGAATTTTGAATGGGATCAACGGAAAGGTTAGTAGGAGGAGGGGGTGGTATATCTTGATGTGATGATTCTCTTTCTACTCTTGCCCTTTTATGACCAAAGTCAATCCCCATTTTTTCTACGGTATTCTTACTTATCTTTGGTGGTCTACGCTCCCATGTATACCCCATATCTTCAATTTGTAACTTAAGACAATGTTGAGTGATTTGGCACACAAAATCGGCATACGGTGGATTGCCAGAAAACTCAAGCATGTTCTTAAGTATTATGCGAATGAAATTTATAGGAATTTCTTTTATGATAGCATAAATCAAACACATGCGGAAAATAGGGACCTCAAATTTATTGGCTCTAGGATGTATATTTGTAGAAACAATGAGGTTTACTATCCTACATGCAGGTTTCAGGTTTATTGCATAATAGGTTCCCCTATCTTCATGACAAGTGGTATTGGTTTGAAATATGACTCTTTTTATATCACTAAGGCTAATGGTATGGTCATCATGGGATAATAAATTTAGTGGATTGCCGGTGGTAAGGTCAAGGAAATCTTGGTATTCATCTATATCAATTTCTAGCATGTCAAGAATATCCCCTTCGGTAAATCTAAAACTATGCCCATTGACCATGGTGTAGAAGAATGTGGTTTCATTTTCGGTATGGGATATGAGATTGGCATAGAATTCGTTGACTACCTTAGTGGAATAGGAAGGAAAAGAAGGATTGATGAAGTCCTTCAGCTTTTGCACTCCAAAGAGATCCTCCAGATCGACTATGTTGATGAAGTCCAACACTTCGACCGGGCATCGGGGAAGAGGAGCTTTAGAGGAAAGCCGTAGATATCGATCTCCAGCATCTCCGTCGACGAAGGCGATGTCGTTGATGATCGTCAGTGGCTGAGTGGCTTCCTGAGCTTCTCTTCCTTTTCTTCCGGCGACCTTCTTCTTCCCACGGGCAGCTGAGGATGAGGCCATTTGTGTTTCTTGAGTGTGGAGAAGAAGCAAGGAAGAGAGTTGCACGAAAATGCACTAGAGATGGACTATGGAGGCAAGGAAATGCAAGTGTGAGTAAGTGACCCGTTTTTGCTCCTATTTATAGCATTCCAGTGACCTGGTCGGTCGACGATTCGTCGACCGAGCGTCTGCAACGGTCATGTTGCAGACGCGCCACGCGACTCGCCAACGGCAAAGAAAATGGTCATAACGGTCGATGTCCAACGGTCATCTCCAACGGCTATTTCTCGGTCGAACATTTGTCGACCGACGTTGTCTCGGTCGAGCATTTATCGACCGAACATTCGTCCGATACTAGGTTTTGTTTAGATTCTGTCGGTCGAGAGAGATGAGCTGACCGAGAGGTTCTCGGTCGAAGAAGTCGTCGACCGACAGACTTACTGAGTTTGACTTTTGAGACTGAAATCTAAAATGATAGATCATTTTTGTAGAGCATATATATGGATATTCTAAGGGAGTAATATTGTTTTATTTTTGATAATATAAAAAAAATTAAGGCTCTTAATATTACAAATGATTTAAATTTTGACTTTTTCCTTTATTAAAAATATGATAAGATTAAGTTCAATAAAATAATGTCCAAATAAGCATTTTTGTCAAAGCTTATTTTAGGTCGCCCTTGACTACGACCGTAGCGCCCCTTGGCTAAAATTTATTTCAACCAAGAGGCAAATTCTGCAGATTTCTAATTTAAACATTCATATGTGAATTATAATTTCTGCAGATGGCTTTAAATAAATATCTTATTTGAGGCTCATTAAAGTATACCAATTATGAGGGCTTAATAAGGGCATCATAGTGAAGTCTTTGATTTTTGCATATTTTACATTCATTGTGAATGATGTTTTCATAAGCTTGTATATATCGAATCACATTTCTTCTTATTCCCTTATTTTCGTATTAATCATAAGATTCTTTAGAGACATATAAGTTGTAGCAAGATTAATATCTTAAATTCAAGATTTTTACTTTTGATTTCTTAGAACAAACAAATAGATAAAACATGAGTATTTTTTGTTCTAAGAGTCCATAATCATTGTGTCAAGATGCTTTTACAATGATCAAGAATAATATCCATTCATGAATTAAAGATTATTTTGGATACACCAATTTAAATATAGTGATCATGATGAAGCATATTAAGTGATGCTCGATATGAAAGCACAATGAATATTTTCGAAAATCGATTTCATTGCAAGCATTTCTAAGATATAAATTTGCAATAAAAGCATGATTAAATAAAAATTTTCTTTAATCTAAGCATGATTTATTTTGAGAATTAATCAAAATTTATTCCATATAATCTTTCACATATAGATAACAATGTAAATTTAAAAAAAAATTACAGCAGTCTAAAAATCAGTGATATGCTCGGTCGACAATTTCTCGACCGAGGTTCACTCGGTCGACAACTTCTCGACCGATCAAGTTTCTGGAAACTGTTCAGAAATCTATTTCAAGTGCAGTATATGCTGTATCTAATTCAATTATTTCAAAGATCAGTTTGAGATAAAACATATGGATATCAAAGTGATATTTAGATTAAATCTTAATCATATTCAAATCTTTTAAGTTAACCTTAATTGATATAAGTTTGTTATCCCTATATGTTAAGTTGAGATAGACATAAAGATATGCAAATTAAGGTCATATCTCAACTTAGTCTCATCAAATCAATTTGGGGGTTTTGGAACCCATACCATCTCAACATTTTTCTTATATGGGCATGAAAAAGAATAATGTCCAAGGCGTGAGCAATAATGGCAACAAATAGAATCATCCTCAAGCCTTTTTCTATGGTTTTGGTCTAGGTTGTTCTTGGGTATATATATTTTTGTGCCTCTGGGTATATATGTAGATTGATGTGTTTGTGTTTTTCTCCAACTAGGTTTTTGAGATTTACCTTTAGGCTTATAACCTAGTCCATTCCTTCCAACTTGACGATAAGGATTACTTAAGATTTTATCAAGAACATCATTATTACTTAAGCTATTGAGTTCTTGTTGCATCTTAACAATTTCATCCATTCTCCTTTTGATATTCGTCTTGCTTATATCTAAATTGGATACTAAAGAGTTTCTTTCTTTGACAACCTTATCATAATCTAAATGTGAGCATATAATAGGTTGTTTCTGAAGATCATTCACTTGGGTTTGCAAATTTAACTTTTCTACGGAAAGAAGATTGCAATCCGCCTCTATAGATTTTATCTTGAGATTATGATCTTCAATAACCTTCTTAAGGTCTTCATTTTCAGATTCAAGAGCAAGAAGTTTAGTATTTAGATCCTCATTTACTTTATTCGATTTCTTTATCTTCTTTTTGCACTCAATATATTTCTCATGCGTTTCTTGAAGACTAGAGATTAAATCTTCTTTAGGTAAATCAAACAAGCTTACCTCTTCTTCTTCTTCCTCACTTATTGTAGTAATGAAACATTCTTTATGTGCATTTTTGTTCTTTGACCTCCATGGACATCTAGATGTAGAGTGCCTTGTTCCCAAGCACCAATTGCAACTTGTTGAACTTTTGTCCATGCTCCTTTGGTTGTAGTCCTCTCCTCCCTTTATCACTTCAAGACCTTGTTAGGGCTCCTTGAAGCCTGCTCTGATACCAATTGAAAACTACTAGAGGGGGGGTGAATAGAGTTTTATGATGATTTTTAATAATAATTAAACCAAACAACCAAAGTAAAGATTTAGAAGAGGAACACAGGTGTTTAGAGTGGTTCCAACCTTAGCAAATGCTAAGGAGTCAATCCACTACCCGGTTGCTTACCCAACCGGGATTTTGAAAGTATTAAATTTTATTACCTCGCAAGGATATTACATAAAATTTACAATACTTTCCAAACACCCTTTGGACAGCCTTCACCTTGAAGTAGTCTTGCCAACCTCGAAGCAGCCTTCCTTGAAGTAACTTCAAGCTCCCCCTTGAAGTAGCCTTCCTCTCGAAGTAGCTTCCCGTCAAGACAACCTTCGGAAGTAGTCCAAAGATCCTCTTCTTCTCCACGAAGAGCTTTACCCTCTCCAATCCGCAGCCTCCAACCTGGGAGTAGCAAGGAGAGAACAAGTAATACAAGGAACAAGAAGGAATAAGAGAAAATACAACTTATCCTTGAAGCTCAAGGCTTGATTAGCTTAGATCAAGCGTTTGGATTTTCCTAGCCAAGAGGATGGACTTGTGATTGCTAGGGTTAGGAAAATCTAGCCTATAGGACGAAATTGAGCTGAGGGGAAAGTAGCCAATTGATCACAATGCTCAGTTCACACAGATTGCACAAGAAAGCTCAAGTGTTTTCTCAAGTATAGCAAGTGTATCAAGTGTCAAGTAGTGTCCTAAGGCTTGTCCTATTTATAGGAATGATCAAAGGAAGCTTAAGGACGTTCTAGACAACTTCTAGGGGGTTCTAAGTGCTTAACTAGCCGTTAAGTGTAAACTAGTTGCTTTTGCAACGGCTAGTTACTTTTTCTGCAATGTCTGTCAGAGATCGTCTCGGTCGAGGAATGGTCGACTGAGACACCTCTCGGTCGAAGGCTTGTCGACCGACAGGTTCTCTGATTTGCAACTTCTTTATAACTACTTTGTCAGTTGTCTAACGGCTAATTACAGAGATCGTTTCGGTCGAATAGAGGTCGACCGAGACACCTCTCGGTCGAGGGTTTGTCGACCGACATGCTTCTCTTGGACTAAGTAGTTTGCAGATGTATCTAACGGCTACTTATGGATCTTTCTCGGTCGAGAGTGTTGTCGACCGAGAGTGTCTCGGTCGAGGAGTTGGTCGACCGAGATAGATCATATTTCAAGGTTTCAATTTAGGCATTATATGTGTGAGTGTGCATAGGTGATCCTATTGAATGGGATGACTATGGTGTTTATCTAGGGAAAAATCCAATGCTTGATTTACATGCGATTCTAAGTACTTGTACATTATATTTTTGTACAAGTTTTTACAATGATTACAATTGCATGAAAAATATAAATATTTCTTGTTGGATTTCCCTTGTAGTTTTGTCATCCTGCACACTCAAGTAGCTCGTTAGATAAATAAGAAAGAAATGTTTGTCATAATCAAAACAAAGGGATTTATAGATGTCCATTTAGCCAACAAATTTTACAGATGTTACACTTAGTAATGTGTATAGAATATGAGGCGCAACTGTTAACCTAGAGAATGATTAAGGAAAAGACTACAAGATATTTAATTACCTATGATGTAGGTCTGGAAGACAATTTCATTAGTGGTATCTTCCCATCATGTCTCCTTTGTCTGACTTGAGATGAAACTTGGGTGGTGAGCAAGCTAGGGGATGTATTACAGGTTGTTAGATCATACTTGTTTCTTCATTACAGATCTTGGTTTTATGTGATGGCAGCAAGTTCTTCTATTATCAATATGTTATTGTCTATTGTCAATTACAAATCATCTCTTAGGATCCAAGGCTTGAGGAGTATTGTTGCGGCCCGGTGGCTATCATCCATCCAAGGATGATATACAAATGTCTGGCAGCCATTGAAGGTGCAATAGAATCTACAGGTGAGTCTTTCTTCGTTACTTGTAGGATGTCAGTGGTGGCAAGTATTTTTCCAGCTTGTTGTATTATAGGTCTTCAAGGGAGGTCAATGACTTGAATAGGATGTAAGGAGGCTACGTGATATGCAGGTTGTCGAGAGCCATGTTGCAGGGTTTTGATGGTGGCATGGAAATCAAAATCTAAAGGATGAATGTGGTGGCTGAGAAGGTGATGGGGTCAAGGGTGTTGAGGTCTAAAAGTGGTGGGGAAAATAGCAGAGAAGGGGCACGATCTGCAGAATCATAGATGTTGATAGGGTCAAATCTGTGATTTCATGATGGAGGGGGTGGAAGTTCCATGGTTCATATGGGAAGGAAGAACTCAAGAGTGCAGGTCTGTGATGGTAGTATCCTATTCTGACGATGGTCGACGACGGTGAGGAGGGGTGTCAACGTGATGTGTAGGGGCATGATGCTTGACAGTGTGATAAAGGTAGGGTGTGCAGATAACAATGGTTACAGGTCGTTGAGTTGTAGGTGACTTAGATCGGAGTCATTCATTGCGGTCAGGTAGACATCGCAGAGGTCTTCATTACAGAACTGGTCTGAGAAGCCAGGATGTGGACGGAAACAAGGTGATGAAAAGAGGGATTGGTGGTATTTGTATGTTGTGATGTCTTTGGCAGATGACGGCGTGGTGAAAGAGAAGGATTGGTCATGATCTAGGTTGATGAGTTGCAGGGTCACAGATCTGGCGATGTGTTGTAGGTTCTGTTTGTAGGTATGTCAGGCCTCCACCTTGGGGTAACTAGTCGGGGTGGCAGCTGATCCTTGTTGGGTTCGGTTGATGTTGATTGGGGAAGGGGTGGAGGAGGAAGAATCAATGGCTGCTTGGTGGTTGTTGGCACTGACAGTATTCCTGCATCAGGCGCATGATCTGTCAGAACCTTCACTAAACATCCTTCCTTAGACATGAGGTAAATAGTCATTAGAGAAAGACCACATGAGAAACCATGTGGTAAAAAGTCATTAGAGAAAGACCACATGAGGAGATGAGAAGGCTAACCAATCATCTACTTGGGTGGCTTAGGGTAGTCCTTAAAGAAGAGATGACAAACAACACCAAGTCACCTTCTCTAAAAAATTGCAAGTCAAACTCTCTTATGGAATGCTTGAGCCGTTCTAGCTTGATAACATTGAGCATGATGAAGAGTTCTTGTTTGCCATTCTTTGAGGGTGTTGAGGCAGTAGATTCAATCTTGAAACCATTCTACCTTTGGAATATCTACTTGTTGTTGTATGTGAAATGAATTGGATCTAAATCTCGATTGGAAGGACTATCTCCATTTACGATGTTGTTCCTGTAGAAGTCATGATAGAAGTGTTGAAACATACTAGATTTTGGTACCAAGTTAAATCTTGAGCTATTATACATAATCTTCTAGAATTGAAAGTCTCTTTTGCAAAATTTACATGCATATTTGCACTTCATTGGATTATCTTGAATTTTGAGCAAAAAATGCAAATTGTCCTCATTTTGATTTGCTCACCCAATTTTAGGCCTACGGTTGGATAGTTGAACTCAATTGTCGATTCTTTGCATTGGAATCACACTAAAAATTGTAGTTACTATTATTATTATACAATTATATTTGTATTAAGTAGGAGAGCATATTTATTAGCCACTTAGAAATCATAAATCAACGAGTTAGTACATATAATTTTTAGTTAAATACATGGTTAAAATTTCAGGTCCAAAGGGTTGATATCGTAAGAGTTAATGATTTCATAAAATTACATAGCAAAAAAAGGAAGTAGTAGCATATAAATGTGTTTGGGTGTTTGGGTCATCGCTATCCCCCGCCTGCCCTAAACTTACGGCTCCACATCCCGCCGTTACAGAAGGCAACGGTGGGCCTCTCAACCCCTCCTCTCTCTCCATCCTCCACAAAGTGATGATATGCCCGACTGCTGTGCTATTTACCTACTTTAGCGTAAGGCCGTTGTCCATATCTTTTACATTTTCTAGTGGGGTTAATTTCATAAAAAGACATATTGTTTCCACTTCTTCACGAATCTATCTCCACGTTTCAAAAATGACATGCATATCATGAAAACCCTTTTTATTTTTCATTTTTATCAAAACTGAACCGTGTTACCAAACAGGCAACCGGCCTTCAGTGCGGATCCCTATCTTTTTGGTTATCTAGATATGAAATCCTTCATTCATTCCCAAAATGGCACCCTAGCGGTGATGGAGAAAGCCACACACCTGACTTCGTCGCCTTCGTTTCCCTACCCTCATGGAGGCACCAAGGTCACATCAAGACAAGAGCTTGGTAGCAAAAAAACAAAAATGATTCTGTCACGCGGTGGAGGTGTCAAGCGCAAGTCACTGTCACGCGGTGGAGGTGTCAAGCGCAAGTCACCCTAGGTAGAAAAGAAGTATTGTTAGGGGAGAGGCAGATTTGAGGTGATGATGTGGCGAGTTTTAATTGGAGGAGTTGGTAAGGATTGTATAATATGTAAATAATTTTTTTTGCTTATAACTTTTAAATCGTGATTAATTTTTTGACGAAACAAAAGTCATTGGAGTCATTATAAAAAATGTATTCTAGCAAGACTAATATTGATATATTTTTAATAAAAAATATAAAAATGATATGAATATGTGATTCTGGGTGTCAATGAACCATTTTGGGTGTCATTAAGTGGTTCTTAAGTGTCAAACAGACCTATTTGGGTGTTTTTAGTTGTCAATCCCTTATTTGTGCGTCATTTTAAGCTTCTGGGTGTCAAAGAACCATTTTGAGCGTCAATTACCTTGTTTGGGCGTCATCTTTATACTTTTGGGTGTCAAAGAATCATTTTGGGTGTCAATTAGTTATTTTTAGGTGTCAATAACTATTTATGGGTGTCATAACATCTAAAAATGTCTTATTTGGGCATTATTTTAAACTTTTGGATGTCAATGAACCATTTTGGGTGTCAATTACCTTGTTTGAGCGCCATCTTTATATTTTTAAGTGTCAATGCATCATTTTGGGCGTCAATTAACCATTTTTAGGTGTCGATAGCCATTTATGAGCGTCATAGCATCCAAAAATGGCCAAATAGCGCACAACAATGGTTAAATAGTTGTTTTGGTTGTCAATACCTTATTTTGGCGTCATCTTTATACTTCTGGGTGTCAATGCACCATATTGGACGTCAATTAACTATTTTTGGTGTCCTATTTGGGTGTCGTTATGTTATTTTGATTGTCAATACTTTATTTGGACGCCATCTTTATAATTCTGAGTGTCAATGGCGTCATACCATCCAAAAATGACTTCTTTGGGTGTCAATTTACCTATATATATTATTTTTGTATTTTTTTCTCATGCTGGATTACATTTTTATAACGAATTCAATAGTTTTCGTTTCATTAAAAAAATAATTAGATTTAAAAGTTATAAGCGAAACAAATTTATTTGTCTGTTTTATAATCCTAAAAATCTAGCCAATTGCATTATGCAACGTAGAGGCGGGTTGGTAATTGGTTTGCAGCTGGTATCAGCCGTGCGTGAAACCGCGCATAAGAAGTGTGAGCTTGACAAAAGTTTAACTCGCAACAAAACACGCCAATGATGACTCCTTAAGTCACATCAGTCTATTTGCTCAATCTTGTTCAAAGACGGCGGCCTGGAGATCACAAGAAAGCAAGAACTAGATATGATTAGATCATCCCAGATCACAAGACGATGCTCTTAAACCCCAATGGTTTTACCTCTCTCATCTGTTGCAATGGAGCACCGCTGGCTTCACAGATGACAACAATTGTAGCGTCGGATGTTGTGGTTCATTGCGGGCCCTCCATGTATCCACCCTCGACCAGAGCACCTGGTTCTGAGAAGCTCACCGTCTTGTTTCTTTCTGCTGCAAACTCCTTTGTCCTTGCTTCCCTGTTCCCAGCGTCTGCTTAGTTGCTAGTATTCATAGATTCTTGAACGTGGTGGTGGAATTATATCCGTAATGCAGATGAACACGCACCAGCAAGATGGATGCGTACATTGATAGGGAATTGTGTGATACCTTCTGCGACACTCCTTTGTATGATATAAAGTATCTTTAATACGCAGTTATACGCGTCTCCTGCTTGAATGTAGTAAATCCAATTTAAACATGACTGCTATTTTTGTCCTCACCAATACGTCAGTTGAAAGAGAATTTTGGTTGTCAATCAATGTACAAATTTTTTTTTTGATAAAGATCTTTTCATTTAAGATAAGGATCCATACAAATGCAAGCTAACACCTGCACTTAAATAAGTTTTTTTCACTAGTGATGTAGCTAGAAAGGATTAAAAAAGCTACAAAAGATAGGAAGTTAGTTCATGGGGGAGGCACCCCTTAACAAGCCTCATAGATCATCATCATCATCATCATCATCATCATCTAAGCCTCAATCCCAACTATGTTGGGGTCGGCTACATGGATCCTTCGTTTCCATTCAGCTCTATCATGGGCCATATTCTGATTGAGATGTAGAGATTCAAAATCTCTCTTTATAAGCTCATCCCATGTTAATTTAGGCCTTCCTCTTCTTCTATTTATAGTGTTTGGCTCAATAACATTGCTTCGTATAGGCGCGCTAGTAGGTCTGCGTTGCACATGTCCGTACCATCTGAGTCGGCCCTCACGTAACTTGTCCTCAATGCTCGCCACCCCCACTTTATTCCTGATATAGTCATTTCTCAAACGATCTTTTCTTGTCTTCTCACACATCCATCTCAGCATACGCATTTCAGCCACGTTCATCTTGTTGAGACCTTGTTTCTTCACCGCCCAACATTCACTCCCATAGAGCATGGCTGGTCGTATAGCTGTTCTATAAAACTTACTTTTTAACCTGAGAGGGATCTTCTGATCGCATAAAACTCCAGTTGCACTCCTCCATTTCAACCATCCTGCAGTAATCCGGTGACAAACATCATTTTGGACATCCCCGTCTATTTGAATAATAGAACCTAAGTAACGAAATTTGTCACATTTTGGTATATCTACTCCGTCCAACTTGGCTCCATCATTCACACTGCAAGATTGGCTGAAATTGCAATGCATATACTCAGTTTTGCTCCTGCTAATCATCAATCCATTTGATTCCAATGCCTTTCTCCAACATTCAACTTTATCAGTCAATCCATCTTTTGTTTCGTCAATCAAAACAATATCATCAGCAAATAACATACACCAAGGAATATCATCCTGAACATTCTTTGTTAACTCATCCATAACCAGAACGAATAGATATGGGCTGAGTGTGGATCCTTGGTGTACCCCAACTGTAATAGGAAAAGTTGGTGTCTCTCCTCCAGGAGTCTTGACACTTGCAGTAGAGCTATCATACATGTCTTTGATCAAGTCAATGTATTGGATAGGCACACCCTTTTTCTTCAAAACCATCCATAACACTTCTCTGGGTACTCGATCATAAGCCTTCTCTAGATCGATAAACACCATATGAAGATCTCGTTTTCTTTGTCTATACTTCTCCATAAGCCTCCTTATCAGAAAAATAGCATCTGTTGTTGATCTTCCAGGCATGAAACCAAACTGGTTGTCTGATACCTGCGTTATAGATCTTAATCTCTGCTCAATAATCCTCTCCCGAAGCTTCATCGTGTGACTCATCAGCTTGATACCTCTATAGTTTGTACAGCTCTGAACGTCACCTTTGTTCTTGTAGATTGGGACTATAATACTATTTCTCCACTCATCTGGCATCTTCTTGGTCTTCATGATCTTGTTAAAGAAATTTGTTAACCATGTAACTCCCTCATCTCCCATACTCTTCCATACATCAATGGGAATATTGTCTGGTCCGCATGCCTTTCTCATTTTCATCTTTTTCAAAGCATTCTTGACCTCAAAAGGTGAAACTCGTCGTGTGTAAATGATATCTCTTGTATTCATGTCACACGAGTCGCTAACATTATATGCAGTATCTCCATTGAAAAGCTTATGGAAGTAATTTCTCCACTGGTTTTTGATATCATCGTCCTTCACCAATACTCTACCATCTTCATTCTTTATGCATTTTACTTGACTCAAGTCTCTTCCTTTCCTTTCTCTTATACGAGCCATTTTATATATATCTTTTTCCCCTTCTCTAGTGTCCAGCTTCTTATACATATCATCAAAGTATCTAGACCTTGCCTCCCGAACCACCTTTTTCGCTTCTTTCTTTGCTTGCTTGTATCTTTGGAACGTTGCATCATCTCCAGATTTGGGCAAGCTCCTATAGATCTCCCTTTTCAGTTTAACAGCCTTTCGTACTTCATCATTCCACCACCAAGTCTCCTTCTGTGGAGGTCCACAACCTTTAGACTCCCCCAAAACCTCTTTGGAAATTTTTGTTATGCAGGAGCTCATCTTATGCCACATAGTATTAACATCAGACTCCAATTTCCAAGTTACCTCCTTGATGAGTTTATCTTGAAAAGTCAATTTCTTTTCTCCTTTAAGATTCCACCACTTGATCCTGCTATCTTGGTTTCCGTTATGTTTGCCTTTATTGATCTTCATGTTAATATCCAAAACTACCAACCCATGTTGGGTCGTGAGTTCTTCGCCAGGAATCACTTTACAATCCTTGCATATGTTACGATCCACCCGCCTTGTAAGGAGGTAATCAATTTGGCTACAGTTTTGCCCACTCTTGAAAGTAATCTTATGAGATTCTCTTTTCTTGAAATGGGTGTTTGCCAAAATCATATCATATGCAACTGCAAAATCTAATATCCTCTCTACTTCTCCGTTCCTATTGCCATATCCAAAACCACCATGAACTCTCTCAAATCCAGCATTACCACTCCCCACATGGCCATTTAGATCACTCCCAATAATAATCTTCTCCTCGATCGGTATTCCTTGCATCAATTCATCCATGTCATCCCAAAAATCCTTCTTCGCATCCTCGCTAAGGCCAACTTGGGGGGCATAAGCGCTAATAATGTTAATAATATTTCCCCCAAGAACAACCTTGATAGCTATGATTCTATCACCCATCCTTGTAATCTTGACGACGTCATCCTTCAACATCTTATCAACGATAATACCTACACCATTTCTATGTTTATCAATACCTGTATACCAGATTTTGTATCATGTATCTCCAATCTCTCTACATCGTTCCCCTGTCCACTTGGTTTCCTGCAAGCAAGCTATATTGACTTTTCTCCTCATCATGGTATCCACTATCTCCAAGGATTTCCCTGTCAAAGAGCCAATATTCCAAGATCCAACTCTAATCTTTTTTTGTTGAACTTGCTTCTTTACTTGCCTTCGTCGAAAATGTTGCCCCTGCACATTTTTCACTGCATCTGGGCAATGATGCGGCGGAACTAGCTTCTTTACCCACACCCGTCCAAGATGTGGAAACCCTTGCACATTTTTCACTACATCCGGGCGATGATGCAGCGGGACTATCTTCTTTACCCACACCCGTCCAAGATGTTGAAACCCTTGTTTATCCTTCAACACAACCGGGCGTCGTTGTGTCGAAACCCCTTGCATATTTATCACTGCACCCGGGTGCCGGTGCAGCGCGTCGCTAGGTAGGGACGCTCCAACGATATTCTTATAAGGATCCATGTCATAGAAAGAGTGACAAAGTTTTTATAGGCTGGCTGTCAACCTACCACCAACCCTCCTCCTTTACCCGGGCTTGGAACCGGCTACATTTACACAAAAAATGAAAACATAGGCGGAGTTAACAAGCCTCATAGATGTTCAGTCAAAACATGAAGCTCATTGTTATGTAAAAACCTAGAGGCAGTATTTGAGCATAATGTTTCTGGTTTCTTCATCGAGCATTTCCTTGAGTTGATAAAGATAGGCTGCTTCCAATTTACTAGCATCAGGCTCCACTATTTCCACCACCTCCTCCGTTACTTGGTGACCTGCAAAGATGCATGATATTTAGATCATACATTAGTGTTCTTATGATGGTGTTTTTGTCGTTGAATCTTCTATTGTTTCTCTCAATCCAAATATTCCAGAGAATTGTTACAAGGTAATCATCAACCAGGAGCTGGTGGTTGTTTCTGCGGGGGGATAGGGTGGTTGGGTATTTTTATTATATCTAGGTCAGGGCGTTTGAGAAACAGGAAGTGATTGATGATTTCCTTGGAAAATTGGTAGTGGTTGAAAAATGTGGTCCACTGTTTCTTCGTGTCTCATACAAAGAGAGCATCGAGATGGTCTAGGAAAACCTCTTTTTTTGAGGTTTTGGTCCGTTAGTAGCTTGTTTTTTTTGAAGTAGCCATAGGAATACTTTGGTTTTGTGTGGTCATTTTTTTCCATATGGTGGACCAAGGTGAATCGATTCCTCTAAAGAGGAGGAAAGAACATGCATCTTTTGGTGTGTATTTTGGTCCCCATATCCATGTTATTTTGCTTGAAGAATTATTTTCGAGTTCATAGATGATGTTGGTGAGTTCTGTCTGGTTTAGATGTTCTCTTATCCATTGCTTGAGGGAGTTTGTTCTGTTACTGATAAGGAGGCCTTGTAAAATAGTGAACTACACTTCTCTTATCAATGTACACATTCTTTCAGATATCATGTGAACTACACTTGCTGTGATTCTAAAATAGTGATATATGTAACTGGTGATTTTGGCAGACGGATTATTGTTGAGACAATAATGAAAACATGACACGGTGTTTTTTATTACAATTTAGAATATAAAACACTGATTCATAATGTTACTGTTCATTACTTATGAGGCGTAGTGTCCACCATAGGTCTTTTCAACGTTAGTTGATTAAGGAGAGATACTAAGATGGCAAACCAACAACTTTTATGTAAACAACTTCCTTATGGCCGTTGGGAACTAGGAAGGGGTGGCGGGGTTGTGACAGATGACAAATAGGTATACCAGGCAGGTTAATGTGTAGGGGGGCACGGTGACAGTAATTGAAACAACATAGTTGGCTCACAATTATTATTGGGACTCTCCGAGTAATGCTGGCCGGACGTTCCAGAAGTGCAAACCATGTGATTGACGGCGGTTGATGTTTTCCCGGTAACAGAGTTACAGTGTGATAAAAATGAAAACTATTCAAGTGTTTGATGATATGCATGTAATTCTTGAAACATGGTGATACATTTGTAGTATAAACGTTAGGTCTTTTTAAGAAATTAACCATTTCTAGTGTAAGGCCTTCTGCCGAATAGCTATTAGCATTTACTATAGCGGGTAAAAACCTCACTGTGTCTTTGGTGTAACGGCTGGCACCTAGTAACTACCCATCTTATTATTAATAGAAACGACGGGCGCACCACGAGGCGTCGAGTATTCTTGCCTTTTGGCTAAATTTCCCCTTTTCTCTGAGCGGGAGTACTGCGAATCATAGGTTCGGAGAAGGCAGTCCCCTCGCCTCTCCACTGTTGATAGATCAGTGGAACCCGCAAGCCTCTTCACTCTAGTAGAAACACCCACCGCCATCACTACTCATCGGTAGACAGGCCACCTACGAACTCTAGTCCCCATTCCTTCTCTCCACAACACCATATGCCGAGGGAGGGTGGCCATTAGAACACCTGCAACCGCATCACCAACAGTACCCCTTCGTCTGGACCCTGCTGCCCCTGCTGTAGCAAAACAAATACAAAATATAACGGCAAGTGATTCGTGATAATGCGTCGAGCTGCCTGTGTCACAAACGCAATCAGACTTACTGTTGATTTTCATATTAAAGGTTGAAACAAAACTATAATGTACAGACACAAGTGCGCAGACCGCCGGCCCTTCTGATCTCCTCGCATGCGCATCCTGAATTGGTCTAGTACTTGGAATCTCAATGAGGGCTAGTTTGGTTGGTTGCGAAATCAACCCACAGCAATAGTTTCAAAACAGGAAAGCCAACGTTACGAATTGGAACTGAACTTTTTCTGTTTGGTTTTTAGTTGAAAATGGATTCGCACATTTGCATAATTTTTGTTTGGTTAGAGGTTGTTTAGCAGAAAAGGCAGTATACTTTTATCTTCAGCTGTAACAAAATCAATGGGATGGCCTTCCTGCAGTAGATGCTTACGCCGATGGAAACGAACCGCGCCATAATAGAGTGCAGTCCGTTTTCCTCAGATTTCCATGCACTAGAGTGAAATTGTGCAGTTGAATTTCGCACCTTGAATTAGAGCCGCGCACAACCAAACGGTTGGGGTTGCAAAATATACGTACTTGCAACTCGCGGGTTTGTTTGTTGCCCAACCAAATGGGCCCTGAAGCACAACGATCTATACTTGAGTATAAAAATACGATCAAATATTTTTTCAAGTTGATTGAATGTTATGGTTACTCTTTTGGAAAAACCTTTGCTAAGTACCTTTGTCACCTCCCCGTCTAAATGCATTTGCTAAATTATTATTTCTCCATAGCTATATCGGTTGAGAACAACTGTAGTTTACTCTCTGAACCCATAAAGCAATTAATACTAGAGGGAAAAAAGGACTAACCGAGACGTCTGTTTAATCATTTCATACAAGATTTTGTGTTTTGGGAAACAACTGAACAAGAGCGACCGCGCAATTGCTCCACGATCACACAAACCTAGAGATGCGTGGTCATATGTTTTTTTCTAGGAGTTTGAACCTATATACGTCTTCATTGTTGGTCTTGTATTGACTTGTTTTGATCTTTGGATAAATAAACAGTATACAACAATGAAAGTAGCGCATTCAACAATATACAAACAATCTCACTTAAAAGCATTACTTAAGCATAATCCATATGATACAGAATATATAAGTTTGTCCTTTTTACTTTGAAACTAATTTGTTCAACTGACAGGTATATATAAGAGGGAGATATCTAGTTCTTGATGAATTTGGTAAGTAGAATACTACATAAAAGATGAAAACAGATTTCATAAACAAAGCTGCATAAATATAGTAAAAGAGAAATCTAATATTTACAGGTGAAGTGCACCTGAGATTCTCTTGAGAGAACAGGAAGAATAACCCTTTCTTCAGTATTTTCTCTTCCTTCTATTAAGTTAGGCTTTTTACATAAATGATTTTTTTAAAGGAAAATAAGAGGCATTCAAGCTTCCAACCCGAACTAGAACTAGCAGTATTGGTTTTTCCGAAGATTGTTGTTCCTGAGCTGTTGCATTTAATCTCCGCCGTGCGAACTCTCAATTATTTTTTCTAAGAGTAGATCTCTGGGGTAGATGTAAGCCTAGGGTGAAATGCAATAGCATATGTAATAATAAGTTGCAACAACCAATTTGGACGCTCGGCTTGCTGCGTGTGTTTCCTCTTCTATACCAAACCATGAGGCACTTATTCAATTCCAGAAATGGAGTCGGGAACTAAGTCACCTATCACCAGTAATCTCCACAAGAGCAACTGCCATTCTTGAAGTGATGGAACCTGCTCATGTCCCTGACAATAATCTCTCTGCCAGTAACCAATGAGATGTACTTAGTAGCATTATGACAGTCGGTGCACACCCGCAGGTTCTTGCGTATCTGAATGGTAGCGCCGTTCCTTGTATTTATAAGCCCAAACGCAATAGCAAGCTTCTCACTATGGGTGCTCACAAGCTGCACTTTCAAGTCGTCGTCCACATCACGAGCAGCATCCGTATCCGCCACATACCCTGCCGCCTTGATCTCCTCAATCAGCTCCTCCAGCTTCCCATATATTCTCTTCGCCTGCGGGTGGTTTGTCATGCCCGAGTAGAATGTGTGCATCTCATTGTTCACCTCTATGAAAGTGCAACCTGGAGCCTTCTGCAGCCCTCTGCTCTCCATCATTTTCCTCACCCTGGCGACGTCCTCCCACAAGAACACCGATGCGTAGATGTTGGCCAGCAACACATGGTACCCTCCCACTTCAGGCTCCAGCTCGAACAGCCTCTCGGCGGCCTTCTCTGCCAGGTGCACGTTCTTGTGGATCTTGCAAGCACCCAGCATGGCGCCGAAGATAGTGACGCCTGGTTTGATCGGCATAGTCTGGATTAACTCCCAAGCTTCGTCTAGCAGTCCTGCTCGGCCGAGCAGATCAACGGCAGCACCATAGTGATCTGATGCGGGAACCAAACCGTAGTCTTTTTCCATGGTTTGGAAGTATCTTTTCCCCTCGCTGACCAGTCCGGAGTGACTGCAGGCAGATAGGACGCACAGGAAGGTAACGTCGTTGGGCTGAAGATAGCTGCATCTCTTCATGTCTTCGAATAATTTAACCGCAGCTTGACCCATCCCATGCGTCCCGTACCCATCTATCATGGCATTCCAGGTTGTTACGTGTTTCTCGTCTATGGAGTCGAACAGCCTCCGGGCAAGGTGCACGCCGCCGCACTTGGCATACGCGTCCACGAGGGCGGTCACCACGAAAGGGTTCCCGTCGACGCCCAGCCTGAGAGCAAACCCGTGGATCCACTTCGCCATGCGCAAAACAGACATGTCCGCAACCGCTGGCGCAACGCTGACTACTGTGAAGGAGTCCCATTTTATCCCGGTGCCGGAGATCATCATGGAGAAGCAGTTTAATGCGTCGCAGGCGCGGCCGTTCTGCGCGAATCCTGATATCATGGCATTCCAGGAGACGGCCGTCTTCTGTTTCCGCAAACCGTCGAATACCTGTGAGGCGAGGTCCGGCCTCTTGCATTTGGAGTACATGGTGATGAGACAATTCATGACGTTTACGTTGGATCCTAGCCCGACTTCCAGAACAAGCTTGTGAATGGATGCCCCTCGTTCGAGATCCGTAAGCTCACCACAAGCATTGAGCGCCGCCATCACAGCAACCTCGGTTACTTGCAGCCCGTGTTCCCCGGCCCGCGACAGCATATTGTCAAACAGGCATATGGCTTCTTCCACCTCCCCATTCTCCGCATACCCATCGATCATCGAGTTCCACGACACGACGTTCCTAACACGCATCCTGTCGAACACCAACCGTGCAGTCCCGACGGCGCCGCACTTAGCGTACATGTCCATAATCGCAGTGGAGATATTCACAAGCGAGTCGAACCCCGCCCGGACGCAGAAGCTGTGTATGGACCTTCCGACATTCAAGGCTCCAAGATCAGCGCACGCGGGGAGAGCCGCGACCAGCGTTATCGAATTAGGCCTGTGGGATAAATCCCCGCCCTCAGAATACTGCATTCTCCTGACGATCTCGAGAGCCTCCCTCGGCATCCCGTTCTTGGCATACCCTGCCACCATAGTGTTCCAAGCGACCAGGTCCCTGCTGGGCATCCTATCAAACATCCTGCGGGCGTCCACGACGTGGTGGCACTTGGCATAGAGGTTGACCACGGCGGTCATGGCAAAGGTGTCGTCGGAGAAGCCGTTGGCCACGAGCTGCGCGTGGACCTGCATCCCCTTGCAGAGGTCGGCGCGGTCGCCGCAGGCCTTGAGAAGATACGTGAAGTTGTAGACTACGTGGGGGACTGCGTCGGCTTTCATCCGGCAAAGGAATCCCAGAGCGCACTCTAGGGAGCTGGAGGTGGAGACGGCCTTCGCGTGGCCCTTGAGGAGGGTGTGGTAGAGGTCGTCCGTCTTGTCGGGGATGGGGTCGAACACCAGCATTGCCTCGCGGAGGCTGTTGAGGTTGGAGAAGAGAGCCACGAGCTTGGTCTGGAAGAGGGGCTCTGTGTGGAAGCCTTGCTTGATTACCTGCGGTAGGACCTGGTGGACGTCCGATGGGGTGGTGCAGGAGTTGAGTAGCTCGAAGGTTGGGTGGGAGAGGAGTTTGCCTGGGTACCATTGCTGCGACTGGGATGATATTGGGTGGTTGCTGGAGTTGACGGTGGTGGGAGTGGGGTTGGGAATCGGCGGTAGTGTGACGGAGGTAACCAGCATCTGAATTGGATTGCAGCTGCGGAGGGCCAATCTATCTCGTGCTTAGCTTACCCCTGGTTCGACGTTCTTTCCGGTAGGTAATGCCTTATCCACGTTTTCTTTAACCAGTAAACATGCGTGCCATGCACGTGCAAAGATGAACCAATTGGGTTGATCATCATCATCTAAGCCTAGTCCCAACTATGTTGTGGTCGGCTACATGTATCCTTTGTTTCTATTCAGCTCTATCATGGGCTATATTCTGGTTGAGATGTAGAGATTCTAAATCTTTCTTTATAAGCTCATCTCATGTTAATTTAGGTCTTCCTCTTACTCTATTTAGTGTGCTTGACTCAATAGCATTGCTTTGTATAGGCGTATTAGTCGTTCTTCTGATGAATGCATATTCATCATAATATTCAGTCGCCATCTTGAACCAAATTCGACTCAATACATCCAATTTCATTTACTAAATATCACAATATACAAAATTGCTCAATTGGTTCAATTACCAGAATTATTAACTGAGTTTATGTTGAATTTGTGCAGGTCATTACGAGGTTGAACAATCAGCTGGCTCCCACCTCCATTTAACCCTAATCCACCTTCAACATAATCATCACTACCCTCTGCTTCACTCCATCTTTATCTCCACCTACCATCTCCAAATCAAACCCTTTTGTGTGGGACCCACCTTTCTCAACCTTGGATCTACCCTCAACCATACAGTCTTGACCATACGATTTCATCCATATGGTCTCAAGACCGTATGGGCAACCTCACCTCAAAACCGTTTGGATCTAACATGTCTTCAAGACCGTTTGGGGATCTACCTTTCCACACCGTCAGATCATGGATCTACGGTCCTTATTCATTTGGTCTAACGGGGTCCATCATGATCTGTCCTATCGGTCTTGCTGCTTTACCCCTCTACACGGTCTCTAAACCGTATGAGATGTCACGGTCTCAAGACCATGTAGCGGTCCTTTCTCAAAGACCGTATAGGCAACTTCGCGTACAAGATCGTATGGCGAACCTTACCTCCTGCTTCCCTTCTTCTTCTTCCTTCCCTCACCGCCTGCAAACCCTAACTCACAGCAGCAATACCACTCCCGCACCTACCTCTGCCCAGTACCTGCTTGCTCCACCTTCCCTTCTTCTTCCTTCCGCCACCTCTAGAACCCTAGATACCACCGAGCATCAGCCGCTTTCCGCAACGAGATGACGCACCTACAACCTCGGCGATCTGCAGCGCCCTCAGCCGCGACCTACACCGCTGCCCAGCGACCCGCGCCTACCAGCAAGCTACCTTCGTGCACCCTCTACCTTCACGATTGATCAGAGGAAAATAGTCTGCTAGACCGTATGGAAACGTTGAGCTCTCAAGACCATTTGATGGAAACTGATTAGAGCCAAACCGATTGGCCTGAAGTCGAGACCGTTTGGACTACAATGAAGGCAAGACTTCTAGGGCAATGATCGGTCCTCAAGACCGTTAGGCCAAGAAGAGACCGCGAGATCGAGAGAGTATGAACAATTGCAGCAGACCAGCCAAACCATTTGGACGCAATCACCAAACCGTTCGGAGTCGTTGATCCCAATACCGGTTTCTTCCCTAAAGCGCAAGACCGATAGAATCCTATCAGTTTCCCAAAACTGTTAGAGCAGAGACTTCAAAACCGTTTGGACACTTAAAGCATTCCAAACTATTTGGATGAAAGCATCAAACTGTTTGGTCATATATACCAAACTGTTTGGACACTTAAAGCATTCCAAACTATTTGGATGAAAGCATCAAACTGTTTGGTCATATATACCAAACCGTTTGGAGGAAATCTAATACTGGACCGATTGGTCATCTAAACGGTCTCCATATCAAACTATAAAAATTGCAACTGAGCCCAGATCGTGAGACCACAACCAGTGCCTATAAATAGGACCAGCAGGGTCCTCATTTGGGGCATCGATCCAGGGACGCCACCAGGCTGCCCAAACGCAAGGCTCGATCCAGCTCCATCCACGTATGTCCACGTCGTAGCAACTTCACCTGCTCCTCTTGCTGTGAGCAAGGAGGTCGAGTAGAGAAGGAAGGTGGAGAAGAAGGTCCGCTCGGTCTGTCTTGGCGGTTCTTCCTCCTCGTCCAAGATCTGCCCCGACACAACGTAGAAGACCGCATCATCTTCACCAAGCTATGACTACCTTATGCATCATGCTCATGGCAGAATCTTCCCTATCTCTTGTTCTTCTTATTTCTCGCATCATGAGCGAGTAGTTCCTTTTCACTGGGGTGCGGGGACTAGCCCTGCTGCCCATGCAAGTATGTTCTCTTGTTAAACATTCCATGGAAATGTACATAACTTTTCATTTCATTATTATTTGTTAATGCTTGTAGATTGGTTACCTGCTTCCTTTCATCATGTTTTTCCCTATGTTGTGAGAACTTCTATACGTAGGGTAGAATGTCGATTAACGAGGTTGACTCCCAAACTAGAAATAGAATGGGATTCCTTGAGGTCGCAAGTGTATGATCCGTGAGGGGACGAGCCATCTAGCCTACGGTGATGCTTCTGTGGCCTAAATGTCCCTCAAGGAGGGCCATAGTCTTAGTTAGATTTTGTATGTTCTTTGTTAATCGTCGATGTTTGCTTGTAGATTAATCACATGCTTGCTTGTCGATCAGCACGGTTGACTCCCAAACTAGAAATAGAATGGGATTTCTTGAAGTCATAAGTGGATGATCCGTGAGGGGACGAGCCATCTAGCCTACGGTGACGCTTCTGTGTGCATAACGCCTGTATAGGGGGCCCACAGCTTCAGTTGGATTTCTTTATCTTCAGAGCCGTAAGTGAGTGATCCTGATGGTGACAAGACATCTGATACCTAAGGTGATGCTTACACAATCCTAACGCTCTTTGCAGCAGCTCCATTTGGATGGTTATATCTTACCTAGGTGTTTGATGTTTGGATGTGTTTGCATGTGTAGTGGTGGTGAAACCCGAGACCATCCCAGCGATTCCATATCATTAATCTAGATCAACTTTAATTCTGCTCTTTACTTTACTGTAATTAGTTTAATTAACCTCAAATCAACCAATCACGCTAAATATTAGTCTTACTTGAGCTAGATTTGACTAACGACGGTTCTTAAAAACATTGTCTCTTGGGATTCGATCCTCAACTATACTGTGATAAGACTCGTCCGCTTGCGGGTGGTATTATAGCACAAGGTTTTGGTAAAGCTCGGGGATTTCAACCCCGAGTGAATTTGTTAGTGCGATAATAAACCACGTCAAATTCTGGCGCCGTTGCCGGGGACAACAAAATCAGTTAGTCAAATCTAGTCCTTTTCAGTCTAATCTAGGTTTTTGTTTTTCTTTTGATACAATTAATCATTCACTTGAATTTGACTCTACTCCGTGGATCTCGCTTTTGAAACTTTTCCATTTCAGGAACATCCAAAAGACTAGTGTATGCACCGTTTGAACAGTCCCGGACTCTCTGCTAGCTTTGACCCAAAGATAGACATGACCTTTCATCATCAAAACAGAGAGAATCAAGCAAGAATGGCTCAAGAGGAGGAAATAGCCTGAAGGGTTGCTCAAGCCCTTGCTGTGCAAAGAGATAGGCTTATGCAAGAAGCCAGAGCTGCAGTTGAAATAGAGATCCGAGCAGATCAAGTAGTAGCGCAAGCATTAGAACTGCAAAAAGACCTTAGGGAATTCTCAATCCCTAAATCTGCTGATGTTCACCACCCTGTGCAACCTCCTCCCATCAATGCTCCCAATTTCGAGATCCGAGCACATTGGATCACCTTGCTTCAAAACAACCTATAACATCCCTGACCTGGGTTATGAACTAACCCTAGGTGTTTTACTTATATATGTGATTAGATGATTGTGGTTATCTTATGAAATGTATTTAAAGCTTTTGAGGAACCTATATTTCCATTTCAGTCCCTTTTGAACAATGTTGCAACTTTGTTTTGATAATTTTGGACTAAAGTGCAAATTACCCAAGTAGAGGGGTTAACTTGCAAATTGCACATGTTAAGATGTTCCTCTGATGATGATACATAATAATGAATATGATGTAGTGGTATGGATTCCACAAGCTTGAGCACCAAGATATAGCTTGTAAAGCAATCCTTGTGCTTTAAAACCTAGTATTGGTGTAAAGTGTAATTTAACCAAAACCTAGGGTGCAACATGTAAAATATACCCTCTAGAGTTTCTCTCATGTTTCTTGGCATCAATTAGAGCAAAGAAAGTGAGGAGGGCGCCTCATTTGAATGATTAAATGAGAAAGATAACCTTAATATCTAAATAACCAAGTTTTAAGCAAAATGGCCTTTCATATATACAACTTATTAAGATATATGGTTTCCTTTCCTTTAACCTTGGATAATGGAGGAACTTTGCATAAGGATATAAGGAGGAAACGTGTCCAAGAAGTGGAGGAGGACTTGGTGGATATATTTGAGAAATAAAGGAAATAACTTCTTTTCCTTGAAAAATATCCAAAAAAATATATAACACCCTTTTTCCACAAAGCAAGGGAACATTTCCCTTAGTTTCTTTTCTCATATTCTTTCTTTGGCCAACTAAGGAGAAGCTCAGGAGCAGAGGAAGGACTACCAAGTTGGTTTGGTAAGTTTGGACCACCATCTATCCCTAATTCATGGGGGAATCCTAATACAAGGTTGGTTTGTTGGTTTTCTTCACATAATTCCTTCTTCTAGCTATCTTCTCCATCCAAAACTTGAAGAACGGACCTTGGACAACCTTTTTAGCTTCATCCACCATTAAATCTACGAATCTTGGAGCTATAGATCAGATCTTAATGCGGGTTTTATAACTCTAAACCTTATGCTTTGCTTTTACATCTTCTTTCCTTAGAATCGTTGCTTATTCTTCTTCTATAGACACTTTGGTGTGTTCTTCCTAACAATTCCGTGAAGAACAGCCCATGTTCTTGAGGTAGAAGATGATGACTTTATTTCCAACGTTTATCCACAATCTTGCTTTAGCAAACGGTCTTCCACCTCTTGCACAAACAGTTTCCCAAACCGTTTGGGAGCAAACGGTTTCAAACCGTTTGAATGCAAACGGTTTCACAAACCGCATAAAAGCAAATGGTCCAAGACCGTTTGGATGCGTTGACCAGGTATTGACCATTTGGATGTATGTTGTAAATAATGTGGACTAATCACCTACCAAAAATCATCATCTAACTCCAAGTAAATCACCAATTGAAGGCACATCAATCACCTAAACCCTAATTGGGTTATTTGCTGATTTCATTAATTGAATCAAGTTGAAGTTTGGGTTGAGTTGGCCAAATGGTTTCAAAACCATTTGGGGACCACCCAAACGATCTCAATACCATTTGGTGATAACCCAAGACCGTTTGGAGGTCTAGGGTTAAGTAGGGTTGACCAATTGAGGGTCCAATGATATCAAGTTGTTGATTAATCGATTGCTGATTTGGTGACAAAATCTAGGGTTCAACCCTTAAGTAAATGACTTGGTTTTTGATAAAATGATGGGAAAACGGTCTCAAGACCGTTTGGAGGATGTACAAATGATCCCAAGACCGTTTGGGGGTCACCCAAGACCGTTTGGAGGTCTAGGGATGACTATGGTCAAGTGGTTGGAAATCTAAGGATAACAAGTTGAAGTATAATTGATTACTGACTAAATGATCAAATCAATGAGCCAAACCTTAATAGGTTGAGTTGGATTTTGGTGTGAACTTGAGAAAACGGTCTCAAGATCGTTTGGAGGTCATACAAATGATCCCAAGACCGTTTGGTGTCAGGTCATGACCAAATTGAATGATGACTCAATGATTTCAAATCAATTAGACTCATGATGATACATGTTGAAGGGTGATCGATTCCAAACCCTAATTCAATTGATCCAAGCCCTAATTTATGATTAATTGAGGGTCAATTTAGTGTCAAATAAGTTGAGGGTTGACCTAATTGACTCAATAGATGAGTGGCTAACAAGTGCATGATCGATTGAGGGGTTCAACATTGGAAACCCTAACTCAATTGAAGTGTTTGAGACACTTTTCGGTCCATACGGTTTTGAGGTGGTTTGGACCAAACGGTCCCAAACCGTTTGGTGCTCATGCGGTTTCAAGGTTGGTTATGTTCAAACGATTTCAAAGTCAAACATGATCAAACGGTCAACAAGACCAAACGTTTTTCACCTCATCTTGGCCAAACGGTCTTCATGACCAAACGGTTTTGAGTGTGCACTTTACCAAACGGTTTCAAGGTCAACTTGACCAAACGATCAACACCACCAAACGGTTTCAAGGTTGGTTCAAGACCGTTCGGGGGTTTAGTGTGCAAGACCGTTTGAGGTCTATGAAGGTCAAGATCGTTTGATGCCTTAGTGGTCAAGATAGTTTAGTAGTTGATTAACCTAAACCTTATAGATACCTAAAGTGATTAAGGGAACAAGTAATTAGTTGTTTAATGCATGTCATGATCAGTGGTGATCATTACAAAGGTACCTTGATGAGATAGAGTGACTAATACCCTTTGATCAAGTGAACCTTAATGACCACAATAGTAATGACAAGAACCATGAAGTCAAGGTTGATTTGACTTAGCCTAATCATGGGTGATGTAAATATCATCTTATAGAAAGAGGAGAGAGAAGACTCCCTATATGAATGAGAATCAAGTAATAAACTTCCAATATGTATGAATACACCTAATTAGGGTATGATCCTTCATAGTGAGATCATGGAAACCCTAATTATGATGGTTAATGATTCTTAAACTAATTTGAGGGCATTAATGGAAATAATTCTCATACATGATGATAGTATTATCCTGAATCATTGTAATATGAATAGTAAACCCTAATCTAGAGGGATGTGATATGAATAAAAACCCTAGTTTTAAGTAATGTTATGTGAAACCCTGATATTATGATATGGTCTAAGACTCAATTCAGGGTAATGTCAAGTAATGATATATGAAACCCTAGAGATGGTTTATTAGCCAGTACACCAAAGAGAGGTGTGGCTAAAATAATTAAATAGGACGATTATGTCATAAACATAAAGGATAGAATGGATGAACCATGAGAATGATAAAGGTGTATATTTTAATTAATAAGGATTTAAGAGGTAAGATGATGCCTAGATCCTTGTACAAACATCTCTATGAATGAGTAATAGCTTTTACACCTTACAATGGTTATGGACATGAAACTTTTAGAAATGATGTATACTAAATAATGATGTGGATAACATCCTGAATATAGAATTACCTAGAATAGTTGATGATGGTTTATCCTATATCAACAATGTTTATCAAATGGATAAGTCCATATCATTAAAGACACTTGGACAATTCTAATGTATGATCCATGAACCATATGATGAAAATAACAAGTTAGTGGATAAAGTATTAAGAGAGAAATACCTTAATACAGAGTTAGTTAATTAATTCAAAGTAAGATGGAAATGAGAAGAAAGTGATATATAAAAACATGATAGATATCACATTCAACAATTCAGGGTAAGCGTACCTTGATGAACCTCTAAACCATTATACTTGGACAAGAGACACATGAAGTGTATGATAAGTAATTGTTCACAATAAAGATATAATGGACTCAATGTACTCGATAAATGTAGACTAATATACCTTGAGAATGGGATAAGCCAAATCAATGAGTATGATGTAATCATACCATGACATGGATGAGAAATGAACTAATACTTAGAATTGATGATCATTAATGACTTATGATGAGAATAATAGTCAAAAGAAAATACTTGTGATACCCTTGAATGCTTCCAAGAGTTGAAAAGCAATATATTAGGGTTGAACTAATAAAATGAGCAGGAAACCCTAATTAATGAAAGGTGGAATATACTAACCCTAATTATTGGGTTATGCTTTTAAACATGAAACTCTATACTTGAGTTTGAAATGAGGAATCATTATGCTTTATTAAGCTAAAGGAGTTGAATAACCCTAATTAAATTGAATAGAGAAATCCTAACCCTAGAAACCAGCCGTGGTAATGTGACACGGTCGTGGTGAACTTATGTAGCACGACCGTACAAGATAGCACGACCGTGGTGTTTTATATTTAATTTGAAAAGAACTTGTACTAAGCTGATATAGATACATTGTGCATGTTATCAATTGTGTTAACCATACATGTCTTTATAAAGAAGTGAGCATAACCAAGTAAGGGTTATGATGCTATATTCATTGTTAGCACTTTATGAGCTTTGAAAGCAATGATATGTTATGTTGCCTAGTAAGAGGTAACACATGAGATTCATAGGTTGTATGAGCCATGAGAAATTCCTACATTGCTACAATTATGATTCATATTGTGAAATGACTTGATAGCAATATGTTACTTAGTAACAAGTGTTTGATGATCTAAGGGTTTAAATACCCATATTCCTGAGTCTCAATGATGAAATAGTTAGGGATTGATATCCTAATGTTAATAATATGAGATATGAACTTGATACAGTTAATACTATTTCTTTATAGCAATTGTCTTATTAGTTTATGTTTGGAAACATGCCTGATGCTAAAAGAATACCATAATGTACTTAAATAATCAAGTATAATGATATCATGTAGAGCCTTGACCATAGATCCATCATCGTCAGCAACAGGTGATGGTGAAACGGGTGATCCACGGTAAAACCCGGAACACATATTTTGAATATGTGGGGGCAATGGGCGACTGTATCCTGACGTCCTAATGAGGGAATTGATGAAAGGTAAACAAAAAACCTCTCAATCCTTCATTTCCTGCACCGGGATGAATGTATCATGAATCTCCCGAAGATTGGGACAGATGCAGTACACATCTCCCAATAATGTTAATGCCAGATCGATGGAGATAAACATGAGATCTCATGATCACGAAGAGAGTACAAAACGCCATTGTAACTCTAATAGCGAAGTTGCCAGAATACCCTGCAAAGCTATTTCAGCAGAGACACGAGATGTCCTACATATTGTTCCTCACACTGACTGAGGAAGATGAGGTCATAGGAATCTGGCTCTTACGATGACCTATGTATGGTACTGATTGCAATTTCGTAATGGTCAGTTGGAGTATGAGCGGTATACCTCATCTCCTCAGGGCATAAATATGTTTGTAAAATGTAATCAGTCGTATAGCATAATTTCTTAGGTTGAACTACGAGAAACAATGATTGATAACACATTGTTTATAGTGATCTAGTTAAATAACTAGTATACATGTTTTTCATATTCCTTAATGATTATATGTCTTGTCATTCAATTAAGCTATAATTGAAATGATTTCTTAAAAGAATGTTGCTTAACTTAGCTTATATAGTGTTTTACCTACTGTTGAATAACTATAGTTCTACTACTCAAATTTATTCCACTATTGCACTAACAAAGCTTCTGGATGAGAGTTATAACTCTCGCCGGGACAATTATTCAATTGTCTCACCCCCGTGGGATTAATTTTTAGGAAATCGCCGAAGAAGAGGAAGAAACCTTTCAGTGGGTGAGCAACAACAGCATCAACAGCAACATCAGGGACAACAGTGATCCTCATGTGGAGACACTGTCTGTCAAGTCTTATAGATAGAAAGTCTTGTGTGTCATCTTTGTACTCTCAGGTCCTAGGAGTCAGTAGATGTTAAATATAGATATGAGATTTTGTCGAAATGCCTCGAGATTTTTGTATCTTACCTTGTACAGCTAACAAGGTAGTTGATGTTTGGAATACTCGAGATGTGATATTACAGAGATGTAATGATGGAATAGTCTGTAAACATCTTATCATGTTTCTTTATGAAAGAGTTTTATCATTTATAGATCTCTTTACAAAAAGTTTTAATTTTTAGTGATTTTCAGTAATTCCGCTGCTAGTTAATCGCTTCCGCATTTGTTGATCTTGTTTTAGCAAGTCAGTCGCTACAATTAGTGGTATCATATCTCTAGGTTCACTGAGTCTACAGAGACATATGACTAAGGTAGTAGAGTATGATCTAGTATCTTCCAGTGTATCTGAAAGTGTCTTCTACTCATATAGGAGAAGAAGAACTTGAAGATGACTGGGTCACGTGAAAAGTTTGCTGCAGAAAGCAGCAATGTTGCATCAAGAAGGGATGCAGGGGACCAGAGTAGAGAAGAACATACGCCTGCACATCCCCAGTTTGACCTAGCCATGATAGAAAGTCCAACTTTCCTTGCTATGTTTGAGCAATTCAGTACTACTATGTTACACATAGTAGATCGTGCATTAGCAATGCAACCTAGACTACCAACCCCCAGTGATGAAGTGTTGAACTCCAATAGGTTACCTGCTCAGCCTCAACCTATTGGAGCAATAAATAATAATGAAAGAAATAGGATACAAATTGAAACTAGGATCTGTCATAGGTGTTGGAAGCCTGGACATATCAGACCTAATTGTCCAGAGAAGAAATATAAAGGAAGAATTGAGAAAAGGCCTATCCACATCCAGGGACAGAGGCCTGGTAGTTCCAAAAAGAGGAAGTTTTTGGTACCGTCAGTACAAACAGGGCCTAGTGCGCCAAGACAATGGCTATCTAGAAAGGGTAAAGAAGCCTCCAAACCACATCTACCACCAAGGATTTGCTACCAATGTAGACAGGTAGGACATCTGGAAAGAAATTGTTCAGCCAGAAATGTTATGCTAAGTCAACCTCTGAGGCAGAGTCAGCCTGTGGCAATGAATAATCCTCAAATCAAGGCAGGTTAGACAAAATAAATGTCATTCTTATATGTTTTTTTATGATTTCCTGGATAAAACTGAGAAAGTAATTGATTGAACTTCCCTTGAGGAGTCCTATGAGGACTTATATTTTATATAATAAACATAGTATATGTTTCATGTTGCTCTTACCTCTATGAGAAAAATATGAGGTATTGAAGAGATGTCTGGATAAAATTCAGTAATGTTAAATCTTATACTTGTGATAATATGAAAAGGAAGGAATATGATAGTATGAAAGAGCATACTACCTTATCTCAGTATTTATATACCCTGGCCAGGTATACAATTATTGATGATAAAGTGAGTATGGAAACTCTTAGATTGTTATCTTTTTTATTGCTCTGATCAAGTAGTCATTCTGAGACAATCTAATGAGTATCATGAAATAAGAAATATGGGATAAATAAATGTGTCCTGTCCTAAGTATAAGAAAGAGAAATCTGAAATAACCTCAGATGAGCATGTTGAATAAGGAATTAAAAGTATACTCCTCATAAGATAAGAATGAGAACAAGGGAGGTCAACCCTGACCAGTAAAGTTGTAAGAATAATAAAGATCCTCCCCATAATGTGAAAATGTGATGAGATCATAAGATATTCATGAATATGTTAGATAGTAACAAGGAAAGGAACATTGTCATGTAATCATCCTTATAATATTCCTATTCTAGGGCAAGGAACCTAAGATGAGATAAAGAGTAAATGCTTCATGAATGGTTGAAAATACATGAAATAATAAGAGGAATATGATTCCTTATTCTCTTTCCTTCCAGGGACATGGCAATCAAGTGGGTCTTAGGACACTTGATGTGTATAATATAAAGATGTTTATGTTATGGATAGCTAGAGAGGTATTAGTTTATCTTGGACTCTGGTCCCAAGGTGAGAATATATGTAACAAGTAATGTTCCAAGATGAAAGGAAGATAAAGATGTTATGTGTTGTTAACACATGTGATAGGTATCATGATAAGAATGTAATAATATATCAAATGATTTATGTTGACTATAATCAAATTAAACATGTAAAATAATATGAACATCACATGTTAGGGGTTTATGTTTTTCATAAACAATTCTTTTTCTAATATATCCTTGAGATAAGTCCTTGATTGATAAGTAACTTTTCCCTATGATAAGAGAATGTACAACTAATAAGATCATTAGTGCAAGTAATAAGGAAAGCTAGTATGGTGTTATCAGGTGAGATGACACAATCAAGGTATGAAAGGACTTATATAGTCTCAAATAGATGACAGAGTATAATTGTGATCTTAAGAAATGTTGATTTAACTAAGGAACATGAGAATATATGTTCCATGCGAATCATTCCATGATAAACTTGTGTGGAGTAACTTTGTACTTATCAAAACTCTACGATGTTTCCATAATAATGAAATGTTATCTGAGGACGTAATGATATGATGGTTAAATAGTATCTTCTTCCCTTTATCTGGGATTTCAGGGATGAAATCCTTGTTAGGGGTTTATAATTTGTAACATCCCTGACGTGGGTTATGAACTAACCCTAGGTTTTTTACTTATATATGTGATTAGATGCTTGTGGTTATCTTATGAAATGTAATTAAAGCTTTTGAGGAACCTATATTTCCATTTCAGTCCCTTTTGAACAATGTTGCAACTTTGTTTTGATATTTTTGGACTAAAGTGCAAATTACCCAAGTAGAGGGGTTAACTTGCCAATTGCACATGTTAAGATGTTCCTCTGATGATGTGACATCATAAGAATGAATATGATGTAGTGGTATGGATTCCACAAGCTTGAGCACCAAGATATAGCTTGTAAAGCAATCCTTGTGCTTTAAAACCTAGTATTGGTGTAAAGTGTAATTTAACCAAAACCTAGGGTGAAACATGTAAAATATACCCTCTAGAGTGTCTCTCATGTTTCTTGGCATCAATTAGAGCAAAGAAAATGAAGATGGTGCCTCATTTGAATGATTAAATGAGAAAGATAACCTTAATATCTAAATAACCAAGTGTTAAGCAAAATGGCCTTTCATATATACAACTTATTAAGATATATGGTTTCTTTTCCTTTAACCTTGGATAATGGAGGATATTTTCATAAGGATAGAAGGAGGAAACGTGTCCAAGAAGTGGAGGAGGACTTGGTGGATATATTTGAGAAATAAAGTAAATAACTTCTTTTCCTTGAAAATATCCAAAAATATATATAGCACCCTTTTTCCACAAAGCAAGGGAACGTTTCCCTTAGTTTGTTTTCTCATCTTCTTGCTTTTTCCAACTAAGGAGAAGCTCAGGAGCAGAGGAAGGATGACCAAGTTGGTTTGGTAAGTTTGGCCCACCATCTATCCTGAATTCATGGGGAAATCCTAATACAAGGTTGGTTAGTTGGTTATCTTCACATAATTCATTCTTCTAGCTATCTTCTCCATCCAAAACTTGAAGAACGGACCTTGGAAAACCTTTGGAGCTCCATCCACCATTAAAGCTACGAAGCTTGGAGCTCTCAATCCGATCTTAAGGTGGGTTTTATAACTCTAAACCTTATGCTTTGCTTTTGCATCTTCTTTCCTTAGAATCATTGCTTATTCTTCTTCTATAGACACTTTGGTGTGTTCTTCCTAACAATTCCGTGAGGAACAGCCCCTGTTCTTGAGGTACAAGATGATGAAGTTATTTCCAAAGTTTATCCACAATCTTTCTTTAGAAAACGGTCTTCCACCTCTTGCACAAACGGTTTCCCAAACCGTTTGAATACAAACGGTTTCACAAACTGCATAGAATCAAACGGTCCAAGATCATTTGGATGCGTTTACCAGGCATTGACCATTTGGAGGTCTATTTTAAATAATGTGTACTAATCACCTACCAAAAATCATCATCTAATTCCAAGTAAATCACCTATTGAAGGCACATCAATCACCTAAAGCCTAATCGAGTTATTTGTTAATTTCATTAATTGAATCAAGTTGAAGTTTGGGTTGAGTGGCCCAAACGGTTTTAAAACTGTTTGGGGACCACCCAAATGCTCTCAAGACCATTTTGTGATAACCCAAGACCGTTTGGAGGTCTAGGGTTAAGTAGGGTTGACCAATTGAGGGTCCAATGATATCAAGTTATTGATTAATCGATTGCTGATTTGGTGACAAAATCTAGGGTTCAACCCTTAAGTAAATGACTTGGTTTTTGATAAAATGATGGGAAAACGGTCTCAAGACCATTTGGAGGATGTCCAAATGATCCCAAGACCGTTTGGGGGTCACCCAAGACCGTTTGGAGGTCTAGGGATGACTATGGTCAAGTGGTTGGAAATCTAAGGATAGCAAGTTGAAGTATAATTGATTAGTGACTTAATGATCAAATCAATGAGCCAAACCTTAATAGGTTGAGTTGGATTTTGGTGTGAACTTGATAAAACGGTCTCAAGATCGTTTGGAGGTCATCCAAACGATCCCAAGACCTTATGGGGTCAGGTCATGACCAAATTGAATGATGATTCAATGATTTCAAATCAATTAGACTCATGATGATACATGTTGAAGGGTGATCGATTCCAAACCCTAATTCAATTGATCCAAACCCTAATTGATGATTAATTGAGGGTCATTTGAGTGTTAAATCAGTTGAGGGTTGACCTAATTGACTCAATAGATGAGTGGCTAACAAGTGCATGATCGATTGAGGGGTTCAACATTGGAAAACCTAACTCAATTGAAGTGGTTGAGACACGTTTTGCTCCATACGGTTTTGAGGTGGTTTGGATTAAACGGTCTCAAGATCGTTTGGGTCCAAACGGTCTCAAGACCATTTGGGACCAAACGGTCTCAAGACCGTTTGGGACCAAACGATCCCAAACCGTTTGGTGCTCATGCGGTTTCAAGGTTGGTTATGTTCAAATGGTTTCAAAGTCAAACATGACCAAACGGTCAACAAGACCAAACGGTTTTCACCTCATCTTGGCCAAACGGTCTTCATGACCAAATGGTTTTGAGTGTTCACTTTACCAAATGGTTTCAAATTCAATTTGACCAAACGGTCAACACCACAAAACGGTGTAAAGGTTGGTTCAAGACCGTTCGGGGGTTTAGTGTGCAAGACCGTTTGAGGTCTATGAAGGTCAAGATTCGTTTGATCCCTTAGTGGTCAAGATAGTTTAGTATTTGATTAACCTAAACCTTATAGATACCTAATGTGATTAAGGGACCAAGTAATTAGTTTTTTAATGCATGTCATGATCAGTGGTGATCATTACAAAGGTACCTTGATGAGATAGAGTGACTAATACCCTTTGATCAAGTGAACCTTAATGACCACAATAGTAATGACAAGAACCATGAAGTCAAGGTTGATTTGACTTAGACTAATCATGGGTGATGTAAATATCATATTATAGAAAGAGGAGAGAGAAGACTCCCTATATGAATGAGAATCAAATAATAAACTTCCAATATGTATGAATACACCTAATTAGGGTATGATCCTTCATAGTGAGATCATGGAAACCCTAATTATGATGGTTAATGATTCTTAACCTAATTTGAGGGCATTAAAGGAAATAATTCTAATACATGATGATAGTATGATCTTGAATCATTGTAATATGAATAGTAAACCCTAATCTATGGGGATGTGATATGAATAAAAACCCTAGTTTTAAGTAATGTTATGTGAAACCCTGATATTATGATATGTTCTAAGACTCAATTCAGGGTAATGTCAAGTAATGATATATGAAACCCTAGAGATGGTTTATTAGCCAGTACACCAATGAGAGCTGTGGCTAAAATAATTAAATAGGACGATTATGTCATAAACATAAAGGATAGAATTGATGAACCATGAGAATGATAAAGGTGGTAATTTTAACGAATAAGGATTTTAGAGGTAAGATGATGCCTAGATCCTTGTACAAACATCTCTATGAATGAGTAATAGCTTTTACACCTTACAATGGTTATGGACATGAAACTTTTAGAAATGATGTATACTAAATAATGATGTGGATAAAATCTTGAATATAGAATTACCTAGAATAGTTGATGATGGTTTATCCTATATCAATAGTGTTTATCAAATGGATAAGTCCATGTCATTAAAGACAATTGGACAATTCTAATGTATGATCCATGCACCATATGATGAAAATAACAAGTTAGTGGATAAAGTATTAAGAGAGAAATACCTTAATACAGAGTTAGTTAATTAATTCAAAGTAAGATGGAAATGAGAAGAAAGTGATATATCAAGAAATTATAGATATCACATTCAACAATTCAGGGTAAACATACCTTGATGAACCTCTAAACCATTATACTTGGATAAGAGACACATGAAGTGTATGATAATTAATTGTTTACAATAAAGATATAATGGACTCAATGTACTCGATAAATGTAGACTAATATACCTTGAGAATGGGATAAGCCAAATCAATGAGTATGATGTAATCATACCATGACATGGATGAGAAATGAACTAATACTTATAATTGATGATCATTAATGACTTATGATGAGAATAATAGTCAAAAGCAAATACTTGTGATACCCTTGAATGCTTCCAAGAGTTGAAAAGCAATATATTAGGGTTGAACTAATAATATGAGCAGGAAACCCTAATTAATGGAAGGTGGAATATACTAACCCTAATTATTGGGTTATGCTTTTAAACATGAAACTCTATACTTGAGTTTGAAATGAGGAATCATTATGCTTTATTAAGCTAAAGGGGTTGAATAACCCTAATTAAATTGAATAGAGAAACCCTAACCCTAGAAACCAGCCGTGGTAATGTGACACAGTCGTGGTGAACTTATGTAGCACGACCGTGCAAGATAGCACGACCGTGGTGTTTTATATTTAATTTGAAAAGAACTTGTACTATGCTGATATAGATACATTGTGCATGTTATCAGTTGTGTTAACCATACATGTATTTACAAAGAAGTGAGCATAACCAAGTAAGGGTTATGATGCTATATTCATTGTTAGCACTTTATGAGCTTTGAAAGCAATGATATGTTATGTTGCCTAGTAAGAGGTAACACATGAGATTCATAGGCTGTATGAGCCATGAGAAATTCCTACATTGCTACAATTATGATTCATACTGTGAAATGACTTGATAGCAATATGTTACTTAGTAACAAGTGTTTGATGATCTAAGGGTTTAAATACCCATATTCCAGAGTCTCAATGATGAAATAGTTAGGGATTGATATCCTCATGTTAATAATATGAGATATGAACTTGATACAATGAGTATTATTTCTTTATAGCAATTGTCTTATTTGTTTATGTTTGGAAACATGCCTGATGATAAAAGAATACCATAATGTACTTAAATAATCAAGTATACTGATATCATGTAGAGCCTTGACCATAGATCTATCATGGTCAGCAACAAGTGATGGTGAAACGGGTGCTCCGCGGCAAAACCCGTAACACATATTTTGAATATGTGGGGGCAATGGACGACTGTATGACGTCCTAATGAGGGAATTGATGAAAGGTAAACAACAAACCTCTCAATCCTTCATTACCTGCACCGGGATGAATGTATCATGAATCTCCCGAAGATTGGGACATATACAGTACACATATCCCAATAATGTTAATGCCGGATCGATGGAGATAAACATGAGATCTCACGATCGCGAAGAGAGTACAGAACGCCACTGTAACTCTAATAGAGAAGTTGCCAGAATACACTAGAAAGCTATTTCAGCAGAGACACGAGATGTCCTGCATATTGTTCCTCACGCTGACTGAGGAAGATGAGGTCATAGGAATCCGACTCTTCTGATGACCTATGTATGGTACCGATTGCAATTTCGTAATGGTCGGTTGGAGTATGAGAGGTATACCTCATCTCCTCAGGGCATAAATATGTTTGTAAAATGTAATCAACCGTATAGCATAATGTCTTAGGTTGAACTACGAGAAATAATGATTGATAACACATTGTTTATAGTGCTTAAATAACTAGTATACATGTTTTTCATATTCCTTAATGATTATATGTCTTATCATTCAATTAAGCTATAATTGAAATGATTGCTTAAAAGAATGTTGCTTAACTTAGCTTATATAGTGTTTAACTACTGTTGAATAACTATAGTTCTACTACTCAAAGTTATTCTACTATTGCAATAACAAAGCTTCTGGATGAGAGTTATAACTCTCGCTGGGACAATTATTCAGTTGTCTCACCCCCGTGGGATTAATTTTTAGGAAATCGCCGAAGAAGAGGAAGAAACCTTTCAGTGGGTGAGCAGCAACAATAACAACAACAACATCAGGGACAATAGTGATCCTCAGGTGGAGACAATGTCTATCAAGTCTTGTGGATAGAAAGTCCTATGTGTCGTCTCTGTACTCTCAGGTCCTAGGAGTCAGTAGATGTTTAATATAGATCTGAGATTTTTTCATAATGCCTCAAGATTTTTGTATCTTACCTTGTACAACTAACAAGGTAGTTGATGTTTGTAATACTCAAGATGTGATATTACAGAGATGTAATGATGGAATAGTCTGTAAACATATTATCATGTTTCTTTATGAAAAAGTTTTATCATTTATAGATCTCTTTACGAAAAGTTTTCATTTTAGTGATTTTTAGTAATTCCGCTGCTAGTTAATCGCTTCCGCATTCATTGATCTTGTTTTAGCAAGTCAGTCGCTACACAACCCATTCTATGGTAAGAAAGGAGAAGATAATCAGGAACATCTTCTGAGGTTTATTGATCTATGTGCTATGAAAAAGCAAAATGGAGTCATAGACGATGCCATTCGACTCCGTCTCTTCAAATATTCTCTTGCTGATAGAGCTATAAGTTGGTATAACTCCTTGCAATGCGAACCCATCACCAATTGGGAACAACTTCAAAATGTTTTTCTGGAAAAGTTCTATCCTCCTTCTCTTACCTATGAAATCAGGGGACATATAACTTAGTTCACTCAGGTCCCTAGAGAATCACTTGCTGAAGTATGGGAAAGATACAAAGAGCTTCTACGCAAGTGTCCACACCATGGCATTTCTAAGAATCAACTCATCGACATCTTCTATAGGGGTGTGGATGACAATATCAAGAGGTTCCTAGACTCCTCATCTGGAGGAAACTTCATGCGGAAAAGTTACGGTAGCGCATGGAAGGTTGTCACCCTTGGAGATGAAAATCAAGCTAATTGGGGAAGAACTGTAGGCAAAGGAGTGTTGAAGGTAGCTATGGCGGAAGCTACTCCTGAGTACAGGTCTATCACTGAAACCCTCAAACTCTTAGTCGCAAAGCAAGACCATATTGAATATTCCCTTGCTGCTTTTGAAAGAAGACACTCACTTTCACAACCACAAGAACAGATCAAGTAAGCTTCATTGTTTTGTGAAGCATGTAAAGGCACTGATCATTCTATGCTAGCCTATAATGTTCTCTATGATGTTGTTCTAAGAAATGTGTATAGTCAAGGAGATAATGGTCAAATGGAAAAGATTAATGTTGTCAACACCATCCCTGGTCAAGGATATTACAATCTGAACCAGAATAGGAACCATCCTAGTTTTCAATATGGAAATCCTTCAAGAGCATAAAACTCGCAACAACTTGATTCAAACTATCAACAATGAGGCACACTTGGATTCCAGTATAACCAGAAACAACACTTCGGTAATCAAGGAAACTTCAGAGGCAACTTCCCAAATAGGAACTTCAACAATTATCAGAACAACTCTCAATTCCAGAATCCCAACCAGGCCCCTTTCCAAAATCAACAACAAGGGCAACAAACCGGACCCATTTCTCCTGATGCTAACGACCATTGAGAAGATGCTGCAGTCATAGCAAACCATGATAGCTAACCAACAAACCTTGATAGCTAACTAGCAAGCACATCAGAAAGCCATTGAATCTCAACTAGCTCAACTTGTAGCTAATGTGAAGCCACCTCTTGAAGCCTTTGTTGGTCAACCAGATAACAATCCTAAACATCCTGAGAAATTGAAGGCTGTTATGACTCATTCTGGTAATGTATATCCTGACCCTCCTGTGAGGACACCAATGGTTGTCATAGATGAGCAAGACCAGGTGAAAGATCAAGTTGACAAAGAACCTAAATATTTTCCGGAGGAGCAGCCAAGCAATGATAAGTCAGACAAAGACAATTCCGAGAAACCTGCTACAGAAGAGGAAAAAACAACACCAGAACCTGATATCCCTATTTACAAGCCTCATATACCTTTTTCAGCTCGTTTAAGGCAAACAAAGCTTGATACTCATTTCAATAAGTTCAAAGAAGCTATGAAGAAGCTTCATGTTGATATACCCTTTCTGGATGCGCTGGCTGCGATACCAGCTTGGATGAAGTACTTGAAGTCACTTCTCACAAGGAAATATATAACTGAAGAATATGAGACAGTTAAGTTAGCAACAACCACTTCTGATATCATCTAGAGCAAGATGCCTAAGATGCAGAAAGATCCAGGATCCTTTGGGATTTCATGCCTAATTGGCGATTCTTCATGTAAGAAAGGATTGGCTGATCTTGGTGCCAACATCTCTATCATGCCACTTAGCCTTTGTAAAAGGCTAGCGTTTGCTGAGCTTCTCCCAAATGGCATGACCATACAACCTGCAGATAACACCATGACTCTACCCTTAGGAATCATTGAGGATGTCCCTGTCAAGGTAGGAAAATATTCCTATGTTCAGTGTGACTTTGTCATTATGGGCATAAAAGAAGACACTAGGTACCCTCTTATCTTTGGACGCCCATTCCTCACCACTGCAAGATCTCTAATTGATGTTGAGGAAGGAACCTTGCTGCTCAGACTTGGTAAAGAAACTCTCAAATTCAAAGTTTTTGAAAGTATGCAAAGACTAAGCATGCAAGAAGAAGTCTACTTCATTGAGTGCATAGAGCAGATGACACTGCTTACGCAAGAGGATTATGAACAAGATGACCCATTTGAAGTGTCTCTAACAAATCCATCTTCTGATTACTCCATTGATGAACAAATAAAGGATTGTGTTCTCCACCTCGATACTGTTAAAGAAAATCCTGAAGCCAAAATTGAGGAACTCGAAGCTGTGGATGTCACTAAAGAACCATGTGAAAAACCACAAGCTCCTAAAATGAAACCCCCACCTGAGGGATTGAAGTATGTGTTTCTAGATGACCTCAAGGTCTACCCAGTCATCATAAACTTTGATCTAACGACAGAACAAGAGGATAAACTCCTGACGGAATTATGCAAAAGAAGAAAAGATATATGTTACAAGATGAGTGATCTCATTGGGGTGAGTCAGGCATTTTGCATGCACAAAATCCCCCATGATGGAAGATCATAAGCCAACCGTTGAACATCAAAGGAAGCTTAATCCAAACATGAAGGAAGTAGTTTATCAAGAAGTCATTAAACTACTCACTACTAGAATCATTTATCTGATATCTAACTCACCAAGGGTAAGTCACGTGCATGTTGTCCCCAAGAAGGGCGGAACTACTGTGATTCAAAATGAAGATAATGAACTCATCCCCACTCAAACAGTCACCAGGTGGAGGATGTGTATTGATTACAGGAAGTTGAATAAGGAAACCCGAAAAGATCATTTCCCGATGCCTTTTCTTGATCAAGTCTTAGAGAGATTGGCTCACTAAGAATATTTTTGTTATCTCGATGGTTAATCTGGATTCTATCAAATTCCTATACATCTAGATGACCAAGATAAAAAACTTTTACGTGCCCATTTGGAATGTATGCCTTTAGAAGAATGCCATTTGGACTTTGCAATGTGCCTGCAACTTTCCAACGTTGCATGGCAGCTATATTCGCTGGTCAACCTGAGACTATCATGGATGTTTTTATGGATGAGTTTTTTGTATATGGAGATTCATACGACTCATTCCTAAAGCACCTCTCCCTTGTCCTTAAAAGGTGTGAAGAAGCACATCTTGTGTTAAATTGGGAGAAGTGTCATTTTATGGTAAAGGAAGGCATTGTCCTTGGCCCTAGAGTAAGCAACCAAGGTATCAAGGTAGACAAAGAAAAAATTGAAGTGATTTCCAAACTCGCCATCCTAACAAGTGTAAGAGAGGTTCGTGCATTTTTAGGTCATGTGGGCTTTTACAGACGATTCATAAAGGATTTCTCCAAGATAACCAAGCCGATGATGAATTTGTTGCTAAAGGACACTGAGTTCCATTTTAATGAAGAGTGTGTTAAAAGTTTTAATGATCTAAAGCATGCTCTTACAACAAAACCCATCATCAGAGCTCCCGATTGGGATCACCCATTTGAAATTATGTGTGATGACAATTATTATGTCGTGGGTGTTGTTATAGGGCAATGTATAGAGAAGAAACATTACGTGATCTACTACGCATCGAAGACCCTCGACGAAGCTCAGAGGAATTATGCAACTACTGAAAAATAACTCCTGGAAGTCGTGTATGCCTTTGACAAGTTCATATCCTATATCATTGGTTCAAAAGTCATTGTCTACACAGATCATGCCACTATTTGTTACCTCCTAGCAAAGAAAGATGCTAAACCCATGTTAATTAGATGGATTCTCTTATTGTAAGAATTTGATCTAGAGATAAGAGATAAAAAGGGTACATAGAATGTTGTAGCAGACCACCTCAGTCGCATCCACACTCTGGATACTGAGGAGATTATGATAAATGATTCTCTTCCGGATGACCAACTGATGAAAATTTCAGAAGCTACCCCTTGGTACTCGGACTATGTGAACTACCTCGCCGCAGGTGTCATGCACCCTGAATGCACCGGAAATGCACTAAAGAAATTTATGCATGATGTGAAGCAGTATCACTGGGATGAGTCGTACCTCTTCAAGCTCTATGTTGATGGTCTTTACAAATGTTGCATCACGGAAGAAGAAGCCCAACTCATCTTAGAACAATGTCACTTAGGTCCAGTTGGAGGCCATATGAGTTCCAAGAACACTTCCTTGAAGGTTTTGCAATGTGGCTTCTTTTGGACAACCATATCCAAAGACTCCTACAAATTTGTTTTATCATGTGACAAGTGTCAGAGAATGGGTAAAATTATGAAAAGAGATGAGATGCCACTTAAACTATGGCAAGAAGTCGAGATATTTGATGTTTAGGGTGTGGACTACATGGGTTCATTCCCATCTTCTTACGGATTTTCCTACATCCTAGTCGCAGTTTATTATGTCTTGAAATGGGTGGAAGCCATTCCAACCGTCACTAGCAATTCAAAATCCATCATCAAGATGTTCAAAGATATTATTTCCCCCCAATTCAGTGTCCCACGCACTGTGATATCCGATGGAGGTTCCCATTTTCTTGAAAGAAGCTTTGAAGCATTGCTGAGGAAATATGGTGTAACTCACAAAGTAGCGTCACCTGACCACCCACAAACAAGTAGATAGGTAGAGGTTTCTAATCATCAACTCAAGGCTATTTTGGAAAAGACAGTAGGCCGCAATCGAAAAGATTGGTCAGTGAAAATCAATGACGCATTATGGGCCTACCGAACCACTTTTAAGACCCCCATTGGAACTACACCATTTCGATTAATATATGGAAAGTCTTTCCACCTGCCTGTTGAACTCAAACACAAAGCATGGTGGGCAATAAAACAACTAAATTTTGATATGAAGAAAGTTGGGCAAGCCAAGATTCTGCAACTTTAAGAGCTGGAAGAACTCTGGACGACAACTTATGAAAATGCACAAACCTATAAAGAACGTACGAAACTTTGGCACGATGGTCATATGAAAAGAAAGGAGATACAAGTAGGAGACCAAGTTCTATTGTTCAACTCAAGACTGAAGTTATTCCCAGGGAAACTCTATTCTCGCTGGTCAGGACCCTACATTGTCAAGAGCATCTCCCCACATGGTGCTTTCTCTTTATGGAGTGAAAAGTTAGGTGAATTTGTGGCAAATGGTCAATGTCTGAAGAGATATTTCACCTCAACTGACATAGGCACTGAAGTAGTGCTAGAACTTACTAATCCAATGGATCCATCGTAAAGTTGAAGGAATCAAGTCGAGCCATCAACATAAAACAAAGGCACTTGTCGGGAGGCAACCCGATCAATAATTTTGTTTTACTTTTTATTTCAAAATATAATTTTCCTTAATTTTGTTTTAAATTTTAGATAATTTTGCAATAAATAAAAATCACATCGTGAGATGCTATCTTGAGTTCTAATTGGTCTTCATTTTTTGAGATTTTCAGATGGAGGACGTACGCTGATTGGAACGCAACCACATCTGGTGGCCCAAACAACATGAATTTTCCCCTCCATCTTGGATTTAAGGTTTTCTTGGGATGAGCAAATTTCTAAGTTTGAGGTGGAGGGTGGGTGGTTTGTACTTTACTTTCCACCTTCACCCACCTACTTCAAACTTAAGATTTCATAGTCACATTTTTGGCCAATTTTTTTTAAAATTTTAATTTTCAAAGAATTTGAACAGATACTTGATGAAGTTTTGACACTTTCTGTTTCATTAAAAGCCATTACCTAGCCTACTATGCATTTTGAATCATTATACCCTCCTTATTCAAAGCAGATCCTCAAAAGGACCTTTTTTCTGAAAACTAGCCTTTTGATTGAAATCATCTTGTGAAGCTTATGATTCCTAACACCATGATACTTATGCAAAAATGACAAGTGTCTGTCGAACTGATAGGGATCAAACATGTCGTGCTTCCTAACTGACTAGTGGAACAATAACATGGAATCTTCACTGGATTCTCATCAAGTCATTATTTGAGCAGAGTACGATACAGAGAACGACCCGGTGCACTGAATTGTAAATCAAGTTGCATTCTGATCTGAACTCTCTTCTACACTTCTTCTATCATCTTTGTACCCCTCCATCCACCAAAAAGAAACAAAAGTAGCCAAAATAGTGCCAAACCCTAAGTTCGGGGTGGCATGCCACTTCCCTCTACATTCTCTTCTTCCATACCCCTAGCAAATTATTAGGGGCGTACCACCAAGAAAAGATGCCAAAGTGCACACAAATAAATGCAATCTTGAGTCGAATAGAGGAGAGATTTGCATAAAAAAATGCAATAAATGAAATTGCAAATTATATAATAAAAATCTCGAGTCGAATAGAGGAGAGATTTATTTCTTCCTTCCATACCACCCTTCACTCCTATTTTTTTACCTAAAGGCACAAGGAATGCCTCCACTACCCTGAGAAACACCAGTGTCAGATCAGGTGCATTCTTGTTGTTCTACATGTATCTCTGGACTCATACAAAACTCTTTGACATGCTTGTTGTTAGAGAAAGTGAGGAGGAAGTGATGTTGGAAAAAAAAACTCAAGAATGAAGATATGGTAAGACGTGTTCAGTGGTCTCAGGAAGTTGATACGCTTAGTCATAACGAGCAGAAAGAAAAGAATCATGATGTGAAGATGAGGCAACCACACGAGTTGAAAGTATTCATTTGGCGACTATTTGAGATTTTGTGTTACTCGAGGATGAGCAATGTTTAAGTTTGAGGTGTTTTGATGAATGCATATTCATCATAATATTCAGTCACCATCTTGAGCCAACTTTGACTCAATACATCCAATTTCATTTACTAAATATCACGATATACAAAATTGCTCAATTGGTTCAATTACCAAAATTATTAACTGAGTTTATGTTGAATTTGTGTAGGTCATTACGAGGTTGAACAATCAACTGGCTCCCACCTCCATTTAATTCTAATCCACCATCAACATAATCATCACTACCCTCTACTTCACTCCATCTTTATCTCCATCTACCATCTCCAAATCAAACCCTTTTGTGTGGGACCCACCTTTCTCAACCTTGGATCTACCCTCAACAATACGGTCTGGACCATACTATTTCATCCATATGGTCTCAAGACCGTATGGGATACCTCACCTCAAAACCGTTTGGATATAACATGTCTTCAAGACCGTTTGGGCATCTACCTTTCCACTCCGTCAGATCATGGATCTACGGTCCTTATTCATTTGGTCTAACGGGTTCCATCATGATCTGTCCTATTGCTCTTGCTGCTTTACCCCTCTACACGGTCTCTAAACCGTATGAGATCTCTTCGCGTACAAGGCCGTACGATTAACCTTACCTCCTGCTTCCCTTCTTCTTCTTCCTTCCCTCACGGCCTGCAAACCCTCACCGTCTGCAAACCCTAACTCACAACAGCAAAACCACTCCCGCACCTACCTCCACCCAGTACATGCTTGCTCCACCTTCCCTTCTTCTTCCTTATTCCACCTCTGGAACCCTAGATACCACTGAGCCTCAACCACTTTCCGCAACGAGCTGACACACCTGCAACCTCGGTAATCTGCAACGCCCTCAGCCGTGACCTGCACCACTACCCAATGACCCACGCCTACCAGCAAGCTACCTTCACACGCCCTCTGCCTTCACAATCTATTAGAGGCAAATGGTCTACAAGACTGTATGGAAACATTGAGCTCTCAAGACCGTTTGATGGAAATCGATTAGATCCAAACCGATTGGTCTGAAGTCGAGACAATTTGGACAATGATGAAGGCAAGACTGCTAGGGCAATGATCGGTCCTCAAGACTGTTAGGCCAAGCAGAGACCGTGATATTGAGAGAGTATGAACCATTGCTGCAGACCAGCCAAACCGTTTGGATGCAATCACCAAACCGTTTGGAGTCGCTGATCCCAAGACCGGTTGCTTCCCTAAAGCGCAAGACCGATAGAATCCTATCAGTTTCCCAAAACTGTTAGAGCAGAGACTTCAAAACCGTTTGGACACTTAAAGCATTCCAAACCGTTTGGATGAAAACATTAAACCATTTGGTCATATATACCAAACCGTTTGGAGGAAATCTAATACAGGACCGATTGGTCATCTAAATGGTCTCCATATCAAACTATAAAAATTGCAACTGGACCCAAATCGTGAGACCACAACCAGTGCTTATAAATAGGACCATCAGGGTCCTCATTTAGGGCATCGATCCAGGGATGCCACCAGACTGCCCAAATGCAATGCTCGATCCAGCTCCATCCACATACGTCCACGCCGTAGCAACTTCACCTGCTCCTCTTGCTGTGAGAAAGGAGGTCGAGTAGAGAAGGAAGGTGGAGAAGAAGGTCTGCCCGGTTTGTCTTGGTGGTTCTTCCTCCTCGTCCAAGATCTTCCCCGACACAACGTAGAAGACGTATCATCTTCACCGAGCTGCATCGACCTTCTCCATCATGCTCATGGAAAAATCTTCCCTCTCTCTTATTCTTCTTGTTTCTCGCATCATGAGCAAGTAGTTCCTTTTCACTGGGGTGCGAGGACTAGCCCCACTGCCCATGCAAGTATGTTCTCTTGTTAAACATTCCATGGCAATGTACATAACTTTTCATTTCGTTGTTATTCGTTAATGCTTGTAGATTGGTTACCTGCTTGCTTTCATCATGTTTTTCCCTATGTTGTGAGAACTTCTATACGTAGGGTAGAATGTCGATTAACGAGGTTGACTCCCAAACTAGATATAGAATGGGATTCCTTGAGGTCGTAAGTGTATGATACGTGAGGGGACGAGCCATCTAGCCTACGATGACGCTTCTGTGGCCTAAACATCCCTCAAGGAGGGCCATAGCATTAGTTGGATTTTGTATCTTCTTTGTTAATCGTCGATGTTTGCTTGTAGATTAATCACCTTCTTGCTAGTCAATTAGCATGGTTGACTCCCAAACTAGAAATAGAATGGGATTCCTTGAAGTCATAAGTGGATGATCTGTGAGGGGACGAGTCATCTAGCCTACGGTGACGCTTCTATGTGCCTAACGCCTGTATAGGGGGACCACAACTTCAAATGGATTTTGTATCTTTGGAGTCATAAGTGAGTGATCCAGATGGCGACGAGACATCTGATTCCTAAGGTGATGCTTACGCAAGCCTAATGCCCATATGGGGGGTTTTGCAGCAACTCCATTTGGATGGTTATATCTCTCCTTGCGATTTGATGTTTGGATGTGTTTGCATGTATAGTGGTGGTGAAACCTGAGACCATCCCAGCAATTCCATATCATTAATCTAGATCAACTTTAATTCTGCTCTTTACTTTCCAGCAATTAGTTTAATTAACCTCCAATCACTCTAAATATTAGTCTTACTTGAGCTAGATTCGACTAACGATGATTCTTAAAAACATTGTCTCTTGGGATTCAATCCTCAACTATACTACGATAAGACCAGTCCACTTGCGGGTGGTATTATTGCACAAGGTTTTGGTAAAGCTCGGGGATTTCAATCCTGAGGAATTTGTTAGTGCGATAATAAACCACATCATCTTCATTGCACATGTCTGTACCATCTGAGTCGGCCCACTCACAAATTGTCCTCAATGCTTGCCAACCCGCTTTATTCCTAATATAATCATTTCTCAAGCGATCTTTTCTTGTCTTCCCACACACTATTTCAGCATACACATTTCAGCCACCTTCATCTTGTTGTGACCTTGTTTATTCACCGCCCAACATTCACTCCCGTAGAGCATGGATGGACGTATAACTCTTCTATAAAACTTACTTTTTAACCTGAGAGGGATCTTTAGATCACATAAATACTCTCAGTTGCACTTCTCCATTTCAACCATCATGTAGTGATCTTGTGACAAACATCATTTTGGACATCATGATCTATTTGAATAATAAAACCCAAGTAACGAAATTTATCATATTTTGGTATATCTACTCTGTCCAACTTGGCTCCATCATTCACACTGTGAGATTGGCTAAAATTTCAATGCATATACTCAGTTTTGCTCCTGCTAATCATCAATCCATGTGATTCTAATGCCTCTCTCCACCATTCAACTTACCAATTGAGTTTATGTTAAATAAAATTTATTAGTGTATGAAATTGTTATGTTATTTAATTGTATCACATAAATAAAAACATTAGATAGAGTAATTACTTATTACATATTTTCTATAATTACACGGTTTAATTATATATGAACAAGTATATTCTGTAAGAGTAATTCTTTTTTTAAAACATAAGAGAAAACTATAACATGATAAAATTATATTTACATGATACAACATTATTTTTATAATGATACCAACTAAATTATCTCAATAAAAATGAATTTATTTTAATAGAAGCTGAGTTATCTAAAAAATAATGAAATGATTTGATAATGAATTTGGATTTTTCAAATTAATAATCACTAATTTTCAAACCAGAACTGAAAATGAAAGTGATTTTTAATTATTATTTTTCCTTTATGATGCAAGTTCCGTCACTTGGAGAAAAGGTTCTCCGTTGAAAACATAGAGAGTCTTATAGCATCTCATATCTTCTTTAAGAACTACCCTAAGCCACACAAGTAGATGATGATTAGGTAGTCTTCTCATCTCATCATGTGGTTCTTCTGATAACCTTTTACCACATGATTTCTCGATTTTGGGTAGCTTAAGCATTGGAAAAATAAAATTACTAGAAATTGTGAAAATTGATGTCATGATCTGACCTTAATTTGAAAACTCGATTTGATCAATGATATTTTGAAATCAAATACTCATACATGACCCCTAATATCATGAAAACTCGATTTAACCAAATCAGACTACATGCTTTCTATGTTGGAGGTAAATCTTGACTTGGTGAAATAAGAAAGATTTATACCTTATACCTTATTTATGTTGAGGTCCCTATATGATTAAGTCCATGTTTCCCTATTGTTGACTAAACCTCAAACCTAGTAAGCAAACTTGTACGCATTTCAATACACATCATGATTATGCTATCAAGTGACTAAGCCTATGACTCACAAAATCATGATCTAAGACTATGATGCAAAAAGCAGTTTCCCTATTGACTATTGATACCTTTTGTAAACTTGACTTTGATATGATGAGCATGAACCTAAATCATGCACCTATTTTCAAATTATATCTTGATCACGAAAGAAAATGAATGAACTAGGTGCCCTATTATGATCTTATGACCTTGATAATGTGTTTTGACCATCAATTTCTCTCTCTATTTGAGTAAGCTCAATGGATCGTGACTAATGTTAGCAATGTGCTAGATTAGGGTGGTAGTTGACTCATGACTCCCCTAACCTAGGTCACATCCCTATTATGACTATCTCTAATTTTTCACCTTGTTGATTACTTAGATTTTGGAAAGGTATCCCCTTTCACCCGATTTGGATAGGTTGACCTAAGCCTAATAGGTTAAACCCGTGGTTGATACTCAATCTTGAATATTGATTTAATAATGACCTTGATATATGTCAATGTTGATTATATCTTGTGGTTGACTTCTTAAACAGACCCAAGTCTAGATCATTCATCAAACTTGGATACCATGATAATGAAATATTGATATGTTGCTTGAATATTGCTTGAATATTGTTGCTCAAAATTGAATATAGATGAGTGATGTTCCCTAAGGTCTAAATAGGAATATAAACCCTAGCTTTGGAATTTTTATACATATGATCTTGATGTTTAAACTTCAACTCTTGATATTGATGTACAAAATCTTGAAACATGATATGGATCTGGAGACACCTCTTGATAGTGACTTTCATAATCCCAAAATTTGAAATTTTTGAAATGATGACTATTTTGATTCTTTTGATTTATGACTTAGGGTTTAGCTCTCATTAGGACTAGGGTGGGACCTCCCATTGATTTAGATCTCAAAAATCATGATATTGAAAGTATGATGTTGTCTCGAAATTCTTGAAATATGAAATCTCAAATCATGGGTGTAGAAACCCACCTAGGCCAATATAGAGGCTAGGACCTTGAGATATTGGGATTGAAAGTCACCTTGTACACTTGATTCAAGAACTCTATTTGTTTGACCTAAAATATGATCTCTCCAAATTTGTAATTAATAGGATGCTTTCCATATTTGTGACTCATATGATGATTTTGAACAATATACAAATTGACCTTGATACTCAATTGATTGATGATGAAATGATGTTGGTACCAAGTTGATTATGATATGGGGCATGGAATCCCAATTATGATTATTGGACTACTTGAATTTTGAGGACATGATTTTGATTATATAGTTGATAATGTTATAATATTTGAGGATATGATCTGGGTTTGGATAATCCCAATTTTGAGGATGTTTTTTTAATTTTGGGGACAAAATTCCTTTTTAAGGAGGGAAGGAAGTGACAAAGTGGATTTTAGCATAAGAATGAATTAATTACTCTTTTAACCTCTTTATACTCACTCATGGTCCCAAATTATATTTCATGTATTCATAATCAATGTTGAGACTCAAATTCGAAATATGGTGATCGATGTAGTTTTTATACACCTTATAACACCTCAAATTGGATTCGTTCAACACTTCGTACAAAAAAAATTGGTCCATCAAACTTCATCATATAGTTCTCAAACTTTTTCTAAATATTCTCCACATTTTTGTGAAGCTATGGTCCAACTTTCATTGCAATTGGACATTCCTACAATTTTCTATGATTTATTGTAGTTTATGTATAGAAAACCCCTTTATTTCCCTTTTAATTGCTCTTTTTCTTAGATTTTCCATGTCAGCGATCCAGACAAGGGATCCGGTGAAATTTTTGGCCCTTAGATCTTCCTCTCACAGATCAGACCTGATCCATTGGCTGCTAGGTCATCATCAACCTCCCGCAATCAGCGGGGAGTTGTCTTTATGGCCGACACTTGCAATCTGACACTCTTGACCTTATTTTGAAATTCTAATCGAGGGGAAATGATCCCCTCGCAAAGTCAAACTGAAAGAAACCTACTTTGATCGGGTTTCTCACCTTTTTGTGCCACCTTGTTGCACCACCAACAAGCCTCTCTTGCTCTCCCATCTCACTCTGGCGTCCTTGACCTTCGACCCAAGTCCTCTAGCCCTAAACCTAGTCCATACCCTATAAAATCCCTCGTAATCGATCACCTACATCATTCCATGGGGATCCCCCCTCCATGCTCGCACATAGCCACGAACACCTCCTTTCCCCCCTTCGGTCACCTGCTTCTCCAAGTTGCACCGCCGCCGCGGCCGCCTTGGGAACCCCTTCTCCATGCCTCCTCGCTCCAATTTCTGGCTCCCATTCAACTCGTGACTTGGAGGCAAACTCGGACAGCCACCTCACTGCCGCCAATAGAGATCCCTACTCCTAGAGCTCCTCCACATTGGTGACCCTGTTCTGCCTCCTTTTTGGGTCCATGCGGGGTTATGGACGGTGAGGAATGGGGGGGGGAGGAACAAGCCGAAGACCGGCCGGTCCAAGAGAGAGTCCCCCCGTCCAAGGCTTAGCTGAACCAAGCTATTGACCAGGTCTATCAATGCTTGAACTTGCCAATCAAACATCAAAATAGATCACTAGGGTAGAAAACCACACCGCCTATGTGTTTCAATCCTACCCCTCTGATCATACAATCGGACGGTCCACTTTCACCACAAATAAGGAAATTATCTCCTCTCTGCTCAGAATTTCATTTAAATGTCCAAATCCTGCTTTAATCATAGAAAATGCACCCTAGCTCCAAAAATTATGAACAAATAGTCAATTTTGATCAAAAAAACCCAATGAATCATTTAAAAATGTTCTTGAAGCCTAATTCTAGATGTTTCTCACTAATATCCCTAAATCATGATCCTTTACTTATGTTTTTATCTAAATGACTCCATAAGCATGATATTTTGGAAACCTTAATACTTGAATCTGATGATTATCTGGAGAGACAAAAATCAGACTTGACTAGACTAGAGTTAATATTGTTGGCTTAGATGAATATGTAACATGTACCTTGAAGATAATCAACATCTTATAATATGATTGATCTAAATCTTGTGGCATATTTTTGATCTATTGATCTAATACTTGATCCCTAACTTTACTCATTATACTAATCAGAACTTGATCTAATATTGAACACCAATGATGCTAATCTATCATGAGGATGATCTAATAACTTGCTTGTTGGCCATGATAACTAGATTAACATATATGTTCCTGAAAGTACCTAGGTAAGTCATTCACACTTGAAATATACTTGACACTTGAATAATGTTGAACATCTTGAATTGTTGATCATAAGTGAATGACCTAATCCCAAGGTAAAATAGGAATGAGTAACCCTAATCTTGAATCATGAAACATGATCTTCAAATATCATGATCTTGACCCTTGATCTAAACATTGTGATTTGAGATCTGACTCGAAGGTTTGACTTGTTGATATTTGTACTCTAAATTTTTTAGTGAAAGGTATTCTATTACATCTCCTCCTTGGTTGTATTGAAGATACTTTTTATGTATCTCTTGAGTGTATACTTGTCTATATACTTGTTTTAGATATTGTTCCCTATTGATTAGTCTTCCGTATTTCCTATATTATATTTTGAGAAAAACATGAGAACATAAATGATATTGCCCATTATGACTACCTGTATATTGATGATGATGATGATGGTGATAATGATGATGATGTTGATAATGTTAATATTGAGTGTAAGCGATCTCCTCATTTGGAGGTGGAAACTGTACATTGGCCTCCTACATCATATGGATATAAGGAGCCTGATGACCTCCCCCATCGTGTTGGGGTGATAGAGTCACACAAAATATATAGGCATGCTTCTTGATTACAAAATAATGGGAAATCATAATAAAATCGTATTGTTTCAAGTAAAAAACTTGTAGAATAAATTTTGGTATTTGGAAGAATTGCTTCTTGCACTTTTTGAATATAAGTCATGTCAAGTATATGCTTTTCTATAAACCGTTTTACTTGATTTTGATAGTGTACTATGCAATTGCATGATTGTGTCATGATTTTCTTGATATTAGGCAAGACACATGGAATACTGACTAAGATAGCTTTCACACTCCATATACTCTGATGAAAAAGATAGATCTACAATATCTCCTTTTTGGGTTAGTTGTTATTTAAATCTCTTATTTATGAGTTATTATTTCTTATTGTATATTCCAATGTGTGAGATCCTATCAGCCCCTCAGGGAAAGGTGCTTCAATCCTTTTACTATTGTCTAGGTAGGGGGATTTGGATTGGGGTAAGAATGGTTCTATGATAGTAGTATCTAATGAAACTTTTTAAATTACACAGAAATGTTAGTTGCATCATAATGCATATGATACATGTGTCAAGCATGTGAAAACATGCTAAATCTTATGTGATGCAAAAAGTATATAACTTCATCGATTGCATGTCTGAAATATCAACAACAAAATCCTTATTCCAAATATTATCCAGCTATAGACTAATTATGAAAATGTTAATACTTAGTGGTTCCATCATTCTTGCCACATCATATATTATAGTCTTTCCATTGTGGCTAGACATGCACCATCATGATTGTCACTTAACTCCTCATGAGTGTTTTTAGTGACAGTAATAATTTAACATTGGAAAACTCAAAAATGAAAGAAAATGTAATTTGGTAATAAAACAAAGAGGACCGATCATTAATATATCCCTGGAAATTGGTTTTATTTAACCACTTTAGTGATGCATCAACTAAGACATTTATGATTGTAGTTGTTAGAGTATACATTACAATTAGTTAATCACTAAAATCCCATCGTAAAAAACACCAATGGTTATAAGAGAAGAGATTTGCTACATGAAAAAGAAATGGAACCAAAAATGAGACCATTTTTATCTTCACCCATGCATAACAACAAAATAGAGGAGGGAAGTAAGAAGTAACTTACTTCCATCCTCTACTTTGTTGTTATGCATAGGTGGAGACAAAAAGGGTCCTAAATCTGGTCACATTTCTTGTCCAGGTAGCATTATTCATAAGAGAAATAATAGCATTTGTATGTGTTGCTACCTTCCATAATGCCCTACAAAACTAATTCCAACCAAGACGTTATTTGTAGTAGCTTGCATATACGTGGTAGCATCAATAACTCTTGACCCCATTCACTTGGAAATGAATAATGCCAATGGAGGAAGGTCATCCCCTACTTTGAGAAAGAAATACAATGAGACTCAAACAAATCGAAAACTAATTCTAATTATGTTTGGATTAGGAGAAGTAGTATGAACACATTTGTAAGAACTTAGAATGTATTACATGTAGGAATGCAAGAGATGGCCACATGTATGGGAAAGCACCCAAAATGCCTATCATGACACTATCTATGACCTTATACTGTAGATAGTTTTTTGGAGTATGACATTTACTCCAGTACCGGAAATAGGGAGGGAATATGGTGGGCGCACTACCAGCTACTCAACATGTATGTTGACGTTTGGGTCGGGCTTGTCACACATTTGTGGGCCACATGGCCAGACTGTGCCAGGTGGCCGATGAGACCGTGAACACCTACATTGTGCCCTGGTGGTCGATGATGCCAGAAACACATGCATTGTGCCCTATCGTCGGATCCTATGACGATACCCAGGACTTCCTCAGTGATGCCGCTGCGGCCCACCATAAGAGTACATGATGACACAGTTAAAAGACTTTGGACTCAATCTATAGTGCTTTACATAGTTCACCTCCTCGATCATGTCTCGGCATAACTCCCTAGCCATCAACAGTGTATTGATGGAGGCACTATAACACCATCAATGAACAACTAGCGTTGCCACCTTCTTGTTGACTTGAGAGTTATACATTATTCATATTTTGATAATGACTTAACCATTTCATTCATATGTATCTAATATGTTTGTTTAAGATTGATTGTAGGCTTTAGGTACATGAAAAGGATCAAATTACATAAGCCCTAGCTTGTCCAAGTTCAAGTCAAAAGCAATGCAAGTGTGCAATTGGGGAAATCACTCCAAACCACCTTAGAATATTTTTGTAATCACTTGTATTGATGATATGACTTGTAACTAAGATGATAAAAAATCAAGGACACTTGATTCCAATGTTTGGTCACTCATAAATATTTGTCACAGCAACTCTATTGGTCGAGTTTGGATCTCAACTGAATATTGATGGATTTTTGAAAATGGATCAATCGATCGAGTTGTACACACAGAACTCGACTGACCGACTCACTGACCAAAACTGATTTTGACTCGTCGATCTAGTTTCCCATGACAAACTCGACTGATAGTTTAAAAAATTAGTTTTTTTGATTAGTGGATCGATCAATTATCCTTATTGAAACTCAATCACATGTACTGTACAAAAAATGAGAAAAAGTGATTCTAACCATTGGAGATTTGTTAGAAATGAAAATGGATCCATTACAAGTTGTAAAACGGCTATTTTTCATTCTTAAGTGATCCCACACTCAAAGTAACACCCCCAACTATAAATAGGACATCTTGGAGTTCATTCTAATGTTTCTCATTCATGTTATCTTTGGTCCTTGCTATAGTTGATTGTGTTGCAACCCTTTGAGATCCTTTTAATCTCTCATTTACAAAGCATTTTGTGATTATGAGTAAGTTATGAATGGTGTAAGAGAGCTACCTCCATGTTATCTTGTAAAGCTCTCATTCCTTCCATCTTCCCAATCCCCTTTCTCAAAGAGAAAAGGTTGAAGTGATCTTCTCTGAGTGAAGGAGGAGTTGTTGTTCTTCTTTAAGGTTGAGGAAGGTGTGAAGATCTTTTCTAGGTGAAGGAGAAGGACAAGGCAGAAGTTTCAAGAAGAGTGGGTAATTCCTTCAAGGCCAAAGACTTGATGCAAGTGTGGGTAAGTCATTGGTGAAGCCTAAAGACATCAAGATCAAGTGGGTAAGTCCTTGTGTAGGTGAACGACTCTTGTATTGAATAGGTAAGTCCTTGTATGTATGGTGGTCTCCTTGTATCTCTTATGATGGAATATAAATATACATGGGCTGCAAAGTCCTAGATGTTGACCTCTCTATGTAGTGGATTGACAGTCTCCTAGTTCGGAGATTGAAACCACTCTAACCACCTTGTCTAAGTGTATGTTTCAATTTTTCTCATCCCTCCTATGCTTTCTTGGATAGTACTTCATATTGTTCTTAATCATTTGGTTTCAATTGATATAATTTGAAGGTCTAACTATTCTTGTGAGAATTTTGAAGCTCTATTCACCCCCTCTAGAGCCCTAGATCCAAAGATCTACATGTTGAATAGCCTCCTATAGAACTTCAAGATGGGGAATAAAGAAGGAGCTTCTGATATGTACTCAAAGCTCAACATCATCATCAATGGCCTAGCCTCTTTGGGACACACTTTGGATAGAGGAGCAATCAACTCAAAGATCTTAAGGTCTCTACCAAAGAGATGGGAGTCAAAGGTGACCTCCATTGAAGAAGTGAGAAGTCTTGGTGACATTCCAATCGAGGAGATTATTGGGAATCTACAAGTTCATGATCCAAGATATGAAAAGCAAGAAGCGGAAGCTAAGAAACAATAGAAGGAAGTAAGTAAGATCAAAGATAGTACCTTCAAAGATCAAGTGGAGGTTGTCATCCTTCAACAACAACTTCCTTTTCAGACCTCTCCCTCCTCCTCTAGTGAAGATGATGACCCTAGTGAGCATGAAGCCAAATTCTCCAAGGGAAAGCACTTAAAAGGAAAGCAATATTCTTCTTCTACTCCAAGGTGCTACAAGTGTGGTAAAAAATGACACTACAATAGTGAATGTCCTAAGGCAAGAAAGTTACACCATCAGAGTAGCTCCAAGAAGGAGGAAGAGTACAAGAAAGATAGCAAATACAAGAGGAAGGACAAGATGGAGAGGAGACACAAAGATGCAGCCCATGTAGATTGGGAAGGATCATCCTCTAGTGGCTCAAGCTCCGATTAAGATGGAGAATGCCACTGTTATGACCACATTTGTGCTTAATTGGTAAACTAGGGTTTACCTGAATGATTACATACTTGATTACATTGAACATCTTTAGAATTGATTCATGTTAGTATCTAAATTTTTATGTTTAAAACCTAATAAGAAACTCTAATTATGATTTTAGTTTGAATAATTAGGGTTTGAGAAATGTGAAACCTAATCGGAAAAAATTAGGGTTTTGATAGTACATGAATATGGAATTTCATCAGGATAGAAATGTGGTAAATAATTTTTCATATTTTCTACATGCTTTGTATTTAATTGAATTTTGTATATGATATGGATAACTCAATAATTCATATTTGAGAAAAATTTCAGAATATTTGGATGTTCGTTGAATGTGTTTCTCAATCAAACTATACTTGACTGAAATGTTGATAGAGTGTTGTCTAGTAGTGTAGTATTTGATTTTTAATTATTTATTGGCAGATTTGAATGATTTGAAATTTATATTGGATCTCTAACATTACATTTTAGACATCATTATAAATTTTCATAATTTTTGACAGATGCATGCCTCTTCAATAAATGAATTACAGTAACATTTTTATAACAAAAAAATTTGTTGAAATAAGAAAAAGTATAGTGAGGGGTTAATGTTCAAATTACCTAAGAACCTCAATTTCTCGATATGAGAAATCTAGAAAACAAGGAGCTCTCATATTTCATGATCCATTCTAGGGAAACAAAATTCTAGAGAGAGAGTAGAGCTAGGGTTTTGAGAGGAGAAAGTTGTGGAGATGTTGACCTAGGGTTTCTCTATCTGAGATATGATGAAATCAAGTAAGTTTAGATTTTTTGCATATACTTTCATGGTGGATCTTCTCTCACATGTCAAGATTCCATCCCTACTCTTATTTGATTTGAAATGGTATCAAATCTTCCCCTTTTTCTCACTCTTTCTTCATAATCCCTGATTTCTAGGGTTTCTGGGTTGAAAGGAAGAAGAAATAGTTGGTTTGATAGGATTTTGATATGGATTCGAGATTTTCAGAGATGGGATGCATTTTTAAGTTGTTTTCACACCTTAGAATGAGTGGCTACTTCCTTTAAACATTAGATTGTATAAAATGAGTTAAGTCATCAATAATCTTCAATTGCTTAGTATGTGTGTACAAACCATAAATTGCCTTTTTGATCTAGCTTTTGCAAGATAATATGAAATGAATTATTTCTCTATTGTGATGAATTTCAGATGATGAAATCACATTAGAAATGATTACAACCCATCTAAATGAGAATTCTTAGAGTAATTTTAGAGGTCACATGAATATACTGAAATTTAGGGTTTTCGGCTGTGACTGAAATTGTTGTATAATTAAATAAATAAATTTGTTTATCTAAATATCTTTGTTTATGAATTATTGTTTATCTGAATGTGTAGAACATATATGTCAGGCACTATCTTGGACTTCGTGTGATGTGAATAGTTTTTTCTTGATGTGTCTGTAAAAAGGGTGAAACCCTAGATGAGTGGAAAGTTAGAAATTTGCGAATAGATATTGTGAAATCCATTTGAAATGATTCTCTTGACATCATAGACTTTATTTATTCAATGTTATTCTTGATGAATGATATATCACTAAATAGTGTGGAAACCTTAATTTTAGCTCAATTCAAGGATTTCATACATATGTTGACTGTATATGGCTTGTTGAAAGCAATCTTTACTCAGTGAATGTTTATGACACATTTAATCCGTATGTGAGTCATGTGATAAGTGAATGAGGTAAATGAAACCCTAAGGATATTCAATGAATCAAGTATTGTGATATCAATGTTTCTTAGTATGATATGTGGTGATGCTTAACAATTCAGTTGTGGTAAATGTTATCAGATGATCTATGAAACGAATAATTTACAAAGCTAAACTAAGATATGTTGATGTGAAGATTGAATTGTGAATTTAAAGAGTGAATTAGACATGGTATCTAAGGAAGAAGTAGAATTTGTTGTAAATAACATGAATGTGGACAAGGCACCCAGACCTGATGGTTTTAATGGTATGTTCTTTAAGACCTGTTGGCTGATTATTGGACAGGATATCACAAAATTTGTCCTCAATTTCTTTGAGTCTGGGAAGCTTTTGAGAGAGTGCAATAGATCATTCATTACCCTCATCCTAAAAGTACAAGGAGCTACAAATCTGAAGGACTTTCGCCCTATTTCCCTATGCAATGTGATGTTTGAGATAATCACTAAGATCATGACCAACAGATTGAGAGATGTTTTCCCTGACCTGATCGATAAGGACTAGGTTTTTTTATTAAAGGAAGAGTTATTAGTGATGCGATTCTTTTGGCAAACGAGATGCTAAGCTCCTTCTCTGTTACTAATGGCCCTCCTTCTATGTGTGTTAAAGCAGACCTATCTAAAGCATATGATATGGTAAGGAGAGACTATGCTCTGTTTCTTATGGAAAGGATGAGGTTTCCTCCATGTTGGCTAGCTTGGATTCAGGTTTGTTTCAATATGAATTCTTTTCAAGTTCTGATTAATGGATTTCCTTCTAGGTGTTTTGAAGCAACAAATGGGGTGCTTCAGGGTGATCCCTTAGCCCCTTATCTCTTTGTTATAGCCATGCAAGGATTTTTCTCTATTATGGAATCTTCGGTCAAGAAGGATCTGGTTGTTCCTTTGAGGGCCTCAGAGAAATTTGGTGTCTCACATATCATCTTTGTGGATGATCTCATGTTGTTTACTAAAGTAGATACATCTAATGCTCAACAGGTTGCTAATGTCCTGAGGACTTTTTGTTTAGTTTCGGGTTTGAGCCTTAACAAAATGGTAAAAGCTAACTACTTTTAAGCAAAGGAGCTGAACCTTATCACAACGATATCATTGAGATCCTTGATATTGAGAGGGTCATTCTTCCAATAAAGTACTTAGGGCTGCCTCTATTTACTAGGACATCTCACGAAGGCCATGTGTTCTCCCATAATTGATAAGATTATAAGAAAGCTTGACTCTTGGAAAGGGAAACTCTTATCCTTTGTAGGTCGCATGGATCTAGTGATTTCTACCTTCTCCACTTATCATGTTTTCTAGTCATCGAATTTTCCACTTCCTAAAGCAGTAATCCTGGACATTAAGAAACTCATGAGGAACTTCATTTGGAATGACTCTGTCAACCAGAAGCACCTTCATACTGTATCATGGGAGATGATTTGCATACCTAAATGTGAAGGTGGCCTGGGTGTTCAGCTTGTGGAGGATTGGTCCAAGGTTGGGCTTCTAAAGAATTTGTGGGATGTTGCAAATAACAACGAGACGTTATGAGTGAAGTGGTTACATGAACGATACATTAAATAGGATTCTATTTGGTCAGTTAGGTGTAAAACCAACTCTCCATGGCTGTGGAAAAGACTTCTTGGGCTGAGGAACTTGCTGAAAGTTCATATCGATTTTCATGTTGGTAATGGCAAGACATTTCAATTTTGGAGAGACCCATGGATACCCAAGAAAAATACTTTGATGGACATGTATGATGACCAGATGATTCTCAGAATGGGAAAGGGTCTCAACTGTAAAATATCATCATATGTCTTGGATAATAGTTGGAGAATACTGGACGTCATAGGCGGAAGTGCCATACAAGCCCTGATCTATGACATGCCCCCTCTGAATGAAGCTGAAGTTTATGTGTTGTTCAAAGGGAAAAACTATTTCGAATTGAAATATGGATGGGATCTAGTTAGAAGTAAAGATCCTAAGACAAAGTGGTCAACCTGGGTTTGTAAGAGCAAGCTCCCTAAAGGTTGTTCTTGCTTCCTCTAGAGATGTTTTCTTAACAAAATTCCCACCTATGAGTACCTGAAAAGAACCAGATACTCCCTTACGGCTAGGTGTGAACTTTTCCAATCAGAAGGTGAGACCTAGATCACTTACTATTCAAGTGTACTTATAGACGAGAGGTTTGGAAGTTGTTCAAGAAAGAATACGGTAAGGAACATTGGTGGTTGGATGAGATTCTTCATCTGAAAGATGATATGAAGTCTGTTGCTGGTTTAATTTTACAAAAACTATGGTTAGAAAGAAACACGAGGATTTCTTTCTACTCAAAGAGAAGCCCTGAGGAGATTTGGAGTATAGTTCAGATAGATACCAAAAATCTCCATACCTAAGCTGTATAGATAGGTCTTTTTGCTCATTGTTCAGTTTGGTTTTCTCCTTTTTTTTCTACTGTGTCTTGATCCTTTAGGCACTGTACACACTTGTTTTTCCTATTAATGAAGAGGAACGCTAGGTTCATAAAAAAAGAGTGAATTAGACATTTAGATGTCCTGAACATTGTAGAATCCTCACGTGATGAGGCCTGTGCTGTGGGGAGGAAATGGTTTCTCAACTGGAGTTAGTCCAGATCGAGGTAAGCCAGAGTAAACTAGTAGGGTGTGGTGGTCTTAAATAGTAGGGCAGACTCCTTACAGTTGTGTGGTACCCAACACCAACCTGGGATGTTGGTGGTACCTATGTTACATGCTGTAGTAATCAGTAGTCAGTAGGTCCACTGATGCACAATAATCCTGAGGGATTTGACTCACCACCTGAGTACCCATGTTGAGAGGTGGAGTTTGAGATATCCAACCACTCCCATTAGGCACTGAGAGGCAGACGTGCCAAGGCCCGCTGTAGATGGGGCCTTACTTGAGAGATGGGCTTAGGAACTTGGTCATGCTTCTAAGCCTTGTACAGTGAGATCATAGATTGATGCGATTCTTTCACATGTTGTGGTACACCTCATGTGGTTTCATGGAATAATAAGATGAATGAGAGGTTAACCAAGTGTATGAAGTTATTCAATTACTCTTTGTATGTTTTTGAATAATTAGTTTCCTTTATGATTAATCAAGCATGTTCATATATTAATTAAATCTTATAGATGTCTAGAGTATTGTGCCATATTTATGTTTGTGAATGACTAGTCCCTTTAAATCTTAATGCTTATATAATTGATATCACTTGCTAAACAATATATCTGTAATTATATAAGTACTTTAAACTATTTCTTTGAAGTACTCGTTCATTGAGCGAGTAGGCTCACCCTCTACTCACAATTTTTAGGGATAACTCATGGAATAAAGATTTCAATGCATCAGAGTAGATTTTCCACATGAGTTAAGTGTGAGATTAGTTGAGTTCAGTCGGTCCCTGTTACTATAGGTCCTTGTATAGAAGTGAAAGAGTTGTAAATAATTATTTGTATCTTATTTTCCTTAATAATAGAGTATATATCTGGTTATCATCTTGTATTTACATGGAAGTGTGAGGAACATAATGAATGTTTGGATGTGTATCATTAATGTTGAGATTATGTTAGAGTAATAAAGGTTTAATTACCTTGTAAAGTTTGTTTATGTGATTGAATGTGAAAAAAACAAAGAGTTTGAAATAAAGGAAAAAAAAACGTTGGGAATGAAATTTGTATTAAGTATAATCCTGAAACTTATGCCCTAATCTCATGATTAGTAGTAATTGTGGGATGTGGGTGCAACATCTTGGTATGAGATCTTAGGCTGAGTTGTCAGGAACCATAAGGATAAAAAGTTAGAGTTATAAGTGTGGCAGATAGGAGGTGATGTGTCTGTAGGTTTGGGAGGTCTGAGTATTTAGATACCCTGGCCCAATATCTAAATACTAAGGTTGACAACTATCAATCTACTTTGTCTATTATTCTATGGATGCCCTAGCTAGGTATGTAGAGGAAGGATGGGCTAGAGAGAAACCCTAGAAATATTAGTGTTAGGAAATTGGAAAGTAATGAAGGAGTAAGATCTAAAGATAGAATGTGATACAACTCTTGCTTTATATTGCTTCTTTTGAATGGAGATCAATAGAAATTCCCGTATGTATATGAATTTAGATTATCAATTTGTAGAATATGTATGGTTCTTTTAGATTGATGTGTTCATGAAGTTGATTCGGTTATTCTTTGTATCAAGTCGACCAGAAGTTATGTTTAAATGAGTTTGCCCTAAGTGGATATTCTTTCCACATGTTTGAAATGAATAGGAGTTAGTGAATCTTGAGTAGCTCTTAGCTTCAGGACTACATGTTCGGCCTGGTTTGGCTGGCAGGGTGTGTTACAGGGATCTAATGACTCCTTTCAACAATATAATAAGAGTAGATTCTGGATAAATTAGACCCATATCATATGAGAATGTTGATCCAACCCTATTCTAGGGCTGTATCTTGTGTCATTTTATAGTTTTATCACATTCAAATGTATTAGAATTACATGTTATTCTCCCCAATATGATTATCATTGCAAATACACTTATGGATGTTCTTTGCACTGTTTTTCAGGTACTTGGACCATGCTTAGATGGAAGAGAGAGAGAGGGAGTTTTAGGGTTCCCCCAATCAAGGAGGGACCCAAATAAGGTCCCAAAGTCTCCCTCAACCTACCTCTAGTGGCCAAGAATCATCCCTGAGCAAAGACATCCGAAATTGACAAAGTAAGAAGCAAAATCAAGAAGTCAAGCCTCACCACGGCCGTGGCCCCAATGCCACGGTCGTGGGTTTATTACCAAGTTCTAACAGGTTGCAACAGGGAATTCCTTAGATCGCCCACGACCGTGGCCACTGAAGACAACACGACCATGGCCATCAGCACGGTCGTGGTCAGGAGAAGAGAACACGGCCATGGCACCCTGCCACGGTCGTGGGAATTAATTGCGAAAAGTCAGTTACCAACAGGGAATTTGCCCGGAAAGCCATGACCATGGCCAAGTCGCCACGACCGTGGCCGAAGTTGATCCAGACGCCCGTGGCTCCTCCCCACGGTCACCTCCAACTCCTCCAAAATGGCCGTGTTACCCAACACGACCGTGGTGCGTGCTACCCACCACGACCGTGGCACTCCGCCATGGCCGTGGCCACCACCATCTCACCACTTCCTTCACCCCACGACCGTGTTCACCCCCCACGTCCGTTCCCCACTACCCTCACTACAGCCGTGGCACACCCACCACGACCGTGGTGATCACCTACCCTATACAACTTTCCACTGCTTTTCCTATTTTACCCCTAACTTAGCCCTAGCTCCTATATAAGCACTAGTTGCTTCTAGGGCTCAGGAGAGAGCACTTCCTAGCCGCCCCCAGCTGCTCCCTTGCAACCCTTGGTCCAATCCACCCACTTTCCTTGCATTTAATCCCATTTCCACCCACTTTCCACTCATTTCCACCATAGAAACCTAGTTTCTCTAGGTTTCTATCCCTCCATTCCACCATTTCCATGCTCTTGAGCACCATTTGAGGAGGAGGATCGTAGCTGGTAGAAAGGAGGTGAAGAAGTCAAGCTTCATCAAGCATCCATAGCGTTTCCTACTCTCTTTCCCTTCTCCTTTGTTTCTGTTTTGATCATGTATAGCTAAGCCCCCTTGGGTGGGCTGTTTGGGGGCAAAAATGTGACTGTGATACCATGTTGGGGGAATATAATTTGTAATGAACATATTTCACTTCTATGATGATTTCCTTGGCTTGTATCTCATTTCCCATTACTTGTGCATGTGATTGTTGTTTAATTACATTAATTGCTTGCCTTGTGGTTCTTGAAGACATTTGCCTCTAGGATGTTTTGGTTTCTATGTAGCTATCATAGGATTGGCTCCTAGGACCTTAATTCGGATCCCTAGCTAGCCCCCTATCTTCCTACATAATCACCTTCTTCCTACATGCAAATGTGAGTTATAAGTGACTAGTATAAGTGTGATTAGTGCAATTGCCTAGGATTTCCTAAAGGCCGAGGTGGCTAGTGGCATGAGGTCAAATATCCTGATCTCTACTCGCATCCTTACCCTTGGTCCTCAATTGACTAATACCACTTATCCTAGAGACCTAGACTTGGTAAGTCCTATGAGAACTACACCTAGCCCTAGTTCTCCAACTAGTAGCATAGGGTACATCCTCATAGCACCCACCTTGTTGTTTGGTTTGATAGTCTAGAATGAAATATGCTAATTGCTTATTATGGTGACATCCCCCAACTAATGTCAAGGTCACATTCCCAAATGGCCCACCTCCTTCACCTAATTGCTTAAAACCTTAATTGCTTTGTTTGCTTGTTAATGCTAGTTTAGTTCAATTGCTTTAGTTAACTTAGTTAATTTCCTAGTTTTGCTAGCTAGTGCTAATTTAGGTCTTTGATCTTGATTAGTGGTTAACTTAGGCTCTCAATTGCTAGTTGCTTGCTTAGTCTAGTGTGTTTTGTTCTTGCTCTTGTTTAGATAGCTTGTTAACTTAGATTGCTAATTTAGCCTTTTGATAACTTAGTTTCATATTTCTTTTCTTACTCTCTTACTTAGCTTAATCAACAACCAACAAAACTTTAAACCCTAAAACCTTACTCTCCGCAATAGGAACATAGCTTACGTCTTCTAACTCTAGAGCCCCCTCTATCTCTGCGGATTGACCCTATACTTTCCGCCTCACCTATACTACAACACGACCCCGTGCGCTTGCGGGCGTAGTGTCTTAGTAGACATAGGTAGTTAGTGTAGGTCTTACAAATTTCGAAAGCATAAGATCCCATCTCCCGTGCCTCCTGACCTCGTGGATTGCACTTGTTGCAAGCCTCTAGCGGGAGTGCACCAAATGTACATACTCTAAGATATTGAAATATAAGGAAAGATTAGAATATCTAAGAATCAATTGGAACTAATGTCTAAGATCCATCTTTGGGGACTCAAATCAGAAAATCCTAAATTGGGAATAAAGGAAGAGGGATATAGATGCAAGACATACATTAGTATATAACATACAAAATGAAGAAGAAAGGATGGATAAAGAGAATTGAACTATAGAACTAATTGTGTCACTTTATCCTACTTGAAATCAAGGAAAGATAATAGAAAACTACATGGAAATCCAAGATAGAAAGAATCAATTAGAATGAATGGATCATATAATAGAGTAAAATGTACTTATGTACTCTACAACAAAATTAAATAGGAGAACAGGGTTAAGTATGCAATTAGTACATAGAAGTGAAGTTCAGAAGAATGAAAGTGAAGAGAACCTTTAAAACATGTATATTATAAGACTAGGATAAGAAACTAAGATGAAAAAACAAAAGAAGTGATGGAAATGATGAGTATGATTTAGAATGGAGGGTTAGATGATATAATGGAGAGCATGGAATGAGTACATCTATCGTAAAGTTTAATCATTCATTCCTACTAGTTTTTTATTCAAAGTATCTATATAGTAGCAACATATTTTACACCAAGTGTATCCAATAGGTTCCTAGTGATGAATTGGAACTATTTCTCAAAAGAATAACAAAGTTGCGGCTAAATAAATGAACAACTCATATAAAGATAAAGTATATTGAGAACATAAAAGCTTGATTGGAAAGGAAACTATGGTTAACACTTGCATGAGCCATTTGATTCGAAATGAAGGACATGTAATGTATTATGCATAAGATGAAGCTATTAGGGAGGATATTGATTTAGAATTTACACTAGATAAAAGTAAAAAGAAGATAAGAAAGTTTATATGGCATGGGATATGGAATCATACACAAGAGTGAGAAACATGACCATACGAGAAAAATAAATGTAAATAATGAGATAGGGAAGAGTAGCAAATAGGTAGTCGATGATAGAAACTAAACAAGGGGATGAAACATGAGGGAGTAATATAGATGATAAAAGAGAGAGTGTGTGAGATTTGAGGAAATGAGAAATAGTCTAGTCTCATTGATGATGACTAATACGAGAATTGTGTTAAGTGAATACTTGAATATTATAATTATATGTCTCAAAATCAGCTTCTCTTCTATATCCTCCTTAGTGAGTGTAACATGGGATGAAGTGATAAGGAAAAAAATTCTTAAATGATACACAACCGTCATGATAGGCACATCTACTGGATATACTAATGATACATAATATGATTATGAAACCCTAACATGGTAGATCAAGAAAGTAATCTATCAAAATGATCAAGTAAGAGAAATAAAATTCAAGTGGTAAGGATAAGGAAGACTTTAGTAAACATCAAGAGAGCTAAGGTTTGTATATCAAAATATGGGAGTGAAATCATGTCACAATAACATCATGTTATTTATAAGGATCAAACCCTAGATAGTTTAGGGTTTGTAGTAGTTAAAGGGATGTCATTAGTGATTTAACCTTGAGCATGAACATCTCTATAAACTAAAATCCTTAGATCATCAATATGAGAATAAAATAGAAATTATAGTATTCATGGGTTCAAAGGTTGCAAATGTGAAAGATAGATAAACAATATGGAAATGAGTATGAAGGAATGATAAGAATAAATTTGAAATATAAGAAGTGTGATTTGAACAAAAGGAGAAGTACAACATGAGAAAAGTATAATCTAAAATGAATTCTTACAGTGATAGAAAGAATGATTAATAATATGTTGTTACCTTGAATGTTTCAATGTCAGGGATGTTAATTCTAGATGATCAAAATGAGAAGGATAAGTAAGAAGAAGTTGTAATGCATAAGAAGAGAAATAATAGAAAATAAATAACTTTCAACAATATGTAAATTTGTTTTAAAGAAGTATAGTTTATTGAAGGTATTTTAAGGGATAAAAAGAATTACATATGACTTAAATTGTACTTGCGCAAGCAATATACTAAATTGGAATGAGTTTTATGGTTTCAATCATTCATATCATTAGTCTGACTCAGCTTTACAATTATTGTTACTTCTAGTCTTGCAGTTTATGAGTGCTTTTCTATTAGAGTGGAAAAATAGTGAAATTCAAACAATAAAGTTGATCTATCTTTAATAACTTTGATGTGATGCACAAAAATAAGTACAGATTGAACTGTATGAATTGAGATAGTGGGATCAGATTACCAGTACTAAGGTAACATCTCAACATGGTATGGAATGATTAAAAAAATAGTTGCTTATCTATCTATTTCCTATTAATGTGACAAAAAATCTTCTTCTATCATTGATAAGGCTTGCTTAAATTCTATTGTGATTAGAAGAGAAACAAATGACTCAATGTTGAAAATAACCTTGTAATATGAAATACAATAGTGTAGTGACACATAAGATTTCAGAAGTTTAAATGAAACTTTAAATATACTTTGTTTGTTTATTTATGTTTTGGGGATGAAACATTTTAAGTGGGTGAGAATTGTTATGACCGCATTTGTGCTTAATTAGTAAACTAGGGTTTACTTGAATGCTTACATACTTAATTAGATTGAACATCGTTTAGACTTGATTCATGATAGTATCTTAATTGTGATGTTTCAAACCTAATAAGAAACTCAAATTATGATTTTTGTTTGAAGAATTAGGGTTTGAGAAATGTAAACCCTAATTGGCAAAAATTAGGGTTTTGATAGTACATGAATATGGAATTTGATCTGGATAGAAGTGTGGAAAATGATTTTTCATATTTTGTATGTGTTCTTTATTTAATTGAATTTTGGATATGATATGTATAGCTCAATCATGCATGTTGTAGAAAAATTTTAGAATATTTGGATATTTTTTGAATTTGTTTCTCGATTGAACTATACTTCAACCAAATTGTTGATAGAGTGTTGTTTAGAAGTGTAGTATCTGATTTTTAGTTTTTTATTGGTAGTCGAAATGATCTAAAATTTATGTTGGAGCTACGAATTTACATTTCAGACATCATGCTAAATTTTCTTAATTGTTGAAGGACTTTTGACCTCTTCGATAAATGAATTACAATAACTTTTTTATAACAGAAAAATCTGCTGAAATAAGAAAAAGTATAGTGAGGGGTTAATGTCCAAATTACCCAAGCACCTCAATTGCTCTATATGAGAAATATAGAACCCAAATATCTCTCATATTTATTGATCCATTCTATAGAAATGAAATTCTAGAGAGAGAGGAGAAAGTGGTAGAGATGCTGACCTAGGATTTCTCTATTCGACATATGATGAAATCAAGTAAGTTTAGATTCTTTGCATAGCCTTTCATGGTGAATTTTATTTCACATGTCAATATTCCTTCCCTCCTCTGATTTTATTGAAATGGTATCAAATATTCCCCTTTTCTCACTCTTTCTTCATAATCCTTCATTTCTTGGGTTTTCAGGTTGGAAGTAAGAAGAAACTACTGATTTGTTAGGGGTTTGATATGGATTTGATATTTTCAGAGATGGGCTGCGTTTTTAAGGTGTTTTCACACCTTAGGGTGAGTGGGTACTTCCTTTAAATAGTTTATTGCATGAAAATGAGTTAAGTCATCAACAATCTTCAATCGCTTAGTATGCGTGTACAAACCCTAAATTGCCTTATTGATCTAGCTTTTGCAAGATGGTGTGAAATGGATATTTCTCTATTGTGATGAATTTTAGATGATGAAATCACATTAGAAATGATTACAATCCATCGAAATGATAATTCTTAAAGTAATTTTATAGGTTACATGAATATACTGAAATTTAGGGTTTTCGGCTGTGACTGAAATTTTTGTATAGTTAAATAAAGAAATTTGTTTATTTAAATGTCTTTGTTTATGAATTATTGTTTATCTAAATATGTAATACATACATGTCAAATACTATCTTGGATTTCGTGTGACGTGAATAGTATTTTCTTGATATGTTAGTAAAAAGGGTGAAACCCTAGATGAGTGTAAAGTGAGAAATTTGTGAATAGATATTGTGAAATCCATTTGAAGTGCTTCTCTTGGCATCATAGAATTTATTTATTCAATGTTATTCTAGATGAATGATATATCATTGAATGGTGTGGAAACATTAATTTTTCTCAATTCCATGATTTCATACATATGTTGATTGTATATGACTTGTTGAAAGAAATCTTTATTCAGTGAATGTTAATGACACATTAAATCCTTATGTGAGTCAAGTGATAAGTGAACAAAGTAAATGAAACCCTAAGGATAGGGTGTTCAATGTATCAAGTATCCTGATATCAATGTTTCTTAGTATGAGATGTGGTGATGCTTAATAGTTAGGTTGTGGTAAATGTAATCAGATCGTCTATGAAATGTACGCTTTATAAAACTAAACTAAGATATGTTGATGTGTTGATTGAATTGTGAATTTAAAGACTGAATTAGACATTTATATGCCCAAAACACTGTAGAATCCTCATAGGACGAGTCATGCACTGTGGGGAGGAAACAGTTTCCCGACTAGAGGTAGTCCAGATCGAGGTAAGTGGTGTGATTCCGCTAGAGGTGCAACACACTAGCCGATTTGACTCGACTAGATGCACCCCACGAGGTCGGAACACACGTGATGGGTTTTTGCTTTCGAAATTTATAAGACCTAAACTAGATACCTACATCTACTAAAACACTACACCCGCAAGTGCACAGGGTCGTGTCGTAGTATAGGAAGGTGGCAAGTAAAGGGTCGATCCACAAGGAAAAGAGGGGGCACTAGAGCTAGGTTAGTTTAGCTAGGTTCCTACTGCGGAGACTAGGGTTAGGGGTTTAAAGGTGATTTGATTGTTAAACTACTATGAACAAACGAGGAATTAAAGACAAGAATGAAATCTATGTTAACCCTAGACTAGATTAAGGCTAGACAAGCAAGAAAGGATTAAGCTAGGTATGAGAAGGCAAATTACACTAAGGTAAGCAAGAGAGAAGTAAAAGAGAAATTAATGAGCTACATTAGCATGAACAAGACAAGAGCAAAGCAAGAAGCTAACTAAGCAAGGAAATAACTTATTAAGCTAAGCAAGCACAAAACTAGGGTTTAAGAAGTAAAGAGATGTGTGGGCTGTTTAGGGGTATGATCTTATCACTTAAGTTGGGGGGTGACATATGAACATTATGATTCCATTTAGATTATCCAAACCAAACAACAAGTTAGAGTCTAATGAATTAACCTAAGCTACTAACTGGCCATGGATATGCTAGGTTGGTCATAGGGGAACTAGTCCCTAACACCCCATACTACCCTTAGGAGGCTCAATTGGGTTAGAGGTTAGGTTCAATTCAATCAGAGTCTAATCAAGTCTAGGTTTCTATATTAGGCATTCCTAGGGAAATAAGGGGCCGAGGGTAGTAATGGGGAGGTGAGATTAGGGTTTTGGACCCCAATTCCCCCACATTCTAGCCTTGAGAAGGCTCCATGCTAATCGCACTAGAATTACCTAATCTAGATACTTAGATCTCTCACTTAGGTTTAGGGATATTTATTAGGATCTAGGAAGATGGGAGGCAACCTAGGGATCTAAGAATTGGACCTAGGGGAAAATCCCAAAATTCACACATATAAACAATTTGCCTAAATTCCTAGGTGATTCCACACACAAACCAACAAGCAATCCATGGAGGATGAGATGCAAATAGAATATAATCATTAACAAATGGAATTACAACATTTACATGTTATTTTCCCACAACATGGTATCAAAGTAACATAATTTCCCCCAAACAGCCCAACCCAAGGGGCCTAGCTACTCATAACAAAGCAAAATGCAAAAAGAAAGGAGATAGAGGAAGAAGTAGCCATGGAGTTCGGTGTAGATGAGGAATCTCCTCCCTCCAGCTAATGCAAGGATGTCCTCCTTCTTCTCCTTGGATGGAATGGAGTGGGATGGTGGTGAGAAGTGGATGGAAGGCTTATATATGGGGGGGTTATGTGGTGGAAATGGTGAAATGGAGTGGATTTGAGGTGGAGGTGAAGTGGAATGGAGTGTAGGTGACAAGGGAGAGAAAATGGGGGGTCTAAGCAGCCAACCCCCGACCCCCAGCCCCCACTAGGGCTTATATAGGGATCTAGGGGGTCTAGGGTTAAGTTAGGGGTAAAATGGGGAAAGCAGTGAAAAAATGGGTGGATTCTATGAGTAGCACGGCCGTGGTGGGGCACCAAGGCCGTGGTGGGTAGGGTAGGCCACGACCGTGTTGTATGGGCACAGTCATGGAAATTAAAATAGGGTAAATGTCAGGTTGATGGCTGGAAATGCCACGACCGTGGTGGTCACCACGGCCATGGTGAACTGAGGGTAGCACGACCGTGGTGGTGTTGCACAGCTGTTTTAGTCTGTTGAGCCATGGCCATTTTGTGGAGCACGGCCGTGGTGTCTGTTAATGGCATGTCCGTTTTGTTCTGCATGGCCGTGCTGCTCGCTGCTTCTGTTGGAGGTTGATTTGTAAGTGATCTAGCACGACTGTTTTATGGTACCACGACCGTGCTGGGTCCTAGATCAATACTTTGACTTAGTTCTTTGGATTTTCTTAGACATCTTTGCTTCAATTGATCTTTGGCCACTAGGGGTAGGTCGAGGGGGCCTCAGACTTCACTTTGGGTCTCTCTAAGGGTAGAGGAACCCTAAGATCACTCCTTCTCTCTCTCTTCCATGAAGTGTGGTCCAAATGCCTAAAAAACATGCAAATAATGTCCATAAATGCATTTTATACAAATAAGAATATTAGGAGGAATGACATGCAATCTAACAAGTATAGATGTGATTGAAAAGCAAAATGACACAAGATGAAGCCCTAAAATAGGGCTCCATCACCACCCCAAACTTGAAACATACTTGTCCTCAAGTATGCTCCAACTCAATCTCTCTACACAATTTCCACAAAAAGAAATGACATTTGCAAAGTAAAAGATGATTATTGCTGAATGAGATCAAATATGACTGAGTGCATGCATTTCACCTCTCTCCTCTCCTACTTTCACAATCTAATCATGAAAAGAGCACAAAGCACATTAACTTCAAATATATCACATAGAATATACAAGTTATCCATATTTCTTTCATTAAGTTCCAGGTAAACCGTTTCATGATGGTGTTAATCAAGGATGACTAGGAGTATTGTTTCACATCCATGCATTCAGTTTTATATTTCAAATCATACCAAATGACCCACATGGCTGCGGAAAAAGGCAAAATGAGTGAAGTTTGATGCTTCTTAGCTCAATGGGTATGAAAATGGAAGAAAGGGTTGCGGCAAGATTTTTTGGAGTGTTTTTAATCACTCATCTTTTCTATATTTGAATGCTCTTAAACAAGAGCATCCTTTTATTTTATTTTTTCTTTTCTTTTTCTTTTCTTTCTTTCCCTTGGTGTAGATAGGGCATATGGTGGATAGAGTGAAGCGAGGGGATAAAGATATGGCCACCCCAAACTTTTAGAGGTGTCCAAGGCTGATTATATGCACTAGGGAATCTTTTTATGAGGCAGAGGGGTATGAAGATGGTGGAAGAAGAGTCGGGTCAAAGAGGGGTCATTGGTATGATTTTCCACATAACACATCCTGCATGAAAACTAATCCAACACTTCATCTAAGATATCACACCACATGAATGAACAAGATGAAATTGATATATCAAATAAGTGATTCCACAAACACTAAGCGTTCAAAGCTTTCTCAAGTTAACAATTCATCCAAATCAACCACAATCATGAGAGAGGTGATGCACATGTAAAAAGTCAAACATTGATACCACTTAGCAATAATTCATGACATTTCACTTGCATTTGTCAAAGGTCGTCATTTTTACTCAAAACAGTAGAGATCGGGTCAAAACACACTTTTTAGACAAGAAATCTCAAATTTGGGCAAAATTGGCCAAAATGGTTCCAAGTTGCCTCCAATCACATCCAAACATATATTATTGAACTTAAAGTAGTAAACAAGTAAATACTAACTAAAACATGCAAAAATTACCAAAAATCTACACAATTTTTGAAAATTATGCAAAAAAGAGGCAAGAAAGTAAACTACATGGCATGTAGGTATGCAAAGCAGTAAACTCCTAAGCTAGATAGCAAAACAAGCAAAAATGTGAAAAACAACAAACAAAGAGTAAATAGCAGGTGATATACAAAAATGAGTGAAAGTAGAACTAGGGAATACCACCCTACCACCCCAAACTTTTGAATCATACTATCCTCAACATGACACTAAAGTCTAGGATGATAGGGTAGACGATCATTGTGGTGGTGGTGGAGGTGCTCCTCCCTGTCTGTAATAGTAACCCCAGTAGTCTGACTGTGGAGACGGATAGCTGTCCTAAAATGCTGATAAAGAACTCGACCAGTCTTCACCCCACTATGGGTTCCTCTGGGCCTGGGCATTGTGAAACTGATAAAGGTGGTTGACCTAATAATGCATCTACTGATGGTCCAACCACATGGCATCATGTGTCCTTTAGAATCCCTCCTGGGCCCGTAGAATTCTGTCTTGCGTCGCCTGAATGCCCTCCAGCTGTGCATGGATGTTACCCATATCATATGCATTCACTGAAGGCTGTTGTGGCTCTGATGCTCCCATCCTTTCTTCTCTTTGCCTCACCTGTCGTGCCGCTCTTTCCTCCGCCGCCCATCTCAACTCATCTTCCTATGAAGGCTTTCCTTGACTTCTTGCAAACATCACCTCAGGGATTGCCTCTCCTCTGAGGTTCTCCTCCTCATACCTCCTCAATTTTTCCAGAAAATCCTGTGTTGGTCCAAATTGTGCCATGAGGGGAGGGATATGGTAAGGCATCTCAAATGTGACTCCTGGGTAAGGTGGGTTGACCTGGTAGATGATCTTCTGATCCGCAATTGTAATCATGGAAGAGAGAGCCAAGTAGTGCAAGTCAACTAATTTTCCACCATCTGCCTTTGTATATCATGTCATGTCATGTCCTAAGGCAGTAGCTATGGATGTCACAATCCCTCCCATTACAAATGGATTTGTGCTCTTGGACGGGATTTTCCTCATATGATCTATAAGTAATCCCCCCAGGTTCACATGCCTCTCTTTGATCATCCAACCAAGAACAAAAAGATCTTTCCTTGTGCAGCTACCTTGGTTTTCATACCTGGCAAAGATGGTGTTTTCTAACACCTTCTGAACATAGCGGAGAAATGGGATATGAATACCACTTGTCTTTGATTTCCCTGCTACAAATGTACTTTGGCCGGTGAAGCATTTTCATATGGCTAGATATGTGGAACTAGAGTCATTTTCTGCCCTTCCTCCGTCTAGGAGGGCTGCCATCTCTCCACTTGGGGCAAAGATCTGATTTAGCATATGCAAGGTTATCTTCCACCTCTTATCCCCAATTGTTACCTTAATTGCATTCTCACCATCATCAGTTGCTTTCTCTAGAGTGGCAAAGAACTGTTGGGTAAGCTCGACGTAGGACTCCTGCTGCAATGTCAAAATCTCAAACATCCCATTTTCTCCATCAATCCCTGAAAATAGGCGTACAAACCCATCACCTCCATTCTTGCTTGGCATGCATATCGAGTTGCTAAAACTCTACGTGTCAAGCACTTTGGGTGCTTAGGCTCCTTTGCCCTGCCCGTAGTGACCTCCGACTGTGAAAGGGGGCATTGTGGTGGTATCTTGTGTTGCTCAACTTCATGCATATCAGTATCATCTTCATCATCTAGCACGATCCGTCGACATGGTCGTGGCCGCAGCTCGGGCTGTGGCGGTGCTGCGGAGGAGACGGACGGATGGGTGGCTGAGACTGAAGGTCGTGCAACTGAAATGGATGGTCTCTCAGATGAGACGGATGGCCGGGCGGCAGACGACGGTGGTTGCGATGAAGACGGTATCCCCCGCTGTGGCTGTTCGGAGGTTTCGTCAGTGATAGGATCCACAATGGCATCCAAATCGGCCTCCATCAACCGGGGGTGGCTGTTCCTTGGTTTCCTTTGATAAGCAATGATGCCCCTGGTCTTCTCTACTACTCTTTTTACAAAATTCTTCATTCTTGCTCGAAAATGGAAGTGAAATTAGAAAATTTCAGATTGCTCTGAAGAACTGGGCTGTTGGGGCGGAATGGAGAGAAAGTGGTGCATTTGTGGAGGGAAAATGGTGGAATATGGAGATTAGGGCAGTGGAAATGGTGGGGAAATGATTGGCAATGGTTTGGGAGTGATTTGGTGAGGATTCGAGGGTTGGAAAGGGTGGGTGGCATGCTGCACAAGCGCTAGGGCGCGGAGAACGGCCATTTTGTTCTTCAGAGAAATGAGCAAGTGAAAATAAATTTTGCAAAATTTGAGTTTAAGTTGCTGGAATCGGGCTGCGGCACGACCGTTCTGCGCGGCACGACCGTGGTGTCTTCATGTACCACAACCGTGCTGCCTTGCATGGCCGTGCTTCCCTAGTTCTATACTTAGTTGATTTCCTCAATTAAGACAATTTCCCTATTGAATGTGAGTGCACCACCATGGTCGTTCCATGTCACCACGGCCTTGGTGTGCACTGTAACAGTAGTATAATACTCAAATCTTGTTCAAACATCAAAGCTTTGATCTCAAGTTGATATTCTATTGATTCTTTGTCAAAATTTCATCTATTCCTTCTTCATTTCACTCTGTTCTCGCCTGCACATCTCAAAACTACACAAAAACTATCAAATACAATTGTGTCTGTGTGTTTTCTTGGAAAATGTAAAAACAAAGCAAAAGTATCAAAAATATGAGGTTGGGTCAAAAATTCCCAAACCTAGGTTGGTTGTCTCCCAAAAGCGTTGAGTTTCTTGCCTTCAGCTAGGCTTCATGGTGATTCTTCATTCATTCATCCATTTGACATTCTCATGTGTCCATTCTTGCAAAACATGCATCCTTCATTTACACTCAATTTGTTTTCCTCATTCCTTTGATCACAATAATCATCATTAACTTCTTCACCTTGATTTCCTTCCCTCAAATGCCCATTTGGACTTGTGAAGTGACCATGTCCAATATCCCTATCTCAGACTCACCGGGTTGGGGTCTTGTACATGTTGATGTTGATCTTCATGTCTATGAATGAGACTGTCATGGTGCCACTGCACACATGAATGTCGGCATCAACTATAGATAAGAATGACCTTCCCAAGGTGATGGGAATCTTCCTATCCTCTGGCTCCATATCAAGTACAATGAAATCTGCCAGGAACACCACACCTTTTTCTTTATCTATCATCACCAAGACATCATCCACTCTACCTCTAGGCACTTTTATGGATCTATCTACCAACTGGAGAGTGCAATGTGTCAGCTTCAAGTTGCCTAAGCCCAGCTCAACATAGACATGATATGGCATCAAATTCACACTAGATCCCAAATCAAGTAAAGACATGTCAATGCGATGTCCCCCTATGTAACTAGGTATGAGTGGGGCTCCTGGGTTTTTTCTCTTTACGGGGAGGGCATGTTGTATGATGGAGCTCACTTGTTCAGTCAATCTCACCTTCTTTGGAATCCTCCCCGTTGACCTTCTTTTCACAGTGCATAGGTTCTTGAGGAACTTGGCATATGATGGGATTTTCTTGATAGCATCCAATAGTGGAATGTTCACCTTCACTTGGCGAAACACCTCAAGAATATCAACATTGTGCTTTTGCCTCCTTTTTAATTCCGGTGGCTCATCTAGTGCTTCTACAAAGGGAGGATCACTATTTTTTACCGCACTTACATGAACATGAGGCGAAACGCTGGGGATGGTAGGACATGCAAAAGGGATATGTGGTGGATCACATGGAATCCCAAACTCAACATGCGATATCACAATATCATCTTCAAAAATATCAATCACAGTATCGCCACTTGGCTGCCTTTGCTTTGCTTTATCAACCTTTCTTTGACTTGCAGGCTGCTCAAGAGTTTTCCCACTCCTTAGAACTGTCACAACACTACCTTGCTCATGATGGGGAGGGGGAGCATGTTGTGGCTGTGGAGGAGGTGGAGGTGGCACTTGAGGTTGAAATTGAGGTGGAGAAGAGAATTGAGGAGGAGAGAATTGGGGTTGGAAAGTGAAGTTTTGTGAAATTTGAGGTGAGGGAGGTGGTGGAGGAGTGTAAGGATTGGAATAGCCTTGGAAATGGTGAATGGGATGTACTTGCATGGGGGGTGGACTGTAGAAAACATGGGAAGAAGGCATAGGTCCACTTGATTCATGGTGGCTCATGATGGATTTTGAAGACAATTTTCCTCTTGGAGAGCGATTATAGAAGATAGTTTCTCTATTCTCTCTTGTAACCTTGCAACATCCCTTTGTATGTCATCAAATACTTTCAATCTAGAGAGAACCTCTTCCTCAAACCTTGAGATATATGTGGGACTTTGTGGTTCCTGGTAGCTATAGGAGTGAGGTGTCTTCTTTTCTTCCCCATAGAACTCAATAGAATTGACCGGGTGGCAAGGAGCATTTGTCACCTGGATCTTCATGAAGTTCACCATGTCACCAAGAATCTTCATCACTTGCGGGCTTGAGTCATCATGAGTAGGAGGTGTCTAACCAAAGGCATACCCCCTTTCATTCATCATGCTAGAAGCTCGAATTCTTGATCCTTCAGCCAACTGCTCAAACAAAGGCCATATCTCCTCAGGTGGCCTAGCCATGAAAACTCCTCCACAAGAAGAGTCAACTGCATCTTGGTCCTTTAGAGACAAACTGGAATAGAATGATTGAACTAGCTGCCATAAAGGGATCTCATGGTGCGGGCACTCTCTCAAAAGCTTCTTAAATCTCTCCCATGCATTATGAAACTACTCATTACCCATTTGGCTAAAACTTGTCACGGAACGCCACATTTGTGTCAACCTTGCTATAGAGTAGAATTGTCTCAAGAAAGCATTCTTCATTGTTTCCCAACTCATGATGTCCTTTCTTGATTCATACCAGTCTTTATCTCTATCTTTGAGGGAGAAAGAGAACAAGGTCAACCGAATTGTATCATTACTAGTCGTCGACGTCCTGAAGGTGGAGCATACTTCAAGAAAGGAGTCCAAGTGCTTATATGGGTTCTCACTCTCTGAGCCGTAGAAAATGGGAAGGAGCCCAAGAATACTTGGAGGAATAGAGAATTGCTCCCCTGGCATTTGATCAACCTTGCTAGCAATTGGCGATTTGTAGTTGCTAGGCATGAAGTAGCCTTGAAGTGGCTTGTGAGGTGCACTTTGGTCTTCCATCTTGTTTCCTCCCGAATGGCTTGTCACATGCACAACACACAACCAAACAAAAGAAAGCAAGTTATTAAACCAATATACACAAGAAATGTAAAGAAAAACTAATAAAGAATAGCAATGATGAGGGCAGTAGGAAAAGTCAAAGAAAAACTAACTAGCTAGGCCGAGCACCTCTAATCCCCGACAACAACGTCAGAAAGCTTGGTGTGATTCCTCTAGAGGTGCACCATACTAGCCGATTTGAATCGACTAGATGCGCCCCACGAGGTCGGAACACACGTGATGTGTTTTTGCTTTCGAAATTTATAAGACCTAAACTAGCTACCTACATCTACTAAAACACTACACCCGCATGCACACGAGGTCGTGTTGTAATGTAGGAAGGTGGCAAGTAAAGGGTCGATCCATAGGGAAAAGAGGGGGCACTAGAGCTAGGTTAGTTTATCTAGGTTCCTACTGCGGAGACTAGGGTTAAGGGTTTAAAGGTGATTTGATTGTTAAACTACTATGAAAAAACAAGGAATTAAAGACGAGAATGAAATCTATGTTAACCCTAGACTAGATTAAGGCTAGACAAGCAAGAAAGGATTAAGCTAGGTATGAGAAGGCAAATTACACTAAGGAAATCAAGAGAGAAGTAAAAGAGAAATTAAAGAGCTACACTAGCATGAACAATACAAGAGTAAAGCAAGAAGCTAACTAAGCAAGGAAATAACTAATTAAGCTAAGCAAGCACAAAACTAGGGTTTCAAGCAGTAAAGAGATGTGTGGGCTGTTTAGGGGTATGAACTTAGCACTTAAGTTGGGGGGTCATATGCACATTATGATTCCATTTAGATTATCCAAACCAAACAACAAGTTAGAGTCTAATGAATTAACCTAAGCTACTAATTGGCCATGGATATGCTAGGTTGTGCATAGGGGAGCTAGTCCCTAACACCCCCTACTACCCTTACGAGGCTCAATTGGGTTAGGGGTTAGGTTCAATTCAATCAGAGTCTAATCAAGTCTAGGTCTCTAGATTAGGCATTCCTAGGAAAATTAGGGGCCGAGGGTAGTAATGGGGAGGTGAGATTAGTGTTTTGGACCCCAATTCCCCCACATTCTAGCCTTGAGAAGGCTCCATGCTAATCACACTAAAATTACCTAATCTAGCTACTTATATCTCTCACTTAGGTTTAGGGATATTGATTAGAATGTAGGAAGATGGGAGTCAACCTAGGGATCCGAGAATTGGACCTAGGGGCAAATCCCAAAATTCACACATATAAACAATTTGCTAAATTCCTAGGTGATTCCACACACAAACCAACAAGAAATCCATGGAGGACGAGATGAAAATAGAATATAATCATTAACAAATGGAATTACAACGTTTACATGTCATTTCCCCCCAACATGGTATCAAAGTAACATAATTTCTCCCAAACAGCCCACCCAAGGGGCCTAGCTACTCATAACAAAGCAAAATGCAAAAAGAAAGGAGATAGAGGAAGAAGTAGCCATGGAGCTCAGTGTAGATGAGGAATCTCCTCCCTCCAGCTACTGCAAGGACGTCCTTCTTCTTCTCCTAGGATGGAATGGAGTGGGATGATGGTGGGAAGTGGATGGAAGGCTTAGATATGGGGGGTTATGTGGTGGAAATGGAGTGGATTTGAGGTGGAGGTGAAGTGGAATGGAGTGGAGGTGACAAGGGAACGAAAATGGGGGGTCTAAGCAACCAACCCCGACCCCCAGCTGCCACTAGGGCTTATATAGGGATCTAGGGGGTATAGGGTTAAGTTAGGGGTAAAATGGGGAAAACAGTGGAAAAATGGGTGGATTCTGTGAGTAGCACGACCGTGGTGGGCAGGGTAGGCCACAGCTGTGTTGTATGGGCATGGTCGTGGGAATTAAAATAGGACAAATGTCAGGTTGATGGCTGGAAATGCCACAAACGTGGTGAACTGAGGGTAGCACAGCCGTGGTGGTGTTGCACGACCATTTTAGTCTGCTGAGCCACGACCGTTTTGTGGAGCACAGTCGTGGTGTCTGTTAATGGCACGACCGTTTTGTTCTGCACGGCCGTGCTGCTCTCTGCTTCTGTTGGAGGTTTATTTGTAAGTGATCTAGCATGGCCGTTTTGTGGTACCACGGTCGTGCTGGGTCCTGGATCAACACTTTGACTCAGTTCTTTGGTTTTTCTTGGACATGTTTGCTTCAATTGATCTTTGGCCACTAGGGGTAGGTTGAGGGGGGCTCAGACTTCACTTTGGGTCTCTCTAAGGGCAGAGGAGCCCTAGGATCACTCCTTCTCTCTCTCTTCCATCAAGTGTGGTCCAAATGCCTGAAAAACATGCAAATAATGTCCATAGGTGCATTTTAAACAAATAAGCATATTGGGAGGAATGACATACAATCTAACAAGTATAGATGTGATTGAAGAGAAAAAAGACACAAGATGAAGCCCTAAAATAGGGCTGCATCAGTAAGTCATAACGCACTAGTAGGATGTGGGGGTCTTGACCAGTAGGGTAGACTCCTTACACTTGTGTGGTACCCAACACCAATCAGGGATGATGGTGGTACATATGTTACATGTTGTAGTGATCAGTGGTCAGTAGGTCCACTGATGCACAATAAGCCTGAGGGCTTTGAATCACCATATGAGTACCTAGGTTGAGAGGTGGAGTCTGATATATCCGTCTGCTCCCATTAGCCGTCGAGAGGCAGACATGTCGAGGCCTATTACAGATGGGGTCTTACTCGAGAGATAGGCTTAGGAACCTGGGCATGCTTCTAAGCCTTTATAGTGAGATCGTAGCTTAATGTGAATCTTTCACATGTTGTGGTACACCTCATGTGGGTTCAAGGCATAGTAAGATGAATGAGAGGTTAACCAAGTGTATGAAGTTATTCAATTATTCTTTGTATGTTTTTGAATTATTAATTTCCTTTGTGATTAATCAAGCATGTTCATATATTGATTCACTCTTGTAGATGTCTAGATTATTGTGCCATATTTATGTTTGTGAATGATTAGTATTTTAAAGGTTAATGACGATATAATTGATATTAGTTGCTAAATAGTATAGTTGTAATTGTATAAGTTCTTTAAACTATTTATTTGAAGTACTCATTCACTGAGCGAGTAGGCTCACCCCTCTACTCACAATTTTTAGGGATAACTCATGGACTAAAGATGTGAATGCATCAGAGTAGATTTGCCACATGAGTTAAGTATGAGATTAGTTAAACTAAGTTGGTCCCTGTCACTCTAGGTCCTTGTGTAAAAGTGAAAGAGTTGTAAATGGTGATTTTATCTTATTTTCCTTGATAATAGAGTATATATCTGGTTATCATTTTGTATGTACGTGGAAGTGTGAGGAACAAAATGAATGTCGGGATGAGTATCATTAATGTTGAGATTATATTAGAGAGTAATCAAGGTTTAATTCCCTTGTAAAGTTTGTTTATGTGATTGAATGTGAGAAAACAAAGAGTTTGAAATAAAGGAAAAAAAGAACGTTTGGAATGAACTTTTTTATTAAGTATAATCCTCAAACTTATGCCCTAATATCATCATTAGTGGTAATCGTGGGATGTGGGTGTAACAGCCACCTTGCACTCATGTCCTCTACAAGTGAAGATATTTGTGAGGTAAGTGAGGTAAGTGAGGTAAGCTTACATGAGTTAGCTAAAGAAACTCTAATCGACATGCTTGTTACTATTTGTTCTTCTTATTCTAAATTTAAATTCAAAAATAAGAGGTTTCGTAAAATCATTGATGACTTGTATGCTGAACTTGAGATTCTTGAGCAAATGAGAAAATTCATCTTGAGAGCATTGATAACTTGCAAGGATAATTTATTGCTCTTGAGATCCAATACAATGGAGTTGAGGTAGAGAATGGTGTTTATCTTAAGAACATTGATTCTTGTAAGGAAGAAAATCAAAAGTGCCTAAAAGAGTTTGAGATACTTAAAACTAAAAATGTTGAATTCAAGCTTATTATTGATGCTCGTAGAGATGAGAGGGATGTTTATGTAACATACTAGATCTCAAACCCTACCCAAGAAGTTTGATCTTTTAGACTTAGCCCAAACAAGGTTTAGTATAATCCTAATGATATAATACATGAACAAATCACCCTAATAAAATCCAAAGTTCTCACATTAGATTTAGACCAATAATGGAACAGAAAAAGTGTCACATGGGGAATGCATGATAATTTGAGCTTAATAATCACACATAAATCTTACATAATTAGATGGATAAAATAATAATGATGATAAATATGAGGATAATAGGCTCAAATACTAACTATACCATAACTCATTAAAAGAAACCAAAAGTAGGATCTAAGTTAAGAACCATGTTCCTTGGGTCCTATTTATCTTGGGAGTCAAGTTTCACATTTTCACATAACAATAATTAATTTAATTGATTTAGGAAAGAAAAGATCTAAGTTTTCTCCAAAATAACAAATAAAATAATAAATGACTCCAAAATAGGAAAATAATCTTGGATTTGTGATCTACATAATAGATATAGCCTTTGGGTGAATTTTCATCCAATTTGGAGAAAGTTTGCTTAAAAGGTGAAATCAGGATATAGAAAGTGTGTAGAACCTTCAAAATATTAAATAAATGCTCAAACAACTCCAACATGTAAAACTAGTGACAAATTCGTAACCAACACATTAAATATGACTAGTGTGTGAAGTTTCATAAAATTTGGAGAATCTTAAAGTCATTAATACATGAGGAAAGAGAAAATAGGATTTGATTTATTTAATAGATTAAAGTCCTCAAAGGGCAAATCTAATTGCATAATCAGAATCTACATGCCTTAATTGGCTTATGTGCAAAATTTTACTTAATTTGGATAATGTGTGAACCCTTAATGAAGAAAGAAAAATGAAATTAATGCAATGTCACTTTATTAAATTATATTGATTTTGTCACGCCTTGGTTTCCTAATCGGATTATACGCGCAATCTGGGTCATCGATTTTTCCATCCAACAGTCGTGGCATCATCTCCTACCTTGAGTAGGAGAGAGACCCGCCATGTATGGTAACAGTGGGGTTTTTATTCCTTCTAGCTTCCTCGTTTCTCAATCATTTTGCATGACTTTTCTTTTGTTGAATTCCTTTTTCGATTCAGAATTCATCGAGCCCTGCTCAAGCCCTAAATCCCTATATATAGGAAATGTCTAGATCTATTTTCACCTTCGTCTTTCACAGAAGCACCTTTGTGATGGAGTGGACTTTTGAAATCCTTAAATACCTAATGACACAAGTGAAATCATGCCTTGATAAAATATGGATGTTAATTGGTGTTGACATCATGATTAAGATCCTTAAGTTTATACCTTCTTGAGGTATTTAGTTGACTGGTCAAATAAGTGAGTCTTGGCACCAATTTTTGATGGGATGTATCTTGAATGGTAATACAACCATAGTTAAAATTTCATAAAGTTTTGAGGTTCCTAGAAGGAGTTATATAGGCTTGAATAATATTAAATAATATGACTTATTGAACAAGATATTCATGTTTTACCTAACTTTGCTAAGGCATGGAGATGTCACGCGGGTAGAGCTGCACTAGGATATGCACTCGAACATAACCAAAGATTGGAGGTGTGGAAGCATCCCATATTTTAGATGATTAGATCAGACATGGTGAGTGAAGCCACTCTCCTCCTTTCCCCATGACGTGAACGTGGAGAGAGTGAACAGTTCACCTGGGATGAGTGCTAAGAGCAGTTAGACCCTTACGTGAGGGTAGTGGGCAGTAGACAAGGGAGGTCAGACTCCCCTTTCCGTAACCATTCCTTATAGACGGCGGGTGAGAAGGGTGTCTACATCCTTGGTGCTCCGCCATGGCAGTGCTGGCGGTGGCATGCTGGCCGAGCAGTAGATAGGAGCCACCAGATGGAAAACACCACCTGATCGTGAGCCATTATGGCCGACGAGGTTGTAATTAGGGAGCTACGTACCGAGCAGAGGACGAGGAGGAAGAGGTGGTGCTATTTTCTTGCTTGCCACGAGGTCCAAGCACGGCGGCGCTCAAGCATGTCGACGTTCAGTGAGGATTCCAGGAAGCACGAGAAGTTGCGGAGGATGACCGAGCAGCGTCCACGAATCTTGAAGAGGAACTAGCATAGAGAGGAGGAGGAAATTGACTCTCTTGTCGGAGATCGTCCTCACCGGCCGCGACATCTTAGTGATGTGGAGCCACCAGTGCATCCATTGCGAGGAACTATCCTCACGATGACGACGCCAACAAGAGAATGGGGCGGCAGACAAAGAACCGTGCGTCAGCATCATGGCGGCACTGAGAATGGAGAGAAGAGCCCCGTAGTGACACTTGAGAGCAAGCAGGCGGTGGCGCTCAGGCAGACTCGCAAGGAGGAGAACCACCAGAGAAAATTATGATAAGGTCGGAGGTAAGATAGAGGGTCCATCGAAGGTCTTGGGGGTAGTAGGTCCTGACGAGAATGAGGCATTGGAGAAGGATCTATCGTCGGAGCCCATAGCCACGGCGGCACTCACAAGCGTCGGGCGGACATCGCGTGTGTTAAGTGAGAATGCAAAGGGGGCTCAGGTGAAAGAAAGAGGCTAGACCAGTTCAACCCTCAGATCAAACGGCTCAGTGATGAACCAGACCATCTGGACAAAGCAAGGTACAAAACGTCACCTTGGTGCCTACGTGGCAGACGCCGATTGGCTTAAAAAGGTAAGTATTCTCATAATCTGCAGATCTTAGATAAATCGTAATAAATATCCCACATATTAGAAAATTACAAATAAGGTATCAAAATGTTCAGAATAATGAGTACTACCACACGAAATCATAATATCAGTCTTTTGATGCATAAATGCTAGTGATATAATGTAAGTTATGAAATGCTCATATCATGTTTAATAAATATCTAATGATGACCTAAAATTATGATTATACGCCAGTACGTTCATAATCATGTGTATAATGCTTATGATGTTAGATATGGTCATGTTATGACACGAACTCATGCAATTTGCTCCATATGGCTAATTAGGGTTAACAACCCTAAATAAAATGTAATAAATACATTAATGATTAATAAATGATGAAAGTTACAGAATACTCTCATATGAGTGATTGGAAGATAATGTTCAGATAATGAACCATAATCTATAAAATAACATCAATAAGACAAATCTAAGACAAGAATACATGCAATGATGCACATATCCTAATGAACAAAGACAACCCTCAATGAACACGATTAGGGTTAAGATGAGATGTAAGATGATGAGAACCTAAAGATAGAATATGATCTTGTCTTGATTAGGGTTTGACCAAGGATATAGTTGACATCAGGAATATGTAGTTTAGGTTATCTTGATCTAAGGTACGCCATTACCTCGTACTTGGCTTATTATACAATATTCTTGTGTCATATGGTAGTAAAATGCTTGGCATATGGTATTGGTTGAAATATTTGTTCTTGTATGGTATGTTGCTTGATTTTCCATACCTATTGCTATGAATACATGAAACATAAGATATATGTCCATCATATGAAAGCACACGGTGCTCAGAAAGTGATCTCAAACTCTTTGGTAGTAGATCACATGTGTTAGATCTCAAACTCTTTGGTAGTAGATCACACGTAAAATGATCTCAAACTCTTTGGTAGTAGATCATATGGCTTGAAAAACATCAAAGCCCTAGGGGCAGATGTACGAGATATATGATGGAAATATTCTCAAAATATGTGTTCTCTTTTGGTTAAGAAACTTTCTTATTCAAGTATACATTTTTCTTATATTCTTCTATTATTTCCAAGTATTAGTTTTATCTTATTACCAAGATATGATGAGAGGTATATAAAAGACACGTAGGCATACTCAGTACAATATTCTTGAATATTGTGGCGACGTGTACCACATGTAATCTTTTATTTAGGTTGTGGTTATACTCTTGAAGATCCAAGATAGTTGTGAGTTGTATGGCGAGTTGATGTACAAGTGGACATGTTGTCTTAAGATCCTGTTGTTTAGATATAGTACATGTATATGAACAAGTTTTCTTTTCAATATCTAATATCAAATGATGTAACAATTCATGTTGTAATTATATGTTGAATGGTGAACATGTGTGTATGGTTTTATTATTGTTCATGTGCATGTGCTACTGATTGTTTCCTTATGACTTCCTATGATTTTCTTCTTCTTAGCCTAGTGTGGGGTGTTTAAATTGGGATTCTTGCTGAGGTGAGGTTTCAATTTGGACGTCACATATCAGATTAAGTTTTAGAAAATCTGGGGACGTCGCAGGTGGTATCAGAGCATGAGCAATAGCAAAGCCTGACATTTGCTCATTATGTAATGCAAAACTAATGAACATTGAACTTAATAATCTTTTAGGGTTAGATTAGTCGTCTTTTAGAGACTAGATCTGACCTAGCCTCTAGGTTGGCACCTAGATGTCGGAGAACTAGGTCTAGAATGGTGCTTGTTGTATATCAAGTCCTTAGATATAGTGCAGCAGTATGGGACGTTGCATTATTTGTAAATGACGTACATCAAGGGAAGAGAAACCTTAGACATATGGTGCTCGTTGTCTAGAGTATCTACACTGGTCTACACTCTGCTCTCACCCTTTTCATTAGTTTTCATGGCACTGTACTCTCTACTATGTGTGGGACACTCATTTTTTGGATTTGGTTTTTGATTCCAATCGGATCGAACCTCATTAGTTTTATCTGACGCTTATTTTATCAGAGAAAAACTATATAATATTTTATTATATATATGTATTACAAAAATGTGTCCCCACACATGTACGAGTAGGAGGTAGTCATGAAACCTGAGTGAAAGTGAATGACATCAATCTAGAAGAGAGAGTATTTCTAGATTAGATGTCTAGAGCCTTGTTGGAATACGTGATAGATGGAATAGATGATATACGTTTTAATGATATGATGTAAGTGTTATATAGATGATATAAGATGGTTATGATGATCTATGTTTGTATTCAAGGACTTAAGTTCAGTTTTGAGGTTTTGAGATAAGTTTTAATGATGCAAGTAAATAGGCTTTTATGAGATAAGATATGTTAAGTTAAGACAAGATGTGAATCAGAATGAGCCTCAAGCTCTTTTACAAAGGAGGACCTCTAGTGTTAGGACCAATTTTTGGGTTGGCTTAAGAGAGAGTGAGACCCACAGGGAGAAGGTCAGAGAACCTAAAATCTAAGATATGAGAACTATGAGATATGTGATATGATATGTCCTAAACTAGATTACTCCTGAGTGATTGAGTTGAGTCACTTTATGTATGATTCCTATAGTCTTGTTGAACCCTAGATGTCCTTGAGAGGACCAAACCCTAGAGACAGAGAGAGGCTAGTTATATGTGCATGTGAACATGGATATGAGTGCCTTCCATCTAGGTGAGGGAGAGAGCCCAAGACCCTAGAGGAGGTAGCTATGTTAGATTCTGTGAAGCCTCATGATGGGATTGGTGGTCTCCCACATAGGAATCTAGTGGTGTATATATAGAGAGTTTTTGGTAAGCATGTCTCACGGGTAGAAAACCTATGAAGAGAAGGTCATAATATGTTTTGGTTTGTGCTATTTGGCTAGAGCTTGTAAGGATATCTCTAGTGCTAATGAGGTAACCTAATAACCCTAGACTAAGAGATGAATTATAAAGTATATGCTTATGAGATACTCAAAGAGATGAGTTAGCTCAGAGAGTCTAAGCATGGCACTACCCTCGTAGTATGGGTTAGAGGAACCTCTTTAGGCCTAAGTAATTTTTTGATATATGAGCCACTTGTATAAGTTTGTTTGGCACAATCATGATATAATATATGTAACCATGTGATCTAATCTCGAAATGTGATATATAGACATGATATGATGGAACCCGAGAGATGGTTTAATACATATCAATGCATAAATGGTTAACTATATACATGAATATAGTGAAAATGATGGTTAATATTGTGATGAAGTCACTAATAATGTTGCAACTTATTATGGACAACGAAATAAGATCATATGCATAAAACATGTTACATGAACTGTTAATCTTAGTGCGTAATAAATACGAAAAGTATAGTTTGACAAATAATACAACATAATGATTATGACACCTTGATGCATGGTTAACTTTAGTTAGCTCCCCTGGAACATGGTAATATGATGTGGGAACCCTAATGTCTGACTAAAGATAAAGATGCAACCTTAATATATGAGATATGTTATGACATAATTAGAGTTTTGAAACCCTTGTTTCAATCTTTTATGAAGGGGTGTTTCACCTTAGATTCTAAAACCTCATAATAGTGGTTTACATATGAGTATGGAGCTTTGTTTTTGGATATGTTGCACCTAAGGTAGTATCCTAATATGGATGAATGCAAGATAAGGTTTTCCCTGGAAGTATGAGTATGGTTTACTTTTGAGGACGAAATTTCTTTTAAGTTGTATATGTTGTGAAGGACTGGATTTTGGCTTAATTTTGAGGAAAAAATTCTTTTAAGGTGTGTAGGATGTGATGGAGTGGACTTTTAGAATCCTTAAATACCTAATACCACAAGTGAAATCATGTCCTTGAGTTATTTGAAGAGTCCAAGTGCCTTGATAAAATATGGATGTTAATTGGTGTTGACATCATGATTAAGATCCTTAAGTTTATACCTTCTCGAGGTATTTAGTTGACTGATCAAATAAGTTAATCTTGGCACCAATTTTTGATGGGATGTATCTTGAATGGTAATACAACCATGGTTAAAATTTCATAAAGTTTTGAAGTTCCTAGAAGGAGTTATATAGGCTTGAATAATATTTCATAATGTGACTTATTGACCAAGATATTCATGTTTTACCTAACTTTGCTAAGGCATGGAGATGTCACATGGGCAGAGCTGTACTAGGATATGCACTCGAACATAACCACATATTGGACTTGTGGCAGCATCCCAAATTTTAGATGATTAGATCGGACATGGTGAGTGAAGCCGCTCTCCTCCTTTCCCCATGATGTGAACGTGGAGAGAGTGAATAGTTCACCTAGGATGAGTGCTAAGAGTAGTTAGACCCTTACGTGAGGGTAGTGGGTGGTAGAAGAGGGATGTCAGAATCCCCTTTCTGCAACCATTGCTTATAGACGACAGGTGAGAAGGGTGTCTGCATCCTTGGTGATTCGCCGTGGTAGTGCTGGCGGTGGCATGCTGGCTGAGCAACAGATTAGGAGCCACCAGATGGAAAACACCACCTGATCATGAGCCATTATGGCCGTCGAGGTTGTAATTAAGGATCTATTGAGCAGAGGATGAGGAGGAAGAGGCGGTGCTATCTTCTTGCTTGCCATGAGGTCCAAGCACGGTGGCGCTCAAGCACGCCGACGTTCAGTGAGGAGTCCAGGAAGTAGGAGAAGCTGCGAAGGAAGACCGAGCAACGTCCACAAATCTTGAAGATCCACTAGCATAGAGAGGAGGAGGAGATTGTGACTCTCTTGTCAGAGATCATCCTCACCGCAGTGTCTTAGTGTTGTGGATCTGCCAGTGCGTCCATTGTCGGGAACTGTCCTCGCGGCGGCGGCGCCTACAGGAGAACCGGGCGGTGGACAGAGAACCATGTGTCTGCATCATGGCTGCGCAGAGAATGGAGAGAAGAGCCCCACAGTGACACTTGAGAGCAAGCATGTGGTGGCGCTCAGGCAGACTCATAAGGAGGAGAACCACCAACGGCAAGCCTGAGAAGGCCGGAGGTGCGATAGAGGGTCCATCGAAGGTCTTGGAGGTAGTAGGTCCTAACGAGAATGAGGAGTTGGAGAAGGATACGTCGTCGAAGCCTATAGCCGTGATGAAACTCACGGGCGCCGGGCAGACATCGCATGCGTTAAGCAAGAACGCACAGGGGACTCAGGTGAAAGAAAGAGGCTAGACCAGTTCAACCCTCAGATCGAACGACTCAGTGCAGAACCAGACCATACGACCAAAGCAAGGTATAAAACGTCACCTTGGTGCCCATGTGGCAGACGCTGATTGGCTTAAAAAGGTAAATAATTGTAAATTTCATCATTTATTTATCATTAATGTATTTATTACATTTTATTTAGGTTTCTTAACCCTAATTTTCCATAAGGAGCAAATTACATGAGTTCGTGTCATAACATGACCATATTTGACATCATAAGCATTATACACATGATTATGAACTTACTCGTGTATAATCATAATTTTATGTCATAATTAGATATTTATTAAACATGATGTGAGCATTTCATAACTTACATTATATCACTAGTAGTTATGCATCAAAAGATTGATATTATGATTTCATGTGGTAGTACTCATTTTTTTAAACATTTTGATACCTTATTTGTAATTTTCGAATAAGCGGGCTATTTATTACCATTTATCTAAAATGAGTGATTGGAAGATAATGTTCAGATAATGAACCATAATCTAGAAAATAACATCAGTAAGACAAATCTAAGACAAGAATACAAGTAATGATGCACATATCCTAATGAACTAAGGTAACCCTCAATGAACACGATTAGGGTTAATATAAGTGTAAGATGATGAGAACCTGATGATAGCATATGATCTTGTCTTGATCAGGGTTTGACCAAGGATATAGTTGATATCAGGAATATGTGGTTTAGGTTATCTTGATCTAAGGTATGCCATTACCTCTTGGCTTATTATACAATATGCTTGTGTTATATGGTAGTAAAATGCTTGCCATATGGTATTGGTTGAAATGTTTGTTCTTGTATGATATGTTGCTTGATTTTCCATACCTATTGCTGTAAATACATGAAACATAAGATATATGTCCATCATATGAAAGCACACGGTGCTCGGAAAGTGATCTCAAACTCTTTGGTAGTAGATCACATGTGTTAGATCTCAAACTCTTTGGTAGTAGATCACACGTAAAATGATCTCAAACTCTTTGGTAGTAGATCATAAGGCTTAAAAAACATCAAAGCCCTAGGGGCAGATGTACGAGATATATGATGGAAATATGCTTAAAATATGTGTTCTCTTTTGGTTAAGAAACTTTCTTATTCAAGTATACAATTTTCTTATTGCCAAGTATTAGTTTTATCTTATTGACAAGATATGATGAGAGGTATATAAAAGGCACGTAGGCGTACTCAGTACAATATTCTTGAATATCATGCTGACATGTACCACATGTAATATTTTATTTAGGTTGTGGTTATGCTCTTGAAGATCCAAGATAGTCGTGAGTTGTATGGTGAGCTGATGTACAGGTGGACATGTTGTCTTAAGATCCTGTTGTTTAGTTGTAGTACATGTATATGTACAAGTTTGTTGTTCAATATGTAATATCAAATGATGTAACAATTCATGTTGTAATTATATGTTGAATGGTGAACATGTGTATATGGTTTTATTATTGTTCATGTGCATGTGGTACTGATTGTTTCCTTATTACTTCCTCTAATTTTCTTCTTCTTAGCCTAGTGTGGGGTGTTTAAATTAGGATTCTCATTGAGGTGAGGTTTCAATTTAGACATCACATATCAGATTAAGTTTTAGAAAATCTAGGGATGTCACAAACTTCATCGCTCCTCATTCTCACACGGGTACTCCAAAATGACCCTCGGTCTCCTAGCAATTCACCTCTACACCCAATTTTATCTTTGCTACCCTGATTGCCTGAACCTACTCCATATTGGTTTTCCAGCTGTCAGTACCTCTCCAATGTCTCAGACAAAATTTCCTATGTGGTAAGCATCCTCTCCCCTCAAGCTACTATTCTGCCTCATTTGTTTGCTCTAAAGGTCTCCCAGTCACTGGGACCTATAGCCACACCCTTAAGCTTCGTCGGTGATCACCTTCTTTGGTCATCCAGTGGCCTCTGAACCTACAGATCTTGCACCTACCTTCATGTTTATTTGACAGACATTTTTCTATCTTTATTCATTGAGAAGCTGCATTTTTAAGTTGGTTGTGATGGCTCCTATTCCAGGCATGGTGGAGGGTTTTCTTGGGGCTCTAGTGGTGCGTGTAGCTTGTTCTTGGGCTAGTTGAGTTCGGGTTGAACTCAGGTACTCGATGATGTCTTTAGTTCCCATGGATTCCTCACTAAGATTGTGCTTGATCGGGAGCTTAGTCTCCAGGTTTCTTCATTTCTAGTTCTAATCGATGAAGAACATTGCTAGGGATGATCTTCCTACTATGCCCTCTCGTTTCCTCTTCTTATTTGTTTTTCTAGTTGGGGGTATTTTGGTAATTTCACATAGCTTTATTGTTTCTCTATGCGCCTGTGCCTCGCTGAATTGTGTGAGTGGCCATCGAGTTGGACAGCCCTGATTGGGTCAACTCATCTTCACGGCCCACTCTATCCCTCTCTTTTCCTCTTTCTCAAGTTTATGCCACATGGAATTTTCTGATTTGCTGGATTTTGAAAAATCATAATAAATTATTTACTTATCAAAAAAATATGGAAGAAATAGTTGTTGGATTCAGAAAAACATAAGCTTTCTAATGGTATTAGTTTTTTTTCCTGAATCTAATGTTTAATAATAAATAATTTTAGTGGATTAATCTAAATATATAATATATTGTAAAATTTATAACTAATAATTTATAAGTCAGAAAAATATAGTAAAATATATTTTTAACTCAAAAAATATAACCTAAAACATGGAATGGTTTTGATACCTATTTAGGTTTTGAATAATTAATGTAAATCTGACCCTAATTGCACATACATGGTTCATAGTTTCTTTGGAGACCTAGAATTGGATCAAGAAGTGACCTTGGACTATTTTGACTTTTAAGAAGGTATGTTTTGCATCTCCTGCCTATATTTCTTCTTTCTCTTGGTCCTATGGACAATAGCCTACACATATGTCTTTTCTTTTGAAAATCATCATTCATGTGAACTACCTTATTTGTTGTTGATCTTGTGATCATGGATATTCTTGTGGACTCTTTTTCATATGTTTGGTGCATGTTAGACTTATGTGATGATATGTGCCCACTTTGAGGTGGATGTTTAGATGTTTATGTTGTCCATAAGTATGATGGAAACTTATTTTTAATTATACTATACTTTTTACTTGCCTCTCTATTCAACATGCTATGTAAATCAGTAGCACTAGAGTAGTGTAATTGCATTGTTTTTGGTAAGTATGCCCTTGTTATTATTAGGATGGAGGTGGTGGTGCCCCATACCTAGGTTTCAAATTTGTGAGCTTTGGTCCAACTCATATATATTGGGAGTGGCAGTATGTCATCTCTATCAGGTTTCAAGTTTGTGAGGGTTGGCCACCTTTGTATTTATATTGTTCTAGGGCTATGTTTATCTCACATGCATGCAGGTTGATGATTGTGGGGTCTGTGCCCTACTGTCTTGTATGTGCTAGTATGGAACGATTTTATTTGTTTGGTTATGGCAAGTATCTATCTTGTTGTTTTTCTTTTCTTTTATGCTCTCTTTGGGTAGTCCTTGTCTTTGTTTTGGGAAGCCTTTTATATTTTATGTTCCTTTATTTTATAATATTGCTCAATTTTCCTATTTAGTATGCACATACCAGCTTTTGCTGATGTTTCATTTTCTTCTCCTTTTTGTGGGGTATGCTTCCATCCCTAGGTTTAGATCAAGGGGAGGTTAAGCAAGGTGGACTTGGACAACAACCTTTGTAGTTGAGATTTTTGGAGACTTGAAAGATGTGGTTAGATGATCCTCAGCTAGATCCTTATCGTTTCTTTTGTAACTCACCCATGAGTGGTGTAGTGACGTAAAAGATATCAAGATTTGTAATGTTGGATGTATTTCTTTTCCACTGCTACTTATTGTGTTCTGATACATACATGTTGAATGAATTGGTCTTCATCCCTTCAGTGAAAAATTTGATGTGATGTTTGGTTCAAGGGATGTTGCCTTTTTATTTCTAGTTGGGAGTGGTTCCCCTCTGGGATCCCACTCCATTACAGCATGGTATCAGAGCCACTAGTAGTTAGTTATCTATCTATTTCAATCTTTTCTCCCTTAGGATGTTTACCTTTTTCCATAGGTTTCTTATACCTAGTATCCTTGCCTTGTACAGGAAAAACCCTCAAGGCAGGAGATAACTCAACTCCTAACAACATGTCCGAATATGAGACATCCCAGAAACCTAGGTTTGGGATGCCAAGGATGAATCCTCCCTTTACCATACTAGTGACTCAAGGTGGAATGTCAGTAGGTTAGGAGACCCCAACCTCTGCTAGTACGGGAGTAGACATCTCTCCAGAGCAAGAGTTGGCCATGTTCCAACAACTTTTTGCTACTACCATGGAAGGAAAGATGAAGGACCCGTTTGTACCTAAAAAGCCTAAGGAGTTCTCAATCATTGAGTTCCTAAAGATGCAACCACCCTACTTCAAGGGTGAAGGTGAAATAGAGATGGCCGACAAAGTTGATGATTGGGTGTTAGCCATAGAAAGGACTTTCATGGTATGATATGTCCTCCACACCAGAAGGTTAGGTTTGCTTCATATGTTTTGGATGGACTTGCTCGAGTTTGGTGGAACGTAATAGTAAGGACTCATGATATCTCTATCATGATCTGGGAGTAGTTTTTGGTGATTTTCCACGGGAAGTATATTTGCACCGCTGCCTTGAAGAAAAAGGAAGATGAGTTCTATAGTTTGAAGCAAGGATTGATGACTAATTCTACTTATGTGCAAAATTTCATGTTGCTTGACAGATATGCTTCTGGACTTAGTGACGAACGTAGAGCTTACCTAGATCTGCAAGGACTCAACTACAATGTGGTTTGCGCTCTTATCCCACAACTTCCTTTGACCTTTTAGAAGATGGTTGATAAAGATATGGCTGTGGAGTCTTACCCATGGTTTCAACATAGGGAGTTTGACAAGAAGAGGAAGCCCTCAGGAGATGAATAGAAAAGAGACAAGTGTGCTAAGTGCAATGGTTACCATCCTCCAGGGAAGTGTTCTCAGGACAAACCTTATCATGGTACTCCAATGATATGCCATTATTGCAATGAACCTGGATACATTCGACCTAAGTGCTCCAAGCTTCATGGACCAGTACCAGCACAACAACAACAACCTCAAGTGCCTCCTCAGAATAATGGAAACAATAATAGAGGAAGACTTGTGGAAAGGTGAGCCGGAAGATTTTTTGCTTTGGATGGTGATGAAGTTAAAGAAGATGAACAAGATTAAGATAATCGATAGCTCTATAGTTAGGCTTTACAAGTTATGTTTCCTTTTTGCATGATGCTTTTATGTAAGGATGTAAGGAAGTTTAGTGGAACCCTTTTGTACCTAAAGAATAGTTTTGACTTAATAAGATGAATCCTTTAAGGGGTGGTGAATAAGTTGTTTTTGTATATGTGGATGTTTTTACTTCGAGGATGAAATCTCTTTAAGGGGTGGTGAGATGTAACATACTAGATCTCGAACCCTACCCTAGAAGTTTGATCTTTTGGACTTAGCCCAAACAAGGTTTAGTATAACCCTAATGAGATAATACATGAACAAATCACCCTAATGAAACCCGATGTTCTCACATTAGGTTAAGACCAATAATGGAACATAAAAAGTATCACATGGGGAATAAATGATAATTCGAGCTTAATAATCACACATAGATATTACATAATTAGATGGATAAAATTAATAATGATGATAAATATGAGGATTATATGCTCAAATAGTAACCATTCCATAACTCATTAAAAGAAATACCAAAAGTGGAATCTAAGTCAAGAATCGTGTTCCTTGGGTTCGATTTGTCTTGGGAGTCAAGTTTCACATTATTCACATAATAATAATTAATTTAATTCATCTAGGAAAGAAAAGATCTAATTTTTCTCCAAAATATCAATTAAAATAATAAATGACTCCAAAAGAGGAAAACAATCTTGGATTCATGATCTACATAATAAATATATCCTTTAGGTGAATTTTCATCCAATTTGGATAATGTTTTCTTAAAACGTGAAATCAGGAGAGAAAAAGTGTGTAGAACCTTTAAAATATTAAATAAATGCTCAAACAACTCCAACATGTAAAATTGGTGACAAATTCGTATCCACACATTAAATATGACTTGTGCGTGAAGTTTGATAAAATTTGGAGAATCTTAAAGTCATTGATGCATGAGGAAAGAGAAAATAGGAGTTGATTTATTTAACACATTAAAAGTCCCCAAAAGGCAAATCTAATTATATAATCAGAATCTACATGCCTTAATTGGCCTCTATGCAAAATTTTACTAAATTTGGATAATGTTTGAACCCTTAAATGAAGAAAGAGAAAAAGGGAAATAATGCAATGTCACTTTATTAAATTATATTGATTTTGTCACGCCTTGGTTACCTAATCTGATTATACGTGCAATTTGGGACATCTATTTTTTCGTCCAATGGTCATGGCATCATCTCCTACCCCAAGTAGGAGAGCGACCCGTCATGTACAGTAACAGCAGGATTACTTTTCCTTCTAGTTCCTCATTTCTCAATTGTTTTTCACGATTTTTGTTTCATTAGATTCCTTTTTTTATTATGAATTGATCGACCCCTTGCTCAAGCCCAAAATCCCTATATATAAGAAATGCCTAAATCTATTTTCTCCTCCATTTTTCATAGAAGCGCCTTTGTCGCTCCTCATTCTCACATGGGTACTCCACAACGACCTTCGGTCTCCTAGCAATTCACCTCTACCCCCAATTTGATCTTTGCTACCCTGAATGCCTAGACCTACTCCAGATTGTTTTTTTGGCTGCCAGCACCTCTCTATTGTCTTTGCCACCTTCATATATGAAATTGCCGATGCAGTAATTATACTCCCTCCTCAAGCTGCTATTCCGCCTCATTTGTTTGCTCTGAAGGTCTCCCAGTCGCTGGGACCTATATCCGTGCCCTTGAACTTCGTTGGCGATCACCTTCTGTGGTCATTCAATGGCCTTTGAACCTACAGTTCTTGTGTCTACCTTTGTGTTTATTTGATGGACATTTTTTCTATCCTTATTTGCTTAGAAGCTACATTTTTGAGTTGGCTGTGATGGCCCCTGTTCTAAGCATGGCGAAGGGTTGTCTTGGGGCTCAGGTGGTGCGTGTAACTTGTTCTTGGGCTCGTTGAATTCGGGTTGAACTCATGTACTCGATGACGTCTTCAGTTCCCATGGATTCCTCATTGAGATCATGCTGGATCGGGAGCTTAGTCCCCATGTTTCTTCGTTTCCAGTTCCACTCGACGAAGAACATTGCTAGGATGATCTTCCTATTATGCCCTCTCATTTCCTCTTCTTGTTTGTTTTTCTGTTGGGGGTATTTTGGAAATTTCACATAGCTTTATTGTTTATTTATGCGCCTATGCCTCGCTGATGTGTTTAAGTGGTCGTTGGGTTGGCCATCCCTGATTGGGCCAACTCATCTGCACGACCCACTCTCTTCCTCTCTTTTCCCCTTTTTCAAGTTTATGCCACACAAAATTTTCTGATTTGCTGGATTTTGCAAAATTCATAATGAATTATTTAGTAATCAGAAAAATATGGAAAAATAATCATTGTATTTAGAAAAAATATAGGATTTCTAATATGTATTGGTTTTGTCACCTGGGTCTAATGTTTAATAATAAGTAATTTTAATGGATTAATCTAAATAGCTAATATATTGCAAAATTTATAACGAACAATTTATAAGTCGGAAAAATATAATACAATATGTTTTGAACTCAGAAAATATAACCTAAAATGGCGTGATTTCGATAATCTAATCCACTAATAATAAAACTAAAGTTTTTAGGGTTTTGAATAATCAATGTAAATCTAACCCTAGTTTCACATACATGGTTTATAGGTTCTTTGGAGACCTATAATTGGATCAAGAAGTGATCTTGGACTATTTTGACTTTTAAGGAGGTACGTTTTGCATCTCCTTTTATTCTGATTGGGCAATGCACCTATATTTATTCTTTCTCTTGGTCCTATGGAAAATAGCCTACACATGTCTTTTCTTTCAAAAATCATGGTTCATGTGAACTACCATATTTGTTACTGATCTTATGATCATGGATATTCTTTTGGACTCTTTTTCATATGCTTGGTGCATGTTGGACTTATGTGATGATATTTTCCCACTTTGAGGTGTATGTTTATATTTCTATGTTATCCATTAGTATGATGGAAACTTTTGTTTAATCTGACTATACTTTTTACTTGCCTCTCTATTCAACATGCCATGTGAATCAATAACACTAGAGTAGTGTAATTGCATTGGTTTTTAGGCAGTATTAGCTTGTTAATATTGAGATGGAGGTGGTGGCGCCCCATACCTGGGTTTCAAATTTGTGGGGTTTGGCCCAACTCATATATATTGGGAGTGGCAGTATGTCATCTCTATCAGTTTTCAAGTTTGTGAAGCTTGAAACCTTTGTGTTTATATTGGCCTAGGGATATGTTTATCTCACATGCATGCAGGTTGATGACTGTGGGGTATGTGCCCTACTATCTTGTATGTGCTAGTATGGCACGATTTTATTTGTTTGGTTATGGAAAGTATCTATTTTGTTGTTGTTATTTTCTTTTATGCCCTCTTTGGGTAATCCTTGTCTTTTCTATGGGAAGCCTTTTATATTTGATGTTCCTTAATTTGATAATATTGCTCAATTTTCCTATTTAGTATGCACATACCAGCTTTTGTTGATGTTTCCTTTTCTTCTCCTTTTTGTGGGGTATGCTTCCATCTCCAGGTTTAGATCAAGGAGAGGTTAAGAAAGGTGGAGTTAGACAACAACCTTTGTAGCTAAGCTTTTGGGAGACTTGAAAGAGGTGGTTAGATGATCCTCAGCTAGATCCTTATTGTTTCTTTTGTAAATCACCCATGAGTGGTGTAGTGATGTAAAAGATATCGAGCTTTATAATAGTTGGATATATTTCTTTTCTTCTACTACTTATTGTGTTACGATACATACATGATGAATGAATTTGTATTCATACCTTTGGTAAAAAAATTTATGTAGTATTTGGTTCAAGGGATGTTGCCTTTTTATTTCTAGTAGGGAGCGTTTCCTCTTTGGGATTCCACTCCTTACAATTTATCTTAAAGAAATTCAATTGCTAAAATCTGAAAATGCTAGGTTGCTTCGTCAAGTTAATGATTTATCTTCTAGACCTATTTTTCCTAGTAAAGATGTTGCTTCTATTTTTCTTGAAAAAGATTCTTACTTGACTAAATCCCTCTATTTAGAGGCCGACCTTGTTCATGCTAGAGATGATCTTGCTAGTTTGTCTTCTACTATTATATCTCTTACTGATGACAATCATAGACTTAGAGCCTCTCTGTAGAAATTCCTAAAGGGAAAATCTCCCTAAATAAAATATTTGAAAATTCTACCAAACAAAGTGGTGCTAGTTGTTTGGGATTTGTAAGGAGAGCACCTAAGGGCAAGAATAAGGCCAAAGGTAAGAAAAATAGTAAGTAAACTTCCTTTTTCATTAGAGATTTTTCTAGAACTAAGAACCCTATGATTTTTTGTCATTGTAAAAGTGATGATCATTATTCTACTTAGTGTCCTTACAAGCCTAAGGGGTCCATCCCAAGGATGAAATGAGTCCCCAAGCTAAATCTCGATCCCAAAGTTTGAGTTGGGAACCGACACTCATCTTTCTTGCAGGAAAAAGAAAAATGAATTGTTGATAGTGGCTGCACTAAGCATGTGACATGTGAAATAAGCCATTTCAACAACTTCATAGAGAAGAAAGGAGGTTCAATTACTTTCAGTGACAATAAGAAAGGTAATGTGAAAGGTAAGGGTGATTTAGGTGAATCCTTGTGTATCAATAATGTTCACTTTGTGTATGGCCTACATCACATTTTAATAAGTGTAAGCCAATTATGTGATAATGATTATCTTGTGCTATTTACTTCTTTTGAATGCTTGATTCTAGATTCTCTCACTTATCACATCATATATAAGAGAACTAGAAATGGTAATCTTTATGTAATTGTTCTTGACTCTATTAAGCCTATTTTTGGTAGATGTCTTGTGGTCAATTTGAGTGATATTTCTCTTTGGTATCATTGGTTTGGTCATGTAAATATCCATCAAATGACGAAGTTGAGCAGAAATGAGTTGGTCAAGGAACTTCCTAAATTGGATTTTGAAAAGGATGAGGAATTCAAACCTTATAACAAAGGAAAGCAAACCAAGTCCTCCTTCAATTCCAAAGGATTACTTAGTACCAAGAGAGCTCTTGAACTTCTACATATTCATCTATTTGGACCTATGAGAACTAAATCGCTTCGTTGTTTCAAGTATCATCTTGTTATTGTTGATGATTTCTCTTGATATACTTGTACCTTCTTTCTCATTTCCAAGAGTGATATGTTTGATCTTTTCTCTAGTTTTTGTAATTAATTGAGAACAAAGTTTCTTGTTGGATTGTTTCCATCTGTAGTGATCGTGGGCGAGAATTTGAAAATGATTTTTTTGAACGCTTTGGTGAAGAATCTAGACACATAACTTTTCTTCACCTCAAACCCATCAACAAAATGGGGTTGTAGAGAGGAATAATAGGTCTCTATAAGAAATGTCTAAGACACTAATTTTAGAGTATGACACTCCAAAGATGTTTTGGGCCAAAGCCATTAGTACCTCATGCTTTGTGCAAAACCAAGTTTTCACCCATCCTTATTTGAAGAAAACCCCTATGAGCTATTTTGTGGTAGGAAGCCTTCTATTGAGTATTTCTACATTTTTGGATGTCCTTGTTTTTTCTTGAACATGAAAGATTCGCTCGACAAGTTTGATCTGAAATCATACAAGACTTCCTTTCTTGCCTATAACACTACTATCAAGGCTTACAAAGTGTTTAGTGTTGATCTTTCTAAAATAGAATAATCTATTAATGTGAAGTTTATTGAGACTAACCCCTCTATTCCCAAAAATATTGTTCCAAATGATGATGTTGCAGGTGAGGTGATTCCTAAATTAAAAGAACTCAACATCACCCAAAAGGGAAAAGAGGGGGGCACTCAACAAGAAGAGAAAGAAGAAGAGAAGAAGGATCCAACTCCCCATTTTGTAAAGAATCATCCTAAAGAGATGATCTTAGGTGACCCCTTTGAAAGAGTGAAGATGTGGGAAGCCTTCAACAAAGAACAAGCTAATAATGTCTTCATCTCGCAACTTGATCCCAAGAACGTCAAATAAGTGATAAATGCATATTCATCATTTATTTGTGCATCATTTAGACAATTAATTAAGACATTTTTGGTAATTTTATTTTAGTTCAGAAATCAATTGCACTTTCATCCACTCAATATTTCTTTTATGAATTCTTATGAGATTTCTCTCAATTTTTAGGAATTATTGAAGATAAGAAGAGATGTGGTAGGATGCATTTTAGTTTTCCCGCAGTGATGATTTAAATATATATCCTGCACCAAAATTGGCATAACTCCAACATCCCAAGGCAGACTTTAATGTTCAAATATGATTTGAAAGGAAATTCACAGGCCTACAGGAAAAATACTTTTGGTTGTACTTTAAATTCTTTGGACAGTGGGAGTTCGCTCTAAATTTTTGTTGTGAGAATATGCATTAAAGAGAGTTACATGGTCAAGTTAATTAAAGACAATCAAGAGTCTATTGACTAGATACACAAAAGTTCAAACTTTTGGTCCACCCCCCCTTTCCCCCTCTTTTGAGGGAAGCCTACCCCTACTTCTCCTATAAAATGAGGGGGGCCATCTATCTTTCATCATCAAATTTTGTACAAAGAAAACTCTAAGTGGTTGTTCATTCTTGTATTTGCATTCAGATTTCAACAATAAAGCTTTTTGTTCTTGAAGTTAAGTGTTCCCTTTAGATTGCTCTTCAAATCTCTTTTTATTTCTATTGCTTGTTTATATCTAGATCTCTTTTTTCTCCCCCTTTCTATAATTTTGGATCAAGGGATTAAGGGTACAACTATTTGATAGTCTCTAGCATAAGGATTCATTTCCTTTCTAAGTCTAGACTATGGCTACTATCATTTCTTCCTCCTTCTCCCTCTACTCCACTATCAAGAGTGAGTAGTTTTCTTATCGAGGCAAGGGTATTATCCCCCTAGCCATTTGATTATTAGATAGAAGTTTTACATGAATTTTTAGACAAATGGTTTTTGGTTTGAATATTGACAATTTTAACGAAATGATCCCACATTTTCATTGCTTGTTAATCTTGGCAGATGCGACCATGGAACCCAAGATTTAGAACAACCAAATCAATTGCATGGGGATTTGTAGGAGACCTCAGAAAAGTCCCCATTAGGATGATTGAATTAGGATCCGTGAACGCCAGGTGAATGCCAGGACCAATGGGTTCACGGGGAGTTCATCTTTTGTATATCATTTATGAATTTTTGACATCCTTCATTTATCTTTCATATCATGTAATTTCTTCACTTTCATTTTACATTGGCTAGGGTGGTGAAATCCCCTAGATCTGGTATTTCTTTCTTTTGATTAGTTCATCTTTAATTTAATATCTTTATTTTTTTATTTTAGTTTTAACAAACTCTCAAAACGGATTTTACATTCTTGTTCTAGCAATCAGATTTTAAACTCAACCATCTTCATCGTCGTCTCTAGGGATCGATACCTTTCTATACTTAGAATGTTAAACACTAAGATAACTTGTCCTAGTGATTGTTGTGTGTTACAATGATGCACATCAATTTGGCACCGTTGTCGGGGATATCACAGTTGTTTTTCAGATCTGGTTGCCTTTATATCTTGTGTTATTCTTGTTCATATTCTATAACTTGAATAACTTTAGTATTTTTTAAAATTTTCTTCGATATTTTTGTAATTTAATTTTGCCTTCCGAGCACAATTATGGAAGTGCATCTCCTCTTTTTACTGATTTTCCATTCTAGCAATACTGCTTTCTAATTACATTTTTTTGTAATTTTAGTTTATTCCATAATTTCTTCAATTTATAATTTTTAGTTTTTGACTAACCTATTATCTCGTAATCTTTCATCTCTCATTTTTTGATTGACATATATTTCAATAACTTTTATTTTCAAATGGAGTGGGCATCCCAATATCCCCCACAATGTTATTATTGTGGTCTTTACCACCATGCATCTCTTCCCTATCAGACTCTACCCCATGCTTATGATAGCACCACTAATAATTGTGAGCCCTTTCATCCTGGTGGGTACAATGTGAATCCACATTTTTTTGAGAACCATTATGGGGAACCTTGATATCCATATTCTAATGGGGGGATATGATCAAAAAAAATTTGTGGGGTGTAACCAAGAAAACCTTGGGGGTTATGAACATGTTTATGAAACCCAATGTAATCCTCAACAAGAAGAGAGACCTAGGGCCCTAGAGAAGATAGAAGTAGAAAGAGAAACAAAACTAGAAACCAGCCAAGCCTTCTTAACCACCCTACTAGAAGCCCAAACCCAAAATATAGATTCTTCAAATATGTTTCCTCATGATTTGTTGACACCTTGTAATATTGAATCTTCCTACCAAGATGGGAACAATGGAATTACAATTCACCATCTTTGGGAGATAATTATGAGGAGAAATGCCACCCAAAACAATATGAGGGGTCCTATGTCCAAGGACACTATGGGGAGTGTGGCGAGGATGGCCAAAATTTTGGGGCGTATGAATCTAATTATGTAACCAAATTTAAAGAGAGACTTTGGGCCCTAGAAAAGATGGTAGCGGAAGGACAAGAAAGACTAGAAACCAACCAAGCCCTATTAGCTAAATTACTAGAAGTCCAAGCACAGACTCCCCCTGTAGAACTTGAGCAACCCAAGACGGTTCTTCCCAACGATGACGACGATGATCCTATTTATGTGTCATACATGTCAGATCTTGAAGAAATAGCATAAACAATGGAGCCATATTTAGCATGCGGTGAGTACGTGGGTATCCCTATCTTTCCTTTACATACTTTACTACTTGAATATGAAAAGTCAAAGCAAGAGAGTCAATCTAAAAGTCCAACAACTCCCACCACCACTTACAACAACCCAATTGACATCGAAGACCAATACTCTTATTTTGAGTGTATTTTGGATAATAAGCATCCAACCCCCTTTGAAAAAATTATTCCTCAGCTTCTGTCACAACTAATTCCCATTCCATGCACAACTGATTTAAAAGAAGAGACACAACCCTTGAAGAAGTCTGCATACCCCCTTCCACTGGATGCAAGGAATATGTCCCCATTTTTATCCCTCATGAACCCTTGGGAACTCCTTGAATAGAGGAACTAGAGTTACATGCTATATCAACCATGAATCCCATCTATCTCAAGGTTGATTGTGTGAATTTTGAGCAGAGCAAAAATACTTATCATTTTGATTTAAATTTAATTGTCCCTTTCATATCACCACTAATTCTCCTATATTCATGTTAATATGACTGGGGGAAACCTAAGCCAGATCCTCCGTCTGACTTTGCACATCTGGCACTGCATGTGTTACCCGTCGGGTACCACCAACCTCCCCCAATCAACATCCATCTTTAACACTTCCTTCACTATTGATGGAAGATTTGTGGATCCTATTAGAGGGACTGTGAGGTGAAAGAAAATATGAACAACCCATTGAGATTCCACAACTACCCTATCATAGGGTATGCTATGAAGCTCCAACAGTCAAGGTCCAAGTCCTCATACACATCCCCTTTAGCTGGACATTTTTTGAGCTACTAGGGCCACTTGGACGCCCTCTTCTTCCCTCCATCTTGGATTTAAGTTTTGCTCAGGATGAAAAAAAATTTAAGTTTGGGGTGGAGGGTGGTACACACTCCTTCCACCCACTCTATCTAAATTTTTTGAAAATTTTCATCATGTTATGTAGTTTAGTTTTAATTTCATAAAAATTGCAAAAATTTTCAATGTTTTAGTTTGGACTTTAGATAGACGGTCAGTTTGAATAGATGTTTATCATTTTAACCCCTTGCATTTTGTAACACATTTTGTAAAATCTATTAAAAATTGACATGTCTGAAACCATTTCGTCACCTAGGACCCCTAAATAACATCACTCCTTGGAATAGGTTCCAAGTCATAAGGAATTGATCAGAACCGAGTATAATTTTTCCCTATATTTAAACAATGGATTATCTTGTTATAAAAATTGTATGATGTTATTTATAGGAATATTTTAACTGAAGCAATGACACTCTCTCAAAAAAAATTAAAAAAGGGAAAAAAGTTGAAGTTATAAGCACAAGAGCATCTATTCCTTCCTTTTATTTTGCTTCTAAAAAAGAGAAGCAAAAAATCACCACCGGATAAAACTCAAGTCCGGGGTGGCATGCTTCCCAAAATAAAAAATCCATACCCCACAAAGGGGCGTACTATCAAAAGATGCCAAAAGTGCACATAAAAAAAATTGTGACCAATGTAACTCTACAAATTCATATCCCGAGTCGAATAGAGGATGGATCAATATTTTTTGATCACTTTCTTCTATGTTTTCACAACCTCCAATTTCATATTGTTCTTGTACAACAACTTACAAAAATATAATAAAATTGAGAGTGTCAAAATGAAAGTAAGATGAAGCCTATTTTTCTATAAAATCTCATTTTTGAAGCAAAATGTGATAATTGTTTTGAGAGGAATATAGAATTTTATGCTACATGGTTCTAGGAGATTGGTCACTTGGCAAAAATTGGAGGTAAAGATTATAGTGATGTTACAAGGGTGAGGAATGCCATATTGGGAGTATAAATTGGACTTTTTTGTAATTTAATTTACTTGAGGATAAGCAAAGATTCAAGTCTGGGGTATTTTGATGAATACATATTTATCATTTATTTGTGCATCATTTAGATAATTAATTAAGACTTTTTTGGTAATTTTAGTTTAATTCAGAAATCAATTACACTTTCATCCTCTCAATATTTATTTTATGAATTATTATGATATTTCTCTCAATTTTAAGAAATTACTTTAGATAAGAAGAGATGTACGCAGAATGTATTTCAGTTTTCCCACCATGCTGATTTAAATATATATTTTGTACCAAAACTAGCATAACTCTCACATCCCAAGGCAGAATTTAATGTTCAAATATGATTTGGAAAGGAAATTAAAATACCTACAGGAAAATCATACTTTCAGGTGTAATTTAAATTCTCTGTACAGAGGGAATTCGCTCGAAATCACTGCTGCGAAAATCTACATTAAAGAGAGTTACATGATCAAGATAATTAAAGACAATCAAGAGTATATTGACTAGATTTAAAAAAATTCAAACTTCCAGTCCCTCCTCCCCCTTACCCCATTTTTTTAGGTAAGCCTACCCCCTCCTTATCCTATAAAATGAGGTGGGGTTCTCCATATTTCATCATCATATTTTGTACAAGGAAAATTCTGAGCAGTTGTTCTTTCTTGTATTTGCATTCAGATTTCAGTAATAAAGCTTTTTGTTCTTGAAGTTAAGTTTTCCCTTTAGATTTCTCTTCAAATATCTTTTTATTTCCACTGCTTGTTTAGATCTAGATGTCCTTCTTCTCCCCCTTTCTATAATTCTAGAGCAAGGGATTAAGGGTACAACCATTTGATAGTCTCTAGCATAAGGATTCATTGCCTTTTTAAGTCTAGACTATGGCTAGTATCCTTTCTTCCTCTGTCTCCCTCTACTCTACTATCATGAGTGAGTAACTTTCTTACCGAAGCGATGGGAGTATACCCCTAGACATGTGATGATTATTTTGAAGTTTTACATGACTTTTTAGATAAATGGTTTTTGGTTTGAATATTGACGATTTTAATGATATGATCTCTCATTTTCATCGCTTGTTAATCTTAGTGAATGCAACCATGGAATCCAAGATTTAGAACAACCAAATAAATTACATGGTAATTTGGATGAGACCTCGGAAAATTCCCCATTATGACAATTGAATTAGGATCTGTGAATGCCAAGACCAGTGGTTTCACTGGGAGTTCATATTTTGTGAATCATTTACAAATGTTTCTCATACCTTCATTTATCTATCTTATCCTGTAATTTCTTCACTTTCATTTTACATTAGCTAGAGTGGTGAAATCCCTTAGCACTGGTATTTCTTTCTTTTAATTAGTTCATCTTTAATTTATTATCTTTATTTTTTTGTTTTAGTTTTAACAAACTCCCAAAATGGATTTTACATTCTTGTTGTAGAAATCAGATTTTAAACTCAACCATATTCATCACCGTCTCTAGGGATTGATACCTTTCTATAATTAGAAGGTTAAACTCTAGGATACTTGTCCTAGTGATTGTTTCATGTTACAATGATGCACATTAATAAGCTCTTAGAGTGATGAATGGATCCTAGCCATGCAAGAAGAATTGGATCAATTCAGGAAAAACAATGTGTGGACTCTAGTACTAAGCCATGTAATAGAAAGATCATTGGCACCATGTGGGTCTACCACAACAAGATGGATTAAAGTGGAAAAGTTCTAAGAAACAAAGCAAGGTTAGTATCTCAAGGTTACAATCAGCATGAAGGTATAGATTTTGATGAAACACATGCATCAATAGCTAGACTTGAATCCATTCGTATGTTGCTTTCTTTTTCTAGTTATAAGAACTATCTTGTTTATCAAATAGATGTTAAAAGCGCATTTTTAAATGGTACAATTGAATAGGAAGTGTATGCTGCAAAACCTCTGGGCTTTGAACATTATAATTTACCTAACCATATTTATCTATTACAAAAAGCTCTCTATGTACTCAAATAAGCACCTAGAGCTTGGTATGACAAATTATAGAACTTTTTGTTAGATCATGGATATTGATGCGTGCTAATCTAGCACCCTTTTTCGTAGCCTTTTAAGTCTTGTCACATGGAAATTCTTATTTTTATCCACTGAAAAGAAACAAATTTCTATCTGCTTCCTTTTTTCACAATTGAACTTGAATATCACCAAAATCTATGCATTTCTTATAGACTCAGAACACTAGACGATCGGCTCACCTGTTCCAATTGATCATCTCACCTATTCCAGCTAATAATCTCACCTGCTCTAGACGGTCAGTTTACGCCATCCCTTAGCCACCGAGCCTCGTTCAAGCACACAGTCTAAACGGTGCATCATTTGAATGTTAAACGATCATTTCAGAGCTCAAAGTGGGAGTTTTCCCGTCCAACCGAGTAGGTCAAAGTGTGCCACCTCCTGGGACTTAGGGTTGCTGACTGCTGCCCTGACTCCTACCCTTACCAGACTCCCAACTGACCGGCTCGCGTCCCAACTGATCGGTTGGTAGTGCACTGCCAATTCAAAAATGCAACTACCAACCACATTTGCCCATAACCCTAGTTGTAAAAGCCCCCTCCTTCTCTTAAAAAAGGAGGGGCACTTCCTCCTCACAAGGACATCATCTTTTGTACTAAGAATTTCTGAGCAATCGTTCTTATGTTCTTGTGTTTTATTCATCAATAAAGATTAGTTATTTGCAAGCTAAGTGCCCCTTTTAACTATTATTCTTTTACCTTGCTTGGTTTTCGATCTAGCCTTCTTATTCTTTTTCTACTGTAGACCAGAGCAAGGAATTAAGATTCAGACATTTAATAGTCTCTAGCCTAAGGAATTAATCCTTTGATAAGTCTAGGCAACGGCTAGAACACTTTCTTCCTCCGTCTCCCTTTTCTCTATAGGCGTGAGTGAGTAGTTTTCCTATTGAGGCAAGGGGAAGATTCCCTTAGCCATGGTTTGAATCGACTTAATCCTTAAAAATGACTTCTTTCACATGGCGTTTGGTTTTGAGAACTAATGATCTATTGGAGTAATTAATCAATTTAGTCATATGTTAATCGGGGTGGAAATGACCATGGAAGCCCAGATTTAGAACACTAAAACCATTCACATAGAGGTTTTGAAACGACCGTGGATCTTTATCTTTTGGGATGATGAACTAAGAAACATGAGCACCAGGACCAATGGGCTTATGTGGAGTTCATATTTTTTGAAATTTAGTTAATTCACATGCCTTCATTGGATTTGTCGTTTAAAGGATTTAGTTATTTCTCGCCTAGGCTAAGGTGGTGAAAACCCCTAAAAAGTCTCGATATTCCATCATCTGATTCAATCACTGTTTGATTCACTCTATTTACATTCTAGTCTTCTATTCATAATATCTTTTATTGTGCTAACAATCATCTCTCTTCCTTGTAATAGGGCAATTTTACTTCTTGTTAGCTTAGTTTTAATTCTTACTTTTCCTTCTTGTTCTAGCAATAATCACCAAACCCCCAATATGATTTTTACTTCTTGTTCTAAAAATATAAAAATACTAAAAAGAAATAAAATTTCAAAAAAAACGTTTGGGTTTAGAGACTACTTTCTTAAAACATTTTCCTGTGGGATTGACCCTTCTATACTAGCCTTAATTGGACAGTAAATAAAGGTTAAACTCTAGGATTAAAAACTTAGTGATTGGAGTGCAGTTCCACACATTATCATGTATTTCATGGGTGACTTATATCCTATCTTTTTTCACAAACACATTTCTAAATTTTTTCTTATCATTCAAATTTATGTTGATGATATCATTTTTGGCGGAACTAATCTTGATGTTTGCAAGGAGTTTAGTGATCTTATGCATAGTGAGTTCGAGATGATCATGATGGGTGAGCTTACTTTCTTCCTCAACTTTCAAATCAAGCAAACTAAAGATGGGAACTTCATCAACCAAGGAAAGTACACAAGTGAGCTACTTAAGTGCTTTGGGATGGAGAACACCAAGCTGATGGACACCCCCATGTCTAACACCTCCAAACTTTATAAAGATGAAGAAGGTGAGAAAGTGGATGAGAAGCTCTATAGAGGTATGATTTGAAGTTTACTTTATTTAACTGTCTCTAGACCTGATATAATGTTTAGTGTTAGCTTGTGTGCTCTCTTTCAATTAAATCCCAAGAAATCACATCTTATAGCTGTTAAGAGTGGTCTTAAGGTACTTAGCTAAAACTCCAAATTTTAGACTATGGTATCCCAAGTCAAGGGACTTTACTCTTATGGCTTATGATGATGTGAATTATGCAGGATTCTTGATTGATAGAAAGTGCACGAGTGGTACTGGCTTCCTCCTAGGACCATGCTTGGTGTCTTGGTTGTTCAAGAAACAAAGCAGAGTGGCTTTATCAACTACTGAGGCTGAATACATTACAGCTGGGAGTTGTTGTGCCTAGGTTCTATGGATGAAGAAAATGCTCCAAGACTTTAACATTTACTTTTATGCTTCTCCTTTCTATTGTGATGATACTCGTGCAATAAATTTATCTTACAATCCTATATTGCATAGTAGATCCAAGCATATAGAGATTTTTCATCATTTTCTTCATGATCACATTGCCAAAAAGGATATTTATATCACACATGTGGACACAGAAAATCAGTTGGTGGGCATTTTTGCTAAACCTCTAGATAGAGAGCAATTTAATTTTATTAGATCTAAACTTCTCATAACTACTTTGGATGAATATGATATGCCCTCTAGTTAGTTGTTATATATCCTATATGCTTTTCTCATGTCTTGATCACCTTTTCTTGTCAAAGTGCTAAAATTTCATGTTCTTAAGCATTTTTTCCACTTGTTTTGGGTATTTTTTGCAAACGCTTGTTTTATCGCTAAATAGTACCCAATGATGAGTGATATGTGCCCAAGTATGATTAAAATGTAAAATGGACTAGAAAATAAATTTAATTAGCACTCAAATGGCTAGAAATTAAGATTTCTAAATTTGTGACAAACTCTCTGTCGATCGAGTTACAAACTCAACCAATGGGTGATCAAGGGCTTTTGTAAAAAGCCATTCAGTCGAGTTTCCTTTTCTTAAAACTCGAACGATGGCTGGGCTAGAGCAAACATAAGTGTGGTTAGGCTGACTTTTCTCCCTCTCAACTAGAGAAAAATCGATTGATTCCCTCTCTAGTTTTCTTTAGATCTCGACCCAAGCCCTGACCATCCCCTTCCTAGACCTAGCCCGACCTTGCTTGACCTTCCTAGACCTCTTGCACATCAGCCCTAGGTGTTTGGTCATGTTTTTGTGGTGTTCCCTACATCTTTGACCTCTCTTTCCTTCTTATCTCACCTCCATGGCTTCCAATAGGAGAAAGAGAGCCACCCCTCTGGAGCACCATCCTCTTCCTCCAACTCTCACCTCATCATGTTCGATGATACCTTTTTTTATCTCCAATAAAGCTCTAAATAGGTACAAGGATCTCCTTCCTAGGAAGACCTTCCCTTTTCATGCCTTGTTTGATCCACACCTGCATATACAAAAGGTCATAGATCAAGTTTTCGAGTTGTTGTATGAACACCACCTCTCTGTCCTGAGTGTTGAACGCCATTTCTATGATAACTCCATCAAAAGCACTAAGGCAATTAATGAATTATATGCGAATTTGTCATGGAATTATGACACTCTTGTACCCCCTCCAAATACTCAAGTCATTTTTACTTCCATGTTTTCTGGTAAGAAAAATCCAAGTCTCAGAGGATACCTTGAATATCTTTTTCTCTGATACTAAGGAAACTGACACATGGAGGAAGGATTACCCTGAGTATTTTGACCTCCTTGACCCTGAGCCCTTCTACAAAAAATATCATATCATTGTCCCTGACATACATAAATTCTTGAAGAACCTGAGTTTCCCTATAGGAAGAAGTCCACCCTTCCCTCCTTTACCTTAGACATGAAGAACCACATTCTCGCCCTAGTAGTCAACCAAAATACTCATCCAAAGAAAAATCAAACTAAAATTGTAGATAATACCACGATGATTATGTTTTGTATCCAACTGAACATTTGATTCAAGTGGTCTCGATATATTCTCCATCACATGACCTACTTCAACTTTAATAAGAACACCCGTGGTACCCACCCACCCTACCCAACACTGATTTGTTATCTTTTTTAGTTTTCCACTAAAAGTCTCTTTTTCATGACCTTCATTACAAACCAGCTCAAAAAGAAGTTTGTATCAGTGAGACCGCAATTTAGAAGAGCATGACTCCATCCTCTTATACTACACCTGGTGCCTCTACCTCAACCCAGGAACCTCTACCTCCTCATCCATCCCGACCTACACGTGCCTCATTCAATGTATCAAATGAAACCCTCATGGGTTACATGATGCATCAGTAGGCATATAACCTTTAGGTTTAGGAGCATATGCATTAGGATCTCTATGCTATAATGTCTACCATGAACCTATCATGTGCCCATCCTTATTCTGCCTACCAACCCTACCCAGGTTGTGATTATGCATCCTATGCATATGATCACTTTTACCCAGACCCTCCACCTACTGCTTCCGCTGCTCTACTGTTGCTGGATCTACCCCAGGAATTCTACCTCTCCATTCTGGTCTTATAGCTACCTTGCTTGCAGGACTTGACACCTTTGCTCCCACTTTTCCTAAAGCCCAAGAGTTGCATGACCTTGGTATGTCTTGGGCTGATCAGAATGCCATGTGGTCCGGTCATGGCTTCGGTCCTTCTACCGATGAGGAGATGCCCGATAGGTTGATGAGGAAGTTGTTGTTGTTGATGAGGAGGCATTTGATGATAATGGTGAGGATGGTTCAAGTGCTTTTGATGATGGCTTTGCAGGTGCATCTGGTGATGAAGGTGAAGCTTCTATCTCTGTTGTGCCTTCACATGGAGATGATGACTATGAGATAGATGCTTTTGATGATGATGATGATGATGATGTTTTTGTAGACATAGATAGCATATACGTTTATATGTTTTAGTTTTTAGTTTGTAGATGTTGATCATATATATCTTTCTAGACTATTTTTTATTAAAAACATCTGGGCACATTATCTGAGATGTACTATTTCTATCATCATGGTGTTTTCATTGTTTTGACTTGTGGCTATTTTGAGGATATGCTTTTAGTGTTGTAATCTTAATCGTATGTACACTTACTCTTTGGTTTCCTATATCTCATGATTTAGTGCTATGTTTCCCATATTTTTTATTATGACATCGATTGCTTGTCTTTCTCTCGTCTCTATTTTATGTGTGATATGGGATTGCATGTTTTATCTTGTGGTTTGAATGTTTTGGTTGTGCTTGAAGAAGACTTGTTTTTGTGATCTTCTTCCCCCCTTAATTTTTGATAATGCCAAAAGGGGGAGATATGTTCAATGTTTTTGAAGATCAACCATATTGCTTTTATTACCTATGTGATCCTTTTCTTATTTAATATATGCTTTATCATGTGACTTTGATGCAGCCCTATTTTAGGGCTTCATCGTGTGTCTTTTTGCATTATAATCCTATTTGAACATTGTAGATTATAATTTATTTTCTCCAATATGATCTTTTATGCCAAATGTACTTATGCTTCCTTTTGTGTGTATTTCAGGGCACTTATGCATGCATTGATGCATGGGAGAGAGATGAAGAACGTCTTTGGGGTCTTACACCCCAAGAGTGGACCTATCTCTTCCCAGAGGTTCCCTTGGATGTATAAGAGCAATTCAAAGCAAAAGGAGGCTATATGAAGAAGTTGAAATGAAGATAAACACCAAGAAGCCCCAAAACGGCCGTGGCACGTCACCATGGTCATGGGGAATTACATTTTGAAAGTTATAGGGAAGTCACTCAATTTACACATGAATGACCACGACCATAGTCATCACAATGGATGTGGTCACTGAAGACCCCACAGTCGTGGCCCCCAAAATGGACGTGGCTAGTGCCTTCCACCTCGCCCACGGTCAGCAACATGACCATGGCAATTTATGCATGAGATCCAAAAAATCAATAGGGAATTGGTCCAATTTTCACATGAATGACCACGGCTGTGGCCATCAGCACGACCGTGGCCCTTGAAGGCTGCCTCACCCGTGGTGCTCACCATGCGCGTGGTGAGCTGAAGACATAATGACTTCAGAGTGACCTCGCCCGTGGCCTCCTCCTCCCCCAACACGGCTGTGGTATCCCACATAGCCATAGTACCCTCTACCCACCACGACTGTGGCATCTCGCCATGGTCGTGGCCGCCATACACACTTGCACTTCCAACTCCACTTTCCACCTCGGCCATTGCACCGCCCATGACCGTTCCATGAAACCCCCACCATGGTTGTGGCACTCCAACATGGTCATGGTGACCACCTAAACCTACCCATTTCACCATTGATTTTCCCACTTTGCCCCTACTTACCCTAGTGCCTCACCACCACCTATATATACATGGGTGGTGGGCACAACACTAGGTTATCTTCCATTACTCTCCTCCACCTACTCTAGAGCATTTATTGCCACCTCCTTTGCATTCAATCCATCCATCCACCATTCCCACCTCATTCCCAACATAGAAAACTAGTTTTCTAGGTTTTCTACCATAATCCCCTTCACTTCCATGCCATTAACCCACCTTGGAGGAGGAGCCACATTCAATAGCAGCTAGGAGGTGAAGAAGAAGAAGAAGCTACTTTGATCTACAAGGAGTCCTATCCCCTTCTTCTCACTTCTTTTCTCTTTTGTTTGAGCATGTATAGCTAAGCCCCTAGTGGTGGGCTATTTGGGGTTAAAATGTGACTTTGATACCATATAGGGGGGAAATAATTTGTATTGAACATAATTTCATTCTATGATGAGTGCCTCTTGCTTCTGCCTCATTTCCCATTATCTTGCATGTGGTTTGTGCTTTTTAACATAAATTGCTTCTTTTATGATGCTTGATGACACTTAGCTTCTAGGGGAAATGAAATGTATGTGGCAATCTTAGGAATGGCTCCTAGGTCCAATTAGTGGATCCCTAGATATCCCCCTTTGTTCCTACATACATATCCCTTCTTCTACTAGTGAGTGTGAGATCTAAGTAGCTAGTGTAATTGTGATTAGTGCAATTTCCTAGAGTTTCCTAAAGGCTAGATGGCAAGTAGCATGAGGTGAAATACCATCATCCCTACTCCCATTCCTACCCTTGGCTCTCATATTTCCCTAATACCACTTACCCTAGAAACCTAGACTTTCCAAGTCCTTATAGAATTATGCCTAGCCCTAGTTCGCCAACTAGTATTATAGGGTATATTCTAATAGCACTTGCCTTGTTGTTTGGTTTGGTAATCAAGATTGAAATTTGAGATTTGCATGCTATGTTGACCTTACCCCAACTAATATCAAGTTGCATTCCCAAACAGCCCACCTATCCATCATTTTGCTTAAAATCAACATTTTCCTTCTTAGATTGTTAATGCTAGTGTAGTCAATTGCCTTTGTTAATTCTTAGCTAATTGCCTAGTTCTAGATAGTTAGTTCTTGCTCAATTAGTTAGGGCTCCTTTGAGCTTGCTTGTGTTAATTTGGCTAATTAGTGATAAATTAGACTCTTCCTTGTCTAATTGCTTAGTTTGCATCTTAGTTGAAAACTTAGCTTTGTAGTGTAGCATAAATCGTTGCTCTAGCCTAATTGCTTGTCTTGCTTAGTTTGATGACCTTAACTTTCTTAGAGAAATCTAGAGTGTTTGTTAACGTGTTTTCTTTCTTTCTCTTTCTTGCTTGCAATCGTAGTGTAATCAAACCAAACCCAACTTTAACCCTCAAACCCTAATCTCTACTTTAGGAACATAGCTAACACAAACCTAGCTCTAGTGCCCCCTCTCTCTCTGAGGATCGACCCTAATCTTACCACTATCCTATACTACAACATGTCCCTATGTGCTTGTAGGTACATGTGATTAGTTGAGCGTGTGCGTTGGACTAGGTCCTTATACAAATTTTGAGAGATGTGTGTGTTTTCCCCTTAGGGTTGCATCTAGACACCTTAAGTTTGCTAGTGTGTGGCCTTGAGAAGAATCACACCAGACTTGTTAAAGGACCATATAGTAGATATGTTATATTAATTTGTGTAGAAATACTAACTATGCAGGTAAGAGTGAGCATAGATTGAGGGGGAGAAATTCACATTGTTAAAATTATGAATACCCTTGAAATTCATAAGGCTAAGGTATAACTTTACATATCCTTTTCAATATAAATGAGAAATAGTTTGTCATTGTCAAAAAGGGGGAGAATGTTGACTTGAGAGTTATACGTTGTACATATTTTGATAATGACTTAATCATTGCAATCATATGTATCTGATATGTTTGTTTAATATTGATATTAGGCTTTAGGTACATGTAAAGGATCAAATTACACATGCCCTAGCTTGTCCAAGTTCAAGTCAAAAGCAATGCAAGTGTGCAATTTGGAAAATCACTCCAAACCACCTTAAAATATTTTTGTAATAACTTGTTTTGATGATATGACTTGTAACTACTATGAGAATAAATAAGGGACACTTAATTCTAATGTTTGGTCACTCATAAATCATTTTGAAAAATTTGTCACAACAAATCTGTCGATCGACTTTGGATATCGACTGACCTGTAATGGATTTTTAAAAATGGATAAATCGGTCGAGTTGTACACACAGAAATCGACCGACCGACTCACAGACGAAAACTGATTTTGACTCATCGGTCGAGTGTTCCAGGACAAACTCGATTGATAGTTTGAAAAATAGCTTTGTCAGTTAGTGGATCGGTTGAGTTATCTTTATTGAAACTCGACCGAATGTACTGTACAAAAAATGCAAAAAAAGTGATTCCAACCATTGGAGAGTTGTTAGAAACAAAAATAGATCTATTGTAAGTTGTAAAACAACTATTTTTCATTCTTAAGTGATCCCACACTCAAAGGAACACCGCCAACTATAAATCGGGCCTCTTAGAGTTCATTCCAAGGTTGATCATTCATGCTATCCTTGTTCCTTACTAAAGTTGAGTGTGTTGCAACCCTTTGAGCCCCTCTCTCTCATTACCAAGAATTTCGTGATTATGAGTGAGTTAGGCATGTTGTAGAGAGCTACCTCCATGTTATCGTTCTCATTCCTTCCATCTTCCCAATCCCCTTTCTCAAAGAGAAAAGGTCAAAGTGATATTGTCTGAGTGAAGGAGGAGTTGTTCTTCTTCTTCAAGGTTGAAGAAGCTATGAAGATCTTCTCTAGGTGAAGGAGAAGGACAAGGTGTAAGATTAAAGAAGAGTGGGTAATTCCTTCAAGGCCAAAGACTAGATGCAAGTGTAGGTAAGTCCTTAGTGAAGGCTGAAGACATCTTGATCAAGTGGGTAAGTCCTTGTGTAGGTGAAAGACTCTTGTCTTGAATAGGTAAGTCCTTGGATGTATGGTGGTCTCCTTGTATCTCTTATGATGGAATATAATTATAAATGGGTTGTAAAGTCCTAGAGGTTGACCTCTTTAGTTATTGGATTGACGGTCTCCTAGTTTGGAGACTGGAACCACTCTAACCACCTTGTCAAGTGTATGTTTCAATCTCTCTCATCCTTTCTATGCTTTCTTAGATAGGACTTCAAATTATTCTTCAACATTTGGTTTCAATTAATATAATTTAAAGTTCTAACTATACTTGTGAAAATTTTGAAGCTCTATTTACCCCCACTCCCTTTTAGAGCCCTATATCCAACACTTCTATCCTCCACTGCCCGCAACAAAATCCTTGAGTGGATGTTTGGTGCCGACTGGAAGCTATTGTAGGTTCATGAGACCGTCAAGGCTGACATAGTTGTGACCAAAGATGGGTCAAGAAACTTCCAGACCATTCCTGAGTCTTTCGTGGCTGCAAGCAGGATGAGGAGGGGAAATGCCAAGTTCCTGATATGCATCATGGCCAGCCAGGTATGCTGAGAATGTTGATATCCCCAGGGAAGGCCCACAATTCTTGGACTCCTTCCTACTTACTATGGGATGGAGAATGAGAACCCCTACCACCATATTGATACCTTCCTTGTAACTTTCTCCACTTTCCACACACCCGCCGCCACTAATGACTCCAACTGGAAAACCCTTTTCCCATTCTCTCTAAAAGAAAAGGCCAAGGAATGGTACATCTCCAAGCTAGAATTGGTGACATGTAACACGATAAAGAACGAGTTTCTCAAGAAGTTCATCCTGAATGTCAAGCTGACCTAAATGCAGAGATGTATCACCACCTTCTCACAAAAAGAAAATGAACCCTTCCATGAGGTGTGGGAAAGGCTCCAAAATATCTTGTGTGACTTCCATCATCATGAGGTAACCTTGTGGAAGTTGGTTCAGGCTTTCTACATTGGGCTAGTGAAGTTGAGCCAAAACAATGTTGATTCATCATGTGGAGTCACCTTCATGGTAAAGCCACCTAAAGAGTCATGGCCCTTGTTTGAGCACCTTGTTGATAATTCTCTCCATCGGGCTTCTACTAAGGGGGAACATTGTGATTGGACTTACATCCCTCCACCTCCTCCTGTAGTTCCATCTTGAACTGTAGTCAATCCCGACATGATGAAAATGATGGTGAATATGATGAATATGATGAAGAACCAAGTTGGTGGTTCTTCTAGTAAATCCGCTATGGCAGTTGATGCTGAGGAAGAAGAAGTGCATGCTTTGCATGCCTTTGGCAACTGAAACAACCAAGGCCGATGTCCAACTCCTATACTCCCAAGTGGAGGAATCATCAAAACTTCTCACGGAAACAAAAAAAATGAGGAGGGATAAGGGTAGCCAAGGTAACACCAAGGGCCCAAGTACAGCTCCATGTTTGAGGAAGAGGTTCTGGGAAGGCTAGGGAACTTCGATGAAGTCAATAAAGAGGTATCCTCTCAAGGACAAAACATTATCCTCCTTGAACAAAGTCTTGACCAAATCTCCCTTTCACTTGCTCTCCGTGAAGAGGGGAGGCTCCCTTCTCAACCCATGTCCAATCCAAACAATGATGGCAGTTATGTGAGCACCACTCAAGGTGCTTATGTCCCACCACAAGGCCAAGTACCCCTACTTCACAAGTACCAAGGACCACCACATCCATATGCTCCTCCACCTCACCAAACCCCCTATGATAATGCGTCAAAGTGCACTATAATCACTACAATATTAATCCTAGAGTTTAACCTTTTTACTATCCAATTAAGGCTAGTATAGAAGGGTCGATCCCACAGGACAACATTTTTAAGATGGTAGACTCTAATCCCAATTGGTTTTTGTTTGAACTTTTACTTCTTTTTGGTATTTTTATTTAGGGACAAGAAAAAGAAATCAGATTTGGGTTTGATGGTTTATGCTAGAATAGAAAATACAATGCAAAAGTATATGTTACAATAGCAAGGAAGCAAGGTTACACTATCATAATAAAAAGAGAGATTGTTAGCACAATAAAAATATTGAGAATGGAAAAACTAGAACTTAAAAGATATGGATCAAATTATGTTTATGGAATGGTTGAATTCAAATTAAGGGAATACCAAGGCTTTTAGGGGTTTTAACCACCTTAACCTAGGAAAAAATGAACCAAATGTTTAAAACAACAAAATATACGAAGGTATGTGAATTAAATAAATATATAAAAGAGAACTACACATGAGCCCATTGGTCCTGGTGCTCATGTTTCTTAGTTCATCATCCGAAAAGACATAAATCCATGGTCATTTCAAAATCTCTAAGCGATTTGGTTTTATCATTCTAAATCCCGATTTCCATGGTCATTCCAGTTGAGATTAACATAAGATCTAATCGAGTAATCACTTCGATAGATCATTGATTTGTAAACCAAATAGTCATCTAATAAGAATCATCTTTAAAACTTAATTTGATTCAAACCATAGATGAGGGGATATTCACCTTGCCTCGATAGAGAAACTACTCGCTCATTATTGTGGAGTAGATGGAGGCAGAGGAAGAAAGTATTCTAGCCATAGTCTAGACTTAGAAAAGGATTTAATCCTTAGGCTAGAGACTATTAAATGGTTGAATCTGTAGTCCCTTGCTTCAAGCTATATAAGGGGAAGAAGAAGAATAACTAGATCTAATGGCAATTGAAATTAAAGGGAAACAAGAACAATCTAAAATGCACTTAACTCTGAGAATGAACAAATGATCTTTATTGCTAACCTGATTGCAAAGTACAAGAGAATAATCACTCTGAATAATTATGTACAAAAGATGATGCCTTGTGATGGGGAAGTGCCCCTCATTTTATAGGATAAGGAGGGGGGTTTTACATTTAGGTTTAGGGTAAAAGAGGACTGGTTTCGACTATTTTGAATTGGATCTGAGCTGCCAACCGACCGGTTGGCAAGGCGAGCCAATCGGTTGGCGTCTGGAAAGAGAGGGAGTTGAGGAAGTGATTCAACAACCCTAAGTTTGAGTGGCGACAACCTTTTGACTCACTCAACTGGGGCGTGAAAACTCCTGGTTGGGGTCTTAACCGGGCATTTGCCATTTGAATAGCGCGCCATTATTTGGATGTTTGAATAAGGTGGAGACAACTGAGGGTAGCGTCAATCAGGCATCTAGGATAACCAAGCCGACCGTCGAGACGCTTCAACTGAGCATCTAAGGAATGAGATGCCTAGCCTTAACAATCAATCTTGTTGGTTCAGTGACTATTGAGACGAACATGTGGAGTGAATGAGTCGACCATCTGGAGTTTGAAACGCTCAGTTGGACAACCAACTGATCAACTCGTGACCCAAATCTGCAAGAATTGAACAGTTTTGATGAGAACATAGCTTAATTGCGATAGAAGGAGGCAGATAACATTTTGTTCATTTTAAATGGATAATAATGAGAAATTTTGTGTGACAATACTTAAATGTTGTGCAAAAAGGATGTTGAAATAGCATGCATCAAAATACTATGGACTTAAGATTTTACTTGTCCTCAAGCAAATAAAATCTCAAAATAATACAGATTTATGAAAGCAACATGTTCATCCTGTCTTAATTAAAAGTATCTTCTATCCATTTCATGGACAAGCAACTGATCTCCTAGAATCACAAAATACAAAGTTCTATATATCATATAAAAATATTTTTCATAACTTTCTCTTTCAAGCTCATACTTTGTACGAACAGTCTTTATCCTACTTATGCTTCAACACTCGAATTTTTTTTGTACGGGGACGGGGAAAGGTGGGGTGTGGAAGAAGGATCCCTCCTCTATTCGACTTGGGATATGATTCATGGACTTGTGGCTACATTGACCACAATTTTTTGTGTGCTCTTTTTTTTGGCATCTTTTGGTGGTATGCCCCTATTAAATTTATGAGGGGTATGGAAGAATGGAGGAAGAAGGAGCATGCCACCTCAGACTTAAGGGTTGGTGTGCAGATTGTTTTCCCCATGTTTTCATAGAACCTTTTTTTAAGAGTGTTGTTGCATCAGTAAAAAAAATAGTGTAACTACATTATATGAAAAAAAATGATCAGTTAATCAATCTAATGACAAAGATAAGAAAGATTTGCATTTGATTCTGATTGATACTATAAGGCTTGCCATCTTTTCTAATAATATTGCTGATTTAGGTTACAGGGAACTTGGTATTTTAAAATTTGTGAAATTTTTGAAACAATTTTTGCAAAAAAAATTTATCTAATACATTTTTAAACACAAGAAACAACAATTGGACGACTAGGTAAAGGCCAATATTTAGAGAAACAAAGAACATGTAATTAATTTAAAATACAAAAGGACATTGCTAAAAAGGGAAGATAAAGGGGTGGATCACATACCACCCACCCCCACCCCGGACTTTGAATTTTGCTTGTCCCAAGAAAACTCTTAGCGGAGATGGAGGGAATAAGATCACTCTGGTGGTGGATTCTGTGGGTAGGAGGAGTAGTAGTTTCCCCAATAAGGGGAGTTGGGATCTGAGTAGGCCTATTGGGCCCCATACTCCTCATAGGTCGGGAGGCTAGGGGCATAATGGCCACAATCCACATGCCAAGACTCCTACGAATATTGCATAAGGTACATGTGGTTAAGGTGGTGACCATGTCATTGTTGCTTGTGCTGAATCTCATCCAACTATTGTTGAACCTCATAGAAGCCGTAGGTTCCTGCATCGTCATCTAGTCATCTCTTGGTGTGACGGTCGGGTGGTGGTGGAACGATGACATCATCATGTGCCTCCAAGGAGACACTCTTCATGTGGACCTGTGACTCGGGGATGGAAGCTAAATCTGAGTTCTCTAGACTAAACCTCTGGATGTGTCATGGTAGATCTGTCAGCTCATAAATCAGATGTAAACCTTACGTGTAAAGGAAGCTGTAAAACCACTTGTGCATCTTTGAAGAGGAGGTAGTAAATATTGTTGGTGCCAAAGTGAATGAATTTTATCTCCTTCAGATAGTAACAGTCAATTAAGTGATTTTTGAGTGGGAGTGGTGGGAATGGAATGTGGGTGTAGCGAAGAAAGATAGCGAGATGAGTGATGATGTGGCCAATGCAGAAAGAGGAAGTGGTGGCACGGTAGGATTAGGTACCACAGTGGTCTAGAATGACATTCCCTCAGTTGAAGGGTTCTTCATACAAAAGGCACCAGAGGGCGTAGAGTATGACCTGGGTAATTGCTCCCTGAGTACCCCCTCTACTGAAAATAGTGCTGGCAAGAATGTTGTGGAGGTAGAGGACAACAAGGTTGTGTATGCTGGAAGCTTTTAGCCCACTAGGAAGGTTAGGCATGAGATCAATGATCTCATCCCAGAACTTGTCTCTATCATACTAGTTAGGGTAGGAATCATGGGATTGTTCCATGCAACGATCCAACCAGTAATCGTCTCTACCGTCAAGTATGAAGGAGGTGAATTGTCGGGTGGAGATTTCTAGATTTTCCCCAAAAATCTGGATCTTACAACTAGAATTTCCTTGGGAGCAGTGATAGTGATGGGAATAGGTCATGAACTCAAGGATGAGGTCACTATCGATGGAGGTGACATGGTAGGGAAAAAGAAAGATATGGTTTTTGTGGAGAATGTTTTTAGTGGCTTCTCGAATTCCTAATGCGTCAAGGGTGGCGCCACAAGCCCATCGGGGGAGAGAAACACAAATAGAGGCCATGGCATCAAAATGATTCGAGTGTTCGGTGCTAATAAATTGCACGTAGCTACCCGGAATGGGGGCGATGCGGGGTGGATGGGTGTCGTGGAATCTGGATCATTGTTGGCTTTTTCGGCTGCCCTCCTTCTCATAGAGAAGAGCCTGCGATTCCTAGATGTCATTGAGTATTTCTTTACAGATTTCAGGGGATGATTCACCGGTGGGTGTGCGGAAGTGAATCTCGGGTCAGGATCTAGATTAACGAGTTGGCTCCCCAGAAGATGAGGTAGTAAACTTCCCCTTATTTTTGCAAAAAAGGTTGAACATGGCTGCAAAAGGAAGTGAAATTATCAGTTGGGTGAATGAAATAGTCAATTGGAACAATGAAATAGGCAGTTGGAGACTGAGACAGTCATTTTGGTGGGGTAGTAGAGGAAATGACAGTGGCGAGTGTGGTGGTGGATCAAAGGAAAAGGGGGTGAGGAAGACTAGGTTTGTAGAGGAAAATGAGAGGCTTGCTACCCAATCACTTGGTTGGTTGAGCAAGGGAGGCAGATGTGGGTGGAGGTGGAATGGGTGATCCAGAGCAGGACGCTTCGTTGATGATCATCCTCGACACTGGTTCTATGATGCAAGATGCTCGACCTCAGCATGAGTCGGTCGGAATCCACGGCTAAGGTGGCGGCAAAATCAGTAAACCAAGCAGACACTCATATGGGTTGAGGCAAATGCTCACTTCGGCATGACGAGTTTGGGCTTGGCGTGAGCCATTCACTCTGCTTGGCTAAGGTGACAGCTAGCTATGGTAGAATGGGGGGTGATGGCAAAGATTGTTGTGAGAGGTGCGTTCAACCTGACTGGTTTATAAAGCTCATCCAGGGTATTGAACTGGTAAGTAGGCGAGGAAAGCCGATCGGTTCATGCTACTTGGTTGAGTGTGATCGGTAGGGAATCCAATGTATCAGTACAACATTTGGCCGTTATGGTCAATCAGCTCGATGCATTGTAAAACGGAACCAAAATGGTTCGAAAGCAGTGAGGACGTTGTGCGTTTATTTGAGATGATCGTTTAAGCCCCCAAATGATCGTTTTGCCTACAAAAGGAAATGTATTTAGGGAGTCTGAACCAATCGGTTGGTTTTACTAATCGATCGTTTGGGTTGGTCAGGAAAAGAAACTACAACAAGATAAAACAACAAGGTAAGTTAAATAGTGGTGAAAGGAAGATAGGGTTGGGTTGCCTCCCAACAAGCACCTTGTTTTACGTCGAAGGCCTGTTAGGTGTGAAACCAACTTATATTTCAAGTTGAGGTTCTAGGGGAGTTTGAGGGTTGGTTAAATTGAGTTCTTCCAAGAATGAGTGTTTATTGGTATCTGAAGTGACAAGGTCTTCAGTGGTTATGTATCTTTTGATTCAGTGCCCATTTACTTTAAATTCACCTAAAAACTTATCCCATAGGAGAAAAGTACCATGTGGATAGGACAAGGTAGGGACCATATCATCTTGACTTAAGCTTTCTAGGAAAAAGCATTAACATGGAGTTATACACTAGAACTTGGTCACCTTCTCTAATGTCCTTGCATTTGATGTGACTATCAGGTCATATATTAGTTTGGTCTTTGTAGATTCTCACATTCTCATAAGCACTCATTCTAAGTTCACCTAATTCATTCATTTGGAGAAGATGTTTTTATCCTACTGCTGAAAGATCAAAATTCAAGCTTTTGGTGGCCCAACTAGTTGTATGTTCTAATTCTATCGGCAGATGGCATGATTTTCCATAAATCAGCATGAAAGGAGTAGTTCCTATGGGTGTTTTGTAGGCAGTTTTGTATGCTCAAAGTGCGTCATTCATTTTCAAGGCCCAATCTTTTCTAGTGCGACCAATGATTTTTTCTAATATGGACTTGATTTGCCTATTGGATACTTCAACTTGCCCACTAGTATGAGGATGGTAAGGGGTGGAGACTTTTTGGTAGACTCCGTACATTTTCAATAAAGCCTCAAAGCATTTTTCTAAAAAAAAGGGAACCCCCATCAGAAATGACGGTGTGTGGGACTCCGAATCTAGGAAAAATAATGTCTTTAAAGAGTTTTTAACGGGTTTGGAATCACAAGTTTTAGTGGGTATAGCCTCAACCCACTTTGATACATAATCGACGACAACTAATATGAATTCATGCCCACAATAAGAAGGAAATGGGTCCACATAGTCGATTCCCCAGACATAAAAGATTTCTAATTCCTGCCAAGAAGTTAAGGGCATTTGGTCACGTTTGGAGATGTCACCCGCCCTTTGACATTGGTCACATGAGAGCACATATTCATAAGAGTTTTTATAGATGGTGGTCCAAAAGAACCCACACTGCAGAACTTTCCTAGCAATTTTCTGGGAACTCGTGTGCCCATTGTAGGGTCCAGAATGACATCGTTCTAGAATGTTAGAACTTTTTTGCTTGGGAAACACAACAACGATATAGACCATCGGCAAAAGATCTAAAAAATAAGGTTCATCCCAATAGTAGTTTTTGACATCATGTAAAAATTTAGCTTTAGAATGTCCCTTGTATTTAGGGTGCAGTACACCAGTAGCTAAATAATTTACAAAGTCAACAAACCAAGGAAATTGGGAGTCTATCTTAAGCAATTGATCATCGAGTAGGGATTCATTTATGGGGGTATCATCAGTTTGGCTATAGCTAAGTTGACTTAGGTGGTAAGCCATGATGTTTTCAGACTCCTTTTTATCTAGGATTTCTAGGTCAAACTCTTACAACAACATGATCCACCTTATGAGTCTAGATTTGGCATCTTTCTTAGTGATAGGGTACCGAATGGCTGCATGGTCAGTGTAAATGATGACTTTGGATCCAACCAAGTATGAGACAAATTTGTCAGAAGCATAGACAACGGTTGGCATTTCTTTTTTTATGACAATGTAATTTTGCTGAGCTTCATCTAAGGTCTTGGATGCATAGTATATGACATGGTGTTTCTTATCAACTCACTATCCTAGGATGGAACCTACGGCAAAGTCACTAGCATCACACATGATTTCAAAAGGTAGGGCCCAGTCCGGTGTGTCGGTGATTGGAGTGGAGGTGAGAGCATTTTTCAAACATAGAAAACTATCCATGTAGGCTTTGTCAAAATTGAAGGGCACCTCCTTTTGAAGAAGGTTGGTGAGAGGTTTGGTGATCTTGGAGAAGTCATGGATGAATCATTGATAGAAACTGGCATGTCCCAAAAAAGCTCGAATGCCTTTGACTGAGGTCGGGGGTGGAAATTTGGTGATGACCTTGATTTCATTCTTGTCAACTTCTATGCTTTGGTTACTTACTCTATGGCCTTGAACAATTCCCTCCTTAAACATGAAGTGAAACTTATCCCAATCAAGGAATAAGTGTGACTCAACACATCTATCAAGAACAAGAGCTATGTTTCTAAGGAAAGAGTCAAAATTGTCTCCATAAATGGAGAAGTCATCCATGATAGTTTCAGTTAATCCTGCAAAGATGGATGACATAAACCGTTGGAAGGTGGTTGGTGTATTGTACAAACTGAAAGGCATTTGTCTAGACACACAAGTGCCAAAAGGACATATGAAAGTCATTTTTTATTTATGTTCAAGATGGATAGGAATCTGATAAAACCCCGAGTATCCATCTAGATAACAAAAATATTGTTGATGGGCTTAGCGCTCAAGAACTTGGTCTAGGAAGGGAAGTGGGAAGTGGTCTTTCCTAGTTGCCTTGTTGAGCTTCCTATAGTCAGTACACATTCTCCATCCTGTAACAGTGTGAGTGGGAATGAGTTCATTTTTATCATTTCTAATGACAATGGTCCCCCACTTTTTGGGAACAACGTGAACATGACTGACCCATGGTGAGTCAGAGATGGGGTAGATGATTCATGTAGTAAAAAGTTTTATTACCTCTAGAAAAAAAAATTCCTTCATGTTTGGATTGAGTTTTCATTGTGAATCCCAGGAGGGTTTCTTATCTTCTATCATGGAGATTTTGTGAATGCAAATGGGCTGATCTATCCTGACTAAATCAGTCATTTTGTACCCTAAGGTAGTTTTCCTTTTTCTAAGTTCCCCCATAAGTTTGTTTTCTTATTCAAGGGTAAGGTAGGGATTTATGATCACAGGGCACAATTGTTGTTCATCAAGGAAAACACATTTCAAACCTATGGGAAGTGTTTTCATTTCTGAGGACTTAGGTGGTTCAGGTTTTTCTTTCGTGATGGAGATCATTTTAAGGTCCTCAATTTCAGCATTAGTAATTTCCTCAAAATTATCTAAATGAGCCCTACATTGGTCTAATTGTTCATTATCAAGGACATTCAGGAGGTCCAGTGAGAGATGTGTGTAGGGGGTCATCAACTAACTTCCATTCTTGCCTCAGTCAAGATAGTTTATCAATACAGTCAAAGAGACATACCTCTTCTTAGAAACTAGGGTCTTTCATGCTTTGAAACACCCTAAACTCTAGGGTTTGTTTCCCTAATATTAACAGAATGGTTCCAGTCTCAACATCAATCAAGGCCTGAGTAGTGGCTAGGAAGGGATGACCAAAAATGAGTGGGTAACACAAATCTTCTTTTATTTCCATGATCACAAAGTTACATGGGACATAGGCATCTTTCCCAACCTTAACTAGAATATCTTCTATGATTCCAATGGGTTTGGTCATGGACGAGTCTGCCAATTGAATGGTCATGGCCGTGGGTAACATGTTAGTGAATCCTAAACTTTTGCAGAGACTATAAGGCATGATGGATATACTGGCTTCTAAGTCAGCTAGGCCCTTTCTACAAGCATTGTCACCTAAGTAACACCCTATTCCGAAAGAAGCAGGGTCCTTCTATTTTTTAGGAATTTTACTTTGGATTATGTCTAAAGTGGTCCTAGCAAGTTTGAAAGTTTCATATTCTTATGTGTCATACTTCCCAGTCAAGAGGGACTTCATGTATTTGGACCAGGTAGGCATGTCTGCTAAAGCATCAAGGAAAGGAATATCAACATGTAAATTTTTTCATGGCTTCCCTAAACTTAATGAAATGGGTTTCAAGCCTTGTTTGTTTGAGGTGGGATTGGTAGGGAGGTCATGGTTTGTAGATGGGTTCTTCAGCCTCTACTTGTGGGGGTTCAGGGATGGTTGGTTCAGGAAGAGTTTTGGGTTCAACAACTACCATTTCTTCATCCTCAAAATTTAAAAGGTATGGCTAAAGGTTTTTCTGGAAGAGGAGGGGAATGTACTTTTCCTAAATGAGTAGAGACAACATTGAGTTTTTCCGGATGTTTGGGACTGTTTTCAAGCTACCCATCAAAAATGTCAGCATGGGGTTTCTGTTGGGCAAATAGACATGCTAACTGGGCGTCAGTTACCTTTTGGTGAGCTTGTTGGCCAAGAATAATTTTTTCCAAAGTGGATATTCTTTCACCGGTTGAGGGAGGGTGGGTAGGAACATTTTTTGGTGGTTGAGGTGGTTGTTTATTAATATTTTGAGGAGGAAGGTTCAAGTTTTGAAATTGTTTTCCTTGGTAGTAGGGTGGTAGGTTTTTGTGGTTGTCTTGATGGTTCCCTTGGTTCCTAAAATTCCTTTGATTGTTGTATGGGAAACCAGGTGGTGTCTGATTATTGTTTTGAGGATAGGAATGCCTATTTTGGGATTGGAGTTGGCTTGAGTTTTCAGCACCAGAAGGGTTCCCATATTAGAATCTAGGATGGTTTCTAGTTTGATTGGGGTTGTAATAACCCTGGCCTGGTATGGTGTGAATAGAGTTGAGGTCCTCCAATCATTGTCATATTTCTAGTTGAATGAGGGTGTCGTAGAGATATTGACAATGTAAGGTGGTGTGATCATATCCTTGGTAGATTCCACAAAGAGATTCTACAACTTTTATTTGTTGGGGTAGCTCTCTATAGGTGCCTAGGGATGACTCTAAATAGTCTTGTTTTAGAGCAATTAATTTAAGGCTTTCTGCTATGCTTTGGATGTCGGGATCAACTTCAGCCCTTCAGGATCCCACCAACTCCCCATCTAGCTCTTGTTTCTGAAGCACGTTTAACAACCTCCCATGCACTAGTTAGGCTTTGGTGCATTAAATTTCCTCCAAATGAGGAATCAAGGAAACTTTGGTGTCATTATCAACACCGCGATAGAAAATTTCTATGAGTTGGAATTGAGAAATTTCATGATGAGAGCATTTCTGAAGCAAGTCTTTGAACCTTTCCCAGGCTTCTCCTAGGGTTTCTTCTAGGGACATAGAAAAATGAGTGATTTGTCCCCTAATTTTGTAAGTGAGGGAAGGAGGGTAAAAATTCTCAAGGAATTTATTTTGTAGGACCTCTCAAGTTGTAACATGTTCGTCACTCTCCATGGTGTTGTACCGACCACTAGCTTATCCGATGAGAGAATATTTGAACAATCTAAGGCAGATTGCATATTCAGAGATGTATGGGAGTTTGTTCAAAGAACAAAGGTCAATGAACCTTTTAAGATGATCTTGGCAACTTTCCCCATTGTTGCTAGAGAAAGGGTTGTCTTGGATCATAGTGATACATTGGGTTCATATTTCAAATTATGGGGAAATCTCAGGATCAAAGTTAAACGGTGTAAATTCGGCGTTAGAGAATCGCATGCACAAATAAGTAGTATATCGTGTGTGGAAAAAATAGACTGCTAGAATGGAAACTCAATAGAAAGAGGATTAGCACTTCTGAAATTTTACTCAAAAAGCATAAAAAATGGAGAAAAAGATTTTCAAACAAATTGGGGTTCAAGAAAACTATCCATTGTCCCTGACAACGGCTCCAAATTGATAATGTATCAAATTGCAATATAATCACTAAGATATTAATCCTAGAGTTTAACCTTTTTTACTGTCCAATTAAGGCTAGTATAGAAGGGTCGATCCCACAGGACAACATTTTTAAGATGGTAGACTCTAATCCCAATTGGTTTTCGTTTCAACTTTTATTTCTTTTTGGTATTTTTATTTAGGGAACAAGAAAAAGAAATCAAATTTGGGTTTGATGGTTTATGCTAGAATAGAAAATACAATGCAAAAGTAAAGGTTACACTAGCAAGGAAGCAACGTTACACTATCACAAGAAAAAGAGAGATTGTTATCACAACAAAAATATTGAGAATGGAAAAGCTAGAACTTAGAAGAAATGGATCAACCAAATTTTATGGAATGGTTGAATTAAGATTAAGGGAATATCGAGGCTTTTAGGGTTTTCACCACCTTAACCTAGGCGAGAATGAACCAAATGTTTAAAACAACAAAATAGATGAAGGTATGTGAATTAAATAAATCCACAAAAGATGAACTCCAAATGAGCCCATTGGTCCTGGTGCTCATGTTTCTTAGTTATTCATTCGAAAAGAGATAAATCCATGGTCATTTCAAAGTCTCTATGTGATTTGGTTTTATCGCTCTAAATCCCGATTTTCATGGGCATTTCTGTCGGGATTAACATAAGATCTAATCGAGTAATCACTTTGACAAATCATCAATTTCTAAACCAAAAAGTTGTCTGATAAGTGTCATCGTTAAAACTTAGTTTGATTTAAACCATGGCTAAGGGGATAATCCCCTTAGAGAAACTACTCTCTCATGATTGTGGAATAGAGGGAGGCGGAGGAAGAAAGTATTCTAGCCATAGTCTAGACTTAGAAAAGGATTTAATCCTTAGGCTAGAGACTATTAAATGGATGAATCCTTAGTCCCTTTCTCCAAGATATATAAGGGGAATAAGAAGAAGAACTAGATCTAATGGCAACTGAAAGTAAAGGGAAACAAGAACAATCTAAAATGCACTTAACTTTGAGAACAAACAAATGATCTTTATTGCTAATCTGAATGCAAAGTATAAGAGAATAATTGCTCTGATTAATTCCATACAAAAGATGATGCCTTGTGATGGGAAAGTGCCCCTCCTTTTATAGGAGAAGGAGGGGGGTTTACATTTTGGTTTAGGGAAAAAGAGGGCTGGAGGCTGCTGTTTTGAACTGGATTTGAGCTTCCAACCAATCGGTTGGCAAGGTGAGCCGACCGGTTGGCGTATGGAAAGAGCGAGAGTTGAGAAAGCGATTCAACAACCCTAAGTTTGAGTGGCGGTGACCTTTTGACTCACTCGATTGGGGCAGGAAAACTCCCGGTTGGGGCCCTAACTGGGCGTTTGACTGGCGCACCATTATTTGGATGTTTATATCAGGTGGTGGTGGCTGAGGGTAGTGTCAAACAGGCATCTGGGATAACCGATCTGGATGTCAAGACACTTCAACCGAGCGTCAAATGAATGAGATGCCTGGCCTTGACAATCAATCTTGTTGGTTTAGTGGTTGTTGAGACGAACATGTGGAGTGAAGGAGTCGACCATCTGGAGTCTGAAACGCTCAGTTGGACAACCAACTGATTGGCTCGTGACCTGAATCTACAAGAATTGAACGATTTTGATGAGAACATAGCTTAATTGCGATAGAAGGAGGAATATAACATTTTGTTCATTTTTAATGGATAATAATGAGAAATTCCATGTGACAAGACTTAAATGTTGTGCAAAAAGGATGTTGAAATAGCATGTGTCACCCTACAATTACCAATATACTCCACCTCACTCATACCAACAACCCCCTCCACAATATCACCCCCTTCCACCGCAACAACCACAACCCCAGCCACAATTTATCCTCCAAAACCCAAATCCACTACACTCAAGGCCACCACCACCTCAACAGACATAGCCAAATCTACAAGATTCTTCTTCCACTACCCATGAGCATGTGAAGGTAGTGATAGTTTTGAGGAGTGGTAGGACCTTGGAGCAGCCACATGATACCTCTGTTGATAGCACAGCCAGTGATGACAGGGTTGATATTGTGATCAGGGGTGTTGATAGTGAGATTCAGGCTGATGATATTGTGATACTAAGAGTTGATACTATGATACCAAGAGTTGATACCATGATTCTAGTGATACCGCTTGTTGATGCTTTTGACTCGAGTACAACTCCCTCCTTTCCTTGATGCACTTGAAGAGCTATGAACTGAAAGAAGGAAGAAGAAACATATCAAGGATATCATGGAGACCTTTAAGCAGGTCAAGATCAACATTACTTTACTTAATGTGATCAAGCAAATTCTATCTTACACCAAGTTCTTGAAAGACTTGTGCACTTCCAAGAGGAAGACCACTAGAAGGACACCAAGGAAGTTCAAGCTCACTGAGTAAGTGAGCTCAATTATGTAGCACACAGTGCCAAAAAAGAGAAAAGATCGTGGTGCTCCCATCGTCTCATGTTATATTGGAGCTCATCACATAGACCAAGCTCTTCTCGACTTGGGGTCTAGTGTAAATCTGATTCCTTATGATGTGTTTGCTAAACTCCAAATGGGAAAATTAGGTCCCACTCACTGTACCTTGTAGTTGTCAAATAGATCTGTGAAAATGACTAGAGGGCGTGTTGATGATGTGTTAGTCAGACTTGATGATGAGACCTCTGCATTCTTTCATGTTGATTTTATTGTCTTGGACATGGAAAAAGACTCAAGGAAAGTACCTATTATCTTGGGGAGACCCTTCTTGGCTACAGATGATGTAGTGATTCATGTGAGGACCAGTACCATGTATGTGACTTTTATGCACATGAAGATCCAGTTGAACAACTTCAAGTCTTCTGCTAAAGTTGAGGTGATAGGTGCTATAGAATAGGATTATTATCTAATTGAGTGTCTTGATGAGATGGTAGAAGAGTGTTAACCTGCATGGATTCAAACCGCCATACAAGGTAGAGGTCTAAATCCCATTGTGGAATTTCTCGATGATGATGAGGAGGAGGATGAGGAAGAAGAGTTGTCCTTAGTGGTTGCAAGTAAAGGCATCACATCCATTTCTAAACGATTAATGAATTCCCTTGAAGAGCCGCCTGTTCTTGAGCTCAAATCTCTCCCTGAAGGATTGAAATATGCATTATTAGGCTCCAATGACACTCTTTCAATGATCATTTCGTATATCCTTTCTCCGGAGCAAGCATATGCATTGATGGCAATTTCAAATAAGAAAATTCATGCTAGCGGGTGGTCCATAGTTGATTTGAGGGGTATTGACCCTTCTATTTGTGTCCATAGAATCTACCTTAAGGATGATGCTAGGCCAACCCACCAAATGCAAATATGATTGAATCCCAAGTTGAAAGAGGTGGTAGCCAAAGAGGTCATGAAGTTTGTTGATGCCAAAATCATATATCCTATTTCAGATAGCCCATGGATGAGTCCCATCCAAGTTGTACCCAAAAAAGGGTGGGATCACGGGAGTCGAGAATGAAGACGGGGAATTGATTCCCATAAGAGAGAAATCCAAATGGAAGATGTACATGGATTATAGAAAACTGAATGAAAAGACCAAGAAAGACCATTACCCTCTTCCATTCCTTGATCAAAATTTGGAAAGATTAGCTGGATAGAGTTTCTATTGCTTTCTTGATGGTTACTCTGGTTACTTCCAAATAGATGTTCATCCCACTGACCAAGAGAAGATGACGTTCACATGCCCAAGTGGTATGTTTGCCTATAGGAGGATGCCATTTGGGTTGTGCTATGCGTTTTTGACATTTCAAAGATGTGTAACATCCATCTTTGTAGATATGCTTGATTCGTTGCTTGAAGTCTTCATGGACAACTTTTCTATGTTCGATAAGAAATTTGATGAGTGCTTGATTCACCTAGAAGTTGTTATTGAGAGGTGTGTCAAGGTCTGTTTGGTACTATCTTGGGAGAAAATACACTTCATGGTGCCCAAAGGCATTATGTTGGGTCATTGTGTCTCTAAAGATAGAATAGAAGTTGATAAGGCCAAAGTGGGCATGATCTCCACTCTCACCATTCCTTCCACCATAAGACATGTTCAATCCTTATTGGGGCATGTAGGTTTCTACCTTCGATTCATTAAAGACTTCAGTAAGATTTTGAGGCCTCTTTGTCATTTACTTGAAAAGTATGTGGAATTACATTGTGACGAAAAATGTGTTGAAGCCTTCAACCACTTAAAGCACAAGCTTGTCTCTGCTCCTATGATGTAGTCCCCGGAATTCTCTTTGCCATTTGAGATCATGACTGATCCATCAGACATGGTAGTGGGGGTTGTTTTGGTTCAAAGGATTTCTAAGATTCCACATGCCATTTACTATGCAAGCAACACTCTTGAAGAGGCTCAAAGAAACTACACTACCATAGAAAAGGAGTTGCTTGTCGTTATTTTTTCTCTTGACAAGTTTCACTCTTATCTCCTACAAAACAAGGTGGTGATTTATACAGATCATGCAGCCTTAAAGTACCTTATGGCAAAGAAATATTCTAAGACAAGACTAATTTGATGGATTCCATTGCTATAAAAGTTTTATCTAGAGATTGTTGATAAGAAGGGAGTAGAAAATTTTGTAGCTGACCATCTCTCCCGCAATGAAGCACCATATGATGATAGGAATTGCATCAAAGAAACAATGCTAAATGAGCAGCTCTTCTTACTCTCATCTACCCAAAGACCATGGTATAATCACAAAGCTAACTTCTTATCTAGTGGAAGGATACTGAGTACTTAGACAAGAGAGGAGAGAAAGAGACTTTTTTCTATGGTAAAGAACTATGCTTGGGATGACCCACATCTTTTCAAATATTGTCCTGATCAACTCATTAGAAGATGTGTTTTGAAAAGTGAGCAATAAGAGATCCTACCATGTGCCACTCTAGTGCATGTGGAGGTCATTTTGGTGGGAAGCGTGCAGCCGCCAAGATCAAAGTGGATTTTATTGGCGAACTTTGTTCAAGGATGCTCATGAGTTTTGCAAATGTTGTTTAAAGTGTCAAAAGGTGGGCACTATCTTAAAGAGGGACATTATGCCTCTATCACCCATTCCTGTGGTTGAGGTGTTTGATGTGTGAGGAATTGATTTCATGGGTCTATTTCCTCCCTCCTTTGGATACGTGTAAATTTTAATGGTCGTGAATTATGTGTCAAAGTGGATTGAAGATATTGCTACTAGAACCAATGATCACAAAGTGGTGTGTGATTTTGTGAAATCAAATATCTTCAGCTGATTTAGTGTGCCAAGAGTCATGATTAGTGATGGTGTAAGTCACTTCATCCATTACACTTTTGAAGGTTTTCTAAAGAGACATGGAGTGAATCATTGTGTGGCTACTCCTTACCATCCTCAAACGAGTGATCAAGTCAAGTTGTCTAATTGGGAGATAAAAGATAATTCTAGAGAAGATGGTGAGGCCGGACCGTAAGGATTTGTCTTTACATCTCAATGAAGCTTTATGGGTATATAGGACTACATATAAAGCCCCGATTGGCACCATACCATTTAAGCTTGTTTATGGGAAAAGTTGTCATCTATCGATGGAGATGCAACACAAGGCCATGTGGGCTTTGAAAGCCATGGATATGGATGGAGACGCAGCTGGGTTGAAAAGAAAGTTATCATTTCATGAGATCAAAGAGATGAGGAATGAGGCCTATGAGTTTTTCAAGAGATACAAGGAAAAGATAAAGTTACTTCATGATAAGTTGATCAAGAAGAAGAGCTTTGAGACCAGACAATGGGTATGGTTGTACAACTCTGGGATGAAGTTCTTTCTCGAGAAGCTTTAGTCTAGATGGGAAGCACCTTACCTAGTCAAGAATGTGTACACATCCAGAGCCATTGTTAAATGTGAGAAGGATGGAGCAAGAGAGTTTACAGTGAATGGACAAAGATTGAGGCAGATGTTGAAGTAGGACCGGATAGAGCCAATCAAAGTTTATATATTGTGATGTTAGTTGAGGAACACCAGCTTGATGAAGAGATGTTCTTGAGTGCACATGAGAGAGACATTTACTACAAAGATGCTTTAAAGGTTCTGTGAGGATGATAAAGTTCAAGAATCAATAAGCTCGACTAAAGGTGTACAATTTAGTGCTAGTGGGAGGCAACCCACCTTGTTTGGGAACCTTTTCACCCAACCTTCACTTTTTGATACTTTTGCTTTCTTTTTCTATGAAATACACACACACACTTGTGCTTGATAGTATTTGTTTGAGTTTTGATGAGATGCAGGTGACAGGTTAAGTGAGAGAAAGAGAGGGAAATGCATGGTTGTTGAAGTTGAAATGTGGCAAAGAACCAAAATTTTGCAAAAACATCAAAGTTTTTGAGATTGAATTGACAAAGTACTGAATGAAGAACCACCATGACCATGGTGCCTCAAAATAGTCGTGGTGATTTAATTACAAAATCTCAAGAAATTTACAGCATCATGAACAATTTTGTGAAGGATTGGCCACAACTGTGGAGCTCAAAATGGTCGTAGCCCATGTTGGACAACACGGTCATGGTCACCACCACGGCCGTGGCAACTTGAAGGCAAGACGGTCATGGAGACCACCACGACCACGGTGATTTAAGTGCAAACCAATTTGAAGAAGTTACAGGGATGGAGGTGATTTTGTGCATTATTGTCCATGGTCGTGGTGACCACATGGCCGAGGTCAGAGGAGCACACCATGATTGTGGTGCCCACCATGACCATGGTGAAGGTCAATCTACAACCTTCTCCACCACCCACCATGACCGTGGCACGTGACACGACCGTGTTGCCAAACCCCCACCATGGCCGTGGTGGGACCCAACCCCACCTATTTTTCACTTAAACCCCACAAAACACCATGACCCCTTCCACTTTCTAACTTATTTTCTCAACTTCCCCTTGGTTGTGGTGATGAGATCTACCTCCAGCACCTCCAATCTCACATATCCAGCACAAATCCTCCAACAAATCAGCCTCCAATCACTTTCTACACCTCCACCACCTACCCCTCTATCGTTGACACCCCAAAACCTCCATCAATCTAACCACCATCTCCATTTTCATTCTCTGCCTCACCTACAGCTGCCCCACACAAAAACTCATGAAAATCCATCAATTGCTGCCCAAAACCTTCAACCAATCCATCCTCCACCATCCTAGCCTATTCCAACCATCACTCCACCTCCATTTTGCCTCCTCCACAAAAATCCGAAAATCATAGCCATACCACCACCACCATCTCCACACAATGAAGGCAATTACCAAGGCTATAAATAAGGGGGATCAAAAGAGCCTTGAGGTGATCATTGGGGGCAAGGTGCGCACCAAGAGAGCCTCTTCCCAAGTTTCCATTCTATCCCACACCTCATCACCATCAAACTCCATTTCCAAATCCCTAAATCATTCGACTTTTGTGAGTGCATCCCACAACTGGTCGTCAGATAGCCACCACATCACCGATGAGATGTATAGGGAGGAGGAGGAGGCATATGAGGACAACCTCCATGACATGATTGAAGAGTTTGATTCAGAGATCACAACCACCAAAAGTGAGGTAAGGGGGTTATAGACCCATCTTCATAAAGACTACCACCACGAACAACGCCATCATGCCACTCTACCTCCTCATTGGGTAAGAGACCACAACAGAAACCAAAGGTTAGGTGGCAGTTGATGATTGAAGAGGAGGATCACCCACGACAATACCCCGAGCAACGGGTACCACTAAATTTGACATGTGATCGGGGTCAAGATCCTACTAGGTTGATGAAGAAGATGATGACACTATTGAGGAGGAGATGGATTCTAAGCTAGAGGAAACTTTGGCATACTTGGAGGCAAAAAGGCTAAAAGGTTCTGGCAAGGATCTCGAGGGAACTTCATATGGCAGGGGTCAGAGGAAGATGCAGATCACACATATTTATCATGAGTGCATGTCAGGGAGAGTTATCTCTATAAGATATGGGTGTGAGAAGGTAATTGCATACCTAGGCATTAAAGCAGATGTGGAAAACAAGCTGAAGAGACTAGGTTTGTGGAAGGTACTTTCCAAGGCACAAACCACATACATAGAGTTGACCTAGCAATTTTTTGCCATACTAGAGAAGGTCAAGGTCAAAGGGGAAGAAGCCATCATGTTTGCAATGTTCAATAGAATGCACATGATGACTACTTCTAAACTAAACCACATCTTTTCTAAGGACCCTCAAGAAGACAAAAAATGAATTATGGCTTAATTTAGAGAGAGGTTGACTTAGACTATGTTGAATTCTGGCACTATTTGATAGGGACATCAACGTACATTGCTGGCAAGTCAAAGACGATGTTAATCAGCAATTCCCTAGCCAGATATGTGCAGAAAGTCATAGCCAACACTATTGTGGAGAGGTATGATAATCAAGGAAACATTTCACAAAAGGATCTTCTTATTTTAAATGGTATAAATGAGAAATTGGACATCAACTTAGGGTCGCTCTTGATAGACCACATGAGGACAATTCCCTTTAAAAGAAAAAATCCATTTGTTATGGAAGGGATTGTGACGTCAATTGCTATATCCCTAGGTCTTGATGTCACCAGACTTAAGGAGGCCGAAGGAGCTCAATTTGTTGATTTAAAGTACCTCGTGCGCTCTCAAATGATCACAATCAAGAACAAGAGGATGATGTATAATGTGAAATCCTTACCGACAGAAAAGTTTGAGCTGCCCTACCATGCTTACCCATTTCTCTTTGCCTTGGGGCCCCCGGATTTAGAAAGAGAACACATTATGCAATGGGAGAGACATAACCCCCAGGAAAACCTAAACCTCACTGATGCACAAGAAGAAGTGGTAGAATCAACTGCACAACATCAAGAAGAAGAGGAAGGAGAGTAAAGAAGAGAGCCCCAAAGGGTGAGAAGAAGGGATGAGGCAACATCCTATCTTCATAAGCCTTCAGTGAATGCATATGATATGTCATACATCCATGCACGGCTTAAAGGCATCTAGAAGACACAACAAGACATGCAACTCATCCAACAGTACATGAGGTAGGACCAACAACATATGCATCAACAGGTTAACCACTTGTACCATTACCACCATGCGAGGCACAGCAAACCCTGAATGGGGTGAATATTCTGGGGTAGTATTTTGGGATATTAGGAGACCTACCCTCCCCCTCAAGACACATATTGGGGCCATTACTACCAATTCCCTCCATCTCGTCCAGGACCTCCACTTCCTCAACAACACTAGTCAAAGCAGCCTGACCATCCATAGTAGGGAAACATGCCCTTTGATTCATAGCACCAACCATGATCTTCACCCTACTAGCCCTAAGCTTTAGTTTCATGTTGAGGACAACATGATTCAAAAGTTTGGGGTCGTAGGGCGGTATGCACCACCCTGTCTTTATCTCTCATTTTGTTTACACCTACTCCACCTGATTTTGGAATTGTTTGATTTTACTCTTGTTAGTGTAGATTTCTTCTTGTTAGCATGCATGCATACATGTAGTTTAATTTCATGTATTTTTGTGTAACTTTAAAAAAAAAATCTCTTTTTGCTCGTTCATGTCATGTATTTATTTCCATGTAGATTTTGGTAATTTGTTGTGTGTTTTAATTAGGATTTTTGTTTTATGCTTTAATTTCTCTAAGTGAAGGTTTATATGTGATTGATTTCAAATTGGCACCATTTTGGCCAATTTTGCCCAAATTTGGATATTCTTGCCTAAAAGTATGTTTTAACTTAATCTCCAATTTTTGAACTGAAAATGTTGATCTTTAACAAATGCACAACACATATTTAGAGCTTATTATTATGTGGTCTTAATTGTTGACATTTTACATGTGCATCACCTCTCTCAAGTTTGTGAATGTCCTGGTTGAATTGTGATTTGAGCAAGATATGAGTGCTTAGAGCCTATGGATTGCATGATATAAATGTGAATCTCATGTTATTCAATCACGTGGTGTGATATCATTTGATGAAGTGTTGGATAAGTTTTCATGTAGGAGATTTTATGTTGAGGACTACACCAATGACCCCTCTTTGACATGACTCTTCTTTCACCATCTTCATATCTCTCCACCTCGTGAAAGGATGCCTTAGTGCACATATTTAGCCTTGGACACCTCCCAAAATCTTGGGGTGGCCATATCTACATCTCCCCACTTAACTAAATCCACCATATGCCCTATCTACACCAAGGGAAAAAGAAAAGAAAAGAAAATAAGAAAATAAAATAAAAGAAAAATAGAAAATAAAAGATGCTCCTATTTAAGAAAATCTAAATAAAGAAAAGATGAGTGCGAAAAAACACTCCAATCTCTTACTGCAATCATTTCTTCCTTTTTCATACCCATTGAGCTAGAAAACATCAAATCTAGCTCACTTTACCCTTTCTATAGTCATGTGGGTCATTTGGTGTGGTTGATGCATAATATTGAATGCATGAGAGTGAAACAACACTCCTAGCCATCATTGATTAACTCCAACATGAAACAGTTTACCCAGAATTACATGAAGGACATATGGAAAGCTTGTGTATTCTATTATCTATATTTGATTTGTATTCTCAGTGCTCTTTTCATGATTGGTTTGTGAAAGTGGAGAGGAGAAAGGTAGAACACATTCACTTAGTCACTTCTAAAACCATTTAGTCAACAATTTTCTACTACAATGCATTCTACCATTCTTGTTTAATTGAAAGGAATTAAAGAGAGAGATTAAGTTGGAGCATACTTGAGGACAAATATGGTTTAAATTTGAGGTGGTGATGCAACCCTATTTTAGGGCTTCATCATGTGTCTTTTTGCATGATAATCAAATATGAACACAGTATATTATAAGTTATTTCCTCCAATATGATCTTTTTATGCCAAATGCACTTATGCCTCCTTTTGTGTGTATTTTAGGTCACTTATGAATGCATTCATGCATGGGAGAGAGATAAAGAATGTCTTTGGGGTCTTACACCCTAAGAGTGGACCTATCTCTTCCCCGATCTTCCCTTGGATGCACAAGAGCAATTTAAAGAAAAAGGAGGCTAGATGAAGAAATTGAAGTGAAGATCGGCACCAAGAAACCCCAAAATGGTCGTGTCACATTACAATGGTCGTGGGGAATAATGTTCTAAAAGTTACAGGGAAGTCGTTCAATTTACACATGAATGACCACGGCCGTGGTCATCACAACGGATGTGGTCACTGAAGACCCATGGTTGTGGCCCCCAAAACAGTTGTGGTCGGCGCCTTCCACCTCACCCATGGTCAGCAACACGACCGTGGCAATTTATGCATGAAGATCCCAAAAATAAATAGGGGATTGTTCCAATTTACACATGAATGACCACGGCCATGGCCATCAACATGACTGTGGCCCTTGAAGGTTGCCTCGCCCGTGGTGCTCACCATGTCTGTGGTGAGCTGAAGACACAATGACTTTAGAGTGACCTCGCCCATGGCCTCCTCCTCCAACACAGACGTGGTACCCTCTACCCACCATGACCGTTGCATCCCGCCATGGCCGTGGCCACCATACACACTTGAACTTCCAACTCCACTTTCCACCTTAACCATTGCACTGCCCACGACCGTGCCATGCAACCCCCACCATGGTTGTAGCACTCCAACATGGTTGTGGTGTCCACCTAAACCTACCCATTTTCACCACTGATTTCCCAACTTTGCCCCTACTTACCCTAGTGCCTCACCACCACCTATATATACATGGGTGGTGAGCATAGCACTAGGTTATCTGCCATTACTCTCCACCACCTACTCTAGAGCATTCATTGCCTCCTTCCTTGCATTCAAGACATCCATCCACCATTTCCACCTCATTTCCACCATAGAAACCTAGTTTTCTAGGTTTTCTACCATAATCCCCTTCACTTCCATGCCCTTCACCCACATTAGAGGAGCAGCCACATTCAACAGCAGCTAGGAGGTGAAGAAGAAGAAGCTACTTAGAGCTCCATGGAGTCCTATCCCCTTCTTCTCACTTCTTTTCTCTTTTGTTTGAGCATTTCTATCTAAGCCCCTAGTGGTGGGATGTTTGGGGTTAGAATGTGACTTTGATACCATGTTGGGGGAAAATTATTTGTATTGAACATAATTTCATTCTATCATGATTGCCTCTTGATTCTATCTCATTTCCCATTATCTTGCATGTGGTTTGTGCTTTTTAACATAAATTGCTTGTGTTGTGATGCTTGATGACACTTAGCTTCTGGGGGAAATTGGAATGTATGTGGCAATCTTAGGAATGACTCCTAGGTCCAATTAGTGGATCCCCAGCTATCCCCCTTTGTTCATGCATACATTTCCCTTCTTCTACAAATGAGTGTGAGATCTAAGTAGCTAGTGTAAGTGTGATTAGTGCAATTGCCTGGAGTTTCCTAAAGGTTATCTGGCAAGTAACATGAGGTGAAATGCCCTCATATCTACTCCCATTCCTACCCTTGGCTCTCAATTGCCCTAATACCACTTACCCTAGAAACCTAGACTTGCCAAGTCCTTTTAAAATTACACCTATCCCTAGTTCTCCAACTAGTAGTATAGGGTATATTCTAATAGCACTTGCCTTGTTGTTTGGTTTGGTAATCAAGATTGAAATGTGAGATTTTCATGCTATGTTGACCTTCCCCCAACTAATATCAAGTTGCATTTCTAAACCCACCTATCCATCATATTTCTTAAAATCCACCTTGACCTTCTTAGCTTGTTAATGCTAGTGTAGTCAATTACCTTTCTTAGCGAATTGCCTAGTTCTAGATTGTTAGTTCTTGCTCAAGTAGTTAGGGCTCCTTTGATCTTGCTTGTGTTAATTTGGATAATTAGTGATAAATTAGACTCTTCCTTGTCTAATTTCTTAGTTTGCATCTTAGTTGACAACTTAGCTTGCTAGTGTAGTATGACTCGTTGCTCTAGCCTAATTGCTTGTCTTTCTTAGTTTGATAGCCATAATTTTCTTAGAGTAATCTAGAGTGTTAGTTAAATTAGTTTCTTTCTTGATCTTTCTTTCTTGCAATCTTAGTGTAATATCCATAATTTTGGTAAAAAATGAATTATATAAATATAAAAACATGTTTTGATACATAATATTCTCTAATGGTATTATTGGTGGAAGAATGATGTAATCACCTTTTGGTATGCGTGCTTGTGGAGAAAGTTAAATAATGAAATGAATTTATTCAAGAACAAATAGTAATGGCTTTATGAAATACTGCACGTTATGTAAATTTTCATAAGGAAATAAGAAACATGGTGTTTTAGATAATTATAAAGCCAAGATTGGCAGTGCCATATTTGAGACAACAATTAGTATTTTTTTGTTTTCACCTTTGATATATTCAAAAATAATAAAGGAAAAGAGGATCATTCTAAAATTAGGGACAAAAAGAATAATATATAATTTATGATAAAATTAGCCAATAAAGTGCAATGCATTGACATGATTTCATTTATGGTTTTTTTTTGTGTGTGAGTGTATTAAATAAAGTTGGTAATCCAATTAAAGGGATACTTGAAGAACAAGTATGGATAGATGTGTCACTATATTGGAAATATACTAAGTGTTCTCGATTAAACATGATCTTCCCAAAAGTATAATTTCTAATCGTGAGAAAAGAAAAATGGATAAGGAAAAGTAGAGAAAATACTTTGAATAAATCATATATTTGTACACATGACAGGGATACATAAGAGTTGGAAAGTATTAAAGAGGAGAGGGAAACGATCTTGAAAAGGCATGACCAGAGAAAGGGTCCATGTATTCACGTATCCGTTGACTAATTGATTTCTACCACTGTGGTCTGGCAGTTGCGAACCAGAAGCCTCGAGGACCCTCATCGGTCACCAAGGCTGGAGAGGTAGCAAGTTATCCTGGAGGAAGCCTGCAGATGAGGCTATGTTGCCTCTATGACCGAATGGAAGTTGCAGCCACTGAGGCAGAGAAAACAGGTGTTGTTGGGAGGTGGAAGTCCGAGGTGACAGAACACAACCATGGTGCTCGTGTAGCACTGTGTGGATTTGTGAGTCAGGATGCACATAGAATAGATTTTTGGGTGGGAGTCATGTGAAGAAGAAGAACCAGTTCATGGGAAATGACAATGCAACACCCAAGGCGGTCGTCAACATCGGGCAGAGCTCCCATGAACCGTGTAGGTGACCGAGGATGGTGTCTGGGTTGTAGGGTTTCCATCGTGGCGGTGGATAGATCCTGGTGCCTAGTGGCAGGTACGAGGACGTCTTCCAATCACAGTGACACCGATGTGTGGACAACGATGGAGTCGTGCAACGTTGATCATAAATGGGAGAGGGACGAGTTCCTCACGGACCCAAGCGTTTTACGCACACCGGTCCAACCCAGCCTGATCACATTCTATGTTCACCTGGACCAGAATGGGGGGGACCCACTCAGGTGGTGTATCCCTATATTGGGGACTCGTGGACCTATCAGAAGCAGTCATGTGGCTTCTTATTAAGGTAAAAAAACTACTTTTATAAAGTAGATTCTCCAAAATTCATAGAAAGAGCTAAAAAAATCCAATTATAGTCAACCTACATATCAAAATGATCATAAAAAGATGTAGGATATAAATAAAATATCTTTGATGCCTAATTATGCTTCTAGTTCTAAAAATAGTGCAATACGTGCTAAAGTGGTGATTAGCACATGGGAAACCTTAGATTTGGGTATTAGCATGTTGAATATGGTAAAAACTTCTCTTTTATGTTATTATATTATGCTGTTGAACATGATGTGAATCTAATATGATTAAGATGATAATCATGGATACTTATGATTTCTAATGTGAATAATCATACATATAAAGGATTAGGGGTTAAAAGGTCACACCGTGCAATGTTAATAATGAACTTAATTGGATATAAGTGATCATAAAGAAGGGAATATGTTGGATGTAGTAATTAGGGTTTGATACCCTTATTCTTAAACTCAACCTGATATAACCCTAAATCCTAGTATGAGACCTAGGTTAGGTCCCTTTAGTATGTTATGATTATATGGTGACGCTTTAGAGTGGTATACAATTATAGATCATGTTGATTGATCGGATATATGCTTGCTTGCTGACTATATTTGATGATTGAATTGCAAAAATGACATCCCAAATATTTGGGATGGCAAAGGTACGTGGTTACGCTTATGATGAAATGTATTGACTTCTGATGTTTGCTGAGATTTCTCAAAGGTTGAATGCATGATATATGTTGGACGTTTATTTCCTTCATGAAAATTATAAAGTCCCTACAAGTATCACATAAAGTAAATAATGATATTCTGAATCCTAGGTTACACTGACCGATGGGTAACTCACATAAGTCCATTGATGGATAGTGGATACACCTGAGATAGTAGACCAAATATGGGTTAGAATATGAAAGAAAATTTATGCTCTTATGTGCAAATAATTGATGGTTGATTATATGTACTTGTGATTATTAGGTGAACCCATGTACCAGTATAGAAATATGCTGACTGCATTTTGTTTGTCAGCGTTTTAGGTAGTTGATACACAAGATACAAATGTGAAGATAAAAGATGAAATTCATGGAAGGAATTAAAGTAATGTAGGAGGATTAAATAGATGATCCCTCTTCTCAATAGGTATTAGTTCCATGAGGTATATCACTTTACAATTTGTAAATAGTATTTGCAAATTAATTGAAATTGTTTTTTATTATTTATTATTGGCTAAATCTGGATCCTTGGGAATATAGGTAATGGCTCTCAACTTGAAGGTCATTCCATAATTGGGGGATGCGGAAAGTGAGGTCGTTACATTTAGTATCAGAGTTCCAGATTTTTCAAATAATATTTAATAGTTTATAATTTCAAGTAATCTACAGAAACATGAGGGAATTATTAGGGAATTTTATAAAGATGATGGTGTCTAGAAGGGACCATGACTGGGGGCTGGCAATATTTTTCTCCACACTGCTAGTCATCTTATGAGGACTCCCAGACCTATGCATCCTGCCTGGACAAAGTCGGAAGTCTTAGATGGAAGTAAAATACCTTTAGGGTTTCATCTCATCTCTTTAATCCACTTCTCACCCTCTTGCTTAATAAATCCTAAAAAGAATTTCTCTTATCATCTCAAGTTAGGGTTTTGAGATGAAGTAGAATTAAGCCATCCTCTACTAATTGTTTCATATGTAATGAGAAATGATAATGTACATGTAATGATGGAAATAATAATGTACATGTGGAGATAATGATAAAATAAAGATAAAATATTATATGGGTTTTCCCTAGGAGGCTAACACTAGAGGGGACTAAGGCTATTTAGAAGAACCCAAGTGGGTCAAGGGACATGGAAACCCTAAGAGGTAGGGTATAGTCCCTAACCCCAACCCTAAAACCCTAATCGTGAGAAATATGAATAGTGAGGTGATTTAGTACCCTACCCATATGAGCCCAATTAGGGTAAGAGGAAAGAGAGAATATAAATGTTTCTAGTAACATATGCATGAAGGATGCATGTGAAAGGATATGAATATAAATGAGTTAAGCGACTCAGTCTCATATGCATGTGTAACAAGACATTAATAAGAAAAGTTTTAAGAAAATTTTGAAGAACATTTGATATAATACAACTTTCTCAAATAACTCTAATGGATGTATGAAATACATGTGGGATGTATGATCGAGTCTATCTAATCACCTTAGGTCAAGAGGGCCTATGTATGGTCACTATAGTGGTCGGTGATCTGGCCTAGAAAGGATAATCACCTCGGGAAAAGGCCTATGTATGATTGCCACTATAGTGATAGGTGATTGGGCCAGGGCTTATGTATGATGTCAACTGTAGGGACTTACCCTAGAGAGAGGGTTCCTCACATGAATACTCCAGAGAGGGAGTGTCCCATAGAGATTAAGTTGAGAAGTTAGAAAGAAAATGTTTGAGTATATACATGTATGACCAATAGTCATACAAGGAAATGGAAATATGAATATAACTTGCGCAAACCCCTCATGCTATCTATGGAAGTTTGAATGACTATGATCAAGCCCCTGGAGGGGAAGGTCAAAAAAGATCAAGCCCCTAAATATTAAGGATGTGGCTAGGCCTTGAATTGAATTCGAGTACCAATCTTAGTCTTAATGTGTGGAATTTTCATTATAAAATATGTTAAAGATATCTAAGTAGGGTCGCTAACCCTATGTTTTATGACTAAGATGAGTTCTCATTCACCTAAGCTTACTAAATTTGAATTTTGGGGACAAAATTCCTTTTAAAGAGGGGTGAATATAATATCCTCAATTTTGTTAAAAATTGAATTATATAAATATAAAACCATGTTTTGATACATAATATTCTCCAATGGTATTATTGGTGGAAGAATGATGTAATCACCTTTTGGTATGAGTGCTTGTAGAGAAAATTAAATAACGAATGGAATTTATTCAAGAACAAATAGTAATGGCTTTATGAAATATTGTAAAATATGTAAATTTTCATAAGGAAATAAGAAACATGGTGTTTTAGATAATTATAAAGCCAAGATTGGAAGAGCCATATTTGAGACAACAATTAGTATTATTTTTTTTCACCTTTGGTATACTCAAAAATAATAAAGGAAAAGAGGAGCATTCTAAAAATAGGGAGAAAAAGAATATTCTATAACTTATGATAAAATTAGCCAATAAAGTGAAATGCATTGACATGCTTTCATTTATGGGTTTTTCTGTGTGAGTGTATTAAATAAAGTTGGTAATCCCATTAAAGGGATACTTGAAGAACAAGTATGGATAGATGTGTCACTATATTAGAAATATGCTAAGTGTTCTCGATTAAACATACTCTTCCCAAAAGTATAATTCCTAACCATGAGAAAAGAAAAAGGGACAAGGAAAGGAAAGTAGAGAAAATACTTCGAATAAATCATGTAGTCATACACATTATAGGGATACGAAAGAGTTGGAAAGTATTAAAGAGGAGAGGGAAACGAGCCTGAAAAAGCATGAACAGAGAAAGGGTTCATGTACTCACATATATCTATACCCAGTTCTAGGCTTTATCCTCCTCAATGAATATCCTCCCTCGCTCCTTTGTCATCACCTTCTCCCTTTAGGGTTTTATCGAGAAATGATTCTTGTATGGGGCTACATGATCCCCTCTCCAACGCTGGTTGGGCATAACCCTAGCTTTTGTATATAAGGGGAAGCCTGGGGGAGTCTTACAAACTCCCTCTCTACCATACTTACTTCTCTACTCCCTACCGATGAGGCCTTCCTGTAACAGTGTCAACACTCCGTTCACTAAATTAGTTTCTACCACTGTGGTCTGGCAGTCAAGAACCAGTATCCTCGAGGACCCTCATCGCTCACCACGGCTGGAGAGGCAGCAAGTCATCCTAGAGGAAGCCTACGGATGAGTCTATGTTTTTGATGAATGCATATTCATCTTAGTTTTAGTAGCCATTTTTGGCCCAATTTTGCACTGAATCCTCTGTCTCCATTATAGGATTGAACATCACACCATGTGCACCAGTGTAGGAGTAGCAGGGGACGGTGGTCCCTCAACAATAGGCCCCCCACAGGGATGGGTTTGCTTCATGATGACCGCGACCGTAGACGAGGAGGCTATGACCACGACTGCGGCCAAGGAGGCTATGACCGTGACTGCGGCCAAGGAGGCTATGACCACGACTGTTGAAATGCCCGACTTGCGAAAACAAGATTAACTTAAGAGGAAGCGGATTATTTGCAGCGGATTACTAAAAATCACTAAAAATTAAAACTTTTTCAAAGAGATCCATTCATTAGGAAAACTTTTTAACCAAGAACCAAAGTATTTCAAATTCATCCTGGTTCACAAGTACACAACATGTACAGTTCCTTTTTAAGGATTACAACATTGACGGCCCTGTTAACAATTATACACAGACAGTATAAAAACTTTGAGGCACTAAGCCAAAACTCAGATTGATACATTTAAAACTCTGAGGACCTGAGAGTACAGAGACGACACATAGGACTACTATCTATATGACTAGATAGACAAAAGCTCCACCTGAGATCTTATTAATGTCCCTGTTGTTGCTGTTACTGCAGCTCTTTCCCTGTTCTAGGGATTCTTCTCTGCCTTCCATGGATACCTAAAAATGTTTCCCACGGCGGTGAGACAATTGAAAATTGCCACAGAGAGAGATATAACTCTCCACCAAAACATTGTTATTGCAGTTTATTAAATTAAAACTATGCATGAGTTACTTTTACATTATTAGGAAGAATTATTCATCATAGAACAGAATAAGATAATATCCTATTATCAAGGAAGTCATTGCCTCTACCCATTGTAGATAAGTAATTCATCTTTCTACTTTGTAGAGAATATAAAGAAACATAAATAACATTTATCCACTAAGGAATGCACAAGGAAATACAACATCAGTCAATGAATTTCCGTATTCAATCCTTAAGCAAACATTCTATACGGTTGATTATATTTTACAATCACACTTATGCCCTGAGGATGTGAGTCGTACCGCTCAAATCCAACCTTAGGTTGCAAAATCCAAACCCGGTGCCATATAAGGTCAATGGAAGAGCCGGACTCCATGACCTCCCACGTCTCGCTCAGTGCGAGAAAATAAGCTGGACCACAATCTCTTGCTTAAGTGACCTCATTCACAGGGTCTGCTCTCATAGGCTACCCTTTCTCTAGCCCGCCTTGGTACAGGTCTCGGCGCTAGTATATCTGAGCCACGGGCCAGTTCACCGTGCTCCCTGAGCCATGAATTCATTCATGCTCTATCACACTGAGCCATGGGCCTATTCACCATGCTCTTATACACACCTTGAGTCTACAACCTAAGTTGCACTCTAATCCTCCTATTTTTGGCTAGGAGAAACCCCACATATTCAACAATATATGCTCCGGATTACCCCGCAGGAGAACCCGTTTCACCATCACCAGCTACTGACGATGATGGATCTATGGCCAGGGCACTACATGAATAGATTTCACTTGATTATTTAAGTACATTATCACATTCTTTTAGCATCAGTCAAGTTCTCAAACATAACTTATTAAGACAACTTCTACAAAGAAACATGTACTTATATTCAGAAATGTACTTCTCAGTTCTTGTAAGACATTGGGATCTCAGTCCCTGATCACATTACTGGGAACTCTCATCCCTTCACATCATCATTATCATGATTACTGGATCTGGGTATTCAAACCCTTAGTTCATCACAGAACAATGTTACCACTTATCAGGTAATTAATACCACAAGGTCCACAGACCAAGGTATACGTGACACTTGTTGTTCAAGCATCTCACATGGCACAAAAGGCCCATTAAGTATCTTGTAACCTCTCGCTAGGCAACAAAATATAACATGGCTCACAAGGCCATTACACATCTTATCACCTCTCACTAGGCAACAACTTATTCACATGTCATTGTAATAGTTGCATAACACACTTCATATGTTTCATATTTGAACATATAAGATTTGTAGTACATCAAGGTATATAAAACCTGAAGTGCTACATGTGATAACTATTATATTTTGATGTATCACTTTCACATCATTTCAAACTCTCTTGAATTAACCATCTTATCTTGTATTAAGGTATTTCCCTTCTTAATACATTCCACCACTAATCTCTCACCTTTAGCATATAAGGCAAAGGCCACACATTAGAATTGTCCAACTATCTTTAATGGTATGGACTTGTCTAATGATAAAGACATTGCTTATACTTAGGTTGCATATATTCAACCACATGAAATGTTTCACCTTTATAAGGCCATTCCTTCTATCTCATCATTAGTGTTTCTTTACACCCTTACTTAAGATTAGAATTATGATTCATTCTCATATTATCCAAGATTAGGGCTTTATGTATTATGACTCCTCATTAGAGTCTCACATGCCTTCACCCTTGTTAGGGACTCTTATCACAACATAACATTAGTACATAATGTGGTGTTAATACTTAGTTAAGGTTTCTCATGGAATCACCCTCAACTAGGGTTTCCACCATAGTTTCCCATAATTTGGGTTTACTATTCATCTCTATTAGGATTTCATTCAATTATCCATAATTGGAGATTCACTATTCATCCCAATTAGGGATTTACATCTCTTTTTCCTAAATTATAGTTTCACTTATGATTACCCTAGATTAGGGCTACATCCTTACCCTGGATTAGGGTTTCATTTAGAATTTCCCTCAATTAGGGTTAGAATTCAATAACCCTGCCAATTAGGGTTTATGTTCATGATTTCTTTACTTAAGGATCATACCCTTAATCACTACATGAATCATATTCTTATATGAATTCATGATATCATCATCTCAACTTGATTAGGTCATATCAACCCTTCAATTGAGTTTATACAACTATGATTAACATAGTGTACCAAGTCATTGATCCTATAAGCAATTAGGGTTCATCCCTTAATTGGCACTAACCACTTAGGTACTAATAGGGTTTCAACCTTTGTACCTTCATTGAATATCATTACTAATCAGCATTGGGTCAATGGATCATTCATCATCTTGATTCTCAAGAGATTCAATCACATTGGACCTCCATTACATAAGGTATCCAATTGAATTGGTCAATTGAATCTTCAATTGCAATAGGTACTCAATTAGGTTATTCAATTGGACATTCAATTGCATTAGGTTCTCTATTGGGTTAACCAATTGAACCTTCAATCACATTTGGTATCTAATTGGATTGACCACTTGAACCTTCAATTGCATAACACAACTTGACCTTGAAACCACCTACGTCTCCAAACGGTTTGAGACCGTTTGCCCAAGTAGCTGAAGATCGTTTGGCCAATTAGGTGAAGACCGTTTGGCCAAGCAGCTGAAGACCATTTGGCCAAGCAGGTGAAGACCATTTGCCATCATATCATCAAAATCCAAGTCAACCAATTAAAGTTTGGATCATTGGATTGATCACCAAATCAGCTATTGATTACACTTTAACTTATTATCATTGGATCATCAATTGCTTAACCATACTCACCCCTAGACCTCCAAACGGTCTTGGGTGACCTCCAAACGGTCTTGAGACCGTTTGGATGAGCTCCAAACGGTCTTGAGACCGTTTGGCTCACCAACCCTTGGATTCTAGTGAAAAATCATCAAGGTTTGGTCTATCGAGTTGATCAACACATCAGCAATTAATTGCAATGTGATTTGGTACCTTTGGACCTTCAATTGGTCAACCATATTTGACCCCAGACTTCCAAATGGTCTTGGGTGATCCCCAAACGGTTTTGAAACCGTTTGGGTGATCCCCAAATGGTTTTGAAACCGTTTGGGATAATCAACCCAGAATCTCAAAATCAACTCATTGGAATTTCAGCACTAATCTCAATTAGGGTTTACCCAATTTATTAGCCTTCAACTCATGACTAGTTTGGAATTAATCCATAACATTTGGTGAGTCATTAACCAACACAATTAGGAACAGTAATCCCAAACGGTCAACGCTTGGTCAACCATCTCAAACAGTTTTGAAACCGTTTTCCCAAAAAGTCGAATTACTCAAATTGAAAATCAGCACTTAATCCAATTAGGTTTCCCTAATTGATTAGCCTTCAACTCACGATTCCTCTGGAGTTAATCCCTAATATTTGGTGATTCATTAACCAACATAATTAAAAACAGTAATCACAAACAGTCAATGCTTGGTCAACAATCGCAAATGGTTTTGAAACCATTTTCCCAAAAAGGTCAAGTTAAACAGATTGAAAATCAGCACTTAATTCAATTCGAATGCCTAATTGATTAGCCTTCAACTATCGATTCATTGGGAGTTAATCCCTCAAATTTGGTGGGTTTTCATAATACATAATTAGGAACAAAATTCCCAAACGGTCAACGCTTGGTCAACCATATCAAATGGTTTTGAAACCGTTTTCTCCCAAACGGTTTCAAACCGTTTGCCCTTAAACGGTTTGCTGAAACCGCATAACCAATCAAATTAAAACGATTTGGAGTAGCTATCAAAACCGTTTGGCTTGGTACTTTTCTTTGGATAAGCATATAGGATTATTTAATCATCCCCTTCCTTCGAACAACCAAGAACATCAACCGTTCTTTATGGAAATTGCAGCAAAGAAACAAGAGTGTATCAAATTAAAGAAAACAATCAACAAAGTATAGAGAATTGATGCAATATCAATGATTAAGGGTTTGAGTTATAAAACCCGCCTCAAATCTGATCTCCAAGCTCCAAGATATACGGATCTAATGGTAGATGGAGCTTCTCCAACTATTCCAAGGCTCAACTTCAAGATTTGGAGTGAAATGATCAGCTAGAATTGAAGATTGAGTGAAGAAATGAAGGAATTACACATTGTTTTATGATTTTCACCATGAAATCATGAAGAACGAAGATCAAAGGCTTACCAAAAGGGTTGGGGACGTGCTCCCTGATGTCCTTAGCCTTCTTGGTCGGTTTTTCAAGCAAGGAGAAGAATTGGGGTCGTAAAAGCCTTTCATTTGGCTTGGAAAAGGTACTTTTATAAGAAAATTGAGGAGAGAGAAGATACTTTATAAAAGTCTTTTAAATTCCAAAATTGTTGCCACCACTTCCCCCTTGGTTTCTTGCATGCAAGGGAATATCTATCCCCACAGAACTCCCTTCCATTATCTATGAATTAAGGGAAAAGAAATTAAGCACCTTAACCCTTATAATAAGAATATCCTTATTTGAGTGGAAATTCTTTTTCTTATAATAATGGTGAGTGGAATTTTCACCTCCTTAGGATATGCTCGTGCCTTTTCAAGGCTTTAGGATTATACACACACATCTGAATCCAACCATTTTAATTTTGGTTGAAGGCCCTTTAATTAATACATTAATTTTTGCCTTAAATCGAATTAAGGTTTCAATTAGGATTAAATATTGATTATTTTAATATCAAGATTCTCTCTCCTCCAACTTAATTCAAATGAGGAGAACCTCTCATTTTATTTGCTATACATGATTCCAAGAAGCATTAAGGACCTTATTGAAGTGATAATTTGCATATTGAACCCTAGGTTTTGGGTAAATTGCACATTACTCCTGAAACGATCGACTCGCGAAAACAAGATTAACTTAAGCGGAACAGATTATTTACAGCAGATTACTGAAAATCACTAAAAATTAAAACTTTTTCAAAGAGATCCATTCATAGGAAAAATCTTTAACCAAGAACCAAAGTATTTCAAATTCATCCTGGTTCACAAGTACACAACATGTACCGTTCCTTTTTAAGGATTACAACATTGACTGCCATGTTAACAGTTATATACATGTAGTATAAAAACTTCGAGGCACTAAGCCAAAACTCAGATTGATACATTTAAAACTCCGAGGACCTGAGAGTACAGAGACGACACATAGGACTACTATCTATATGACTAGATAGACAAAATCTCCACCTGAGATCTTATTGATGTCCCTGTTGTTGCTGTTGCTGCTGCTCTTTCCCTATTCTAGAGTTTCTGCTCTGTCTTCCATGCATACCTAAAAATGTTTCCCACGGGGGTGAGACATTTGAAAATTGCCCCAGCGAGAGATATAACTCTCTGCCAAAACATTGTTATTGCAGTTTATTAAATTAAAACTGTGTAGGAGTTACTTTTACATTATCAGACAAAATTATTCATCATAGAACAGAATAAGATAATATCCTATTATCAAGGAAGTCATTGCCTCTACCCATGGTAGATAAGTAATTCATCTGTCTACTTTGCAGAGAATATAAAGAAACATAAATAACATTTATCCACTAAGGAATGCACAAAGAAATACAACATCATTCAATGAATTTCCATATTCAATCCTTAAGCAAACATGCTATACGGCTGATTACATTTTACAATCACACTTATGCCTTGAGGAAGTGAGATGTACCGCTCAAATCCAACCTTCGGTTGTGAAACCCAAAGCCGGTGCCATACAAGGTCAATGGAAGAGCCGAACTCCATGACCTCCGACATCTCGGTTAGTGCGAGAAAACAAGAAGGACCACAGTCTCTTTCTTAAGTGACCTTAGTCACAGGGTTAGCTCCCGTAGGCTACCCTTTCTCTATCCTGCCTTGGTACAGGTCTCGACGCTAGTATATCTGAGCCACGGACCAGTTCACCGTGCTCCTTGAGCCATGAACACATTCATGCTCTATCACACTGAGCCATGGGCCTATTCACCATGCTCTTATACACACCTTGAGTCTACAACCGAAGTTGCACTCTAATCCTCCTATTTTTGGCTAGGAGAAACCCCACATATTCAACAACATACGCTCTGGATTAACCTGCACGAGAACCCATTTCACCATCACCATCTACTGATGATGATGGATCTATGGCCAGGGCACTACATGAATAGATTTCACTTGATTATTTAAGTACATTATCATAATATTTTAGCATCAGTCAAGTTCTCAAACATAACTTATTTAGACAACTGCTACAAAGAAACATATACTTATATTCAGCAATGTACTTCTCAGTTCTTGTAAGACATTGGGATCTCAGTCCTTGATCACATTACTGGGAACTCTCATCCCTTCACATCATCATTATCATGATTACTGGATCTGGGAATTCAAACCCTTAGTTAATCACAAAACATTGTTACAACTTATCAGGTAATTAATTCCACAAGGTCCTCAGACCAAGGTATACATGATACTTGTTGTTCAAGCATCTCACATGGCCCAAAAGGCCCATTAAGTATCTTGTCACCTCTCACTAGGCAACAAAATATCACATGGCTCACAAGGCCATTACACTTCTTGTCACCTCTCACTAGGCAACGACTTATTCACATGGCTCAGAAGGCCATTACACATATTGTCACCTCTCACTAGGCAACAACTTATTACAAAGGCTTACAAGCCCATAATTATCTTGTTACTTATTTCTAAGTAATACTTATCAAATGAACATCATAGCTCATACTTGGCTATGTTCATCATGTCAGAATATCTACATGGTTTTAGACATGATAACAGTCATACAATATATTCATCACATCATGTGATACAATAGTAACACCATTATTCCTTTCCCAGGAATTAGGGTTTACTATCAAATAGGGCTTCTCATTCCCTTTACCCAAATTAGGGTTAGGGTTCCCCATTTCTCATTAAATAGGGTTTCATGATTACATTATTTGTCTAACCCTTAATTCATTATTCCATACCTCTGAGTCATTCAAAGGTATCATAAATGGTTATTCAAGATCATTACTCGCATCATATAGAATTGATGATCATTTATTCAAGGTATGAGTTTATTTCTCATCCTCATCATGGTATGACTACATCATACTCATCATTTGGGCTTAACCTCATTCAAAAGGTACATTAATTAACACTCATCAAAGTGCAACAACTCATTACATATCATTGTAATAGTTGCATAACACACTTCATATGTTTCATATTTGGACATATAAGATTTGGAGTACATCAAGGTAAATAAAACCTGAAGTGCTACATGTGATAAATATTATATTTTGATGTATCACTATCGTATCATTTCAAACTCTCTTGAATTAACCATCTTATCTTGTATTAAGGTATTTCCCATCTTAATACATTCCACCACTAATCTCTCACCTTTAGCATATAAGGCAAAGGCCACACATTAGAATTGTCCAACTATCTTTAATGGTATGGACTTGTCTAATGATAAAGACATTGCTTATACTTAGGTTGTATATAGTCCACCACATGAAATGTTTCACCTTTATAAGGCCATTCCTTCTATTTCATCATTAAGATTTCTTTATACCCTAATTAAAATTAGGGTTATAATTCATTGTCATATTGCCCAAGATTAGGGCTTTATGCATTATGACTTCACATTAGAGTGTCATATACCTTCACCTTTCTCAGGGCCTCTCATCACAACATAGTATTAGAACATCATGTGATGTTAATACTTAGTCAGGGTTTCTCATGGAATCACCCTCAACTAGGGTTTCACATGGAATCACCCTCAACTAGGATTTCTTAAGGATACACTCTCAACTAGGGTTAGAGTTCAATAACCTTGTCAATTAGGGTTTATGTTCATGATTAGGGTTTCATGATCTCTCTACTTAAGGATCATACCCTTAAACACCACATGAATCATATTCTTATATGAATTCATGCTATCATCATCTCAACTTGATTAGGTCATATCAACCCTTCAATCGAGTTCATACAACTATGATTAACATAGTGTACCAAGTCATTGATCCTATAAGCAATTAGGGTTCATCCCTTAATTGGCACTAACCATGTAACACCCCTGACCTGGGTTATGACCTAACCCTGGAAGTTTTGCTTAATATGTAATTATTATACTTGTGAACACTCCCTGGCATGTAATTAAGTCCCTCAGGGACATTCACTTTCATATTTTGCTCCTTTTGCATAAAGTTGTAGCATTATGTTGTATGCAGGGACCTATGTGCAAATTACCCAGTTTAAGGGTTGAACTTGCAAAATTCACAAGATAAGATGTTCCTTTGATGTTAAGACATCATGGGGATGTCTATGATGAGGTTTGAGGGATTTCCCAAGCTTGGGCACCAAGGTGCAGCTGTGAAAGCAATCCCCAAGCTCAGAAACCCTAATTTGGGGTAAATTGCAATTTACCCAAATTGAGGGGGGTCCAACTTGTAATTTCACCATCTAGAACATCTTTTATGACTCTCGTCATCATTTAGAGTAGAAATGATGAAAGAGTTACATCATTCACTGATCAGATAAGAAAAATGATCTTTGTGGTAGAAATCACCTAAAATGGGTACAAAACCCTAACATGTATGTACCCTAGTTGAAGGTTGGATTCCTGTACCCTTAGATCTTGAGTTTTCCTAAGATTTTCATAAGGTTAGATGGGCTTGGACGTGCCCTTGAGCAAGGAGGGACCTAGATGCGAATTTTGGCTTTAAAAGGTCCTTATGTTAGAAAATAGCCTAAAACTATAAAAGCCTTTCTTTTGCAAACGAGCAAACGATCCTTCCCTGTTCCATTCACTTCCTTTCTTTCTCAAACGGCCAAGGACTTGCTCTGGAGAACAGGGAGACGAAGTAGCTTGCTCTAGGTAAGAAACCTCATGTCTAGCTCGAATTCATGGTGGTTTTCACTTTCTAGGGTTGGTTTCATGGTTAGCTTAACTAGTCTTCTTGTTCTAGCCAACCAAAGCTTCGATTCCTTGGAGTTTTCATCCCTGATCGAGTTGTGGAAGGTCAAGGACGCCATTAGAGCTTGGACCTCAGAGTCTTGGAGCTTTAGGATCAAACTTGAGGCGGGTTTTATAACTCTGAACTTGTGCTTTATAATCATGCTTTGTTTCTTGCAAATTTGCTAGTATATCTCCTTCTATCTCCCTTCTTCTTTGCACGATTGCAATTGAACCAGTGGAGAAACCGACCTTGTGAGAGGTTGAAGATGAGGGGCGTGATTCCCTATGTTGCTTTTCCAAACGGTCTTGGATCCTTTTGGTCCAAACGGTTGCAAACCGTTAGGGTTCAAACGGTTTCAAACCGTTTGCTCTCAAACGGTCTTGCAAGACCGTTTGGATTGAAACGGTCTCAAGACCGTTTGAGGGCGTTGACCAAGGGACGACCATTTGAGGGTCTGTTCCCAACAGGTTGAATTTCATCTCTGCAAAGAATCAAAGCCTAATTCTTAACCAATTGGGAGTTGAAGGCACTTCAACATGGAACCCTAATCGGGTGAAAAAGTGCTGATTTAACACATAGATCTTGTTGAGTTTTGGGTTGAAGGACCCAAACGGTCTCAAGACCGTTTGGGGATTCCTCCAAACGGTCTCAAGACCGTTTGGTCACAACCCAAGACCGTTTGAAGGTCTAGGGTTGAGTTAATCTAGTGGTTTGAGGGTCCAATTGTAGGAAATTGATGCATTGATTGAAAAGTGCTGATTTTGACCTAATTGGACTTCAACCTGAGTCAAAACGGTTTGGATCTTGGTCAAACTTTGGGCAAACGGTCTCAAGACCGTTTGGGTGATGTCCAAACGACCTCAAGACCGTTTGGGCCAAGTTTGAGCCCAATTGGAGGTCAATTGATAGGTTCAACCTTGAATTGATTCACACTGTTGAACATTGATGACCAATCAATTTGAAACCCTAATTGAGAACGATTGAACCCTAATTGGTTTGCAATTGAGGGTCAATTTGATGACTAAGTGACTAAGGCTAACCCTAATTGACTCAATTTATAAGTGTATTAGCATAGCTTTAACCAATTGAGGGCTTCAACACACTTATCCATAAACATTGGTGATCTTTGAACCCTTTTGGAGGTCCAAACGGTTTGAGCCCATTTGGGCCAAACGGTCTCAAGACCGTTTGGACCCAAACGGTCTCAAGACCGTTTGAGACCAAACGGTCTCAAGACCGTTTGGGCTCAAACGACCTCAAGACCGTTTGGGCTCAAACGACCTCAAGACCGTTTGAGCTCAAACGACCTCAAGGTCGTTTGGTCCAAACAACCTCAAACCGTTTGAGGCTCCAAACGGTTTGGAAGTCAAACCTCCCAAACGGTCCTCACCTCCAAACGGTCTCAAGACCGTTTGAGGATCAAACGGTCTCAAGACCGTTTGGATGGTTGAGATCGTTTGAAGGATGGAAACCACTTGGAGATTTGTGGTGATTTATGCTTAACCATTTGATGGTGCCAATGGCTTAATGATGACTCCATCTAAACCCTAATGGTAACCTAGGTCATTAAGGGACTATGTGATTAGTGAGTTAACCCATGATGGTGATCATGTGGCAAATTACCAAAATACCCTCGAGGGGTCTAAAGGGGTAAAACCCTAATCTAATCAAACCCTAATCACATGATGTTGATGCTTTGGCTCATATCAGTCAATGGAGACTTGTCTCAACCTAATCTAGAGTGGTGTTGCCACCCTCTACTAGAGAGAGGAAAGAGAAAGTGTTTCTAGAGAGAGAAAGTATCCTAGAGAGAGAAAGTTCCCTTTTTAGGAGGAATCTCTAGTAAGATACTTCTTTTACACATGAAGGTGCATGATTAGGGAATGACCCACCTATGAGAGGTCATGGAAACCCTAATGATGATATCTAATGGATCTTAATGATAATTAAGAGTCTTAATGATGATGTTTCTCTTACATGATGATGTAATGAGTACAATTCACCATGGAGTGAATAGTAAACCCTAATTTTAGGGCGATGACATGAAAGATGAATAGTAAACCCTGATTGTAAGGGTTATTAAGTGGAACCCTAATTGAAGGTGATCCCATGTGGAACCCTAGTTGTGGGTGATCCCATGTGGAACCCTATTTGAGGGTGATTCCATGTGAAACACTAGTTGAGGGTGAATCCAAGTGAAACCCTAATTGGGAATGTATCCCTATTTACTAAATTATTTACAATTATCTGTTGAATTAACCATGCAGGTTGTTATGAGATGATGGTCACACCCAGGTATGGAATACCATGTTATATTCATTGAAAGCATGTCTTATGCTTTATGAATAGTGAACCATCTTGATGCACTATTAAGTGACATCCTTTGCGATTTATGGGCTGTAAGAGCCATAAATGTTATCAAGGTCATGCTTGACAGATGACTTGAAGATGAATATCTGATAATTGTGATAAGTTAGGCCTGCTACATTTTGTATTCTCATATATAGCTGTGTTACTGTATGATGATTGGAATACTGAATGTACCTAACTAATCAAGTGAAATGTAGAGCCCTGATCATAGATCCATCATTGTCAGTTGTCTAAATGATGGTGAAACAGGTTTTCCTAAGGGAACTCCTGGAGCACATACTGTTGAGTATGTGGGGTACATGGATGTGTAGAACCTGACATCCTAGTGTAGGTATTTGATGTAGATTCTCATAGTCCGTCATACCTTCACTATAACAGAAAGGGTGAGTGGATGATGTAGATTCTAGTAGTCCATCAGACCCCACCCCAAAGTTTTAAAGGTGAGCTGTATCTCTACGCTCCCTTAAAGACATAAACCCCGTATCGGTGAAAGATAAACAAGAATCTTCCGATAGCGAAGAGAGTACAGAATGCCATTGTAACTCTAAAAATAGCGAAGGACCAGAGTACCCTGGTGAGCTATTACATAGACATCCCGCCAGATGTCAAACAATCAATCCTCTAACTGACTGAGGAAGGTGAGGTCATAAGAATCCGGCTCTCTTAATGACCTATGTATGATACTGATGCGACTTCTCAGTGATCAGTTGGAGTATGAATGGTATACCTCATCTCCACAGGGCATAACAATAATGTTTGAAAAACATAATCAACAGCGTAGTATATCTGTTAAAGTTAGCTACGAGCTATTTGATTGATGTTATCTTGAATAGCATGGAGGTTCTCATATTGTTAATATTGATTGAACTCTACTTATCATAGAACTGCTAGTGAATATCTTGAAGGCTCTTAATGCTTTAGTTATTCCTGCCTTGCTTATAAAGCCTAATGGAGAGTTATAACTCTCGCTGGGGCAATTGTGTATAATTGTCTCACCCCGTAGACTTCTACTTTTTAGGTGGTCGTCGAAGACGGAGGAATAAGAACTCAGGTGAACAATCCCAGCAACAGCAGCATCAGGAGCAGTAACTATCTCAGGTGGAGATCTAGTCTGCTTCATGGTGTAGTTAGAGTAAGGTCCTAGATGTCCTCTGTACTCTCATGTCCTGAAATGTTTTGTGGTTCATTCTTGAGAAAATTTTGTAAGCATGTTGCATGTAATTACTCAAGAAGTAATTGGTCTGAGTTGTAAACAATTAAATCCTTTTTCTATGGAAAAGGTTTGTGGTTTCAAGCTCTAATCCCGAAAAGTTTTATTTTCCCGTGATTGTCGTCTTCCGCTGTTTACCGAATGCTTCCGCATGTGTTTAAATCGGGATTAATCCGTGGTTTGGAGATCGGAGCCCACAATTAAGTGGTATCATAGCTCTAGGTTCGCTGAGTCTACAGAGGCATAGGACATAGGAAGTCGAGTCTATCTTTAGTATTCCTTCCTTATCTAATAGAATCTTCTACTCCTCAGGAGAAGAAGATACTTAAGATGTCTGAGCCACATGATGAGTATGTGGAAGAGAGCAGTGCCAGTGCACCTCAAGGTGGTGCAAGAGTACCAGAGGTGGAGCAACCTGTACCAGAACAAACCAGAGAGCCACCCCAGTTTGACCCAGCTGACATGGGTAATCCAGCAGCCCAGATAATGTTCGGGCAGTTCATGACTGCCATGACACATATAACCGACAAGTTGCCTATGCCTGCACCTAGGGCACCTGTCCAGCCAGAAGGACAAGGTATCGGGAAGACGTTCGAGCGACTACGTCGTGTCGGAGCTACCGAGTACCACGGGACTGCTGACCCCGCAGATGCAGATCTGTGGTTGACTGAGTTAGAGAAGGCTTTCCGAATCCTCAACATCCCTGAAGTTGAGAAGGTTAGACATGCTGTCTATCTTCTCAAAGGAAGTGCTGGTCACTGGTGGACCATGGAAGAGCAGAAGAGGCCTGGAGTAGAGATCTCGTGGGAAGATTTTCGGCGGGAGTTTGTTAATAGATACTTCCCAAAGACTTTCCTAGACGAGAAGATCTCTCAGTTTGAGAGACTGAGACAAGGAATGATGAACATTAGCGAGTATGAAGCTAAGTTCATGGAGCTATTGCGGTTTTGTCCGCATATGGCTTCCACAGAGGAAGAGAGAATCAGAAGGTTTGAGAGGGGGTTGAATGCTGATATGTCTACCCCTGTGTCTACCTTAGAGAACCGCGAAAGATTCTCTACCTTCGTTGAGTCAGTCCGAAGGATAGAGAGATCTGTGGTTGAGAAGAGGCAGACTCAGAAAAGATATCCATAGTTCCAGGGTTCTTCATCTAGGGACTCTAAGCAGCCTAGATCCTCTGCACCTAACCCTCCACCATCTAGATCTAGTTCTCAGACTCCGTGGTCTCCTAGTAGAGGTAGAGGAAGAGGACAACCGCCTCGGGAGACACAGAGTTCTGCCTCAATGTCTGTCACCGGACCACAAGAGAGAAGATGTTACAACTGTGGAAAGGTGGGACATTTGAGGAAGGACTGCCGATCTAGACCCGTCAGTGTGACACAGCCTCCGAGACAAGGACAACAGGGATCACAAGGAGGACAATCTCAAGGAACAGGACGAGGACGCGGGCAAGCGTCTCAAGCTGGATCATCAGCACCACCTCAGCAACAGGCTACGGCGAGGTTCTATGCTATGAACCCACCAGAGGCAGTGGTCAATCCACAAGTGGTGACAGGTCAGATGGAACTTTTATATTCTGATATGTCTAAATCTTGTGTAGTATCTGTTTTGATTGACCCGGGTGCTACGCACTCTTTCATCACTCGAAGAGTGATTCGTAACTGCAATTTGACAACTAGTCATAGGGCAGATAAGTTGTTGTTGGAAACCCCGTTGAGTGGGTCTGTTGTTCTGCAGGAAGTATGCTCTCCTTGCGTACTTTCCTTTTCTAAGCATCGCATTCAAGTGGATCTTATACCGCTTGACATGCAAGGATTTGATATAATCCTAGGGATGGATACCTTGGAAAGGTATCGAGTTGTCTTGGATTGTGAGTCCAAGCTGGCAGTGTTTGCTGATGAAAGCAACACATGGATCTTTCAAGGTGAAAGAAAGATCCTGCTCACTTGTCTTGTATCAGCTATGGTTGCTAATAAGTTGATGAGGCAAGGATGCTATGCATTCTTAGCCCATGTAATTGATGTTACCAAGGAAAGTTCCAACCCTGCTGAAGTTCCGATAGTCAGGGAATTCGAGGATGTGTTTCCCGAAGAACTTCCTGGTATACCACCACCCCGGGAAATTGATTTTGAGATCAATTTGGTCCCAGATACGAAACCCATAGCCCAGACTCCGTATAGGATGGCGCCTGCTGAGATGGCAGAACTCAAGAAACAACTTCAAGAGTTACTTGAGAAGGGTTTCATCCGACCGAGTACCTCATCTTGGGGTGCTCCGGTCTTGTTTGTTAAAAAGAAAGATGGATCGATGCGGTTGTGCATTGATTACCGACAACTCAACAAAGTAACAATAAAGAATAAATATCCTTTGCCAAGGATTGATGATCTTTTCGACTAGTTGCGTGGTGCAACCGTCTTTTCCAAGATAGACTTAAGGTCCGGATATCATCAGATCCGCATTAAGGATAGTGACATATCCAAGTCTGCTTTTAGGACGAGATATGGTCACTATGAGTTCACAGTTATGTCGTTTGGATTAACCAATGCACCGGCTGCATTCATGGAACTCATGAATAGAGTCTTTCGACCTTTTCTTGATCAGTGTGTTGTCGTCTTCATAGATGACATACTAATTTTTAGTAAGGATGCTCAGCAGCATGAGCAGCACCTTTGCCAGACTTTGACCTTGCTAAGAGAACATAAGCTATATGCTAAGTTTAGCAAGTGTGAGTTCTGGTTATCCGAAGTATCCTTCCTTGGACATGTGGTATCCGCCTCGGGGATTCGTGTTGACCCTGCAAAGATAGAGTCTGTATTGCAGTGGGAACAACCGAAGACACCGACGGAGATTAGAAGTTTCTTGGGGTTAGCTGGTTATTATCGAAGGTTTATTAAGAATTTCAGTTCTATAGCCTTACCTTTGACCAAGTTAACCCGGAAGGATGTTCCTTTTACTTGGAGTGATAAGTGTCAACAGTCTTTTCAGCTGTTGAAGGAGAGGTTGACAAGTGCACCTGTGCTTGTGTTGCCTGAGCAAGGAAAGGAATACGTAATCTTTTGTGATGCCTCCAAGAATGGACTTGGATGTGTGTTGATGCAGGATAACCAAGTGATTTCTTTTGCTTCCCGACAGCTTAAGAAACACGAGGAAAATTATCCAACACACGATCTAGAGTTAGCTGCTGTGGTTCATGCTTTGAAAATCTGGAGACATTATCTCTACGGAGAAACGTTTCAGATTTTCACAGACCACAAGAACCTTAAGTATATCTTCACTCAGCATGAGCTCAATATGAGGCAACGTCGTTGGATGGAGTTAATCAAGGACTACGATTGTACAATTGATTACCATCCAGGCAAAGCCAATGTGGTTGCTGATGCCTTGAGTAGGAAATCAGCAACATCAACCATGAATAGGGCACAACTAAGTTCTTTAGTATGCTCTAGAAGAGATATGCTTATCTCTTTAAGACAAGACAATGTGCAGTTGAAGGCATCATTGTTAGCTGGTCTGTTAGCTGAGATGCAGATTAAACCTACCCTGAGAGAGCAGATAAAGGAGGCTCAACAAGTAGATGCTTTTGTACAGCAGATTAGATCTGAGTTTGGTGATGAGAAACGAGAAGGTTTTCATGAGTCAGATGACCAGGTGGCATGCTATCATGGAAGAATGATAGTGCCAGATGTGGATAACCTGAGGAAGTTAGTCCTGGAAGAAGCTCATTCTTCAATGTATGCTATGCATCCAGGGAGCACCAAGATGTATCGGAACTTGAAGGATATGTATTGGTGGCCTGGGATGAAGAAGAATGTAGCTGAGTTTGTTCTGAGGTGTCCTGTGTGTCAGCAGGTTAAGGCTGAACACCAGAAACCTGCAGGAACAATGCAACCCTTACCCATACCACAGTGGAAGTGGGATCATGTGACCATGGACTTTGTTGTTGGCCTACCCAGGACAAACAAAGGACATGATTCCATTTGGGTAGTTGTTGATAGGTTGACAAAGACAGCCCATTTCTTTCCTGTCAAAACAACCTTTTCTGCTGAGAGGTTATCCCAGATATATGTTCAAGAGATAGTACGTTTGCACGGAGTCCCTGTCACTATAGTTTCTGACAGAGGTCCCCAGTTTACAAGTCGCTTTTGGGAACAGTTACACAGAGCCCTAGGCACCAAGCTAAGGTTTAGTACAGCCTTTCATCCTCAGACTGATGGACAGTCAGAAAGGACTATACAGACCTTAGAAGATCTGTTGAGAGCATGTGCTCTCCAGTTTACTGGGAGTTGGGATCTACACCTAAGCTTGATAGAGTTTGCCTATAACAATAGCTATCAGCATAGCATTGATATGGCACCATATGAAGCCTTATATGGTAGACGTTGTAGATCACCCTTGTGTTGGTATGAAACTGGTGAACACCAGTTGTTAGGCCCTGATCTTGTGCAGCAAACTACAGAAAAGATTAAAGTTATACAACAACAGCTGAAGACTGCACAAGATAGACAGAAGTCGTATGCCGATAAACGTCGTAGACCCTTAGAATTCCAAGTTGGAGACAGAGTGTATCTCAAGGTCTCACCTTGGAAAGGAGTCCTTCGTTTTGGGAAGAAAGGGAAGTTAGCTCCTAGATTTATGGGACCTTATCCAATTGTTGAAAGAGTTGGAAAGGTAGCCTATAGACTAGAGTTACCCCAGGAGTTGCAGAAGCTGCACCCTGTGTTTCACATTTCCATGCTGAGAAAATGTCACCCAGATACTGAATCAGTTCTACGGCCTATGGAAGTAGAGTTGAATGAAGATATAACATATGAGGAGGGACCAGTATCAATCCTCGATAACAGAACCAAAAAGTTAAAGAAGAAGGATATAAGCCTTGTAAAAGTCCTCTGGAACCATCGTGGTGTTGAAGAAGCCACTTGGGAACTAGAAGATGAGATGAGAAGAAAATATCCTACTCTTTTCTTATAATATGCTTTATCGATTTCGGGGACGAAATCCTTTTGAGGGGTAAAGAATCTTGTAACACCCCTGACCTGGGTTATGACCTAACCCTGGAAGTTTTGCTTAATATGTAATTATTATACTTGTGAACACTCCCTGGCATGTAATTAAGTCCCTCAGGGACATTCACTTTCATATTTTGCTCCTTTTGCATAAAGTTGTAGCATTATGTTGTATGCAGGGACCTATGTGCAAATTACCCAGTTTAAGGGTTGAACTTGCAAAATTCACAAGATAAGATGTTCCTTTGATGTTAAGACATCATGGGGATGTCTATGATGAGGTTTGAGGGATTTCCCAAGCTTGGGCACCAAGGTGCAGCTGTGAAAGCAATCCCCAAGCTCAGAAACCCTAATTTGGGGTAAATTGCAATTTACCCAAATTGAGGGGGGTCCAACTTGTAATTTCACCATCTAGAACATCTTTTATGACTCTCGTCATCATTTAGAGTAGAAATGATGAAAGAGTTACATCATTCACTGATCAGATAAGAAAAATGATCTTTGTGGTAGAAATCACCTAAAATGGGTACAAAACCCTAACATGTATGTACCCTAGTTGAAGGTTGGATTCCTGTACCCTTAGATCTTGAGTTTTCCTAAGATTTGCATAAGGTTAGATGGGCTTGGACGTGCCCTTGAGCAAGGAGGGACCTAGATGCGAATTTTGGCTTTAAAAGGTCCTTATGTTAGAAAATAGCCTAAAACTATAAAAGCCTTTCTTTTGCAAACGAGCAAACGATCCTTCCCTGTTCCATTCACTTCCTTTCTTTCTCAAACGGCCAAGGACTTGCTCTGGAGAACAGGGAGACGAAGTAGCTTGCTCTAGGTAAGAAACCTCATGTCTAGCTCGAATTCATGGTGGTTTTCACTTTCTAGGGTTGGTTTCATGGTTAGCTTAACTAGTCTTCTTGTTCTAGCCAACCAAAGCTTCGATTCCTTGGAGTTTTCATCCCTGATCGAGTTGTGGAAGCTCAAGGACGCCATTAGAGCTTGGACCTCAGAGTCTTGGAGCTTTAGGATCAAACTTGAGGCGGGTTTTATAACTCTGAACTTGTGCTTTATAATCATGCTTTGTTTCTTGCAAATTTGCTAGTATATCTCCTTCTATCTCCCTTCTTCTTTGCACGATTGCAATTGAACCAGTGGAGAAACCGACCTTGTGAGAGGTTGAAGATGAGGGGCGTGATTCCCTATGTTGCTTTTCCAAACGGTCTTGGATCCTTTTGGTCCAAACGGTTGCAAACCGTTAGGGTTCAAACGGTTTCAAACCGTTTGCTCTCAAACGGTCTTGCAAGACCGTTTGGATTGAAACGGTCTCAAGACCGTTTGAGGGCATTGACCAAGGGACGACCATTTGAGGGTCTGTTCCCAACAGGTTGAATTTCATCTCTGCAAAGAATCAAAGCCTAATTCTTAACCAATTGGGAGTTGAAGGCACTTCAACATGGAACCCTAATCGGGTGAAAAAGTGCTGATTTAACACATAGATCTTGTTGAGTTTTGGGTTGAAGGACCCAAACGGTCTCAAGACCGTTTGGGGATTCCTCCAAACGGTCTCAAGACCGTTTGGGCACAACCCAAGACCGTTTGAAGGTCTAGGGTTGAGTTAATCTAGTGGTTTGAGGGTCCAATTGTAGGAAATTGATGCATTGATTGAAAAGTGCTGATTTTGACCTAATTGGACTTCAACCTGAGTCAAAACGGTTTGGATCTTGGTCAAACTTTGGGCAAACGGTCTCAAGACCATTTGGGTGATGTCCAAACGACCTCAAGACCGTTTGGGCCAAGTTTGAGCCCAATTGGAGGTCAATTGATAGGTTCAACCTTGAATTGATTCACACTGTTGAACATTGATGACCAATCAATTTGAAACCCTAATTGAGAACGATTGAACCCTAATTGGTTTGCAATTGAGGGTCAATTTGATGACTAAGTGACTAAGGCTAACCCTAATTGACTCAATTTATAAGTGGATTAGCATAGCTTTAACCAATTGAGGGCTTCAACACACTTATCCATAAACATTGGTGATCTTTGAACCCTTTTGGAGGTCCAAACGGTTTGAGCCCATTTGGGCCAAACGGTCTCAAGACCGTTTGGGCTCAAACGACCTCAAGACCGTTTGGGCTCAAACGACCTCAAGACCGTTTGAGCTCAAACGACCTCAAGGTCGTTTGGTCCAAACAACCTCAAACCGTTTGAGGCTCCAAACGGTTTGGAAGTCAAACCTCCCAAACGGTCCTCACCTCCAAACAGTCTCAAGACCGTTTGAGACCAAACGGTCTCAAGACCGTTTGAGGATCAAACGGTCTCAAGACCGTTTGGATGGTTGAGATCGTTTGAAGGATGGAAACCACTTGGAGATTTGTGGTGATTTATGCTTAACCATTTGATGGTGCCAATGGCTTAATGATGACTCCATCTAAACCCTAATGGTAACCTAGGTCATTAAGGGACTATGTGATTAGTGAGTTAACCCATGATGGTGATCATGTGGCAAATTACCAAAATACCCTCGAGGGGTCTAAAGGGGTAAAACCCTAATCTAATCAAACCCTAATCACATGATGTTGATGCTTTGGCTCATATCAGTCAATGGAGACTTGTCTCAACCTAATCTAGAGTGGTGTTGCCACCCTCTACTAGAGAGAGGAAAGAGAAAGTGTTTCTAGAGAGAGAAAGTATCCTAGAGAGAGAAAGTTCCCTTTTTAGGAGGAATCTCTAGTAAGATACTTCTTTTACACATGAAGGTGCATGATTAGGGAATGACCCACCTATGAGAGGTCATGGAAACCCTAATGATGATATCTAATGGATCTTAATGATAATTAAGAGTCTTAATGATGATGTTTCTCTTACATGATGATGTAATGAGTACAATTCACCATGGAGTGAATAGTAAACCCTAATTTTAGGGCGATGACATGAAAGATGAATAGTAAACCCTGATTGTAAGGGTTATTAAGTGGAACCCTAATTGAAGGTGATCCCATGTGGAACCCTAATTGTGGGTGATCCCATGTGGAACCCTATTTGAGGGTGATTCCATGTGAAACACTAGTTGAGGGTGAATCCAAGTGAAACCCTAATTGGGAATGTATCCCTATTTACTAAATTATTTACAATTATCTGTTGAATTAACCATGCAGGTTGTTATGAGATGATGGTCACACCCAGGTATGGAATACCATGTTATATTCATTGAAAGCATGTCTTATGCTTTATGAATAGTGAACCATCTTGATGCACTATTAAGTGACATCCTTTGCGATTTATGGGCTGTAAGAGCCATAAATGTTATCAAGGTCATGCTTGACAGATGACTTGAAGATGAATATCTGATAATTGTGATAAGTTAGGCCTGCTACATTTTGTATTCTCATATATAACTGTGTTACTGTATGATGATTGGAATACTGAATGTACCTAACTAATCAAGTGAAATGTAGAGCCCTGATCATAGATCCATCATTGTCAGTTGTCTAAATGATGGTGAAACAGGTTTTCCTAAGGGAACTCCTGGAGCACATACTGTTGAGTATGTGGGGTACATGGATGTGTAGAACCTGACATCCTAGTGTAGGTATTTGATGTAGATTCTCATAGTCCGTCATACCTTCACTATAACAGAAAGGGTGAGTGGATGATTTAGATTCTAGTAGTCCATCAGACCCCACCCCAAAGTTTTAAAGGTGAGCTGTATCTCTACACTCCCTTAAAGACATAAACCCCGTATCGGTGAAAGATAAACAAGAATCTTCCGATAGCGAAGAGAGTACAGAATGCCATTGTAACTCTAAAAATAGCGAAGGACCAGAGTACCCTGGTGAGCTATTACATAGACATCCCGCCAGATGTCAAACAATCAATCCTCTAACTGACTGAGGAAGGTGAGGTCATAAGAATCCGGCTCTCTTAATGACCTATGTATGATACTGATGCGACTTCTCAGTGATCAGTTGGAGTATGAATGGTATACCTCATCTCCACAGGGCATAACAATAATGTTTGAAAAACATAATCAACAGCGTAGTATATCTGTTAAAGTTAGCTACGAGCTATTTGATTGATGTTATCTTGAATAGCATGGAGGTTCTCATATTGTTAATATTGATTGAACTCTACTTATCATAGAACTGCTAGTGAATATCTTGAAGGCTCTTAATGCTTTAGTTATTCCTGCCTTGCTTATAAAGCCTAATGGAGAGTTATAACTCTCGCTGGGGCAATTGTGTATAATTGTCTCACCCCGTAGACTTCTACTTTTTAGGTGGTCGTCGAAGACGGAGGAATAAGAACTCAGGTGAACAATCCCAGCAACAGCAGCATCAGGAGCAGTAACTATCTCAGGTGGAGATCTAGTCTGCTTCATGGTGTAGTTAGAGTAAGGTCCTAGATGTCCTCTGTACTCTCAGGTCCTGAAATGTTTTGTGGTTCATTCTTGAGAAAATTTTGTAAGCATGTTGCATGTAATTACTCAAGAAGTAATTGGTCTGAGTTGTAAACAATTAAATCCTTTTTCTATGGAAAAGGTTTGTGGTTTCAAGCTCTAATCCCGAAAAGTTTTATTTTCCCGTGATTGTCGTCTTCCGCTGTTTACCGAATGCTTCCGCATGTGTTTAAATCGGGATTAATCCGTGGTTTGGAGATCGGAGCCCACAATTAAGTGGTATCAGAGCTCTAGGTTCGCTGAGTCTACAGAGGCATAGGACATAGGAAGTCGAGTCTATCTTTAGTATTCCTTCCTTATCTAATAGAATCTTCTACTCCTCAGGAGAAGAAGATACTTAAGATGTCTGAGCCACATGATGAGTATGTGGAAGAGAGCAGTGCCAGTGCACCTCAAGGTGGTGCAAGAGTACCAGAGGTGGAGCAACCTGTACCAGAACAACCCAGAGAGCCACCCCAGTTTGACCCAGCTGACATGGGTAATCCAGCAGCCCAGATAATGTTCGGGCAGTTCATGACTGCCATGACACATATAAACGACAAGTTGCCTATGCCTGCACCTAGGGCACCTGTCCAGCCAGAAGGACAAGGTATCGGGAAGACGTTCGAGCGACTACGTCGTGTCGGAGCTACCGAGTACCACGGGACTGCTGACCCCGCAGATGCAGATCTGTGGTTGACTGAGTTAGAGAAGGCTTTCCGAATCCTCAACATCCCTGAAGTTGAGAAGGTTAGACATGCTGTCTATCTTCTCAAAGGAAGTGCTGGTCACTGGTGGACCATGGAAGAGCAGAAGAGGCCTGGAGTAGAGATCTCGTGGGAAGATTTTCGGCGGGAGTTTGTTAATAGATACTTCCCAAAGACTTTCCTAGACGAGAAGATCTCTCAGTTTGAGAGACTGAGACAAGGAATGATGAACATTAGCGAGTATGAAGCTAAGTTCATGGAGCTATTGCGGTTTTGTCCGCATATGGCTTCCACAGAGGAAGAGAGAATCAGAAGGTTTGAGAGGGGGTTGAATGCTGATATGTCTACCCCTGTGTCTACCTTAGAGAACCGCGAAAGATTCTCTACCTTCGTTGAGTCAGTCCGAAGGATAGAGAGATCTGTGGTTGAGAAGAGGCAGACTCAGAAAAGATATCCACAGTTCCAGGGTTCTTCATCTAGGGACTCTAAGCAGCCTAGATCCTCTGCACCTAACCCTCCACCATCTAGATCTAGTTCTCAGACTCCGTGGTCTCCTAGTAGAGGTAGAGGAAGAGGACAACCGCCTCGGGAGACACAGAGTTCTGCCTCAATGTCTGTCACCGGACCACAAGAGAGAAGATGTTACAACTGTGGAAAGGTGGGACATTTGAGGAAGGACTGCCGATCTAGACCCGTCAGTGTGACACAGCCTCCGAGACAAGGACAACAGGGATCACAAGGAGGACAATCTCAAGGAACAGGACGAGGACGCGGGCAAGCGTCTCAAGCTGGATCATCAGCACCACCTCAGCAACAGGCTACGGCGAGGTTCTATGCTATGAACCCACCAGAGGCAGTGGTCAATCCACAAGTGGTGACAGGTCAGATGGAACTTTTATATTCTGATATGTCTAAATCTTGTGTAGTATCTGTTTTGATTGACCCGGGTGCTACGCACTCTTTCATCACTCGAAGAGTGATTCGTAACTGCAATTTGACAACTAGTCATAGGGCAGATAAGTTGTTGTTGGAAACCCCGTTGAGTGGGTCTGCTGTTCTGCAGGAAGTATGCTCTCCTTGCGTACTTTCCTTTTCTAAGCATCGCATTCAAGTGGATATTATACCGCTTGACATGCAAGGATTTGATATAATCCTAGGGATGGATACCTTGGAAAGGTATCGAGTTGTCTTGGATTGTGAGTCCAAGCTGGCAGTGTTTGCTGATGAAAGCAACACATGGATCTTTCAAGGTGAAAGAAAGATCCTGCTCACTTGTCTTGTATCAGCTATGGTTGCTGATAAGTTGATGAGGCAAGGATGCTATGCATTCTTAGCCCATGTAATTGATGTTACCAAGGAAAGTTCCAACCCTGCTGAAGTTCCGATAGTCAGGGAATTCGAGGATGTGTTTCCCGAAGAACTTCCTGGTATACCACCACCCCGGGAAGTTGATTTTGAGATCAATTTGGTCCCAGATACGAAACCCATAGCCCAGACTCCGTATAGGATGGCGCCTGCTGAGATGGCAGAACTCAAGAAACAACTTCAAGAGTTACTTGAGAAGGGTTTCATCCGACCGAGTACCTCATCTTGGGGTGCTCCGGTCTTGTTTGTTAAAAAGAAAGATGGATCGATGCGGTTGTGCATTGATTACCGACAACTCAACAAAGTAACAATAAAGAATAAATATCCTTTGCCAAGGATTGATGATCTTTTCGACCAGTTGCGTGGTGCAACCGTCTTTTCCAAGATAGACTTAAGGTCCGGATATCATCAGATCCGCATTAAGGATAGTGACATATCCAAGTCTGCTTTTAGGACGAGATATGGTCACTATGAGTTCACAGTTATGTCATTTGGATTAACCAATGCACCGGCTGCATTCATGGAACTCATGAATAGAGTCTTTCGACCTTTTCTTGATCAGTGTGTTGTCGTCTTCATAGATGACATACTAATTTTTAGTAAGGATGCTCAGCAGCATGAGCAGCACCTTCGCCAGACTTTGACCTTGCTAAGAGAACATAAGCTATATGCTAAGTTTAGCAAGTGTGAGTTCTGGTTATCCGAAGTATCCTTCCTTGGACATGTGGTATCCGCCTCGGGGATTCGTGTTGACCCTGCAAAGATAGAGTCTGTATTGCAGTGGGAACAACAGAAGACACCGACGGAGATTAGAAGTTTCTTGGGGTTAGCTGGTTATTATCGAAGGTTTATTAAGAATTTCAGTTCTATAGCCTTACCTTTGACCAAGTTAACCCGGAAGGATGTTCCTTTTACTTGGAGTGATAAGTGTCAACAGTCTTTTCAGCTGTTGAAGGAGAGGTTGACAAGTGCACCTGTGCTTGTGTTGCCTGAGCAAGGAAAGGAATACGTAATCTTTTGTGATGCCTCCAAGAATGGACTTGGATGTGTGTTGATGCAGGATAACCAAGTGATTTCTTTTGCTTCCCGACAGCTTAAGAAACACGAGGAAAATTATCCAACACACGATCTAGAGTTAGCTGCTGTGGTTCATGCTTTGAAAATCTGGAGACATTATCTCTACGGAGAAACGTTTCAGATTTTCACAGACCACAAGAACCTTAAGTATATCTTCACTCAGCATGAGCTCAATATGAGGCAACGTCGTTGGATGGAGTTAATCAAGGACTACGATTGTACAATTGATTACCATCCAGGCAAAGCCAATGTGGTTGCTGATGCCTTGAGTAGGAAATCAGCAACATCAACCATGAATAGGGCACAACTAAGTTCTTTAGTATGCTCTAGAAGAGATATGCTTATCTCTTTAAGACAAGACAATGTGCAGTTGAAGGCATCATTGTTAGCTGGTCTGTTAGCTGAGATGCAGATTAAACCTACCCTGAGAGAGCAGATAAAGGAGGCTCAACAAGTAGATGCTTTTGTACAGCAGATTAGATCTGAGTTTGGTGATGAGAAACGAGAAGGTTTTCATGAGTCAGATGACCAGGTGGCATGCTATCATGGAAGAATGATAGTGCCAGATGTGGATAACCTGAGGAAGTTAGTCCTGGAAGAAGCTCATTCTTCAATGTATGCTATGCATCCAGGGAGCACCAAGATGTATCGGAACTTGAAGGATATGTATTGGTGGCCTGGGATGAAGAAGAATGTAGCTGAGTTTGTTCTGAGGTGTCCTGTGTGTCAGCAGGTTAAGGCTGAACACCAGAAACCTGCAGGAACAATGCAACCCTTACCCATACCACAGTGGAAGTGGGATCATGTGACCATGGACTTTGTTGTTGGCCTACCCAGGACAAACAAAGGACATGATTCCATTTGGGTAGTTGTTGATAGGTTGACAAAGACAGCCCATTTCTTTCCTGTCAAAACAACCTTTTCTGCTGAGAGGTTATCCCAGATATATGTTCAAGAGATAGTACGTTTGCACGGAGTCCCTGTCACTATAGTTTCTGACAGAGGTCCCCAGTTTACAAGTCGCTTTTGGGAACAGTTACACAGAGCCCTAGGCACCAAGCTAAGGTTTAGTACAGCCTTTCATCCTCAGACTGATGGACAGTCAGAAAGGACTATACAGACCTTAGAAGATCTGTTGAGAGCATGTGCTCTCCAGTTTACTGGGAGTTGGGATCTACACCTAAGCTTGATAGAGTTTGCCTATAACAATAGCTATCAGCATAGCATTGATATGGCACCATATGAAGCCTTATATGGTAGACGTTGTAGATCACCCTTGTGTTGGTATGAAACTGGTGAACACCAGTTGTTAGGCCCTGATCTTGTGCAGCAAACTACAGAAAAGATTAAAGTTATACAACAACAGCTGAAGACTGCACAAGATAGACAGAAGTCGTATGCCGATAAACGTCGTAGACCCTTAGAATTCCAAGTTGGAGACAGAGTGTATCTCAAGGTCTCACCTTGGAAAGGAGTCCTTCGTTTTGGGAAGAAAGGGAAGTTAGCTCCTAGATTTATGGGACCTTATCCAATTGTTGAAAGAGTTGGAAAGGTAGCCTATAGACTAGAGTTACCCCAGGAGTTGCAGAAGCTGCACCCTGTGTTTCACATTTCCATGCTGAGAAAATGTCACCCAGATACTGAATCAGTTCTACGGCCTATGGAAGTAGAGTTGAATGAAGATATAACATATGAGGAGGGACCAGTATCAATCCTCGATAACAGAACCAAAAAGTTAAAGAAGAAGGATATAAGCCTTGTAAAAGTCCTCTGGAACCATCGTGGTGTTGAAGAAGCCACTTGGGAACTAGAAGATGAGATGAGAAGAAAATATCCTACTCTTTTCTTATAATATGCTTTATCGATTTCGGGGACGAAATCCTTTTGAGGGGTAAAGAATCTTGTAACACCCCTGACCTGGGTTATGACCTAACCCTAGAAGTTTTGCTTAATATGTAATTATTATACTTGTGAACACTCCCTGGCATGTAATTAAGTCCCTCAGGGACATTCACTTTCATATTTTGCTCCTTTTGCATAAAGTTGTAGCATTATGTTGTATGCAGGGACCTATGTGCAAATTACCCAGTTTAAGGGTTGAACTTGCAAAATTCACAAGATAAGATGTTCCTTTGATGTTAAGACATCATGGGGATGTCTATGATGAGGTTTGAGGGATTTCCCAAGCTTGGGCACCAAGGTGCAGCTGTGAAAGCAATCCCCAAGCTCAGAAACCCTAATTTGGGGTAAATTGCAATTTACCCAAATTGAGGGGGGTCCAACTTGTAATTTCACCATCTAGAACATCTTTTATGACTCTCGTCATCATTTAGAGTAGAAATGATGAAAGAGTTACATCATTCACTGATCAGATAAGAAAAATGATCTTTGTGGTAGAAATCACCTAAAATGGGTACAAAACCCTAACATGTATGTACCCTAGTTGAAGGTTGGATTCCTGTACCCTTAGATCTTGAGTTTTCCTAAGATTTGCATAAGGTTAGATGGGCTTGGACGTGCCCTTGAGCAAGGAGGGACCTAGATGCGAATTTTGGCTTTAAAAGGTCCTTATGTTAGAAAATAGCCTAAAACTATAAAAGCCTTTCTTTTGCAAACGAGCAAACGATCCTTCCCTGTTCCATTCACTTCCTTTCTTTCTCAAACGGCCAAGGACTTGCTCTGGAGAACAGGGAGACGAAGTAGCTTGCTCTAGGTAAGAAACCTCATGTCTAGCTCGAATTCATGGTGGTTTTCACTTTCTAGGGTTGGTTTCATGGTTAGCTTAACTAGTCTTCTTGTTCTAGCCAACCAAAGCTTCGATTCCTTGGAGTTTTCATCCCTGATCGAGTTGTGGAAGCTCAAGGACGCCATTAGAGCTTGGACCTCAGAGTCTTGGAGCTTTAGGATCAAACTTGAGGCGGGTTTTATAACTCTGAACTTGTGCTTTATAATCATGCTTTGTTTCTTGCAAATTTGCTAGTATATCTCCTTCTATCTCCCTTCTTCTTTGCACGATTGCAATTGAACCAGTGGAGAAACCGACCTTGTGAGAGGTTGAAGATGAGGGGCGTGATTCCCTATGTTGCTTTTCCAAACGGTCTTGGATCCTTTTGGTCCAAACGGTTGCAAACCGTTAGGGTTCAAACGGTTTCAAACCGTTTGCTCTCAAACGGTCTTGCAAGACCGTTTGGATTGAAACGGTCTCAAGACCGTTTGAGGGCGTTGACCAAGGGACGACCATTTGAGGGTCTGTTCCCAACAGGTTGAATTTCATCTCTGCAAAGAATCAAAGCCTAATTCTTAACCAATTGGGAGTTGAAGGCACTTCAACATGGAACCCTAATCGGGTGAAAAAGTGCTGATTTAACACATAGATCTTGTTGAGTTTTGGGTTGAAGGACCCAAACGGTCTCAAGACCGTTTGGGGATTCCTCCAAACGGTCTCAAGACCGTTTGGGCACAACCCAAGACCGTTTGAAGGTCTAGGGTTGAGTTAATCTAGTGGTTTGAGGGTCCAATTGTAGGAAATTGATGCATTGTTTGAAAAGTGCTGATTTTGACCTAATTGGACTTCAACCTGAGTCAAAACGGTTTGGATCTTGGTCAAACTTTGGGCAAACGGTCTCAAGACCGTTTGGGTGATGTCCAAACGACCTCAAGACCGTTTGGGCCAAGTTTGAGCCCAATTGGAGGTCAATTGATAGGTTCAACCTTGAATTGATTCACACTGTTGAACATTGATGACCAATCAATTTGAAACCCTAATTGAGAACGATTGAACCCTAATTGGTTTGCAATTGAGGGTCAATTTGATGACTAAGTGACTAAGGCTAACCCTAATTGACTCAATTTATAAGTGGATTAGCATAGCTTTAACCAATTGAGGGCTTCAACACACTTATCCATAAACATTGGTGATCTTTGAACCCTTTTGGTGGTCCAAACGGTTTGAGCCCATTTGGGCCAAACGGTCTCAAGACCGTTTGGACCCAAACGGTCTCAAGACCGTTTGAGACCAAACGGTCTCAAGACCATTTGGGCTCAAACGACCTCAAGACCGTTTGGGCTCAAACGACCTCAAGACCGTTTGAGCTCAAACGACCTCAAGGTCGTTTGGTCCAAACGACCTCAAACCGTTTGAGGCTCCAAACGGTTTGGAAGTCAAACCTCCCAAACGGTCCTCACCTCCAAACGGTCTCAAGACCGTTTGAGACCAAACGGTCTCAAGACCGTTTGAGACCAAACGGTCTCAAGACCGTTTGAGGATCAAACGGTCTCAAGACCGTTTGGATGGTTGAGATCGTTTGAAGGATGGAAACCACTTGGAGATTTGTGGTGATTTATGCTTAACCATTTGATGGTGCCAATGGCTTAATGATGACTCCATCTAAACCCTAATGGTAACCTAGGTCATTAAGGGACTATGTGATTAGTGAGTTAACCCATGATGGTGATCATGTGGCAAATTACCAAAATACCCTCGAGGGGTCTAAAGGGGTAAAACCCTAATCTAATCAAACCCTAATCACATGATGTTGATGCTTTGGCTCATATCAGTCAATGGAGACTTGTCTCAACCTAATCTAGAGTGGTGTTGCCACCCTCTACTAGAGAGAGGAAAGAGAAAGTGTTTCTAGAGAGAGAAAGTATCCTAGAGAGAGAAAGTTCCCTTTTTAGGAGGAATCTCTAGTAAGATACTTCTTTTACACATGAAGGTGCATGATTAGGGAATGACCCACCTATGAGAGGTCATGGAAACCCTAATGATGATATCTAATGGATCTTAATGATAATTAAGAGTCTTAATGATGATGTTTCTCTTACATGATGATGTAATGAGTACAATTCACCATGGAGTGAATAGTAAACCCTAATTTTAGGGCGATGACATGAAAGATGAATAGTAAACCCTGATTGTAAGGGTTATTAAGTGGAACCCTAATTGAAGGTGATCCCATGTGGAACCCTAGTTGTGGGTGATCCCATGTGGAACCCTATTTGAGGGTGATTCCATGTGAAACACTAGTTGAGGGTGAATCCAAGTGAAACCCTAATTGGGAATGTATCCCTATTTACTAAATTATTTACAATTATCTGTTGAATTAACCATGCAGGTTGTTATGAGATGATGGTCACACCCAGGTATGGAATACCATGTTATATTCATTGAAAGCATGTCTTATGCTTTATGAATAGTGAACCATCTTGATGCACTATTAAGTGACATCCTTTGCGATTTATGGGCTGTAAGAGCCATAAATGTTATCAAGGTCATGCTTGACAGATGACTTGAAGATGAATATCTGATAATTGTGATAAGTTAGGCCTGCTACATTTTGTATTCTCATATATAGCTGTGTTACTGTATGATGATTGGAATACTGAATGTACCTAACTAATCAAGTGAAATGTAGAGCCCTGATCATAGATCCATCATTGCCAGTTGTCTAAATGATGGTGAAACAGGTTTTCCTAAGGGAACTCCTGGAGCACATACTGTTGAGTATGTGGGGTACATGGATGTGTAGAACCTGACATCCTAGTGTAGGTATTTGATGTATATTCTCATAGTCCGTCATACCTTCACTATAACAGAAAGGGTGAGTGGATGATGTAGATTCTAGTAGTCCATCAGACCCCACCCCAAAGTTTTAAAGGTGAGCTGTATCTCTACACTCCCTTAAAGACATAAACCCCGTATCGGTGAAAGATAAACAAGAAATCTTCCGATAGCGAAGAGAGTACAGAATGCCACTGTAACTCTAAAAATAGCGAAGGACCAGAGTACCCTGGTGAGCTATTACATAGACATCCCGCCAGATGTCAAACAATCAATCCTCTAACTGACTGAGGAAGGTGAGGTCATAAGAATCCGGCTCTCTTAATGACCTATGTATGATACTGATGCGACTTCTCAGTGATCAGTTGGAGTATGAATGGTATACCTCATCTCCACAGGGCATAACAATAATGTTTGAAAAACATAATCAACAGCGTAGTATATCTGTTAAAGTTAGCTACGAGCTATTTGATTGATGTTATCTTGAATAGCATGGAGGTTCTCATATTGTTAATATTGATTGAACTCTGCTTATCATAGAACTGCTAGTGAATATCTTGAAGGCTCTTAATGCTTTAGTTATTCCTGCCTTGCTTATAAAGCCTAATGGAGAGTTATAACTCTCGCTGGGGCAATTGTGTATAATTGTCTCACCCCGTAGACTTCTACTTTTTAGGTGGTCGTCGAAGACGGAGGAATAAGAACTCAGGTGAACAATCCCAGCAACAACAGCATCAGGAGCAGTAACTATCTCAGGTGGAGATCTAGTCTGCTTCATGGTGTAGTTAGAGTAAGGTCCTAGATGTCCTCTGTACTCTCAGGTCCTGAAATGTTTTGTGGTTCATTCTTGAGAAAATTTTGTAAGCATGTTGCATGTAATTACTCAAGAAGTAATTGGTCTGAGTTGTAAACAGTTAAATCCTTTTTCTATGGAAAAGGTTTGTGGTTTCAAGCTCTAATCCCGAAAAGTTTTATTTTCCCGTGATTGTCGTCTTCCGCTGTTTACCGAATGCTTCCGCATGTGTTTAAATCGGGATTAATCCGTGGTTTGGAGATCGAAGCCCACAAACCACTTTGGTACTAATAGGGTTTCAACCTTTGTACCTTCATTGACTATCATTACTAATCAGCATTGGATCACATCATCATCTTGATTCTCAAGAGATTCAATCACATTGGACCTCCATTACATAAGGTATCCAATTGAATTGGTCAATTGAATCTTCAATTGAAAAAGGTACTCAATTAGGTTATTCAATTAACCTTCAATTGCATTAGGTTCTCTATTGGGTTAACCAATTGAACCTTCAATTCCATTAGGTATATAATTGGATTGACCACTTGAACCTTCAATTGCATTACACAATTTGACCTTGAAACCACCTAGGTCTCCAAACGGTTTGAGACTGTTTGCCCAAGTAGGTGAAGACCGTTTGGCCAATTAGGTGAAGACCGTTTGGCCAAGCAGGTGAAGAAAATTTTCCATCATATCATCAAAATCCAAGTCAACCAATTAAAGTTTGGATCATTGGATTGATCACCAAATCAGCAATTGATTACACTTTAACTTAGTAACATTGGATCATCAATTGCTTACCCATACTCACCCCTAGACCTCCAAAAGGTCTTGGGTGACCTCCAAACGGTCTTGAGACCATTTGGATGAGCTCCAAACGGTCTTGAGACCGTTTGGCTCATCCAACCCTTGGATTCGAGTGAAAAATCATTAGGGTTTGAGCTATTGAGTTGATCATCAAATCAGCACTTAATTGCAAAGTGGTTTGGTACCTTTAGATCTTCGATTGGTCAACCATGCTTAACCCTAGACCTCGAAACGGTATTGGGTGATTCCCAAACGGTCTTGAGACCGTTTGGGTGATTCCCAAACGGTTTTGAAACTGTTTGGGCTAATCAACCCAAAACCTCAAATCAACTCATTGGAATTTCAGAACTAATCTCAATTAGGTTTTACCCAATTGATTAGCCTTCAACTCATGACTCGTTTGGAATTAATACATAAAATTTGGTGAGTCATTAACCAACACCATTAGGAACAGTAATCCTAAACTGTCAATGCTTGGTCAACCATATCAAACGATTTTGAAAGCGTTTGCCCAAAAGGGTCAAGTTAATCAGATTGAAAATCAGCACTTAATTCAATGCGATTGCCTAATTGATTAGCCTTCAACTTTCGATTCCTTGGTAGTTAATCCCTCAAATTTGGTGGGTTATCATCCAACATAATTAGGAACAAAATTCCCAAACGGTCAACGCTTAGTCAACCATCTCAAACGGTTTTGTAACCGTTTTCTCCCAAACAGTTTCAAACCGTTTGCCCTTAAACGGTTTGCTGAAACCGCATAACCAATCAAATTAAAATGATTTGGAGTAGCTATCAAAACCGTTTGGCTTGGTATTTTTCTTTGGATAAGAATCTAGGATGATTTCATCATCCCATTTCTTCGAACAACCAAGAACAGGAACCGTTCTTGATGGAAATTGCAGCAAAGAAATAAGAGTGTATCAAATTAAAGAAAACAATCAACAAAGTATAGAGAATTGATGCAATATCAATGATTAAGGGTTTGAGTTATAAAACCCGCCTTTAATATGATCTCAAAGCTCCACGATACAAGGCTCTATTGGTGGATGGATCTTATCCAACTATTCCAAGGCTCAACTTCAAGATTTGGAGTGAAATGATCGGCTAGAATTGAAGATTGAGTGAAGAAATGAAGGAATCACACATTGTTTTATGATTTTCACCATTAAATCATGAAGAACGAAGATCAAAGGCTTACCAACAGGTTGGGGAAGTGCTCCCTGCTGTTATTAGCCTTCTTGTTCGGTTTTTCAAGCAAGGGAAGAAAGGAAATCCAAAAAAGACCCTTAGGTGGGTTGAAAAATGCTATTTTATAAGAAATTGATGAAAGAGAAAATGTTTTATTAAAATTCATTAATTCCAAAAATGGTGCCACCGCCTCCTCCTTGTTTTGCTTACATTCAAAGGCAACTCAAAGCCACCGTAATCCCTTCCATTATCCATGGATTAAGGGAAAAGAAAATAAGCACCTTAATCCATTATAATATTAATATATCTTTTTGAGTGGAAATTCTTTTCTTATAATAATGGTGAGTTGAATTTCACCTCCTTAGGATATACTCGTGCCTTTGCAAGGCTTTAGTCTTATCCACACACATATGAATCCAACCATTTTTTTTTTGAAGTCCCTTTAATTAATACATCCATTTTTGCCCTAAATTGAATTAGGGTTTCAATTAAGCATTAATCTTGATTATTTTAATATCAATATTCTCTCTCCTCCAACTTAATTCAAATGAGGAGTCCCTCTCATTTTCTTTGCTCTAAATTATGATAATAAACATTAGGGACCTTATTGAAGTGGTAATTTTCAAATTGAACCCTAGGTTTTGGGTAAATTGCATATTACACCAAAACTAGGTTTTCATGCACAACATTGCTTTATGAGCTCTTTCTTGGTATTCAGGCTTCCATAAGCCATACCTCAGCGTCATTTTCACTCTCATTATGCTTCAACACATGAGGAACATATTATCATGCACAATTTTCACTTAAACCCCTCAAAGTGGGTAATTTGCACATTAGTCCAAAAGAAGCAAACATTGCTTCAACATTGTCCAAACAGGACCAAAATTGAAACATAAGTTCCTCCTGAGCCCTAATTACTTTTTACAAGATAGGATTAAGCATATAATCATTTTTCTTAATCAAAACACCTAGGGTTAGAGTATAACCCAGGTCAGTGATGTTACAAATTATAAACCCCTAACAAGGATTTCATCCCCGAAATCCAGATAAAGGAAGACAAATGTATATTATTCATCATACTATCTAGTCTTCACATATCATCTCCTTGTTATAGAGACATCAAAAAGCTTTGATTAATACAAAGTGTTTCCATACAAGATTCTTATAGAATCAATACACAAAACACATTCTCCATTGTTCCTCATCTTTGACTATGGAGTCAGCTTTTGTGTCAAATAACACCTTTTTTTCTTATTCAGAGAGGCATGCCACATTCTTTATTAATATCATGTTTATGCAAAGTATAAACCCCTAACATATGATGTTCACATCATTTAATATAATCAGATTAACTTCACAGTTGACCACTCCAGGTAGCCATCCTAAACCATCTGATAATTCTCAGATATCAGAGTCTTTCATCTTGGTATCTATCACATGTATTAAGAACACATCACATATTTCTCTTCCTTTAATCTTAGAACATTAATTGTTACATATGTCCTCATCTTGGAACCAAAGTCCAAGATAAACTGATACTTTTCTAAGTATCCATCACATGAATATATTTATGTTATGCACATCAAGCATCCTAAGACCCACTTGATTGCCATGTCCCTGAAAGGAAAGAGAACAAGGATTCATATTCCTCTTACTAATTCATGTATTTTCAGCTATTCATGAACCATTTACTTTTTGTCTCATCCTAGGTTCCTTGCCTTCAGCATAGAAATTATAAGGATGATTGTATGTCATTATTCCTTTCTTTATTAATATCTAGCATGTTTATGATCATTTCATGATTTCATCATATCTCCCTTTTCCTCATTAGGGAAAAGACCTTTATTATGCTTGCAACATTATTAAATAGGGTTCATTTCCCTTATCCTTATTCCTATATTATGAGGAGTGCACTTTAAATTCCTCATTCAACATGCCCATCTGAGATTATCTCATAATTCTCTTTCTTATACTTAGGATATGACACATTTATTCATTCCATATTTCTGATTTCATGATACTCATTAGATTGTCTCAGAATGACTACTTGATCATAGTAATCAGAAAGACAACATTCTAAGAGTTTCCATCTCACTTTATCATCAATAGTTGTATACCTGGCCAGGGTATATAAATACTGAGATCAAGTGGTATGAACTTTGTATGTTATCATACTCCTTCTTTTCATATTATTACAAGCATAAAGCTTAACATCCCTGAATTTCATTCAGACATATCTTTTATACCTCATCTTTTCTTATAGAGGTAAGAACAAAATAAAACAATTGTAATGTTTTATCATGCAAAACATAAGTCCTCATAGGAATAATCAAGGAAAGTTCAATCATTTCCTTTCTCAGTTAATCCAGGAATTCATAAGATGACATATTTAAATGATAGTATCTTATTTAGCTTGTCATAATTCATGGATTATTCACTGCCTCAGGCTAACTCTGCCTCAAAGGTTGATTCAACAGGCTAAGGTTGAGCACAGACTCAATTTAAGTCCAGAAATTCATCATTTCCTTTTGCTTCAACCTACTGATGTTGAGTATAAATCATTTTGATATCTAAAACATCATCATTGAGGCTGGTAACCTAGGTTACACTGTCAATGCTGGATCCACTATATTCATTAATGTTGCCCTAAATTCTCCAACAGTTATACTTTTAAGAAGGATTTTCTTATTATAGTTGGATCAACTAGGGGATTCTCAGGCAATTGTCTCTCTCTTGCCTACTCCCATGCACCTCTTCTTGGTGCAACATTGCTACTTTCAATAGAAACCTCCTCATGTGACCCAGTCATCTTTAAGTTCTTCTTCTCTTATATGAGCAGAAGACACTATCAGATACACTCGATGTCACCAGAATAGACTCTACTACCTTAGTCCTATGTCACTGTTGACTCAGCGAACCTAGAGCTCTGATACCACAAATGAAACAATCGACTCGCGAAAACAAGATTAACTTAAGCGGAAGCGGATTATTTGCAGCGGATTACTGAAAATCACTAAAAATTAAAACTTTTTCAAAGAGATACATTCATAGGAAAACTCTTTAACCAAGAACCAAAGTATTTCAAATTCATCCTGGTTCACAAGTACACAACATGTACCGTTCCTTTTTAAGGATTACAACATTAACTGCCCTATTAACAATTATACACATGCAATATAAAAACTTTGAGGCACTAAGCCAAAACTCAGATTGATACATTTAAAACTACGACGACCTGAGAGTACAGAGATGACACATAGGACTATTATCTATATGACTAGACAAACAAAATCTCCACCTGAGATCTTATTGATGTCCCTGTTGTTGTTGTTGCTGCTGCTCTTTCCCTATTCTAGGGTTTCTTCTCTGTCTTCCATGCATACCTAAAAATGTTTCCCACCGGGGTGAGACAATTGAAAATTGCCCCAGCGAGAGATATAACTCTCTGCCAAAACATTGTTATTGCAGTTTATTAAATTAAAATTGTGCAAGAGTTACTTTTACATTATCAGGCAGAATTATTCATCTTAGAACAGAATAAGATAATATCCTATTATCAAAGAAATCATTGCCTCTACCCATGGTAGATAAGTAATTTATCTGTCTACTTTGCAGAGATTATAAAGAAACATAAATAACATTTATCCACTAAGGAATGCACAAAGAAATACAACATCAGTCAATGAATTTCCGTATTCAATCCTTAAGCAAACATGCTATACGGCTGATTACATTTTACAATCACACTTATGCCTTGAGGAAGTGAGTTGTACCACTCAAATCCAACCTTCGGTTGTGAAACCCAAAGCTGGTGCCATACAAGGTCAATGGAAGAGCCGGACTCCATGACCTCCCACGTCTTGGTCAGTGTGAGAAAACAAGAAGGACCACAGTCTCTTGCTTAAGTGACCTTAGTCACAGGGTTAGCTCCCATAGGCTACCCTTTCTCTAGCCCGCCTTGGTACATGTCTCGACGCTAGTATATCTGAGCCACGGACTAGTTCACCGTGCTCCCTGAGCCATGAACGCATTCATGCTCTATCACACTGAGTCATGGGCCTATTCACCATGCTCTTATACACACCTTGAGTCTACAACCGAAGTTGCACTCTAATCCTCCTATTTTTGTCTAGGAGAAACCCCGCATATTCAACAATATACACTCTAGATTAACCCGCAGGAGAACCCATTTCACCATCACCATCTATTGACGATGATGGATCTATGGCCAGGGCACTACATGAATAGATTTCACTTGATTATTTAAGTACATTATCATATTATTTTAGCATCAGTCAAGTTCTCAAACATAACTTATTAAGACAACTGCTACAAAGAAACATGTACTTATATTCAGCAATGTACTTCTCAGTTCTTGTAAGACATTGGGATCTCAATCCCTGATCACATTACTGGGAACTCTCATCCCTTCACATCATCATTATCATGATTACTGGATCTGGGAATTCAAACCCTTAGTTCATCACAGAACATTGTTACCACTTATCAGGTAATTAATACCACAAGGTCCTCAGACCAAGGTATACATGATACTTGTTGTTCAAGCATCTCACATGGCCCAAAAGGCCCATTAAGTATCTTGTCACCTCTCACTAGGAAACAAAATATCACATGGATCGCAAGGCCAATTCACATCTTGTCACCTCTCACTAGGCAACAACTTATTCACATGGCTCACAAGGCCATTACACATATTGTCACCTCTCACTAGGCAACAACTTATTACAAAGGCTTACAAGCCCATAATTATCTTGTTACTTCTTTCTAAGTAATACTTATCAAATGAACATCATAGCTCATACCTGGCTATGTTCATCATGTCATAATATCTACATGGTTTTAGACATGATAACAGTCATACAATATATTCATCACATCATGTGGTACAATAGTAACACCATTATTCCCTTCCCAGAAATTAGGGTTTACTATCAAATAGGGCTTCTCATTCCCTTTACCCAAATTAGGGTTAGGGTTCCCCATTTCTCATTAAATAGGGTTTCATGATTACATTATATGTCTAACCCTTAATTCATTATTCCATACCTTTGAGTCATTCAAAGGTATCATAAATGGTTATTCAAGATCATTACTCGCATCATATAGAATTGATGATCATTAATTCAAGGTAAGAGTTCATTTCTCATCCTCATCATGGTATGACTACATCATACTCATCATTTGGGCTTAACCTCATTCAAAAGGTACATTAATTAACACTCATCAAAGTGCAACAACTCATTACATATCATTGTAATAGTTGCATAACACACTTCATATGTTTCATATTTAGACATATAAGATTTGGAGTACATCAAGGTATATAAAACCTGAAGTGCTACATGTGATAACTATTATATTTTGATGTATCACTATCGTATCATTTCAAACTCTCTTGAATTAACCATCTTATCTTGTATTAAGGTATTTCCCTTCTTAATACATTCCACCACTAATCTCTCACCTTTAGCATATAAGGCAAAGGCCACACATTAGAATTGTCCAACTATCTTTAATGGTATGGACTTGTCTAATGATAAAGACATTGATTATATTTAGGTTGTATATAGTCCACCACATGAAATGTTTCACCTTTATAAGGACATTCCTTCTATTTCATCATTAAGATTTCTTTATACCCTAATTAAAATTAGGGTTATAATTCATTTTCATATTGCCCAAGATTAGGGCTTTATGCATTATGACTTCACATTAGAGTGTCATATAACTTCACCCTTCTCAGGGCCTCTCATCACAACATAGTATTAGAACATCATGTGATGTTAATACTTAGTGAGGGTTTCTCATGGAATCACCCTCAACTAGGATTTCACATGGAATCACCCTCAACTAGGATTTCTTAAGGATACACCCTCAACTAGGGTTAGAGGTCAATAACCTTGTCAATTAGGGTTTATGTTCATGATTGGGGTTTAATGATCTCTCTACTTAAGGATCATACCCTTAAACAACACATGAATCATATTCTTATATGAATTCATGCTATCATCATCTCAACTTGATTAGGTCATATCAACCCTTCAATCGAGTTCATACAACTATGATTAACATAGTGTACCAAGTCATTGATCCTATAAGCAATTAGGGTTAGTCCCTTAATTGGCACTAACCACTTAGGTACTAATAGGATTTCAACCTTTGTACCTTCATTGACTATCATTACTAATCAGCATTGGATCAATGGATCAATCATCATCTTGATTCTCAAGAGATTCAATCACATTGGACCTCCATTACATAAGGTATCCAATTGAATTGGTCAATTGAATCTTCAATTGCAAAAGGTACTCAATTAGGTTATTCAATTGGACATTAAATTGCATTAGGTTCTCTATTGGGTTAACCAATTGAACCTTCAATTACATTAGGTATCTATTGGATTGACCACTTGAACCTTCAATTGCATAACACAATTTGACCTTGAAACCACCTAGGTCTCCAAACGGTTTGAGACCGTTTGCCCAAGTAGGTGAAGACCATTTGGCCAATTAGGTGAAGACCATTTGGCCAAGCAGGTGAAGACAATTTGCCATCATATCATCAAAATCCAAGTCAACCATTTAAAGTTTGGATCATTGGATTGATCACCAAATCAGCAATTGATTACACTTTAACTTAGTAACATTGGATTATCAATTGCTTACCCATACTCACACCTAGACCTCCAAACGGTCTTGGTTGACCTCAAAACGTTCTTGAGACCGTTTGGATGAGCTCCAAACGGTCTTGAGACCGTTTGGCTCATCCAACCCTTGGATTCTAGTGAAAATTATTAGGGTTTGAGCTATTGAGTTGATCATCAAATCAGCACTTAATTGCAAAGTGGTTTGGTACCTTTAGATCTTCAATTGGTCAACCATGCTTAACCCTAGACCTCCAAACGGTCTTGGGTGATCCCCAAACGGGCTTGAGACCGTTTGGGTGATTCCCAAACGGTTTTGAAACTGTTTGGGATAATCAACCCAAAACCAAAAATCAACTCATTGGAATTTCAGCACTAATCTCAATTAGGGTTTACCCAATTGATTAGCCTTAAACTCATGACTCGTTTGGAATTAATCCATCAAATTTGGTGAGTCATTAAACAACACCATTAGGAACAGTAATCACAAACGGTCAATGCTTGGTCAACCATCTCAAACGGTTTTGAAACCGTTTTCCCAAAAGGGTCAAGTTAATCAGATTGAAAATCAGCACTTAATTCAATTCGATTGCCTAATTGATTAGCCTTCAACTCTCGATTCCTGTGGAGTGAATCCCTCAAATTTGGTGGGTTATCAGACATCATAATTAGGAACAAAATTCTCAAACGGTCAACGCTTAGTCAACCATATAAAACGTTTTTGTAACCGTTTTCTCCCAAATGGTTTCAAACCGTTTGCCCTTAAACGGTTTGCTGAAACCGCATAACCAATCAAATTAAAACGATTTGGAGTAGCTATCAAAATCGTTTGGCTTGGTATTTTTCTTTGGATAAGCATCTAGGATGATTTCATCATCCCATTTCTTCGAACAACCAAGAACAGGAACCTTTCTTGATGGAAATTGCAGCAAAGAAACAAGAGTGTATCAAATTAAAGAAAACAATCAACAAAGTATAGAGAATTGATGCAATATCAATGATTAAGGGTTTGAATTATAAAACCCGCCTCAAATCTGATCTCCAAGCTCCAAGATACAATTCTATATTGGTGGATGGAGCTTATCCAAATATTCCAAGGCTCAACTTCAAGATTTGGAGTGAAATGATCGGCTAGAATTGAAGATTGAGTGAAGAAATGAAGGAATCACACATTGTTTTATGATTTTCACCATTAAATCATGAAGAACGAAGATCAAAGGCTTACCAACAGGTTGGGGAAGTTCTCCCTGCTTTGCTTAGCCTTCTTGGTCGGTTTTGCAAGAAAGGGAAGAAAGGAAATCCAAAAAAGACCCTTAGGTGGGTTGAAAAATGCTATTTTATAAGAAAATTGATGAAAGAGAAAATGTTTTATTAAAATCCATTAATTCCAAAAATGGTGCCACCACATCCTCCTTGTTTTGCTTACACTAAAAGGAAACTCAAATCCACCTAACTGGCTTCCATTATCCATGGATTAAGGGAAAAAAAATAAGCACATTAATCCATTATAATATTAATATATCTTTTTGAGTGGAAATTCTTTTCTTATAATAATGGTGAGTGGAATTTCACCTCCTTAGGATATGCTCGTGCCTTTGCAAGGCTTTAGTCTTATCCACACACATCTGAATCAAACCATTTTAATTTTGGTTGAAGTCCCTTTAATTAATACATCCATTTTTGCCCTAAATTGAATTAGGGTTTCAATTAAGCATTAATCTTGAATATTTTAATATCAAGATTCTCTCTCCTCCAATTTAATTCAAATGAGGATTCCCTCTCATTTTATTTGCTCTAAATGATGACAAGAAACATTAGGGACCTTTTTGAAGTGGTAATTTGCATATTGAACCCTAGGTTTTGGATAAATTGCATATTACACCAAAACTAGGTTTTCATGCACAACATTGCTTTATGAGCTCTTTCTTGGTATTCAGGATTCCATAAGCCATACCTCAGCATCATTTTCACTATCATGATTCTTCAACACATGAGGAACATATTATCATGCACAATTTGCACTTAAACCCCTCAACGTGGGTAATTTGCACATTAGTCCAAAAGAAGCAAACATTGCTTCAACATTGTCTAAACAGGACCAAAATTGAAACATAAGTTCCTCATGAGCCCTAATTACTTTTCACACGACGGGATTAAGCATATAATCATTTTTCTTAATCAAAACACCTAGGGTTAGAGTATAACCCAGGTCAGGGATGTTACAACTCTAAAACTAGGTTTTTATGCACAAACATTGCTTTATCAGCTCTTTCTTAGTGTTCAGGCTTCCATAAGCCATACCTCAGCATCATTTTCACTCTCATGATGCTTCAACACATGAGGAACATATTATCATGCACAATTTCACTTAAACCCCTCAACTTGGGTAATTTGCACTTTAGTCCAATACAAACAAAACATTGATTTCAACAATGTTCAAAAAGGACTAGAATTGAAACATAAGTTCCTCTTGAGGCCTAATTACTTTTCAAAAGATGAGATTAAGAATTTAATCATATTTCTTAATCAAAACACCTAGGGTTAAGTATAACCCAGGTCAGGGGTGTTACAAATTATAAACCCCTAACAAGGATTTTGTCCCCGAAATCCCAGATAAAGGAAAACAGATGTATTTCATTCATCATACTATCTAGGCTTCACATAACATCTCCTTATTATGGAGGCACCATAAAACTTTGATCAGCACAAAGTGTTTCCATACAAGATTCTCATAGAATCAACACACAAGGCACATGCTCTATTGTTCCTCATCATTGACTATAAAGTCAACTTTGTGTCAAACAAAACTTCTCTTGTTCAGAGAAACATCATACATTCTTTATTAATATCATGTTTATGCAAAGCATAAACCCCTAACACATGATGTTCACATCATTTAATATAATCAGATTAACTTCACAGTTGACTACTCCAGGTAGCCATCCTAAACCATCTGATAATTCTCAAATACCAGAATCTTTCACCTTGGTATCTATCACATGTGTTGGAAGTACATCATATATATCTCTTCCTTTCATCTTGGAACATTAATTGTTTCATATGTCCTCATCTTGGGACTAAAGTCCAAGATAACTGATACTTTTTTAAGTATCCAATACATGAACTCCTTTATCTTATGCACATCAAGTGTCCTAAGACCCACTTGATTGTCATGTCCCTGAAAGGAAAGGAAACAAGGATTCATATTCCTCTTATTAATTCATGTATTTTCACTATTCTTGAACCATTTACTCTTTATCTCATCCTAGGTTCCTTGCCTTCAGCATTGGAATCTGTAAGGATGATTACATGTCATTATCCTTTTCTTTATTATATCTAGCATGTTTATGATCATCTCATGATCTCATCACATTTCCCATTTCTTCATTATAGGAAAGATCTTTATTATGCTTGCAACATTATCAAACAGGGTTCATCTCCCTTATTTTTATTCTTATCTTATGAGGAGTACTCTTTTAGTTCCTCATACAACATGCTCTTCTGAGATTATCTCAGACTTCTTTTTCTTATACATGAGATATGACACATTTATTCATTCCATATTTCTAATTTCATGATACTCATTAGATTGTCTCCGAATGACTACTTGATCAGAGCAATCAAAAAGACAACAATTTAAGAGTTTCCATACTCACTTTATCATCAATAGTTGTATACCTGGCCAGGGTATATAAATACTGAGATTAAGTGGTATGCACTTTGTATGTTATCATACTCCTTCTTTTCATATTATCACAAGCATAAGGCTTAACATCCCTGAATTTTATCCAGGCATCTCTTCTATACCTCATCTTTTCTTATAGAGGTAAGAACAACATAAAACATTTGTAATGTTTTATCATGTAAAACATAAGTCCTCATAGGACTAATCAAGGAAAGTTCAATCATTTCCTTTCTCAGTTAATCCAGGAATTCATAAGATGACATATTTAAATGACAATATCTTATTTAGCTTGTCATAATTCATGGATTATTCACTGCCTCAGGCTAAATCTGCCTCAAAGGTTGATTCAACAGGCTAAGGTTGAGCACAGACTCAATTTAAGTCCATAAATTCATCATTTCCTTTTGCTTCAACATGATGACGTTGAGTATAAATCATGTTGATATCTAAAACATCATCATTGAGGCTGGTAACCTAGGTTACACTGCCAATGCTGGATCCACTATATTCATTATTGCTGCCCTAAATTCTCCAATGGTAATACCTTTAAGAAGGATTTTCTTATTATAGTTGGATCAACTAGGGGATTCTCAGGCAATTGTCTCTCTCTTGCCTACTCCCATGCACCTCTTTTTGGTACAACATTGCTGCTTTCAGCAGCAACCTCATGTGACCCAGTCATCTTTAAGTTCTTCTTCTCTTATACAAGCAAAAAACACTATCAGATACACAGGATGTCACCAAAACATACTCTACTACCTTAGTCCTATGTCTCTGTAGACTCAGCGAACCTAGAGCTCTGATACCACAATTGAAACGACCGACTTGTGAAAACAAGATTAACTTAAGAGGAAGCGGATTATTTGCAGCGGATTACTAAAAATCACTAAAAATTAAAACTTTTTCAAAGAGATCTATTCATTATGAAAACTTTTTAACCAAGAACCAAAGTATTTCAAATTCATACTGGTTCACAAGTACACAACATGTACAGTTCCTTTTTAAGTATTACAACATTGACTGCCCTATTAACAATTATACACAGGCAGTATAAAAACTTCAAGGCACTAAGCCAAAACTCAGATTGATACATTTAAAACTCCGAGGACCTGAGAGTACAGAGACGACACATAGGTATACTATCTATATGACTAGACAGACAAAATCTCCACTTGAGATCTTATTGCTGTCCCTGTTGTTGCTGTTACTGCTGCTCTTTCCCTGTTCTAGGGTTTCTGCTCTACCTTCCATGGATACCTAAAAATGTTTCCCACGGGGGTGAGACAATTGAAAATTGCCCCAGCGAGAGGTATAACTCTCCGCCAAAACATTGTTATTGCAGTTTATTAAATTAAAACTGTGCAGGAGTTACTTTTACATTATCAGGAAGAATTATTCATCATAGAATGGAATAAGATAATATCCTATGATCAAGGAAGTCATTGCCTCTACCCATTGTAGATAAGTAATTCATCTGTCTACTTTGCAGAGAATATAAAGAAACATAAATAGCATTTATCCACTAAGGAATGCACAAGGAAATACAACATCAGTCAATGAATTTCCGTATTCAATCCTTAAGCAAACATGCTATACGGCTGATTATATTTTACAATCACACTTATGCCCTGAGGTAGTGAGCCGTACCGCTCAAATCCAACCTACAGTTGCGAAACCCAAAGCCGGTGCCATATAGGGTCAATGGAAGAGACGGACTCCATGACCCCCCACGTCTCGGTCAGTGCAAGAAAACAAGCAATACCGCAGTCTCTTGCTTAAGTGACCTCAGTCACAGGGTCAGCTCCCGTAGGCTACCCTTTCTCTAGCCTGCCTTGGTACAGGTCTCGGCGCTAGTATATCTGAGCCACGGGCCAGTTCACTGTGCTCCCTGAACCATGAATGCATTCATGCTCTATCACACTTACCCATGGGCCTATTCACCATACTCTTATACACACCTTGAGTCTACAACCGAAGTTGCACTCTAATCCTCCTATTTTTGGCTAGGAGAAACCCCACATATTCAACAATATATGCTCCGGATTAACCCGCAGGAGAACCCGTTTCACCATCACCAGCTACTGATGATGATGGATCTATGGCCAGGGCACTACATGAATAAATTTCACTTGATTATTTAAGTACATTATCATATTCTTTTAGCATCAGTCAAGTTCTCAAACATAACTTATTAAGACAACTACTACAAAGAAACATGTACTTATATTCAGCAATGTACTTCTCAGTTCTTGTAAGACATTGGGATCTCAGTCCCTGATCACATTACTGGGAACTCTCATCCCTTCACATCATTATTATCATGATTACTGGATTTGGGTATTCAAACCCTTAGTTCATCACAGAACAATGTTACCACTTATCAGGTAATTAATACCACAAGGTCCTCAGACCAAGGTATACATGACACTGGTTGTTCAAGCATCTCACATGGCACAAAAGGCCCATTAAGTATCTTGTCACCTCTCGCTAGGCAAAAAAATATCACATGGCTCACAAGGCCATTACACATCTTGTCACCTCTCACTAGGCAACAACTTATTCACATGTCATTGTAATAGTTGCATAACACACTTCATATGTTTCGTATTTGAACATATAAGATTTGGAGTACATCAAGGTATATAAAACCTGAAGTGCTACATGTGATAACTATTATATTTTGATGTATCACTTTCACATCATTTCAAACTCTCTTGAATTAACCATCTTATCTTGTATTAAGGTATTTCCCTTATTAATACATTCCACCACTAATCTCTCACCTTTAGCATATAAGGCAAAGGCCACACATTAGAATTGTCCAACTATCTTTAATGGTATGGACTTGTCTAATGATAAAGACATTGCTTATACTTAGGTTTCATATATTCAACCACATGAAATGTTTCATCTTTATAAGGCCATTCCTTCTATCTCATCATTAGGGTTTCTTTACACCCTTACTTAAGATTAGAATTATGATTCATTGTCATATTATCTAAGATTAGGGCTTTATGTATTATGACTCCTCATTAGAGTCTCACATGCCTTCACCCTTCTTAGGGCCTCTTATCACAACATAACATTAGCACATAATGTGGTGTTAATACTTAGTTAAGGTTTCTCATTGAATCACCCTCAACTAGGGTTTCTCTTGGAATCACCCTCAACTAGGGTTTCCACCATAGTTTCCCACGGTTTGGGTTTACTATTCATCTCTATTAGGATTTCATTCAATTATCCATAATTGGAGATTCACTATTCATCCCAATTAGGGATTTACATATCTTTTTCCTAAATTAGAGTTTCACTTATGATTACCCTAGATTAGGGCTACATCCTTACTCTGGATTAGGGTTTCATTTAGAATTGCCCTCAATTAGGGTTAGAATTCAATAACCCTGCCAATTAGGGTTTATGTTCATGATTTCTTTACTTAAGGATCATACCCTTAATCACCACATGAATAATATTCTTATATGAATTCATGGTATCATCAGCTCAACTTGATTAGGTCATATCAACCCTTCAATTGAGTTTATACAACTATGATTAACATAGTGTACCAAGTTATTGATCCTATAAGCAATTAGGGTTCATCCCTTAATTGGAACTAACCACTTAGGTACTAATAGGGTTTCAACCTTTGTACCTTCATTGACTATCATTACTAATCAGCATTGGGTCAATGGATCATTCATCATCTTGATTCTCAAGAGATTCAATCACATTGGACCTCCATTACATAAGGTATCCAATTGAATTGGTCAATTGAATATTCAATTGCAATAGGTACTCAATTAGGTTATTCAATTGGACCTTCAATTGCATTAGGTTCTCTATTGGGTTAACCAATTGAACCTTCAATCACATTTGGTATCTAATTGGATTGACCACTTGAACCTTCAATTGCATAACACAACTTGACCTTGAAACCACCTACGTCTCCAAACGGTTTGAGACTGTTTGCCCCAAGTAGGTGAAGACCGTTTGGCCAATTAGGTGAAGACCGTTTGGCCAAGAAGCTGAAGACCGTTTGGCCAAGCAGGTGAAGACCGTTTTCCATCATATCATCAAAATTCAAGTCAACCAATTAATGTTTGGATCATTGGATTGATCACCAAATCAACAATTGATTACACTTTAACTTATTATCATTGGATCATCAATTGCTTAACCATACTCACCCCTAGACCTTAAAACGGTCTTGGGTGACCTCAAAACGGTCTTGAGACCATTTGGATGAGCTCCAAACGGTCTTGAGACCGTTTGGCTCATCCAACCCTTGGATTCTAGTGAACAATCATCAAGGTTTTGTCTATCGAGTTGATCAACACATTAGCAATTAATTGCAATGTGATTTGGTACCTTTGGACCTTCCATTGGTCAACCATACTTGACCCCAGACTTCCAAACGGTCTTGGGTCATCCCCAAACGGTTTTGAAACCGTTTGGGTGATCCCCAAACGGTTTTGAAACCGTTTGGGCTAATCAACCCAAAATCTCAAAATCAACTCATTGGAATTTCAGCACTAATCTCAATTAGGGTTTACCCAATTGATTAGCCTTCAACTCATGACTCGTTTGGAATTAATCCATAAAATTTGGTGAGTGATTAACCAACACAATTAGGAACAGTAATACCAAACGGTCAATGCTTGGTCAACCATCTCAAATGGTTTTGAAACCGTTTTCCCAAAAAGTCGAATTACTCAAATTGAAAATCAGCACTTAATCCAATTAGGTTTCCCTAATTGATTAGCCTTCAACTCACGATTCCTCTGGAGTTAATCCCTAATATTTGGTGATTAATTAAAAAACATAATTAGGAACAGTAATCCCAAACGTTCAACGCTTGGTCAACCATCCCAAATGGTTTTGAAACCGTTTTCCCAAAAAGGTCAAGTTAAACAGATTGAAAATCAGCACTTAATTCAATTTGATTGCCTAATTGATTAGCCTTCAACTCTCGATTCCTTGGGAGTTATTCCCTGAAATGTGTTGGGTTTTCAGCCTACATAATTAGGAACAAAATTCCAAAACGGTCAACGCTTGGTCAACCATATCAAATGGTTTTGAAACCGTTTTCTCCCAAACGGTTTCAAACCGTTTTCCCTTAAACGGTTTGCTGAAACCGCATAACCAATCAAATTAAAATGATTTGGAGTAGCTATCAAAACCGTTTGGCTTGGTAATTTTCTTTGGATAAGCATCTAGGATGACGTAATCATCCCATTCCTTCGAACAACCAAGAACAGCAACCGTTCTTGATGGAAATTGCAGCAAAGAAACAAGAGTGTAACAAATAAAAGAAAACAATCAACAAAGTATAGAGAATTGATGCAATATAAATGATTAAGGGTTTGAGTTATAAAACCCGCCTCAAATCTGATATCCAAGCTCCAAAATACACGGATCTAATGGTGGATGGAGCTTCTCCAACTATTCCAAGGCTCAACTTCAAGATTTGGAGTGAAATGATCAGCTAGAATTGAAGATTGAGTGAAGAAATGAAGGAATTACACATTGTTTTATGATTTTCACCATGAAATCATGAAGAATGAAGATCAAAGGCTTACCAACAGGTTGGGGACGTCCTCCCTGATGTCCTTAGCCTTCTTGGACGGTTTTGCAAGCAAGGAGAAGAAGTGGGGTCGTAAAAGCCTTTCATTTGGCTTGGAAAAAGTACTTTTATAAGAAAATTGAGGAGAGAGAAGATACTTTATAAAAGTCTTTTAAATTCCAAAATTGTTGCTGATAACACCTAATTTTGTGATGTTTTTGCCTTGTTTTCTGTTATCAAAACTTCCCTTTTCTGCTATTTTTCTCTCTTTTATTAGCATTTTCGCAGTAATTGGCCAAGCAATGCTCTTAGCCTAATTTTCCTATCTTTTATAGAGTTTTCCCTCATTCTGGTGCAAAAAGGCCTTCCCGACCCATGAATAAACCCAAGTCTGCCTTCGGCCTTCCTGACGACCGATACAACCCCTGCCCGACAGGGCAAAACGACGCAACGACGCCCGATGAAGTGATTCCACACAAGAAGGAAGTTGTCGGCCAACACGCCCCTTACCTGACAGGGAGCCCAGCTCGCCCGACGACCAAGCTTGTCGGGCGACACAGCCACCCACCAGCAAGCGTGCCACCCGTCATGACCGATAGCCGACACCATCGACCTCGAGCAATACATCTGTATCGGCCCATCCCACGACTGGTGCTTACGGTGGCACGTGGCACTTCGAGCACCATGTCTTCTCCCCAACCACACGGCTATGAATAGGAAGATGAAGGGACAAGACAGGGGTTCGCAATTTTGACAAGACCACCAGCGGACAGTTAGAGAGTAGGAGCTTTGAATTCGGACAGTTGGGAGCTCGAGCGAGGAGACTCCGAGAGCGTACGTATCATGCCCCAGTGCTCGTCCCGGGCGACACTAGGTGAGCTTCTCCCCATCCTGAGAGGGAGGGGTCAGTTCACTTAGGACCATCCCGAGCGACACCAGTGGCCGATATCGACCGACGTGGATGAACGATACAAGCGCCCGACAGCAATAATATGTAGCCCTTAGCTCGACATGATATCAACCCGATACGCTTAGCCTGTCGAGCGTGCCCCCCGACATGAGTGTATCGGGCAGAACCCTTTACCGATACCATCGACAGTTAGTGCGTGCAGCCCTAGAGGGTGTGTCACCCGACACCTTTGTATCGGGCTAGGCCTCCGACCGATATCGGGCAGGAGAGCTACTACATATTGTCGCCCTTCTACATCAAGGAGCCGACATCTATCTTTTATTTCTGTTATTTAATTCTTTATTATATGCAATGTATTAAGACCTTTAATGCTTATGGAAATAGAAAGGTTCAATTACTTGTTGCTCTATGCTTGGGTATAATGTTGGGTGACTGCTCTGTTTAATATCTGAATGCTAGCTTGCATGATTTGGATCACGTTTTGTTTAGCTACCGAACCGTCTTTCCCGTCGCAACAACTTCGAGAGTTGTGTTGTGGCTCTAGCGTTTGGTTCGATTCTAGAGTACGAGAGTGCCTGGAACAGAGCTGTTTTTATAACATTCCACACTAACTAAAGCCCAGCAACCTCGAGAGGGGTGTTGATGCAGAGGTTAGAGGTACCCGCTCTGAGAGGAGGGGTGCAGGGTGTTACCGCTGCCGCTTGTTTTACTATAGTCTTATCCTTCGTACCTCACTTGTGCCATAGTATTTATCTTTCTGCTTCTGTTGCATGAAAACCCCTAAAAATTTCTAAATGCCTAAAATCTTAAATCTCTCTTGTAGCTCCTTTTGGAGATAGCTTTCTTGTTTTATTTCGTGACATCTTGTTGTTCCCTTTCGGGAATTTATATCTCTTTACACCCACCGGAGTGTAGCGTGTCGATTCATGGTTCTCAACACTGCCCCCTTGTCCCTGTGTTCAACCCCGTATGACTACTTCGACCCCGTAAACAAAGTTGCGGGGGCCTAGAAGGATTCATATTTATAAATGTGAAATGCTCGACTACCTCAAATCCACCTCCACTTTTGGACGCGTGATTTAGGCCGGTCAACTTTCTGGCACCGTTGTTGGGGACAAGGCAACAACGGTACTGTAGATGAACCCGAATCCACTAACTACACTCCAGTGCCTCAAGCTTAGAAATAAGTTTGACAGCACTCTTTTTCTTTCTTTTCTTAGCATTATAATCTGACTTAAGACAAAATTCAATTTTCTGAACTCGATTTTCTTTGTGACAATAATGCAGGTACCCCACAGAGAGGATACTCAATTCATCTGAGCGCTTACTCTAGCTGTCATGCCTCCCCGAGTTGAGCCACTCCAGTCTGAAGGTGAACACCCAAGGCGACCTAGGCATGGCTCACCTCCTCCTGAAGACGACGACAGATATGACGGGAACGATCAACTGGAAGATCCAGAAATGGATCAATCTGAAGCAGACCATCGTCGTAACAGACGTCACCACTGCCGGAACAGAAGAAACAATGATCAGAATCGACACCAAGAGGAGAGCGACAGTGACGATTCTGAAGAAGAAGAGAAGACACTTAGAGAGTTGGCATCCTCAAAAGCCAACCACTCTAGATGCCCAGTCATCATTCCCCATTTCAATGCAACCAACTTCGAGCTCAAGCCGTCGGTTATATCTATGATTCAGAATAAAAGTTTTAGGGGAAACTCCACGCATGATAATCCATATCATCATCTAGATGCCTTCAAAAACATTTGTGACACCATCAAGATGAGAGGTGTCCCCCAGGAGGTGATTTATTGCAAAGCATTCATCTTCTCACTAGAAGACAAGACACTGTCTTGGTATCTTGGCGTACCCCACCCGTCCCTGAATGGGTGGAGGGCGTTAGCTGACGCGTTTGTGAACAAGTTCTACCCAATAGAGAGGATAGTCAGGAATCAGCAGAAAATAACCTCCTTCACGCAAAAGCCGAATGAAAGCCTCCATGATGCCTGGGAGCAATTCCAAGAGTATCTGATGGATTGCCCCCATCACAACTACAAGCGAGGTTTCCTCGTCACCACCTTCTACAATGGTTTGACCCACGAAGATAGGGTATCGCTGAACGCTGCCGCAGGCAGTGATTTCCTGGGAAAGAAGGCCAAGAAGTCGGAGCTAATTATCAAGAATATGGCCGAGTTGATGGCCGGTGCTGATTTCGACTGGTCCGATAGAGGACCAATAAAGAAGGTAGGTGAAGGATCCAACATCGAATCGAAGGCGGTGGAGACAATCACCTCGCAAATCCAAAGAATTGCTACGGACGTCAAACAGTTGAGAGAAGATGGTGGTAAGGGAAAGAAACAGGTAGAAAAAGTGATGAAATGTGTAACCTGTGGAGAAGGAGGGCATGGGGTAGATAATTGCATCTATACCCGACCAGAAGCGTTGAGCGATACCGAGTCCGAGGCAGAAGAGACTGAGAATGTCTCTATTGTAAACTTCAGAAGACCGGACCACCCTGGCTTCAACTATGGTAACAAGGACGCCGTTGAGAATTCTCACCAGCTGCATAACTTAGCTAAGCCACCCCAAGCCTTCGAGAAAAGGGGAGGAGCCGGTCAGTATACTAGGAGTGCACCCTTCCAGTAGAACAAAGGTAATTTCCAGGGTCAAGCTAAATACCAAGGAGCAACCAAGGAAGAGGGGCAGAATCAGGCTTCGAACCAAGAAAGTATGGTGGGGCAACTGTTCGAATTTGTGAAAAGGCAGGATACAATCAACAGTCAACTGGCACAAAGCGCTTTATCAAATTCCTGCATTCTGAATTCATTGCAGGTTCAACTGGCAGATATGCAGACGCATCAATGCCAGATTGACCAACAATTAGCTCAAATGGCCGAGCTAATGAAGAACCCCTCAGGAAAGATATCGTCGAACACTGAACCTGCGAAGAAACCAGGACTGTGACGGAAAGGGAGCTGAGGTCGAGTGACGAGAAGGGGACGATGACAGATAAAGATGGAGTAAAGCTGGAAGTACTCAAGCTGAATACTATAACTACAACGCTTCTCGGGAGGCAACCCAAGTTTTACCTTTCCTAGATAAGGATGCAATTTACTTTCCAACAAAACAAACATTACAAACATTTGGTATGTAATAAGGCCCGAGACAGTACATGCGCCACATGTACTGACTCTTATGTTTTATGGGCCACCATTTTAGTTTTGTTATCTAGGGTGGGTAATGCCATCTGAGGCCAGGAACTCAGCCCTAGGCCAATGATGTTTTACTCGTCCGCCGCAGTTTAATCTATTTTGTTTTCACGAATATCGCGGGAAGAAACCCAACCGGCGCTTTGAGTGCGCCCTTATCGGGCGGTATGACCTTGCGGAATGCAACAGTCAGACCGACCGTTGGGCTTGCTGACACACATTTTGAGAAAACGGTCGACGCACGTCTGGGGTTTTTACTATAAAAGGAAAGCGAGTTTTACCGTGTCGGGTTCCTTACCTTGTTGTTTTTACCCTCCTGTGTCGAGTGAGAGAGCTTGTGTTTTAGATCCCATGTCACGCGAGACCACAATTCTCCTGTGTCGCCCGACAAGCTCAGATCACAACAAGGTATAACCCGACAGACCCTATCGCCCGACAGGTCGTGCCGGTCGAGACGATTCTTCCTTGTTGTAAGTTTTATATCGGTCTTGAGTTTTCCTCGCTGAGCAGTGTATATCGCCCGACATGTGTGTCGCGCGTCACATCTTTACGATGCCTGACACACCATGACGGGCGATAGCGGTGTCGCCCGATGTTGCAGTTGCACACCCGATTTTGGTATCGGGCGACACGCTGCCATTTCTTTCTCTAAGACCATATCGGGAATTTTATCTTACCACCTCGTATCGCCGGACGCGACCCCTTTTTGAGCGACAGACCTTAAGCGCTTCCACCGCCTTACCGACCTATCTGTATCGCGCGATTTAATCTTTCGACGTATCGGGCGATACCCACCTCTTGTATCGGGCACATGGCTTCACCATCGAAACAAGTGTGTCGCCTGATCCAAGAATGTCGGGCAGTTTGTAGAGAATACTCCGGGTCATACGTTTACTCTTTATTATATTTTCAAAAGCCAACATAATTAATCAAGACATTTCTTTTATTGACTTACATAAATGTCCCGTACTAAGATGATCGCTTACCCAATTGACGAGCAGGGCAGGAGGATCTACCCCGAGGCTGCTACTGAAGGGCAGACCGCCAGACCCAAGCGCCCGAACCCAGGACAGGCTGGGACATCGAGAACGAAGAAGAAGGCAAGGGTTGGACAAGCTGGGACTCCTACACCAACACCAACATAGCCTATAGCAGCACCAACACCTCTAGCTGCAGCAGAACTCCCGGAAACTTTTGCGGTGGGTTTCGAGCCCAGAGATGACGAGCATGCTCACCGCTACGCTGAGCTGGTGCCCAAGGCATACAAGCCGAGCAGGTTCTGCAACAGGGCCTCGTTTGATGAGATTGGGATCACGAAGAGGCTGAGAAGTGTCCTTGCGGTGGCAGGACTGAAGAAAATCTGCTTCAGCCGAACTTCCTCATACACTAAGCTGACGATGGAGTTCATGTCCTCTCTCTGCCGAGTGAAGAATTCAATAGCAGAGAAGGAAAAGTTTGGCGGGCCAGACAGACTACATGCCCGATTATACAACTCAGACCACATCATCTACGAGAAGCTATTAAACGAAATCTTCTCTTCCAGCGAGGAGGAGAAGAATCGGATGGACAACGGTGAGAGGATCACCGAGGATGACGGTTTCAACCCCATGGAGTTTTGGGGAAAGCTTACCGATGAGTCTTCATTCAAGCCGAGAGCAAAGGTCGTTGCAGTGCACTCCTGCTTCTGGAGGATCGTGTACAAGTTGGTGGCGTGCTTGCTTTTTAGCAAGAACGAATCCAGAAGTATTTACTCGGAAGAGCTCCACATCATGTGGCACATTATGGAGGGTCGAGCGATCAACCTTGGCCGGTTCCTGATGAATAGGCTGCACTCGATGAAAGAGGCCACGAAAGAGTATTGCATGGGCGGCATCGTCAACCTCATCACAACGGGACTGGGATACCCGCACGAGCCGTGCAGCCATACAAGGACAACAGGCGATGAGGTATTTGACATCAAATACCTGATTATGACCAGCATTATTAGGAAGGAGAGGGGAAATCACTTCTACAAGTTTTCAAGGACGGATATACTCCTTCCCCTCCCCCGTTGTGCCGATTACGACAAAGAAAAGTTGGTTTTCACCCTCGTTGAGATCAAAGCTGTTGCAGACGGCACAACTACTGCCACCACAACCAGGGCCACAGAGAGGCCCTCCCCAGAACTTCCAACGACAACTGTTGATCGAGTTGTCATAGCCCCAACAATACGAACCGCTGCACCAGCAACAACGGTGGCGGTCGAGAAGGAGCCGGTGATCGTTAAGGTCACCGGGACGGAAACTTCGGGATCTGCCGCAGGAGAGACGGCTGCAGTTCCCATACCTATTTCTAGAGCTGCAAAGGCGGAAGAAAAGCCTCAACGGAGCAACAGGATCGGGATGTCTGAAGAGATCAGGAGGGAACTCGATAGGACACCATCGATGCCGCCAAAGTCCCCACCCGCAGCAGTCGAGGAGACCGCCGACAGTGCAGAAGTGGAGCAAAGTACACCCTCACCACGGCCGTCCCCATCCACAAGATAAGGCAAGACAGCAGCACTCGTGCCGACACCCCATCTGAAGTCGTCCAGATCGTGGTCGATGTTTATAGATTCCACCTCTTCGGGTGGACCTTCACGAGAACAAGACGTCGCAATGACGGAAGGGAGACCCACCAAACCCCCTCCGTCACTTGGAAAGATGCTCGGAGATGAGCTCGACAATGTGCGGGAGGTAACCACCACAAACATTGCTACTTGCACTTCCCTAACCCGCAAACTAGCTTCTTTTCAAGAAAAACAGGACAACCACGAGATCATGCTGAACATCCAGGAGAGCCAGCTGTTGACTCTTGCAGGCGTACCCGGCAGACTAGAGGCCTTGAATGCAGAAATGCAGCAAGTCCTCCAACGACTTGATAGGCTCGAGGAGAGGATGGATAGAACCGACGATCATCTATGCCGAAGGCAGCCAAGACGATCGCCGTCACCTCCCAGTGGAAGTCGTAGCCCCTCTTCTTCAGATTCCCCCTCGGGAACGGCATCCTCCTCCCACTCCTCCAGCAGACAATCATCAACGCCCAGAGAGGGGACGCAGCAAGGATCTGCCGAAGGGTCTCCTAGTAGATAGGAGAGCTCTTTGGGTTTGATAAATGCCAACGACTACATCCCCCTGAATGAAGTTGAAGATGATGACGCAAATATCAACACTGGGGGAGACTCGTCTGACGAGTCCGAAGGGGAGGTGGGGGATGTCTACACTATAAATAACAGACATCCACCCCGAGGAAAGTGCTCGTTTGCAGATAGATTCCACGAGCCGTCCGAGATACCCTCCTTCGAGATGGCCGACTTTGACAGAAGAGCCATCGGGAACCTGCCGATCAGAGACTAGAAGTTGCTAAATACGGTCTTGAGGTCGCAGGCCAATGAAGATGAAGTCGTCTGGAGCGACTGCTACCTCTCCCTATGACGGGGAGATCTTCGGAAGATGTTCCGTACGCTGGCTGTCATCGGCAAGCGAGTGTTCAGGGTCCTGGAAAATGCAATAATAGAGAACATCGACAACAGGACAGGTCAGAGACAAATATACACAGCCACCCTGACCTTGGCAAGAAGGCTGATGAAGGGAGATCTAGGCTCCTGGGAGGTGGTCGACATGCTTCAATACATTGAAGAACATAAACCAAATCTGGTGTTGGCCCCGTACAAGTATCATAACGTGTGGTTTCTCTGTATGGCAGACATCAGAAACCCCGACGTACAGTTGGTGTGTTGCAGCAATGATGAAGTACCGCACTCTGGGGGTATTTTCCACCTTCCAGAGGATGGAGTGCTGAAACGTCTGCCAATATACCTGCTACGAGCTTTAAAGCAAGGTATCCAACGTCTTCAAGGGCCTTGGAACCATTTCGTCATCAGAAACCTCCCCGAACAAGAAGAAGAAGGGAGCAGAAACAGCGCTATCGCCATCTTGGGGGCCATTGAAGCGCTCAACTCAATCGGAAATCTGCGAATCCTCAAGGGCAGATGCTACTATCAAAGCAGGGGCATCTACGCCATGCTCCTGATCAAGGAAAAGCACTATTTCCGGGATGCAGGTGTGCTGGAAGAGCTGCTAAAAGGTGATGAAGAAGAAGATTCTTTCTTTCGATCCAGCAGCTCTGTAGAGGAAAAAGAAGAAGAAATAGCAACTGATACTCATGGGGCGGGCAAGCAGCTGGAAATTCTACAGCAAGTGCATGGGAAGGAATACACTGCTTTGCCCAAAGCTTCTAAAGGGGAGATCAAAAATTTCAACCGCTTTTCGTGTACGACTCTCACTGAGGAGCAGGTCAACATCATCCAGAAGAAGCTTGCTGATTCCACCCCATTAGATGTTTCTTTTTAGGCAGGAGACGTCCTAGTCCTGACAGATGAGCTAAGGGACGTGGTAAAGGAAGGAGGGTGCTTGACTGTATCAGTTGCAACTGCTTACATCCAATACATACAGCCAAAGCTAAAACATGCATACATAGCCCATCCTTTACTTTTCAATGATGTCTGCCTCGCCGACGAAACGGGAGCGAAAAATTTGTTCCTGCAAGAGTTGAAAGAAGGCGTTGCAGGCACTATCTTCCTACCTATTGTACATTACAATCACTGGACGCTCCTGGAAATGTATACTCGGCAACGAGATGGCATTTTCTACAACAGCTCGGACAACAACAAGAACCATCCAGTGCCATGTACATCGGAACCGTTGACACCCGTCGAACGCATAGTTCGAAAATATTACGATGAAGTGTCAAAGATGATCGATCCGTTCCTGGACATACAAGGAGGAAAATGGCACGAACTCCAGTTCTGCCACCGCAACCCGCAGCAAATTCCTCTATCCAACGACTGTGGCATCTACGTCCTGGAATGGATGGCAAGTGAAGACGTGCCTGACCAGCTCCACCACGCAGAATATCACAGCAAACGAGGAGAATATGTGTGGGAGCTCCTATCTAACGCAGGTGCAACCTCACTGGAATAAACATCACCTCACCTTATCTACTTCACACTCTGGGACAGAGTGTGGAGTAAGTTTGGGGGAGGGTACCATGTTCCAGTGAGGGAGGTACAAATTTCCTTCCTCTCCCTCTCTATTCTTTCATTTGCGTACATATACATTTTCAGTTTTGCAAAGTTCATTTTCAGTTTTGTACATATACGTTTCATACCGAAATTTTGAAAATTTTGAAAAATTCTTTCTTTTGTCTATATCTCCCTATCTATAGGTACAAAGTTGTTGTTATAATAATAAAAATCTATTGTGACTTCTTGCAAAGTTCATTTTTTCTTCGTGCTTATTGCGATACAAGTTGTTATATCTTTTTGATAATGTTGCCCCAAACAAACCAAAGATTATGTCTTGACTTGCCAAAAATTTAAAAATAATAAAATTTTCTCGCAAACAGCTAAGAGACGAGTATGGAGAAGGAAAAAGCTGCCCAAACAGCAGGAAATCTCTTGTTTTCCCTCACCCAACAAAAATCCCAAAAAAGAGAAAGAAGCTTTATGAGTGTGAATAAAAGCATGAGAGTTGTGCCTTATAAAAAAAAATTACATACACACACTCATTTCTCCATCTTTTACCCGTCTTTAGGCATGGTAGATCCGAGGCAGTGGTACGTAGGATGTGAAATCACTGCTCTAAAGCCAACTGACTTGGACTGCAGGGACCACTTGCCCGCTAACGGACCCTTACCTGGATGGACTGATGGTAAACGAGAGAAAACCCAAAAAGCCTTAGCCTACCCCTACACAACTTTCTGTCCCGAAAATAAAGCTGTTTGGTGTGTAAGCTAACTTCGGAATCATACAACAAAGTCTCGGCGAAGCTATAGAGAAAAACCCCACTTAAGTAAATAAGGCAATGAACGCAAGATCTTTTGTTTGTTATGAGCCAGCATTATCATTAAGGCATTACGATTCTTGTTTCTCCTTATGTACAGAAAACTGCGCCAAGCAAGAAGAAGCAGCATACAAAAAAATTAATAGTCTAAATATTGATTGAGGACAATCAAAATGCTAAGTTTGGGGGAGTTGATAACACCTAATTTTGTGATGTTTTCGCCTTGTTTTCTGTTATCAAAACTGCCCTTTTCTGCTATTTTCCTCTCTTTTATTAGCATTTTTGCAATAATTGGCCAAGCAATGCTCTTAGCCTAATTTTCCTATCTTTTATGAGTTTTCCCTCATTCTGGTGCAAAAAGGCCTTCCCAGCCCATGAATAAACACAAGTCTGCCTTCGGCCTTCCTGACGACCGATACAACCCCTGCCCGACAGGGCAAAATGATGCAACGACGCCCGACGAAGTGATGTCGCGCAAGAAGGAAGATGTCGGCCGACACGCCCCTTACCCGGTAGGGAGCCGAGCTCGCCCGACGACCAAGCTTGTCGGGCGACACAACCACCCACCGGCAAGTGTGCCGCCCGTCATGACCGATAGCTGACACCATCGACCTCGAGCAATACATCTGTATCGGCCCGTCCCACGACTGGTGCTTAAGGTGGCCACGTGGCACTTCGAGCACCATGTCTTCTTCCCAACCAGCCGGCTATAAATAGGAAGACGAAGGGACAAGACAGGGGTTCGCAATTTTGACAAGACCACCAACGGACAGTTAGAGAGTGAGAGCTTTGAATTCGGACAGTTACGGGCTCGAGCGAGGAGACTCCGAGAGCGTACGTATCGTGCCCTAGTGCTCGTCCCGGGTGACACTAGGTGAGCTTCTCCCCATCCCGAGAGGGAGGGGACAGTTCACTTAGGACCATCCCGGGTGACACCGGTGGCCGATATCGACCGACGTGGATGAACGATACAAGCGCCCGACAACAATAATGTGTAGCCCTTATCTCGACATGATATCAACCCTATACGCTTAGCCTGTCGAGCGTGCCGCCCAAGAGGGTGTGCCGCCCGACATGAGCATATCGGCCAGAGCCCTTTACCGATACCGTCAAAAGTCGGTGCGTGCCGCCCGAGAGGGTGTGTCGCCCGACACCTCTGTATCGGGCTAGGCCTCCGACTGATATCAGGCAAGAGAGCTACTGCATCTTGTCTCCCTTCTACATCAAGGAGGTGACATCTATCTTTTATTTCTATTATTTAATTCTTTATTATATGCAATGTATTAAGACCTTTAATGCTTATGGAAATATAAAGGTTCAATTACTTGTTGCTCTATACTTGGGTATAATGTTGGGTGACTGCTCTGTTTAATATCTGAATGCTAGATGTCATGATTTGGATCGCGTTTCGTTTAGCTACCGAACCGTCTTTCCCGTCGCAACAACTTCGAGAGTTGTGTTGTGGCTCTAGCGTTTGCTCCGATTCTAGAGTACGAGAGTGCCTGGAACGGAGCTGTTTCTGTAACATTCCACTCTAACTAAAGCCCATCAACCTCGAGAGGGGTGTTGATGCAAAGGTTAGAGGTACCCGCTCTGAGAGGAGGGGTGCAGGGTGTTACCGCTGCCGCTTGTTTTACTATAGTCTTATCCTTCATACCTTGCCTGTGCCATAGTCTTTATCTTTCTTCTTCTGTTGCATGAAAACCCCTAAAAATTGCTAAATGCCTAAAATCTTAAATCTCTCTTGTAGCTCCTTTTGGAGATAGCTTTCTTGTTTTATTTCGTGTCATCTTGTTGTTCCCTTTCGGGAATTTATATCTCTTTACACCCACCGGACTGTAGCGTGTCGATTCATGGTTCTCAACACTGCCCCCTTGTCCCTGTGTTCGACCCCGTATGACTACTTCGACCCCGTAAACAAAGTTGCGGGGGCCTAGAAGGATTCGGGTTTATAAATGTGAAATGCTCGACTACCTCAAATCCGCCTCCACTTTTGGACGCGCGATTTAGGCCGATTAGTTGCCACCACTTCCCCCTTGGTTTCTTGCATGCAAGGGCATCTCTATCCCCACCTAACTCCCTTCGATTATCCATGAATTAAGGAAAAAGAAATTAAGCACCTTAACACTTATAATAAGAATATCCTTATTTGAGTGGAAATTCTTTTTCTTATAATAATGGTGAGTGGAATTTTCACCTCCTTAGGATATGCTCGTGCCTTTGCAAGGCTTTAGGCTTATCCACACACATATGAATCAAACCATTTTAATTTGGGTTGAAGTCCCTTTAGTTAATACATTCATTTTTGCCCTAAATCGAATTAGGGTTTCAATTAGGATTAAATATTGATTATTTTAATATCAAGATTCTCTCTCCTCCAACTTAATTCAAATGAGGAGACCCTCTCATTTTATTTGTTCTACATGATGCCAAGAAGCATTAAGGACCTTATTGAAGTGGTAATTTGCATATTGAACCCTAGGTTTTGGGTAAATTGCACATTACTCTAGGTTTTTATGCACAAACATTGGTTTATCAGCTCTTTCTTAGTGTTCAAGCTTCCATAAGCCGAGATAAACACATAAACCTCGAAGTAAACTTAGCGGAAGCGATTCAATTAGCAGTGGAATACCAAAAATCACGGGAAATTAAAACTTTTTGAGATAACACATTGAAACCATAAAACTTCCTTCATAAAAGGAGATAAACTGTTTACATCTCTGTCAAATTACTTCTTGAGTAATTATACACATCATGATACAAAATCTCAAGAATCGAAACAAAATCTCAGACCATCAACTCCAAGACCTGAGAGTACAGAGGACACATAGGACTGACTATCTAACTACACCACATAGCAGACTGAATCTCCACCTGAGATTTACTGCTGCTCCTAGTGCTACTGCTGCTGTTGGGTTTGGTCACCTGTAGGCTGGTTCCTCCATCTTCGACGACCACCTAAAAGGTTGAAGTCTACGGGGTGAGACAATTTTAAATAATTGTCCCAGCGAGAGTTATAACTCTCTACTAGAAACTTTACATAGCAAACAAAGAACAATATAAGCAATAGAAGCCTTCCAGGTAATCAACAGCAGATAGATAACTCAGCAGAGTAACAATATGTAAGCAATATGAATGACATATCTACTTATGCAGTTTAACATCAATCTAGTATCTCGTAGTTTATTCTAAGCAGATATACTACGCGGCTGATTATGTTTTACAAACATCCTTAAGCCCTAGGGAGATGAGGTATATCGCTCATACTCCAACCGACCACTGTTAAGTCGCCTCGGTATCATACTAGGTCATCAAAAGAGTCGAATTCTCATGACCTTCAACTTCCTCAGTCAGAATGAGGGTAACTATGCAGGACATCTTGTGTCTCTGCTACTATAGCTTACCAGGGTATTTTGGTCCTTCGCTACTAGAGTCACAGTGGCATTCTGCACTCTCTTTGACATCGGAAGATTTCTTGTTTATCTCTCATCGATGAGGTATAAAAGATCTCTCTCAGGAGAATATTGTTACATCACCCTGGTATAAACACTTAGTGAAAGATTGATGGATAAAGATACATCTACATCAACTCTTACACTAGGATGTTAGGTTCTACACATGCATATACCCCACATACCCAAAAGTATGTGTTCCAGGAATTCCCTTAGGAAACCTGTTTCACCATCATATAACTTCTGACTATGATGGATCTATGATTAGGGCTCTACATACTATGATTATACTTGATTAGTTAGGTACATTTCAGTATTCTTTTAACATCATACATGTTCTCAAACATTTAATCATTAGCATAGCAGCTATGAAAGAAGAATACTAAATGTAACAAGTCTAACTCACATCAATTATCATTTCTCAATTCTCTCATCGCAAGTCATCTGTTAAGCATGACCTTGATGGTAATTATGGCTCTCACAGCCCATCAATCTCATAAGATGCCACTAACCAGGCATCAGGATATTTCATTATTCATAAAGCTAACAACATGCTTTCAATGAATATAGTATCGTCATCCATACCCGGATATGATCATCCTCATATAGAAACATGCATGGTTAATTCAACTGATAACAGTAAACAATTCAGTTCAAGAGTTATGCCTTTACACTCTCCATAAGAGCTAAGTTCCCTGATTCTCATCAATTAGAATTTACTATTCACATTTCATGTCATCACCCTAGAATTAGGGTTTACTATTCGCATTTCATGTCATCACCCTAGAATTAGGGTTTACTATTCACATTTCATGTCATCACCCTAGAATTAGGGTTTACTATTCACATCATGGTGAATTGAACTCATATCATCATCATGTATGAGAAAACATCACCTTTGATGCTCTCAGGTTAGGTTAAGATTCATCAATTATCATAGTTAGGGTTTCCATGATCTCACATAGGTGGATCATACCCTAATCTTGCACAATTAAACACATTGAAGGTATTTTACTTGAGTTTCAATCATATTTGATACTTTATCTCCTGTCACTAACATGTAGTGACTTTCTCTCTCATCTTATAGTAGATGATGATCACATCACTCCAAAACAGGTTAGGTTAAGTTCTCATTGATTAATATGAGCTAAGTCTCCAATATCAAGACATTAGGGTTTGATTAAAACAAGGTATCTTTCAATTGTACCCTTCAAGGGTATATTGGTAATTTGCCCCATTGATCACCATCATGGGTCAACTCATTAGTCACTTAGTCCCTTAATGTCCTAGGTTACCATTAGGGTTTAGATTAGATCACCATTGAACCAATTACACCTTCAATTGATTAAGTACAAACCACCTTGAAAACCTTCAAATGGTTTCAACCTTCAACCACCAAACGGTCTTGAGACCTTTTGATCTCAAACGATCTTGAGACCATTTGGGTGTGTTGAGCGTTAGGGGAAAATTGACTTCCAAACCGTTTGAAGCTCATGCGGTTTGAAACCGTTTGATCTAAAACGACTTGAGATCGATTGGTCCAAACGAACTTGAGATCATTTGAGCCCAAACGGTCTTGAGACCGTTTGGCCCCAAACGGTCTTGAGACCGTTTGGATCCAAACGGTCTTGGGACTATTTGGTCCAAATGGGCTCAAACCGTTTGGACCTCCAAAGTGGTTCAAAAGTTACAAATGTTTAGGGTTATTTTTTTTGAAGCCCTCAATTGGCCAAAACCATGTTAACCACTTACAAATTGAGTCAATTAGGGTTAGGATTAATCAATTGGACACCAAATTGACCCTCAATTGAAAGCCAATTAGGGTGAAACCCATCTCAATTAGGGTTTCAATCGGATAGTCATCAATATTCAACAATGTGAATCAAATCAAGGTTGAACCTATCAATTGACCTCCAATTGGGCCCAAACTTGGCCCAAACGGTCTTGAGGTCGGTTGGACATCATACAAACGGTCTTGAGACCATTTTCCCAAAGATTGACCAAAAACCAAGTGTGTTGGATTAGGGTTGAATTATAATTAGGTCTAAAATCAGCATTTTTATCAATTCATCAACTTATTACAATTGGACCCTCAATCCATCAAATTACCTCAACCCTAGACCTCCAAACGGTCTTGGGTTGTGTCCCAACGGTCTTGAGACCATTTGGATGAACCCCCAAACGGTCTTGAGACCATCTGGGTCCTTCAACCCAAAACTCATCAAGATCTATACATGAAATTAGCAATTTCAGCCCGATTAGGGTTAGGGTGTTGAAGTGGCTTCAACTCTCAATTGGTTATGAATTAGATTATGATTCATTTTAGGAATGAAATCCAATGTGTTACCAGCAGACCCTCAAACGGTCATCCCTTGGTCAACTCTATCAAACGGTCTTGAGACCGTTTTGATCCAAACGGTCTTGCAAGACCGTTTGAGATCAAACGGTTTGAGACTGTTTGAGATCAAACGGTTTGAGACCGTTTGAGATCAAACGGTTTGAGACCGTTTGATTTCAAACGGTTTGCAATCGTTTGGACCAAAAGGGTCCAAGGTCGGTTGATAAAGTTACCTAGGGATCCACGCCCATCATCTTCAACCTCTACTCAGGTCAGTTATTCCACCGTTTTGCTTGCAAAAGTGCAAGGAAGAAGGGAGGTAGAAGAAGAACTAAGTACAAAATTGCAAGAACAAGATATGCATATAAAGTATAGAGTTTAGAGTTATAAAACCCACCTTAAATGTTGTTCTTGGAGCTCCAAGCTTCCAAGCTTCAAGCCTCTAATGGCATCTTGAGCTCCATAACTCGGTCAGAGATGATTCTTCCAAGGAAAGGTAGGAATGGTCAGCTAGAACAAGAAGACGAAGTGAGTTAACCACAAAACCAACTTTGTATGATGAATTCACCCAAGAATCCAAGCTTGAGAATGGTTCTTCTCACCTTAGAACTATTTGGTCGCCTCCCTGAGCTCCAAAGCTTTGCCTTAAACGTTTTAGAAAGAAGAGAAGTGAAGAGAATGAGGGATCCGTTCACTTGTTTGCAAGGGAAAGAGCTTATATACTTTAGGCCATTTTACATCACAAGGACCTCTAAAACATGGGATTCTCATCTAAGTCCCTCCTTGTTTCTAAGGCACGTCCAAGCCATCTAAAATTAAGCAAATCTCATCAAAACTCAATATCTAAGGGTAGAAAAGATCAACCTTCGACTAGGGTACACATATGAAGGTCTTTATACACATACATGATGAATTTTATGCACAAAGATCACTTTTCTTATCTGATTATTCATTGATGTATCTCTTTCATCATTTCTACTCTAAATGATGCCAAGAGTCATAAAAGATGATCTAGAAGGTTTACTTTACAAGTTTCACCCACAATTTGGGTAAATTGCACATAACTCCAAATTAGGATTTTTAAGCACTAGGATCATTCCACAAGCTGCATCTGAATGCCCAAGCTTGGTAAATCCATCATGTCTCACCATATTCACTCATATGATGTCTCATTATCAGAGGAACATCTTAACTTGTGAAATTTGCAAGTTAAACCCTTAAACTAGGTAATTTGCACATAGGTCCATGCAGTACAAAACAATACTACAACTTTGTTTAAAAAGAACTCAAAATTGAAAGTATATGTTCCTTAGGAACTTAAATACATGCCAGAGAGTAATCACAATTGTTTAATTACATATTTAGGCAAAACTTCTAGGGTTAGGTTATAACCCAGGTCAGGGATGCTACAAATCATCCACCCCTTACAAGGATTTCGTCCCCGAAATAGATAAAACGTATTAGGAGAAAAGAGAAGGGTATTTCCTTCTCATCTCATCCTCTAGCTCCCAAGTGGCTTCTTTAACACCACGGTGATTCCAGAGGACCTTCACAAGGCTTATATCTTTCTTCTTTAACTTTTTAATTCTATTATCAACGATGGACACTGGTCCTTCCTCATAAGTTATATCTTCATTCAATTCTACTTCCATAGGTTGTAGAACTGACTCGGTGTCGGGGTGACATTTCTTCAGCATAGAAATGTGAAACACAGGATGTACTACAACTCCTGAGGTAACTCTAGACTATAGGCTACCTTTCCAACTCGCTCAATGATTGGAAAAGGTCCCATAAATCCAGGAGCTAACTTCCCTTTCCTTCCAAAATGAAGAACTCCTTTCCAAGGTGAGACTTTGAGGTACACTCTGTCTCCAACCTGGAACTCTAGGGGTTTACGACATTTATCAGCATACGACTTCTACCTATCTTGTGCAGTCTTAAGTTGTTGTTGTATAACTTTGATCTTTTCTGTAGTTTTCTGCACAAGATCAGGACCTAACAACTGATGTTCACCAGTCTCATACCAACATAAGGGTGATCTACAACGTCTACCATACAAAGCTTCATAGGTTTCCATATCAATACTATGTTGATAGCTATTGTTATAGGTAAACTCTATCAAACTTAGGTGTAGATCCCAACTTCCGGTAAACTGGAGAACACATGCTCTCAGCAAATCTTCCAAGGTCTGTATAGTCCTTTCAGACTTTCCATCAATCTGTGGGTGAAAGGCTGTACTAAACCTTAACTTGGTGCCTAAGGCTCTGTGCAACTGCTCCCAAAAATGACTTGTAAACTGGGGACCTATGTCAGAAACTATAGTGACAGGAACTCCATGCAAACACACTATCTCTTGAACATATATCTGTGATAACCTTTCAGCAGAATAGGTTGTTTTGACAGGCAAGAAATGTGTTGTCTTTGTCAACCTATAAACAATTACCCAAATCGAATCATGTCCTTTGCGTGTCCTGGGTAGGCCAACAACAAAGTCCATGGTCACATGGTCCCACTTCCACTGTGGTATGGGTAAAGGTTGCATTGTTCCTGCAGGCTTCTGGTGTTCAGCCTTAACTTGCTGACACACTGGACACCTTAGAACAAACTCAGCCACATCCTTCTTCATCCCAGGCCACCAATACATATCTTTCAAATTTCGATACATCTTGGTACTCCCTGGATGCATGGCATACATTGAAGAATGAGCTTCCTCCAAGACTAACTTCCTTAGGTCATCCACATCAGGTACTATCATCCTCCCATGATAGCATGCCACATGATCATCTGAGTCATGGAAACCATCTCACTTCTCATCACCATACTCAGACCTGATCTGCTGAACTACAACATCTACTAATTGTGCCTCCTTTATCTGCTCTCTTAGCATAGGTTTAATCTGCATCTCAGCTAACAATGGCACCTTCAACTGCACATTGTTTTGCCTTAAAGAGATAAGCATATCTCTTCTAGAGCATACTAAAGAACTTAGTTGTGCTCTATCCATGGTTGATGTTGTTGATTTCCTACTCAAGGCATCTGCAACCACATTGGCCTTCCCTGGATGGTAATCAATTGTACAATCATAGTCCTTGATTAACTCCATCCATCGACGTTGCCTCATGTTAAGCTCATGCTGAGAGAAGATATACTGAAGATTCTTGTAGTCTGTGAAAATCGGGAATGTTTCTCCGTAGAGATAATGTCTCCAGATCTTCAAGGCATGAACTACAGCAGCCAACTCTAGATCATGTGTCAGATAATTCTCCTCGTGTTTCTTAAGATGTCAGGAAGCGAAAGAAATCACTTGCTTATCCTGCATCAACACACACCCAAGTCCATTCTTGGAGGCATCACAGAAAACTACATATCCTTTTCCTTGTTCAGGTAGCACAAGAACTGGGGCACTTGTCAACCTCTCCTTCAACAGCTGAAAAGACTGTTGACACTTATCACTCCAAACAAAAGGGACATCCTTCCGGGTTAACTTGGTTAAAGGTAAGGCTATAGAACTGAAGTTCTTAATGAACCTCCGATAGTATCCAACTAACCCTAGGAAACTTTGAATCTCCGTTGGCATCTTCGGTTGTTCCCACTATAGAACAGATTCTACCTTTATAGGGTCAACACGAATAACCGAGGCAGATACCACATGTCCAAGAAAAGATACCTCCGGTAGCCAGAACTCACACTTGCTAAACTTAGCATATAGCTTGTGTTCTCTTAGCAAAGTTAAAGTTTGGCGAAGATGCTATTCGTGCTACTGAGCATCCTTACTATAGATTAGAATGTCATCTATGAAGACGACAACACACTGATCAAGGAAAGGTCAGAAGATTCTATTCATGAGTTCCATAAATGTAGCCGGTGCATTAGTTAGTCCAAACGACATAACTGTGAACTCATAGTGACCATATCTCGTCCTGAAGGCAGACTTGGATATGTCACTTTCCTTAATACGGAGTTGATGATATCCAGACCTCAGGTCTATCTTTGAGAAGATTGTTGCACCACGCAACTGGTCAAAAAGATCATCAATCCTCGGCAGAGGGTACTTGTTCTTTATTGTTACTTTATTGAGTTGTCTGTAATCAATGCACAACCGCATTGACCCATCCTTCTTTTTAACAAACAAGACCGGAGCACGCCAAGGTGAAGTACTCGGTCGGATGAAACCCTTCTCAAGTAACTCTTGAAGTTGTTTCTTGAGTTCATCCATTTCGGCAGGCGCCATCCTATACGGTGTTTGGGCTATAGGTTTTGTATCAGGGACCAAATTGATTTCGAAATCAATTTCCCGAGGCGGTGGTATACCGGGAAGTTCTTCAGGAAACACATCCTCGAATTCCCTGACTACAGGAACTTCAGCAGGGTCAGGGCTCTCCTTGGTAACATCCACTTCATGGGCTAGGAATGCATAACATCCTTGCCTCATCAACTTGTCAAAAACCATAGCTGACACAAGACAGGTGGGCAGAATCTTTCTTTCTCCTTGAAAGATCCATGTGTTGCTATCATCAGCAAATACAGCCAACTTGGACTCACAATCCAAGAAAGCTCTATACCTTTCCAAGGTATCCATCCCAAGGATTATATCAAATCCTTGCATATCAAGTGGTATAAGATCCACTTGAATGTGATGATCAGAAAAGAAGAGGATGCATGGAGAGCATACCTCCTGCAGAATAGAAGACCCACTCAACGGAGTCTCTAACAACAAACTATCTTCCCTATGACTGACTGTCATATTGCAGCTACGAATCACTCTTCGAGTGATAAAGGAGTGCATAGCACTCAGGTCAATCAAAACAGATACTACACAGGATTTAGACAAATCAGAATATAAAAGTTCCATCTGACCTGCCACAACCCGTGGATCGACCACTGCATCTGGTGGGTTCATAGCATAGAACCTCGCTGTTTGCCTGAGGTTGAGACGGTGTTGATGATCCAGATTGAGACGCTTGTCCACGTCCTCTAGTTGCTCCTTGAGATTGCCTTCTCTGTGATCCCTGTTGACTCTGTCTCGGAGGCTGTGTCACATTGACAGGCCTCGATCTGCAGTCTCTCATCAAGTGTCCCACCTTACCACAGTTGTAGCAGCTTCTCTCCTGTTGTTGTGGTCTCGGTGGTCCGGTGACTGACACTGGGGCGGTTGACTCCGTCCTCTACCTCTACTCGGAGACCATTGAGTTTGAGAACTCGATCTGGGTGGTGGAGGGTTAGGTGCAGAGAATCTAGGTTTCTTGGAATCCCTAGACGAAGAACCCTGGAATTGTGGATATCTTTTCTGGGTTTGCCTCTTCTCAACCACGGACCTCTCTATCCTTCGGACTGACTCAATGAAGGTAGAGAACCTCTCCCAGTTTTCTAGGGCAGACACGGGAGTAGACATGTCCGCATTCAAACCCTTCTCGAACCTCCTGATCCATTCTTCTTCTGTGGCAGCCATGTGCGGACAGAACCACAACAACTCCATGAACTTAGCTTCATACTCGCTAATGTTCATCATGCCCTGCCTCAATCTCTCAAACTGAGAGATCTTCTCATCCAAGAAGGTCTTCGGGAAATATCTATGAACAAATTCCCGATGAAACTCTTCCCACGAGATATCTATTTCAGGCCTCTTCTGCTCTTCCATGTTCCACCAGTGACCAGCACTTCCTTTGAGAAGATAGACAGCATGTCTAACCTTCTCAGCTTCAGGGATGCTAAGGATCCTAAAAGCTTTCTCTAGCTTTGTCAACCATAGATCAGCATCTGCGGGGTCGGCTGTCCCAAAGTATTCGGTAGCCCCGACACGACGAAGTTGCTCAAAGGTCTTACTGATACCTTGTCCTTCAGGCTGGACAGGTGCCCTAGGTGCAGACATGGGCATCCTGTCGGTTATGTGTGTCATGGCAGTCATAAACTGCCCGAACATCGTCTGAACTGTTGGGTTACCCATGTCAGCTGTGTCAAACTGGGGTGGCTCCCTGGGTTGCTCAGGTAAGGGTTGCTCTATTTTTGGGTGCCTTGCACCTCCCTGTGGTGAAGCAATGCTACTTTCCGCCACGTACTCTTCATGTGGCTCAGACATCCTTATATATCTTCTTCTCCTGAGGAGCAGAAGATTCTATTAGATAAGTAAGGAACACTAAGGATAGACTCGACATCCTAAGTCCTATGTCTCTGTAGGCTCAGAGAACCTGGAGCTCTGATGCCACTTAATTGTGGGCTCTGATCTCCAAACCCGAGATAAACACATAAACCTCGAAGTAAACTTAGCGGAAGCGATTCGATTAGCAGGGGAATACCAAAAATTATGAGAAATTAAAACTTTTTGAGATAAGACATTGAAACCATAAAACTTCCTTTATAAAAGGAGATAAACCGTTTACATCTCTATCAAATTACTTCTTGAGTAATTATACACATCATGATACAAAATATCAAGAATAGAAACAAAATCTCAGACCATCAACTCCAAGACCTGAGAGTACAGAGGATACATAGGACTGACTATCTAACTACACCACATAGCAGACTGAATCTCCACCTGATATTTACTGCTGCTCCTGGTGTTGCTGCTACTTCTGGGTTTGGTCACCTGTAGGCTGGTTCCTCCGTCTTCGACGACCACCTAAAAGGTTGAAGTCTACGGGGTGAGACAATTTTAAATAATTGTCACAGCGAGAGTTATAACTCTCCACTAGAAACTTTATATAGAAAACAAAGAACAATATAAGCAATAGAAGCCTTCCAGGTAATCAACAGTAGATAGATAACTCAGCAGAGTAACAATATGTAAGCAATATGAATAATATATCTACTTATGCAGTGTAACATCAATCCAGTATCTCATAGTTTATTCTAAGCAGATATACTACACGGCTGATTATGTTTTACAAACATTCTTAAGCCCTGTGGAGATGAGGTATACCGCTCATATTCCAACCGACCACTGTTAAGTCACCTCGGTATCATACTAGGTCATCGAAAGAGCCGGATTCTCATGACCTTCACCTTCCTCAGTCAGAATGAGGGTAACTATGTAGGACATCTTGTGTCTCTACTACCATAGCTTACCAGGGTATTCTGGTCCTTCGCTACTAGAGTCATAGTGGCATTCTGCACTCTCTTCGACATCGGAATATTTCTTGTTTATCTCTCATTGATGCGGTATAAAAGATCTCTCTCAGGAGAATATTGTTACATCACCCTGGTATAAACACTTAGTGAAAGATTGATGGATTAAGATATATCTACATCAACTCTTACACTAGGATGTAAGGTTCTACACATCCATATACCCCACATACCCAAAAGTATGTGTTCCAGGAATTTTGCTTAGGAAACCTGTTTCACCATCATATAACTTCTGACTATGATGGATCTATGATTAGGGCTCTACATAGTATGATTATACTTGATTATTTAGGTACATTTCAGTATTCTTTTAACATCATACATGTTCTCAAACATTTAATCATTAGCATAGCAGCTATGAAAGAAGAATACTAAATGTAACAAGTCTAACTCACATCAATTATCATTTCTCAATTCTCTCATTGCAAGTCACCTGTTAAGCATGATCTTGATGGTAATTATGGCTCTCACAGCCCATCAATCTCATAAGATGCCACTAATAAGGCATCAGGATATTTCATTATTCATAAATCTAACAACATGCTTTCAATGAATATAGTATCATCATCCATACCTGGATATGATCATCCTCATATAGGAACCTGCATGGTTAATTCAACTGATAACAGTAAACAATTCAGTTTAAGAGTTATGCCTTTACACTCTCCATAAGAGCTAAGTTCCCTTATTCTCATCAATTAGGGTTTACTATTCACATTTCATGTCATAACCCTAGAATTAGGGTTTACTATTCACATTTCATGTCATTACCCTAGAATTAGGGTTTACTATTCACATCATGGTGAATTGAACTCATATCATCATCATGTATGAGAAAACATCACCTTTGATGCTCTCAGGTTAGGTTAAGATTCATCAATTATCATAGTTAGGGTTTCCATGATCTCACATAGGTGGATCATACCCTAATCTTGCACAATTAAACACATTAAAGGTATTTTACTTGAGTTTCAATCATATTTGATACTTTCTCTCTCCTCTCACAAACATTTAGTGACTTTATCTCTCATCTTATAGTAGATGATGATCACATCACTCCAAAATAGGTTAGGTTAAGTTCTCATTGATTAATATGAGCTAAGTCTCCAATATCAAGACATTAGGGTTTGATTAAAACAAGGTATCCTTCAATTGTACCCTTTAAGGGTATATTGGTAATTTTCCCCATTGATCACCATCATGGGTCAACTCATTAGTCACTCAGTCCCTTAATGTCCTAGGTTACCATTAGGGTTTAGATTAGATCACCATTGAACCAATTACACCTTCAATTGATTAAGTACAAACCACCTTGAAAACCTTCAAACGGTTTCAACCTTCAACCACCAAACGGTCTTGAGACCGTTTGGGTGTGTTGACCGTTTGGGGAAAGTTGACTTCCAAACCGTTTGAAGCTCATGCGGTTTGAAACTGTTTGATCTAAAACTACTTGAGATCGATTGGTCCAAACGACCTTGAGATCGTTTGAGCCCAAACGGTCTTGAGACCATTTGGCCCCAAATGGTCTTGAGACCGTTTGGCCTCAAACGGTCTTGAGACCGTTTGGATCCAAACGGTCTTGGGACCGTTTGGTCCAAATGTGCTCAAACCGTTTGGACCTCCAAAGTGGTTCAAAAGTTACAAATGTTTAGGGTTATCTTTGTTGAAGCCCTCAATTGGCCAAAACCATGTTAACCAATTACAAATTGAGTCAATTAGGGTCAGGCTTAATCAATTGGAAACCAAATTGACCCTCAATTGAAAGCCAATTAGGGTGAAATCCATCTCACTTAGGGTTTCAATCGGATAGTCATCAATATTCAACAATTTGAATCAAATCAAGGTTGAACCTATCAATTGACCTCCAATTGGGCCCAAACTTGGCCCAAACGGTCTTGAGGTCGGTTGGACATCATCCAAACGGTCTTGAGACCGATTGCCCAAAGTTTGACCAAAAACCAAGTCAGTTGGATTAGGGTTGAATCATAATTAGGTCTAAAATCAGCATTTTTATCAATTCGTCAACTTATTACAATTGGACCCTCAATCCATCAAATTACCTCAACCCTAGACCTCCAAACGGTCTTGGGTTGTGTCCAAACGGTCTTGAGACCGTTTGGATGAACCCCCAAATGGTCTTGAGACCGTTTGGGTCCTTCAACCCAAAACTCATCAAGATCTATACATGAAATCAGCAATTTCAGCCCGATTAGGGTTAGGGTGCTGAAGTGGCTTCAACTCTCAATTGGTTATGAATTAGATTATGATTCTTTGTAGGAATGAAATTCAATGTGTTAACAGAAGACCCTCTAATGGTCGTCCCTTGTTCAACTCTATCAAATGGTCTTGAGACCGTTTTGATCCAAACGGTCTTGCAAGATCGTTTGAGATCAAACGGTTTGAGACTGTTTGATTTCAAACGGTTTGCAACCGTTTGGACCAAAAGGGTCCAAGGTCGGTTGATAAAGTTACCTAGGAATCGACGCCCATCATATTCAACCTCTACTCAGGTCGGTTATTCCACCGTTTTGCTTGCAAAAGTGCAAGGAAAAAGGGATGTAGAAGAAGAACTAAGTACAAAATTGCAAGAACAAGATATGCATATAAAGTATAGAGTTTAGAGTTATAAAACCCGCCTTAAACGTTGTTTTTGGAGATCCAAGCTTCCAAGCTTCAATCCTCTAATGGAGTCTTGAGCTCCACAACTCGGTCAGAGATGATTCTTCCAAGGAAAGGTAGGAATGGTCGGCTAGAACAAGAAGACTAAGTGAGTTAACCACAAAACCAACCTTGTATGATGAATTCACCCTTGAATCCAAGCTTGAGGATGGTTCTTCTCACCTTAGAACTATTTGGTCGCCTCCCTGAGCTCCAGAGCTTTGCCTTAACCATTTTAGAAAGAAGAGAAGTGAATAGAATGAGGGATCCGTTCACTTGTTTGCAAGGGAAAGAGCTTATATACTTTAGGCCATTTTACATCACAAGGACCTCTAAAACATGGGATTCTCATCTAAGTCCCTCCTTGTTTCTAAGGCACGTCCAATCCATCTAAACTTAATTAAAGTTCATCAAAACTCAAGATCTAAGGGTAGAAAAGATCAACCTTCAACTAGGGTACACATATGAAGGTCTTTATACACATACATGATGAATTTTATGCACAAAGATCACTTTTCTTATCTGATTATTCATTGATGTATCTCTTTCATCATTTCTACTCTAAATGATGCCAAGAGTCATAAAAGATGCTCCAGAAGGTGTACTTTACAAGTTTCACCCACAATTTGGTTAAATTGCACATTACTCCAAATTAGGGTTTTTAAGCACTAGGATCATTCCACAAGATGCATCTGAATGCCCAAGCTTGGGAAATCCATCATGTCTCACCATATTCACTCATATGATGTCTCATTATCAGAGGAACATCTTAACTTGTGAAATTTTCAAGTTAAACCCTTAAACTGGGTAATTTGCACATAGGTCCCTACATTACAAAACAATACTACAACTTTGTTTAAAAAGAACTCAAAATTGAAAGTATATGTTCCTGAGGAACTTAATTACATGTCAGAGAGTAATCACAAGTGTTTAATTACATATTTAGGCAAAACTTCTAGGGTTAGGTTATAACCTAGGTCAGTGATGTTACAATCATTTTCACTCTGATGATGCTTCAACACATGAGGAACATATTATCATGCACAATTTCACTTAAACCCCTCAACTTGGGTAACTTTCACTTTAGTCCAATACAAACAAAACATTGATTTCAACAATGTTCAAAAAGGACTAGAATTTCAACATAAGTTCCTCTTGAGACCTAATTACTTTTCAAAATATGAGATTAAGAATTTAATCATATTTCTTAATCAAAACACCTAGGGTTAAGTATAACCTAGGTCAGGGTTGTTACAACTGTGGCCAGGGGAACTCAACCACGACCGCAGTGCTAGAACACACCTACACCTCAACCTGCACAGAAGATCGCAACCTGAAGAGGACCTCGACTGTGATCAATGCTAACCGTGATCGCGATCATTTCTAGATCACGACCGTGATCATTTCTAGATCACGATCATGATCTTACCCCTCCACAACCTTACTTCAACTGTGACCACGGCCAAGCAAAGAAGGACTACGACCGTTGCATACAACCCCGACCACGTCCAGCACCTCGACTATAGAATTAAGTCAGTGGCATGTGCCTATAAATAGGCCACCCACCTGTCTTGTCAAACCATCTCTTCCACGACGTCGGGAGGATGCTTCTCTGTGCCAAGCCCTCATGAAGACAATCTCCACCGCCAAGGACTACCTCTGTGGGGTTCTTACCTCTCCTCAATCTCCAGTACATCCAGATCTATCTTCTAGCCATGAAAGTGGTTGGACTTTAGATCTAAAGATTCACTCCGCCGTCGGCCATCTACTACTTCTTCTCCTACAAGCAAGTGTGTGAGAGAGAAGGAAGAAGGAGAGAGAAGATCTGCCTAGCCTACCTTGGTGTTCACTCTCTTCTCATTCCGGATCTGCCTCGAAATCATGGAGAAGATTGTTTCTCCGCCAGCTCCGGCCACCTTCTTCACCATTATTTTTCTTGTTTCTTTCATGAGGAGTGAGTAGTCCTTTTCACTGGGGTGCGGGGACTAGCCCCGCTGCCCATGCTTACATATTCATCTTAAAAAATTCCATGGCTTGTATATAACTTTTCATCTCATGTTAATCGTTTGATGCGTGATTGTGGATTGACAACCTACCTTGCATGATCTATTTAAACCCTTTGTTGCAAGAACTTCAATACTTAGGTTTATTAATATCATTTAACATGGTTGATGCCTTGACGAGAACTTCTGAAAGATATCTTCAGAGTAGTAAGTGTGTGATCTGGTAGGTGACGAGACATCTGATGCCTATAGGTGATGCTTACATGAACTTGACGCCCTAACGGGGGGTTTAATGCTCCATTTGGATAGTTGTTTCTGGCCTGGTTGTGTTTTGGATGTGTTTGCATGTGTAGTGGCGGTGAAACCCAAAACCACCCCAGTGATTTCCATCATTAATCTAGATCCAGATTTAATATCGTTCTTTTACTTTCCTTGCAATTAGTTTAACTAAACCAAAAACCCAACTCTTGTTCTAAATATTAGTCTTACTTGGACTGGATCCAACTAGCAAGATTCTTAAAAATTTTGTATCTTGGGATTCGATCCTTAACTATACTGCGATAAGACCCATCCGCTTGTGGGTGGTACTATTGCATAAGGTTTTGGTAAAAACTCAGGGATTTCAGCCCTGGGTGAATTTGTTAGTACAGTGAAAACCACGCCAGTTGCCTCTACGACCGAACGGGAGTTGCAACCACTAAGGCAGAGAAAATAGGCATTGTTGGGAGGTGGAAGTCCAAGGTGGCAGAATGTCACCATGGCACTGGTGTAGCACTGCGTGGAGTTGCGAGTCAGGATGTGACGTCGAATATTATCACACTTAACAAATTCATTCAGGGTTGAAATCCTTGAGGTTTTACCAAAACCTCGTGCAATAATACCACCTGCAAGCAGATAGGTCTTATCACAGTATAGTTAAGGATCGAATCCCAAAGGACAACACTTTTAAGAATCTTTGTCGGTCAAATCTAGCACAAGTAAGACTAATATTTAAAATGATTGATTGGGTTGTGGTTGATTAAACTAAATGCAAGAAAATAAAAGAGCAGAATTAAAGTTTGTTCTAGATTAATGATATGGAATCACTGCAATGGTACCGGGTTTCACCACCACTACACATGAAAACACATCCAAACATATAACATATAGGAAAAAATATAACTATCCAAATGGAACTGCTGCAAACCCTTCCTAAGAGATGTTTAGGCCCACGTAAGCATCCCCTTAGGCATCACATTTCTCATCGCAATCTGGATCATGCACTCACGGTTCCGAAGATACAACATCCAACTGAGGCTGAGGTCCTCCCTAAGGGATGTTTATACCACAGAAGCATCATTGTGGGCTAGACGGCTCGTCCCCTCACGTATCATACACTTACGACCTCAAGGAATCCTATTCTATTTCTAGTCAGGGAGTCAACCGCACTAATCGACAGGTGAGAAGGCGATTAATCTACAAGCAAACATCGACAATTAACAAAGAAGATACAAAATCCAACTAAGGTTGTGACCCTCCCTAAGGGATGTTTAGGCCACAAAAGCATCACTGTAGGCTAGATGGCTCGTCCCCTTACAGATCATACACTTACGACCTCAAGGAATCTCATTCTATTTCTAGTTTGAGAGTCTACCTCAATAATCGACATTCTACACTACATACAGAATTTCTCATAACATAGGGAAGAACAAGATGAAAGCAAGCAGGTAATCACACTTCAAACATTATCAAATAATTAACGAGATGGAAAGTTATATACATTGCCTTGCAATGTTTAAATGAAAAGACATGAAAGCATGGGCAACAGGGCTAGTCCTCGCACCCCAGCGAAAGGTGACTACTCACTCATGATGTAAGAAATAAGAAGAACAAGAGAGAAGGAGGGTTCAGCCATGAGCATGATGTAGAAGGTGGCCGCAGCTCGGTGAAGATGATGTGGTCTTCTACTTCATGTCAGGGCAGACCGGAGCAAGGAGGAAGAACCATTGAGACAGGTTGGGCAGATCTTCTTCTCCACCTTCTTTCTCTTCTCGACCTCCTTGCTTGCACCAGGAGGAAGTGTGGGCGGTGTGGCAATGAATGAAGATGGTGGAGTGGTGGTAATGTGGAAGGGAGACTGATCCTTGGTCAAGCAGCCTGTCGGCATCCTAGAATTGATGCCCAAATGGGGACCCTTGTGGTCCTATTTATAGGCATGGATGGGTCCTCACATTTTTGCTATGAGTTTGCTCCAAACGGTTTAGAGAAACCGGTTTGCTTGAACGGTTTGGAGAAAATGGTCTTGGTGACCATTTGACATCCAAACGGTCTTGGAGACCGAACAAATCCAACCGGTCTTGGGATTCTATCTTCATACGGTCTTGCAGACCGATCAAATGACCAAACAGTTTTGGGAAGGAACTGCCCATACGGTCATGGAACTTTGTCTCCAAACGGTTTAGTGAAACTGATATGTGTCAACTGGTTTTCACTTGCACTGGCTTCAAATGGTCTTGATTAATATCCTCCAACCGGTCTTGGAAACCGTTTAATGGTCAAACGGTCTTGTGGACCGATGGCCTCCAAATGGTTTATTGGCCAAACGGTCTTTCTCTTGACTGATCTTCGTTTGAGTGTCCAACCGATCTCGAGTCTAAATAGTTTTGAGACTGAATGGTCTTTGTCTCCAACCAGTCTTGACTCCAACCGATCTTGACTCCAACCGGTCTTGAGGACCGATGAGGCTTGCACGGTCTTGCTGATCCAAACGGTCTTGGAGACTGATTGACATCCAACCGGTTTTGGATCGTTTGCATTCATACGGTATGCATATGTGCACCAAACGGTCTTCACCTCATTGATCGATCTTGGCACCCGAACGGTCTTGCGGGAGACTGGCTTATCGGTCTTGAGACCGTATGGCTCCAAATAGTCTTGAGACTGTACGGCACCATTGAAACCGAATGGATGACTGGGTGAGATCATTTGGGGTCGAGACCGTTTGGTCAAAACCATTTGGTCAAGACCAAGGATGAGAGGATCTTGAGTGAATTCCATATGATGGTTGAACCTCATTACTATCTTTATAAAATCAATATAAATCTAGTTAATAATCTTGATAATTGAATCAATTAAGAAATCTTGAATTTTTTGAGATTTAGGAGATGAAACTGAAAGTATTGAATCAAATCGGTCCCGAAAAGGCGACTAAAAATCATGATGAATATGCATTCATCAAAACACCCCGAACTTAAACGTTGCTCATCCTCGAGTAACACAAAATTTGAAACAGTCGCAAAATGAATACTTTCTGATCATGTGATTGCCTCCTCTTCACACCATGATTGTTTCTTTTCTGCTCAGTATGACTAAGCATCTCAACCTCCTGAGACCACTGAACACATCTTACCATATCTTCATTCCTGATTTTGCTTTCCAACTTCACTTCCTCCTCACTTTTTCCAACAATAAGCATATCAAAGAGTTTTGTAAGAGTCTAGAGATACCCGCAGAACAAAAAGTGTGCATCTGATCTGACACTGGTGTATTTCAGGGTAGTGGAGGCATTCATTGTGCATTTAGGTAGAAAAGGGAGTGAAGGGTGGTATGGAAGGAAGAATTAAATCTATCCTCTATTCGACTCGAGATTTTTATTTTATGATTACAATTACATTGATTGCATTTTTTGTGCGAATCTCTCCTCTATTAGACTCGAGATTGCATTTTCTTTTTGTGTGCACATTTTCATCTTTTCTTAGTGGTATTCCCCTAATAATTTGTGAGGGGTATGGAAGAAGCAGATATAGAGGGAAGTGGTGTGCCACCCCGAACTTAGGGTTTGGCACAATTTTTGGCTATTTTTGTTTCTTTTTGATGGATGGAGGGCTACGAAGATGATAGAAGAAGTGTAGAAGAGAGTTCAGATCAAAATGCAACTTGATTTACAATTCTGTGCATCGAGTTGTTCTCTTTATCGTACTATGCTCAAATAATGACTTGATGAGGATCCGGTGGGGATTCCATGTTGTTGTTTCACTAGTCAGTTAGGAATCACGACGTGTTTGGTCCCTATCAGTTCGACAGACACTTGCCATTTTTGCATAAGGATCATGATGTTAGGGTTCATAAGCTTCACAAGATGATTTTAATCAAAAGGCTAGTTTTTATAAGAAGGTCTTTTTGAGGATCTGCTTCAAATAAGGAGGGCATAATGATTCAAAATGCATAGAGGTTGAAACAAAAAGTGTCAAAACTTCATCAAATTTCTGTGCAATTTCTTTTGCAAAATTTCAATTTTTTAATCAAAAATGCAACGGTGAAATCTTAAGTCTGAATTAGATGGGTGAAGGTGGAAAGTAAGATACATACCACCCACCCTCCACACCGAACTTAGAAATTTGCTCGTTCTGAGAAGACTCTAAATCCAATATGGAGGGGAAAGTTCATGTCATTTGGACCACCAGATGTGGTTGTGTTCCAATCAACGTGCGTCCTCCATCTAAAATCTCAAACACAAAGACTAATCAGAACTCAGGATAGCATCTCGCGATGTAGTTTTTATTTGGTGCAAAATTATCTAAAAAGTAAAAACAAAATTAAGCAAAATTTCTATTCAAAATTGAAACTAAATTCAAATTTATTGATCGGGTTGCCTCCCGACAAGCGCCTTTGTTTTATGTCGATGGCTCAACTAGGTTTCTTCAACTTTTATGGTGGCTACATTGGATTGGTGAGTTCCAGTATTGCTTCAATGCCTGTGTCAGCTGAGGTGAAATATCTCTTCAATCATTGACCATTTGCCGCGAATTTGCCTGACTTTTCACTCCATAAAGAAAAAGTACCATGTGGGGAGATGCTCTTGACAATGTAAGGTCCTGACCAGCGAGAATGGAGTTTTCCTCGGAATAATCTTAATCTTGAGTTAAACAGAAGAACTTGGTCTCCCACTTGAATGTTCTTCCTATTCAAATGACCATCGTGCCACAACTTTGTGTGTTCTTTATAGATTCTGGCATTCTCATAAGTTGTCATTCGGAGTTCTTCCAGCTCTTGTAGTTGCAGAATCCTGGCTTGGCCTACTTCTTACATATCAAAATTTAGTTGTTTTATTTCCCACCATGCCTTGTGTTCCAATTCTACCAGTAGGTGGCATGACTTTCCATAGATTAGTCGAAAAGGTGTAGTCCCAAGGGGAGTTTTAAAAGTAGTTCGGTAGGCCCACACGGCGTCATTGATTTTTATTGACCAATCTTTCCGATTGTGGCCTACACACTTTTCCAAAATAGCCTTGATCTGACAGTTAAAAACCTCTACTTGTCCACTAGTTTGTGGATGGTAAGGTGAGGCTACCTTGTGAGTTACACCATATTTCCTCAGCAATGCTTCAAAGCTTCTTTCTAGAAAATGAGAACCTCCGTCGGAAATCATAGTGTGTGGGACTCTGAATCGGAGAAAAATAATATCTTTGAACATCTTAATGATAGGTTTGGAATCACTAGTGATGGTTGGTATGGCTTCGACCCATTTTAAGACGTAATCCACTGCCACTAGGATGTAGGAAAATCCATGAGAAGATGGGAAAGGACCCATGTAGTCTACACCCCAAACATTAATATCTCGACTTCGTGCCACAAGTTCAGTGGCATCTCATCTCTCTTTGTTATGTTACCTGTTCTCTGGCACTTGTCACATGATAAAACAAAGTTGTAGGAGTCTTTTGATATGGTTGGCCAAAAGAAACTGCATTGCAAAACATTTAAGGCAGTTTTCTTAGAACTCATGTGGCCTCCATCTAAGCCCGAGTGACATTGTTGTAAAATAAGTTGAGCTTCTTCCACAGTGATACATCGGCTGTATAGACTATCGACACAGAGCTTGAAGAGGTAAGGCTCATCCTAGTGATATTGCTTCACATCATGCATGAATTTCTTCAGTGCATTTCCGGTGCATTCGGGGTGAATGACACCCGCAGCCAGGTAGTTCACAAAGTCCGCGTACCAAGGGATGGCTTCGGAAACTTTCATAAGTCGGTCGTATGGAAGAGAATCATTGATGGGGATCTTCTCAGTTTCCAGGGTGTGGATACGACTCAAGTGGTCTACCATGACATTCTCTGTACCTTTCTTATCTCTTACCTCTAGATCGAATTCTTGTAAGAGGAGAATCCATCTAATTAACTTAGGTTTAGCATCATTCTTTTCCAGGAGGTAACGGATAGCGGCATGATCCTTGTAGACAATGACTTTTGAACCAATGAGGTAGGATTTGAACTTGTCAAAGGCATACACGACCGCAAGAAATTCTTTCTCAGTAGTAGCATAATTCCTTTGAGCTTCATCGAGGGTTTTCGATGCATAGTAGATCACATAATGTTTCTTTTCTATACATTGGCCCAAGACAGCACCCACAGCATAATCACTGGCATCATACATAATTTCAAAAGGGTGATCCCAATCAGGGGCTCTGATGATGGGTGTTGTTGTAAGAGCATGCTTTAGATGGTTGAATCTTTCAACACATTCTTTGTCAAAATTGAATTCAGCATCCTTAACCAACAAATTTGTCATCGGCTTGGTTATCTTTGAGAAATCCTTTATACATCATCAGTAAAAGCCTGCATGACCTAGGAATGCACGAAAATCCTTTACATTCGTTGGGATCGAGATCTTGGAAATTACTTTGATATTGGTCTTGTCTACTTCAATTCCTCGATTACTGACCCTATGGTCGAGGACAATGCCTTCCTTTACAATAAAGTGACACTTCACCCAATTTAACACAAGTTGTGCTTCTTCACACCTTTTGAGGATAAGGGAGAGGTGTTTTAGGCATGAGTCGAATGAATCTCCGTACACAGAAAAATCATCCATAAAAACTTCCATGACAGTTTCAGTCAGACCAGCGAATATGGTAGCCATGCAATGCTGGAAGGTTGCAGGTGCATTACAGAGGCCAAATGGCATTCTTCTAAATGTGTATGTTCCAAATGGGCAGGTGAAAGTAGTTTTCTCTTGGTCATCTGGATGTATGGGTATTTGATAGAATCTAGAGTAACCATCAAGATAACAGAAATATTCTTGGTGAGCCAATCTCTCTAGGACTTGATCAAGGAAAGGCATTGGGAAATGATCTTTTTGTGTCACCTTGTTTAACTTCCTATAATCAATACACATCCTCCACCCGGTGACTATTTGAGTAGGGATGAGTTCATTATTTTCATTATGTATCATAGTAGTTCCATCTTTCTTCGAGACCACATGCACGGGACTCACCCATGGTGAATCTAATATCGGATAAATTATTCCAGCAATGAGCAGTTTAATGACTTCAGTCAGACTACTTCCTTCATGTTTGGATTCAATTTACGTTGATGTTCAATAGTTGTCTTGTGATCTTCCATCATGGGGGTTTTGTGCATGTACAGTGCTTGACTAACCCAGGTGAGGTCACTCATCTTGTAGCCAATTGCTTTTTTTCTTTCCTTCAATTCCTTCAATAGTTTGTCTTCTTGTTTTGCCATTAGATCTGAATTTATGATGACTTGGAAGATCTGGAGTTCATCTAGAAACATGTATTTCAATCCTTCCAGTAGGGGCTTCATTTTAGGATCTTGTGGCTTTTCACATGCTTCTTCCGTAACATCCACTGCTTTTAGTTCCTCAACCTTGGCTTTAGGATCTTCTTTAGCAGTATCGAGGCAGAAAACACAACTTTTCATTTGTTCGTCATCTGAATTCTTTGCATTTGGATCAATCAGAGCTACTCCCAAAGGATCTTCTTGATCATAATGCTCTTGCGTGAGTAGTTACATCTACTCTATACATTCAATCAAGTAGACTTCTTCTTGCATGCTCGGTCTTTGCATACTTTCAAAAACTTTGAACTCGAGAGTTTCTTTACCAAGTCTGAGCAGCAAGGTTCCTACTTCAACATCAATCAGAGCTCTTGTAGTAGCAAGGAATGGATGACCAAATATGAGAGGTTATATGGCGTCTTCTTTTATATCCATGATGACAAAGTCACATGGAACATAGGAGTCTTTACCTACTTTGACAGGGACATCTTCGATGATACCTAGAGGAAGGTTCACTATGTTATCTGCAAGTTGTATGGTCATGTCGGTTGGCAGCAGTTCACCAAACCCTAGCCTCTTGCAAAGGCTAAGTGGCATGATGGATATACTAGCACCAAGATCTGCCAATCCTTTATTACAAGATGAATCACCGATGTGGAAATAGATCCCAAAAGATCCTGGATCTTTCTTGTTCTTAGCATCTTGCTTAGGATGATATAGGAAGTAGTTGTTGATAACTTCACTGTCTCATATTCTTCGGTTATATACTTCCTTGTGAGGAGAGACTTTAAGTACTTTGTCCATGTTGGTATCTCAACCAGTGCATCAAGAAAGGGTATATCCACATGGAGTTTCTTCATGGCTTCTTTGAACTTGTTGAATCAAGTGTCAAGCTTGGTTTGCCTTAAAAGAGTTGGGAAAGGTGGATGAGGATTGTATACTGGTACCTCTGACTCTGGTGTTTCTGGTTCTGCATCAACGGGTTTCTCCAAATTTTCCTTATTTGTCTTATCAGCAGTTATTGTTTCTTTTGGTTGAGACTCAGGAGTTGTAGAATCTTATACAATTACAGAGTCATCCTCGTCTGTAATAACCACAGGTGTCTTGACGAGAGGATCAGAATAATCTTTCCCTGACCTGGTTGTGATAGCCTTTAGTTTTTCTGGGTGTTTAGGATTGTTCTCTGGTTGGCCAACAAAGGCTCCAGTAGGTGGCTTCATACTAGCTGCAAGTTGAGCTAGTTGAGATTCAATAGCCTTCTGATGGGCTTGCTGGTTAGCTATCATTGTCTACTGGATAGCTATCAATGTTTGTTGTGACTGTAGCATCTTCTCAATGGCCAACAGCTTGTCATCAGAAGAGACGGGGTTGTCTTGTTGCCCTTGTTGTTGTTGGTAGGGGACTTGGTTGGGATTCTGGAACTGAGAATTGTTCTGATACTGGTTGTAATTTTGGTTCTGAAAGTTACCTCTAAAGTTTCCTTGATTCCCGAAATTTTTTTGCTGGTTATACTGGAATCCTGGTGGGCCTCATTGCTAATTATTTGAACCAAGTTGACGTGAGTTTTCCGCTCCTGAAGGATTTCCATATTGAAAACCAGGATGGTTCCTGTTCTGATTTGGATTATAGTATCCTTGACTAGGAATGGTGTTGACGACATTAAGATTTTACATTTTACCATTATCACCTTTCCCACATGTGTTGCTTAGAACAACATCGTAGAGAACATTGCATGCTAAAGTGGAATGATCATTACTCTTACATGCTTCATAGAACAATGAAGCTGACTTGATCTGTTCTTGTTGTTGAGGGGGTGAATGTCCTCTTCCAAATGCAGCAAGGGATGATTCGATACGATCTTGCTTGGCAACTAAGAGTTTGAGGGTTTCAACGATAGACTTGAACTCAGGAGTAGCTTCAGACATAGCTACTTTCAACACTCCTTTACCTTCAGATCTACCCCAATTAGCTTGATTTTCATCTCCAAGTGTGACAACCTTCCATGTGCTATCATAACTTTGACGCATGAAGTTTCCTCTTGATGAGGAGTCTAAAAACCTCTTGATATCATCATCCACACCCCTATAGACGATCTCGATGAGTTGATTCTTGGGAATGCCATGGTGTGGACACTTGCGTAGAAGCTCCTTATATCTTTCCCATGCTTCAGCAAGGGTTTACCCAGGGGCTTGACTGAATTGAGCTATATGTCCTCTGATTTCATAAGTGAGAGAAGGAGGGTAGAATTTTTCCAGAAAAACATTTTGAAGTTGTTCCCAAGTGGTGATGGGTTCACATTGCAAGGAATTGTACCAACTTATAGCTCTATTAGCAACAGAATACTTGAAGAGATGGAGTTGGATGGCATCGTCAGATACTCCATTTTGCTTCATCATAGCACATAGATCGATGAATCTCAAAAGATGTTCTTTACTATCTTCTCCTTATTTACCATAGAATGGATTGTTTTGAAGCCACCCTTCAGGCTATTTCCTCCTCTTGAGCCATCCTTGCTAGGTTCTCTCTATTTTGACGATGAAAGGTTCTTTCTATCTCCGGATCAAAGCTGGCGATGAGTCTGGGACTGTTCAAACGGTGCATACACCATTCTTGGGGGTACCTAAAATGAAAACATCTAAAGTAAGATTGATGAAGTGGAGTGAAATTCAACTAGATGATCTATTGTATCAAAAGAAAAACAAAAACCTAGATTAGCCTTAGAAGAACTAGATTTGACTAATTGATTCCGTTGTCCCCAGCAATGACACCAGAATTTGACGTGGAATATTATCGCACTTAACAAATTCACTCAGGGTTGAAATCCTTGAACTTTTACCAAAACCTCGTGCAATAATACCACCCACAAAAGGATGGGTCTTATCGCAGTATAGTTAAGGATCGAATACCAAAGGACAACATTTTTAAGAATCTTTGTCGGTCAAATCTAGCACAAGTAAGACTAATATTTAAAATGATTGATTGGGTAGTGGTTGATTAAACTGAATGCAAGAAAATAAAAGAGAAGAATTAAAGTTTGTTCTAGATTAATGATATGGAATCACTGGGATGGTACCGAGTTTCACCACCACTACACATGCAAACACATCCAAACATATTACATCCAGGCAAGAATCTAACTATCCAAATGGAACTACTGTGAATCTTCCCTAAGGGATGTTTAGGCCTGCGTAAGCATCCCCTTAGGCATCACATTTCTCGTCACCATCTGGATCATGCACTCATGGTTCCGAAGATACAACATCCAACTAAGGCTGAGGTTCTCCCTAAGGGATGTTTAGACCACAGAAGCATCACCGCGGGCTACATGGTTCGTCCCCTCACGGATCATACACTTATGACCTCAAGGAATCCCATTCTATTTCTAGTCAGGAAGTCAACCATGCTAATCGACAGGTGAGAAGGTGATTAATCTACAAGAAAACATCGACGATTAACAAAGAAGATACAAAATCCAACTAAGGTTGTGGCCCTCCCTAAGGGATGTTTAGGTCACAGAAGCATCACCATAGGCAAGATGGCTTGTCCCTTCATGGATCATACACTTACGACCACAAGGAATCTCATTCTATTTCTACTTTGAGAGTCTACCTCAATAATCAACATTCTACCCTACATACAGAAGTTCTCATAACATAGGGAAGAACAAGATGAAAGCCAGTAGGTAATCACACTACAAACATTATCAAATAATCAATGAGATGGAAAGTTATATACATTGCCTTGGAATGTTTAAATGAAAAGACATGAAAGCATGGGTAGCGGGGCTAGTCCCCACACCCCAGCGAAAGGTGACTACTCGCTCATGATGTGAGAAACAAGAATAATAAGAGAGAAGGAGGGTTCAGCCATGAGCATGATGTAGAAGGTGGTCCTAGCTCAGTGAAGATGATGCGGTCTTCTACGCCATATCGGGGCAGATCTGAGCAAGGAGGAAGAACCACCAAGGCAGGTTGGGCAGATCTTCTTCTCCACCTTCTTTCTCTTCTCCACCTCCTTGATTGCACTAGGAGTAGGTGTGGGTGGCGTGGCAATGGCTGAAGATGGTGGAGTGGTGGCTGTGTGGAAGGGAGACCGATCCTTGCTAAAGAAGCCTCTCAACGTCATGGAATCGATGCCCAAATGGGGATCCTTGTGGTCCTATTTATGGGCTTGGATGGGGTCCTCACGTTTTTGCTGTGAGTTTGCTCCAAATGGTTTAGAGAAATTGGTTTGCTTGAATGGTTTGGAGCAAACAGTCTTGGAGACCGTTTGACATCCAAACAGTCTTGAGAATACATGACCATATGGTCTTGGAGACCGAACAAATCCAACCTGTCTTGGGATTCTATCTTCATACGCTCTTGCTGACCGATCAAATGACCAAATTGTCTTGGGAAGGAACTGCCCATACGGTCTTGGAACTTTGTCTCCAAACGGTTTAGTGAAACCGATAGGCGTCAACCAGTTTTCACTTGCAGTGGCTTCAAATAGTCTTGATTAATATCCTCCAACCGGTCTTGGAAACTGTTTGATGGCCAAACGGTCTTGAGGACCAATGGCCTCCAAACGGTTTAATGGCCAAATGGTCTTGCTCTTGAACGGTCTTCGTTTGAGTGTCCAACCGATCTCGAGTCCAAATGGTTCTAAGACAGAACGGTATTTGTCTCCAACCAGTCTTGACTCCAACTGGTCTTGAGGACTGATGAGGCTTGCACTGTCTTGTTGATCCAAATGGTCTTGGAGACCGATTGACATCCAAGCAGTTTTGGATCATTTGCGTTCATACGGTCTATAGATGTGGACCAAACGTTCTTCGCTTCATTGATCGGTCTTGGCACCAGATTGGTCTCGCGGGAGACTGGCCTATTGGTCTTGAGACCGTATGGCTCCAAACGGTCTTGAGACCGTATGTTGCCAAACAGTCTTGAAACTGAATGGATGACTGACTGAGATCGTTTGGGGTCGAGACTGTTTGGTCAAGACCAAGGATGAGAGGATCTTGAGTGAATTCCATAAGATGGTTGAACCTCATTACTGCTTGCACAAAATCAATATAAATCTAGTTAATAATCTTAATAATTGAATCAATTAAGAAATCTTGCATTTTGTGAGATTTAGGAGTTGAAACCAAAAGTATTGAATCAAATTGGTCCTGAAAAGGTGACTGAAAATCATGATGAATATGCATTCATCAGGATGCACATAGAATAAATCTATGGGTGGGAGTCATGTGAAGAAGAAGAACCAGTTCATGGAAAATGACAGCTCAACAACAATGCAATGCCCAAGGCGGCTGTCAGCATCAGGCAGAGCTCCCCTGAACCATGCCATTGGCCGAGGATGGTGTCTGGGCTGCAGGGTTTCTGCTGTGGTGATGGAAAGATCTAGGTGCCTAGCGGCAGGTACGAAGTCGCCTTCCAGTCGCAGCGGCACTAGTGTGCAGACAACGGTGGAGTCATGTAGTGTTGATTGGAAATGGGAGAGGGACAAGTTCCTCATGGACCCAAGCATTTTACACGGACCGGTTAAACCCAACCTGATCACGTTCCATGTTCACCTGGACCAAAATGTGGCGGGGGGGGAGACCAGCTTAGGTGGTGTGGCCCTAGATTGGGGACTCGTGGACCTATTGAAAGCAGGCATGTGGCTTCATATTAAGGTAAAAAATTACTTTTGTAAAGTAGATCTCCCAAAAATCATAGATAAAGCTACGAATATCCAATTATAGTCAAGCTATATACCAAAATGATCAAAAAAATATGTAGGATCTAATTAAAATATCTTTGATGCCTAATTATTCTTCTAGTTCTAAAAATAGTTCAATACATGCTAAAGTGGTGATTAGCACATGGGAAACCTTAGATTTGGGTATTAGCATGTTAAATATGGTAAAAACTTCTCTTTTATGTTATTATATTATGTTGTTGAACATGATGGGAATCTAATATGATTAAGATGATAATCATGGATACTTAGGGTTTCTAATGTGAATAAGCATACATATAAATGATTAGGGGTTAAAAGGTCACACCTTGCAATGTTAATAATGAACTTAATTGGATATAAGTGATCATAAAGAAGGGAATATGTTGGATATAGTGATTAGGGTTTGATACCCTTATTCTTTACCTCAACCTGATATAACTCTAAATCCTAGTTTGAGACCTAGGTTACATCCCTTTAGTATGTTATGATTATATGGTGACACTTTAGAGTTGTATACAGTTACAGATCATGTTGATTGATCAGATGTACGCTTGCTTGCTGACTATACTTGATGATTGGATTTCAAAATTTGACATCCCAAATATTTGGCATTGCAAAGGTACGTGGTTATGCTTATGATTACATGTATTGACTTCTGACGTTTTTTATATTTCTCGAAGGTTGAATGCATGATATTTGTTGGATGTTTATTTCCTTCATGCAAATTATAAATTCCCTATGAGTATCACATATAGTAAATAATGTTATTTTGAACCCTAGGTTACACTGATCGAAGGGTATCTCACATAAGTCCAATGATGGATAGTGGATACACCTGAGATAGTAGACAAGATATGGGTTAGAATATGAAAGAAAATTTATGTTCTTATGTGCAAATACTTGATGGTTGGTTATATGTACTTGTGATTATTCGATGAACCCACGTACCATTATAGAAATATGTTCACTGTGATTTGTTTGTTGGTAGTTTAGGTAGTTGATACACAAGATACACATGTTAAGATAAAAGATGAAATTCATGGAATGTATTAAAGTTATGTTGGAGGATTAGATAGATGATGCTTCTTCTCAATAGGTATTAGTTCCATGAGGTATATCACTTTACAATTTGTAAATAGTATTTCAAATTTTATTAAAATTGTTTTTTATTATTTATTATTTTCTAAATCTAGATCCTTGGTAATATAGGTGATGTCTCTCAACTTGAAGGTCTTTCCTTAATTGGGGGACGTGGAAAGTGAGGTCATTACAAAACCCAACTTTAACCCTCAAACCCTAATCTTCACTTTAGGAACATAGATAATACAAACCTAGCTCTAGTTCCCCCTCTCTCCCTGAGGATCCACCCTAATCTTACCACTAGCCTATACTACAACACGACCTTGTGTGCTTGCGGGTATGTGTTATTAGTTGAGCTTGTGCGTTGGAGTAGGTCCTTATACAAGTTTTGAGAGATCAGTGTGTTTTCCCCTTAGGGTTTCATCTAGCCACCTTTAGTTGGCTAGTGTGTGGCCTTGAGAAGAATCACACCAGACTTCTAAAGGACCATATAGTATATATGTTATATTGATTTGTGTACAAATACTAACTATGCAGGTAAGAGTGAGCATAGATTGAGGGGGAGAAATTCACATTGTTAAAATTATGAATCCCCTTGCAATTCACAAGGCTAAGGTATAAATTTACATATCCTTTTCAATATGATTGAGAAATATTTTGTCATTGCCAAAATGGGGAGAATGTTGACTTGAGAGTTATACATTGTCCATATTTTGATAATGACTTAACCGTTGCATTCATATGTATCTAATATGTTTGTTTAAGATTGATTTTAGGCTTTACGTACATGTAAAGGATCAAATTACACAAGACCTATCTTGTCCAAGTTCAAGTCAAAAGCAATGCAAGTGTGCAATCTGGGAAATCACTCCAAACCACCTTAGAATATTTTTGTAATCGCTTGTATTGATGATATGACTTTTAACTAATATGAGAAAAATTTAGGGACACTTAATTCCAATGTTCTGTCACCCATAAATCATTTTGAAAAATTTATCACAACAACTTTGTCGATCGAGTTTGTATCTCGACCGACCAGTGATGGATTTTTGAAAATGGATCAATCAGTCGAGTTGTACACACAGAACTCAACCAAATGGCTCACTAACTAAAATTGATTTTGACTTATCAGTCGAGTTTTCCAGGACGAACTCAACCAATAGTGTGAAAATTAGCTTTGTTAGTTAGTGGATCAGTCGAGTTATCTTTATTGAAACTCGATCGGATGTACTGTACAGAAAATGATGAAAATGTGATTCCAACCATTGGAGAGCTGTTAGAAATAAAAATAGATCTGTTGCAAGTTGTAAAATGGCTATTTTCATTCTTAAGTGATCTTGCACTCAAAGGAAAACCCCCAGCTATAAATAGGAACTCTTGGAGTTCATTCCAAGGTTGATTATTCATGCTATCCTTAGTCCTTGCTATAGTTGAGTGTTTTGCAACCCTTTGAGCCCCTCTCGATCTCATTTACAAAGCATTTTGTGATTATGAGTGAGTTAGACATGTTGTAAGAGAGCTACCTCCATGTTATCTTATAAAGATCTCATTCCTTCCATCTTTCCAATCCCCTTTCTCAAAGAGCAAAGGTTGAAGTGATATTCTCTGAGTGAAGGAGGATTTGTTGTTCTTCTTCAAGGTTGAAGAAGGTGTGAAGATCTTCTTTGGGTGAAGCAGAAGGACAAGGCAGAAGATTCAAGAAGAGTGAATAATTCCCTCAAGGACAAAGACTTGATGCAAGTGTGGGTAAGTCCTTGGTGAAGAATGAAGACATCTTGATCAAGTGGGTAAGTCCTTGTGTAGGTGAAAGACTCTTGTCTTGAATAGGTAAGTCCTTGGATGTATGGTGGTCGCCTTGTATCTCTATTGATGGAATATAAGTATACATGGGTTGCAAAGTCATATAGGTTGACCTCTCTAGGTAGAGGATTGACGGTCTCCTAGATTGGAGATTGGAACCACTCTAACCACCTTGTCCAAGCGTATATTTCAATCTCTCTCATTCTTTCTATGCTTGCTTAGATAGGACTTCAAATTGTTCATCATCATTTGGTTTCAATTGTTATAATTTGAAGTTCTAACTATTCTTGTGAGAGTTTTGCTGCTCTATTTACAACCTCCCTCTAGAGCCCTAGATCCAACACTTCTATCCTCCACTTCCTGCAACAGAATCCCTGAGTGGATGGTTGGTGTCGATTGGAAGCTGCTGCAAGTTTTCAAGATTGTCAAGGCCAACGTAGTTGTGGCCAAAGATGGTTCAAGAAACTTTAAGACTATTTCTGAGGTTGTCATGGCTGTAAGTAGGATGAGGAGGGGGGATACCAAGTTCCTGATATGCATCATATGCCAAGAATGTTGATATCCCCAAGGAAGGCACCAAAACCCATGTTTGTGGGGGATGGGTCGGTGTTACCGTCATCACCGAAACCATGTTCATCACTGTTGCATGTCATCTTGCTACGTGAATCACCGGAAAAAGTAGGTGTTACAAAGTACTAGCATCAATATGTAGGTTTACCTGGTATATTCTCTCACTGAGGCCCATCTGGCTAGAAAAGAAGTGTTTGGGTTGGTGTGAGTGGTTAGGAAGAATTTTGTGGTATATTGGTGTTCGAGACCGGACTGGAGTGAAAGTCAGGTTGGCTTATATATTTGGTGGGTGATTAGGAAGAAGTGTGAATCACCGGCGGCATCCAATGCTGACGTGATCTTGACCATGTACGCTCCTTAATGAGGATCACCTGCTCTCCATGCATGCTGCTAGAAACCTACAAGAAATAGGAGTCAGATGGTGTGGTAGGTGTTTTTGCAAGAACAAATATGGCTGAGAATATGGGGTGGCATGCGGGTCTGTTAGCATAGTTAGATGAAATCATGGAAGTGATATGTATGAGAGAGCAGTAGTTTCTGAATGAGTGGGTAGTTTCTGCAATACCCGTGTATTCAAAAAAATCCATGATCTTTTTAAACAAGTGAACGAGTCAAGTAATGAAAGCAAATTAACGGACATAGTGGAGAGGTGGGTGAGAAAATGGATAAAAGAGAAACAAATGGAGAAACATTGTGGAAAGAGAGAGAGTTAGGGATGTTGCGGTATTTTGAAATTGCTGCAATGTGATTGGTTAAGAGGTTTTGGGATGGTAAAATGACACTCTTGTAGTTAGTTTTACACATTCACTCTTTTAATAGTAGTATAGATATAAGTTTGTTGTATTTTTCAGATCTTTGATGAACAATATATACCTCAAGTTTGATAAGAGACAAATGTTGGAGTATTTAGGTGAAAAGAAAAAGTCCATACATATCGTTGGATGAGGAGAAAAGGAAGAGAGTTGAAAAAAATGAGGAAAAAGGTGTAATATAGTTTCTAAACCTTTCTTCTCATAAAGTGGAAGTGGAGGCAAAGAGAATGGGAAAGAATTAATGGGAAACTTATGAGGAATCTTTGAGGCAAGAAAAGGAAGTTTTAGGGAGATTTTGAGAAAAACTCAGAGGGAAAATAAACGTTGAAAGGAAAACTGAAAAAAAGGAAAACTTAGAATTATATTGGTAGGCAATCTAGAAAGAATCTAACAAAATGTTGGAAAAAATTAGTAGGAAACTTGGATATTTAGAGGAAAATTAGAATAAAAACATCAAGATACATGGTAAATCTTGAATAATTAGGGGTGATTTTGAGGGAAATATCTTGATGATTTTTAGGGAATTCTAATTTTCCTCTAACTAAACAAGATCCTACATTTTTCATCAACATACCTGTAGTCTTAGATCCTACCAATATAAAAGTGGAGGTTGATCCACTTTTATAGCACCTAGGGTTTATATTTAAACATACATTTACGATCACCTATGTGTTCTCCAATCCTCAAACTCTTTCAAAGATTCCTAAGTTTCCCTCCATTCCCATCCTTTGCCTTCCCCTCTCCTTTATTCAATGCATACTAAACATATGTTACACACATGCAGGACTAAGGAAAATTATCTATTAGCCTAGAAACATATAAAACACAAGTTAGGATATGTATATTGTCTTTATAATTGGTGGTTTAATATGTTTATTAAGTTATTAGGTATCATGTAGATATTGGAAACTTAATGAACATACTAATTGATGAATTACAATATCGATTAGCATATTTGTTTTGTAAATTGATGAGAATCAATCATTTTTTCATGTATAGATAATCAATGGATGAGATTTAAACCTTGGATAGGTTTAGATATAATTCACTCATGTACTATTGATATGTTTCAGTTACCATTATCAAAATATGGCTACATTTAAAATCACCTAAATGATGCTTACAACATTTTCCAATCGATGTCTAACTTGGACCAAGAGTTGTCCAGATCAAAACTAAATCTACAATAAGATATTTATTCTAAATAAGACTATGGAACAAGTTAAGTTAGAGATATAAGTTTGATTGAGAAACTCTTTATTGAACTATAAATTTGGTTGAGACACCTCCAGTAAAATTTTGTTCAAACCAAATAGATTCATTCTCTAGTTTTTTTTTGTTCTCTAGTTTTCTTTGACAATGTATCCACTAATCAACCCGAGAGTTTAGCCAAGAACTCAGACTCATAGTTTTACATAAAGAGTATATTAATCACTTAGTACGTCACTACGAAATAAATTTGACTAGTCAAAATGACTAGATCACACTTATAGAGTGTCCAATATATGTTTTAATTCCCCTATTATAACGTACAAGTATTTGAGGGATCAAATAAATTGATCTTAAAAGGAAGGATTGCACTGCCCATATTACCAAAGTGCGGCTCCTTGACTAAGAACTTCAAAGTTAAGTGTTCTCACCTTGGAGTGTTACTGATATAGACTATCAAACGGGGAGTCGATCCCCGCTTGTATGTGTGAGGACGAAGCATGCAGTTAAGTCTAGTGGTGGTTTGTGGGGCCACTCCTCATGCCTAAAACTCTACTAGATCCTTAGACAGTGAGCCTAGACATTATAAATGGTATCATAGCCATAACCCATTTAGTAGGTGGGGCCCACATGGCCATGTGGCATTCTAGTCCTGATCTATATGGTCCAAGCATGTTAGAAAGATATGTCCATGGTGATGTAGCCACCCTTGCATTGATAACTATGATCATGAGTTGGGTGTCCATGGGCCATTATGGGTATATATTAAAATAGGGAAATATTATGAGGTTTTATAGTCGGAATTGACGAGGACATCAAAAGTCTAGGTGGGGGATTGTAATATTCAAAGATATGAAGCCTTAGATAAAATGATCTTAAAATAATGATTGGGCTACCTATATCACCAAGGTGAACCTCTTTTTCGATGAGTCCATTACTAAGAACTCCATAGTTAATCATGCTCAGCTTGGAGTAGTACTAGGATGGGTGACCAGTCAAAAAGTTGATCTTAACTTGTGTGTGAGTGAGGAAAAACTGCACAATTAAGGTCAGTGGGGGCCTATAGGTCCAATCATCATTCCTAAAACTCTACTAGAACCTTGAGCAGTGGGCCCAGGCTTACACCTATAACACGCCCTTCAAGAATACATGCACTAGAAAAAGCACTACCTACATGTTATCCATGACATGGGTTCTACATGCTTAGGGAAAATGTTTTTTTAGTGAAGTCGGGAGGCAATCTTATTCATCCCCCCTCCCCATGTGAGCCAACAATAATAGCAACTTACATTCACTAATTAAGTGGGGAGATGTAAACATGGTAGTAATACTACCATTACAGAGATCTAGTCTTAGTAAATTGATAACCTCCACAGGGGGTTGAGTGTACATAGTTAAAACCATGCCAACCATAGAAAATGAAATAGATAAAACACCAAGTATTCATGTATAAGGATTCATATATCTTGTTCGTAGAAGAAAATTCTCATACAATATTTTTTCTTATTACATGTGTTCTGAGAAATCTAAAAAATAACCAAAAAAACTAATATAGTTAATGATTCGGCCCTATTTTAGGGCTTCATCTTGTGTCATTTTTCTCTTCAATCACATCTATACATGTTAGATTACATGTTATTCCTCCTAATATGCTTATTTGTAAATGGTCATGGAACCCAAAACGGTCATGCTACCCTCAACCCACCATGGTCGTGGTGACCACCATGGTCGTGCCAGTTTCAGTGCAAAAACAACCACCAACCACACTTTTGACCATTTTAATTCCCATGATCATTGTATCCTACCACGACCATGCTCATCCCTACCCACCATGGCTGTGGTGACCCACCATGGTCGTGCTACTCACAAAACCTACCTATTTTTGCACTACTTTACCCATATTACCCCTACTTAACCTAGCGCTTCCCCCACACCTATATATACCTAGGTGGCAGGTTAGGTACGAGGTTAGCTACCCTACATCCACTCTATACTCCCCATTTCATCCTCCATCCATTCCCACCTCATTCCACCTCCATTTCACCATTTCCACCACCAAAACCCTAGTTTTCCATTGTTTTCACCCATTTCCACCATACATCCATGCCATTCACCTACCTTGGAGGAGGGAGCTTGAGCTACAGCTGCTAGGAGGTGGAGAAGGAGGAGTCTTCACCGATATCATCATGGCTTTTCACTCCTCTACTCATTCTTTCTCCTTTCTTTTTTGTATTTTGCTTTATGAGTAGTTAGGCCCCTTGGGTGGGCTGTTTGGGGGAAATTATGTTACTTTGATACCATGTTGGGGGAAAATGACATGTAAACTTTGTAATTCCATTTGTTAATGATTATATTCTATTTGTATCTCATTCTCCATGAATTTCTTGTTGGTTTGTGTGTGAAATCACATAGGAATTCAGGCAAATTGCTTATATGTGTGAATTTTGGGATTTGCCCCTAGGTCCAATTCTTGGATCCCTAAGTTGCCTCCCACATTCATACATCCTAATCAATCCTGTTAAACCTAAGTGAGAGATCTAAGTATCTAGATTAGATAATTCTAGTGCAATTAGCATGGAGCCTTCTCAAGGCTAGAATGTGGGGGAATTGGGTACAAAGCCCTAATTTCACCTCGCCATTACTACCCTCGGTCCCTAATTGCCCTAGGAATGCCTAATATAGAAATCTATACTTGACTAGACTCTAATTGAATTGAACTATACTTGCCACCTTCCTATACTACGACATGACCATGTGTGCTTGTGGGTGTAGTTGTTTTGGTGTGAGTAGGTGTTAAGTTAGATTTTATAAATATCAAAAGTGAATTCACCCGTGTGTGTCTATTCGCGGGGTTGCATCTATTCAAACTCCAATTGAGTAGTGTGTAATACCATTGGCAGAAACAAACCAAGCTTTCTGGCGATGTTGTCGGGGACTAGAGGCACTCGGCCAAGCTAGTTAGTTTTGCTTTGACTTTTCCTACTGCCCTCATAATTTCTATTCTTTATTCATTATTCTTTGCATTCTTGGTGTATATTGGTTTACAAACTTGCTTTCTTTTGTTTGGTTGTGCTTTGTGCATGTGACAAGGCATTTAGGAGGAAACAAGATAGAAGGCGAAAATGCACTTCACAAGCCACTTCAAGACTACTTCATGCCTAGCAACTACAAATCCCCAATTTCTAGCATGGTTGATCAGATGCCAGGGGAGCAATTATCCATCCCTCCAGGTCTTCTTGGGATCCTACCCATCTTCTACAGCTCAGAGAGTGAGAACCCCTACAAGCACCTAGATTCCTATCTTGAAGTATGCTCCACCTTCCAATGCCGATAGCAAGTGATGATACAATCAGGCGCTGACTTTATTCTCCTTCTACCTCAAAGACAAAGCCAAAGAGTGGTATGATTCAAGAAGGTACATCATGAGTTGGGGATAGATGAAAATTTTTTTCTTAAGGAAATTCTACTCTATAGCAAAGCTAACACAAATGCGGCATGCCATAGCAAGTTTCGGTCAAATAGATAATGAGAAATTCCACGAGGCTTGGGAGAGATTTAAAAAGATGTTGAGAGAATGTCCACATCATGAGATCCCTTTGTGGCAGACAGTTCAGTCCTTCTACTCTAGGCTATCTCATGCAAGTCAAGCTACAATGGATTCTTCTTGTGGAGGAATTTTTATGGCAAAACCACCTGAGGAGAGATGGCCCTTGTTTGAGAGTTTGGCAGAAAGTTCAAGGATAAAAGCTTATAGTATGGTTAGTGGCAGTGACCTATCTTTTGGTATGACATCTCCAAATCATGATGATTCAATCCCACAATTGATGAAAATGTTTGGTGAAATGGTGAGCTTCCTGAGAAACCAAGTGACCAAACCTCCTTGTCATTCGGTCAATGCTATTGAGTTCTATGGGGAAGAAAAGAAGACATCTCACTCCTATAGTTACCAGGAACCACAAAGTCCCACATATAGCTCAAGGTTTGAGGAAGAGGTTCTCTCTAGATTGAAAGTATTTGATGATGTTCAAAGAGATGTTGCAAGGTTAGATGAGAGAATAGAGCAGCTATCTTCCATAATCGCTCTCCAAGAAGAAAAATTGTATTCATAACCCATCATGAGCCACCATGAAGAAAGTGGACCTATACCTTATTCCCACATTTTCTATAGTCCACCCCCATGCAAGTACATCCCATTCACTCCTTCCAAGGATATTCCAAGACTTACACTCCTCCACCACCTCCCTCACCTCAAATTTCCCAAAACTTCACTTTCCAACCCCAATTCTCTCCTCCCCTCAATTCTCTTCTCCACCTCAATTTCAACCCCAAGTGTCACCTTCACCTCCTTCACAGCCACAACAAGATCCCCCCCTCCACCATGAGTAAGGTAGTGTCGTGATAGTTCTAAGGAGTGGGAAAACTCTTGAGTATCCCACAAGTCAAAGAAAGGCTGAAAAAATAATGCAAAGTCAGCCAAGTGGTGATACTGTGATTCATATTATTGAAGATGATGGTGTGATACTGCATGTTAAGTTTGGTAATCCATGTGATCCACCACATAGTGTTCAGCCTCACATTCATGCAAGTACGGAAAAAACTAGTGATCCCCCATTCATTGAAGAACTAGATGAGCCACCGGAATTGAAAAGGAGGTAAAAGCACAATGTTGATATTCTTGAAGTGTTTCACCAAGTTAAGGTGAACATTCCACTTTTGGATGCTATCAAGCAAATCCCATCATATTCCAAGTTCCTCAAGAACCTATGCACTATGAAAAGAAGGTCAACAGGGAGAATTCCAAAGAAGGTGAGATTGATTGAACAAGTCAGATCCATCATATAGCATTCCCTTCCCATGAAGAGAAAAGACCTAGGAGCCCCACTTATACCTAGTTACATAGGGGGACATCGCATAGACAGGTCCTTACTTGATTTGGGATCTAGTGTGTAATCGATGTCATACAATGTCTATGTAGAACTGGGCTTAGGCAAGTTGAAGCTGGAACATTACACTCTCTAGTTGGTGGATAGATCCATATAAGTTCCTAGGGGTAGAGTGGATGATGTCTTAGTGATGATAGATAAAGAAAAAGGCACAATGTTCTCGGCAGATTTCATTGTACTTGATATGGAGCCAGAGGATAGGAACCATAATCATGGGAAGGTCGTTCTTATCTACAGCTGATGTCAACATTCATGTGTGTAGTGGCACTATGATAGTCTCATTCATGGACATGAAGATCAACATCAACATGTACAAGACCCCAACCTGGCGAGTCCGAGATAGGGATATTGGACATGATCACTTCCCAAGTCCAAATGGGCATTTGAGAGAAGGATACTAAGGTGAAGAAATTGATGATGCTTATTGTGATCAAAGGGATGAGGAAAATAGATTGAGTGCAAATGAGGGATGCATCTTTTGCAAGAATGAAACAACCTGATGTTTTGTGATGTGAGGTTGCACACTCACCCTTCCCTAATTGCTAGTGATTTCGGGGACAAAATCCTCTTTAAGGGGTGGAGTGTTGTAATATACTGAATTATGGACTTTTTACCTTTTTGGCCCTCTTTCCCATCTTTTCCTTTCATTTATATCCTCTTTGGCCTTTTTGTTTAATTTGTGGAGAATATGATGGATTAATGAACATTTGTTCACCTTTTTCATCAATATTTGGGTTTATGCACAAATACCTCAGTGGTAGCTTAGTAATGGGTTTAATATGTAAAATGTCCACTTAAGTGATAAAAAGAATAAAATAATTTGTGCTAGAACTTTCTAGTATCTTTTTGGATATGAAAAATAAAGGAAATCTCAAAATGTGCATAAACGGGATGATAAATGTCATAAGTGGAGAAAATAGGGAATATATTAAATAAAGAAGGATAATAGGGAATATGTTGTTTCAAAAATCATAAATAGGAAGCCCTGAGATAATTTGATAAAAAAAAAATCGTTGTATTAGAGCCTTTATGCTCTAATACTCTATATATGAGTATAAGTAACTAATGTGACATTAATTGGAATAATTGTATGCTTAACCACAAATTAAATAGAATGTCTTATTTCATGTAAAATAATTTGTTGTAATTAATAAAGTGGTAATATGAGGATAATGAAATATAAATCCAAATTATTAAGGACAATGATCAAATATAATAATGAATGTTGAGATAATTGAGTAACCCCTAATTGTGCTAAAATTCTTAGTAAGAAAAATGAGATACATATATATTGTTTCATGGATGCTAATGAAATATAACCCTTTTGGCAATAAAGTGAATATGACATGAAATAATTAAAATAATGATGATAATGTGATATCATAATGAATATAATCCTAATGAGCCATAAATGTAAATAATTCTAAGTCTCCTAGAAAGAATATCTTAATAATGGACCCTAGGTGATCCATGAGAACCCGACCTATGATTAGTTGATGTATGTGAAGTTTCTGAACCCTTAGGTGTAGTTGAATTATAAGTTTTGGTCGAAGTTTTATGGTTGGAGAAACAACCTAATATTTTCTAATGGGTTGCACACTCACCCTTCCCTAATTGCTAGTGATTTCGGGGACGAAATCCTCTTTAAGGGGTGGAGTGTTGTAACATACTGAATTCTGGACTTTTGTCTTTTGAACCTCTTTTCCATATTTTCCTTTCATTTATATCCTCTTTGGCCTTTCTGTTTAATTTGTGGAGAATATGATGGTTTAATGAACATTTGTTCACCTTTTCTCTCAATATTTGGGTTTTATGCACAAATACCTCAGTGAAAGATTAGTAATGGGTCTAATATGTAAAATGTCCACTCAAGTGATAAAGAGAATAAATAAATTCATGCTAGAACTTTCTAGTATCCTTTTGGATATGAAAAATAAAGGAAATCTCGAAATGTGCATAAAGGGGTGATAAACGTCATAAATGGAGAAAATAGGGAATATATTGAATAAAGAAGGATAATAAGGAATATGTTGTTTCAAAAATCATAAATAGAAGCCACAAGATAATTTGATGACAAAATTTGTTTCCTTGAGCCAAAAGATACTTAATGGCCAAGCATCATCTAAATTGGATAATAAATATATATATATAAAAGCCTTTATTACAGGATAATGAGAAATAAGCCAAGAAAGAGATAAAATATCTAATGTCCTCAAATTGGAAAACTAATTCCATATACGTTCTCTAAACATTAAAATAAGCCCTTGGGAAAATTTTCAACTAATTCGGATGACTTTTGGATAATGTGATAAAATAGGAGAGAGAGAGTGTGTAGAATGTTCCTTTTGATAAATAATTTAATAAATAACATCAACATGGCTAAATAATAGCAAAATCATTTTAAGGGTGTGAAAAGGGACACATGGGTAAAATATCATAATAATTGGGTAAGTTTATAGTCATATGTGAAGGAAGAGAAAGAAAATGAGGAATACAATATTTCATTGACAAATGTTTTTCAAAATGTAAAATAAACTGAATATTCAAATTCTAAACGTCTAAATCAATTAGGGTATAAATTTTGGTTAATTTTAGAAATCGTTCGGTCCTCCAAAAGAGGAGAGAGAAAAACATTAAATCACTTTAGTCAAATTTCAGTGTAAATAGGATTATGTATCACACCCAGCCTTGGACTCATCCGCGGGATATGACGGCTCGTGGTCCTCGGTGGACCCAGGTCCATTGATCCAATGACTAAGGAGTCATCTTCTACCTTAGTCTGAGATGAATAGGACTCTTAAAATTAAAACGTGAAAATCTTGAGCTACGATTAACCAAATTTGATGATTTTTGGTTCTATGGATTCCTCGCGATATTATGCTCCTAATTATCCTAAAGTTTTTGTGTTTTCATGAACTTTCCACAAACCACTCCTTCGTCCGACGTCCCTCTCTCACCCCACCTACCTAAACTCTAACATAGACCCTCTTACCTATAAATACCCCTACTCCTAGCTTCATCGTCACCTTTGCGACTCAATCGTACTTCTAATTGTTCGCATCACTGTCATTTGGAACATCGACTAGCCGCTGATGTTGCCTAGCTTGTGGCACCCCTTGCTTTCTGCTCTCTCCACCTTCGGCTCAATCAAAGGTATTGTTAGCTTCGTCTTGATTTTCTCTTTCTTTTCCATACATGTACTTTGATTTTGATGTAGGAACATGGTTTTGCCCAATTTTCCCATGAGCAGGTGCTGCTCCTTGCCGGTTCGGTCGCATGTTGGGTTGGGGAAGATGACTTCCCGTTGGTTTTACCATTTTGCCCTTCTCACCTTCCTCTCTCTTCTCTCTACTCTTCACGTAGGGTGTTTTGGTCTTTTTGCCTCGGCTTTGACCGGTCGCTGACCCCCCCCCCTCTTGCTCACTCCCTCTCTGTGTGTGTGCTTTGCCTACGTGGCAAGCTGTGATTGGCAGTCATCAAATAATTCATATTAAATCATCCAATGGTCAAAAATGGAAAATAAGTAGTGGTTTTAAATCAAGAGAACGATATCTATCCATTAAAAATATTTGTAAAGTTTGATTCTGATGTTTGCAAAAAAGTGTTTTTTGAGTGATTTAAATTACTTAAAAATTAAGAAAAATAGCCTAAAAGTCAATATCTCAAAAATATGCAAACCTATATGTTATTTTGATCAAGAAAACCTAACTAAGTCAATGATTAGGATTTCAGAGTCTAATTCGAAGGTTTTTGGAAAATGGTTGTAATATTAGGGTTTTGAGTCTTTAATGAATGAACTTAGCATTAATACATGTATGTGATTATGTAATAGGGGAAAGTGGAGTCTGATCTTGATTAGGAATCTGAAAGTGAGTTCTAGGGTAAGAAGGAACAAGGTATGTGAATCTACACCTTCAGTTGGGAAATTTTATTATACCTTTACCTATGTTCCCTAATGAGGCTTAATTTGACCTAATCCATTATTCTTGAAGCCTAATTTGTTTATGCCTCAAAATCAGTTGTAGTATTATCTCATTTGGGTCTTATACCCCACTCCATGTTATTCAAATCAATTGATTACTCTTGCCATAACTCTTTTTCTAGCATGTAGTTATATGTTCTATTTAATTTTAAAGTAGAGGTAGTTATGTACAACCACCCACAGAGGGCATGTATATAATCGCCCTAGGGGAACATTTGTATTCTCCCCAACTTATTGTGTAGGTGACTAGGAACTTTTTATTCTCCCCTCACCTATAGGTTAGAGGTCCGGTAGGTGCCTCAACCCTACTTAGTTAGGTAGACATATTAATTTACATGCAAATCCTTTATTTATATTTTTTATTGGCAAGTTTCTTTGTTTAAAGCCTCATACTCTTGATGTCTTATCTTTTGATGAATCCCTATCCTAATTTACTTGTTATATTTATCTTGTCACCTTTAGTATAGTTTAGTGACACATACTTTTCTTCCCATTCCTTTTTTGCTGGGTGCTTTTCCAACTACCCTGGAGCTGAGCAAGGCGATGGAAAAGGTGTGAAGATCTTAGTTGTTGGCTTGGACTTAGATGATGGATATGTTGCTTGGAGACAAGACTGTAGTAGTTGGAATTCCCTCTATCTAGATTCTAGTTGTGTATGATGATCTTTTACAATCTTTTATGAAATTGATTTAGTAAGAAATTTTTATTCTGTTGCTTCCCAAATGTGTTTTGTTTACCATATTTTAGTAAGGAGGTAATCTCGCCTCTTTACAACATGGTATCAAAGCCCATGGTAGTAAGGTATGTGCATTTAAACTTCTTTCATGTCTAATGTCATTTGGCATGGTAGTGGTGGTGCCCCGTACCCAAGTTTCAAGGATGTGAAGCCTTGGATCAACTTTTATATATATTGGGAGATTGATGATGAGTCATTCTCTATCAGGTTTTCAAGGATGTGAAGCCTTGGCCGCCTTTGTGTTTATATTGTTCTAGGCCTATGTTTATCTCACATGCATTCAGGTTTAATGATGTGTGTGGGGTGTGTGACCTACTACCTATTTATGTGCTTTTGTTGCACAAATTTTATTGTTTTGTTTATGGAAAGTATCATCTTTTATCATGTTATGATGATTCTTTTCTTTTATGCCTATGTGGTAGTCCTTATGTCTTGTATGGCTAGCATTTTACATTTGATGTCCTTATTGCTTAAATTTCTCAAAGTTATCTTTTAGTATACACATACCAGCTTTTTGCTTATGTTTCTTTTTCTTCTCTTTTGTGGGGTATGCTTCCAACCCCAGGTTTGACCAAGAGAGGTGAACTTTGATATCAACCTTGTAGCTGAGCTTTTGGGAGACTTGAAGAGGTGGTTAGATGACCCTCGGCTTGGTCTTTGGCTTATATCTTTAGTTTTTCCTTTTAGACACCCATGTGTGGTGAAGTGATGTATTATGTTATCAAGCTTTGTAAATTGTTAGATAATGATCTTTTCTGCTTCTACTCATTGTGTAATGATACATACATGTTGAATGAATTGGTCTCCATCCCTTTAGCTAAAAATTTTATATGGTGTTTGATTCAAGGAATGTGGTCTTTTCTTTCTAGTAGAAGAGTGGTTTCACTTCTTTACAACATGGTATCAAATCCACTAGCAGTCGATTATCTAACTATTTCAAACTCATCTCCCTTAGGATGTTTACCTTTATCTTAGGTCACTTATACCTAGTGTCCTTGCCTTATGCAGGCAAAACCCTGATGGTGGGAGACAACTCGACGGTTGACAACCAGTATGGTTATGAGACACCCAAAAACCCTAGATTTGGTCAGGGGACCTTAGTTCTACTGGTTCGGGAGTAGTTATGACTCCAGAGAAAGAGTTGACTATGTATCGACAACTCTTTGCTACTTCCATGGTAGGAAAGATGAAAGACCTGAATGTACCTGAGAAACCTAAGGAGTTCTCGATCATGGAGTTCATGAAGATGCAACCACCTTCCTTCAACGGTGAAGGTGATATAGAGATGGTCACAAAGCAGATGATTGGGTGTTAGCCATAGAGAGGACTTTTGATGGTATGGCCTGTCCTCCACATCAGAAGGTTAGTTTTGCTTCATATGTCTTGGAAGGACCTGCAAGAGTTTGGTGGAATGGAATTGTAAGGACTAGAGATATCACAACCATGACTTGGGTGGAGTTTTTGGCTCTTTTTTGTGGGAAGTACATCTATACTTCTGCTTTGAAGAATAAAGAAGCAGAGTTCTATAGCTTGAAGCAAGGTTCTTTATCTGTTTATGCTTTTGTGCAAAAGTTTCTGTTGTTGGAACGTTATGCAGTTGGTTTGGGTGAGGAATGTAGGGCTGACCTATTCCTTCAGGAACTCAACTACAATGTGGGTCATGCTCTTATCCCACAATTGCCTTTGACCTTTCAGCAAATGGTTGATAAAGCTTTGGCTGTGGAGTCTTACCCAAGGTTCCAACCTAGGGAGTTTAACAAGAAGAGGAAGTCCTTAGGTGATGATTAGAAAAGGGACAAGTGTTCTAAGTGCAATGGTTACCATCCTCCAAGAAAGTTTTCTCAGGACAAACCTCATCATAATACACCAATGGTATGCCATTATTGCAATGAACCTGGACACATCCGACCTGATTGCCCTAAGCGTCGTAATGGTCAGGCTCCAGCACAACAATAGCAAGCACCTCCTCAGCATCAGGGCAACAATAATAGAGGAAGACCTGTGGAAAGAAGAGATGGAAGAGTTTTTGCTTTGGATGGTGAAGAAGTTAATGATGAAGATCAAGAGCAAGTTAACCCATAGTTCCTTAGATTAGTCTTTACAAGTTATGTTTCCTTTTGCATGTTGCTTATGTAGTTGTATGTAAGAAGTATAGTTGAACCTTTTGTATCTAAAGTTAAGTTTGATATTATGAGATGAACCCTTTTAAGGGGTGGTGGATAAGTTTTCTTATGGATGTTTTAATTTCAAGGACGAAATACCTTTAAGGGGTGGTGTGTTGTAACATACCAGAACTAGAACCCTACCCCTAGTAGTCTTACCCTTTTTGACTTATCCAAACAAGAATAAGCTAATACATGTAATTAAGCCAATAATGGAACATAAAATGTGAAACCCTGAGTATATAAGGGAATCATAATAATGTGTGCCTAATAATGACTCATTTGGAGATAATAAGATGATAAAGAACTTAATTGGTTAAGTAATTAAGATTATGGGCCACTAATGGGACATATCTCATTAAAATAAATCCCAAAAGTGAAAAATAAGTGTAACTTCATATTCCTTGGGTCCCAATTACTTTGGGAGTCAAGTTTCACATTATTCACATAATAATAATTAATTTAATTCATTTTGGAAAGAAAAGATCTATGTTTTTCCCAATAAATCAAATAAAATATTAAAAGACTTCAAAAGAGGAAAATAATCTTAGATTCGTAATATACATAATAAATATAGCCTTTGGGTGAATTTTCATCCAATTTGGAGAAAGTTTGCCTAAAACGTTAAATTAGGAGAGAGAAAGTGTGTAGAACCTTCAAAATATTAAATAAATGCTCAAACAACTACAAAATATATAATTGATGGAAAATTCGTCTCTAACACATTAAATATGACTTGTGGGTCAAGTTTCATCAAATTTTGATAATCCTAATGCCATTAATGATAGAGGAAAGAGAAAATGCAATTTGATTTGTTTAACCCATTAAAGGTTTCCAATAGGCAAAACTAAGTATATATTCGAAATCTACATGTTTAAGTTAACTTATGTGAAAATTTTGGTTTAATTTGGATAAGTCTAGAACCACTAACTAAGGAAAGAGAAAATACATGCATTAATTGGATTTCACTTTGTTTAATTTGATTTATTTTCCTATTTTCCTAAGCTTGGGCTGTCACGCGGCCCGCTTATATCAGATTTCACCTTAGCCCTTGGATGAGAATCTGACGGAGGAGGAGTTGTCTCCTACCTCCAGTTGGACTCTTTCTCGCGGCTACAGTAACACATTTTTCTTCTGCATTTTCCTCTTCTGTCATTCCTTCTTGGCGCCTCAAGTTTTGCTTTCCTCCATCTGCATGACTTTCAGAATTGGTCGATTCCTAGTTTGATAGGGTTTCGTTCATCAGAGACCCTGGTCAGCTAGGCTTTCCTTTTCCACCTCTATTTTTTGGTTCTAGCAGTTTGCTTGTTGAAACCTAACTCCACTCCTATATATAGGGCCTCCCCCACAATCCTTGAACATCCAGAAACCTTATCTAAAAGCCACATTGGTCTGGTTTGCTCCGCAACTATCTCTTCCTACTCCATCTACCTATTTCGATGGCGGTGAGTTCGTCCGAGGATCCTGGTGGTCGGCGGTGGTTGTTTTTTGTTGGCTTCGAGTTGTGAAGGTGTGGGAAATCTTCGTGAGCTCCTGCCTTGCTCGGATTTTAGGTATTGGAGATTCACCCCTTTTTATCAGCTTTTGACCTTCGTTGAAATAATCAGCCTTTGTTCACCTTCGAACTGGTTTCTTCAACCTTGAGCTCCAGTCTCGATGTGGGATACCTCCTTCACCTTCAGTTTGGGTCCTCTTAGACCCGTTCTCCCTTACTATGTCTCTCGGTATTCTTCTATTTTGGCAGAGGTACTGGTTAGAGCTGTGGCTGGCCGTTTTGGTTGTGCATGAGTTCTTTGGGACCGTCGTCCTCTCGGGAACATAGTTCCTTTAGATTTCTCCACCTAGTTTGTGCTAGATCTTGGACTAGAGCTCGAAGTTCTCCTCCCTGTTCCATGGCTTTGAGAGGTCCTCGCAGGGGAACAAACCCCAGTATTGATTCCCCTCTTTACCCTCGTCTTCCACTTCACTTTAGTTTTCTGACAGAGGGGTATAATGGTCTTTTCACCTAGTTTCTTTGGGTTGCCTTGAGTGAGATCTTGGCTGATTTGGTTTAGTTGTCCACTAACATGGGCGGCCCTGATTGGCCTACCCAAGTCCGCATGGATTTTCTCTCTCTTCACTTTGTGATCGGTTTGCTAACTTGTAATTATCTGATTGGTCGAGAATTAAAAATTGATAACTAATTAATGGATGATCAGAAAAATATGAAAAAATATTCGTTGGAATTAGAAAAATAAGATCTAACAAATGATACATGTTTTAATAATTGAATCTAAAGATTAATAACGGGTGTTTTCAATGGATCTAATTAATGATGAATTCACTTGTAAAAAGCATAACTAATTATTTATAAGTCAAAAAAATATAATAAAATATGTTTTGGAATACTAATATCTTAATCTATAATGTGGCATGGTTTTTCATAACATAATTCACATAATGATAAAAAAGTGGTTTTTTTAAGGTTTGGATAATGTGTATGATTTTGACATAAAAGTTGAATATGTGTTTTATAGGCTCTTTGGTGACCTAGACTTGGATCTAGTAGTTTTTTGGACTTTTGACTCTGAAGTTGAGGTATGTTGTATTCCCTATTACTTCATGTTGAGAAATTCACCTATATTTTGTCTTTCTCTTGGTCCTATGGACAATAGCCTATACACATTGCTCTTATCTCTTGATATCATGGTTCGTGTGAACTATCTTGCGTGTTATAGACTTGGATATTCTCTTGATATATATCTTGTGCCTTGGTGCATCTTGGTCTCTTATATTCATATGTGCCACTTTGCAGTGGATGTTATATGTTTGTGTTGTCCATTGTGTGATGGCAACCTTTGTATCATCTTATGACTAAACTATTTGCTTGCCTCTATATTTACATGATATGTGAATCAATAGCACTAGAGTAGTGTAAATAACATTGGTTTTTGGGTGTGTGCCCTTTTTATTTATGGGATGGTAGTGGTGGTGCCCCATACCTGAGTTTCAAGGATGTGAAGCCTTGGCTCAACTTTTATATATATTGGGAGATTGACGGTGAGTCATTCTCTACCAGGTTTTCAAGGATGTGAAGCCTTGGCCGCCTTGTGTTTATATTGTTCTAGGGCTATGTTTATCTCACATGCATGCAGGTTTGATGATGTTTGCGGGGTGTGTGCTCTACTACCTATTTATGTTCTTTTTTTGCACAAATTTTATTGTTTTGTTTATGGAAAGTATCCTCTTTTATCATGTTATGATGATTCTTTTCTTTTATGCCCGTGTGGGTAGTTCTTATCTCTTGTATGGGTAGCATTTTACATTTGATGTCCTTATTGCTTAAATTGCTCAAAGTTATCTTTTAGTATACACATACCAACTTTTTGCTGATGTTTCTTTTTCTTCACTTTTTTGGGGTATGCTTCTAACCCCATGTTTGACCATGGAGAGGTGAACTTTGTCATTAACCTTGTAGCTGAGCTTTTGGGAGACTTGAAGAGGTGGTTTGATGACCCTCGGCTTGATCTTTGTCTTATATATTTAGTTTTTCCTTTTGGACACCCATGTGTGGTGAAGTGATGTATTATGTTATCAAGCTTTGTAAATTGTTAGATAATGATCTTTTCCATTGCTACTCATTGTGTAATAATACATACATGTTGAATGAATTGGTCTCCATTCCTTTGGCAAAAAAAATTATATGGTGTTTGGTCCATGGGATGTGGTCTTTTTCTTTCTAGTAGAGGAGTGGTTTCACTTCTTTACAACAAAAAGGGAGAATATGATTTTCATACCAAATGCACATATGGGCATAGCTATATGTCTTTATTGTCTCCCTCTATGCACATATGCAAAAACTTCAGAATCAAGTGTCAAAATTATTTTTATTAGATAGATTACGTTTTTTTATTACAGAACATATTTTATTTTTATTTTTGGATGCATGGTTTAGGAGTTATGAATTTTTGAAAATGAACCAATCACAATGTGCCACACAGGCAGTTCATCCAAATAGGGAGAGTGAGAGAGCAGGAGAATCAAGCACGTAGTCATGGCTGTGCGGAAGCAAGCATCTTGCTCGTGCAAGATTGGGCAAAACCGGTATACTCAACTAAACTCGACCTTTAGATATGCGAAAGAAAGCCAAGAAGATTCCTAACCTGATGGCGTTGTCAATTTGCTCGCAGGCGGAGAGAAGAGGGAGAGAAAGGCACCACAAAGTCTGATCCTTCAGCCGCTGATGAGGGGTCAAAACACGACGAAACTCGAAATCAAGAGGTGCATTGAGTTGCATAGGTGATGGCAATGCTCGGGGTATATGTATTTATATAGGAGGAGGTGTGGTTTAGGGTTCGTGTATGTGGGGTAAGAGAAGGAGTTGCGGCCGGTTTGGGAAAGCCGAGATAATTGATGAAATAATGAAAAACTTGGGATAATGTTGAGTAAAATCTCGCAAGGAATCCAACGAGCCTAATAACTTGTGATTTGGTCGAGAAACGAGGGAGATATTGGCAAACGAAAATCGCACAAATCCATTTTTGTTTCCTTGTCCGAACCAAGGTAGAAGACGACCAGTAGCCGTTGGATCCAAGATCCATGGTTGGTGATGAGTGCAAATAAAACTTAATCTAGCACATTAAATCCTTATCCAATTTGATTTTGATTATAGTTACATATGCATTATTAAATGAATTTCTCTCTCTTCATTTGAGGGCTCAAATGATTTCCAAAATTAACCGAAATTTACACCCTGACTTATTTTGACGTGTAAAATCCGAATATGGAATTAGTTTTGCCTTTTGAGAACTTTATTTGGGTTCAATAATTTAAAATCTCATTTTCTCTTTCCTCCTTCATTAACCACTTTAGGATTGTCCAAAAATTACAAAACTTCACCCAGAAGTCATATTCAATGTGTTGGATACGCATTTATCATTAATTTCATTTGTTGAAGTTGTTTGTTATTTTAACTAATGATATGAAGGTTTTACACATGTTCTCTCTCCTAAATTTACCTTCTCATCATATATTTTTCAAATTGAGTCAAAATTTATCCAAAGATATATTTTAACATGTAGAACACGAATTTGGAATTATTTTATTTTTTTGAAGACTTTTATTATTTTATTTAATACATTTAAATTTTATCACTTCTTTTATCCTTTTAATTTATTGGAGGCATCTAGAAACTTTCTAAAAATGTAAAACTTGGCCTATAAGGAATAATAAATATGTGGAACACGGTTTTGGCATTAATTAATTTTTTTGACATATATTTAATATTTTTGGTCTTTAAGTCATTTTCTCTCTCCTAAATAAAATAAAATATTTAACATTTACCAAATTAGATGCAAATTCACACATAGACTCATTTTGATATGCAGATTACGAATTTGGAGTTATTTTCCAATTTGAGGACATTAGATATTTTATTTTACCTTATTGGTTTATCTCCTATTTTCTTTTAATAAAGACTTTAATATATGCATTTATCTTTCAAATTTGGTGATACTTGGCCCTTAAGTTTCTTTTAGGTCAAGAAAACGAGATTATGACCCAAAATTATCTTTGTGGGTTTCTATTTTAGATTTTGGAATAATATATTTCTCAATATCTTCTTTTATACAAAATATCCCATATTATCCCCAATTATTGCATTTATAATCTCTTTTATGTATATTTTGTGATTTCTTTTCTTTTTCATACTCTAAAAGATACTAGAGAGTTCTAACACGAATTTCTTTTTTTTTTTCACTTAAGTGGACATTTTACATATTAGACCCATTCCTAAGCTTCCACTGAGGTATTTTTGCATAAACCCAAATATTGGTGAAAAGGGTGAACAAATGTTCATTAAACCATCATATTCTACATAAATTAAATAGAAAGGCCAAAGAGGATATAAATGAAAGGAAAAGGTGGGAAAGAGGGCCAAAAGACAAAATGTCCAAGATTCGATATGTTACATCAGTACTAAATCACCAAACCCTAGTTTCATCACCTCTCATATGTTTGGAGTGTATTCGGGTTAAGAAATATTGATTCTGATTAATCATTTACTTAAACATCATCATGTATAGACCATGCATAGAGTGTAGTGACCAGAGGGGTTAGGTGTTGTGACCATTCCTGGTGTAGCGACCATGAGTGCACTTGTTGCGACTAGGTGTTGCAACCCACTAGGGTTATGACCCTTTTGCAACTGACCAAGAAGGTGTAACGACCATCCAACCTACCCAAAAGGGTTTTGAATAAAACAAGCCCCAGGTGTTGTGACCTTAAGTCAAAAACATTAGGTTGCGACTGCTGGGGAGGCAAGTGTAAAGACCATACCCTAGGGTTAGGGTTATTGCAGTCGCAACAACCACTCACTAGTGTCAAAAAGGAGGTTCAATGGGGGTGTAGCAACCTCAAGTCAACCACTCAACCAATTCCAAAACAACACCAAACCATATTCAAAATAGAAGGTTATCTTCAAGAAAACCAAGCATCAACTAATGGAAAAACTCCATCCAAAGATGATCACCTAACCCTAGAACGTGTGTCACATAAAGTCACCATAAGGAACATGATTAAAGAGATGAAAACCGAGTTTCTCATGCTTATAAACAAAACCAAAAACTATTCTTATACAAAGTAGATGAACTATAAAGAAGATGAGATAGTCCATAATCAAAGTGCAAGAGGAGAACATGCATTCACTAATCATCACAAAATTCAGGTACAAGAAATTAGGGTTTATGAGAAGAAGCAAACCTCATGTGATAATGACCAAGACTTAAACCCTACATTATGGAAACTTCACCTAGCATAGGAGAATCATATCTTAAAGATTTAAAATAGTAGCATGCAAGCTTGATTATGGTGCAACTAATAGAACATGGAAAAGAGTTATATAACTCGCCTTATGGAGAGACCAAGCTTCAAAGATCCTGATCTCTGAGAGAGAAAAAGGAACTACAACAAAAATCAACTCCTCAGCCACAAGATCACCTCCAAAAAGAAGAACACCATGGTCAAAGGAAAGCTTAATAAAAGAGGGTGAGAAACCCTAGTCCAAACAAGAAGAAGTAATGGAAAAGAGAAGAAAACTTCCTCCTAGTTGGGTACCACCATGTCAAACATAGTCTCTGACCCTTGTGAAGGGAAGTTTCTCTCAAGATGACCACTATGGTCGAACCATAGTCTCATGGATGATAAGGAAGAGGAAGAGGTAGGGTGCAAATAAAATGAGATCAAGGGTTCAAAACCACTTACCAAGAAAGAAGATCACCACAAAGGAGATGATCAAGCTCAAAAACACCACATGCAAGGTTGATCGACCACCAAGGCTCCAAAATCAGTCCTTCCTTGCTCCACAAAGCTCCAAGGACAAAAAAAAAGAGGGTGGGAGAAGAAGGAAGGCCGAAAAGGATGCTTGCATGAAGAAGAGATAGGTTATATACTCAAGGTAGGAGAGAGGTAAGGTGGGTATGAGGTCTCAACATTAGAGAGCACCCAAAAGGGCACTTGTCCATCAAGAAAATATACATGCAACCACTCAAAACATGAATGCATCAAAGGGTGATACAACCTAGGTGGTGTAGCGAACACTAAGGTCCACTACACACCTTGTTGCAGTCGCAACAAATGTCATGGGTCGAAAACAAAGCAAGGTGTAGCGACTGTTGCACATGGATCACCCACTCAACATGGTCAAAACACATCACTAGGGGACAAACCCCTTCGACCACACCATATAAAAGGCATCATGGTCGAAAAACACACCAAGAACAAGTGTTGTAGTCGCAAAACTCATCAAGTGAGGTGTTGTGGTTGCCACACTACACAACCAACACATGATCAAAGCTCACAACTAAGGGAACTCTAGAAACCCTAATCTCTCTATGTGGTGCCACACCATCAACCATGGTCCAAGAAAGGCACCCCATAGCATAATATTCTCTCTCATGGTTCTAAGGTACAAGAAACATACTCTACATGTGAATAATTGCAAGATAATCCCTCAACTTGGGTAAATTGTAACTTGGTCCAAAACAAGCAAACATAGCTCAAACATCAAACAAATAGGGCCAAACTGAAAACATATGATTGTCACATGTTACAAAAGCATCTCAAAGAATTAGATTAAGGTTCAAGCATCTTGTTAAGAAAGGCAGGCACACTTAAGCACTAAGCTAGGTCAGGGGCCTTACAATCATAGACCCCTAACACGGATTTCACTCCTGAAATCTTACTCAAAAAGAGATGGGTACTTCCTATGCATCTCTTCCTCAAGCTCCCACATGGCTTCCTCAATGCCATGATGATGCCACAAAACCTTCACCAACACTATGTCCTTCTTCAACTTATTTATCCTCCTATAAAGGATCAAAATAGGTCCTTCAATATAAGATATGTCCTCATCCAACTTAACCTACACTAGATACAACACCAACTTTGCATCAGGGTGGCACTTCCTCAACATAAACACATGGAATACTAGATGTAACTTGTGCAACTCAGGTGGCAACTCCAACTTGTAGGCCACCTTCCCAACACGTGCCACTATAGGGTAAGGTCCCATGAACCTAGGATCCAACTTCCCCTTCTTCCCAAACCTCAAAATACCTTTACAAGGAGAGGCCTTAAGATACACCATGTCTCCCACTTGGAACTCCAAGGGCCTGTGACGATTATCAGCATATGATATCTATCTGTCCTAGGCTGCCTTCAACTGTTGTTGAATCACTTTGATCTTCTTTGTTGTCTGCTGCACAGGCTCAGGGCCCAAATGTTGATACTCACCAGTCTCATACCAACACAAAGAAGACCTACAAAGTCTCCCATATAAAGCCTTATAAGGTGCCACATCGATGCTCCTTTGATAACTATTATTACATGCAAACTCTATCAAACTGAGGTGCACATATGAACTTCCCAAGAACTATAGGACACAAGCTCTCTATAGATTTCCCAAGGTCTCAGACTATCTGTCTATCTATGGGTGAAATGTCATGCTAAACTTGAATTGTGTACCCATAGTTGTGTACAAACGCTCCCAAAAATGACTAGTAAACTGAGGACCTCTATCTGACATGATGATAGCTAGAATACCATGTAAATGAACAATCTCATCAATGTATATCTGAGCAGGCTTCTCTATTGTGTATGTTGTCTTCACATGAAGGAAATGTGTTGATTTGGTCAACTTGTCAATGATCACCGAATGGAATCACGAACTTTGGTTGTCCTAGCAGACCAACCACAAAGTCCATCGTAACATGATCCCATTTCCACTGTGGTATAGGCAATTGTTGCAAAGTTCCCGTAGGTTTTTGATTTTCTACCTTAACCTACTAACATACTGCACATTTTTCTACGTACTTAGCCACGTCATGCTTCAAACTATTCCACCAATACAAATATTTAAGATTGTGATACATATTGGTGCAACCTAGATGAATGGCGTATATTGAAGAGTGAGCCTCTTCCAGAACCATCTTCCTCATATTATCAGCATCAGGAACCATCTGTGGTAACATACTGTCCCATCCTCAGACTCATGAAAGCAATCACACTTCTCACTGCCAAACTCTTCTTGGATTTGCTGGATCACAATATCACTCTGTTGGGCATCTCTAGTCTACTACCTTAATGTATGCTTCACATGTAACTATGCTAGCAAGCCTACCAGCATAGACACCTTGAGTTGTACATTCATCTATCATAAGTAGATCAACATATCTCACTAATGGCATACCAAGGAATACAACTGTGCCTTATCCACAGAAGACGATGAAGAGGACTTACTGCTCAAAGCATTCGCCAACATTTTCCTTCCCTGGATGGTAATCAATAGTGCAGTCATAATCTTTGATTAGATCCATCCAACATTTCTACTGGATTCAGCTCCTGTTGTGAAAAGATGTACTTTAGGTTCTTGTGATTTGTAAAAATTTGACACTTATCACCATAAAGGGAGTGTCTCCAGATTTTTAGGGAATGAATCACTACAGCTAACTCCAGATCATGGGTTGGGTAGTTTTCCTCATGTTTCTTAAGTTGTAGCAAAGCAAAAGACATCAAATTCTTATCTTGCATCAACACGCAACCCAAACCATTCCTTGATGCATCCTATAAAATGATATATCCTTTCCCTTGCTTAGGAAAAACCAACACTGGCACACTAGTCATCTTCTCCTTTAACAATTGGAAGGCACGCTAACACTTGTCATACCAGACAAAAGGTACATATTTTCTTGTCACCTTTGTTAGGGATAAGGCTATGTCACTGAAGTTCTTGATGAACCCCCTATAGTTCTTGCCAAATACAAAAATATGAAAAATTCTATCATTGTCTTTAGTTGTTCCCACTCTATCACAAATTCAACCTTCTTGGGGTCCACACAAACACCCTCAACAGATATCACATATTATAGAAAGAATACCTCCTTCAGCCAAAACTCACACTTGTTGAACTTAGCATACAAATGATGTTGTAACAACAAGGTCAATGTCTGACATAGATGTTGTTCATGTTGATGAATGTCTCTAGAGTATGTCAATATATCATCTATGAACACACCCATAAATGGATCAAGATACAACCAAAACACTATGTTCATCAAGTCCATGAACATTGTCAGTGCATTGTTTAGCCCAAATGGTATAACCACAAACTTGTAGTGGCCATACCTTGTCCTAAAAGTGGACTTGGGTATGTCATCCTCCCTAATCTACAACTGGTGATATCCCAATATCTGGTCTATCTTCTAGAACATCATGGAACCTCACAACTGGTCAAACAAATCATCAATCTACAATAAAGAATACTTGTTCATTATCGTCACTTTGTTCAACTGCTGCTAACTGATACACAACCTCATGGATCCATCTTTCTTCTTCATGAACAACACGAGAACACCCCAAGGAGATGTGATTGATCTGATAAAGCCTTTTTCAAGCATCTCTTGCAAGTAATTCTTCAACTCCAACATCTCAGATGGTGCCATTCTATATGGCGTCTAAGCTATCAGTTGGGTATCAGGTACTAGATTGATGTCAAAATCAATCTCTCTTGCAGGGGGAACACTTGGAAACTCATTTGGAAACACATCTTTGAACTCACAGACAACTGACACTTCCTAGATACTAGGAATCCTCACCTTAGTATCTATCACATGTGTGAAGAATGCTTCACAACCCTGTCTCATCAACTTTTCTGCCACCATCACTGACACCAGACATGTTGGAAGAATCTTCCTATCACCTTGGAAGACTCGTTTGACATCACTGTCGACAAACATCACCACCTTGTAGCTAAAATCCAAGACTACTAGATGCTTCTCCAGGGTGTCCATTCCAAGGATCACATCAAATCCATGCATCTCAAGTGGTATGAGGTCCACTGAATGCTATGTCCTGAAAAAGAAAGGACATAGAAAGGACATACATCCCTCAACTCAGTAGAATCAACCAACGAGGTTTCTAAACAAAGGCTATCACATATATGACTGACATGCAAGGAACAACTAGCAATCACTTCTCGAGTGATGAAAGAGTGTGTCACACCTAGGTCAACCAAAATAGATACAAAATAAGAAGAAGACAAATCAGAATAAAATAACCCCATATGACCTATCACAACTTGTGGGGGTGTAGAATCGATCTATTATTTTTTGTCATTCCCATCCTCTACTGGCCTATCCAGAAGAACAAACTTGTGATGTCTGTCTACGTCATTGGCCTCCATCGCTGCTAAACTACTACCTCTATGAGCCCTGCTGACTCTATCTTGGTTGTTGGGTCACTTCATCCTCCTTTACAGGACACAAACATCTCAGATGTCCTACTTGCCCACATTTGTGGATAGTCCTAGTCTCATACAGTGTCCTAAACGGTCCCATCACTGACACTAATGTCATGATGTGGGTAGTTGCTGGTGGAAAGGTACAACCTCTACCCTTGTTCGATGACCACTATGTTTGCACACCTGAGTTCTGTTGTAATTACAGTGCTGAGAACCTAGGCTCCTTAAAGCCTCCATATGACTACCCTTGGTACTGTGCTAGTATCTTCTTTGTATTCACCTCACATTTCTCTACAACTGACCGCTCTATCCTTCTAATTGACTCCACGAATGTGGCAAATTGTTCCATGTTCTCTAAAGCTGATACCAACATCGTCATATCTATACTCAAGCCCATCTCAAAATGTTTGATCCTCTCCGGATTTGTCACAGCCATATGAGGATAAAACCTCAGCAGCTCCATGAACTTTGCCTCATACTCATTATTGACATAGATCCCTGTCGGAACTTCTCAAACTGGGTGATCTTCTTGTACAAGTGGGTTTGAGGAAAGTACCAATTCACAAACTCTCAACCAAACTCCTCCCAACTTATAGCCACACCAGGCCTCTTCTCCTCCTTGATGGCCCACCAATGGTCAGCACTCCCTTTTAAAAGATACATTACATGCTTCACTTTGTCAGATTGAAAAATATTGAGGATCTTGAAGGCCTTCTCCAACTCGGTCAACCATAGGCCAACATCATCTGGGTCTATCATACTCATAAACTCCACCACCCCAACTCACCTTAACCTCTCAAAGGTCATCCCAGTGCCTGAGGATTTCACATTGGGAACTTCCTCCCTCGCTTGGGGTGAGGGCATTATGTTTGCCATATGCGTTATTGTAGCCATGAATTGTCCAAACAAGGACTAGAAAGTGGGATTTTCCATCAAGGTTGGGTCAAACTGGGGCACTTCATCCACCCTCTCATATCTATCCTGCTTCCTTGAGCCACCTCTAGGTGTACCAACACCACTCTCAACAACATGTTCCTCATGTTCTTCAGCCATCTTTTCCTCTCTTCTTCTTCTTCTTCTTCTTCTTCTGCATAAGCAGAAGGCACCATAAGACAGACTGGAGAATACTAGAATAGACACAAACCCTAGTCCTATGTCCCAATATACTTGGTGAACCTAGCACTCTTATACCAACAAAACTATGATGCCTCGTACCACACAAAGCAAGATTACTCAAAACAAAATATAGAATTAATGCTAATCATCCATATTACCAGAAAAAATAGGAAATTAAAATCGATTCCACATAAGAAAAGTTAAAAACTTATAACATCTGAGTCCACAAAATCACCTGTAACATATCTCATGCCAAAATATTACTACATAGCATTGTTCACTGGCTCACTAGACATGACATGTACATATAATAACCTATTCACATATACATGCCATATCTATAAAACAAAGCATATAGCCAAAAACGTCGCTGCAATATACAACATCTAAAAACAACCCCAAGGATCCGAGAGTACAGGGACGACATATCGGACTCTACTACAAAATACTAGCAGTATGTCCATCCTTTCAACAACCACTGCTCCTATTTCTACTTAGCCTCAACCACACGATCTCTACCTCTCATGCACGACCACCTAAAAATGTGGAAACCCGTGGGGTGAGACCAAACATCCCAATGAGAGATATAACTCTCTTCCACCAACTATTATAAGCACAAGTGAACTTAAAGTAAATAGATAATATTTTTATATGGTTGAGCAGATTCATCTAAACGATACATATTAAATTGATAATACAGATTTAGCTAAGTAGGCATTTACCACTGAGTAGTAGAACAATTTAAACTTTAAGAAGGAATATGAAGAACATGTATAACACTTGATTTATCTTACTATATTATAATTCAAGAAACTAGTACAAGCAATAAGTCAAGGGTATCAACCAATATGAAGTGTATTTAACTCTAAGTAAATACACTACATGGTTGTGTTACGTCTTTTATTATGCCATGAGGAGATGAGGTATACCACTCACACTCCAACTGACCACTACTCAATCAAAATCAGTGTCATACAAGATCTAGGAGGAGCCAGACTCCTATGATCTCCCACACCCTCAGTCAGTCCAAGTCCTCTGCAGTGACATAACAAGTCCGACTACAAAACAACCTAGTCTTCCACGGTATATAGGCACACCATTAGTGAAAAATGAGTTACGACCATAGTCACACTCTTACCGAGGTATGAACACATCCATCCTCAAATATATCTCATATATATATATATATATATATATATATATATATTGTCAGGCTAGAATACACTCGAGTGTACAGATCACATGCTACACTCAAGTGGTGTTTGCATATCAAGACTATTTTTTTGCAAAATGTAAACCAGTGATCTTCATTGTCATACTATAATCAGGATACATACAAATTTTGATCCCATTTGGATGAGTGTAAGTCACTCATCCTAGGGCAACAAAATTGATGCAAGAAACTAATTTGAAATGCATAATTTTTGTGATCTTCATAACATGAGATATAAATGTCCAAATGGGCTCAAATTTTATATATGATCTATTCATAAGATGTTTAAGAAGAATAATGGATTAGATTTTTGAAAAAAAATGTTTCATCATGAAAAACTACTTTTGTGTATTCTTCTTTGAATACACTTGAGTGAATTCTAGCCTGACTATATATATATATATATATATATATATATATATATATAGAGAGAGAGAGAGAGAGAGAGAGTCTAGGGTACATTCGAGTGTATTCTGCCTCCAATACAATCAAGTTTTAAGCCATTGGATCATCCATCTAATCAGATGGGTCACATCCAGATAAACGTTCTCGGGACCTGTTAGTTTTCGTAACCCATCCGTGAGTGGTAGACCCCACCCCCGTATCCTCTCACTTCCCAACTCTCTCTCGCCTCCCATCCCCCTTTCCTGATCTCTCTCTCCCCCCGCACTCTCTCCCCTCGGCCCTCTTTCTCAGGCGTGTGGAGAACGGTCGGCGACCAGCCTGCTGTACGAGACGACTTTGGTCATCGACCTTCACACGGAAGAAGACTGTGGCGATCTCCTCACACAGCAGGCGTCGGACCTCCACCACCAGAGCGTCGGACCTCCACCACTAGAGTGTCGGACCTCTCACTGGGACCACCACTGCCAGAGCATCTCCTCGACTGGACTGCTAGAGCATCGCTCTTCTCACTGGGAAGCAGACTCCTACAAGCCATTGGAACGCCTTTGCTCTCCTCGCACATCAGGCGACTCCTACAAACACCGGACCTCTACCCCACCGGACCTCCGCCCCTCTTTTTCAGAACAACTGGCAACCAACAACCGGAAATCTCAGGAATCCAAGAGGCAAACTCAGACAATCTCAAGACTCCAGGAGGACCTCTTTAGCTCTGGCCTCTTGGCCCTCACTGCTCCAGTAGGCTACATCCTCATTTACAGAATAACCGGTTCCTGGATCTTTGTACTACAATATATTTATCTCCTGAATCAGCTCCGGAAGCATACGATCTTCTCGTATGTATGACAAGTTGTGATAGTGGTAATCAATGATAAACAATGTTAATTTATTTGTTAAAAATGAGAATGTTGATCCTTTTAAATGTATATATGTGTATATGTTGTTGGAACTTTGCTTCAACCGTTTCTTATTATCTTAATTATAAGATTAATTAATATCAGGTAGGAATGTTGTTTTGAGTAACTCCCTTGATGTGGCATCCCGGGGTTGGGGTGTCATGTCATTCTATATGAAACTATAATTAGGTTTTGTAGCTAAGTCACTTTATGATGTGCATCTTGCACCTTATTTTCTGATTTTCAAACAAATAATCATATTTTCAAATAAATATATAGTATTGGGGTTTTAATTTTCTAGATAAAAAATTTGTATGTTACAACACTCGACCCTTGATGAGGATATCATCTTAAAAATCAACATACAATATTCCAATAACTCTGTCGTTCAACCTTGAAATTGATTTGTCTAAACCCACAATCTAAGCAGCAGTAAATGATATGATGACTATGATCTAGTTTTTAAGGGTTCAACTATTCACTTCTCATGTAGGGTTTTTTCTCTAGTTACTTCATACCTCCTGGATGGAAAATCAACTCCAGAAATCTTTGAAAAATTCCAAAAAGAAATTTCATTTTACAAATAATAGTATTATGAAAAATAATATGTGGTCACGAAAATTGTACAATGTAAAACATAAAGATTAACAATAACTAGTATGACAACCTAGCCACTAAATTAGACATCTACATTTTCTAATAATTCATCATGCTCGTCTGTTATTTAAACATATAGTTAGGTATTAAAGAGACAATGTTCACATGGGCGCCTCACACATAGTATAAGGGAAAGGTACATGGTTTCATACTATATGAAGATTTTCTACTCAATATCCTCTTTGGAACATCATCTTATTTTGTCTCCTTACTTTATGATAACAAAGATATATTTTAGAGTAGGCATATTATCAATAAAGTATTCACATAAGGCAATGAGCATATAAGGAACTAAAGAGAAATAAATTGAAACAATCAGACTAACTTATTGTATTGGATCTAATAACTTGTAATGAGTGGGTCCAAAGTGGGGAATCACTCTTTACTAAATCAAATAAGTGTAAAATACCTCAAGCAAACATCATAACAAATTTTGTCTCAAAAAGAGATGAGTATTCCATTATATTCAATAAATATCTTTTGAAACAATAGAAGTGTAGTAATGGAATAACATATTCCAACTATTACCATCAAAACCAAAAAGGAAGGGTCATTACCACTTCACCCAAAACAAAATTGACTACCACCCAACTACATAAAAATAGGATTCACCATCTAATTATCATATAAAGAAAACAAACACTATAGGAATTAATCAGGTCAAGAGAGATGATACCTGATTATACCCAATCAATATATATATATATATATATATATATATATATATATATGAATAATGGATACATGCATAAACCAATAAGTCTTAATAAGGTCAAGAGAGATGATACATAGGTTAACTATCCACCACTAATAAAAATGTTTTGTTAAAAATGAGAATGTTGATCCTTTTAAATGTATATATGTGGATATGTTAATTTATATCTTCTCAGCATTCTCTCGTATATTTTATTGTCTGTCAGTTAATTATCTACATTATTAACACTACTTTACATCATTTTTTGTTAGAAAAAATATGATTAAACTAAATATCCTTTTTCTGATGATCATTTTCTTCTTATTTAAGGTATGCAAGGTTACATTCCAATTTTTTTAGATATGGAAGGGACTAGCACCACAAAACAACACCTGCATGGTTAGATCTCCTTTTCCTCTTATCAATGTTGTCTCGTTTGTTCTTTAAGAAATTTCATCTTATTATTTGAAACTCTACAAATAAGGGAATGATTATGTCTTTTTTAGATATGGATTTTAGTCATGATGTTGACGGCATGGCTAGAATAGATTGGTTGGATTATGTAGCATATGAAAATGAAAACCTACCAGAAGAAAATGTAGTCATTTCAGAGGATGAACGGGTTGAAATACAATCAGAACCAGAACCTTTTATTGGTATGCAATTTGGTAGTCCAGATGAAGTAGAGGATTTTTATAATAAATATGCATATCATATTGGTTTCAGCATAAGGAAGGGAAATCACTCTGTCTCAGCAAAAACTAAAAAAGTCACAAGTAGGGTATTCATGTGCTTCAAGGAAGGATTACATAAACCAAAGATAACGGAAGACAATGGTCATAGGGGCACCCCAAAAAAAGATGTCATTTCCAATCGAACGGGATGCAAGGCACAAATGCGAGTCAAGCTAGAGGAGGACACAAAGTGGGTGGTTACTAGCTTTGAGAAAGAGCACAACCATGATCTTACCAGTAGTCCATCTAAGAAGAGGTTTCACCGCTCACACCATCGCATGTCTTCTAAGGTACAAGATTTGATTCACGCAATGCATGATCAAAATATTTCTACTGCACAGATAATGTCACTTATTCCCAGCCAACAAGGAGGAATTCACAACGTTACATTCACAAGAAAAGATCTAAGTAACACACTTGTTTCTTTGCGAAGGAGAAACATAGGTGTTGATGTAGCAACCACACTAGAGCATTTTAGAAAGCTACAAGCAATTGATCATGCATGCTTTTACTCTGTGTTATGTGATAATGAGGGTTGTACACGTAATATCTTCTGGGTAGATGCAAGATCAAGAATGGCATATCAAACGTTTGGAGATGTGATTACATTTGACACAACTTACATGACTAATAGATATAATATGCCATTTGCACCTTTTATTGGGGTGAATCATCATAGGAAATCTACTTTGTTTGGTTGTGCTTTATTACGAGATGAGACTGCAGAGTCTTTTATTTGGGTTTTTAAAACATTTCTGGAGGCAATGTATGGAAATCACCCCAAATCAATTTAATTGATCAAGACCCTGCAATGAAGAAGGTGATCCATATCATATTTCCTAATGTAGTACATCGATGTTGTCAATGGCATGTAATGAGAAAAGCACGCGAACATCTAGGTGTGATTTATGGGACTATTGTCGGGTTCATTGAAGAGTTCCAATCTTGCATAAATCACCCTACCACCATTGATGAGTTTGAGGAAAGATGGACGAAGATGATAATGTCATACAATTTGAGTGACAACACTCATCTAACCTTGTTGTGGAATATCAGAGAGCAGTGGATACCTATATACTTTACAGACACCTTTTTTGCCAACATCTCTACAACACAACGAAGTGAAAGCATGAATGTGATATTTAAAGATCATGTAAACAATCACTTACCATTATTTAAATTTGTCCAAGAATTTGAGAAGGTGGTTGAGAACCTTTATGACAAAGAGGATGAGAAGACTATAGATCTAAAGATGGCCAACCAACATTGTGGTCTTATGCTCCCATTGAGAAATATGCAAGAGATATCTACACCAGATCAGTTTTTAAAGTTTTTAAAGAGCAAATGAAGTCGACATCATGCTATGACTTAGAGGAGGTTAGTAAAGATTCTACGTATCAAATTTCACACATTGGTGGTGAGTCACTTGCATTTATATCTAACCATAGCTACCAAGTACATGCTAATTTAAATAGACAAGAATTCTATTGTGAATGCAAGTTGTTTCAATTTTCGGGCATCTTATGTGGTCATATACTAAAAATGATGCTTTATCTTAAAGTTCATAAGATACCACCTCTGTATGTGCTGAATAGATGGACTATGCAAGCAAAAACTACAAGTTCTCATCATTGTGTTGAAGAGATTGTGGGTGATATTGATGGTAGTACCCCCTTGGGTAGGTATAACTCACTATGTCGGTTGGCAATGAAATTAATTGGTATAGCTTCTAAACACAAGGACACTTTCACTAATGTGCAAGAGGTATTTGAAAAAACTTATGATGATATGGTGTTGTTGCAAAAGGGTATGGAAATGGGTTCATGTGAAGAAGACATTCCATCATCTCAAACTCATATTCCAACACAAGGTAGTCAATGTGTTATCAGATTTCAAGATGTAGAACATGTCATGGAAGCAAGGGATCCACCACCGTCACAATGTAAAGGGACTAGGAAACCACAAAGTTTTAAACCAAAAGTCGAGTTAAAAGCAAAAAGACAGCAAACATGCAGTACATGCAATGGAAAAGGACATAATAGTCAGACATGCAAATCTGGCGTAAGTTGATTGAGTTGATTTTAATTTATGTTAATTTACTCGATTTCTTTTTCATATGTTTTGTGGCTCATTTTGTGGAACTTTATAATACAGGTTGACAAAAATACCTCTCAAGCTCATGATCTTGACCAAATTGATGAGTTTGATGAAGAATAATACTTATTTGCGCCTTGAACATGGTTGGAGAAATTAAAGTTGACTGAAGATGTGAAGGTGGATGAAGACATCCAAGTAGACTGAAGATGTGAATGTTGGTGAAGACATCCAAGTAGACTGAAGCATGTGAACATGGAAGAAGACATCCAAGTGGACTAAAGCATGTAAACGCGGAAGAAGACATCCAAGTGGACTGAAGATCACTTTTTTCTATCTTGAACGTGGATGAAGACATCTAAGTGGACTGAAGATCACCTTTTTTCTGTGTTGAACGTACAAATTTGTACCAAACCTTGGTTCTGAATGAAGTTCTGTTTGTGTCTGTGTCTGAATGAAGTTATGTCTCTGTGTCTGTGTCTGAATGAAGATCTATCTGTGTGTTTTGTGAACATACAACTTCTATTGTGAACCTAACTATTATGTGTTGGAAAGCATGTTCTATACATATTTTATGATGAATGAATTCAGAAGTTTTATGTGAATACGTCTAATAGAGAGCAAATTTTGTTGTGAACCTAACTGTTATTTGTTGTGCATGGTTTATTTCATGGTATGTTTGGACAATAAATATCAAGTGTTTAGCCGAATTGCAGTATACAAGCACAACGGAAGGTGTTTCCCATAAGTCCTTTAACAAGTAAGTGGAGGATTCCTGAATTTCTGCTCTATCAAATGAGTGACATACATTTATCTGTCAATTGCCGCTACAAGTCAAGGCCACAAGTACAGATTTGTGTACGAAGTTGTTGTCCATTGAGTTTAGAATTTACAACGCATGATGATACTCAGTTGCAATATATTCTTTCTAATCAATTTCCCATGTGTTCATTCTTTTTGTCGTTTACAATTGCTTCCATGTGCTACATCAAAGTCATCCTTTTATTTATTCCAACTTGTTTTACATACATTTGGATTGTTGGATTGAGTAGGACAAAATATTTTATTGATACCACACTAGGAATTCTGCCTCTAGGTAATACATGTTTATGGATTATGCTAGTTAAATATTTTACAAAATATTTTTTTGCCAATCCTTAAAAGGCTTGCACACAAACAACTTCTAGTGTGGTATTTAATTATTCTGTTCTGTAATGTCTTTAGTATGTTTTGTAAATGAAATAGATAATACTATTGTCCAATGTTTGTGCGTTCATGTACAACAAGTGCTGCCATGCTTAATTGCCGCTTAACTCATGTTCTTGTGTGTTAAGATCTGAATTTCTTATTCAGATGTGATCAACTGTTGCCATACTGACGTTTTGCACACATTTTGCACATTCTTTTACTGTTAATTTAGTGAGCTTCTTCCATATGGACGTTTTGAACACATTCTGCACATTCCCCATATTATACAACATTGTCTCCTTGCTCCATTTATGGAAAGATCATCCCATTGGTCCGCTTTCGCCAATGGTGTTACACGCCAGCCGATTTGACTCGACTAGATGCAACCCCGCGGATGGAGGCACACAACGATGGGTTTTTTCTTTCGAAATTTATAAACCTAAACTAGCTACCTACGTCTACTAAAACACTACACCCGCAAGCACACGAGGTCATGTCGTAGTATAGGAAGGTGGCAAGTAAAGGGTCGATCCACAGGGAAAAGAGGGGGTACTAGAGCTAGGTTAGTTTGGCTAGGTTCCTACTGTGGAGACTAGGGTTAAGGGTTTGAAGGTTGATTTGATTGTTAAACTATGTGAGCAAGAAAGCAATTAAAGGTAGGAATGAAATCTACGTTAACCCTAGACTAGATTAAGGCTAAACAGGCAAGAAAGGATTAAGCTAGGTATGAAAGTGCAGACTACACTAAGGCAGGCAAGAGAAAAGCAAGAGATCAATTAAAGAGATAAGCTAGAATTAACAAGGCAAGAGCAAGGCAAGAAGCTAACTAAGCAAGAAAATAACTAACTAAGCTAAGCAGGCACAAAACTAGGGTTTTAAGCAATAAAAAGAGGTGTGGGCTGTTTAGGGGTATGAACTTATCACTTAAGTTGGGGGTGACATATGAACATTATGATTGCATTTAGATTATCCAAACCAAACAACAAGTTAGAGTCTAATGAATTAACCTAAGCTACTAACTGGCCATGGATATGCTAGGTTGTGTATAGGGGAACTAGTCCCTAACACCCCCTACTACCCTTACGAGGCTCAATTGGGTTAGGGATTAGGTTCAATTCAATTAGAGTCTAATCAAGTCTAGGTTTCTATATTAGGCATTCTTAGGGCAATTAGGGGTCGAGGGTAGTAATGGGAAGGTGAAATTAGGGTTTTGGACCACAATTCCCCCACATTCTAGCCATGAGAAGGCTCCATGCTAATTGCACTAGAATTATCTAATCTAGCTACTTAGATCTCTCACTTAGGTTTAGGGAGATTGATTAGGATGTAGGGAGATGGGAGGCAGCCTAGGGATCCAAGAATTGGACCTAGGGGCAAATCCCAAAATTCACACATATAAGCAATTTGCCTAAATTCCTAGGTGATTTCACACACAAACCAACAAGAAATTCATGGAGAATGAGATGCAAATAGAAAATAATCATTAACAAATGGAATTACAATGTTTACATGTCATTTTCCCCCAACATGGTATCAAAGTAACATAATATCCTCCAAATAGTCCACCCACAGGGGTCTAGCTACTCATAGAAATGGAAAATATAAAAAGAAAGGAGAAAGAGGTAGAAGAAGCCATGGAGCTTAGTGTAGATGAAGAAGTCCTCCTCTCCAATAGCTGCAGGACATCCTGCTCCCTCCTCCAAGGTGCAAGGGTGTGAAATGAATGGGATTATGGGTAGGAACTAAGATAAACTAGTGTTTTAGTGGTGGAAATAGTGAAATGGAGTGGAATGGAGGTGGAAATGGAGTGGAATGGAGTGGGTGGTGATTTGGGGAGCTAGGAGGGGGTAGAAGGTTGCTGGCTTCATGCCCCAGCTGCCACCTAGGTATATATAGGTGTCTAGGGGGGTCTAGGGTTAAGTGGGGGGTAAAATGGGAAAAGTAATGAAAAACTAGGTGGATTTGGAGAGTAGCACGACCATGGTGGGTAGTGTAGGCCACGGTCGTGGTGGGTAGTGTAGGCCACGGCCGTGGGAATTAAAATGGCAAAGTTATAGGGTTTTTGTCAAAACGGCCACGGCCGTGGTGGAGGTGGTGTGCCACGGCCGTGGTGATCTGTTGTGCCACGACCGTTTTGTGGTGCACGACCGTGGTGTCTGTCACTGGCACGGCCGTTTTGTGTTGCACGGCCGTGCTGCCTTCTTCTTGATTTGGAGGTTGAACCTGTCGATTTCTAAGTTACCTAGCACGGCCGTTTTGTGGTACCACGGCTGTGCTGGGTCCTAGGGCATCACTTTGACTTGGGTCTTTAACTTTTCTTGGACATCTCTACTTCAATTGATCTTTGGCCACTAGCGGTAGGTCGAGGGAGCATCAGAATTCACTTTGGACCTCTCCAAGTACAGAGGAACCCTAGGATCACCCCTTCTCTCTCTCTTCCATCAAGCGTGGTCCAAATGCCTGAAAAACATGCACATAATGTCCATAAGTGCATTTTATACAAATAAGAATATTAGGGGGAATGACATGCAATCTAACAGGTATAGATGTGATTGAAGAGCAAAAGACACAAGATTAAGCCCTAAAATAGGGCTGAATCACCACCCCAAACTTAAAACATAATTGTCCTCAAGTATGCTCCAACTCAATCTCTCTACAAACTTTCACAAAAAGAAATGACAAATGCAATACAAAAGACTATTGTTGCTGAATGGGATCAAAGATGACTAAGTACATGCATTTCACCTCTCTCCTCTTCTTCTTTCACAATCCAATCATGAAAAGAGCACAAAGCATATGAACTTCAAATATAGCGCATAGAATACACAAGTTATCCATATTTCTTCCATTAAGTTCCGAGTAAACCGTTTCATGGTGGCGTAAATCAAGAATGACTAGGACTGATGTTTCACATTCATGCATTCAATCTTATATCTCAAATCATACCAAAAGACCCATGTGGCTGTGGAAAAGGGCAAAAGGAGCTAGGTTTGATGTTTCCTAGCTCAATAGGTATGAAAATGGAAGAAAGGGATGCGGTAAGATTTTTGGAGTGTTTTTACAAACTCATCTTTTCTTTATTTGAATGCTCTTAAACAGGAGCATCCTTTTATTTTGTTTTTGCTTTTCTTTTTCTCTTGTTTTCTTTCTTGCCCTTGGTGTAGATAGGGCATGTGGTGGATAGAGTGAAGCGGGGAGGTAGAGATATGGCCACCCCAAACTTTTGGAGGTGGCCAAGGCTAATTATGTGCACTAGGGCATCTTTTTATGAGGCGGAGGGGTATGAAGATGGTGGAATAATAGTCAGGTCAAAGAGGGGTCATTGGTATGATTTTCCACATAAGACATCCTGCATGAAAATTAATCCAACACTTCATTCAAGATATCACACCACATGAATGAACAACATGAAATTGATATATCAAACAAGTGATTCCACAAACACTAAGCGTTCAAAGCTTGCTCAATTTCACAATTCAACTAATTCAATCACAATCCTAAGAGAGGTTATGCACATGTAAAACGTCAAACATTGATACCACTTAGCAACAAACAATGGTGATTCACTTGCATTTGTCAAAGGACAACATTTTAATTCAAAACAGTAGAGATTGGGTCAAAACACAATTTTTAGACAAGAAATTCCAAATTTGGGCAAAATTGGCTAAAATGGTACCAAGTTGCCTCCAACCACATCTAAGCCTATATTATTGAACTTAAAATAGCAAACAAGCAAATCCTAGCTAAAACATGCAGAAATTACCAAAAATCTACATGATATGCAATGCATGGCAAAAAGAGCAAAATTTTTGAAAATTACGCAAAAAATGACAATAAGGTAAACTACATGGAATGATGGTGTGCAAAGCAGTAAAATTCTAGACTAGATAGCAGGACAAGCAAAAGAAAAGAAAAACAACAAACAAAAAGTACAATAGCAGATGAGATGCAAAAATGAGTGAAAGAAGAATGAGGGCATACCGCCCTACCACCCCAAACTTTTGAACCATGATGTCCCAACCATGACACTAAAGTCTAGGGTGATAGGGTAGATGATCACTAAGGAGGTGGTGGAGGTGCTCCTCTCTGCCTGTAGTAGGTGCCCCAGTAGTCAGATTGTGGAGGCGGATAGTTGTCCTGGAATGCTGACAAAGAACCCCACCAATCTTCACCCCACTGCGGGTTCCTATGGGCATGTGCATTTTGGAACTGATAAAGGTGGTTGACCTGATAATGCATCTGTTGGTGGTCCAACCACATGGCATCCTGAGTCCTCTGAATTCCCTCCTGTGTCTATAAAATCCTCTCCTACATCGCCTGAATGTTCTCCAGTTGTGCATGAATGGTACCCATGTCATATGCATTCACTGAAGGTTGATGTGGCTCTGACACTCCTATTTTTTCTTCTCTTTGCCTTACCCATCTTGCCGCTCTCTCCTCTACCGTCCACCTCTGCTTTGACACCTGTGAAGGCTCTCCTAGACCTCCAGTAAACCTCACCTCAGGGATTGCCTCTCCTCTGGGGTTCTCCTCCTCGTACCTCCTCAACTTTTGTAGAAAATATGGTGTTGGTCCATATTGTGCCATGAGGGGAGGAGTATGGTATGGCATCTCTAATGTGACTCCTGGGTAGGGTGAGTTGATTTGGTAAATGATCTTCTGATCTGTAACCGTAATCATGGATGAGCGAGCCAGGTAGTGCAAATCAACCAACTTGCCACCCTCTGCCTTTGTATATCCTGTCATGTCATGCCCCAAGGCAGTGGCAATAGATGTTACAATCCCTCCCATTACAAATGGATTTGTGCTCTTGGATGAGATTTTCCTCATATGATCAATCAATAACGCCCCTAGGTTCACATGCCTCTCTTTTATCATCCAACCAAGCACAAAAAGATCTTTGTTGGTGCAGCTGCCTTGATTTTCGTACCTACCAAAGATGGTGTTTGCTAACACCTTCTGAACATAGAGGAGAAATGGGCTATGAATACCACTTGTCTTTGATTTCCCTGCTAAAAATGTACTTTGTCCGATGAAGCATTTCCACATGGCTGGATATGTGGAACTAGAGTCATTTTCTGTCATTCCTCCATCTAGGAGGGCTGCCATCTCTCTACTTGGGGCAAAAATCTGATTTAGCATCTATGAGGGTATCTTCCACCTCTTATCCCCAATCGTTACCTTAATTGCATTCTCGCCATCATTGGTTGCTTTCTCTAGTGTGGCGAAGAACTGCTGTGTTAACTCGATGTATGATTCCTGCTGCAGCGTCAATATCTCAAATAGCCCCAGCTTTTCCATCAACTCTTGAAAATAGGCATAGAACCCCATTGCCTCCATTGACGCTTGGCATGCGTATCGAGTAGCTAGCACTTTGCGTGTCAGGCACCCTGGGTGCTTGGGCTCCTTTTCCCTACCTGTAGTAACCTCTGCTGTGAAAGTGGGCGCTATGGCGGGCTTGGTTGCTGCTCAACTTTAGGCATATAAGTATCATCTTCATCAGCTACCACGAGCCATCGACGTGGTCGTGGCCGCGGCTCGGGCCGTGGTGGTGCTGCGGAGGAGACGGATGGACGTGTGGCTGAAACTGACGGTCGCGCACCTGAGGTGGAAGGTCTCTCAGATGTGACGGAGTGTCGGGAGGCAGACGACAGTGGCTGCGGCAAAGATTATGCCCCCCGCTGTGGTTGTACGGTGGCTTCTTCAGTGATAGGATCCACTATGGCATCCAAATCGGCCTCCGTCAACCGGGGGTGGTTGTTCCTTGGCTTCCTTTGATAGGCAATGACGCCCCTGGTCTTCTCTACTGCTCTCTTGGCAAACTTCTTCATACTTGCTTGAAAATGGAGGTGTAATTAGAAAAAATCAGGTTTCTCTGAATAACGGGGCTGTTGGGGCGGAATGGAGAGAAAGTGGTGTGTTTGTGGATGGAAATGGGTGGGATTAGGAGATTAAGGTAGTGGAAATGGTAGGGGAATGATTGGGAATGGTTTGGGATTGATTTGGTGAGGATACGAGGGATGGAGAAGGAAGGCGGAGTGCTGCACGGGCGCTAGGGCACGGAACATGGCTGTTCTGTTCTTCGGAGAAATGAGCAAGTGAATAGAAGTTTTGCAAATTCTGACTTAAAGGTACTGGAATCGGGCTGCTGCACGGCCGTGCTGTGCGGCACGGTCGTGGTGGCTTCGTGTACCACGGTCGTGTTGTGCGGCACGGTCGTGGTGGCTTCGTGTACCACGGCCGTGCTGCCTTGCATGGCCGTTCTGCCCTGGTTCGATACTTGGTTGATTTTTTGAATTTCTGACTATTTCTTTGTTGAATGTGAGTGCACCACCACGGTCGTTCCGTGTCACCACGGCCATGGTGTTCACTATAACAGCAGTAGGAGACTCGAATATTTTTCAAACATCAAAAATTGATCTCAAGTTGATATTCTATTGATTCTTTGTCAAACTTTCTTCTATTCCTTCTTCATTTCACTTTGTTCTCACCTGCACATCTCAAAACTACACAAAAACTATTAAATACAAGTGTGTGTGTGTGTGTTTCTTTAAAAAATGTAAAAACTAAGCAAAAGTATCAAAAATGCGAGGTTGGGTCAAAAATTCCCAAACCTAAGTGGGTTGCCTCCCACAAGCACTGAGTTTCTTGCCTTCAGCCAGGCTTCTTGGTTATTATTCAAAATTCACCCATTTGGGATTCTCATGTGTCCATTCTTGCAAAACATGCATCCTTCCTTTGCACTCCATCTATTTTCCTCATCCCTTTGATCACAATAATCATCATTAACTTCTTCACCTTGATGTCTTTCTCTCAAATGCCCATTTGGACTTGTGAAGTGATCATGTCCAATATCCCTATCTCGGACTCACCGGGTTGGGGTCTTGTACATGTTGATGTTGATCTTCATGTCCATAAATGAGACTGTCATGGTGCCACTGCGTACATGAATTTCGGCATCAACTGTAGATAAGAACGACCTCCCCAAGATGATGGGAATCTTCCTATCCTCCGGCTCCATATCAAGTACAATGAAATTCGCCGGGAACACTGCGCCTTTTTCTTTGTCTATCATCACCAAGACATCATCCACTCTACCCCTGGGCACTTTTATGGATCTATCTGCCAACTGGAGAGGGCAATGTGCCGGCTTCAACTTGCCTAAGCCCATCTCAACATAGACATGATATGGTATCAAATTCACACTAGATCCCAAATCAAGTAAGGACATGTCTATGCGATGTCCCCCTATGTAACTAGGTATGAGTGGGGCTCCTGGGTCCTTTCTCTTCACGGGAAGTGAGTGTTGTATGATGGAGCTCACTTGTTCATTCAATCTCACCTTCTTTGGAATCCTCCCCGTTGACCTTCTTTTCACAGTGCATAGGTTTTTGAGGAACTTGGCATATGATGGGATTTTCTTGATAGCATCCAACAGTGGAATGTTCACCTTTACTTGGCAAAATACCTCAAGAATATCAACATTGTTCTTTTGCCTCCTTTTCAATTCCAGTGGCTCATCTAGTGCTTCTAGAAATGGAGGATCACTAACTTTTGCCGCACTTACATGAACATGAGGTGGAACGCTAGGGATGGTAGGACCTACAAAAGGGATATGTGGTGGATCACATGGAATCCCAAACTCATCATGTGGTATCACAACATCATCTTCAGCAATATCAATCACGGTATCACCACTTGGCTGCCTTTGCTTTGCTTTATCAACCTTTCTTTGAATTGTGGGCCGCTCAAGAGTTTTCCCACTCCTTAGAATGGTCACAGCACTACCTTGGTCATGATGGGGAGAGGGAGCATGTTGTGACTATGGGGGAGGTGGAGGTGGCACTTGGGGTTGAAATTGAGGTGGAGAAGAGAATTGAGGGGGAGGAGAAAATTGGGGTTGGAAAGTGAAGTTTTGGGAAAATTTAGGTGGTGAAGGTGGTGGAGGAGTGTAAGTCTAGGGATAGCCTTGGAAGGAATGAATGGGATGCACTTTCATGGGGGCGGACTGTAGAAAACTTGTGAAGAGGGCATGGGTCCACTTGCTTCATGGTGGCTCATGATGGGTCTTGAAGACAATTTTTCCTCTTGGAGAGTGATTATAGAAGATAGTTGCTCTATTCTCTCTTCTAACCTTGCAACATCCCTTTGAACATCATCAAATACTTTCAATCTGGAGAGAACCTCTTCCTCAAACCTTGAGTTGTATGTGGGACTTTGTGGTTCCTGGTAGCTATAGGAGTGAGGTGTCTTCTTTTCTTCCCCATAGAACTCAATAGAATTTATCATGTGGCAAGGAGCATTTGTCACCTAGTTCTTCATGAAGTTCACCATGTCACCAAGAATCTTCATCACTTGCGGGTTTGAGTCATCATGAGTAGGAGGTGTCTCACCAAAGGCATACCCCCTTTCATTCATCATGCTAGAAGCTCGAATTCTTGATCCTTCAGCCAACTTCTCAAACAAAGGCCATATCTCCTCAGGTGGCCTAGCCATGAAAACTCCTCCACAAGAAGAGTCCATTATGTCTTGGTCCTTTAGAGACAAACCAGAGTAGAATGATTGAACTAGCTGCCATAAAGGGATCTCATGGCGAGGAAACTCTCTCAACAACTTCTTGAATCTCTCCCAGGCATTATGAAACAGCTCATTGCCCATTTGGCTAAAACTTGTCACAGAACGTCGCATTTGTGTCAACCTTGCTATAGAGTAGAATTGTCTCAAGAAAGCATTCTTCATTGTTTCCCAACTCATGATGTCCTTTCTTGAGTCATACCAGTCTTTAGCTCTATCTTTGAGGGAGAAAGAGAATAAGGTTAACTGAATTGTATCATCACTAGCCGTCGACGTCCTGAAGGTGGAGCATACTTCAAAAAAGGAGTCCAAGTGCTTGTAGGGGTTCTCACTTTCTGAGCCGTAGAAGATGGGTAGGAGCCCAAGAAGACCTGGAGGAATAGATAATTACTCCCCTGGCATTTGATCAACCCTGCTAGCAATTGGAAATTTGTAGTTGCTAGGCATGAGGTAGTCGTGAAGCGTCTTGTGAGGTGCACTTTGGTCTTCCATCTTGTTTCCTCCAGAATGGCTTGTCACATGCACAAAGCACAACCAAACAAAAGAAAACAAGTTAGTAAACCAATATACACAAGAAATGCAAAGAAAAATGAATAAAGAATAGCAATGATGAGGGCTTCTTGGGCTTTGCTTGGACCCTACTAGATCTGCTATCCTCATGCTTCATCTAGCGAAGATCTGGGTGGCACGCTCCTTCTACCAGTGATGGTGGAGCTGTGCTGCGGCGCCCCTCTAGGATTGGCCAGGCGTGGTCTCACCCCTGGTGATTGGGGCTTTCTGCTGCTGTGAGTTGGAACGTCCTTCTACTGATCGACGGTGCCTAGTCATAGTCAGGGGATTCTGGATGGCTTTCCTTCTACAATTGGTTCGAACACCCTACATGAGTTTGACGTTGTGCCTTGATGCATTTAGGTGCTTCATGAGGGTGGGCTCGTGAGGGAGGCAGGTTCCTCTGCTCTTCTTCTTTGCCTCGATGTTGTTGTTTGCAGGTTACATCTCAGTCTTGTTGTTGCGTGCTTATGCAAATAGAAGTTGTAGATGGGCTAGCTCTTGTTGCTATGAGGTTGTGCACTCCCAAGGTGTTCAAACTTATGCTTCTCAGAGCCTGAACCTGGTAAAGCGAACAGCAAGGAACTGTTGGGGTCGGATCCTTCATCCTGATCTCCCTTTCCCTGCTAGGGGTAGGAACACCCTTTAGGTGTTGACGAGCAACCTCTCTGTGAGGGTGGCTACTGTTTCTATTGCAGGACATCAACAGGTTGTTTGCATGGTTTTAGGTGGTTGTTGAATCCACTAATTGTTGGCATAGGACCACACATTATGGGTGCATCTATTAGAGAGTTGGTATCATGCCAAGAATAAATGGATTGTTTCTAACTCTTAGGCCCGCAGCTCCCTGTCGGCGGAATGTGATGGTTCTGGTGCTCTGAGAAGACCTGATGCTAGTGATGTTGTTCCTGGCAAGGTTACCCGGTGGATGTCCTATTGTAATTTGTTGCTACTTTTTGTGGGTGGGCTTATTGCATGTATCTACAGGTTGTAGTTGGTAGTTCTCCTGGTAGGATTGCCTGGTCTTAGACTTATTAGTTTGATGTTCTTCTCTGCGGCTTCTATATCTATGTCCAGTGTAATACCACTGCGTGGGGTATATGATCCTTGGTCGAGCTTCTTACTCTGTGTGATGTAATGGGGTACTCAGTGCCCAAAGTTTTGGTTTTATAGTAACATGCTTTTTGACCGACCAAAAAAATGATAAGGGCAGTAGGAAAAGTCAAAGCAAAACTAACTAGCTAGGCCGAGCGCCTCTAATCCCCGGCAACAGCGCCAGAAAGCTTGGTGTGCTTCCGCCAATGGTGTTACTCGCCAGCCGATTTGACTCGACTAGATGAAACCCCGCGGACGGAGGCACACGATGATGGGTTTTTGCTTTCGAAATTTATAAACCTAAACTATCTACCTATGTCTACTAGAACACTACACCCGCAAGCACACGGGGTCATGTCATAGTATAGGAAGGTGGCAAGTAAAGGGTCGATCCATAGGGAAAAGAGGAGGCACTAGAGCTAGGTTAGTTTGGCTAGGTTCCTACTGTGGAGACTAGGGTTAAGGGTTTGAAGGTTGATTTGATTGTTAAACTAGGTGACCAAGAAAGCAATTAAAGGCAGGAATGAAATCTACGTTAACCCTAGACTAGATTAAGGATAAACAGGCAAGAAAGGATTAAGCTAGGTATGAAAGTGCAGACTACACTAAGGTAGGCAAGAGAAAAGCAAGAGATCAATTAAAGAGATAAGATAGCATTAACAAGGCAAGACCAAGAAAGAAGCTAACTAAGCAAGAAAAGAACTAACTAAGCTAAGCAAGCACAAAACTAGGGTTTTAAGCAATAAAGAGAGGTGTGGGTTGTTTAGGGGTATGAACTTATCACTTAAGTTGGGGGTGACATATGAACATTATGATTGCATTTAGATTATCCAAACCAGACAACAAGTTAGAGTCTAATGAATTAACCTAAGCTACTAACTGGCCATGGATATGCTAGGTTGTGTATAGGGGAACTAGTCCCTAACACCCCCTACTACCCTTACGAGGCTCAATTGGGTTAGGGATTAGGTTCAATTCAATTAGAATCTAATCAAGTCTAGGTTTCTAGATTAGGCATTCCTAGAGAAATTAGGGGTCGAGGGTAGTAATGGGGAGGTGAAATTAGGGTTTTGGACCCCAATTCCCCCACATTCTAGCCTTGAGAAGGCTCCATGCTAATTGCACTAGAATTATCTAATCTATCTTCTTAGATCTCTCACTTAGGTTTAGGGAGATTGATTAGGATGTAGGAAGATGGGAGGCAGCCTAGGGATCCAAGAATTGGACCTAGGGGCAAATCCCAAAATTCACACATATAAGCAATTTGCCTAAATTCCTAGGTGATTTCACACACAAACCAACAAGCAATTCATGGATAATGAGATGTAAATAGAAAATAATCATTAAAAAATGGAATTGCAACGTTAACATGTCATTTTCTCCCAACATGGTATCAAAGTAACATAATATCCCCCAAACAGCCCACCCACAGGGGTCTAGCTACTCATAGAAATGGAAAATACAAAAAGAAAGGAGAAAGAGGTAGAAGAAGCCATGGAGCTCGGTGTAGATGAAGAAGTCCTCCTCTCCAGCAGCTGCAGGACGTCCTTTTCCCTCCTCCAAGGTGCAAAGGTGTGAAATGAAGGGGATTATGGGTAGGAACTAGTATAAACTAGTGTTTTGGTGGTGGAAATGGTTAAATGGAGTGGAATGGAGGTGGAAATGGAGTGGAATGGAGTGGGTAGTGATTTGGGGAGCTAGGAGGGGGTAGAAGGTAGTTGGCTTTGTGCCCCAGCCGCCACCTAGGTATATATAGGTGTCTAGGGTGTCTAGGGTTAAGTGGGGGGTAAAATGGGGAAAGCAGCGAAAAACTAGGTGGATTTGGAGAGTAGCACGGCCGTGGTGGGTAGTGTAGGCCACGACCGTGGTGGGTGGGCACGATCGTGGGAATTAAAATGGCAAAGTTAAAGGGTTTTTTTCAAAATGGCCACGGCAGTGGTGGGTCAACACGGCCGTGGTGGAGGTGGTGTGCCACGGTAGTGGTGGCTGGCATGGCCATGGTGATCTGCTGTGCCACGACCATTTTGTGGTACCACGGCCGTGCTGGGTCCTGCGGTGGCACTTTGACTTGGGTATTTAACTTTTCTTGGACATCTTTGCTTCAATTGATCTTTGGCCACTAGGGGTAGGTCGAGGGAGCATAGGAATTCACTTTGGGCCTCTCCAAGTGTAGAGGAACCCTAGGATCACCCGTTCTCTCTCTTCCATCAAGTGTGGTCCAAAAGCCTGAAAAACATGCAAATAATGTCCATAAGTTCATTTTATACAAATAAGCATATTAGGGGGAATGACATGCAATCTAACAGGTATAGATGTGATTGAAGAGCAAAAAGACACAAGATTAAGCCCTAAAATAGGGTTGAATCACCCATACGCTAGCTTCCTACTAAAAAATCACCATATACATTCGTCTATCATCAGGCACACACATCGCACACACATTGCAGACCAAATAATCCATTCTCACATGTTAACACTGTTGTTCCAAAGACACTTTTACAGATGTTTTAAAGACACAGAAAAAATGAAAACAAGCCATGATAATGAAATAGATATTTTCAGTGCAAAAATGCATTCATTCATTCATTCAATGGTAAGTACACGTATTACAATCCAGCCACTAATCCATCACATCCGACCACTACTGCACTATATTTTTTAGTGAACAAACTACATCACATTTCATTCATTCACACTTTGATCTGGTATAAAGAAGTACAAGTATAACCCAAGAAGCTGCCACTAATCCAACCAAACAACATTTATATTTTACACTTAATCTTTGTTCCCTGATACTGAAAATCTTTAGTTCTCCCTCAAGTTGCAAGATTGTAGAAACTTCAGTGACTTTGGAAGTCGAATCACCCTATTCAAAAAAATTGCAATATGGAAGTCCCTGCAAACAATTATAAATGGATCACATTTATAGCATGCAACATACATCCCTACAACACATACAACAAAATTCACCTCTTGGTTGTAGTTTGGACAACCATAGAATACTCGACCATAGTTTTTTTGAGTCTTAGCTATTTTAGGCTCAACTAAATTGCCACACTTGCAATGTTTGGCCCCTCTTCTCAATACGAATTTTTGGGTAACATGATTTGAACATGTTGAAATTGTGGAACTAAGTTCTTTTTTATCAGATATGACTTGAGAATGATTGTAGCAACACAATAAGAAAACATAACATAGATGACATAGCAAATTAGGATAGATACATGAAATCAATAAGGAAGTGTATAGAAAACCAGTAAGCATATATTGGTGAAGCAGTTGTAGATAAGTAAGTAATTGGAAAGAATGAACTATAAGAGAGGTTGACATCAAGTAATCAGAAATAAGGAAACATCAACAGTTGGTGTTGAAGATCTTGGTGCTAATCCACTTGCAAAGTGTCTCAAACCCTAATCTGAACCTGCACAGCTTTTGAATCCCCTTACCCCTTTCTCGACCAAGCAACGGTTGTGACGCTTTGCCCGCTTATGTCACTGGCTAGTGGTGGGCGACGCTTGGGGGGAGGGCTAGAAGGGGTCGAGGAGTGTGATGCTCTGGCAGTCTGGTCGAGGAGATGCTCTGGTAGTGGTGGTCCCAGTGAGAGGTTTGGCACTCTGGTGGTGGAGGTCTGGAACTTTGGTGGTGGAGGTATGACGCTCTGGTGGTGGAGGTCTGACGCCTGCTGTGTGAGGAGATCTCTAGAGTCTTCTTCTGTGTGAAGGTCGATGGTCGGAGTTGTCTCGCACAGCAGGTTGGTCGTCGGTTATTCTCCGCACGCCTGAGAAAGAGGGCCGAGGGGAGAGAGTGCGGGGGGAGAGAGAGAGATCGGGAAAGGGGGACGGGAGGCGAGAGAGAGTTGGGAAGTGAGAGGATATGGGGGTGGGGTCTACCACTCACGGATGAGTTACGAAAACTAACAGGTCCCGAGAACATCTATCTGGTTGTGACCCATCTGATCATATGGATGATCCAATGGCTTAAAACTTGATTGTATTGGAGGCAGAATACACTCGAGTGTACCCTAGCCTCACTATATATATATATATATATATATATATATATATATATATATATATATATATATATATATATATATATATATATATATATATACACTAAATCACATCACTTGAGATACAACCTCAATTGTCCTCCTTCTAGGGTATGACCGCAACCAATCATGTGAAATGCATATACTCAATAGTATACGACTCTGAACTTCCTCTAAGGGAGGACTCGTTTCACCATCCAACAAATAGTGATGTTGTAGATGGATCTATGGCACAATGTAACTACATGATTAGGGTTTTACTCGATTAGTTAAGCCAATTAAGCATCTTTTAGCATCAATCAAGTTACAACATATAAACCCTAAACAAATTCTACAAAGATAAGGGGATAATACAACTTTAGAAGATATAAAACATATAAGGTGCAAATTTTTCATACTATCACTTGATATCATTGTCAATTCAAGGCCATCAACATTGTCATGGGATATCAATCCCTCATCAAATCACTAGAGGATATCACCTCCCACCACAATAGGCATTTAGCCTCTGCTAGGTCGCAAGACCCAGATCACACTTTTCATGTACATCATCATTGTCTCCTCGTGCCTCATAAAAGCTCATACTCATTATCTCGTGTCATGCCAAGACCATAGAATTCACTAGCTTTGTCATTCATTTCACCTGCAAGGCTAGAATCACATAATTAGGAGAGAGAAAATATCATCTCATGCTAATTACTTCGAGCAATAGGAACAATCACAACATAAGTTCCAAATAAGTTTAGGGTTACATGTATAGATGAATAGGGTTCCATATCAACAATCAATTACCAAATCCTAGTTTCATCACCTCCCATACGTTTGGATTATGGTAGGGTTAATCACTATTGATTATGATTAATCATTAACTTCCACAAAATAACATATAGACCATGCATAGAGTGTAGTGACCGGAGGGGTTCGGTGTAGCGACCAATCATGGTGTAGCGACTATGAGTGCACTTTTTGCGACCAGGTGTTGCAACCCACTAGGGTTATGACCCTCTTACAATTGAAACAAGAAGGTGTAAAAACCATCCAACCTACCCAAATGGGTTTCAACCGAAACAAGCCCAAGGTGTTGTGACATTAAGTCCAAAACATCAGGTTGCGACTGCTAGGGAGGTCAAGTGTAGCGACCAAACCCTAGGGTTAGGATTGTTGCAATCGCATCAACCACTCACAAGTGTAGCGACCCAAAAAGGAGGTTTAGGGGGTGTAGCAACCTCAAGTCAGGCACTCAACCAACTCAAAAACAACACCAAACCATAGTCAAAATTGAAGGTTATCTTCAAGAAAACTAAGCATCATCTAATGGAAAAACTTCATCCAAAGATGATCATCTAACCTTAGAATGTGTGTCACATAAATTCACCATAAGGAACATGATTAAAGAGGTGAAAAATGAGTTTCTCATGATTATAAACAAAACCAAAACTTCTTCTTATACAAAGTAGACGAACTATAAACAAGATGAGACCATCCATAATCAAATTGCAAGAGGAAAACATGCATTCACTAATCATCACAAAATTCAGGTACAAGAAAATAGGGTTTAGGAAAAGAAGCAAATCACCTATGACAATCACCAAGACTTAAACCCTAGATTATAAAGACTTCATCTAGCATAGGAGGATCATATCTTAAATATTAAAATAGTATCATGCAAGCATGATTATGGTGCAACTAATAGAAGATGGAAAAGAGTTATATACCCGCCTTATGGAGAGACAAAGCTTCAAAGATCTTGATCTCTGAGAGAGAAAAAGAAACTCCAACACAGATCAAATCCTTAGCTACAAGATCACTTCCAAAAAGAAGAACATCATGATCAAAGGAAAGATCAAGAAAAGAGGCTAAAAAACCCTAGTCGAAACAAGAAGAAGAAAGGGAAAAGCGAAGTAAACTTCCTCCCACTTGAGTACCACCATGTCAAACATGGTCTCCGACTGTGGTGAGGGGAAGTTTCTATCAAGATGAACACCATGGTAGAACCATAGTCTCATGGACGAGAAGGAAGAGAAGAGGTAGGGTGAAAAGAAAATGAGATCAAGGGTTCAAAATTACTTACCAAGAAAGAAGATCACCAAAGGTCACCACAAAGGAGATGATCAAACTCAACAACACCACATGAAGGGTTGACCGATCACCAAGGCTCCCAGATGAGTCCTTCATTTCTCCACAAAGCTCCAAGGATGAACACAAGAGGGTGGATAAGAAGGAAGGCTGAAAAGGATGCTTACATGAAGAAGAGAAAGGTTATATACTCAAGGTAGGAGAGAGGTAAGGTGGGTATGAGGTGTCAACACTAGAAAGCATCCAAAAGGACACTTGTGTACAAAGAAAACAAACATGCCACTCAAAACATGCATGCATCAAAGGCTGATACAACCTATGTGGTGTAGCGACCACTAAGGTCCAATAGACACCTTGTTGCAGTGGCAACAAACATCAAGGGTTAAAACAAAGCAAGGTGTAGCAACCGCTACACAACGATCACCCACTCAACATAGTCAAAACACATCACTAGGGGACAAACCCCTTTGACCAAACCATATATAAGGCATCATGGTCAAACAACCACACCAAGAACAAGTGTTGCAGTTGGAACACTCACCAAGTGAGGTGTTGCGGTTGGCACACTAGACAACCAACACATGATCAAAGCTCACAACCAAGGGAACCCTAGAAACTCTAATCTCTCTATGTGATGCCACATCATCAACCATGGTCCAAGCAAGGTGCCCCATAGCAACATTTTCTATTTCATGATGCTAAGGCACAATAAAAATACTCTACATGTGGAAAATTTCAAGATAACCCCTCAACTTGGGTAAATTGCAACTTGGTCCAAAACAAGCAAACATAGATCAAACATCAACCAAATAGGACGAAACTGAAAACATACGATTATCACATGTTATAAAATCATCTCAAAGGATTAGATATGGGTTCATGCATCTTATTAAGCAAAGAAAGAACACTTAAGAACTATGCCAGGTCAGGAGCCTTACAGAGGCTCTAGTAGAGTTTTAGGAATGACAACTAGCCCCAACAACCACCACTAGCATTAACTGTGCGCTTTGTCCCCACTCACACACAAACCAAGATAAACTTCCCGACTGATCTCCATACTATAGAGTTATTTAGTGATGGACTCCCTAAAAAGGAGGTGTGCCTTGGTGATATGGATAGTAAAATCATTCCTTTTATGATCTTTTTATCTGAGCCCTCAAATCCCGGGACGTTACAAGGCATTTCTTTCCCTTCTTTCTTATCCTCCTCCTCTTCTCTTCCCCTCTCCACTAGCCCATTGCTGCCCCCCCCTTCCACTGCATTTTTCAACCTCCATAGTTGGACATTGGGCATGCGACTAAATGTCGTGCATTAGCACACTGCCGCTACAACTTCCAACATGGTGGTTGTAAGGGATGGCATTCGTCTTACTACAATCTCATCTACGGCGATCCCTATCATTGTTTTCTTGATCTTTGATAGGGGATTTGTAGGTGATCATCCCCTATGGAGTTGTACCCATGACCCCTTGATTGTGTGTTTTTTGACATAGAAACCTCTGTGAGAATCTGATTGGTATCCTTCCCTTCTACCTCACCCACCAAATCTGATTTTTGTCACGTTGATCTCGAAATGGTAGATAAATGTTTCTAAAAACAAGGTTGTAACAACCACGTGCTTTATTTTTTGTCACTTTACTCCCCATGTATTTTACCCATGTACATGGGTAAGTGCTAGTGATTCTTACGAATCTATGATCTCCTTCCTATAATAGTACATCTCTCCTATGATAATGTTTCAAGATGTGCTTCTTTTCAGCATCATCCTCTCATTGTGCATCTTACCAATGACTGCTCATATCCACCGTTATTCTAACCAATGTGCTTTTGTGATATCCTTCTCCATTGTTGTTCTATCAGTGTGCTAAGTTGATATCTTTATCCATTGACATCCTACCGGTATGAATTTTCCATCTGGCTTGAAGACATGACTGATGGCAAAGATTCACTATAGGCCTTTGTCTATAGTGACAATGCTCCTATCTCCATAATCTAGTTGAATGGAGAAAACTATATGCTCTGAATTAGTTCTATCTGAACCATCCCGGAGTACATAGACAAGGTGAAATTAATTGACAAACCTACTGAGAATACCCCTAAATAGAAATGGGGAAATAACCAAGTCAAAAGTTGGCTATAGAACAACATGGAACCCTCTATTGCCTCAAAGTACATGTTTTACAAAAGTGTGAAGGAACTTTGGGATGTTGTCTATCACCTATACACTACATGCATGAAAAGAATTCTTTGGGGCTATATAAAATTTGGGATAAATTTTTTGGTAAAAATTGAGTTGATAGGACCCTTGATAGGTACTTTGATTCTATTGTCAACTTGCCTCAGCAACTTGACTATTTTTAGCGCATATCTTCTGAGGATCAAACCAATGAGAGGGACAAACTTGTCATGACCAAGTTTCTCAATGGCCTTCATCCAGTCTATGATCCATGACATGGCTTATATTATCGCACTAACAAACTCACTTAGGGTTGAAATCCCTAAGTTTTTAACCAAAACAACGTGCAATAATACCACTCGCAAGCAGACGGGTCTTATCGCAATATAGTTGAGCATCGAATCCCAAGGGACAACATTTTTAAGAATCTTTCTCTAGTCAAATCTAGTTGAATCAAGACTAATGTTTAGAACAAGGTTGGTTGATTTGAGTTTAATTAAACTAAAACCGAGGAAAGTAAAAGAGCAGTATTAAAGGTTGATTAAAGATTTCTGATGGAAATTGTTGGGATGGTCCCGGGTTTCACCACCACTACTCATGCAATCACATCCAAACATCAAACATCCAGGAAACATATAACCATTCAAATAGAGCTGCGGCAAAACCCCCCCATACGGGTGTCAGGTTCGCATAAGCATCACCTTAGGTATCAGATGTCTCGTCACCATCCAGATCACATACTTACAGCTCCGAAGATACAAAAATACAAATGAAGTTGTGGGCCACCTATACAGGAGTCAGGCACATAGAAGCGTCATTGTGGGCTAGATGGATCGTCACCATACGGATCATACACTTACGACCTCAAGGAATCCCATTCTATTTCTAGTTTGGGAGTCAACCGCGTTAAACGACATTCAAAACCTATGCATTGAAGTTCTCGCAACATAGGAAATGAACAAGATATATGCAAGCAGGTGATCAATCCACAAGCACACATCGATGAATAAGAATGAAATGAAAGATTATATACATGCCATGGAATGTTTAACAAAAAGATATGAAAGCATGGGTAGCGGGGCTAGTCCCCGCACCCCAGCGAAAGTAAACTACTCGCTCATGGTGAGAGAAACAAGGATAAAGAGAGAGAGAGAGAGAGAGAAGTTTCCGCCATGAGCAAAGTGAAGAAGATGATCGCAGCTCTACGAAGGAACGGTCTTCTACACAAGGTCGAGGCAGATCTGGACGAGGAGGGAAGGACACCACAGTAGACGGGGCAGACCCTCTTCTATCCACCTTCTCTTTCTTCTCATGGACCTTGCTCGCAACAGGGGGAGCAGCTCGTGGACGAGATGGCGGCATAGAAATGGAGTAGACGCAGCAGATCTAGACCTGGACGTAGATCTAGATCTAGATCTGGGTGAAGTGGCTTGCAGATCTAGAGTTCACACTCCAGATCTGGGTGGACAGGCCGCAAAACCACCACGAGGGCAGGTTCTTGGCTATGGAGATCGTCTCCTCATGCCCAGGATAGTCTTGTAGCCTAACGACGTCTGGAGATGATCCTTAGACTGACTGGAGTCATGTTCTATTTATAGGAAGGCTGGGCACCGAATTAGATTCGCGACCTTAGTAATTCTGCAGCAGGTCGCAGCCTTTTGAATGATATCGCGGTCGCGGCTTTTAGAATGTCACGATCGCGGCTTCTCTGCTTCTGGTGTCGGTGGTGTCGTGGTTAGTTGTAGGACCCGATTGCAGGTGTAGGGATGATCGCGGCTAACAGAACAGGACCTTGGAAAGGTGTCTGCGATCATTGGCTTGGTCGCGATCTTTGGAGACTGTGGTCGCAGCTTCTTTGCAGGTCTCGGCTATTACCATGGTCGCGACTTCTCTTTGTGCATGCCATGGTCGCGACGTTCGAGCTGACATGTCCGCGATCTTCAAGTGGTCGCGATCATGAAGAAGGCAGGTCGCGGCTTCATTTTTGTTGTGGTCGCAGAAAGGAAACGACAGGTCGCGATAACAAAGAAGGTCGTGGCCCTCTCTGTCGTTGTGAGCTCTGTCGGGATCTGCTCATGGTGACATAGGCTCCTGGTCGCGGTGTTGGATGCAGGAGCAAGGGTGAGGGAGAGCAGTCCCTTGGAGGCACAGGAACAGGTCGCGGGGTGGCTTGGAGGAGATCGCGGGTCTTTTTTCCGTAGTCGCGGCTTTTGTCACGGTCGCAGCTTTTGCCACGGTCGCTGCTTTTTGCCGTGGTTGCGGTTGCTGGAGAGGATGAGAGCAAGGGTCCGTTGACCAAGGTTGACTGAGCCTTATCCAAGGGTTGAAATGGATATGGGCCTAGGAGATGAGGCCCAAAGCTCAAAGCGACCTGTGTAAGGGTGCAACAAATCAATAGAAATGGGAGCAAAATCAGTTAAGCCAAAATGAGTTGCATATAAGAAGATAAGGCCAATAAATGCATGAATGCAACCAAAACTGGGCTAAACGAGGTGATTGAACTATGATGAATATGCATTCATCAAAATACCCCGAACTTAAACGTTGCTCGTCCTCGAGTAACACAAAATCTGAAACTCTCGCCAGATGAATACTTTCAACTCGTGTGATGGCTTCATCTTCACATCACGATTGTTTCTTTTCTGCTCGGTATGACTAAGTGTCTCAACGTCCTGAGATCACAGAACACATTTTACCATATCTTTGTTCCTGAGTTCGCTTCCCAATATCACTTCCTCTCTACTTTTTCTAAAATCAAGCATGTTAGAGAGTTTTGTAAGAGTCCAGATATACCCACAGAACAACAAGTGTGCACATGATCTGACACTGGTGTTTTTAGGATGTTGGTGAGCGTAGGCATTCATTGTGCCAGTAGGTGGAAAAGGGAGTGAAGGGTGGTATGGAAGGAAGAAATAAATCTCTCTTCTATTTGACTCGATATTTTTGTTATATGATTTTCAATTTCATCGATTGCATTTTTTTTGTGCGAATCTCTCCTCTATTCGACTCGATATTGCATTTCTTTTTGTGTGCGCTTAGGCATCATTTCTTGGTGATAGACCCCTATTTCGTAGCGAGGGGTATGAAATAAGCATAAAGAGAGATAGAGTGTCCCACCCCAAACTTAGGGTTTGGCACTATATTGGCTATTTTGGTTTGTTTTTTATGAACGAAGGGGTTAGAAGATGATGGAAGAAGTGTAGAAGAGAGTTCAGATCAGAGTGCAACTTGATTTACAATTCAGTGTGCCGGGTCATTCTCCTTATCATACTCTGCTCAAATAATGACTTGATGAGGATCTGGTGGAGATTCCATGTTATTGTTCCACTAGTCAGATAGGAAGCACAACGTGTTTGATCCCTCTCAGTTCGACAGATACTTTCCATATCTACTAATCATGATGTTAGGATTCATAAGCTTCACACGGTGATTTCTAATCATTGGCTAGTTTCAGAAATTGTTCTCCTTGAGGCTTCGTTTCGAATAAGGAGGGTATAATGATTCAAAATTGCATGGAAAAATAGGATAGCTGGCTAGATAAAGGCTTTGATTGAAACAAAAGCGTCAAAACTTCACCAAGTTTCTATACAAATAGCTATGAAAACTTTTGAAAGTTTTGGAAATTTTTGAAAAATTTTCTCATAATTGCAACAAAATTTCAATGATGAAGTCTTAAGTCTGAAATGGATAGGAGAGGGTGGAAAGTAAAGTACGTACCACCCACCCTCCACCCAAACTTAGAAATTTCCTCATCCCGAGCAAACTCTAAATCCGAGATGGAGGGGTAAACTCGTGCCGGTTGGTCCATCAGATGTGGTTGCATTCCTTTCGGCGACGCGTCCTCCATCTGAAATCTCAAAAATGGAAACTATCAGAACTTAAGACTACATCTTGCGATGCATTGTCTACCAGGTGCAACATTTTCTAAAAACAAAACTAAAAGTAAAAGCTAAGTTAAAGATCGGGTTGCCTCCCGACAAGCGCCTTTGTTTTACGTCGATGGCTCGACGTGATTTCTTCAGTTTTCGGGTAGATATGTCGGTTTTGACAGATTCATCAACTCATCAGTGCTAGTATCAGCTATGGTGAAATATCTCTTCAAGTGTTGGCCATTTTCCACAATATCACTTGACTTCTCACTCTATAAAGTAAATGCACCATGTGGATAGATGCTTTTGACAATGTATGGTCCATACCATCGAGAACGGAGTTTCCCTGGGAGTAACTTCAGTCTCGAGTTGAATAGCAGAACTTGGTCTCCCACTTGAATGCCCTTCCTCTTCAGATGACCATCATACCAAAGTTTCGTGCGTTCCTTGTAGATTCGTGCATTCTCATAAGCTATCATTCGGAGTTCATCCAACTCTTGAAGTTGTAGAATCCTGTCTTCGCTTTCTTTATTCATGTCAAAATTCAGCTGTTTGATTGCCCACCATGCTTTATGTTCTAGTTCCACGGGAAGGTGACATGATTTTCCATAGATAAGTCTGAAGGGTGTTGTTCTAAGAGGAGTTTTGAACGTGGTTCGGTAGGCCCATAAAGCGTCATTGATTTTCACTGACCAATCCTTGAGTTGACAGTTTGAAACCTCTACCTACCCACTTGTTTGTGGGTGGTAGGGGGAAGCTATCTTGTATGTTACACCATATCTTCTCAACAACGCTTCAAATCTTCTTTCCAGAAAATGAGAACCTCCATCAGAGATCACAGTGTGTGGAACTCGAAAGCGGGGAAAAATGATATCTTTGAACATTTTAATGATGGGTTTTGAATCGCTAGTAACCGTTGGTATTGCCTCTACCCATTTAGAGACATAATCAACCGCGACTAGGATGTAGGAAAATCCATGTGAGCATGGGAATGGACCCATGTAGTCCACTCCCCAAACATCAAAAATCTCAACTTCTTGCCATAGCTTAAGTGGCATCTCATCTCTTTTCATAATGTTTCCCGTTCTCTGACACTTGTCACATGACAACACGAAGTTATAAGCATCTCTGGATATGGTTGGCCAAAATAAACCACATTGCAAAACCTTCAAAGAAGTTTTCTTTGAACTCATATGGCCTCGGACTGGGCCTGAGTGGCATTGTTGTAAAATAAGTTGGGCTTCTTCCTCAGCGATACAACGTCTGTAGAGACCATCAGCATGAAGTTTGAAGAGGTATGGATCATGCCAGTGGTATTGCCTCACGTCATGCATGAATTTCTTTAGAGTATTGCCAGTACACTCAAGGTGGATGACACCAGCGGCAAGTTAGTTCACATAGTCTGAGTACCAAGGAGTAGCTTCTGAGACTTTCATAAGCTAGTCATCTGGAAGAGAGTCGTTAATTGGTATCTTCTCAGTTTCTAGAGTGTGGATATGACTCAAATGGTCCGCTACAACATTTTATGTGCCTCTCTTATCTCTAATCTCAAGATTAAATTCTTGCAATAGGAGAATCCATCTTATTAGCCTTGGTTTCGCATCTTTCTTTTTGAGAAGATAACGAATAGTAGTGTGATCAGTGTAGACAATCACCTTTGAACCAATGAGGTAGGATCCAAACTTATCAAAGGCATATACGAATGCTAGGAGTTCCTTCTCAGTAGTTGTGTAGTTCCTCTGAGCTTCGTCAAGGGTCTTCGATGCATAATAGATGACATGATGTTTCTTCTCTATACATTGGCCCAGAACAGCACCCATAGCATAATCACTGGCATCGCACATAATTTTGAATGGATGATCCCATTTCGGGGCTCGAATGATGGGTGTTGTTGTAAGGGCATGCTTTATATTGTTGAAACTCTTGATACATTCTTCATCAAAATAGAAGTCAGCGTCCTTCAGCAACAAGTTTGTCATGGGCTTGGTTATCTTAGAGAAATCCTTGATGAACCTTCTGTAGAATCCTGCATGACCAAGGAATGCGCGGACTTCTCTTACATTGGTAGGGATAGATAGTTTGGATATCACTTCGATCTTGGCCTTGTCAACTTCAATTCCTCGATTACTGACCCTATGGCCAAGGACAATACCTTCTTTTACCATAAAATGACATTTCTCCCAATTAAGCACTAGATGTGTTTCTTCGCATCGTTTGAGGACAAGGGAGAGGTTCCTTAGGCATGAATCATATGAATCTCCATATACAGAGAAATCATCCATAAAAACTTCCATAATAGTTCCAGTTAAACCGGCAAATATGGATGCCATGCAATGTTGGAAGGTTGCAGGTGCATTACAGAGTCTGAGTGGCATCCTTCTGAAGGATAGGCTCCGAAGGGGCAAGTAAAAGTAGTTTTCTCTTGGTCATATGGATGTATAGGAATTTGGTACAATCCAGAGTAACCATCGAGATAGCAAAAATATTCCTGGTGAGCCAGTCGCTCTAAGACTTGATCTAGAAAAGGCATCCGGAAATGATCTTTACGTGTTGCCTTGTTTAACTTCCTGTAGTCGATGCACATCCTCCACCCGGTGACCGTTCTAGTGGGGATGATTTCATTATTTTCATTTTGTATCACAGTAGTTCCACCTTTCTTTGGAACAATGTGTACAGGACTCACCCACGGTGAGTCAGATATCGGATAGATGATTCTGGTAGTGAGCAACTTGATAACTTCACGGCAGACTACTTCCTTCATATAAGGATTCAATTTTTGTTGATGCTCATCAGTCGGCTTGTGGTCTTCCACCATAGGGATTTTGTGCATGCAAAGCGCTTGACTGACCCCTGTCAGATCACTCATTTTGTAGCCGATAGCTTTCTTTCTTTCCTTTAATTCTTTCAGGATTTTATCTTCTTGTTCAGTCGTTAGATTAGAATTTATAATAACAGGACAAACCTTGAGATCATCCAAAAACACGTACTTAAGTCCCTCAGGCAGGGGCTTCATTTTGGGGGCTTCTGGCTTCTCACATGGCTCTTCAGTTACATTCACAGCTTTGAGTTCCTCGAACCTAGCTTCGGGATCTTCCTCTACAGAGTCGAGGTGAATGACACAATCCTTAACTTGTTCGTTGATGAAATTTTTAGCAGATGGGTTTGTTAGAGCCACTTCTAAAGGATCGTCTTGTTCATATTCCTCTTGTGTGAGGAGAGACATTTGCTCAATGCAATCAATCAAATTGACTTCTTCCTGCATGCTCGGTCTTCGCATGGTTTCAAAAACTTTAAACTCGAGGGTTTCTTTCCCTAGTCTGAGCAACAAGGTCCCTGCTTCAACATCAATCAAAGCTCTTGCAGTGGAGAGGAACGGACGACCAAAGATAAGAGGGTATTGGGTGTCTTCCTTTATGTCCATGATGACAAAGTCACATGGGACATAAGAGTCTTTTCCAACCTTGACAGGGACATCTTCAATAATTCCCAAAGGAAGAGTCATAGAGTTATCTGCAAGTTGAATGGTCATCCCAGTTGGGAGTAATTCTGCAAACCCTATCCTCTAGCAAAGGCCAAGTGGCATGATAGAGATGCTAGCACTGAGATTGGCTAATCCCTTCTTACATGAAGAGTAACCCATATGTAATGAAATCCCAAAGGATCCCAGATCTTTCTGTTTCTTGGGCATCTTGCTCTGGATGATATCGGAAGTGGTTGTTGCTAGCTTAACAGTCTCGTATTCTTCAGTTATGTACTTCCTTGTGAGGAGAGACTTTAAGTACTTAGTCCAGGCTGGTATCTCGGCCAGCATATCTAGAAAGGGTATATCTACATGGAGCTTCTTCATAGCTTCTTTAAACTTGTTGAATCGAGTATCGAGCTTTGTCTGCTTCAAACGAGCTGGGAAGGGAGGACGAGGCTTGTATACTGGAACATCTGACTCAGGTGTGTCTTCTGCCTCTAAAGCCAATGGTTCCTCCAATCTTACTTTGTCTGTCTTGTCAGAGGTTGGTCATTCCTTTGGTTGAGACTCAGGTATTATAGAGTCGTGGACATTCACAAAGTCGTCATCATTTGTTGCCACTATTGGCATCTTAGCAGGGGAGTCAGAATAGTATTTTCCAGACCTGGTGGTGACAGCCTTCAATTGCTCAGGATGTTTAGGATTGTTTTCGAGTTGTCCAGCAAAGACTCCAGTAGGTGGCTTCGTGCTAGCCGCAAGTTGATCTAGTTGAGATTCAATAGCCTTTTGATGGGCTTGCTGGTTAGCTATCATAGTCTATTGTGACTGCAGCATCTTCTCAATAGTTGAGAATTTGTCATTAGGAGGGATGGGACTGGCTTGTTTCCCTTGTTGTTGCTGTTGATAGGGGACTTGGTTGGGGTTCTGAAACTGAGTATTGTTCTGATAATTGTTTTAGTTTCTATTCTGGTAGTTACCTATAAAGTTCCCTTGATTCCCAAAATTTGGTTGTTGGTTATACTGGAATCCCGGTGGGCCTCGTTGTTGAGTATTTGAACCAAGTTGTCGTGAGTTTTCCGCTCCAGAAGGATTTCCATATTGAAAACCTGGATGGTTCCTATTCTGATTCGCATTATAGTACCCTTGACCAGGGATAGTGTTGACAGCATTCAGATTTTCCATTTGACCACTATCTCCTTGGGCACATGTATTGCTCAAAACAACATCGTAGAGAATGTTACAAGCTAGAGTAGAATGATCAGTTCCTTTGCATGCTTCACAGAAGAGTGAAGATGACTTCACTTGCTCTTGTTGTCGAGGGGGCAAACGTCTTCTTTCATAAGTTGCGAGAGACGATTCTAGATGGTCTTGTTTTGCAACTAGGAGTTTGAGATATTCAGTGATAGACTTTTACTCGGGTGTTGCTTCGGCCATAGCTACCTTCAGCACTCCTTTTCCAACTGTTCTATCCCAGTTGGCTTGGTTTTTAGCTCCAAGGGTGACCACCTTCCATGCGCTATCATAACTCTGATGCATGAAGTTTCCTCCAGACGAGGAATCCAAAAACCTCTTGATATCATCGTCCACACCTCTATAAAAGATTTCAATGAGTTGATTCCTTGGAATGCCATGATTTGGACACTTGCGTAGAAGCTCTTTGTATCTTTCCCATGCTTCAGCTAGGGATTCTCCAGGGACCTGGGTGAATTGTGTTATTCGTCCCCTGATTTCATAGGTGAGAGAAGGTGGATAAAAATTTTCCAGGAAGACATTTTGAAGTTTTTCCCAAGTGGTGATGCGTTCGCATTGCAAGGAGTTATACCAACTCATTTCTCTATCGACAAGAGAGTATATGAAGAGACAGAGTCTGATGGAATCATTTGTGACTCCATTTTGCTTTGTCATGGCACATAGATCTATAAACCTCAGAAGATGTTCTTGACTATCTTCTCCTTGCTTACCATAGAAAGGACTGTTTTGAAGCAACGTAACCCAATGTGCTCTTATCTCAAAATTTGGAGCGTTGATGGGAGGAGGTTGCACTGGGTGATGAACGTTAGTAGCTTTAGGGATTGAGAACTCCTTAAGGTCTTTTTGTAACTCTGCTTGTTGAGCTGCTGCTTGGGCTGCTTGGATTTCCTCTTGAACTACGGCTCGGGCTTCTTGCATAAGCCTATCTCATTGTGCATTAAGGGCTTGAGCTACACTTCGAGCGATTTCCTCCTCTTGATCCATTATTTCTTGGTTCTCTCTGTACTGACGGCAAAAGGATCTGTCTATCTCAGGATCAAAGCTAGCAGAGAGTCTGGGACTGTCTGAGCGGCGCATACACTAGACTTTGTGGGTACCTGGGATGGAAAGATCTTTTGCTGGTGAGATGGACGGAGTAGAACCGAATTCAAGTTTATATGATCGATAGTATCAAAAGTAAAAGAAAAACCTAAATTAGTCTCAAAAGAACTAGATTTAACTAGACAATTCCGTTGTCCCCGGCAACGGTGCCAGAATTTGACGTGCCTTATATTATCGCACTAACAAACTCACTTAGGCTTGAAATCCCTAAGTTTTTAACCAAAACAACGTGCAATAATACCACCCGCAAGCGGATGGGTCTTATCGCAGTATAGTTGAGGATCAAATCCCAAGAGACAACGTTTTTAAGAATCTTTCTCTAGTCGAATCTAGTTGAATCAAGACTAATGTTTAGAACAAGGTTGGTTGATTTGAGTTTAATTAAACTAAAAGTCAGGAAAGTGAAAGAGCAGGATTAAAGGTTGATTAAAGATTTATGATGGAAATCACTGGGATGGTCCCGGGTTTCACCACCACTACTCATGCAATCACATCCAAACATCAAACATCCAGGAAAGATATAACCATTCAAATAGAGCTGCTGCAAAACCCCCCGTACGGGCGTCAGGTTCGCGTAAGCATCACCTTAGGTATCAGATGACTCGTCACCATCCAGATCACATACTTACAGCTTCGAAGATACATAAATCCAAATGAAGTTGTGGCCCCCCTATACAGGCATCAGGCACACAGAAGCGTCACCGTGGGCTAGATGGCTCGTCACCACACAGATCATACACTTACGACCTCAAGGCATCCCATTCTATTTCTAGTTTGGGAGTCAACTGTGTTAAACGACATTCAAAACCTACGCATTAAAGTTCTCGCAACATAGGAAATGAACAAGATAAATGCAAGCAAGTGATCAATCCACAAGCACACATCGACGATTAACAATGAAATGAAAGATTATATACATGCCATGGAATGTTTAACAAAAAGATATGAAAGCATTGGCAGAGGTTCTAGTCCCCGCACCCCAGCGAAAGTAAACTACTCCCTCATGGTGAGAGAAACAAGGATAACAAGAGAGAGAGAAGTTTTCACCATGAGCATGGTGAAGAAGATGATCGCAGCTCTGTGGAGGAATGGTCTTCTACACAAGGTCGAGGCAGATCTGGACGAGGAGGGAAGAACACCACGGCAGATGGGGCAGACCCTCTTCTATCCACCTTCTCTTTCTTCTTGTGGACCTTTCTCACAGTAGTGGGAGAAGCTCGTGGATGAGATGGCGGCATAGAAATGGCGTAGTGATGTGGTTTTTGAATGCACTAACAAATTCACCCGGGGATGAAATCCCCGAGTTTTTACCAAAACCAAGTGCAATAATACCACCCGCAAGCGGACGAGTCTTATCGCAGTATAGTTGAGGATTGAACCCAAAGGACAACATTTTTAAGAATCCTTGTCAGTTAGATCTAGCTCAAGTAAGACTAATATTTAGAACAAAAGGTTGATTTGGATTGTTTAAACTAATTGCAGGAAAGTAAAAGCTGAATTAAAGATAGGTTTGGATCAATGTTACGGAATCGCTGGGATGGTACCGGGTTTTACCACCGCTACATACACAAACATGCTCCTTTGCAAACAAACTAGGCAAGATATAACACTCCAAGTAGAGCTGCTGCAGAACCCCCCATACGGGCGTTAGGTTTGCGTAAGCATCACCATAGGCATCTGATTTCTCGTCGCCTTCCGGATCACAGGTCTTACGGATCTGAAGATACAGAAATTCACGGAGGTTGTGAACCCCCCATACGGGCGTTAGGTGCACAGAAGCGTCACCGAAAGTTATATGGCTCGACCCCTCGCGGATCATACACTTACTACCTCGATGAAATCCCATCCTATTTCTAGTTTGGGAGTCAGTCGCGTTAACCGATAAGCAAGCAGGAGGGTAACATACTAGGAAACATCGACGTTTAATAAGATAATACAAAATCCAACTAAGGTTGTGAACCCCCTATACAGGCGTTAGGTGCACAGAAGCGTCACCGAAGGCTAGATGGCTCGTCCCCTCGCAGATCATACACATACTACCTCAAGGAATCCCCTCCTATTTCTAGTTAGGGAGTCAAACTTGTTAAACGACATTCGAACCCATGCATTGAAGTTATCGCAACATAGGGAGCACAAAGATGAAAACAAGCATATAACCAACCTACAAGCTTAACGATAAACAACAAAATGAAGAGTTATATACATTGCCATGGGAAGTTTAACAAAATAACATGGTTTGCATGGGCAGCGGAGCTAGTCCCCGCACCCCAACGAAAGAGGACTACTCGCTCATGATGCGAGATACAAGAAGGATAGGGGAGAAAGAGAGATCTGCCATGAGCTCGGTGTAGAGGGTGGACGCAGCCCGGTGAAGTAGATGTGCTCCTTGCTCCATCTTCTTTCTCTTCTTGGCCTCCTTGGATGAAACACCAGCAGTAGATGGAGTGGAACTTGATCGGGGTGGTGCTCTAGCAGCCTATCGGCGTCCGGATCTGATGCCTCGAAATGAGGACCCTGGGGATCTATTTATAGGCTCTGATCTGTTCCCAAACGGTTTGGGTAAGTTGCTGGAAATATCTTCTCCAAACGGTTTGGAGACCATTTGGGCAGCAAACGGTTTGGAAACCGTTTGGGCACCAAACGGTTTGGAGACCGTTTGGGCATCAAACGGTTTTCTTTGATCGATCTTGACCTTGGCGTGGATGCGCGACTTCAATTCTTCAATCGGTCCTTACTCTTGCGTCAAACGGTCTTGGGACCGCATGGGACCAAACAGTCTTGGGACCGCATGGGACCAAACGGTCTTGGGACCGCATGGGACCAAACGGTCTTGAGACCGCATGGGACCAAATGGTCTTGAGGCCGCATGGGACCAAACGGTCTTGGGAACGCATGGGACCAAACGGTCTTGGGACTCTTTAGACCGCATGGCTTTCTTTGGCAACCGGTTTCGTCATTTGTTCTTCGTGTATTCCAGCGAACGGTCTTGGGACTGCATGGACCCAAACGGTCTTGAGACCGCAAGGACCCAAACGGTCTTGAGACCGTATGCGTGGAGTCACTTGATTTTCCTGCATTAAATGAAAGATATTTAGTTAAAACCTTGATTATTGAATCAACTAAGTAGTTTTGTACATTATGATTCATATTAGGGTGAAAAGATGTGGAATAGAGATGAAAATGTTCCAAAAAGGCAATTGAATTTCATGATGAGTATGCACTCATCAAAACACCCCGAACTTAAACGTTGCTCGTCCTCGAGTAACATAAAATTTGAAACTATTGCCTAATAAAATACTTTCAATCTGTGTGATTGCTTCATCTTTACATCACAAATGTTTTCTTTTTGCTCAGTATGAATCAGTACCTTAACTACCTGGGACCACTAAACACGTCTTACCATAGCTTCGTTCCTGAGTTCGTTTTCCAACATCACTTCCTCCTCACTTTTTCCAACAACAAGCATGTCAAAGAGTTTTGTAAGAGTCCAGAGATGCCCGTAGAATCAACAAATGTGCATTCGATCTGACACTGGTGTATTTTGGGAAGGTGGAGGCATGTATTGTTCCCTTAGGTAGAAAAAGGAATGAAAGGTGGTATGGAAGGAAGAAGTAAATCTCTCCTCTATTCGACTCGAGATTTTTATTTGTTTTGCAATTTCATTTATTGCACTTTTTTTATGTGTGCACTATGGCATCTTTTATTGCAGATCTCTCCTCTATTCGACTCGAGATTGCATTTCTTTTTGTGTGCACTTTGGCATCTTTTATTGCAGATCTCTCCTCTATTCGACTCGAGATTGCATTTTTGGTGGTACGCCCCTATTTATTGAAGGGGTATGGAAGAAGTGGATAAGGGGGAAGTGGCGTGCCACCCCGAACTTAGGGTTTGGCATAAATTTGGCTATTTTGGTGGTATTGATGGATGGAGAGATACAAAGATGACAGAAGAAGTGTAGAAGAGAGTTCAGATCAGAATGCAACTTGATTTACAATTCGAAACCGGGTTATTCTCTTTGTCATACTCTGCTCAAATAATGACTTGATGCGGATCCAGTGGGGATTCTGAGCCATTGTTCCACTAGTCAGTTAGGAAGCACGATGTGTTTGATCCCTATCAGTTTGGCAGATACTTATCATTTGTAAAAAGTATTATGATGTTAGGAATCATAAGCTTCACAGGATGATTTTAGGCAAGAGGCAAGTTTCAAAAATTAGTCCTGTTGAGGATTTACTTTGAATAAGGAGGATATTATGATTGAAAATGCATAGCAACATAGTTAGTTACATTTTAATCGACAAGAGTCAAAATTTCATCAGGTATCTGTTCAGAAATTTGAAAAAATTTATGATAAAGACAACTTATATGAAAAGAGGGTGTATATGGAAGTGAAGTACGTACCACCCACCCCCACCCCAAACTTAGAGATTGTCTCGTCCCGAGCAAACCCTAAATCTAAGATGGAGGGGAAAGGGTACACTAGGTATGACTGCCGAGAGTGATTTCGTTCTGATCAGCACCACTCCGATCTCGTGTTCTGGAAGAAAACTATCTCATAAGGCAAATTTTATTAAAGGAAAAGTTAACTATAAGGTAAAAACAAAATTTGGAAAGGAGAAGTAAAATAGATTTATTGATCGGGTTGCCTCCTGACAAGTGCCTTTGTTTTATGTCGATGGCTCGAGAGAGTCCTTCGGTATCATGGTGGGTCCTTTGGATTGGTGAGTTCCAACATTATTTCGGTGCCTTTGTCAGTTGACGTGAAGTATATTTTCAAGCGGTGACCATTTGCTATAAATTCGCCAGACTTGTCATTCCATAAAGAGAAAGCACCATGAGGAGAGATACTTTTGACTATGTAAGGTCCACACCAATGTGAGCGGAGTTTCCCTGGGAACAATTTTAATCTGTATTTGAAAACTAGAACTTGGTCTCCAACTCGTACATATTTTCTTTTCAGATGTCCATCATGCCAGAGTTTTGTACGTTCTTTGTAGATTCGTGCATTCTCATAGGCTGACATTCGGAGTTCATCCAGGTCGTGGAGTTGCATAATTCTGGCTTGGCCTCCTTGTTTCATATCGAAGTTCATTTGTTTAATTGCCCACCATGCCTTATGTTCTAGTTCGACTGGCAGGTGGCAACCTTTTCCATATATCAATCGAAAAGGTGTAGTCCCAAGGGGAGTTTTATAAGTAGTTCGATAGGCCCATAAGGCGTCGTTGATTTTTGTCGACCAGTCTTTTCGATTACGTCCAACGATTTTCTCAAGGATAACCTTTAGTTGTCGGTTAGAGACCTCTACCTGTCCACTGGTTTGTGTATGGTAAGGTGAAGCCACCTTGTGCGAGACATCATTTTTTCTTAGTAGAGCTTCAAAGCTTCGTTCAATGAAGTGGGAGCCTCCATCAGATATCACAGTTTGTGGCACTCCAAACCGTGGGAAGATGATATCTTTGAATAATTTGATGATGGGTTTCGAATTACTAGTGACGGTTGGAATAGCTTCAACCCATTTTGAAACGTAGTCCACCGCCAATAAGATGTAAGAGAATCCATTAGAAGATGGGAATGGACCCATATAGTCCACTCCCCAAACGTCAAATATCTCGACTTCTTGCCATAGGTTCAGTGGCATTTCGTCTCTTTTGGTTATATTGCCTGATCTTTGACATTTATCACAGGATAGGACAAAATCGTAGGAATCTTTGGATAAGGTCGGCCAGAAGAACCCGCATTGCAAAACTTTTAAAGCAGTCTTCTTTGAGCTCATATGCCTGCCTACAGGTCCTGAGTGGCATTGTTCCAAAATAGATTGGGCTTCTTCTTCAGTGACGCAACGTCTATACAATCCATCCATGCAAAGTTTAAAAAGATATGGTTCATCCCAATAGTAATGCTTCACATCATGCATAAACTTCTTCAGAGCGTTCCCGGCGTATTGGGGATGGATGACTCCGGCAGCTAGGTAGTTTACGAAGTCGGAATACCATGGTACAACTTCCGAGACCCTCATAAGCTGATCATCTGGTAGGGAATCATTTATCGGAATTCCTTCAACATCCAGAGTGTGGATGCGACTGAGGTCATCTGTTACAACATTCTCCGTCCCTTTTTTATCTCTTATCTCCAGGTCAAATTCTTGTAGAAGGAGTATCCATCTGATCAGCCTTGGCTTAGCATCCTTCTTTGCCATAAGGTAATGGATAGCAGCATGGTCTGTGTAAATGATGACCTTCGAACCAATAAGGTAGGATCTGAATTTATCAAAGGCATAGATGATTTCCAGAAGTTCCTTCTCAGTAGTAGCATAATTCCTTTGAGCTTCGTCGAGGGTTTTCGACGCATAATAGATCACATAATGTTTCCTCTCTATGCATTGCCCTAAGACCGCACCCACCGCGTAATCACTGGAATCACACATAATTTCAAAGGGGTGGTCCCAATCGGGAGCTCTAATGATGGGGGTAGTTGTAAGGGCTTTCTTCAGCGTATCAAAACTTTTGACGCATTCTTCATTGAAATTGAAATCAGCATCTTTTAAAAGTAGGTTGGTCATCGGCTTTGTTATCTTGGAAAAATCCAGTATAAACCTTCTATAGAATCCAGCGTGACCAAGGAAAGCGCGAACTTCTTTTACATTTGTGGGAATAGCCAATTTGGATATAACTTCTATCTTGGCTTTATCAACTTCAATTCCTCTGTTGCTAACCCTATGGCCCAGGACAATGCCTTCCTTTACCATAAAGTGGCATTTCTCCCAATTTAGCACCAGATGTGCTTCTTCACAACGTTTGAGAACCATGGAGAGGTGCCTTAGACAAGAATCAAATGAATCTTCGTATACAGAAAAATCATCCATGAAGACTTTCATAACAGTTTCAGTAAGCCCCGCAAAAATTGCAGACATGCAACGTTGAAAAGTTGTGGGTGCGTTACAGAGACCAAACGGCATTCTTTTAAAAGCATATGTCCCGAAAGGGCAAGTGAAAGTCGTTTTCTCTTGGTCATCTGGATGTATGGGAATCTGATAAAATCCAGAGTAGTCGTCCAGATAACAGAAATATTCTTGATGGGCCAATCTTTCTAAAAGTTGATCTAGGAAGGGCATAGGAAAATGATCCTTTCGAGTGGCCTTATTTAATTTTCTATAATCAATCACATCTGCCACCCGGTGATTGTTCGAGTGGGGATGAGCTCATCATTTTCATTCCTTATAACAGTTGTTCCGCCTTTCTTTGGCACCACATGTACTGGGCTTACCCATGGCGAATCTGATATCGGGTAGATTATTCCAGCTGTGAGAAGTTTGATGATCTCGCGACGAACCACTTCCTTCATATTCGGATTCAACTTTCGTTGATGCTCGATGATTGGCTTATGGTCTTCCATCATGGGGATCTTGTGCATGCACAAGGCTTGACTGACCCCTGTGAGGTCGCTCATCTTATAGCCTATGGCTTTCTTCCTTTCCCTTAATTCCTCCAGAAGTTGCTCTTCTTGTTCAGTTGTTAAATTAGAGTTTATGATCACTAGACAAGCTTTGAGATCGTCTAAAAACATATACTTCAGCCCTTCAGGTAGGGGCTTCGTTTCAGGAGGTTCTGGTGTATCGCTAGTTTCTTCTGTAGTTCTGGTAGTCTTTAGTTCTTCGTAAGTTGCTTCAGCATTTTCTTTAGCAGAGTTGGGGTATTCGATGCAATCCTTTGCTCGTTGGTCAATAGGTTCATCATTAAATAGGTCAGATAGAGCAGTTTCCAAGGGATCACATGACTCATGGTATTCTTGAGTCAGTTGTGACATTTGTTCAACACAATCAATCAGATAGACTTCCTCTTGTATACTTGGTCTTCTCATACTTTCAAAAACTTTGAATTCCAAAGTCTCTTTGCCTAACCTTAGCAGTAAGGTTCCCGCTTCGACATCAATAAGGGATCTTGCAGTGGCGAGGAACGGGCGGCCGAAGATAAGAGGGTATCTGGTGTCTTCTTTTATGTCCATAATGACAAAATCACATGGAACATATGCGTCCTTGCCTACCTTGATCGGGATGTCTTCGAGAATTCCTAACGGTCTTTTTATCGAATTGTATGCAAGTTGAATGGTCATAGCAGTTGGAAGCAACTCTGAAAACCCTAATCTCTTGCATAGACTAAATGGCATAATAGAAATACTAGCGCCAAGGTTCGCCAATCCCTTTTTGCATGATGAGTCACCAATGTGACATGAAATTCCAAAGGATCCTGGATCTTTCTATTTCTTTGGCATCTTGCTTAGTATGATATATGATGTGGTCGTAGCCAGTTTTACAGTTTCATACTCTTCAGTGATGTACTTCTTAGTGAGAAGCGACTTTAGATACTTGGTCCAGGCTGGTATCTCAGCAAGAGCATCCAAGAAAGGTATATCAACATGGAGTTTCTTCATAGCTTCTTTGAATTTGATGAATCTTATATTAAGCTTGGTTTTCCTTAGATGGGATGGGAAAGGAACACGAGGCTTATACACAGGTATATCTGACTCTGGCGTTTCAGTTTCCTCATTAGCAGATTTCTCTGGGCTTTCCTTGTCAGTATTATCTTCCTTCGGTTGAGATTCTGGTGTTGTCAAGTTTTGGACCGTCACAGGTTCACCCTCGTCAGAGATAACCACAATCATCTTCGTTGGGGGATCCGAATAATCTTTCCCAGATCTAGTGGTGACAACCTTCAACTGCTCGGGATGTTTCGGATTGTTCTCAGGTTGACCGGCAAAGATTCCAACCAGTGGCTTTATGCTAGCAGCAAGTTGAGCTAGTTGAGTTTCAATAGCTTTCTGTTGGGCTTGTTGGTTGGCTATCATTGTTTGCTGTGTTTGCAACAACTTTTCAATGGTTGACAGATTTTCATTCGATGGGATGGGTCCGGTTTGACCTTGCTATTGGTTCAGATTCTGATACTGAGAGTTGTTCTGATAATTATTGTAGTTCCTGTTCTGAAAATTTCCTTTGAAGTATCCTTGATTCCCGAAGTTCTATTGTTGGTTAAACTGGTACCCTGATGGGCCCCTCGATTGATTGTTCAGACCAAACTGATGTGAGTTCATAACTCCTGAAGGGTTTCCGTATTGGAAGCCTGGGTGATTCCTATTTTGATTTGGATTGTAATAGTTCTGCCCAGGGATGGTGTTAATGGCATTAAGATTTTCCATCTGGCAATTATCTCCTTGTCCACAAGCATTGCTCAGAACAACATTGTAGAGAACATTGCATGAAAATGTGGAATGATCAGTGCCTTTGCATGCTTCACAAAACAAAGAAGTGGACTTGACCTGTTCTTGTTGCCTAGTGGGAGAATGTCCTCTTCCAATCGCAGCAAGGGATGATTCTATGTGATCTTGCTTTGCGACTAAAACCTTCAAAGTTTCAGCTATAGACTTGTATTCTAGAATAGCTTCAGCCATGGCTACCTTTAAGACTCCTTTACCTACAGACCTGTCCCAATTGGCTTGATTTTCTGCTCCCAGGGTGACGACTCTCCATGCGCTGTTGTAACTTTGCCGCATGAAGTTTCCTCCAGAAGAGGAATCTAGAAACATCTTTACGTCATCCTCCACACCCCTGTAGAGGATCTCTATCAGTTGGTTCTTAGGAATTCCGTGGTGTGGGCATTTGCGGCAAGAGATTACTTGAAAAGACGTAGTCGAATGGCATCATTAGAGACTCCATTTTGCTTTGTCATAGCACAAAGGTCGATGAATCTCAGAAGATGACCTTGGTTGTCTTCAGCTTGTTTGTCGTAGAAGGGGTTGTTTTGAAGCAAAGTTATCCAATGTGCTCTAATCTCAAAGTTGGCAGCTTCAATGGGAGGAGGTTGCACTGGGTGATAGACATTCGTAGCCTTTGGGATAGAGAACTCTCTAAGATCTTTATGAAGTTCCTCCGCTTGTGCTGCTGCATGTACTGCTAAGATCTCCTGTTGAACCGCAGCTCTAACTTCTTGCATGAGCCTCTCTCTCTGCGCATTGATGGCTTGAGCCACTCTGCGGGCTACTTCTTCTTCTTGTGCCATCCTTGCTTGATTTTCCCTGATCTGACGATGGAAGGTTCTATCTATTTCAGGATCAAAGCTTGTAGTGAGTCTGGGACTGTCTGAACGGTGCATGCACTAAGCGTTGGAGAGCACCTGAAAATTTGGAAGATTTGAAAATGAGATCCACAAATTAGAATAAAAATCAAGTAGATAAGCGATAGTTTCAAAAGAAAACCAAAATCCTAGATTAGTCTTAGAAGAACTATATTTTGACTTACTGATTTCGTTGTCCCCGATAACGGCGCCAGAATTTGATGTGGTTTTTGAATGCACTAACAAATTCACCCGGGGCTAAAATCCCCGAGTTTTTACCAAAACCAAGTGAAATAATACCACCCGCAAGCGGAAGAGTCTTATCGCAGTATAGTTGAGGATCGAACCCAAAGGACAACGTTTTTAAGAATCCTTGTCAGTTAGATCTAGCTCAAGTAAGACTAATATTTAGAACAAAAGGTTGATTTGGATTGTTTAAACTAATTGCAGGAAAGTAAAAGCTGAATTAAAGATAGGTTTGGATCAATGATACAGAATCGCTGGGATGGTACCGGGTTTGACCACCGCTACACACACAAACATGCTCCTTTGCAAACAAACCAGGAAAGATATAACACTCCAAGTAGAGCTGCTGCAGAACCCCCCATACGGGCGTTAGGTTCACGTAAGCATCACCATAGGCATCAGATTTCTCGTCGCCTTCCGGATCACATGTCTTACGGCTCTGAAGATACAGAAATTCGTGGAGGTTGTGAACCCCCCATATGGGTGTTAGGCGCACAGAACCGTCACCGAAGGTTAGATGTCTCATCCCCTCGCGGATCATACACTTACTACCTCGATGAAATCCCATCCTATTTCTAGTTTGGGAGTCAGCCGCATTAACCGATAAGCAAGCATGAGGGTAACATACTAGGAAACATTGACATTTAAAAAGATGATACAAAATCCAACTAAGGTTGTGAACCCCCTATATAGGCGTTAGGCGCACAGAAGCATCACCGAAGGCTAGATGGCTCGTACCCTCGCGGATCATACACATACTACCTCAAGGAATCCCCTTCTATTTCTAGTTAGGGAGTCAAACTTGTTAATTGACGTTCAAACCCATGCATTGAAGTTATTGCAACATAGGGAGCACAAAGATGAAAACAAGCATATAACCAGCCTACAAGCTTAACGATAAACAACAAAATGAAGAGTTATATACATTGCCATGGGAAGTTTAACAAAAGAACATGGTTTGCATGGGCAGCGGGGCTAGTCCCCACACACCAGCGAAAGAGGACTACTCGCTCATGATGCGAGATACAAGAAGGATAGGGGAGAAAGAGATATACGCCATGAGCTCAGTGCAGACGGTGGACGCAGCCCGGTGAAGTAGATGTGCTCCTTGCTCCATCTTCTTTCTCTTCTTGGCCTCCTAGGATGCAACACCAACAGTAGATGGAGTGGAACTTGATCGGGGTGGTGCTCTGGCAGCCTATCGGCGTCCGGATCCGATGCCTCGAAATGAGGACCCTGGGGATCTATTTATAGGCTCTGATCTGTTCCCAAATGGTTTGGGTAAGTTGTTGGAAATATCTTCTCCAAACGGTTTGGAGACCGTTTGGGCACCAAACGGTTTGGAAACCATTTGGGCACCAAACGGTTTGGAGACCGTTTGGGCCCCAAACGGTTTGGAGACCGTTTGGGCATCAAACGGTTTGCTTTGATCGGTCTTGACCTTGGCGTGGACGCGCGGCTTCGGTTCTTCAATCGGTCCTTACGCTTGCGTCAAACGGTCTTGGGACCGCATGGGACCAAACGGTCTTGAGACAGCATGGGACCAAACAGTCTTGGGACCGCATGGGACCGCATGGGATCAAACGGTCTTGGGACCGCATGGGACCAAATGGTCTTGAGACCGCATGGGACCAAACGATCTTGAGGCCGCATGGGACCAAACGGTCTTGAGGCCGCATGGGACCAAACGGTCTTGAGGCCGCATGTGACCAAACGGTCTTGGGACCGCATGGGACCAAACGGTCTTGAGACCACATGGCTTTCTTTGGCAACCGGTTTCGTCATTTGTTCTTCGTGTATTCCAGCAAACGGTCTTGGGACCGCATGGACCCAAACGGTCTTGAGACCACAAGGAACCAAACGATCTTGAGATCGTATGCGTGGAGTCACTTGATTTTCCTGCATTAAATGAAATATATTTAGTTAAAACCTTGATTATTGAATCAACTAAGTCGTTTTGTACATTATGATTCATATTAGGGTGAAAAGATGTGGAATAGAGATGAAAATGTTCCAAAAAGGCAATTGAATTTCATGGTGAGTATGCACTCATCACGTAGACGCAGCAGATCTAGACCTAGACGTAGATCTAGATCTAGATCTGGGCGAAGTGGCTTGCAGATCTAGAGTTCACACTTCAGATCTGGGTGGACAGGTCGCAAAACCACCACGAGGGCAGGTACTTGGATATGGAGTTCGTCTCCTCAGGCCCAGGATAGTCCTGTAGCCTAACGGCGTATGGAGATGATCCTTTGACTGACTGGAGTCATGTTCTATTTATAGGCAGGATGGGCACCGACTTAGATTCGTGACCTTAGTAATTCTGCAGCAGGTCGTGACCTTTTGAATGATGTCGCTGTCGCGGCTTTTTGAATGCCACGGTCGTGGCTTCTCTGTTGCTGGTGTCGGTGGTGTCGCGGTTATTTGTAGGACCCAATCGCGAGTGGAGGGATGATCGCGGCTAATAGAACAGGACCTCAGACAGGTGTCCACGATCATTGGCTTGGTCGCGATCTTTGGAGACCGTAGTCACGGATTCTCTGTAGGTCGCGGCTATTACTGCGGTCACGGGTTCTCTTTGTTCATGCCACGGTCACGGCGTTCAAGCGGACGTGTCCGCGATCTTCAGGTGGTCGCGATCATGAAGAAGGCAGGTCGTGGCTTCATTTTTGCCGTGGTCGCGGCAAGGAAACGACAGGTCGCGATAATAAAGAAGGTCGTGGCCCTCTTTGTCGTTGTGAGCTCTGTTGGGATCTGCTCATGGTGATGTAGGCTCCTGGTCGTGGCATTGGATGCGGGAGCAAGGGTGAGGGAGAGCAGTCCCTTGGAGGCACAGGAACAGGTCGCGGGGTGGCTTGGAGGAGATCGCGGGTCTTTTTGCCACGGTCGCGGCTTTTTCCACGGTCGCGGCTTTTTGCATGGTCGCGGTTGCTAGAGAGGATGAGAGCAAGGGTCCATTGACCAAGGTTGACTAAGCCTTATCCAAGGGTTGAAATGGATATGGGCCTAGGAGATGAGGCCCAAAGCTCAAAGCGACCAGTGCTAGGGTGCAGAAAATCAATAGAAATTGGAGTAAAATCAATTAAGCATGAATGCAACTAAAACTGGGCTAAACGAGGTGATTGAACTACGATGAATATGCATTCGTCAATCCAGTCCATAGAATTATTTTGGTTGGTGACAACTTTCCCACTATGGAAGATATATTCTCTTATCTCTATCATTCTAATGCCTTCCACTTGAACTCTACTCCACCAGATTGGCAACTTGTGATCACTATCATTGCTTGTGGATGAGTATGTGGCCATGGGGGACGTCCCCCCTATGCTACAATGTAGGGAACATGTGTTGACACCCATTTCTGGTCCTTTATTAATAATCAAGATGAACTCTCTCAAGAAGAACCCGTACACCTATAATCTACAACTTATTCTATTAAGCCATCATCATGAAAGAATCTCAATAGCCTAATAAGGTTGGAAAAAAAAACTTTTGATAAAGACAAACTATTGGTTCAAAAATCAGGCAATGATGTATGAATACGAATTTTAATTGATTTTGATGGAAAACAAACTATTTAGGCCAATATGATTGACTATAGCCTCATTGACCAAGCATGTTTCATAGTGGTCGGGGATTACTATGAATGAACACAAGAATCTAGATAATCAGGGGCTACCCACAACATGGCCTATCCAATTTTGGCATACATATTAGAAAATTTTGGACATATAGCAACATATTGTACCTTTAATTCTTGTCACCCTCACTCATATAGATCAAGGAATTTGCCATTGTATCAATGAATACCCATAAACTCTTTAATCATTGACTTAAATGACACATAAAATTCATGTTTGGCACTTGTGTAATTGATCATCTTAAGTGTCAATTGATTATTGGTAAAAGAGGTCATCACCAAAAAAATGCAAGATCAAAGAGTCCTTAATCTAGTAAACCTATGCATGACTAACTAGGTCACCTTTTCAAGTATTAATAATATCCAACAAAAACAAGTATGATAAAAAAAGTGTGCATATCCCTTATTAATGTTGCTTCTACACTTATAGGGCCTATTCATAAACAACTCTTTTGAATTGTCCACGAGAACACATATTATGATCTACTAGAAAAATTTACATTGGCTTTTAACCACGTAAATGGCATGTGGTAAAGGATTTCTTATATAGTAATTGTGCTCATAACCATGTCTAAGATACAAACTTGAACTTTGTCTTTGAATCATTATGATCATGATGCAGGTTCTTTATAAAGTTAGTTACCTATTGAGTTTTTCATTGGGATTTTCATGAGAGACAATATAATGTTTTAGAACAATCTTTATGAGGAGATGTTTCTTATCTCCACCCTAGATTGATCAATTCAATACCATATATTCAAGTATCCATGTTCAATTTCAAGAGTCTTGCTCAATAACTCGGTGCTTGTTAAGTTTTCTAAGGGAGTATTCATTGGGTCCTCTAACCCATTATAATTGTTTGAAAGAAGAACCACTTCTCTATGTTATAGTAATGACATTTGCATAATATTCCTTATAATATCTCCCACGATTCATGTAGCAAATGTTACTCTAAAATATGAAATAGGTGATGAGGCTTAGCATGAAGAACTTGGTAAGGAACTTCTTGACCAATTCATCACACTTGTTGATAGTTTTTGTTGGTATATTGGAGCACCAATGTATAGACACATTAGATGGAGAGGAGTGAAACAAATGCACATGATGTGTGATTGGGACTCCATTCATCTACCATGTATCACATAGATCCATATAAACTTGATTGTTCCATTATAATTTCGTTTGCATTACCAATAATCTTATTTTGTAAAAACATATGTATGTGGTTTTTCTTGATATCGAAACCATTAACATCGATTGTTGGTTCGATGACCCCACATTGGATGTTCTCGATGGTGAGTATAGAAAAACCACTATGTATTTTCTCATCCAATAGATTTCCTTTTCTAGAATAGTGAATCATGTAGAGGGCATACAATTAGGGCTAGTTTTATGGGAGGGATGAGGAAGAAGAAGATAAGAGAGTGACAAGGGAGGAGGAAACAAGGAAGAGAAGAATAAGGAGAGAAGGAATGACAAGATGAGGAGGGATAATTGTCTTCTACATCTGCACCTTTGTGGCTATAGAAGAGGACAAGAGAGTCCAAGTTATAGAGGGGGAAGATGTTACATGATAAATGAAAGGGTCCTATATGGACCAAGTGAAATCAATTTATATTAAATATAGTCAATGTTAATAAGTGCATCATTACTTCTAACTTACATTTATTGATTAGGTGGTCAAATCAAGTCTAATTGGTAGGTAAATTGGTAGACAGACTAACTGGGATGTGAGGATCTGAATTTCACTTTTATAATATATTTTGAAAACATTTGGTGTTATATTTAACTAATTGTATATCAAGCATACACTTAATGAACTAACTCTTGTCAACATATCAATTATCTTATTACATTCCATATTTATTTGTTTTCCACCATGTCTTTCTCCTAGAGTTATTGTAGAGTGTCAAAATGTGGTTAAATTTATTAATTAACATACATGTACATGAACTCATATTATTTAGTTTATAATGGTTATTTTAATCCAATACGTAAATGACATTTGTGAATTCATGATATTATTTAACCTAAAATATTCCTAAGATATTCTAAGTTAGTGGAAAAGTATAAGGTATTAACATACTCAATAAGGTACCTAAAATAAGGTAGTCTTAAACTATGAATCTAGATTTCACTATGTTACAAGAACTTGTTAACATAACTATATCCTCATATCATATTTTCTTCTCACTTGCATTTCCTATGCCAAAAGTTGTTATAAATGAATTTAAAATGTTATTCAGAAACTTCTTGTGGGGAGATGGTGAATAAAAAAACGTTTCACTCTATTTATTGGAGTAAAATATATAGTCTTAAAGAGGAGAGAGGCCTTGGTATATTATTTATTACTAATTGGTCTAATGTTTGATTAGTAAAGAAACTCTAGAATGTTGCTTTGAATAAAGAATATTTGTGGTAAAACGGTTAGTGAGAGGTATATTCAGCAATGTTCTATCTAGTGCTGGAAGGTGAATGCTAATAAATTATGGTTATGTAAGAAGATTATTATAACTAGAGATACTTATATGAACTATATTGGCTTCACTAATGAAAATGTTAGAAAATCCCTTCATTGGAAAGTTTCCTCGTGTCAGGGTAAAATAAACCTTTGAGAAGTGTTGGGTATGCAACAGATGACAAGGTTTGGAAAGGAAATTTCGGTAAACTTCAGGAATGCATCAAGATGGGGTAATGGTGTTTTTAGAATATACATGGTGTTGATATTCTTTCAATACTTACATCACCCCATCAATAATGAGCATTATGTTCTACATAATGAAAAGAAGAAATTTCTCTAAAGTATTCCTAGAATGGATGTAAGTTTATTCATGTAAAAGTATCTTGGGATAAATTATTACGATCTAAATAGATTCTAAGGAGGATTTGTTGTTCTTTATAGAATCTATATTGTAATTGAGCCCTTAATAAAGTTGTTTTGAAGGAATTTGGGTACATTTTTGTTTCGAGGTGCTATCTATGTTGTGAGAAGAAAGAAACACTGAAGCAAATATTTTTGGGTGTGATTTGAAAGAAGGATATGTGGAAAGTAGTTTGAGAAGTATGAAGTTGATGTTAATGATCTTTTGAATTTTTTTTCCAAGTGAAAAACAAAGTGTGCAATAGTCTTTTAGTTTATGATATCTGGTTGGAGATAAGTAGAGGACCTTCTCTGATTGTTTTTATGACAAAATGTTATATGGAATAGGATCTTTTAGACTATGATGTTCTCATTTCTTATCCCCTATAATTTACTTCTTTATGTAGTCAATAGTTACGTAGATATGTCTAGTATAGATAGAGAGATATGTTTTCTTTTTGTTATTGTTATTTTGTACAAGTAGGTTTGTACATATGTATTTTCTAGATATATTAAAAAGGGAGAAGGTGTCATGCTTGTCCTAGGAAAATGAAGTACACAATTATGCTAAATAACTATTTATATCTTTTTTTGCATGACCGTGTAATGAGATTTCACTAGGAAAAAGATAAAAGTAGCTTTGAAGTAAGATTTTCAAAGAATGGCCAATTAAAAGAGCCACTTCTGGTGGGGTTCCATCAAACATTCAAAGACCAAGTTAACTGGTGTGTTTCTGCTGATGGTGTTACCCCCTACTCAATTGGAGTTTGAATAAATGCAACCCCGCGAACAGACACACACGGGTGAATTCACTTTCAATATTTATAAAACCTAACTTAACACCTACTCACACTAAAATAACTACACCCGCAAGCGCACGGGGTCGTGTCGTAGTATAGGAAGGTGGCAAGTATAGGGTCGATCCACAGGGAAAAGAGGGGGAACTAGAGCTAGGTTAGTTTGGCTAGGTTCCTACTGCTGAGACTAGGGTTAAGGGCTCGAAGGTTGTTTTGATTATTAAACTATTATGGACAAACAAGCAATTAAAGGAAAGGATGAAATCTAAGTTAACCCTAGGCTAGAGTAAGACTAAATAGGTAAGAAAGGATTAAGCTACGTATAAAAACACAAATTACACTAAGGAAAGCAAGAGAGAAGCAAAAGAGCAATTAAAGATCTAAACTAACTTGAACAAGGCAAGAACAAAGTAAGAAGTTAACAAAGCAAGAAAAGAACTAACTAAGCTAACACTAGCTAGGCAAGCACAAAACTAGGGTTTTAAGTAACAAAGAGAGGTATGGGCTGTTTAGGGGTATGAACTTATCACTTAAGTTGGGGTGGCATATGAACATTATGATTCCATTTAGATTATCCAAACCACACAACAAGTTAGAGTCTAATGAATTAACCTAAGCTACTAACTGGACATGGATATGCTAGGTTGTGTATAGGGGAACTAGTCCCTAACACCCCCTACTACCCTTACAAGGCTCAATTGGGTTAGGGATTAGGTTCAATTCAATTAGAGTCTAGTCAAGTCTAGTTTTCTATATTAGGCATTCCTAGGGCAATTAGGGACCGAGGGTAGTAATGGGGAGGTGAAATTAAGGCTTTGGACCCCAATTTCCCCACATTCTAGCATTGAGAAGGCTCCATGCTAATTGCACTAGAATTATCTAATCTATATACTTAGATCTCTCACTTAGGTTTAACATGATTGATTAGGATATAACAATATGGGAGACAACTTAGGGATCCATGAATTGGACCTAGGGGCAAATCCCAAAATTCACACATATAAGCAATTTACCTAAATTCCTAGGTGATTTCACACACAAACCAACAAGCAATTCATGGTGGATGAGATATAAATAGAATATAATCATTAACAAATGGAATTGCAAAGTTTACATGTCATTTTCCCCCAACATGGTATCAAAGTAACATAATTTCCCCTAAACAGCCCACCCAAGGGGCCTAGCTACTCATAACAAAGAAAACTACAAAAAGAAAGGAGAAAGAATGAGTAGAGGAGTGAAAATCTATGATGAGCTCAGTGAAGAATCCTCCTTCTCCACCTCCTAGCAGCTGTAGCTCGACCTCCCTCCTCTAAGGTAGGTGAATGGCATGGATGTATGGTGGAAATGGGTGAAACAATGGAAAACTAGGGTTTTGGTGGTAGAAATGGTGAAATGGAGGTGGAATGAGGTGGGAATGGATGGAGAATGAAATGGGGAGGCTAGAGTGGTTATAGGGTAGCTAACCTCGTACCCTAGCCGCCACCTAGGTGTATATAGGTGTGGGGGAAGCACTAGGTTAAGTAGTGTAATATGGGTAAAGAAGTGCAAAAATAAGTAGGTTTTATGAGTACCACGGCCGTGGTGGGTAGGGGTGAGCATGACCGTGGTAGGATACAACGATCGTGGGAATTAAAATGGTCAAAAGTCAGGTTGGTGGTCATTTTTGCACTAAAATTGGCACAGCTGTGGTGGTCACCACGGCCGTGGTGGGTTGAGGGTAGAACGGATGTTCTAGGTGCCACGACCATGGTGAGCCGGGGGATGGTGGTCGTGGTGATGTGCCACACATGTTTTGCTTCTATGTAGAACAGCCATGTTGCACCCGGATCAGCACTTTGACTTTGTTCTTTGGATTTTCTTGGACATCTTTGCCTCAATGGATCTTTGGCCACTAGGGGTAGGTTGAGGGAGCATTGGACTTCACTTTGGGTCTCTCCATGGGTAGAGAAACCCTAGGATAACTCCTTCACTCTGTCTTTCATCGAGTGTGGTATGAATGCCTGAAAACATGCAAATAATGCCCATAAGTGCATTTTATACAAATAAGCATATTGGGAGGAATAACATGTAATCTAACAGGTATAGATGTGATTGAAAAGCAAAATGACACAAGATGAAGCCCTAAAATAGGGTTGAATAACCACCCCAAACTTGAAACATACTTGTCCTCAAGTATGCTCCAACTCAGTCTCTCTACAAATTTTCCACAATCAAGAAATGACAAATGCAATATAAAAGATGATTATTGTTGAATGGGATCAAAGATGACTGAGTACATGCATTTCACCTCTCTCCTCTCCTACTTTTACAATCCAATTATGAAAAGAGAACAAGGCATTAGAACTTCAAATATAGCACATAGAATACACAAGTTATCTATATTTCTTCCATAAAGTTTTGGGTAAACTGTTTCATGGTGGTGTTAATCAAGGATGACTAGGAGTATTGTTTCACCTTCATGCATTCGGTCTTATGTTTCAAATCACACCAAATGACCCATGTGGCTATGGAAAAGGGAAAAATGAGCTAGGTTTGATGTTTCCTAGCTCAATGGGTATGAAAGTGGAAGAAAGGGTTGTGGTAAGAATTTTGGAGTGCTATTACATAGATCAATCATATTTTATTTATTTGAATGCCCTTAAATAGGAGCATCCTTTTATTTTTATTTTATTTTTTGTATTTTTTTCTTTTTCTTTGCCCTTATAGTAGATAAGGCATATGGTGATGAGAGTGAAGCGGTGAGATGTAGATGTGGCCACCCCAATCTTTTAGAGGTGACCATGGCTGATATGTGCACTTTGGCATCCTTTCATGAGGCATAGGGGTAAGAAAATGGTGAGTGAATAGTCAGGTCAAATGGGGGTCATTGGTATGATTCTCCACATAAGACATCCTACATGAAAGATAATCCAATACTTCATCCTAGATATCACACCACATGAGTGAACAAGATGAAATTGATATATCAATCAAGTGATTCCACAACCACTAAGCGTTCAAAGCTTGCTCAACTCACAATTCAACCAAATCAATCACAATCATAAGAGAGGTGATGCAAATGTAAAAATTCAAACATTGATACCAGTTAGCAACTAAAAATGATAATTCATTTGCATTTGTCAAAGGTCATCATTTTTACTCAAAACAGTAGAGATTGGGTCCAAACACACTTTTTAGACAAGAAATCTCAAATTTGGGCAAAATTGGCCAAAACGGTGCCAAGTTGCCTCCAATCACATCTAAGCCTATATTATTGAACTTAAAGTAGAAAACATGCAAATCCTAGCTAAAACATGCAAAAATTACCAAAAACAACTACATGATATGCAATGCATGGCAAAAAGAGCAAAAAATTTGAAAATTACGCAAAAATGCATGAAATTAAACTACTTGTATGCATGAATGCAAGCAAAAGACAACCTACACTAGATGGATTAAAATAAAATAAACAACGATCAGGTGGAGTAGAAAAATGTCAAGATAAGTTGAGATTGAAGGCTTACCACCCTACCACCCCAAACTTTTGAACCATGTTGTCCTCAGCATGAAACTAAAGCTTAGGGATGATAGGGTAGAAGTCATGGCTCTAGTGGTGTGGGGTCCTGTGGTGGGCCAGACTGTGGAGGAGGTTGTTGGTAGTAATGGCCCCAGTAGTCTGCCTGTGGAAGCGGGTATGTCTCCTGGTAACCAGAAATTGATCCCCAAAAATCCTCCCCCCATTGGATTCCTCTGTGCATGCGCATGCTAGTAATGGTACATGTGGTTGATTTCATGATGCATCTGCTACTGATCCAACCACATGTCCTATTGCATCTTATGAATCCCCTCCAACTGTGCATGAATAGCTGACATGTCATGCATTTGTCGGATGCGGCTGCGCAAAAAAATCCTCCACTCTAGGTCTAGTGTGGCGTGGCTGTTCAAGTGAATGTTGCTACTCTGGCACATTTGTTTCTCCCTCTTCTTCAGGTAGATCTACTATATGTGCTCTGAATTCCTCTCTAGGATGATCATTCTCATACTTTGATACCAACCCTACAAAGTCCTCTGGTGGTCCCACATCCATGAGAAGGGGTCTGGCGTGGTATGGGAGCTCCAGGGTAACTCCAGGGTACCCAGGGTTCAGAACATAGAAGATTTTGTTATCTTTGAGGGAAATCATTTGGGACCTAGAAAGATACTTTACATCAACATATTTGCTCCCATCTACTTTGGTGAGTCCCTCTAGAGTGCATCCCACTGCCTTTTCAATAGTGGTCACAATTCCTCCCATGATGAATGGATTTTTTCTCTTGGAGGGAATTGTCTTCAAATGATCAATCACCATGGCCCCTATGTTGATGACTCCCCTACTTGCAGTAGTGGCCAAAACAAACAAATATTTCTATGAACATGATCCTTGATTATCATAACGGCCAAACAAGGTGTTTGCTAGGACTTTTGCACCTATGAAGGGATTGTAGATTTTGCTTGTCTTGGATTTCCCTGCAGCAAAGGTAGATTGACCAGTGATTGCTTTCCACATCTTAGAATAGTTGGCTTTCCCATTCTTGCCAAACCTCCCTTCATCAAAGTTCCTTGCCATTTCTGAATTGAGGGCAAGGATATCATTAATTTGAGAAGCTTTGAGTACATGTGTTGAGCAGTTCAATTTCAATCTGATGGCATCCTCTCCTTGGTACTATTCCTTCTCCAAGGTTGCAAAAAATTTATGAGTAAGCTCCAAATATGTCTCTTCAACTTCCGTCAAAATCTTGTACAGTCCACAATGCTTTGTTTGCCTCTCAAGCATGAAGTTGATCCCTAGAGATTGCATTGTAGGCATACATGCATATCTAGTGGGAATCACCCTCCTCGTCATGCACTCAGGATGGAGAGGTCTTTCCACAGCCCCTCTTGTTATCCCCTTGCCATAGGTAGTTCCCTGTGGTTGTTTTCCCAACCATTCCAACCTGTCTTCTTCCAACCTGGACAAGATGTCCACCGGTTCATCCTCCATTTCTTCACTTTCAGTGTCTTCCACCTCTTGTTCTTCATAGGTGTGTGACCCCAAACTTGTGTCCAAGTTCAAGGGAACTCTCTCATGGCTTCCATTAGGTTGGTCCGATGATGTGGAATGCCTCGCAGGAGCTGGTCGTGGTGGAAAGCATGAGGAAGATGCTTCATTAGACTTCTTGGTCCTCCTCTCACGACCCGGTGCATTTATTTCAATTGAATCTACAATGTTCTCCAACTCTTCTTCTTCCTCCTCTTCCTCTTCCCCGGGGTTTCTATAGTTTGGATATGAGGCATGCTCGCTAGAGGAAGAGTGGATTTGGGAGGCTCTCATCGACGTCGATCGTCTAAAGGATCTTGAAATAGAATTGGACAGTGAGGAGGCGTTGCGGGACTGCTGTGAACCGGGTTCCCATTTGGATCAACTTTTTCCACCAGTGAGGATGTTTGTAGTTTTCTCCACTCCCCTCTTGATGGCCTTGCCATGCCCTTCATTTTTGCAAGGTTATTTGGTGGAAAATCAAACTAGAACAGCAAAAATGTAGTTCCGGGCTGTAGGGGCGGAATTTGCTTGGAGGTGGAGAAATCAGTGGTGATGGAGGGTGGAAATCAAAGCCAGAGGTTAAGTAAAGTGATTAGGGGCCCAGGGAAACTCAAATCTGGAGTTTAGAATCAAGAGGAGGTGATTTGGGGGTGGTAATAACTCTCCCTATTCGCTTGGAGCGCAGAATGACCATTTTCATGTGGAAAAAATGAGCCTGGGGTCGTGCTAGGTCAGGCTGGATCGAGCCACTTAAGTGGTTTTTCTGGGCCAGCACAACGGTTCTGGTTGGGAGCTGGCACAGCCATTCTGGTCAGCACAACCGTGCTTCCAACGGCCAAATCTTGAAATTACCTATTGTTTTTTACTCAACCAGCACGGCCGTTCTGCACCAACACTGCCGTTCTGGTTGGATTCCAGCATGGCCTCTCTAGTCAACACAGTCGTGCTGTCGGCAGCCAAAATCTTCATCCTCCCTATTGATTTTTAGCTTAGCCAGCATAGTCATTCCTCTCCAACACAGCCGTTTTGGCCTCTATTATTTCAAATTCTCTATATTTCATCAAATGTTTTGGAAACTCATCATCTAATCCACTTGAACAATCTTTGTTGTTGTTATATCCCCATTTTGATTGAATGTGCCATAATTCTCAACTTGATCCTGTTTGACCTGTCATTTCATCAAAACTAAAGACCAAAACTATCAAGCACAAGTGTGCATGTGTGTTTTTTGTGTAAAACAAAAAGCAAAAGTATCAAAAATGAAAGGTTGGGTGAAAAATTCCCCAAACCTAGGTGGGTTGCCTCCCACAAGCACTGAGTTTCTTGCCTTCAGCTCCGATTCTTGGAAATTCTTCAATCATTCATCCGTTTGACATTCTCATCACCAATACTTATACATCAACTACTTAACTTGAGAGTTCAAAAACTTCACAAGCAGCTCATCATAGGTTTGGTTCTCAAGGATCACCTAGGGTTCCACTATTAAGATATTCTTTTTAGGAGGCTTAACAATATTTACATTTATGGCTCATTAGGATTACATTCATTATGATATCGCATTATCATCATTATTTTTATTATGTCATGTCATATTCACTTTATTGCCAAAAGGGTTATATTTCATTATCATCCATGAAACATTATATATGTATCTCATTTTTCTTACTAAGAATTTTAGCACAATTATTGGTTACTCAATTATCTCAATATTCATTATTATATGTGATCATTGTCCTTAATGATTCAGATTTAGACTTCATTATACTCATATTAACACCACATTAAGTTTTAACAAATTATTTTACATGAAAGAATACACTTTATCCAATTCGTGGTTAAACATACCATTATTCCGATTAATGTCACATTAGTCACTTATATTCATATTAACGTTGTCACAATGTCACATTATCTTTATTGCTCATATTGATATCATCATTAATCATTTCCCATATTTATTCGTTTATATTATTGACTTCGCACATTCATGTGAATCCCATAAATTCATATTCACATTGAAGCCATTACATGTATTTTAATGATCAAGGTGAAACATATTACGTATCAATGAATTGATTCACATTAAGTGACTAATCACATGTGTAGTAGATAACAAGGTAACTTGCATTTCATATAGATGACTTGATAAATATGTGAACAGATGATTATATATATATATATATATATATATATATATATATATATATATATATATATATATATATATATATATCATTTATGTGTATCAAAGTATGGCACTTAGAATCATTAATGTATCATGAAAAGCATTAAGGATGCATTCATTAGGGTTAGGCTATTTCAACTTAGGTTTTAGGTCAACATCACCATTTTATTTCACTTATTCATCCTTAGCATGCATTAATTCTGAATAATGTTATAATTATCTTACTCATCATATCATTAGGGTTTATGTCATGGTTAGCATCATGTGATCCATAATTTCATATTAATATATGACTTACTCTTATTATGTGCATTGGTTATCCATTATGGTTTGAGCATATGAAGTATTCATTACATGACTATTATATGTTCATTCATATATAAACAAGCACATTGGGTTACACCTATAGCTGGTTTGGTAAAAAAATTGAGGATCCAAGCATACTAACCTCCTATCTAAGGGATTAGGGTTTCTAAACATAGATTAGATAGACTTCAAGTAGCTATAGGGTTCCATCCCCCTAAATAGGATTTCATCCTCGAAATCTAACCACTTGAACATCATCAACCTAACCATACTCCACCCCTTACAGGGTTTGACCTATCAAGCCAAACTAACAAGGGTTAAAGGATAAGTCTACTAAACTTTATACAAGATTCATCACGCTTCCACTGCGCACTCTGATAGCTCACTTAACACCAAACTGCAAAGTCTAGGTTCTAGGAATAAACTATCCAAGCATGTGGTTTGAGAGACATAAGGAAACTATCTTGGTGTTCATCCTCAAACAAATCATAAGGTTATCATATTAGGGTTCTAGGAGAAACCAACATACATGTGAAACTTAAGTCAAATTATTAGGATACCCAAAGATATACAACATAGAACTCTAAGGTTTCTATTTCCTAAAAGCAAACTATTTTGGACAATTTGTATTAGCTCAGGCCAGGCCAATATAATATGGATCTGGGAGTCCCCATAAACCAAGCAAGTGGCGCGGAGAAAAATATTTCCAGCCCCCAGAACCTGATCCATTCTAGACACCTTCGCTTCAACTTCATGCCCTAATAGTTGCCTAAAGGAAATCTAATCAACATTAAGTTATGCATAATTTAATTATGAGTATATTAGAGTTTTATTCATCAAGACTCTAAGGGGAAACTATAGGATCCTAAATCAACCTTTATCAACATAGATCAAATCTAGGTAAGCATGTAACTTAAGGGAAACTATGCAAATGTATGGTTTCTAACTAGGGAGACAAACTGAAATAGTCAATTTTCGACTACCATGGGCTCTGATGCCATGTTGTAAAGAGGCAAGATCACCTCCTTACTAAAATATGGTAAAAAAAACACATTGGAAAGCAGTGGAATAAAATTTTCTGACTATATCAATTTCATAAAAGGTTGTACAAAAATACATCAACAATCTACCTTTTAGGGTTACATCAACATACATAAATCTAGATTGAGGGAAGTCTAACTACCACAGTCTTATCTCCCAGCAACAACTCCATCACCTAGGTCCATGCTAAAGCTAAGATCTTCAGGTCTTATCCATCAACTTGCTCATCACCTGGGAGGTTGGGAAGGCACCCAGCAAAAGGGAAAGGAAAAACAAGTATGTGTCACAAACTATTCTAGGATAATAAGATAAGTAAAATATGTAAAAATAGGCTAGCTTTCTTCATAAGATGAAAATAACAAGAGAATGAGGCGATATATAAAATAAGCTTTCAATAGATGCTTGCCATAAACAAAGTATAATAAAACAATTGCATGCATGATTAATATTGACTACCTTAATTATGTAGGGTTGACGCAACTACTGGACCTTCAACCAAAGGGTGAGGGGAGAGTAACAAATTCCTAGTAACCTACACATATTTCATGTGTAGGGGAGAATAAAACGTTCCCCATGGGAGAAATAACACCTTCCCTAACTATGGGTGGTTGTACATAAGTACCGCTACTATAGCTAGTTAGTCTAATAAAATCATCATGCTAGAATCAATGGCAAGTAATAGAATCAATCAAATAGAACATGGTAGAGGGTACTAAGACCCAAGAATAATATTCCAAACCCAATTATGAGGCAGGTATAGCAAAAGAATCATGAGCATAGGATATAGGGTTCAAATAAACCTCATTGTGGAAAAAGTAGGACATGACACAAATATTTCCCAACTTAAGGTGTAAATGCACATACCTCGTTCCTTCATACCCTAGAACTCACTTTCAGATCATAATCAAGATCAGAGTCCACTTTCCCCTATTACATAATCACATACATGTATTAATGCTAAGTTCATTCATTAAAGACTCAAAACCCTAATATTACAACCCTTTTTTCCAAAACATTCAAATTAGACTCTAAAAACATCACCATTGTCTTAATTAGGATTTTCTTATCAAAATAACATATAATATTATGTATTTTGAAGATATTGACTTTTAGGGTTTTTTTGGTGATTTTTAGTTAATTAAATCATCCACAAAAATACCTACTCAAAAACCTCAAAGGCATCGAATTTATTTTTATTATATAGCTTACATTTTCCTTATTCCAAAACATATTTTATTTCTATTTTTTGACCAACAAATAAAAAGATATGGATTTTCTAAAACTAGCCAAAGAGAAAATTAGAAATTTTGATTTTTGTTTCGAAAAGCAGAGAAGATGGGACCGGGCCCACTACTTGGCCCAATCATAACAAGCCAAGTCATTGGCCCACCCCGCCATCTGGAAAAGGTCCAAGCCAGGTCAAAGGCCGGTCAACCACAAAAAAGACGATCGTGTCCATACGCGGGATAAAGGCGAAGAGAACTGATCGTGGGCAAAACGGTAAACTCATGGAGTTGTCTTCCTCCTTCACTCAGCCTGACATGGTCGACGACCGCAAGCTGCTACTTGCAAGGATTTTGGGAATTTTTGCAACCGTCCACAAAACTCGACGATCACATACTCAAAAGAAAGAGAAGGAGAAGTCAGATCTGATGGTACCTCTTATTTGGTCGGGGGCGAAGAGATGTGAGAGAGGGGGGCGCCGCAAGATGCACGTCTTTGGTCGCTTGTCGGGCTTCAAAACAGGGATGAAAACTAAAATTGGGAGTTGGGTTGAGTTCTAAATTAGAGGGCAAATATTGGGGTAGGGTTATTTGTAGATGGGGGGGGCAGTGGGCTAGGGTTTTAGAACCCGGGGTGAGAGAAGATCTTTAGTTTGTTTGGGGGTTTCTTGAACTTTCATCAAAACACAAAAACTTGATAAAGCTATGCAGAATCTTGTGAGGAGTCCAACAAACCCAAAACTTTAAGATTTCATCGAGTATAGATTGAGATAATTGGATCTGAAAAATCCGCAAGAGTCCTCACTGTTCCCGACTTGGACCAAGGTAGAAGATGAACGCCCACCATCGGACCTCGGTGAACCCCAGGTCCACCGTGGATCCTTGATCGTCCGGTCACACATAAGAGACCAAGAAGTCGTGTGACACATAATTTCCTATTCCAAACCAAATTTCGACCAAAGTGAATAAGCATTAACTTATGATTTTATCTCTCCTCGGTTAGAGGCCCAAATGATTTCCAAAATTAACCAAAATTTATACCCTGAATGATTTTGATGTGTAGAATCCAAATATGGAATTAGTTTTGCCTTTTGGATAATATTATAGGTTAAATAATTAAAATGTCATTTTCTCTTTCCTCCTTTAAAAGAGGTGATAATATTCCTTAAAATTTGTGAAACTTCACCATAAGTCTCCCTAAGTGACTTGGATACAATTTTATCATTAATTTCATAAGTTGAGATTATTTGTTTATTTATTTAATTTATAGAATATTCTACACACTTTATATGTCCTATTTTTACTCATTATTCAAACATTACCCAAAATGGTTGCAACTTTGCCCAAAGGATTATTTTTCATGTTTAGATTACGAATTTGGAGTTAGTTTTCCTATTTGAGGTCATTAGATATTTTATTTCACTTTATTGGCTTATCTCCTATTTTCTTTTAACAAAGATTTTAATATATGCATTTATCTTCCAAATTAGATGATACTTGGCCCTTAAGTTTCTTTTGGCTCAAGGTAACAAATTTTGTAATCAAATTATTTCATGGCTTCCTATTTATGATTTTTGAAACAACATATTCCTTATTATCCTTCTTTATTCAATATATTCCCTATTTTCTCTACTTATGACATTTATCATCCCCTTTATGCACATTTCGATATTTCCTTTATTTTTCATATCCAAAAAGATACTAGAAAGTTCTAGCACAAATTCTTTTATTCTTTTTATCACTTAAGTGGACATTTTACATATTAAACCCATTACTAAGCTTCCACTGAGGTATTTGTGCATAAACCCAAATATTGGTGAAAAAGGTGAACAAATGTTCATTAATCCATCATATTCTCCACAAATTAAACAGAAAGCCAAAGAGGATATAAATGAAAGGAAAATATGGGAAAGAGGGCCAAAAAGGTAAAAAGTCCAGAATTCGGTATGTTACAGCATGTTGTAAAGAAGCGAGATCACCTCCTTACTAAAATTTAACGGAAATACAAAACATCCATAATTTTAACAAAAATAGAGACTTTGGGATGATTGCATAATATTCCAAGTAAATAAGCATAATTCCAGATACATATTAGAATGTCAAAAGTAGCAGAAGTAAAGAAATACTAAGCCTTCACATGGCTTTCAATGTTTACTACATGATTGATTTCTAAAAGAAAAGATAAGAAAAACAGGATCTAGCTATAGCAACCTAGTCATCCTTTCCAAAAGCTTGAGATCAACTCCTGAGAAAGACCTCCTTCAAGCTTGTCCTTCTCCTTGCACTACACCGGCACCTGGGTGGTTGGGAAAGCACCCAGGAAGAGGAAAAGAAAGAAAAATTATGTGTCACAAAACTATTCTAAAGGTGACAAGATAAATGTAATAAGTAAAATAGGCTATGTAATCATCAAAAGATGAGACATCAAGAGTATGAGGCTTTAAATAAGGAAACTTGCCAATAACAAATATAAACAAAGGATTTGCATGTAAATTAATATATCTACCTAACTAAGTAGGGTTGAGGCACCTACCGGACCTCTAACCTATAGGTGAGGGGAGAATAAAACATTCCCAGTCACCTATACAATATGTTGGGGAAAATACAAACATTCCCCCAGGGCAGTTATATACATGCCCTCTGTGGGTGGTTGTACATAAGTACTGCTACTTTAAAATTAAATAGAACATATAACTACATGCTAGCAAAAGAGTTATGGCAAGATTAATCAAAGGATTTATATAACATGGAAGTGAGGTATAAAACCCAAATAAGATAATATTACGACTGATTTTGAGGCATAAACAAATTAGGTTTCAAGAATAATGGATTAGGTCAAATTAAGCCTCATTAGGGAACATAGGTAAAGGTAAAATTTCCCAACTTAGAGTGTAGATGCACATACTTTGATCCTTCAAACCCTAGAGCTCACTTTCTGCTCCCTAATCAAGATCAGAGTCCACTTTCCCCTATTACATAATCATATACATGCATTAATGCTAAGTTCAATCATTAAAAGGTCAAAACCCAAAACTTGCAACCCTTTTTTTTACAAACCTTCGAATCTGACTCTAAAACCCTAATCACTAACTTAGTTAGGCTCTCCTGATCAAAATAGCATATAGATTTGTATATTTTTGAGATATTGACTTTTAGGCTTTTTTCTTGATTTTTGAGTAATTTAAATCACTCTAAAAACACTTTTTCACAAACATCAGAATCAAAATTTACAAATATTTTTAATAGATAGATCTCATTTTTTTATTTCAAAACACCCCTTATTTTTAATTTTTGACCACTGGACTAATTTCTACGATTTATTTCGTATCAACCAATCATAGCTAGCCACGTTGGCAAAGCTAAGCGAATAGAGAGATTGGGAGGTGAGAGAGAGTAGAGGCGGGCCCATGTCGTGGTGACCTGGCCCAATGAGAGGGTGGTCGCATGTGTTGGCGCCTTGCTGGAGGCCCAGCTGGCTACGGTCAGAGCCGTCAATCACGGGTCAAACAAAAGCAAAAAGGCAAAAATGCCCCGCACGAAGAGCAGAGAGAAGAGAGAGGAAGGCAAGAAGGGAAAAATGGTAAACCCATGGAAAGTCGTCTTCCCCAACCCAACGTGTGATTGGACTGGTGAGGAGCAGCACCTGCTCATGAGAATATTGGGTAAAACTACGTTCCTACACCAAAATCAAAGTACAGGTATGAAAAAGAAAAAGAAAAGCAAGACGAAGCTAACGGTACCTTTGATTGAGCCGAAGGTGGAGAGAGAAGAGAGCAAGGGGTTCCACAAGCTTGGCAACATCGGCGGCTAGTTGAGGTTCCAAATGATAGTGATGCGAACAATTAGAAGTACGGTTGAGTCGCAAAGGTGACGATGAAGCTAGGGGTAGGGGTATTTATAGGAAAGAGGGTCTAGGTTAGAGTTTAGGTAGGTGGGGTGAGAGAGGAGTCAGCCGAAAGAGGGGTTTCTCAAAAGTTCATGAAAACACAAGAACTTTAGGATAATTAGGAGAAGAATCTTGTGAGGAATCTGTAGAACCAAAAATCATCGAATTTGGTTAATTGTAGCTCAATATATTCACGTTTTAATTTCGAGAGTCCTATTCATCTCAAACTGAGGTAGAAGATGACTCCTTAGTCATTGGATCAATGGACCTGGGTCCACCGAGGACCACAAGCCATCAGATCTCGCAGATGAGTCCAAGTCTGGGTGTGACACATAATCCTATTTACATTGAAATTCAACTAAAGTGATTTAATGTTTTTCTCTCTCCTCTTTTGGAGGCCCAAACGATTTCCAAAATTAACCAAAATTTAGAGCTTGACTAATTTGGACGTGTAGAATTCGAATATCTAGTTTATTTTACATTTTTAGAAACTTTTGTTAATGATATTCTATTCCTCATTTTCTCTCTCTTCCTTCACATATGACTATAAACTTACCCAATTATTATGATATTTTACCCATGTGTCCCTTTTTTTAAAGGTAAAGTCAGGAAGCTATCTTATTCATCCTACCCTTCTCTCATAGGTGATAAAAAGATTAGTACAAGTACTATTATTTTCAAAAGAATTAAACATAGTAGTACTACTACCATTACATCTATCCTTGTCCACCCATCCCATCACTATATTAGGAGGATGAATATATTTAAAGCTACAAGTGTGAAATTTTAAATGGTGTTTAGCTAAGCTATTTGTAGTGCCATTACTTATCCTGTCAATCTTCACAATCTTCCAGTTAGGGTGTTGCTTCAGTCTTCTCTGGATGATGTCTATTTGTACTGTGAGCTTGGGATTTTGTTGGGGGCATTCTAATAGATTCTAACGCCACCTTACAATCTATTTCAATGATTAGATCTTTTAAAGCCAGCTCATGTGCTCTTTGGATGGCACCTTCAATAGCTCTGATCTCAGTCTGGACCACAGATTCGACCTCACAGTTCGTACCCATACCTTCTAACCATTCACCCTTTTCATTACAGAGGACAACAGCTATAGCACCTTTGTGTACTTTGAGAGCTGCATCTATATTCATCTTGTAGGTGCCCGATGAAGGAGCCTTCTAGCGCACGTTACTAATCTGGGTGTCAGTATGGATTTTAGTGATGTGAGAAGGTTGGTAACTTTCAATCGACAACTTTGTTTCTTTTAGGATGAACAGAACTTGATGTCTAATAGGGAGGATGATCTTTTCAAACATATGTCTATTTCTGCAACTCCAGAGGTACCAGCAAGCAATCATGAATCTACTCCTGTGTATCTCATTCCCTGTCAGGCCCATCTTGATCCAGCTGCTCAGGTTGGTACTGAAGAAGTCATGTGATAGCTCATCATGTAAGACGTGTCTCCATACATCGATTACATAATTGCAGTCACAGAAAGCATGGAGGCTCATTTCTTCATACTCGTTGCATCGTGCACAGATGCTTTCTATAGCCTTGTGCCTTCAGACCTTCCTACTATTAGTTAGAACTGCATCATGCGCCAAAGTCCAGACCAGAAATTTGACCTTTGCCGCAACTTTTACCTTCCAGATCTTGCTCCACTCACTGTTGACTCTAGATTCATGTTTAACTGTCATCAGGTTGTAGGCAGAGCTGGAAGTATATCGGCCATGATTTGAACTCTTCTAGACTTTCAAGTCATCATATTGGTATTGCTTGGTGGTTTGATACTCAGGATGGTGTTTACCCATTCATGTGGTAGCCAACTCTTCATAAAATCTATGTCCCAACCACCCTCCTCCGTAATGACACTAGCTACTCAAATATCATGGAGATCATCAGGGATGGTAGTAACAGCCAGCTAATGCAGCTTCGTGTCTTGGTTTACCCAGGTGTCACTCCAGAACACGGTGTCGTTCCCATTCATTATCTGAGAAAAAGAGTTGTTTTCGATGAACTTTTTCCCCTGTAGGGCAGATATTTCCATTCCAAAGACATTAGGCTTCTTCTCAATGTCATCGTCGTTGTATTTTTCTTTCATGAGCCTACACCAGGTGGTGTCACGATCGGTAGCTATGTCCCAAGCATTCTTCAATATAAGAGCATTGTTCCACTCACGCATTCTCCTGATCCCCAAGCTTCCATTTTCCATAGATTTTGTCACTTTATCCCAAGCAACTAGGGAAGTTGGATGGGATTTATAGTTACCCCCCCCATAGAAACTTTCAGATGCTACTGTCAATGCGGTCATAGAGGCTCACCGGTAGCACTGCCGTATGCATTACATAAGTAGGTATCACATTCAGCGTCAATTTTTTCAGGTAGCAACGACCTGCAATCGAAAGGCACTTCGCCTCCCACCCACTGATTCTAGAATCAACTTTCTCCAGGATCTCTGAGTACATTTTCTGTGTACTCTTGAGTGGAGAATTGGTACTCCAAGGTACTTACCAAAGTCAGTTGTTTCTTTAAACTTGCATACATGGGTAACCTCCCTTCTTGTGCATCTAGGAATGCTGGATGCAAAGAAGACATGGGTCTTCTTTATTGATATGGCTTGGCCCAACGCCTTTTCAAAATATTTAAAGTATTTGATAATTGTACGCATCTGGTCCCTGGATGCATAACTGAACAGTATCAGGTCATCAGCAAAACACAAATGAGAAACTTTGATTCCACTACAACCCATCTTAATGGGTTTCCATTTGCCTCGGTTAACGAGATCGTCGATCATCGGACATAGACGCTCAATGCATAAGACGAATAGATAAGGAGATAGAGGGTCTCCCTGACGTAGGCCCCTACTAATTTTGAACGATTCAATGCACTTGCCATTCCAAAGGATTGTTGTCTCCCCTATAGTAATGGAGTTCATAATTTACTAGACAATGTTGGTCGGTAGTTCGAGCTTTAGGAGAGTATCTCTAATAAATTTCCAAGATAGCCTATCATAGGCTTTGGTTAAGTCGACCTTAATGGCCATGCATTTCACACTTGTCTTTCTCTTCATAGTATGAATGATCTCCTGAGTTTGGGAGATGTTATCCGTAATCCTCCTATTTGGAATAAAGTTTCTCTGGCTTTGAGATATCCAATCAGTGATATGAGGCTTAAGACATTCGACTACTAGTTTGGATGCCAACTTTAGACATATGTTGTTTAAATAGATTGGTCTTAACTGTTCGCAGGCTTCTGGTCTTAGTACCTTAGGGATAAGTACGATGATAGAGATGCAAATTCCCTTTCTCAAGCTCCTTCCTTCTAAAGCATATTTTACCGTGTGACATACTAACTGCCCCACTTTATCCTAGTTATGAATAAGGAAGTAGTCATTGATGTCGTCCGGTCCCGTGGCTTTGTAAGGATTTGTTGATCTTAAAATTGTCAAGGATTTCAGTGTCTACCGGTTCTCTAGCAATGGTGCTTTTCTGTTGCTAGCTTAAAGCCTTGAATTTTTCCAGGATGGTGTCTAGCTCAGTCTAACTAGTGGTGCCATTAGCAGTAAACTGCAATTGGAAGTATTCACAGACTAGTGCTTCAAGCTCAGCTTTGTTGGTGATCCACTGCCCCTCCTGATTCTTGAGCATTGTTATTGTGTTTTGGCAGCGTCGTTGATTTATATAGGCACTGTAAAATTTAGAATTTGAGTCCCCATATCTAAGCCAATTGATATGGCTCCTAGCTTTCCATTCCTCTTCTTCTTCCTATAGGATTTTGTTCAACTTAGCTTTCATGTTGATGTATATGCCATCTGTAATATGGTTGTAGCTCTCTGCCAACTCATTTTCGAGTTGTGTCATATTTCCCAGTATTCATTTCTTGTTCCTTTTCCTCTGTTGGAGGTTATTCTTATCCCAATCAGTAATGGAGGTTATTCTTATCCCACGCGTCCCTTTTCACACCATTAAAATGATTTTTCTATTATTTAGCCATGTTGATGTTATTTATTAAATTATTTATCAAAAGGAACATTCTACACACTTTCTCTCTCCTATTTTATCACATTATCCAAAAGTCATCCGAATTAGTTGAAAATTTGTCCAAGGGCTTATTTTAATGTTTAGAGAATGTATATGGAATTAGTTTTCCAATTTGGGGACATTAGATATTTTGTTACTCTTTCTTGTCTTATTTCCCATTGTCCTGTAATAAAGGTTTTTATATATTTATTTATTATCCAATTTAGATGACATTTGACCATTAAGTATCTTTTTGCTCAAGGAAACAAATTTTGTCATCTAATTATCTTGTGGATTCTATTTATGATTTTTGAAACAACATATTCCTTATTATCCTTCTTTATTCAATATATTCCCTATTTTCTCCATTTATGACATTTACCGCCCCCTTTATGCACATTTCGAGATTTCCTTTATTTTTCATATCCAAAAAGATACTAGAAAGTTCTAGCATGAATTTATTTATTCTTTTTATCACTTGAGTGGACATTTTACATATTAGACCCATTACTAAGCTTTCGCTAAGGTATTTGTGCATAAAACCCAATATTGAGAGAAAAGGTGAACAAATGTTCATTAAACCATCATATTCGCCACAAATTAAATAGAAAGGCAAAAGATGATAGAATTGAAAGAAAAAGATGGGAAAGAGGGCCGAAGGATAAAATGTCCACAATCTAGTATGTGCACAACCATGCCCATCTGGGCCTAAAGAAGTGAGGAATGTGGTGTAGGTTTCTGGGTATGTGATTGATGTATCCACATCCATCATGATTTTCAGTCGCCATCCTGGGTCCAATTCAACTCATTACACTCAATGTTATCCCCTAAATATTACAAATTGCAATTTTGCTTCTTGACTAGGGTTTCTGTGATTTCATGCAGATTGAGCAAGCCATGATGGAGATAGATCTTCAACTGGGTCCACCATCTTGTTGCTGGCCCACCTTCACTCAAATCAGCACCCACCAACCCTAAATCCTCCATCAATAACCACCTTCATCAACCATGTCAAACCCTAATAGTGGGGCCCACCCACTAGTTTTGGGCCCACCTTCCTCATCCCTTTACACCCTATATCTTCAGCACCATCACCACCTACCCTGGAGGTCTTGACCCTAGCGGTTTCCTCCATTCAGTCTTTTAACCCTTGCGGTCTTAACCTTACTCAGTAATGGCCCATGCGGTCTTGCACCTCTGCCCTAGAGGTCCTCAGCCCGCAGCAGACTTCAAACGATGCCACCGACCACCTCTCCTCTCCAACGTGCAAGGAGCAGTGTCGACACCACCTGCTTCTCCTCTACACCGCACTCACCTATGACTTCACCTACAACTATCACCACACTGGCCCTTGTCGATGTCTACGCTCGATGCAAGAAACCCTCACAGTCTTGAGACCGTGAGGCGCTACAGCGTTCAAGACCGTTGGGCCTCCAAGATCGTATGAAGGAAACTGTGAGGACCCATGCTAGTTCCTAAATCGTGAGGAGGGCTGATCATTGTACCAAGACCACAAGGATGATCAGAAACTCCAAGACCATGAAGATGTTACCAGTTTCCAAACTGTGAAGGAGGCTCGTGATCTCAAACTGTGAAGACTCGGGATCATGAAGACCCTCACAGTCTCAAGACCGTGAGGATGTCTATTGGTTTCTAAACCGTGAGCCGTTAATTCATTTTCCTAAAATTGTGAGAAGAATTAGACCGGTCCTTCTAGACCGTGAAGAAAATATTAACAGTCTCAAACCATTCAAGACTCTACCCAAGCCTATAAATAGGACCAAAAGAGTCCTCATTTGGTCATCGGATCCAAGATACCACCATGCTTCCTGAATATTGGCTCAACCCCTGGAAAGGGATCCTGATCCATCACTCTTCTCCACGATCCATCTACGTGCATCCACGCCTCATACACATCCACAACTTGGTCCTCCTACTGCAAGCAAGGACTATGAGAAGAGAAGGAAGGTGGAGAGAGAAGAAGATCTACCCGGTCTGCCTCGGTGGTTCTTCCTCTACGTCTCATATCTGCTTCGACACAGTTTAGAAGACTGTATCTTCACCGAGATACGATCATCTCCTACCTCAGGCTCATGGTGGAATCTTCCCTCTCTCTTGTTCTTTTTGTTCCTCGCATCATGAGCGAGTAGTTTCATTTCGTTGGGGTACGGGGACTAGCCCCTCTACCCATGCTTATATGTCTTTTCATTTTAACATTCCATGGCATGTATGTAAGTTTTCATTTCGTTGTTAATCGTCGATGTGTGCTTGTAGATTGATCATCTGCTTGTATTTATCTTGTTTGTTCCTATATTGCGAGAACTTCAATATGTAGGTTTGAATGTCGATTAACGCGGTTGACTCCCTGACTAGAAATAGAATGGGATTACATGAGGTCGTAAGTGTGTGATCCATGAGGGGACGATCCATCTAGCCCACAGTGACGCTTTTGGGTGCCTAAACATCCTAACAGAGGGCCACAGCTTCAGTTGGATATTTGTATCTTCAGAGCCGTAAGTACGTGATCCACATGGTGATGAGAAATCTGATGCCTAAGGTGATTCTTACGCGAACCTAAACATCCTTCCGGAAGGGTTCGCAGTAGTTCTATTTGGATAGTTAAATCTTGCCTGGATGTTTGGTGTTAGTATGTGTTTGCATGTGTAGCAGTGGTGAAACCCGAGACCACCCCAGTGATCCCCATCATTAATGTAGATTCAACTTTAATTCTACTCTTTACTTTCTTGCAATTAGTTTAGTTAAACTCAAATCAAAACATTTTTCTAAATATTAGTCTTACTTGAGATAGACTAGACTAGCAACGATTCTTAAAAATGTTGTCCCTTGGGATTTGATCCTTAACTATACTACGATAAGACCCGTCTACTTGCGGGTGGTACTATTGCACAAGGTTTTGGTTAAAAACTCTGGAATTTCAACCCTGAGTAAATTTGTTAGTGTGATAATAGACCACATCAAATACTGGCATCGTTTCCAGGGACAACGGAATCAACTAGTCAAATCTAGTTCTTTTAAGGCTAATTTAGGTTTTTTCCTTTTCTTTTGATACTATCAATCAATCTCTTGAATTTGGTTCTACTCTGTCAATCTTAATTCTGAAATATCTTTTCATCCTAGGTACCCCCAAAGCATAGTGTATGCACCGCTCGAACAGTCCCGGACTCGCTGCTAGCTTTGACCCTGAGATAGACAGAACTTTTCGTCGTCAGAACAGAGAGAACCAAGCAAGGATGTCTCAAGCGGAGGAAATATCCTGAATGGTCACTCAAGCCCTTAATGCACAAAGAGATAGGCTTATGCAAGAAGCCAGAGCTATAGTTCAAGAAGAAATCCAAGCATCACAAGTAGCAGTGCAAGCAGCAGAACTGTAGAAGGACCTTAGAGAGTTCTCCATTCCTAAAGTTGTTGACGTTCATCACCCGGTGCAACCTCCTCCCATAAATGAACCAAATTTGGAGATAAGGGCACATTGGATCACCTTGCTTCAAAACAACCCATTCTATGGTAAGCAAACAGAAGATAGTCAGGAGCACCTTTTGAGATTTATTGATCTATGTGCTATGACAAAGCAAAATGGAATATCTGATGATGCCATCCAACTCCATCTCTTCAAATATTCTCTTGTTGATAAAGCTATAAGTTGGTACAACTCCTTGCAATGCAAACCCATCACCACTTGGGAACAACTTCAAAATGTCTTTCTGGAGAAGTTTTATCCTCCTTCTCACCTAGGAAATCAGGGGACGTATAACTCAATTAACTTAGGTCCCTGGAGAATCTCTTATTGAAGCATAGGAAAGATACAAAGAGCTTCTATGCAAGTGTCTACACCATGGAATCCCTAAGAATCAACTCATCGAGATCTTCTATAGGGGTGTGGATGACGATATCAAGAGGTTCTTAGACTCCTCATCCGGAGGAAACTTCATGCATCAAAGTTATGATAGTGCATGGAAGGTTGTCACCCTTGGCGTTGAAAATCAAGCTAATTGGGGTAGATCTGTAGGTAAAGGATTGTTGAAGGTAGCTATGGCTGAAGCTATTCCTGAGTACAAGTCTATCGCTGAATCCCTCAAACTCTTAGTTTCCAAGCAAGACCATATCGAATCGTCCCTTACTGCCTACAAAAGAATATGGTCACCCCCTCAACAACAAGAACATATCAAGTCAGCTACACTGTTTAGTGAAGCATGTAAAGGCACTGATCATTCTACGCTAGCATGCAATATCCTCTATGATGTTGTTCTGAGCAACATTTATAGCCAAGAAGATAATGGTTAAATGGAAAATCTTAATGCTGTCAACACCATCCCTGGTCAAGGATATTACAATCTGAATCAGAACAGGAACCTTCCTGGTTTTCAATACAGAAATCCTTCAGGAGCGGAAAACTCATGACAACTTCTTTCAAATAATCAGCAACGAGGCCCACTAGGATTCCAGTATAACCAACAACAAAATTTCGGGAATCAAGGGAATTATAGGGGTAACTTCCTGAACAAGAACTACAACAATTATCAGAACAATTCTCAGTTTAAGAATCCCAACCAAGTCCCTTACCAGAACCAAAAACAAGGGCAACAAGTCGGTCCAGTCTCTTTGGATGACAAGCTAACAGTCATTGAGAAGATGTTGCAGTCGCAGCAGACTATGATAGCTAATCAACAAGCCCATCAGAAGGCTATTGAATCTCAACTAGCTCAACTTGCAGCTAGCATGAAGCCACCTTCCGGGGTTTTTGCTGGCCAACCAGAGAACAATCCTAAGCATCTTAAGCAATTGAAGGCTATCACTACCAGGTCTGGAAAAGCCTATTCAGATCCCCCTATCAAGACACCTATGGTTAAAACTGACAAGGATGACTTTGTGGTTGTCCAAGATTCTACAACACCTGAGCCTCAACAAAAAGGGGCAGTAAATGCCGATAAGACAGACGAGACAAGTTCTAAAAAAATTACTATTGCAAAAACAGAAACACTAGAGGCAGTTGTGCCAGTGTACAAGCCTCATCCCCCTTTCCCTGCTCGTTTAAAGCAAACCAAGCTTGATACTCCTTTCAACAAGTTCAAAGAAGCTATGAAGAAACTTCATGTTGATATACCCTTTCTAGATGCGCTGGATGAGATACCAACCTGGACAAAGTATTTGAAGTCACTTCTGACAAGGAAATAAATAACTGAAGAATATGAAATAGTCAAGTTAGAGACAACCACTTCCGACATTATTCAGAGTAAGATGCTAAAGAAGTAGAAATATCTAGGATCTTTTGGGATCTCTTTCCATATCGGTGATCCCTCCTGTAAGAAGGGATTGATCGATCTTGGAGCTAGCATCGCCATCATTCCACTTAGCCTTTGAAAAAGGCTAGGATTTTCTGAGCTTCACCCAACTGGCATGACTATACAACTCACAGATAACATAGTGACTCTCCCCTTGGGAATCATTGAAGATGTCCTTGTCAAGGTAAGCAAAGACTCCTATTTTCTATGTGACTTTGTCATTATGGACATAAAAGAAGACGCCAGATACCCTCTCATATTTGGTCGTCCGTTCCTTGCCACTACAAGATCTCTGATTGATGTTGAAGTAGGAACCTTACTGCTCATACTAGTTAAAGAAACCCTTGAGTTCAAAGTTTTTGAAAGCATGTGAAGACCGAGCATGCAAGAAGAAGTCTATTTGATTGATTGCAAAAAGAAAATGTCACTTCTTACGCAAGAAGATTATGAACAAGACAATCTGTTAGAAGTGGCTCTAACAAACCCATCTGTTGATGACTCCATTGATGAACAAATAAAGGATTATGTTCTCCACCTCGACACTGTTGGAGAAGATCCTGAAACCAAATTTGAGAGAAGACTCGGGATCATGAAGACCCTCACAGTCTCAAGACCGTGAGGATGTCTATCGGTTTCTAAACCGTGAGCCATTAATTCATTTTCCTAAAATTCTGAGAAGAACCAGACCGGTCCTTCTAGATTGTGAAGAAAATATTAACAGTTCCAAACCATTCAAGACTCTACCCAAGCCTATAAATAGGACCAAAAGAGTCCTCATTTGGGCATCGGATCCAAGATGCCACCAGGCTTCCTGAATACTGGCTCAACCCCTGGAAAGGGATCCTGATCCATCACTCTTCTCCAGGATCCATCTACGTGCATCCACACCTCATACGCATCCACAACTTGCTCCTCCTGATGCAAGCAAGGACTACGAGAAGAGAAGGAAGGTGGAGAGAGAAGAATATCTACACAGTCTGGCTCGGTGGTTCTTCCTCTACGTCTCAGATCTGCTTCAACACAGTGTAGAAGATTGTATCTTCACCGAGCTGTGATTGTCTCCTACCTCATGCTCATGGTGGAATCTTCCCTCTCTCTTGTTCTTTTTGTTCCTTGCATCATGAGCGAGTAGTTTCATTTTGCTGGGGTGTGGGGACTAGCCCTGCTACCCATGCTTATGTTGGCTAAATGGACATCTATAAATCCCTTTGTTTTGATTATGACAAACATTTCATTCTTATTGATCTAATGAGCTACTTGAGTATGCAGGATGACAAAGCAACAAGGGAAAATCTACAAGCTTACATATTTATATTTTCATGCAATGTAATCACTGTTGTAAAAACTTGTACAAAAATATAATGTACAAGTACTTAGAATTGCATGTAAATCAAGCGTTAGATTCTCCCTAGCTAAACACCACAGTTAGACAAGTCATCCCATTCAAATAGGATTATTTTTGCACACTCACACACATAATTAGTGCCTAAATTGAAACCTTGAAACAGGATCAATCTCGGTCGACAAACCCCTCGACCGAGACACTCTCGGTCGACAATCTTCTCGACCGAGAAAGATCCAAAGTAGCCGTTAGACACAACAGACAAGTTAGTTGGAAGTTGAAGAAAGACGTTGCAAATCACTTGTTCCAGAGAGCCTGTCGGTCGACAAAAGTTCGACCGAGTAGGTGTCTCGGTCGACCATTTGTCGACCGAGATGGTCTCTGACAGCAACTGCAGAATAAATTAATTAGCCGTTGTTAAAGCAACAACTTTGTACCTAACGGCTAGTTAAGCACTTAGAAACCCCTAGAAGATGTCTAGAATGTCCTTAAGCTTCCTTAGGCCATTCCTATAAATAGGACAAGCCATAGGACACTCATACTTACTTGTTTTACACTTGTTACACTTGAGAAATACTTGAGCATACTTGAGCAATCTGTTGCAAGCAAATTGAGCACTGTGATCATTGGCCTACTTTCTCCCTAGCTCAAATTCGTGTCCTATAGGCTAGAATCTCCTACCACAGCAATCACAAGTTCACACACTTGGTTAGGAGATCTATACGCTTGATCTAGGCATATCAAGCCTTAGGCTTCAAAGGATAAGTTGTAATTTCTATTTTCCTTCTTGTTCCTTTTTATCCTTTGTATTCTCCTTGCTACTCCTAGGTTTGGAGGCTGCAGATTGGAGAAGGTTCTTCTCAGGAGGAGAAGGTGGACTTCAAGCTACTTCAAGAAGGCTATCGCACGGGAAGCTACTTCAAGTAGGCTATTGCAACGGGAAGCTACTTCAGGAGGAAGGCTGCTTCAAGGTGGTGCAATTACTTCTAGGTGAAGGATGCTTCAAGGTTGGGCGATTACTTCTAGGTGAAGGCTGCTTGAAGGGTTTAGGGAGAGAAATTGTAATTTTATGTAAAGTCCTTGCGAGGTAATAAAATTAATTTCTTTCCAAATCCCGGTTGGGTAAGCAACCGGGTAGTGGACTGACAACTTTAGTATTTGCTAAAGTTGGAACCACTCTAAATCCTTATCCCCTTGTCCAATATTTTTGTGGTTGGTTGCTTGAGTTTAATAATTGTTAAAATTATCTATAAAACTCTATTCACCCCCCCCTCTAGTAGTTTTCAGTTGGTATCAGAGCGAGGCTTCAAGGAACCCTAACAAGGTCTTGAAGAAATGGGTGACGGAGTGCTCAACAACCTCAACATTGAAGGGACACTTGTTGCTAGGCCTCCAGCATTCGATGGAACAAACTACCAATATTGGAAGAGAAGGATGCAATTCTACTTCCAAGGAATCAACTGGGATCTATGGAGAATGGTGTCTACTCCATATATGCTCCCTCAAAATGAATTTGCAGAATGGGATGCAAACACGGTAAAGATGGCCCAAATGAATGCAAAAGCTGTAAGTATCTTATATTGTTCTATTTCGGTAGGAGAATTTAATAGAATATCTAATTGTGATAGAGCTTATGATATTTGGCATAGACTGTCCATAACCTATGAGGGTACAGTCCAAGTCAAAAATTCCAAAATTAGCTTGCTTAAAACGAAGCTTGAACATTTTCGTATGGATCCTAATGAATCTATTAGTGAAATGTTTTCAAAATTCTCTACCATTGTTAATGGTTTAAGTGCCCTAGGAAAACCTGTCCTTGAAGAAGATCAGGTATCAAAAATCCTTCGATCACTTCCTCCAAAATACAAGCCAAAGGTGACAGCCATTGAAGAAGCAAACGACCTCACTCGACTCAAAATGGAGCAACTCATCGGCAATTTAGAAGCTCATGAGGCAGATCTAGAAGAGGAAGAAAGAAGAGAACGTGAATGTCAAAATGGGAAGAAGAAGGATGTGGCTCTCAAAGCTTCAAAAGTCGTCACACAAGAAAGTGAGGAGTCAAGTGAAGAAGAAGGAGAAGAAGCCTTGATCGTCAACGGTAAGAAATACAAAAGGTTTAAATCTAACAAAATTTCTAGTTCTTCTACCCCTCCTAGGTGCTTTGAATGTGGGAAGAAAGGGCATTTCAAAAATGAATGTCCCAAAGCAAAGAAGGGAAAGAAAAGCTCACACAAGAAGAAAGGAGAAAAAGCCTATAAAGCTGCATGGGATGAGTCAAGTGAGAGTGAAAGCGGAGAAGAGGTGGAATGTATAATGGCAAGAGAAGACAATGAAGACTCTCAAGAGGTAAGCCTAATTGATCTTCCTAAAGAAGAGTTAGTTACTAATTTACAAGAAACTCATGATAAATATATTGATGCCAAGAAGAAACTAAAGAAGGCTATAAAATCAAATGATGAGCTCATTGCCAAATTAGATGAACTTTCTTCTAAAAAGAACAACACTGATCTTGAGAATCTATCTTTAAAAACATCTTTAGATGATTGTACTAGAAAGCTACTCACTTTAGAAACAAATGTTGATCTTCTTTCTAAAGAAAAGACTGAATTGTTAGCTAAACTACAAGATTTTCAAACTCAGCCTATTTTGTGTAACCATTCGGACTATGATAATCTTGTAAAGGAAAAGGACTCATTGTTTTCTGATTTAGATCAAGCAAGAAAAGATCTACACAAGAAAATGAATGACATTGCTATGTTGCAAAGAGAACTTTATGAGTTAAGAAGAAAAGATATACTTGATAACATACTAAGAGTTGGCACTATTTTCAATGGAAGAAAAGGTTTGGGATATGCTCCAAAGAAAAATCAACCCAAAAGAACTCAAACTAGGTTTGTACCTAAGAACACAATGGCTAGAAAGAGAAATGAAGTTGATTCTATTACTTGCCATTTCTGCTTACGTCTTGGACACTATTCCTTTTCATGCCCCTACAAGACTAAGGAGTCCGACTTAGTTTGGATCCCAAAATCCCAAACTTAGTAGAGTGGAATGTAGTTGAGATATGACCAAATGCTTTATTTTGCTATTTATATTGTCTTATCTCAACTAAACAAAAAGTGTCATGCATATTGTTATTATTTTTCTGCATTGTTTGTACTGAAACAGAAACCTTGTCGGTCGAAGTACTGTCGACCGAGCTTTGGATCGGTCGAAGTATTGTCGACCGACTGGATGACTTTAACAAATCAAAATTTACAGCACCTATTTCGGTCGAAAATTGGTCAACCGAGCAAATTTCTGCGTTTCTTTGCTTGTAATACAGTAACCTTCTCGATCGACAAATTGTCGACCGAGACATATGTCGGTCGAACAATTGTCGACCGACTGGACTTCTGTCTCAGAACTTTTATACAAATCTGTATTTAAATGATTCTAACCATATCGGACCATCACATGGGTACCAAAATCTACATTTTAATGCAGGAATGGGTGGTTGACAGTGGATGTTCCAAACATATGACCGGAAACAAGGATGCATTCCAAACTTTTGAAGAAAAGAGAAGTGGAACAGTCACTTTTGGAGACAATGGTAAGGGCAAAATCGTTGGAATAGGTAATGTTGGTACAAACCTTGAAATTAAGAATGTTCTACTTGTTGATGGTCTGCACCATAACTTAATAAGTGTTAGCCAATTATGTGATAGTGGTTATGATGTGTTATTTAACAAAACCTGCTGCAAGTTATTAATAGAAAATACTACAAATGTTGTTTATGAAGGAAATAGAGTTGGTAATCTTTATATTCTTAGACGTAACTCTATGAAAACAGTAGTGGGAAAATGCTTGCTTGCAAATGACAATACCTTACAAATATGGCATAAAAAGCTAGGACATGCTAGTTCACATGTTATCAAAAAGTTAGTGAAATATGATCTTGTTCGCGGCTTGCCTACTTTATCTTTTGATCAAAGTGAAAACTGTGAACCATGCACAATGGGAAAGCAAACCAAAACATCTTTCAAATCAAAACATGTACTTAGCACCAGTAGATCATTAGAATTAATTCATATGGATCTATTTGGACCAATGAGGACACAATCAATTGGTGGTAAGAGATACTGTTTTGTGATTGTTGATGATTATAGTAGATATACATGGGTACATTTTATTGCAACTAAAGATGATACTATTCATGTTTTTATGCAATTTTGTTCAAAGATTGAAAATCTCTTACAAAATAAAATATGTACCATTAGAAGTGATCATGGTGGGGAATTTGAAAATCATACATTTGAAGAGTTTTGTACATCTCAAGGATACACTCATAATTTTTCTGCTCCACGCACCCCACAGCAAAATGGTATAGTTGAAAGGAAAAATCGATCACTACAAGAAATGGCTAGAACCATGATGCTTGAACACAATACACCTAAAACCTTTTGGGCTGAAGCCGTAAACACTGCTTGTTATGTGCTGAATAGAGTAACTGTTCACTCTCATTTGAAGAAAACTCCATATGAAATAATACATTCTAAGAAACCTAGAGTTGACTACTTTCATACCTTTGGCTCCACATGCTACATTTTAAATACCAAAGATGATAGAGACAAGTTTGATTCTAAATCACACAAAGCATTCTTTTTGGGATATTCCACTTCTAGCAAAGCTTTTAGAGTATATAACACTATCTCTAGAAAAGTTGAGGAATTCATTCATGTTTCTTTTCATGAGGAGTCAAAATCTGAAAATCTAGACATCACTGATCTCACTAATCAATTCGAAAATTTAACCATACCAAATGATAGTGAGAAAGTTACTACATCCAATCCCCAAGTTGAAACACAACCTACACCTAGGCTTATCAAGGATCATCCCCAAGAACTGATTATTGGAGATCCAAATGATAAAGTCAAAACTCGGTCTTCCTTCAAAGATATTGCAAACATGGCTTTTGTTTCTATCATTGAACCTAAGAAAATATCCGAAGCTCTTAAGGATGATTATTGGATAATAGCCATGCAAGAAGAATTGAATCAATTCACTAAAAATGATGTATGGGATTTAGTTCCTAAACCACAAGATAAAACTATCATAGGAACTAAATGGGTTTTTAGGAATAAACTCAATGAGGCAGGAGAAGTCATAAGGAATAAAGCTCGGTTAGTAGCACAAGGTTATAATCAACAAGAAGGAATAGATTTTGATGAAACATATGCACCCGTAGCTAGACTTGAAGCCATTAGAATGTTACTAGCTATTGCTGCCCATAAAAACATCAAACTCTATCAAATGGATGTCAAAAGTGCTTTTCTAAATGGCATCATTCAAGAAGAAGTTTATGTTGCCCAACCACCTGGTTTTGAAATTCCAAAAAAAGGTGACTATGTTTATAAACTTAAGAAAGCACTTTATGGTTTAAAACAAGCACCTAGAAATTGGTATGAAAGGCTCAAGACATATCTTTTTGATAATGGTTTCTCTATTGGAAATTCAGATTCTACTTTATTTTTCAAAACAAATACATCTGATTTTTTAGTTGTGCAAATATATGTTGATGACATTATTTTTGGAGCTTCAAATGATTCATTGTGCACACAATTTAGTGATATTATGCAAAAAGAATTTGAAATGAGCCTCATGGGTGAACTAACTTTCTTTCTTGGTTTTCAAATTAAGCAAGCACCTGCCGGAATATTCATAAGCCAAGAAAAATATACTAAAGAACTTTTAAAACGTTTTGGGATGGATCAATGCAAACATGCTACTACTCCTATGGCTACTTCTATCAAAATTGATAAGGATGAAAATAGGGAACCTATTGATGATTCCTTATATAGAGCCATGATTGGTAGTTTGCTTTACTTAACAGCTTCTAGACCGGACATTATGTTTTCCGTTGGTCTTTGTGCTCGATTTCAATCACACCCTATGCATTCTCATTTTCTAGCAGTTAAACGAATTCTTCGTTATCTAGCTGGTACTACTTGCTTTGGTTTATGGTATCCAAAAGGACAATCCTTGGATTTCAAAGCTTATACTGATGCGGATTATGCTGGTTGTCGACTTGATCGCAAGAGTACTAGTGGTGGCTGTTTCTTATTAGGGAGAGCTTTAGTATCTTGGTTTAGTAAGAAACAAAATACGGTTGCCCTATCTACAACTGAAGCTGAATACATGGCAGCCGGGTCTTGTTGTGCTCAAGTGCTTTATATGCAACAAGTGTTAAGCGATTATGGTTTTAATCTTTCATCTACGCCAATTTTTTGTGACAACACAAGCGCCATAAACTTAGCACACAATCCTATTTTACACAGCCGAGCTAAACATATTGAAATCCGTCATCATTTTTTAAGGGATCACATCTCCAAAAATCATGTTTCCCTTCATCATGTTGATACGGAAGATCAATTGGCTGATATTTTTACAAAACCGCTTCCACTAGATCAATTTAACAACATTAGGAAGCAATTGCTTATCACTCCTTTGGAGGATGTTTTCTTTGATATTTGTGGTTCTTAAATGAAAACGTTTACTTGCATTACTTTGGCTTTTCAATGGACATCTTTTTCATTAGATTTAATGGGATATCTAATTAAGGGGGAGTTTTTACTCTTAAACGGTTATCTTTTTCATTAGATTTAATGGGATATCTAATTAAGGGGGAGTTTTTACTCTTAAACGGTTATCTTTTTGAAATGACAAAGGGGGAGAAATAAATATAAAACTATAACTTAGTACTTATGAAAAACTCAATTAATGAGTTTCATAAATAAACTCTTGGCTTTACATTGAAAGTTGCTATATTCCCAAATGATCTGGATTTCATGTTCCATAATTCATGGGGAATAATAAGCACACATTTTATAAACAAGAGGAACATCTACAAAAGGTAATCTCAAGGTATGAAACTCATATGTTTTATATTTCCTTTATTTATATTTTGGAAATGTTTGTCATCTTCAAAAAGGGGGAGATTGTTGGCTAAATGGACATCTATAAATCCCTTTGTTTTGATTATGACAAACATTTCATTTTTATTGATCTAATGAGCTACTTGAGTATGCAGGATGACAAAGCAACAAGGGAAAATCTACAAGCTTACATATTTATATTTTCATGCAATGTAATCACTGTTGTAAAAACTTGTACAAAAATATAATGTACAAGTACTTAGAATTGCATGTAAATCAAGCGTTAGATTCTCCCTAGCTAAACACCACAGTTAGACAAGTCATCCCATTCAAATAGGATTATTTTTGCACACTCACACACATAATTAGTGCCTAAATTGAAACCTTGAAACAGGATCAATCTCGGTCGACAAACCCCTCGACCGAGACACTCTCAGTCGACAATCTTCTCGACCGAGAAAGATCCAAAGTAGCTGTTAGACACAACAGACAAGTTAGTTGGAAGTTGAAGAAAGACGTTGCAAATCACTTGTTCCAGAGAGCCTGTCGGTCGACAAAAGTTCGACCGAGTAGGTGTCTCGGTCGACCATTTGTCGACCGAGATGGTCTCTGACAGCAACTGCAGAATAAATTAATAGCTGTTGTTAAAGCAACAACTTTGTACCTAACGGCTAGTTAAGCACTTAGAAACCCCTAGAAGCTGTCTAGAATGTCCTTAAGCTTCCTTAGGCCATTCCTATAAATAGGACAAGCCATAGGACACTCATACTTACTTGTTTTACACTTGTTACACTTGAGAAATACTTGAGCATACTTGAGCAATCTGTTGCAAGCAAAGGATAAGTTGTAATTTCTATTTTCCTTCTTGTTCCTTTTTATCCTTTGTATTCTCCTTGCTACTCCTAGGGTTGGAGGCTGCAGATTGGAGAAGGTTCTTCTCAGGAGGAGAAGGTGGACTTCAAGCTACTTCAAGAAGGCTATCGCACGGGAAGCTACTTCAAGAAGGCTATTGCAATGGGAAGCTACTTCAGGAGGAAGGCTGCTTCAAGGTGGTGCAATTACTTCTAGGTGAAGGATGCTTCAAGGTTGGGCGATTACTTCTAGGTGAAGGCTGCTTGAAGGGTTTAGGGAGAGAAATTGTAATTTTATGTAAAGTCCTTGCGAGGTAATAAAATTAATTTCTTTCCAAATCCCGGTTGGGTAAGCAACCGGGTAGTGGACTGACAACTTAAGTATTTGCTAAAGTTGGAACCACTCTAAATCCTTGTCCCTTTGTCCAATATTTTTGTGGTTGGTTGCTTGAGTTTAATAATTGTTAAAATTATCTATAAAACTCTATTCACCCCCCCTCTAGTAGTTTTCATCTTATATGTCTTTTCATTTTAACATTCCATGGCATGTATGTAACTTTGCATTGCGTTGTTAATCGTCGATGTGTGCTTGGAGATTGATCATCTGCTTGTATTTATCTTGTTTATTCCTATATTGCGAGAACTTCAATATGTAGGTTTGAATGTCGATTAACGCAGTTGACTCCCTGACTAGAAATAGAATGGGATTACCTGAGGTCGTAAGTGTGTGATCCATGAGGGGACGATCCATCTAGCCCACAGTGACGCTTTTGTGTGCCTAAAAATCCTAACAGAGGGCCACAGCTTCAGTTGGATATTTGTATCTTCAGAGCCGTAAGTATGTGATCCACATGGTGACGAGAAATCTGATGCCTAAGGTGATTCTTACGCGAACCTAAACATCCTTCCGGAAGGGTTCGCAGCAGTTCTATTTGGATAGTTAGATCTTACCTGGATGTTTGGTGTTAGTATGTGTTTGCATGTGTAGCAGTGGTGAAACCCAAGACCACCCTAGTGATCCCCATCATTAATGTAGATTCAACTTTAGTTCTTCTCTTTACTTTCTTGCAATTAGTTTAGTTAAACTCAAATCAAAACTTTGTTCTAAATATTAGTCTTACTTGAGCTAGACTAGACTAGCAACGATTCTTAAAAATGTTGTCCCTTGGGATTCGATCCTTAACTATGCTGCGATAAGAACCATCTGCTTGCGGGTGGTACTATTGCACAAGGTTTTGGTTAAAAACTCTGGAATTTCAACCCTGAGTGAATTTGGTAGTGTGATAATAGACCACGTCAAATTCTGGCGTCGTTGTCGGGGACAATGGAATCAGCTAGTCAAATCTAGTTCTTTTAAGGCTAATTTAGGTTTTTCCCTTTTCTTTTGATACTATCAATCACTCTCTTAAATTCGGTTCTACTCCGTCAATCTTACTTCTGAAAGATCTTTTCATCCTAGGTACCCCCAAAGCATAGTGTATGCACCGCTCGAACAGTCCCGAACTCGCTGCTAGCTTTGACCCTGAGATAGATAGAACTTTTCATCGTCAGAACAGAGAGAACCAAGCAAGGATGGCTCAAGAGGAGGAAATATCCTGAATGGTCGCTCAAGCCCTTAATGCACAAAGAGATAGGCTTATGCAAGAAGCCAGAGCTATAGTTCAAGAAGAAATCCAAGCAGCACAAGTAGCAGTGCAAGCAGCAGAACTGTAGAAGGACCTTAGAGAGTTCTCCATTCCTAAAGTTGTTGACGTTCATCACCTGGTGCAACCTCCTCCCATAAATGATCCAAATTTGGAGATAAGGGCACATTGGATCACCTTGCTTCAAAACAACCCATTCTATGGTAAGCAAGGAGAAGATAGTCAGGAGCACCTTTTGATATTTATTGATCTATGTGCTATGACAAAGCAAAATGAAGTATCTGACGATGCCATCCAACTCCATCTCTTCAAATATTCTCTTATTGATAAAGGTATAAGTTGGTACAACTCCTTGTAATGCAAAACCATCACCACTTGGGAACAACTTCAAAATGTCTTTCTGGAGAAGTTTTATCCTCCTTCTCACCTATGAAATCAGGGGACGTATAACTCAATTCACTTAGGTCCCTGGAGAATCTCTTATTGAAGTATGGGAAAGATACAAAGAGCTTCTATGCAAGTGTCTACACTATGGAATCCCTAAGAATCAACTCATCGAGATCTTCTATAGGGGTGTGGATGACGATATCAAGAGGTTCTTAGATTCCTCATCCAGAGGAAACTTCATGCGTCAAAGTTATGATAGTGCATGGAAGGTTGTCACCCTTGGCGTTGAAAATCAAGCTAATTGGGGTAGATCTGTAGGTAAAGGATTGTTGAAGGTAGCTATGGTTGAAGCTATTCCTGAGTACAAGTCTATCGCTGAATCCCTCAAAATCTTAGTTTCCAAGCAAGACCATATCGAATCGTCCCTTACTGCCTACAAAAGAAGATGGTCACCCCCTCAACAACAAGAACAGATCAAGTCGGCTACACTGTTCAGTGAAGCATGTAAAGGCACTGATCATTCTATGCTAGCATGCAACATCCTCTATGATGTTGTTTTGAGCAACATTTATAGCCAAGAAGATAATGGTCAAATGGAAAATCTTAATGTTGTCAACACCATCCCTAGTCAAGGATATTACAATCTGAATCAGAACAAGAACCGTCCTGGTTTTCAATACGGAAATCCTTCAGGAGCGGAAAACTCATGACAACTTCTTTCAAATAATCAGCAACGAGGCCCACCAGGATTCCAGTATAACCAACAACAAAATTTCTAGAATCAAGGGAATTATAGGGGTAACTTCCCGAATAGGAACTACAACAATTATCAGAACAATTCTCAGTTTAAGAATCCCAACGAAGTCCCTTACCAGAACCAACAACAAGGGCAACAAGTCGGTCCAGTCTCTTTGGATGACAAGCTAACAACCATTGAGAAGATGTTGCAGTCACAGCAGACTATGATAGCTAATCAACAAGCCCATCAGAAGGCTATTGAATCTTAACTAGATCAACTTGCAGCTAGCATGAAGCCACCTTCCGGGGTTTTTGCTGGCCAACCAGAGAACAATCCTAAGCATCTTGAGCAATTGAAGGCTATCACCACCAGGTCTGGAAAAGACTATTCAGATCCCCCTATCAAGACACCTATGGTTAAAACTAACAAGGATGACTTTGTGGTTGTCCAAGATTCTACAACACCTGAGCCTCAACAAAAAGGGGCAGTAAATGCCGATAAGACAGACGAGACAAGTTCTAAAAAAACTACTATTGCAGAAACATAAACACTAGAGGCAGTTGTTCCAGTGTACAAGCCTCGTCCCCCTTTCCATTCGCGTTTAAAGCAAACCAAGCTTGATACTCCTTTCAACAAGTTCAAAGAAGATATGAAGAAACTTCATGTTGATATACCCTTTCTAGATGCGCTGGCTGAGATACCAGCCTGGACAAAGTATTTGAAGTCATTTCTGACAAGGAAATAAATATCTGAAGAATATGAAATAGTCAAGTTAGAGACAACCACTTCCGACATTATTCAGAGCAAGATGCCAAAGAAGTAGAAATATCTAGGATCTTTTGGGATCTCTTGCCATATCGGTGATTCCTCCTGTAAGAAGGGGTTGATCGATCTTGGAGCTAGCATCACCATCATTCCACTTAGCCTTTGAAAAAGGCTAGGATTTTTTGAGCTTCATTCAACTGGCATGACTATACAACTCGCAGATAACATAGTGACTCTCCCCTTGGGAATCATTGAAGATGTCCCTTTCAAGGTAAGCAAAGACTCCTATGTTCTGTGTGACTTTGTCATTATGGACATAAAAGAAGACGCCAGATACCCTCTCATATTTGTTCGTCCATTCCTTTCCACTACAAGAGCTCTGATTGATGTTGAAGCAGGAACCTTACTACTCAGACTAGGTAAAGAAACCCTCGAGTTCAAAGTTTTTGAAAGCATGTGAAGACCGAGCATGCAAGAAGAAGTCTATTTGATTGATTGCAAAAAGAAAATGTCACTTCTTACGCAAGAAGATTATGAACAAGACAATCTGTTAGAAGTGGCTCTGACAAACCCATCTGTTGATGACTCCATTGATGAACAAATAAAGGATTATGTTCTCCACCTCGACACTGTTAGAGAAGATCCTGAAACCAAATTTGAGAAACTCAAGGTTGTGAATGTTACTGAAGAATTGTGTGAGAAACCAGAAGCTCCTTAAATGAAACCCCTACCCGAAGGACTGAAGTATGCCTTTCTAGATGATCTCAAGGTCTGCTCAGTCATCATAAATTCCGATCTAATGACAGAACAAGAAGATAAACTCCTGACGAAATTAAAGGAAAGAAGAAAAGCCATTGGCTACAAGATGAGTGATCTCATTGGGGTGAGTCAAGCGCTTTTCATGCACAAAATCCCCATGATGGAAGATCACAAGCCAACCATTGAACATCAAAGGAAGCTTAATCCAAATATGAAGGAAATAGTCCACCGTGAAGTCATTAAACTTCTCACGATTGGAATCATCTATCCGATATCTGACTCACTATGGGTAAGTCTCGTACATGTTGTACCTAAGACGGGTGGAACTACTGTGATACAAAATGAAGATAATGAACTCATCCCCACTCGAACAGTCATCGGGTGGAGGATGTGTATCGATTACATGAAGTTGAACAAGGCGACACGTAAGGATCATTTCCCAATGCCTTTTCTTGATCAAGTCTTAGAACGGTTGTCTCACCAAGAATATTTATGCTATCTCGATGGTTACTCTGGATTCTATCAAATTCCTATACATCCAGATGACCAAGAGAAAACAACTTTTACTTGCCCATTTGGAACATATGCCTTTAGAATGATGTCGTTCGGTCTCTGCAATGCGCCTGCAACTTTCCAACATTGCATGGAGGCTATATTCGTTGGTCTCACTAGAACTATCATGGAAGTTTTATGGATGATTTTTCCATATATGGAGATTCATACGACTCATGCCTGAAGCACCTCTCCCTTGACCTTAAATGATGTGAACAAGCACATCTTGTGTTAAATTGGGAGAAGTGTCACTTTATGGTAAAGGAAGGCATTGTCCTTGGCCATAGAGTCAGCAGTCGAGGTATCAAAGTAGACAGAGTGAAAATCAAAGTGATTTCCAAACTCGCTATCCTGATGAATGCAAGAGAAGTTCATGTGTTCCTTGGTCATGCAGGTTTTTACAGACAGTTTATAAAGGATTTCTCGAAGATAACCAAGTCGATGACGAATTTGTTGCTAAAGGACGTTGATTTCCATTTTGACAAATAATGTGTGAAGAGTTTTAACAACCTGAAGCATGCCCTTACAACAACACCCATCATCAGAGCTCCAGATTGGGATCACCCATTTGAAATTATGTGTGATGCCAGTGATTACGCTGTGGGTGCTATTTTAGGGCAATGTATAGAGAAGAAACATTATGTGATCTACTATGCATCGAAGACCCTCAACGAAGCTTAGAGGAACTATGCAACTATTGAGAAGGAACTCCTTGCATTTGTGTATGCCTTCGACAAGTTTATATCCTACCTCATTGGTTCTAAAGTCATTGTCTACACAGATCATGTCACATTGTGTTATCTCTTAGAAAAGAAGGATGCAAAGCCCAGGTTGATTAGATGGATTCTCCTCTTGTGAGAATTTGATTTGGAGATAAGAAATAAGAAAGGTACAGAGAATGTTGTGGCAGATCACCTCAGTCGTATTCACACTCTGGAAACCGAGAAGATCTTGATTAACAATTATCTTCTAGACAACCAACTCATGAAGGCTTTAGAAGCTACCCCTTGGTACTCCGATTATGTGAACTACCTTGATGTTGGTGTCATCCACCCTGAATGCACCGGGAATGCACTGAAGAAATTCAAGCATGATGTGAAGTAGTATCATTGGGATGAATCGTACCTCTTCAAGCTTTGTGCTGATGGTCTCTACAGACATTGTATCACTGAGGAAGAAGCCCAACTCATTTTAGAGCAATGTCACTCAGGCCTAGTTGGAGGCTGTATGAGTTCTAAGAAAACTGCTTTGAAAGTTTTGTAATGTGTTTTCTTTTGACCTATCATATCCAAAGATTCCTAAAACTTTGTTCTAGCATGTGACAAATGTCAGAGAACATGTAACATTATAAAGAGAGATGATATGCCGCTTAAATTGTGGCAAGAAGTCGAGATTTTTGATGTTTGGGGAGTGGAATACATGGGTCCATTCCCATCCTCACATGGATTTTGCTACATACTAGTCACAGTTGATTATGTCTCAAAATGGGTAGAGGCCATACCAACCATAACTAGAGATTCCAAACCAGTTATTAAAATGTTCAAGGATATCATTTTTCCCCGTTTTGGAGTCCCACGAACTGTGATATCTGACGGAGGTTCTCATTTTCTGGGAAGAAGATTCGAAGTGTTGTTAAGAAAATATGGTGTAATGCACAAGGTAGCTTCCCCCTAGCATCCCCAAACAAGTGGATAGGTAGAGGTTTCTAACCGTCAACTCAAATCTATCTTGGAAAAGACAGTAGGCAACAACTGAAAAGATTGGTCAGTGAAAATCAATGATGCCTTGTGGACTACCGAACCGCATTTAAGACTCCTCTTAGACTACACCATTTCGATTAATCTATGGAAAGTCATGCCACCTGCATGTAGAACTCAAACACAAAGCATGGTCGGCAATCAAATAGCTAAATTTTGACCTCAAGAAATCTAGACAAGCCAGAATTATACAACTTCAAGAACTGGATGAACTTCAGATGACAGTTTATGAGAATGCATGAATCTACAAAGAACGCACAAAGCTTTGGCATGATGGTCATCTGAAAAGAAAGTACATTTAAGTGGGAGACCAAGTTCTGTTGTTTAACTCAACACTGAGGTTATTCCCAGGGAAACTCCATTCTCGTTGGTCTAGACCTTACATTGTCAAAAGCATCTACCTACATGGTGCCTTCTCTTTATGGAGTGAAAAGTTGGGAGAATTTGTGGCCAATGGTCAATGCTTGAAGAGATATTTCACCTTAGCCAACATAGGCACCGAAGCAATGCTAGATCTTACCAATTCAGCGTATCTACCAGAAAATTGAAGGGTTCACATAGAGCCATCGACAGAAAACAAAGGCGATTGTCGGGAGGCAACTCGATCAATAATTTCATTTTTACTTTTAATTTTGAATTAAAAAAATTCCTTAATTTTTATTTTACTTTTTAGAAAATTTTGCAATGAATAAAAATTGCAACGCGAGATGCTATCTTAAGGCCTGATTAGTCTTCATTTTTGAGAATTTCAGATGAAGGACGTGCGCTGATTGGAACGCAACCACATCCGGTGGTCCAACCAGCATGAATTTTCCCCTCCATCTCAGACTTAGAGTTTGCTCGGGATGAGAAAATTTCTAAGTTTGGGGTGGAGGGTGGGTGGTACGTACTTTGCTTTCCACCCACACCCATCTATTTCAGACTTAAGATTTCATTGTTGCATCTTTTATCAAAATTTTCAAAAAAAATAAAGTTTTCAAAGAAATTGTATAGAAACTTGATGAAGTTTTAACGCTTTTTGTTTCAATAAAATCCATTACCTAGCTGGATAGTTTCTCTCTATGAATTTTGAATCATTATATACTCCTTATTCGAAGCAAATCCTCAAGAGGACCACTTTTTGAAACTAGCCTATTGATTGAAATCTTGTTGTGAAGCTTATGAATCCTAACATCATGATCCTTCTGCAAAAATGGCAAGTGTCTGTCAAACTGATAGGGATCAAACATGTTGTGCTTCCTAACTAACAAGTGGAACAATAACATGGAACCCCCACCGGATCCTCATCAAGTCATTATTTGAGCAGAGCAAGATAAAGAGAAAGACTCAGTGCACTGAATTGTAAATCAAGTTGCATTCTGATCTAAACTCTCTTCTACACTTCTTCCATCATCTTTGTACCCCTCCATCCATCAAAAAGAAACAAAATAGCCAAAATAGTGCCAAACCCTAAGTTCGGGGCAGCACACCACTTCTCTCTATATCCTCTTCTTCCATACCCCTCGCTATTTAATAGGGACATACCACCAAGAAAATATGCCAATGTGCACACACAAAAAATGCAATCTCGAGTCAAATAGAGGAGAGATTCACACCAACAAATGCAATCAATGAATTTGCAACCATATAATAAATCTCAATTCGAATAGAGGAGATATATACAACTTCCTTCCATATCACCCTTCACTCCCTTTTCCACCTAAAGGAACAATGAATGCCTTCACTATCCTAAAATACACCAGTGTCAGATCAGATGCACACTTGTTGTTCTGCGGGTATCTTTGGACTCTTACAAAACTCTTATAAATGCTTGTTGTTGGAAAAGGTGAGGAGGAAGTGATGTTGGGAAACAAACTCAGGAACAGAGATATGGTAAGATGTGTTCGGTGATCTCAGGAAGTTGAGATGCTTAGTCACACTGAGAAGAAAGGAAACAATCGTGATGTGAAGATGAGGCAATCGCATGAGTTGAAATCATTCATTTGGCTACTGTTTCAAATTTGGTGTTACTCGAGGATGAGCGACATTTAAGTTTGGGGTGTTTTGATGTATCCACATCCATCATGATTTTTAGTCACCATCGTGGGCCCAATTTAACTCATTGCACTCACTTTTATCCCCTAAATATTACAAATTGCAATCTTGCTTCTTGACTAGGGTTTCTGTGATTTCATGCAGATTGAGCAAGCCATGATGGAGACAGATCTTCAACTGGGTCCACCATCTTGTTGCAGGCCCACCTTCACGCAAGTCAGTACCGACCAACCCTAAGTTCTCCATCAATAACCACCTCCATCAACCATGTCAATCCCTAATAGTGCATCCCACCCACTAGTTTCGGGCCCACCTTCCTCAGCCCATTACACCCTTCATCTTCACCACCACCACCACCACCACCTGCCCTAGCGGTCTTGACCCTAGTGGTTTCCTCCATTCAGTCTGTTAACCCTTATGATCTTGACCTTACTCGGTCTTGGCCCATGCGATCTTACACCTCTGCCCTAGCAGTCCTCATCCCGCAGCAGACTTCAAATGACACCACCGACCACCGCTCCTCTCCAACGTGCAAGGAGCAGCGTCGACACCACATGCTTCTCCTCTGCACCACACTCACCTGCAACTTCAACTGCAACTATCACCACGCTGGCCCCTATCGACCTATGCACTCGATGCAAGAAACCCTCACGATCTTGAGACTGTGAGGCGCTGCAGCATTCAAGACTGCTGGGCCTCCAAGACTGCATGAAGGAAACTGTGAGAACCCCTGCTAGTTCCTAAACTATGAGGAGGGTTGATCATCCTTCCAAGACCGCAAGGATGATCGAATGCTCCAAGACCACGAAGATGTTAACGATTTCCAAACTGTGAAGGAGGCTCGCGATCTCAAACCATGAAGACTCGGGATCATGAAGACCCTCACAGTATCAAGACCATGAGGATGTCTATCAGTTTCTAAACTGTGAGTTGTTAATTCATTTTCCATAAACTGTGAGAAGAACCAAACTTGTTCTTCTAGACCGTGACAAAAATATTAACAGTTCCAAACCATTCAAGACTCTACCCAAGCCTATAAATAGGACCAAAAGAGTCCTCATTTGGGCATCGGATCCAAGATACCACCAGGCTTCTTGAATACTGGCTCAACCCCTGGAAAGAGATCCTGATCCATCACTCTTCTCCACGATCCATCTATGTGCATCCACGCCTCATACACATCCACAACTTGCTCCTCCTACTGCGAGCAAGGGTTACGATAAGAGATGGAAGGTGGAGAGAGAAGAAGATATACCCGGTCTGCCTTAGTGGTTCTTCCTCCTCATCTCAAATCTTCTTTGACATGGCGTAGAAGACCGTATCTTCACCGAGCTGTGATCGTCGCCTGCCTCGTGCTCATGGCAGAATCTTCCCTCTCTCTTATTCTTTTTGTTCCTCGCATCATGAGCGAGTAGTTTCATTTCACTGGGGTGCAGGGACTAGCCCCGCTGCCCATGCTTATATATCTTTTCATTTTAACATTCCATGGCATTTATGTAACTTTTCATTTTGTTGTTAATCGTCGATGTGTGCTTGTAGATTGATCACCTGCTTGCATTTATCTCGTTTGTTCCTATATTGCGAGAACTTCAATATGTAGGTTTGAATGTCGATTAACGCGGTTGACTCCCTGACTAGAAATAGAATGGGATTTCCTAAGTTTTTAAGTGTGTGATCTGTGAGGGTACGAGCCATCTAGCCCATGGTGATGCTTCTGTGTGCCTAAACATCCTAACAGAGGGCCGCAGCTTCGGTTGGATATATGTATCTTAGGAACCGTAAGTGTAACATCCCTGACCTGGGTTATGCTTTAAACCTAGATGTTTTGTTTAAGAAAGATAATTATATGCTTGCTCTTATCTTTTGAAAAGTAATTAAGGCTCAAGAGGAACTTATGTTTTAAATTTAGTCCTTTTTGAATAATGTTGAAACAATGTTTTGCTAGTTTTGGACTAAAGTGCAAATTACCCAAGTTGAGGGGTTAACTTGCAAATGTTACTTGGTAAAATGTTCCTCAAGTTTTGAATCATCATAAGAATGAGAATGATGCATAGGTATGGCTTGTGGCAGCCTGAGTACCAAGAAAGAGCTTGTTAAGCAATGGTTGTGCATTAAAACCTAGTTTTGGTGTAATGTGTAATTTACCCAAAACCTAGGGTTCAATATGCAAAATACCACTTATTGAGAGTCCCTAATGTTTCTTGGTATCAATTAGAGACAAGCATATCATAGGGGCGTCTCATTTGAATCTCTTTGGAGGAGAGAGAATCTTGATATTAAAATAATCAAGATTTAAGCATAATTGAAACCCTAATTCAGTTTAATGCAAAAATGAATATATTAATGGAAGTGCCCTTCAACCAAAAATGGAATGGTTTAATTTACATATGTATGATCGTCCTTGTGCCTTGCAAAGGCAACGAAATATCCAAAGTGAGTGGAGAACCCACTCACATTAGTTAAAGAAAAAGTAATATCCATTCAATTTTGGATATTATTATTATATTGATTAAGATCCTTAATTTGTTTTCTTTTAATTCATGGATAATGAAGAGGAATTACAAGGTGGGGGAGATGGCTTTGTAAGAAAGGGATGGAGGGGAGTATGTGGCACCAATTTTGGGAGTTGAAGGAATTATTTATCACTTTCTCTCTCATTGAAATTCCCTTATATACATCCCATTTTCAACCCACATGAAAGGATTTTTCGATCCCTTTTTCTTTCCTTGCTTTGGCCGTGCACAAAGGAGGTTAGGAGAAACAGGAGGACGTGCCCCCAACCTGTAGGTAAGCTCCATAGTCATCTTCAACCTTGATTTCATGGTGGAAATCGAAATTCAATGCCTAATTTCTTCTTTTCTTCATTCAAGCTTCAACCTTAGCCATTCATTTCACTCAAAGACTTGAGAACGGACCTTGGATAGTTGAGAAAGCTTCATTCACCATTGAGGACGTGAATCTTGAATCTTGGATTCAATTTTGAAGGCAGTTTATATAACTTCAACCCTTAAATGTCATTATTTCTTGCAATTTATTCATCATGTGTTGAACCTTTCTTCTTTCTCGATTTCCTTTTGATTAGTTGTTGAAATCACCATAAGAATCACAATTTATTTCGAAGGTTTGCAGCTTGAATATGATGATGTCATCTTAAGCACACACCTCAAAAAAGGAATGGGCAAACGGTTTTCAAAACTGATTGAGTTGATTCGGTTTCAAAATCGATTGAGCTGATTCAGTTTCAAAACCGATTGAGTTGATTCAGTTTCAAGATCGAATGGGCAATTTACCTCAAAACTGAATGGATGATTGAGTTCAAGACTGAATGGGTAATTGAACCCAAGACCGAATGGGTAATTTACTTCAAAACTGAATGGGTAATTTACCTCAAGACCGAATGGGTAATTGACTTTAAGATCGAATAGATAATTGAGTTCAAAACTGAATGGGTAATGGATCTCAAGATCGAATGGGTAAATTGAACTTTAAAACCATTTGGGGTTAATTGTTGATATGAATGATGAAGATCCAATGGCTCAAATTGATTTTAATTTAATGGATTCAAGGATGGGTGATCCATTGATTACTAACCCTAATTGGATTGAATGGTTGAAACCCTAAATCGATTGAGTCAATTCCTAAGTTGAATGACTCAGACAGTCTCAAGACCGTTTGAGACCAAATGGTCTTAAGACCGTTTGGAGTTCAAGGGTTGTGATGGATGGTTGGAGATCCAAGGGCTGTAATTTGATGTGCTCTCAATGGTCCAATTGATGATCGATTCAATGAAGCAAACCCTAAAACCAATTGATTGATTGGAGGAAACCCTAATTGGTCCATTCGGTTTCAAGGTGGTTTGGACCAAACGGTCTTCAGACTGTTTGGAGAGCAAACGGTCTCAAATCATTTGATGTTCAATTGGTTTCAATGATGAGTTGCTCATGCGGTTTCAAACTGTTTGGAGATAATTATATTTTATTCAAATGGTCTCAAACCGTTTAGGGACTTTGAGATCAAGACCGTTTGATGGTCTAATGGTATTAAGACCGATTGAAGGTTTTGGGACCAAGACCATTTAAGGTCTAACGGTCTTCAGACCGTATGGAAGTGCAAATGATTCAAGACCGTTTGATAGACAAAGTACTTCAAGACCATTTGAAAGACAAAGTACATCAAGACCGTTTGAGGGTCTAATACCCCAAGACCGTTTGAAGGTCTAATGATTCAAACCATGTAAGTATAATCAACCCCATGATTGTTGATGATGTTTATCAAAGATAATTACAATGGTTGTACCTTTAAGGTACTTAAGTAATTAGTACCTTTTGAGTTGTTAATCTTTGATGATTGTGAAGGGAATAATTCAATACACTATGCTAACCCTTCTTTCAAGTTGACCTAATTTAATCAAGTTTGAATGTAATTAACATCCTAGAGAGGAATTCATACATGAATGATAATCATGTAGTGGTTAAGCCTCAACACTTTCAACATGATTAAAATATGTAGTTAGGGTATGATCCTTGATAAAGAGATCATGAAACCCTAATTGAGAAGGTTAATGATATGAGGAATCCCAATTCAGGGTGATGTCATGTGAAACCCTAATCAAGGGTGATGTCATGTGAAACCCTAATGCAGTGATGACATGTGAAACCCTAATTAAGGGTGATGTCATGTGAAACCCTAATCAAGGGTGATGTCATGTGTAACCCTAATAAAGGGTGATGTCATGTGAAACTCTAATCAAGGGTGATCTCATGTGAAACCCTAACCAAGGGTGATGTCATGTGAAACCCTAATGTAGTGATGACATGTGAAACCCTAATCAAGGGTGATGTCATGTGAAATCCCTAATCAAGGATGTTGTCATGTGAAGCCCTAATGCAGAGATGTGATGTGAAACTCAATCCAGGGTGATGCTATGTCATGTTATATGAAATCTTACCCTAATATAGGGTGAAGGTATGTGAAATCCTAATCTTGGATTATAGTGCATGAAACCCTAATCTTGGGCAATATGATGATAAATCATAACCCTAATTTGGGTAATGGGTAGAGTATTTCTAATTGACATGAATTTGGGAAAGCCTAACCCTAATGAGTGAATAATGATGCTACCATTACATTGCATAGTGTTGATATGTAATTGATATAACTGTTATCATGTGTACTAATCATGCAGGTATCATGAGGTAATGGACATAGTCAGGTATGAGCTATGATGTTTTATTATTGAAATTGTTTATGGGCCTTGTAAGACATAATATGCTTTGTTGCCTAGTGAGAGGTAACAAGAGATTAATGGGCTTTGAGATCCATGTGCAATGCCTGTAATTGTAAGTATCATGTTTACCTTGGTCAGATGACCTTAAGGTATTAGTTACCTGATAAGTGGTAACAAGTATTCTTTGATGAATTAAGGGTTTGAATACCCATATTCCATAATCATGATCATGAGATATTACGGGATGAGAATGTCCATGATGTGATAAGGGATTGAGATCCCAATGATTTTATAAAGCTTCAAAAAGTACTTGATAAAGTATTACATTTTTTGAGTAGCAATTGTTATAATGATTTATGTTTGAATACCTGCCTGATGCTAAAAGAATATGGTAATGCCCTTAATTAACCAAGTGAAATCTTATCATGTAGAGCCCTGGTCATAGATCCATCATCATCAGTAGTTGGTGATGGTGAAACAGGTTTTCCTACGGGAACTCCTAGAGGGCATATTGTTGAATATGTGGGGGTTATGGGCGTGAATATCCTTATGCCCTAATGGAGGAATTGATGTGAGATAAACATTAAATCTCTCAATCCTTCATTATACATGTCGGTATGGATGTATCACTAATATCCCTGATACGCTATTTACGTGTGTAGAAATGCAAGTGTACGCGTCAATGTAATATAGGCCTTTGTGAGGCCCGAGTCGAACTCAGGGACACTGAATTATCGGAGACTACTACTAACTACGCGCAATTAGCTAGACCGGTTAAAAAGTTGGAATTTGTTGTAAAATTAAGAGAAAATGAAATAAAACAAAACAATCGATTAAAGGTTTAGTTTTAATCAATTCAAGTGGGAATCTTTAGGATTGTGGTTTCATCGCGGGTTTTCATTGTATGAAATTCTATATAGTCACTCAGATTTATCTCTCTATCTGGGTAGTGGCCTGAAATCAGAATTGCCCACTGTCGTGGTACAATTCACTACCTATGTCTAGGTCGGTTCCACCGTCGTAGTAACCTATACCCTAAACTAGGTGCATTAGAATCAATCTCTCGGTATCCACCATTAACCTTACACCGCCTTGTTCAAGGGATTTTTCAATTAATGTGAATTTTGTCTCTTTTCAACCACTAATTCTTCTTTCAAAGTAATTAAGGGAATTAGATTACTATTATGGTGATCAAGCATAACATTATAATTGAGAAAATGAAATTATACCACAGATTTAAGAGATAATTGATGAATTACTATGATAAAATTGTCATACAATGCTTCCCCGGGATACTCCCAGTCCTAAAGATAAAGGGGATTATCCCCGCATGTTCATCTCAAAGCAAAACATGGTAGAGAAAAGGGGAAACATGGAAAAAAACGTGATTGAGTGGTGAAACCCCTGAACGGAGAAGATCCAAGCGCTCCTTGGCGTAGAATACGTGTTCTCCCACCTTTTAGTGGTGTAAAACGTCTTCTTCAGTGTCTGGAATGACTGGGGCATGCTTCTGGGCTTCGTTCTTCTCTCCACACCTTCTCAGGACGTGTGTAGCGGCTAATGATGTGATAGTCGTCTCTTAGCCGCCGTCATTAGGTATAATCACCGAGTTAGGTCGCCAAAATATCACAGCCGTCAGATTTAGATCGATCTAAAGCAAACTTGTATCTGACGGCGTCGATACCATCGACCCGCGGTATCGGATGATCTTCTTTTCTTTTCATTGTTGCAACTGATGCTGACTCGATACCATCGACGAGGGTCGATGGTATCGACAACCTGAGGCGACAGTTTTATCTTTTTGAGTCATTGTAGCTCCACTTGTTGATGGTATCGACATATGCGTCGATAGTATCGACTCTCTTCTCGCCAGAAACCTGATGGTAAATCGATACGGTCGACTCTCCTGTCACTACTATCGACTTTCTTTTGCTCCTTGCGGCTGACAACCTGTGGTCATTTCGATGGTATCGACCACTGTCGATGGTATCGACAGCAGCAGATACTTGTTTTTCCTGAAATTACAACACGAAACCACATAAGCCAAAGCAAAACATATCATTGGAATAATTCATGCTCAAAATACTAAAATAAAGGAGATTTGACATAGAGAATGATCATAGACCAAAGCAGATGAATTATGCAATATTAACCACCAAAAGGACTAATAAATGCATAAAACTCAAATAAAAGAAGTCTATAAATGCGACTCAAAATCATCGCATCAAACTCCCCTAAGCTTGAACATTGCTCGCCCTCGAGCAACAAAGCCTTAGAATAGAATTGTCAGGGTCAACTAAAGAACAGATCATCACAACAAACATCACCATATGATCCCCACCAGACATTCACAAACCGGCCCTTACTAACCACGGAATGATAATTACCCTAAAGGCGACAGTAATCATCCATAAAAGATATCTACCTCAAAACCGATGAACACTATCACATAAGGCAGTTAACATAATAAAATTCGTCGATCCAGACTCGGTGCATCTTGTGATCTCCTATACTACATTGCTCACCCTAACTACCATCTACATGGAAGCAGCTCTCCTTATATTCATGAGTGAGGAGAAAATCATGGTGGCCTACCAATTCGAGCAACAGGTGGATGAAATGGGTGGCTCATGGAAGAAATGGAAGCATTATACGGTTTCAACATGCACAAATCAAACATGACCTAAATGATGCATATGCAAATGTAAATGCCCTAATTCCTACATTTGGGTGAAATGATGCATGCACTATCATTCCGTCTCGAGATGAGATGGAATATCTAAGAGAACAACATCATGTTCTCATCCCTTTTAACATGTAGTGAAAAGCATGTTCCTTTCTCCCTCTCATTCCTATTTACTTCTCAATTCTTTCTCTTTTTTTTTCTTTTTCCATTTTTTTCACTCTTTTTTTCTTAAGCCCTTATATCCATAATTGACAATGAATTATTTGTTGGGCTCACTTTTTCTGCATAGCTCAAATATTTAAATTATTTAGAAGGTATGGAACAAGCTAATCACCCTTAGAGAAGAAATAAGTTACACGATGTGCTCTATGCATAGAAATTATGAATGCAGCTAAATGACACACACCTAAGGATAATGTTCATGTATAACTATTCTATTTTTTATTTTCATGTAAAACATGTGAAAGTAGTTGCAATGCAAAACCTATCTACATGAGATGCAATCAAAAAGATTAAAACCATAAAGTACTTCCAATTCTTATGGTGGATTGTGAAAAACAATGAGGTGGAAAGATCACAAGACTAATTGACTGAACCTTTGAAAATTATTATGTGTCCCTCCTTACTGACTTGTGTAGTAGTTAAGAGGTCTCTCTCTCTTACTTCAAATTAGAGTCTCATTATCATTTGGTCAGTTTAGGCTCACACAACCAATTCTGTCCACTTTTCATGAATCATTAGGAATGCACAGTTGTGATTTTCTATTTTAGAGTTGACAAAACCAATCATTTTCTTAAGTTATGTGCCCAAAGTTGAACAACACAAGCTTGTGAACACTCAAATATTTTTAATGTTCCTTTAATTCCCATGCACAAGCAAATGAGATGACACATGACTTAAGACATCCACAATTACACTAGATAGAGTGTGGATCCTAAAAACAAACTAAGATTGCAAAAACTAAATGACAAGAAACAAAACAATAAATAACTAAAAAGCAAGAAAACTAAAGGATAGAGCTATTCCAACTCCCCCCTTAAGCTTGAATTCGACTATGGCCTCATAGTCAAAAACAATCTTAAAGGTTGGAATAGAGGTACCGATCACTCGTATGGCGGAGGTGGGTACTGCGGGGCCGTGGGGTCCCAAGATGGGTACTGCCCCTGAAAGCTAGGATCATATTGGGGCATGGGTGGAGGTCTTGGATACCCCCCAAAGTAGTTCTAGCTCCAGTAGTGATCATAGAAGGGTTGTTGTTGCATCTCCATCCTATTCAACCTATTATGCATAAATTGTTGGTTGTCGAGGAGGAGTCGCTCATTTTCAAAGATAGCCCTCTGATTGTCAAGCAACCGGTTTGTCGTCTCCTGAATACTGGTATATGCTGTTGTATGGTGTTGCTGCGTCTGTTGTATATCTTGCAGCATGGCATTAATTCCTTGCATTGAGTAGACATCCTCGCTTGGCTGCGAGGGCGGTGGTGGTGGCGGAGGTTGCGAAGATGAAGATGCACCCAGATGCATGTGAGGATGCTTCCTTGGTGCCACTCCTGCCCGAAGAGGAGTGTAGGCCTCCTCTTCCTCTTTAGCCTCGTCGTCATCATTGTTGTTTTCATCGTTGTTGTCGTCTTCATCGGAGTCAGCAATGGCTATGATCGGCCATCGGAAATGTTGAGCACCCTCAATATGGAAAACAGGGTCTGGAAGTGAACACTCCTGATATGCTTGGTTGACGTGGCAGTGTGCATACGCCAAGCCATCTCGAAGAAGGATGAGGTTGGAGTGGTGCAGATGTTGCAGGTTCACCTTGCTCCTGTTGGAGAGAGGAGTAAGATGGGCAAAATTTAATCCAAGGTAGGAGGCCAACTTTGTGATGAGCCCGCCAAAATGAATTGGCACCTTCCGCATACTCCTCTTTACCGCCAAAACACGCGTTAAGAAAAACGTGCCCCAGTTGCATTCTTGGTGCTTCAGTAGCTTGTACAGGAAAAACAGGTATGTCTCTTGAAACTTTCTAAGAGCCAGATCACCACAGCCGAATAAAGTGGTGCATATCATGCGGTGTAGAACCCGCACGAACGGATGCTCGAAATATGCCACTGCCGCATTTTGGTAGCTCACAGCCTTTCCCGGGGGCACCGTCACAAACTCGGTGAATATAGCGTCATAATCTGTCATGTTATCTGGCCGCCGATACTACTCTCTCCCATGGTTCTAGTTGTAGATAGAGTTGAACTGAGTGAGGGTGAGAGTATAGTCATTATTATACAGCCCGTGTGCATCGCCTGCCCTTTCAAGACGTAGGCGAGATTAGCGTCTAACCCCAGGTTACGGATCATGTCGCGGTTGACGTAACGGGTCGGCTCGATCTTTCTTTTCATGATCTCCTCGTAGATCTTCCGAACCTCTGCAGAAGGGTGGACAATTCGCGGGCGCGGAATCGATGCGGTCGGTAGAGGAACAAACTCTGGAATGTCCATTGGATTAGCACGTGAAGAAGACGTGCCGGCAACATGCACCATGATTGCAGAAGAAGAAGAAGAAGAGGTAGAAGAAGGAGCTCGGTGAAGTTCGGAGAAGAAACTCTCCGCTCGATGAAGAACTTGCTCCTTGGACGCTCGTAGTCGGGCTCGGATTGCTCTGGAAGACGCTCGGCACAGGTGGAGAAAGAACTCACTGAAGGTGTGATGTCATATGACGACAATCCCTCCCTTATATAACTGACGTCAGCGCTACTGTGTGCCCATCGATACCATTGACGCGGGTCGATGGTATCAACATGTGTAGCACAATCCGTACTGCCACTGGTATCAACGGTCGTCGATGGCTGGATGTGGGGGTCCGGATCGATGACGTATCGATACTATTGACAGGTGTCGATGGTATCGACCCGTCCCACGGATCGACTTTCCTGATGCAACGATCACCGTTAATCTCCTCTCGCGGATCGGTGATGTGTCGCGTCGATATTATCGACGCGAGTCGATAGTATCGACTCTTGGTTAGGGCAACACCCTCGTGAGGCCCGGCTGCTGCCTTTTGTCTGGAACTTGGTCGATACCATCGATAGGCCTGTCGATGGTATCGACTTCACTGAGTCAATTCCGTCTGAAAATATCCAGAGATCTCGATGGTATCGACATGCATGTCGATACAATCGACCTTGACTTTGCGATCAACCTGTTGGTGTGTCGATACTATCGACGAGGCCGTCGATAGTATCGACGCAGCGCGATTTCTACAGTCGCCAACATGTACCCAACTCGATACCATCGACGCAAGGGTCGATGGTATCGACTCTTCCTCAGTCCTGCACATTGCACAAATGATCACGGTACCTTTTTTACACTAAAAACAAAGTCATAACAAACCAAAGTATGAATGTGAAAGAAACTAAACTAAACTACCAATGGTTGGGTTGCCTCCCAACAAGCGCCCTCATTTAACGTCTTAGCCTAGACAACATGAAGCTCGTCATGCATCTGGAAGTGCAATGAGTTTGACCTCATTCACTTTCCTCATGTAATCTTCACCAAAATACAACTACAAACATTGGCTATTGACCAGGAACGTTGTCTCACCATCACACACCAAGATTGTGCCATGTGGCCTTACCTCTTCTACAGTAAACGATCCACTCCATCGGGATTTCAATTTCCCGGGATGCGTCTTCAGCCTGGAGTTGAACAAAAGCACACGATCTCCTTTCTTGAAGACGTGCATCTGAATGTGGCGATCGTGAATCAACTTTGTTCTCTCCTTGTAGATCTGCAAACTTTCATATGCGTTCATCCACAGCTCATCAAGTTCATTGAGTTCAAGTAACCTCTTCTTTCCCGCTTCATCATAACTCAGATTTAGCTTCCTCGGTGCCCAATGTGCTTTATGCTCCAATTCCACCGGTAGGTGGCAAGCCCGACCATAAGCCAACCTAAAAGGCGTAGTTCCTATAGGTGTCTTATATGCCAACCTGTATGCCCACAACGCATTCGGTAGTAGGGTACTCCAATTTTTCCTCGTGGAAGCCACAGTACACTCCAAGATCTTCTTTATCTCCCGGTTGGAGACCTCCACTTGTCCTTGAGTTTGCGGGTGGTACGGGGTACCAATGTTGTGTTTGACCCCGTATTTTCTCAACAGTGCTGCGAACTTCTGATTCCGGAAGTGTGTGCCCCCATCACTTATGATCATTCTTGGTACACCAAACCTGTAGAAAATATATTCTCTTACAAACCTGCACACTACAGTGAAATCATTAGTCCTTGTGGGTATTGCCTCTACCCACTTCGACACATAATCAACAGCCAAAAGAATGTACAAATTAGAATTTGAGGACACAAAGGGTCCCATAAAATCTATGCCCCATAAGTTGAATACCTCAACCTCTTGGAATACATTAAGGGGCATCTCTTGTCTTTTCGAAATGTTACCCGCCCTTTGGTAGGAATCACATTTCCGCACAAACTCGTAAGCATCCCTGAACAAGGTAGGCCAGTATAGGCCACTTTCAAGCACTTTTGCTGCAGTGTGAGAACTAGCATGGTGGCCTCCCGTTGGTAGTGTGTGACAATGACTAAGAACACTTTCGTATTCCTCCTCAGGTACACACCTGTGTAAGACACCATCCCTGCATTGCTTCAAAAGAATAGAGTCATCCCAGAAATAATAACGTAAAGAATGAAAAAATTTCTTCTTCTCTTGGTACGTCCAATTATCTGGGATGATTTTGCAAACAAGATAGTTAACAATGTAAGAAAACCACGGGTCTTTCGATTTCACTTTCAAAAGTTGTTCATCCGGAAATGTCTCGGTAATGGGTATGTGTAAATCCTTTTCATCTATCCTCTCCAACCTAGACAAATGGTCGGCGACCACATTTTCAATGCCCGCCTTATCCTTGATTTCAATATCAAATTCCTGTAAGAGCAAGATCCACCTAATCAATCTAGGTTTGGCATCCTTTTTCTCCATCAAATACTTAATGGCGGCATGGTCCGTCCATACCACGACTTTTGATCCAACAAGATATTGCCGAAATTTTTCAAAAGCAAAAACAACGACGAGCAATTCTTTTTCGGTTGTCGTGTAATTAAGTTGGGCATCATTCAAAGTTTTAGATGCATAAAAAATCACAGCGGGTTTATTGTCCACCCGCTGTCCCAAGACAGCCCCAACCGTGAAATCAGATGCATCACGCATTAGTTCAAACGGCTTGGTCCAATCCGGTGCTTGCACAATCGGTGCAGAAATCAGTTTTTCCTTAAGCACGTTGAACGCATGTAGACATTTTTCATTAAATTCAAAAATAGCATCCTTTTCTAACAGCTCAGATAAAGGTTTGGTGATTTTAGAAAAATCTTTTATAAATTGACGATAGAAACCGGCATGACCTAAGAAACTTCGTACCCCTTTAACTGAATTTGGTGGGGGAAATTTGTAAATCACTTCGATTTTTACCGGGTCTACCTCCAAACCTTTGCTAGACACTTTATGTCCTAACACTATTCCTTCGCTCACCATCATGTGGCATTTCTCCGAATTGAGGACCAAATGTGTGTCCTCACAACGTTGCAGAACCTTATCCAGATTGTAAAGACACTCGTCAAAGGATGCACCATAAACCGAGAAATCATCTATAAAAGCCTCTAGACAGCGTTCAACCATATCAGAAAAAATGGCGAGCATGCAACGCTGAAAGGTCTTCGGTGCATTACATAACCCAAAAGGAATACGGCGGTACGCAAACGTTCCATAAGGACAAGTGAAGGTGGACTTCTCTTGGTCCTTAGGATCAATCGAAATATGATTGTACCCTGATAACCATCAAGAAAACAAAAATGCGATCGGCCAGCTAAACGCTCTAAAATCTGGTCAATAAATGGAAGAGGGAAATGATCCTTAAGCCTAGCGGCATTCAATCGACGATAATCTATGCAAACACGCCACCCGGTTACCAAGCGGGTCGTGATAGGTTCATTTAGAAGATTATGGGTAACAGTGATTCCCCCCTTTTTAGGGACTACCTGCGTAGGACTCACCCACGTCGAGTCAGAAATAGCATAGATGATACTTGCATAAAGGAGCTTAATCACCTCCTTCTTGACGACCTCCATCATGCAAGGATTTAATCGACGTTGTGGCTGAATCACTGGCTTGGCTCCCTCCTCGAGCTGAATCTTGTGCTGGCAAAATGTAGGGGAGATCCCCTTGATATCTGCAACCGACCACCTGAATGCTCCTCGGTGGTTCTTCAACATGATAAGCAGTTGGTCCTCCTCCTCGGCACTCAGATAAGCCGATATAATCACAGGCAGCTTTTCTTCCTCAGATAGAAATGCATACTTCAAGTGTGGTGGCAACGGCTTCAACTCCAAATCAGGCGGGCTGATTAAGGATGACTGAAGCGGTGGTGGGAGTTCGCCAAGGTCTTCATAGTACCTAGCATAGAAGCACGGCAGCATCTGAAGCATCTTGGAACACTCCTGCAGTGACTTGCTTCTCATCCAATCATGTGTGATATTAAACAAACAGGCTTCAAGTGGTAATTCTGGATAAGCGTCAAAAACTAAACTCGCTATGGCCTCATCTTCTGTAGAAGGCGGGATGTCCTCCTCTTCATCATTAGGAAAACCCACAGCTTTTATAAGGGACACAACATTGGTCTTCTCCATGATATCTACAGCCAATGTCCCTTTTTCCACCTTAGTCATTACATGAGCCATATCTAAAAATGGCTTCCCTAGACAAAGTGATATATTGTGATCAAAATGCTTTACCATGCAGCACTGCTCCTTGGCATTAGATGATGTGGTGCTAGAAGGCATGACCATCTCGAAGCGATCATCAGCAATGCCCAAGATCAAACGACCTCTCCCCATCTCAAGTGTCATGTCAGTTGTAGCTTGGAAGGGTCGTCCGAGTAGTATCTCATTGCCTTGTTCATCTTGCATCTCCATTACGACAAAATCTACTGGAAATACAAAACGGTCTACTTTCACTAGCACGTCTTCACAAATACCATATGGCTTTACCATAGAATTATCCGCCAATTGGATTGTCATGTTGCTCGGCCTTGACTCTTTTAATCCCAGTTTCTTGAATGTAGAAAGGGGCATCAAGTTTATGCTTGCCCCGGAGTCACATAGTGCTTCACCAAACTTCACCTTTCCAATGTAACATGACATGTTGAAGCAGCTTGGATCCTGCCTCTTTGGTGGAAATGTGCCCATAATGAAGGCACTCACCTGCTCCTTAAGCACCACAACCTCCGTGTCTGGGATTGTCCTCTTCTTGGTAATGATGTCTTTCAAAAACTTGCCATAAGATGGGATTTGCTCTATTGCTTCCAATAATGGGATGTTGACTGAAAGCTTCCTGAAACTATCTAGAAACTTTTTAAACTGGGTGTCCACTTTCCTTGCTTTTGCACTATTCGGATATGGGACCGGGACAGCCTATGCCCTTTGAGGCGGTGGCACATAAGGTGTCCTTATCTGCGTCTCCTCCTCATCTACAATAGGGTCTTCAGTAGTATCCACTTCTATATCTGCAATTGGTTCTGTGACTGGCATGGGCAGCTCCTCAGTGGCCTCACCTTCAATTTTTGCTTGGGGATTGCTTGGTTCATCGGCCCTGGGGTTTAAAAGCTTCTTGCCACTCCTTAGCAAGATGGCCTTCGCCTATTGGTTTCCTCCTGGAATATTTGTGCTACCCAGAAAACCTTGATGTGTCGGCTTCTTTAGATTGTCTATCTCAGCTGCCATTTGCGCCATGGATGTCTCTATTGTCCTCATCTGAGCCCCATGGCTCTGCAGTGTCTGACCGAACTGATTCATAAATTCCCCTTGTTGCTTTATCTGCTGGCCAAAAGTAGTCATTAATTCTTGGTTTTGCTTTATCACTTGGTTGAGCAATTTTGTGCTCTTGTCCTCCACTACCGGATGGGGTATTGCATCGGGATCCTGCAAGAAGTTGTTTGGATCCTTCCAGGAGAACTTCTTGTCCTTCCTCCATGAGTAATCATTATTTATGTAACCTTGTTGTTGCCTCATGAACTTGACTTGAGCCTCATCCTCGGACTCAGTATATTCATTTGCAAGCAGTTTCTTCGCGAGAAGGTCCATCTTCTCATTCAGCTCCTTGATTGCTTTAGACTCCCCTGCTACTCGAACGTGCTCAACAGCGTCCCTGTCACCCCAAGATTGCTTCTTGGCCATGTTCTTAAGGATTTCCCAGCACCTCGTGTCTGTGTTGTTCAAGAAGAATCTGGAGCCTGCGGAATCTAGGTTACTTCTATCATGCTCGGAGAGAGAAAAATAGAAGATTTTCACCTGTGTCTCCTTGTCTAGCCCATGATGTGGGCATCGCCTAAGCATGATATGAAACCTTTCCCAGGTCTCAGAGTAGGTCTCTCCTACTTTCTGAGTGAAGTTGTGGATCTTCCTGATCATGTCATTGGTCTTCTCGGGTGGGAAGAACCTTTCAAAGAAAGCCTCCACCATGTGGTTCCAGGATTCCACATATTCATCGTCCAGGTTGTGCAACCACTCTCCTGCATTTCCCGCTAGAGAACTCGGGAAGAGCTTCAAGTAGAGAGTCTCTTGTGGAAATTTGTCTGTTTTTATCATATCACAATTCTCCACAAATTGACTTATATGCGTGACTGGGTCTTCATTCTTGAGCCCATGGAATGCATTCGACTTCACCAAGTTGACTAACGTAGGATCAATCTTGTATGTCGGAATATTGATCGTCTGCTTCTTGATCGGCCCCTTTGAAGCAGATGAAGAAGACGCCTTGATCTTCTCCCATATTGTCTGTTCCTCTACCATTTCTTCTTGTTTTGATTCTGAAACTGTTTCTTCTGAGTGGTCTTGATTGTACCCATCCTCGTCGTCAGGTCCCGATAGTGGAACCTTTGGTGCCTGTTGCGTGTAGTCGGTGCTATGTGTCTGCACCATGCACAGTACCTACAAAATGGTAAATTGAGTTCAGTACCGTGCTAGACAACTATAAAATGTGAAAGATATGCTATGAATTTAAAAGGTAAAAATAAAATGTGGCCTAGAGTGGCCGCTTGCAGCACTCGTAGTGCCGACAATTGTCGTGTCCCCGGCAACGGTGCCAAAAACTTGACACGCTATTTACGTGTGTAGAAACGCAAGTGTACGCGTCAATGTAATATAGGCCTTTGTGAGGCACGAGTCGAACTCAGGGACACTGAATTATCGGAGACTACTACTAACTACGCGCAATCAGCTAGACTGATTAAAAAGTTGGAAGTTGTTGTAAAATTAAGTGAAAATGAAATAAAACAAAACAATCAATTAAAAGTTTAGTTTTAATCAATTCAAGTGGGAATCTTTAGGATTGCGGTTTCACCACGGGTTTTCATTGTATGAAATTCTATATAGTCACTCAGATTTATCTCTCTATCTGGGTAGTGGCCTGAAATCAGAATTGCCCACTGTCATGGTATAATTCACTACCTTTGTCTAGGTCAGTTCCACCGTCGTAGTAACCTATACCCTAAACTAGGTGCATTAGAATCAATCTCTCAGTATCCACCATTAACCTTACACCGCCTTGTTCAAGGGATTTGACAATTAATGTGAATTTTGTCTCTTTTCAACCATTAATTCTTCTTTCAAAGTAATTAAGGGCATTAGATTATTATTATGGTGATTAAGCATAACAATATAATTGAGAAAATGAAATTATACCACATATTTAAGACATAATTGATGAATTACTATGATAAAATTGTCATACAATGCTTTCTCGGGCTACTCCCGGTCCTAAAGATAAAGGGGATTAGCCCCGCATGTTCATCTCAAAGCAAAACATGGTAGAGAAAAGGGGGAACATGGAAAAAATGTGATTGAGTGGTGAAACCCCTGAACGGAGAAGATCCAAGCGCTCCTTGGCGTAGAATACGCATTCTCCCGCCTTTCGGTGGTGGAAAACGTCTTCTTCGGCGTCCGGAACGACTGGGGTGTGCTTCTGGGATCCGTTCTTCTCTCCACACCTTCTCGGGACGTGTGCAGTGGCTAATGACGTGATAGTCGGCTCTTGGCCACCTTCATTAGGTATAATCACCGAGTTAGGTCACCAAAATATCACAACCGTCATATTTAGATCAATCTGAAGCAAACTTGTATTTGACGGTGTCGATACCATCGATGCGGGTCGATGGTATCGACCTTGCGCGGTATCGGCTGATCTTCTTTTCTTTTCATTATTGCAACTGATGCTGACTCAATACCATCGACGAGGGTCGATGGTATCGACAACCTGAGGTGACGGTTTTGTATTTTTGTGTCGTTGTAGCTCCACTTGTCGATGGTATCGACATATGCGTTGATAGTATCGACTCTCTTCTTGCCAGAAACCTGATGGTAAATCGATATCATCGACTCTCCTGTCGCTAGTATCGACTTTCTTTTGCTCCTTGCGGATGACAACCTGTGGTCGTGTCGATGGTATCGACCACTGTCAATGGTATCGACAGCAACAGATACTTGTTTTTCTTGAAATTACAACACGAAACCACATAAGCCGAAACAAAACATATCATTGTAATAATTTATGCTCAAAATACTGAAATAAAGGAGATTTGACATAGAGAAGGATCATAGACCAAAGCAGATGAATTATGCAATATTAACCACCTAAATGACTAATAAATGCATAAAACTCAAATAAAACAAGTCTATAAATGCGACTCAAAATCATCGCATCACTCCCGAATGTCGCGATGGATGTATCACTAATCTCCCGATAATGTTAATGTCAGATCGATGTGAGATAAACATGAAATCTTTCGATTGCGAAGAGAGTACAGCCGCCACTGTAACTCTATAGTGAAGTTTCCAGTATACCCTGGAAAGCTATTTAGCAGAGACACAAGATGTCCTGCATTTTGTCCTCGCACTGACTAAGGAAGATGAGGTCATGGGAATCCATCTCTTCCATTGACCTATGTATGGTACCGATTTCGATTTCGCAATGGTTGGTTGGAGTATGAGCCGTATACCTCATCTCCTCAGGGCTTAAGTATGATTGTAAAATGTAATCAGTCGTGTAACATATTTGCTTAAGGATTGAAATACGAGAATCACTGGTTGATGTTACCTTGCATAGCATGTCTTAAATGGATAAATGTTATACATATTCTTCAATTCCTTACTAGATAGGTGACATGCTGATTTATCAAGTTATAATTGAAATAATTTGAATAAGAGAATTTCTCTAAACTACTTAGACATTGATTTATATGTTGATTAATATATATGATTTTTCTGCTCAGTTTTATTCTATTAATTTGCAATAATAATATTTCTGGTGAAGAGTTATATCTCCCGCTGGGACAATTTCAATTGTCTCACCCCCGTGGGATCCAACTTTTTAGGTAGACGTAGAAGAAGAGGCAGAAACCCTACTGTAGGGGAAGAACAGCAGCAGCAGCAGCAACAGGGACAGTAGTGATATTCCAGGTGGAGTCATTGGTTGTCATGTTTTGTGTAGAGAGTCCTATGTGTCATCTTTGTACTCTCAGGTCCTCGAAGTTAGTAGTTAGTACTTTAATGAATCGATCTGAGATTTTGGCATGATGCCTCGAGGTTCTTATATTGTATGTCTATAGTTTTAACATGACAGCTGATGCTTTTAATCCTGGAGAAGAGGCGGTACAGGATATGTACTTATGAACCAGGATGTAAATATAATACTTTGATTCTTGATAAAAAAAAGTTTTCCTGTGTTTGGATCTCTTTGTAAATGGTTTTAATTTTTAGTGATTTTCAATAATTCCGCTACTTACATGTAATTCTACAATTAATTACATTGTCACGGTCTGATCTGGTCTCAGGTCATCTCAGTTTAGTTGGTATCAGAGCTCTAGGTTCGCTGAGTCTATAGATACATAGGATTTAGATTGTTGAGTTTGTTCTAGTATCTTCCAGTTATCTGATAGTGTCTTCTACTCATATAGGAGTAGAAGAAGAACTTAAAGATGTCTGGATCACATGAAGAACATGTTGTTGAGAGCAGCATTGTTGCACCAGGAAGAGGTGCAAGAGATCAGGATAGGGAAGAACCAGAACCTGAACATCCCCAGCATAACAAAGCTGCACTGGAAAACCCAGCTTTCCATGATCTGTTTGGGCAGTTCATGGCAACCATGACGCATATGGCAGATAGGATGCCACCACCTTCACCTAGGGCACTAGCCCATAATTAAGGACAGGGGGCCGACAAGACTTTTGAACGACTTTGCCGGGTTGGAGCCATAGAATATGCTGGAACAGCTGACCCAGTAGACGCAGATATGTGGCTGACTGAGCTGGAGAAGGCCTTTAGAATCCTCAATAAGCCTAAAGCAGAAAAGGTGAGGCACACGGTGTACTTTCTAAAAGGGAGTGCTGGCCACTGGTGGACCATAGAAGAAGGTAAAAGGCCAGGTGTTGATATTGGATGAGGAGAATTTCGATGAGAATTCATCAATAGATATTTTCCCAAGACATTTCTAGATGAGAAGATCTCTAAGTTTAAGAGGTTAAGGCAAGGACCAATGAACATTAGTGAGTATGAAGCTAAGTTCATGGAACTGTTGCGGTTTTGTCTGCATATGGCAGCTACTGATGAAGAAAGAATTCGGCATTTTGAGAAGGGACTGAATGCTGATTTGACCACTCCTGTGTCTGCTTTAGAGAACAAGGAGAGGTTCTCCGCCTTTGTGGAGTCTGTGAGACGGATAGAAAGGTCGGTGATTGAGAAGCATCAGACTAATAGTAAGAAGGTGTATACCTAGTATAGATAGGAAAAGTGTTGTTTATTCAGTGAGTAAAAAGGTGTACATGGTACTCTCCTATATAGCTATAGAGAGTTAAGACATACATACAAGCATGCAATATGGGACTAAAACAAAAGAACATAACACAGTAGAAACAGAAAATAACACAGTATTTCTATACTCCCCCTCAAGCTGGAGCGTAGATGTCGAATAAGCCCAACTTGTCAATCAGAGTTTGGAAACGAGCTTTAGGTAGAACTTTAGTGAAGATGTCTGCAAGCTGCTTCTCAGTACTGAGATATGGAGTGCAGATGTGTCCAGATAGAACTTTCTCCCGAACAAAATGGGAGTCAACCTCAATATGCTAGGTTCTTTCATGGAAGGTGGGGTTGCTCGCAATGAAAATGGATGCCTTATTGTCACAGAACATAGGAATAGGGCTAGAAGATGTGATATCAAATTCGTTCAGAAGACCACGGACCCACAGGAGCTCACATGCAGTATGAGCCATAGCTCTATATTCTTCCTATGTACTTGACCGGGCAACAACGGTCTGCTTTCTGCTGCGCCAAGTAACCATATTTCCTCCCACAAAAGTGCAATATCCAGATGTAGATTTTCTATCAGATCAACTCCCTGCATAGTCAGAATCAGAAAAACCAGATAAATTGCAGTGGCCATGTTTTTTGTACAGAAGACCTTTCCCTGGAGAGCTTTTGAGATATCATAAGATGTGATAGATAGCATCCCAGTGGCATTTCCAGGGTTTATCAAGATACCGGCTTATGAAACCTACAGCAGCGGCCAGATCAGCTCTAGTGACAGTCAAATAGATAAGTTTGCCAACCAGTCTCCTGAACTGGTGGCGATCAGCATAAGGAGGGGAAGTATCATCATCCCAATTCATATTGGGATCCAGAGGAGTGTTGGTTGGTTTGCATCCCAACATACCAGTCTCTTGTAAGAGATCAAGAACATATTTTCTCTGAGACAAGCATAGTCCTACAGAAGATCTAGCAACCTCGATACCTAGAAAATAGTGTAGTTTTCCTAGGTCTTTGGTGATGAAGTGTTGTGCTAAATGTTGTTTGGTTGCCTATATCCATGCACTGTCACTGCCAGATAAGACAATATCATCAAAATATACAATAAGTATGATAAGTCCTACTGCAGTTTTATGAATAAACACATAATGATCAGATTGTGAACGCTGAAAGCCAAGGGTAATCAAGATCTGAATGAGCTTGTCAAACCATGCTCGTGGACTTTGTTTCAGACCATATATCGCCTTTTTGAGTTTGCAGATTTTGGAAGCAGACTCCCCCTGAGCAACAAAACCTGGAGGTTGCTCCATGTAGACCTCCTCCTGTAGATCTCCATAGAGAAAAGTGTTTTTATATCAAGTTGATATAAAGGCCAGTCTTTATTCACAGCTACAGATATCATAATACGGACAGAATTTAAGCGGGCGACTGGAGAAAAGGTTTCAAAATAATCAACCCCATATGTTTGAGTATATCCTTTAGCAACAAGTCTGGCTTTCAGGCGTTCAATGGTACCGTCCGGTTGGTATTTAATAGTAAAAATCCAGCGGCATCCAATAGTGTGGCACGAAGAATGACGATCAACCAGATCCCAAGTTTGTTGATCACAAAGTGCATGCATTTCTTGCTCCATAGCATGTTTCCAGGCCGGATGGCAAAGTACCTCTTTAGCTGATTTAGGAATTGTCACAGCAGACAAAGCAGAAGTAAAACAAGCAAAGCTACCACAGAGATTATCAGATGAACAGAAATTACTGATAGGATGCTGAGTACAGGAGCGAACGCCTTTCCGTAAACTGATAGGAAGATCTAGGTCAGAAAATACCTCAGTAGACGGTGGATCATCCGCAGACGTAGGATTTGGTTTGGTCGGGGCTTCAGAAGTTGTAATGTTCTTTTACCTACGCCGATAGACTTGCAATGGGCGTTCTTGAGGCACATCAGGAGCATGAGGTTCTTCAACAACTAAAGGTAATGGAGTGGGATCCATAATGCCATCCAACAATTTTGCACCAGCATCAGAAAAATAAGGCATATGCTCAAAAAAGGTCACATCCACACTAACCAACCACTGTTTTTAATAGGATTAAAATAGCGGTAACCCTTCTGAGTACGGGAGTTTCCCAAAAACACACATTTGACCGAGCGAGCATCAAGTTTAGTGAGACCAGGATGAAGAATTTTCACAAAACAAGTACTCCCAAAGATGCGAGGAGGCAGAGAAAATAAGGGTTTATCAGGAAACAAAATAGTATATGGGACCTGATTTTTCAGAACAGAAGAAGGCATGCGATTGATAAGATAGCATGCGGTAGAGACATCTTCAGGACAGAAGTTTTGGGGTACTTTATAGTGTAGAAGAAGGGCACGAGCAACTTCAAGAAGATGGTGGTTTTTTCATTCAGCAACGCCATTTTGTTGAGGGGTATAAGGGCAAGAAGTCTGATGTATGGTTCCACGGTTAGCACAAAAAGATGTAACAGATTGTTGCATGAATTCCAGAGCATTATCAGTACGAAAAGTTTTAATGGGTCGATTAAATTGTGTTTGAATTTCAGCAAAGAAGGTGCGAATAGTATCTAACACAGTATCCCGACCTTTAAGCAAAAACAACCATGTGGTGCGAGAATAATCATCAATAAAGGTCATAAAATATTTCACACCAGAGAAACTAGATACAGAGCATGGTCCCCAAATATCAGCATGAACCAAGTCAAAGATTTCTTTTGAGGCAATAAATTTCTTAGCTGGAAAAACAGATCGAGTTTGTTTGCCCAAAACACAGGTATCATAGGAAACATTATTCTTAGATAAAGTAGGAAATAAATGTTTTAGTTTGGCAGAAGATGGATGACCCAGGTGAAAGTGCCACTGTAATCCTGTCACATAAGTGGAAAGCAGAGCCGCAGCAGTAGGAGGTCCATCCAAGTAATACAGCCCATCTGGTCCTTCACGGTCCGAACCAATCCTCGTCTTCGTGCGGAGATCCTTCAAAATACAACCAGAAGGATCAAATTTAATAGAGCACTTGAGTTGTTTAATCATCTTACTGACGGACAATAAATTAATAGGAAACTTCGGAATATATAAAATAGAATTCAAGTGCAATTTTGGTGACAGTGGAACCGTGCCAGTTCCATAAATAGCAGTTTTGGAACCATTCGCAATAGTAACAGAAGTTATAGGAGCAATTTTATTAAGACTTGAAAATAGGTGAAGATCACCAACCATATGAGTGGAAGCAACTGAATCAATGCACCACTGTTTGTTACCAGATGATGGAGAGGCAAGCATGGCAGAGGGTCTGGAAGTAGACGAGGATGGCATCTACGCAAGACGTTCCTGGAACATCTTTTCAAACTCTGAACGTAACCAGTCGGTGTTTGCCGGTGCAGTAGGTGGGTCAGCAGTAGAGTCGGCAGTAGGTTCTATAGCAGCCTAGTTAGCCCAAGCCGGCTTGTCGTGCTTAATCCAACAACGATCTTCAGTATGATTGTCCCGGCCACACCAGTTGCATTAGCGAGGTTCGGGAGGAGCACCACGTCCAGAAGAGCCTTGGCCTCCTGAGGGAGGACGACCACCACGGCCACGATCGCGACCGCGGCCACGGACAGAATTAGTAGAGCGAGCAATGAGAGAAGGATGCTCAACAACAGAAGTGGGAGTCATGGATGGCAGATGCTGGACTCTTTTTAGTACATCCCGAAGAGTCGATAGCGGGTCGCTGGAGAGAATCTGGTCAACCACACTAGAAAAGGAGGCAGGAAGTGCAGCCAAGAACTGCACCAGTTGCAGTTTGTTGTGTTGTTTCTAAGCAACTTTGATGTCCACCGTCAAAGGGTGGTAAAGTTCAAATTCATTCCACAGTGTCGAGCATTGGTTGTAGAAGTCATCAATAGAAGTGTCAGTGGAGAACTCCTTTTTCTCCAAGGTTTTGAAGATTTCAAAAATGCTCTTTGGATTCTCCTGATGGGAATAAACATGGGACAGTTGATCCCACATAGCCTTCGCATCATGAAGGCAAAGAAGAGATTGGAAAATACGAGGCTCGGTACTGTTGAGGATCCAAGACATGATGCCGGAATCATCCTTGGACCACTGCGCATAACTTTGTCTGACTTTGTCATCTGAATCAGCAGTAGGAGTGGCAGGAGGTTCAGCCGTAAGATGATGATATCGGCCTTGTGCTTTGACATATAGCACAAAGGACGCCGACCAGAGATGGTAGTTAGAGCCACCGTCGATCTTCACTGTGGTAACGCAAAGAGACCGGGGAGGCTCAGGGAGTGCCATGGCAGAGACGGGCGGCACGGAAGCAGATCAGAGTAGAAACCCACAAAGGGTAGATAATCAGCAGCAAAGATCTGACGTGTCAGATCAGAAGACCCGTTTTTGGCAGAGATAGCATAGAGAAACCTACGTCGTCATGAGGAAAACTCAACGTTCCAACATGAGGCGCAGGCAGAAAGAACGGAGATACGTAGCGACTCTCAACTTAACCAGCCAGTGGGTGTCCGAAAGTAGATCCGACGAGCACCCGAACGTAGAGCGAAAGGATAGGTAAAAACCAGTGACAGTCGGTCGGAAGCATAGGGATCCGAAGAAGGGAGAAGGTTGTGAGGTGGTGGTTTGTGGAGGAGAGGAGGTGGCTACGGGAGATGTAGCCGGGAAGGGAGGGTGGGCGGAGGAGGGTGGCGGCATGAAAGGAGGGGAGGAGAAGGGCAGGCAGCGGGAGGTAGAGAGGGGGTTGGTGGGGGCGGCGGCACTGGGGGGGGGGGGGGGGGGGGCGGCGCTGGGGGTGGGGGGGAAGTAGCGGCGGCTGGAGGGAAGAAGGAGGGGAGGGTGGCGCCTAGGGAAGGTGGTGGTGGGCAGCGGTGGAGGAGGGGGGTGCTGGCGGCAGTGGGGGGGTGGGCTTATGTCATGGGTGGGCTGATGGGTAGGGAAAAAATTAACCTGCTCTTGATACCATATAGATAGGAAAAGTGTTGTTTATTCAGTGAGTAAAAAGGTGTACATGGTAATCTCTTATATAGCTATATATAGTTAAGACATACATACAAGCAGGGAATATGGGACTAAAACAAAAGAACATAACACAGTAGAAACAGAAAATAACACAGTATTTCTATACCCAGTTTCAAGGATAAGGGTCTAAAAGTTTCAAGAAACCAAGATTTTCTGCACCAACAGCCCCACCTAGATTTAATACCCAGACGCAAGGGACTTCGAGTAGGGGTAGAGGCCATACTTTACCGCCTGAGGGAGCCCACATCTCGGCATCAATGTTAGTAACAGGACCACCCTAGCCATAGAGGAAGACCAGAGGTTGTTTTATATGCATAAAAATGGGGCATTTGATGAATGATTGTCGAGCTAAAGAAGTAAGTGTGACTCAACCTCAGAGGTAGAGTAAGTAAGTCTCTCAGAGGCGACAGTTTTTGAGTGGTGCTAGAGGACATGGACAAGCATCCCAAGCTGGTTTGTCAGCACCTAACAACCGAGCACAGGGTCAACGCCAAGCAACGGTGAGATTCTATGCAATGAATCAACCCGAAGCAGTAGTCAACCCTTGAGTTGTGATAGGTCAGATGGAACTATTTCATTCTAATATGTCTTCATCCTGCTTCGTATCAATTTTAATTGATCTGGGTGCTACACATTCCTTTATCACTCGAAGAGTGATTCATGACTGCAACATGACTGTCAGTCATAGAGCAGATAGTATGTTATTAGAAACTCCTTTGTTGGGATCTGCAGTGTTGCGGGAGGTGTGTTCTCCCTGCATTCTTTCCTTTTCTGAACATCACATTCAGGTGGATCTTATACCACTTGAAATGCACGGGTTCTATATAATCCTTGGGATGGACACCCTAGAAAAATATACGGTGGTCTTAGATTGTGATTCCAAGCAAGCTGTGTTCACAGATGATGGTGACACCTGGATCTTTGAGGGAGATAGAAAGATTCTTCCAACCTATCTTGTGTCAGTTATGGTAGTTGAGAAGCTGATGAGATAAGGATGTCTTGCATTCTTGGCACATGTGGTAGATACCACAATGGAGAGTTCTAATCTTTCTGAAGTTTCGATAGTTAGGGAGTTTGAAGATGTGTTCCTTGAGGAACTTCCAGGTGTACCTCCACCCCAAGAGATTGATTTTGAAATTAATCTAATCCCAGGCACGCAACCAATAGCACAAACACCGTATAGAATGGCACCTACTGAAATGGAAGAGCTCAAGAAATAGATGCAAGAGTTGCTTGAGAAAGGTTTTGTTCTACTGAGTACTTCACCATGGGGTGCTCTGGTTCTCTTTGTTAAGAAGAAAGATGGATCAATGCGGCTATGCATTGATTACAGATAGTTGAATAAAGTAACCATAAAGAACAAGTATCCTCTGCCAAGGATCAATGATTTGTTTGATCAGTTGTGTGGTGCAACTATCTTCTCTAAGATAGATCTGAGGTCGGGATATCATCAGTTACGTATCAAGGAGAGTGACATACCTAAGTCTGCCTTTAAGACAAGGTATGGTCACTATGAGTTCATAGTTATGTCGTTTGGACTAACTAATGCACCAGATGCATTCATGGAACTCATGAATAGAATTTTTCGACATTTTCTTGATCAGTTCATAGTAGTCTTTATAGATGACATCTTGATATATAGTAGAGATGCTCAATAGCATGAGCAGCACCTCCGTCAGGCTTTAACTTTGCTAAGAGAGCATAAGCTATATGCTAAGTTTAGCAAATGTGAGTTCTGGTTACCAGATGTTTCTTTTCTAGGACACGTAATATATGACTCAGGTATCCGTATTGATCCTAAGAAGGTAGAATTTGTCCTACAATGGGAACATCCAAAGACACTGATGGAGATACGTAGTTTCCTAGGACTGGCAGGATATTACAGGAGGTTCATTAAGAACTTCAGTTCTATAGATTTACCCCTAACCAAGTTGACCAGGAAGGAGGTTCCTTTTATCTGGAATGACAAGTGTCGACATTCTTTCTAGCTGTTGAAAGAAAGGCTAACAAGTGCACCTGTGCTGGTGTTACCTGAGCAAGGGAAGGGGTACATAGTTTTCTATGATGCATCTAAGAATGGCCTAGGATGTATGTTGATGCAGGATAATCAAGTGATTTCTTTTGCCTCTCGACAGCTTAAGAAACACGAGGAGAATTATCCGACACATGATTTAGAGCTAGTTGTTGTGGTTCATGCTTTGAAAATCTGGAGACATTATCTCTATGGAGAAACATTCCAGATTTTCACAGACCATAAGAATCTAAAATATATCTTCTCACGACATGAGTTGAACATGAGACAACATCGCTGGATGGATTTAATCAAAGACTACGATTGTAAAATTGATTATCATCCAGGGAAGGCTAATGTAGTGGCTGATGCACTGAGTAGGAAATCATCATCATCAACCCTAGATAAAGAATAGTTGAACTCTTTAGTGTGCTTTAAAATAGATATGCTTATCTCCTTAAGGCAAAACATTATACAGGTTAAGGTATCGTTGTTAGCCGGGTTGTTAGCTGAGATGCAAGTAAAACCTATTCTGAGAGAGTAGATTAAAGAAGCACGGTAGGCTGATCTTATGGTTCAACAGATCAGGTCAGAGTGTGGTAGTGAGAAACATGATGGCTTTCATGAGTCATATGATCAGGTAGTCTGTTACCATGGTAGGATGGTAGTACCTGATGCTGATAACTTAAGGAAGTTAGTTTTGGAGGAAGCTCATTCTTCAATGTATGCAATGCATCCAGGGAGCACCAAAATGTATCATAACCTGAAGGATATGTATTGGTGGCCACGATTGAACAAGGATGTAGTTGAGTTTGTTATGCAGTGTCCGGTGTGTCAGTAGGTTAAAGCTGAACATCAAAAGCCCGTAGGAACAATGCAACCTTTGCCTATACCACAGTGGGAATGGGATCATGTGACCATGGACTTTGTGGTTGGTTTGCCTAGAACAACCAAAGGTCATGATTCCATATGGGTAATAGTTGATAGGTTGACTAAGATATCACATTTCCTTCCTGTCAAAACAACCTACACTGCTGAGAAGCTTGCACAGATATATATATAGATGAGATAGTGCAGTTGCATGGGATTCCAGCTACTATTGTTTCTGATAGAGGTCCCCAGTTCACGAGTCATTTTTGGGAACGGCTACATAAAGCTTTGGGTATGCAATTAAGGTTTAGTACAGCCTTTCACCCACAGACAGATGGACAATCTGAGAGAATCATACAAACATTGGAGGATTTTCTTAGGACATGTATCCTTCAGTTTGTAGGAAGTTGGGATCTACACCTAAGCTTGATAGAATTTGCTTACAATAATAGCTATCAGCATAGTATTGATATGGCACCATATGAAGCATTATATGGTATACATTTTAGATCTCCTTTATGTTGGTATGAAATAGGAGAGTATCAACTTTTGGTTCCTGAGCTTGTGCAGCAGACAACTGAGAAGATTAAAGTAATACAACAACAATTAAAGACTGCACAGGATAGACAGAAGTCATTCGCCGACAAACGATGGAGACCTTTAGAATTCCAAGTTGGAGACAGAGTATATCTCAAGGTCTCACCTTGGAAAGGTGTTCTTAGATTTGGAAAGAAGGGAAAGTTAGCTCCTAGATTTATGGGGCCTTAGCCAATCATTGAACAGATTGGAAAGGTAGCCTATAAGCTAGAGTTGCCAGCTGAGCTACATAAGTTGCATCCAGTATTCCATATCTCCATGCTAAGGAAGTGTCATCCTGACACAGAGTTAGTTTTGCAACCTGTGGAGGTAGAATTAAATGATGATATATCATATGTTGAAGGACCTGTGATGATCCTTGATAAAAGAATTAAAAAGCTGAAAAAGAAAGACATATGTCTTGTGAAAGTTATCTGGCATCACCGTGGCAATGAAGAAGCTATGTGGGAGCTATAGGATGAGATGAGGAGAAAGTACCCTTCTCTTTTCTCTTAATGATTTCGGGGTCGATATCCCTGTTAGGGGTGGATAATTTGTAACAACTCTGACATGGGTTATGCTTTAACCCTATATGTTTTGTTTAAGAAAGATAATTATATGCTTACTCTTATCTTTTGAAAAGTAATTAAAGCTCAAGAGGAACTTATGTTTTAAATTTAGTCCTTTTTGAATAATGTTGAAACAATGTTTTGCTAGTTTTGGACAAAAGTGCAATTTACCCAAGTTGAGGGGTTAACTTGCAAATGTTACATGGTAAAATGTTCATCAAGTGTTGAAGCATCATAAGAATGAGAATGATGCAGAGGTATGCCTTGTGGCAGCCTGAGTACCAAGAAAGATCTTGTTAATCAATGGTTGTGCATTAAAACCTAGTTTTAGTGTAATGTGTAATTTACCCAAAATCTAGGGTTCAATATGAAAAATACCACTTCTTGAGAGTACCTAATGTTTCTTGGTATCAATTAGAGACAAGAAAATCAGAGGGCATCTTATTTGAATCTCTTTGGAGGAGAGAGAATCTTGATATTAAAATAATCAAGATTTAAGCATAATTGAAACCCTAATTCAATTTAATGCAAAAATAAATATATTAATGGAAGTGACCTTCAACCAAAAATGGAATGGTTGAATTTACATATGTATGAACGTCCTTGTGCCTTGCAAAGGCAATGAAATATATAAAGTGAGTGGAGAACCCACTCACATTAGTTAAAGAAAAAGTAATATCCATTCAATTTTGGATATTATTATTATATTGATTAAGATCCTTAATTTGTTTTCTTTTAATTCATGGATAATGAAGAGGAATTACAAGGTGGGGGAGATGGCTTCGTAAGCAAGGGATGGAGGGGAGTATGTGGCACCAATTTTGGGAGTTGAAGGAATTATTTATCACTTTCTCTCTCATTGAAATTCTCTTATATACATCCCATTTTCAACCCACATGAAAGGCTTTTTTTATCCCTTTTTCTTTCCTTGCTTTGGCCGTGCACAAAGGAGCTTAGGAGAAACTAGAGGACGTGCCCCAACCTGTAGGTAAGCTCCATAGTCATCTTCAACCTTGATTTCATGGTGGAAATCAAAATTCAATGCCTAATTTCTTCTTTTCTTCATTCAATCTTCAGCCTTAGCCATTCATTTCACTCAAAGACTTGATAACGGACCTTGGACAGTTGAGAAAGCTTCATTCACCATTGAGGACGTGAATCTTGAAGCTTGGATTCAATTTTTAAGGCGGTTTATATAACTTGAACCCTTAAATGGCATTGTTGCTTGCAATTTATTCATCATGTGTTGAACCTTTCTTCTTTCTCGATTTCCTTTTGATTAGTTGTTGAAATCACCATAAGAATCACAATTGATTTCGAAGGTTTGCATCTTGAAGATGATGATGTCTTCTTAAGCACACACCTCAATAAAGGAATGGGCAAACGGTTTTCAAAATCGATAAGTTGATTCGGTTTCAAAACCGATTGAGTTGATTCGGTTTCAAAATCGATTAAGCTGATTCGGTTTCAAAACCAAATGGGCAATTTATCTCAAAACTGAATGGGTGATTGATTTCAAGACTGAATGGATAATTGAACCCAAGTCTGAATGGGTTACTTCAAAGTTGAATGGGTAATTGACTTCAAGATCAAATAGATAATTGAGTTCAAAACCGAATGGGTAATGGATCTCAAGATTGAATGGGTAAATTGAACTTTAAAACCATTTGGGGTTAATTTTTGATGTGAATGATGAAGATCCAATGGATCAAATTGATTTTAATTTAATGGATTCAAGGATGGGTGATCCATTGATTACTAACCCTAATAGGATTGAATGGTTGAAACGCTAAATCGATTGAGTCAATTCCTAAGTTGAATGACTCAAACGGTCTCAAGACCATTTGAGACCAAATGGTCTCCAGACCGTTTGGAGTTCAAGGTCTATGATGGATGGTTGGAGATCTAAGGGCTGTAATTTGATGTGCTCTCAATGGTCCAATCAATGATCGATTCAATAAAGCAAATCCTAAAACCAAATGATTGATTGGAGGAAACCCTAATTAGTCCATTTGGTTTCAAGGTGGTTTGGACCAAATAGTCTTGAGACCGTTTGGGATCAAATGGTCTTCAGACCGTTTGGAGAGCAAATGATCTCAAACCATTTGATGTTCAATTGGTTTCAATGATGAGTTGCTCATGTGATTTCAAACCGTTTGAAGATAATTATATTTTATTCAAATGGTTTCAAACCGTTTAGGGACTTTGAGATCAAGACCGTTTGATGGTCTAACGGTCTTAAGACCGATTGAAGGTTTTGGGACCAAGACCATTTAAGGTCTAACGGTCTTAAGACCGTGTGGAAGTGCAAATGATTCAAGACCGTTTGAAAGACAAAGTACTTCAAGATCGTTTGAAAGACAAAGTACTTCAAGACCGTTTGAGGGTCTAATACCCCAAGACCGTTTGAAGGTCTAATTGATTCAAACCATGTAGGTACAATCAACCCCATGATTGTTGATGATGTTTATCAAAGATAATTACAATGGTTGTACCTTTAAGGTACTTAAGTAATTAGTACCTTTTGAGTGGTTAATCTTTGATGCTTGTGAAGGAAGTAATTCAATACACTATGCTAACCCTTCTTTCAAGTTGACCTAATCTAATCAAGTTTGAATGTAATTAACATCCTAGAGAGGAATTCATACATGAATGATAATCATGTAGTGGTTAAGCATCAACACTTTCAACATGAATAAAATATGTAGTTAGGGTATGATCCTTGATAAAGAGATCATGAAACCCTAATTGAGAAGGTTAATGATATGAGGAATCCCAATTCAGGGTGATGTCATGTGAAACCCTAATCAAGGGTGATGTCATGTGAAACCCTAATGCAGTGATGACATGTGAAACCCTAATCAAGGGTGATGTCATGTGAAACCCTAATCAAGGGTGATGTCATGTGAAACCCTAATGCAGTGATGACATGTGAAACCGATCAAGGGTGATGTCATGTGAAACCCTAATCAAGGGTGATGTCATGTGAAACCCTAATGCAGTGATGACATGTGAAACCCTAATCAAGGGTGATGTCATGTGAAATCCCTAATCAAGGATGATGTCATGTGAAGCCCTAATGCTGATATGTGATGTGAAACTCAATCCAGGGTGATGCTATGTAATGCTATATGAAATCTTACCCTAATATGGGGTGAAGGTATGTGAAATCCTAATTTTGGATTGTAGTGCATGAAACCCTAATCTTGGGCAATATGATGATAAACCATAACCCTAATTTGGGTAATGGGATGAGTATTCCTAATTGATATGAATTTGGGAAACCCTAACCCTAATGAGTGAATAGTGATGCTACCATTACATTGCATAGTGCTGATATGTAATTGATATAACTGTTATCATGTGTACTAATCATGCAAGTATCATGAGGTAATGGACTTATCCAGGTATAAGCTATGGTGTTTTATTATTGAAATTGTTTATGAACCTTATAAGCCATAATATGCTTTGTTTCCTAGTGAGAGGTAACAAGAGATTAATGGGCTTTGAGAGCCATGTGAGATGCCTATAATTGTAAGTATCATGTTTACCTTGATCAAATGACCTAAGGTATTAGTTACCAGATAAGTGGTATCAAGTATTCTTTGATGAATTAAGGGTTTGAATATCCATATTCCATAATCATGATGATGAGATATTAAGGGATGAGAATGTCCATGATGTGACAAGGGATTGAGATCCCAATGATTTTATAAAGCTTCAAAAAGTACTTGATAGAAGTATTACATATTCTGAGTAGCAATTGTTATAATGATTTATGTTTGAAAACATGTCTGATGCTAAAAGAATATGGTAATGCACTTAATAAACCAAGTGAAATATTTACATGTAGATCCATGGCCATAGATCCATCATCGTCATTAGTTGGTGATGGTGAAACATGTTTTCATATGGGAACTCCTGGAGGGCATACTGTTGAGTATGTGGGGGTTATGGGCGTGAATATCCTTACGCCCTAATGTAGGAATTGATGTGAGATAAACATTAAATCTCTCAATCCTTAATAATATATGTCGGGATGGATGTATCACTAATCTCCCGAATGTCGAGATGGATGTATCACTAATCTCCCGATAATGTTAATGTCGGATCGATGTGAGGTAAACATGAAATCTCTCGATTGTGAAGAGAGTACAGCCGCCACTATAACTCTATAGCAAAGTTTCCAGTATACCCTGGATAGCTATTTAGCAGAGACACAAGATGTCCTACATTTTGTTCTCACACTGACTAAGGAAGATGAGGTCATGGGAATCTGGCTCTTCCATTGACCTATGTATGGTACTGATTTCAATTTCGCAATGGTCAGTTGGAGTATGAGCGGTATACCTCATCTCCTCAGGGCTTAAGTATGATTGTAAAATGTAATTAGTCGTGTAACGTATTTGCTTAAGGATTGAAATACGAGAATCACTGGTTGTTGTTACCTTGCATAGCATGTCTTAAATGGATAAATGTTATACATATTCTTCAATTCCTTACTAGATAGGTGACATGCTGCTTTATCAAGTTTTAATTGAAATAATTTGAATAAGAGTATTGCTCTAATCTGTTTAGACATTGATTTATCTGTTGATTAATATATATGATTCTTCTGCTCAGTTTTATTCTATTAATTTGCAATAATAATATTTCTGGTGGAGAGTTATATCTCCCGCTAGGACAATTTCAATTATCTCACCCCCGTGGGATCCAACTTTTTAGGTAGACACAGAAGAAGAGGCAGAAACCCTACTACAGGGGAAGAACAGCAGCAGCAGCAGCAATAGGGACAGCAGTGATATTCCTGGTGGAGACACTGGCTGTCATGTTTTGTGTAGAGAGTCATATGTGTCGTCTCTGTACTCTCAGGTCCTCATAGTTAGTAGTTAGTACTTTAATGAATCGATCCAAGATTTTGTCTTGATGCCTTGAGGTTCTTATATTGTCTGTCTATAGTTTTAACAAGACAGTTGATGCTTGTAATCCTTGAGAAGAGGCGGTATAGGATATGTACTTATGAACCAGGATGTAAATATAATACTTTGGTTCTTGATAAAATAGTTTTCCTATGTTTGGATCTCTTTGTAAATGGTTTTAATTTTTAGTGATTTTCAGTAATTTCGCTGCTTACGTGTAATTCCGCAATTAATTACATTGTCACTGTTTGATCTGGTCTCAGGTCATCTCAGTAAGTATGTGATCTACATGATGATGAGAAATCTGATGCCTAAGGTGATGCTTACGTGAACCTAAACATCCCTCTGGGAGGGTTCACAACAGTTCTATTTGGATAGTTAGATCTTGCCTGGATGTTTGGTGTTAGGATGTGTTTGCATGCGTAGCGGTGGTGAAACTCGGGACCACCCCAGTGATCCCCATCATTAATCAAGATTCAACTTTAATTCTGCTCTTTACTTTCTTGCAATTAGTTTAGTTAAACTCAAATCAAAACTTTGTTCTAAATATTAGTCTTACTTGAGCTAGACTAGACTAGCAATGATTCTTAAAAACGTTGTCCCTTGGGATTTGATCCTTAACTATACTACAATAAGACTCGTCCACTTGCGGGTGGTACTATTGCACAAGCTTTTGGTTAAAAACTATGGGGTTTCAACCCCGAGTGAATTTTTTAGTGCGATAATAGACCACGTCAGTGATCTTGTCTCTTTACAACATGGTATCAGAGCCCATGGTAGTCAGAATCTGGCTATTTCAGTTTTGTCTTGCTAATAAAGATATTTCTTTCATCACTCAATGAAATTCCAAAATTTTTGGTTTGTTGGACTCCTCGTTGGATTCCGCTTTGATTTATCCTAATTTTTTGGTATTTTCACATTTATCTAGAGAAGCCCCAAATTGGTCGAAGCGCTCTCTCTCACCCCCACCTATGAAAACCCTAACCTACCTCTCCCCATCTATAAATACCCCTACCCCTACGTGCACCGGCACGATTGTGACTCACCTGTACTTCCAATTGTTAGCAACGCTGCCATTTGGACCCTCAACTAGCCGCCGATGTCACCCAGCATGTGGCACCCCTAGCTCTCTGCTCTCTCCACCTTCGACCCAATCAAAGGTATCATCAGTTTCATCTCATTTTTAGCTTTCATTCTCATATTTGAACTTCAATTTTGGTCGCCTATAGCATTTTTGCCCAAAATCACAGCCAAGCAGCAGTTCACTGTTGCCGCCATGGAACGTGGGTTGTGGGAGGAAGAAGCCTCCATGCGCAATTACCACTTTGCCCCCTCCGTCTTTTCTTTGTTTCCTCTTTGATCCGTATGAGGGCACTAGTGTCTTTTTGCCTTGTTTTACCTCAGCTTTGACCGGTCGCTGACCCGGATTTGTCTAGGGCCAGCCCAGCAGCCAGTGAGGAGTGGGCCCATCCCCACTCCTCTCTCATGTGCCCCTCTCCGCTCGTTTCAAATGCTTTGCTGACGTGGCAACATGGGATTGATCAGATTTCAAAATTTCGTACTTTTTACTTGTTGGTCCAAAAATAAAAATTAAATATGTTTTGGAATTAAGAATATGTAAGCTTTCTACTAAAAATATTTTTGATGCTTGATTCTATGTTTTTCGAAAAAGTGTGTTTGAGAATGAATCAATTAGTTAAAAATCATCAAAAATTCATCTAAAACTCCATATCTTTAAAATACATAATATTATATGTCATTTTGATCAGAAGAACCTAACTAAAATAGTAGGGATGGTTTTAGAGTCTGATTTGATGGTTTGTGGAAAAAGTTAGTAGTTATGGGGTATTGGATCTTTAATGAATGACTACAATTCAAATGCATGATCATGGTTATCATATTAGGGAAAGTAGACTCTGATCTCATTTAAAAGTTGTGAAAAGTGGTTTCTAGCACTCTAAAGAATAAGGTATGTGCATTTACACCTTAAGTTGGGAAATATTTGTGTCATGTCCTACTTTTTCCATAATGAGGTTTATTTGAACCATATATCCTATGCTCATGATTCTTTTGCTATACCTGCCTCATAATTGGTTTTGGAATATTGTTCTTGGGTCTTGGTACTCCACTGCTATGCTCAATTTGGTTGATTCTATTACTTGCCATTTATTCTAGCATGATGATTTTATTAGACTAACTAGCTATAGTAGCGGCACTTATGTACAACCACCCATAGTTGGGGAATGTGTTATTTCTCCCTTGGGGAACGTGTTACTCTCCCTCACACATGAAATATGTGTAGGTGACTGGGAATTTGTTACTCTCCCCTCACCCTTTGGTTGAAGGTCCAGTAGGTGCCTAAACCCTACATAGTTTAGTTAGTCAATATTAATCATGCATGCAATTCTTTTATTATACTTTGTTATGGCACGCATCTATTGAAAGATTCTCTTATATATGGCCTCATTCTCTTGTTATCTTTATCTTATGATGAACGCTAGCCTATTTTTACATATTTTTCTTACCTTGTTATCATAGAATAGTTTTGTGACACATACTTGTTTTTCCTTTCCCTTTTGCTGGGTGCCTTCCCAACCACCCAAGTGATGAGCAAGTTGATGGATAGGACCAAAAGATCTTATATTTGGCATGGAAATAGTTGATGGAGTTGTTTCTTGGAGCTAAGATTGTAGTAGTTGGACTTCCCTCTATATAGATCCATCTTATGTATCTTGATGTAACCCTAAAGGGAGATTGTTGATGTATTTTGTACACTCTTTTATGAAATTGATTTAGTCAGAAATTTTTATTCCGCTACTTTCCAATGTGTTTTGTTTACCATATTTTAGTAAGTAGGTGATCTCACTTCTTTACAACATAACTAGAATATGTGTTTAGGTTTGCCATTAGGAAACTATATATCTACATAGAGGGAGACAAAACTGAAATAGACTTAATGTTGTTTAGGTTTTTCTTTAAGCAACTATTAGGCATGAAGTTGAAGTAAAGGTGTCTAGAAAGGATTAGGGTTTCGGGGGCTGGAAATATTTTCCTCCGCACCACTAGCTTGGTTTACGAGGACTCCCGTGCCCATATGATACCGGCCTGGCCTGAGCTAATATGAATTGTCCAAAATAGTTTTCTTTTAGGTAATAGTAACCTTAGACTTTTATGTTGTATATCTTTGGGAACCCTAAGTTTATAGGTGTATGATGACTTGTTTGAGGATATATATACCAATATGGGTTCCTTATGTCCCTTAGGACCACATGCTTGGATAATTTATCCATAGAACCTAGACCTTAGAGTTTGGGTGTTTGGGAAGATATTAGAGTGCACAGTGGAAGCATGATGGATCTTGAGAATGGTTTAGTTAGACTTCTCCTTTAACCTTAGTTAGTTTGGCTTGATAGGTTGAACTCTTTAAGATGTGGATTATAGTTAGTTGATTCTGTTTGAGTGGTTATATTTTGAGGACAAAATCCTCTTTAGGGGGGTGGAACCCTATAACATCTTGAAATTTATCTACTCAATCTTTAGAAACCCTAATAGGAGATTAGTATGCTTCGATCCTTGGCCTTGACCAAGCAAGTTATAGTTGTAAACCTAACATGTTTGTTTATATATTAATGAACATACAATGGTCATTTAAGGAATAATTCATATGTATAAACCCTAATGAAGACACAATGCACATAATATGAGTATCAATGCTAATTGTCTAAATGTAAGATGTTTTTCATGTCATGAACCTATAAACCCTAATGATATGATGAGAAAGATAATTGTAATGTAATTTGGACTTAATTCATGCCAAGAATGAATAAGTAAAATATAATGGTCATGTTGACCTAAACCCTAAGTTGTAATAATCTAACCTTAATATATACACCCTTATACCTTTCACCATACATTAATGTCATTAAGTGCTACAATCAGTTAACATACCTTGATACACATAAATGATATATATATAATAATCTAATCACATATTAATCAAGTCACCAATATGAAATGCATATCACCTTGTTATCGATTACACACGTGATTAGTCACCTAATGTGAAACAACTCATTAATATGTAATATGTTCCACCTTGATCGTTAAAATACATGTAATGACTTCCATATGAATATGAAGTGATTGAATCCACATATATGTGCAAAATCAATAAAATGAATGAATAAATATAAGGAAATGATGACATTAATGTGAGAAATAAAGATAATCTGACAATATGACTATGTTTAATATGAATATAAGTAGCTAATGTGACCTTAATTGAAATAATTGTTTGCTTAACAAAAAATTGGATAAAATGTATTATTTCATGCAAAATAACTTGTTAGAACTTAATATGTTTAAAATATTAAGGCTAATGATCAAGTATATTGAGATAATTGAGTAACCCCTAATTGTGATAAAATCCTTAATAAGATAAATGAGAAATACATATAAATAGTTTACTGCATGATGATGACATATAACCCCTTTACAATAAAGTGAATATTACATGACATAATTAAATATAATGATGATAATGAGATATTGTAATTAATATAATGTTAATGAGCTAAAAATGTCAATAATGTTAAACCTCCTAAAAAGAATATCTTAATAGTGGAACCATAGGTGATCCTTGAGAACCCAACCTATGATGAGTTGTATGTGAAGTTTCTGAACCCTTAGGTGTAGTTGAAGTAAAAGTTTTGGTTGAAGTTGTAAGGTTGGAGGAACAACCTGAAGTTTTGTTATGTGAGGTTGCACACACCCTTCCCAAATTTCTAGTGATTTCGGGAACGAAATCCTCTTTAAGGGGTGGAGTGTTGTAACATACCGAATCTTGGACATTTTGTATTTTGGCCCTCTTTCCCATCTTTTCCTTTCATTTATATCCTCTTTGGCCTTTATATTTAATTTGTTGAGAATATGATGGTTTAGTGAACATTTGTTCACCTTTTTCACCAATATTTGGGTTTATGCAAAAATGCCTCAGTGGAAGCTTAGTAATGGGTCTAATATGTAAAATTTCCACTTAAGCTATAAAAAGAATAAAGAAATTCATATTATAACTCTCTAGTATCTTTTAAAGTATGAAAAAGAAAATAAATCCCAAAATATACATAAAAGAGATGATAAATGCAATAATTGGGGATAATATGGGATATTTTGGATAAAAGAAGATAATGAGGAATACATTGTTCCAAAAATCCTAAATAGAAACCCACAAAGATAATTTTGGGTCGCAGTCTCATTTTCTTGACCTAAAAGAAACTTAAGGGCCAATTATCACCTAATTTGGAAGATAAATGCATATATTAAAGTCTTTATTAAAAGAAAATAGGAGATAAGCCAATACAGTAAAATAAAATATCTAACGTCCTCAAATTAGAAAAATAACTCCAAATTCATAATCTACATATCAAAATGAGTCTATGTGTGAATTTGCATCTAATTTGGTTAATGTTAAATAATTTATTTTATTCAGGAGAGAGAAAATGACTTAAAGACCAAAACTATTAAATATATGTTCGAAAAAAATAATTAATGCCAAAATCGTGTTCCAAACGTTTATTATTGCTTATAGGCCAAGTTTTACACATTTATAAAGTTTCTAGATGCCTGTAATAAATTAAAAAGTTAAAATAAGTGATAAAATATAAATGTATTAAATAAAATAATAAAAGTCTTCAAAAAATAAAATAATGCTAAATTCGTGTTCTACATTTTAAATATATCTTTGGATGAATTTTGACTCAATTTGGAAAATATATGATGAGAAGGTAAATTTAGGAGAGAGAACACATGTAAAACCTTCAAATCATTAATTAAAATAACAAACAAATTCGACAAATGAAATTAATGGTAAATTCATATCCAACACATTGAATATGACTTATGGGTGAAGTTTCATAATTTTTGGATAATCCTGATGTGGTTAATGGAAGAGGAAAGAGAAAATGAGATTTTAAATTATTTAACCCATTAAAACTCTCAAAAGGTAAAACTAATTCCATATTCAGATTCTACACATCAAAATAAGTCAGGGTGTAAATTTTGGTTAATTTTAGAAATCATTTGAGCCCTCAAATGAAGAGAGAGAAATTAATTTAATAATGCATATGTAACTATAATCGAAATCAAATTAGATAAGGATTTAATGTGCGAGATTTGGCTTTTTTTGCGCTTATCGCCAACCATGGATCTTGGATCCAATGGTTTTTGGTCGTCTTCTACCTTGGTTCAGACAAGGAAATAAAAATAGATTTGTGTGATTTTCATTTGTCAATATCTCCCTCGTTTCTCGACCAAATCACGAGTTATTAGGCTCGTTGAATTCCTTGTGAGATTTCACACAACATTATCCCAAATTTTTCATTATTTTATCGATTATCCAGGCTTTCCCAAACCGGATGCAACTCCTTCTCTTACCCCACATACACAAACCCTAAACCACACCTCCTCCTATATAAATACATATACCCCGAGCATTCCCATCATCTATACAACTCAATGCACCTCTTGATTTTGAGTTTCATCATGTTTTGACCCCTCGTCGACGGCCGAAGGATCAGACTTTGTGGTGCCTTTCTCTCCCTTTTCTCTCCACCTTCAAGCAAATCGACAACACCAGCAAGTTAGGAATCTTCTTGGCTTTCTTTCCCATATCTAAACGTCGAGTTTGGTTGAGTATATCGGTTTGGCCCAATCTTGCCTGAGCAAGTTGCTTGCTTCCGCACAGCCATGACTACGTGCTTGGTTCTCCTGCTCTCTCGCTCTCCCTTCTTGGATTAAGTGTCTGCCTGGCACGTTGTGATTGGTTCATTTTTGAAAATTCATAACTCCTAAACCATGCATCCAAAAATAAAAATAAAATATGTTTTGGAATCAGAAAAGTGTAATGTATCTAATAAAAATAATTTTGACACTTGATTCTGAGGTTTTTGTAAAGGTGTTTTTGAGGATGATTTAATTATCTAAAAATCACAAAAAAATGCATCTAAAAGTCCATATCTTCAAAATACATAATATTATGTTATTTTTATCAGAAAACTCTAACTAAGACAATGGTGATGTTTTCAGAGTCTAATTGAAGGTTTGCAAAAAAAGTTAGCAACTTTAGGGTTTTTAGTGTTTAATGAATGAATATAGTTCTAATACATGAACATGGTGTTGATATTAGGAAAAGTGGAACTTGGAATCGATTAAGTGGTGCAAGTTAATAATTGGAGTCAATATTAAAGGTATGTGCATTTTACACCTAAGTTGGGAATATTTGTGCCTTGACCTAATTTCCTTTGATGAGGCTTCATTTTAACCCTACATCCTATGCTCCTGATTCTTTTTCTATACTTGCCTCATAATCAGTTTGGAATATTGTTCTTGGGTCTGGGTACCCCTCTTCCATGTTCTGTTTGATTGATGTTATTACTTGCCATTGATTCCAGGATGATGGTTTTATTAGACTAACTAGCTATAGTGGCGGTACTTACGTACAACCACCCATAGTTAGGGAATGTGTTATTTCTCCCCTGGGGAACATTTTATTCTCCCCCACACATGAAATATGTGTAGGTGACTGGGAATGTGTTATTCTCCCCTCACCCTTTGGTTGAAGGTTCGGTAGGTGCCTCAACCCTACTTAGTTAAGGTAGTCAATATTAATCATGCATGCAATACTTTTATTATACTTTGTTTATGGCAAGCATATATTGAAAGCTTATTTTATATATGGCCTAATTCTCTTGTTGTCTTCATCTTATGATGAATCTTAGCCTATTTTTACAGATTTGCTTATCTTGTTATCCTAGAATAGTTTTGTGACACATACTTTTTCTTCCTTTCCCTTTTGATGGGTGTCTTCCCAACCACCCAGATGATGAGCAAGTTGGTGGATAAGACCCAAAGATCATAGCTTTGGCATGGACTTAGTTGATGGAGTTGTTTCTTGGAGACAATATTGTGGTAGTTAGACTTCCCTCTATCTAGATCCTAGTTTATGTATCTTGATGTAACCCTAAAGGGAGATTGTTGATGTATTTTGCACAATCTTTTATGAAAATTGATTTAGTCAGAAATTTTTTATTCTACTGCTTTCCAATGTGTTCTGTTTACCATATTTTAGTAAGGAGGTGATTTTGCCTCTTTACAACATGGTATCAGAGCCCATGGTAGTCAGAATCTGGCTATTTCAGTTTTGTCTCCCTAGTTGGAACCCTAGATTTGCATTGTTTCCCTTAAGCTACATGCATGCCCTAGATTTGATCTATGTTGATGATAGGTTGATTCAGGACCCTATAGTTTCACCTTAGAGTCTTGATGAATAAAACTCTAATATGCTCATAATTAAAATATGTATAACTTGTTATTGTTTAGGGTTGCCTTTATGCAACTATTAGAGCATGAAGTTGAAGCGAAGGTGTCTATAATGGATTGGATTCTGGGGGCTGGCAATATTTTCCTCCGCACCACTAGCTTGGTTTACGGGGACTCCCAGATCCATATGATACTAGCCTAGCCTGAGCTAATATGAATTGTCTGAAATAATTTGCTTTTGGGCAATAGTAACCTTAGAGTTCTATGTTGTATATCTTTGGGTATCCTAATAGTTTGACTTAAGTTTCACATGTATGTTGGTTTCTCCTAGAACCCTAATATGATAACCTTATCACTTGTTTGAGGATGAATACCAAGATAGTTTCCTTATGGCATGCTTGAATAGTTTATCCGTAGAACCTAGACCTTCGAGTTTGGATGTTTGGGAAGATATCAGAGTGCGCAGTGGAAGCGTGATGGATCTTGAGTATGGTTTAGTTAGACTCATCCTTTAACCCTACTTAGTTTGGCTTGATAGGTCAAACTCTTTAAGGGGTGGAGTATAGTTAGTTGATGTTGTTTGAGTGGTTAGATTTTGAGGACGAAATCCTCTATAGGGGGATGGAACCCTGTGATATCTTGAAATCTATCTACTCTATCTTTAGAAACCCTAACCCCATGAAAAGGAGGTTAGTATGCTTGGATCTTTGGTTATAAGCAAATATAGTTATAACCTAACATGCTTGTTTACATACTAATTAACATGTAATGGTCATCTAAGGAATAACTCATATGCTTGAACCGTAATGAATATCCAGTGCACATAATATTGATATCAATGCTAATTGTCAATATGTAAGATGTTGATCATGTCATGAACCTATAAACCCTAATGATATGATGAGAATGATAATTGTAACCTAATGCATGCTAAGGATGGATAAGTGAAAATAATGATCATGTTGACCTAAACCCTAACTTGCAATAACCTAACCCTAATGAATGCATCATTAATGCTTTTCATGATACATTAATGATGTTAAGTGTCATACTTTGATACACATAATTGATATATATATATATAATCATATGTTCACATATTTATCAAGTCACCTATATGAAATGTATGTTATCTTGTTATCTAATATACACGTGATTGGCCACCTAATGTGAATCAATATGTAATATGTTTCACCTTGATCATTGAAATACATGTAATGGCTTCAATGTGAATGTGAAGTCATTGAATTCACATAAATGTGCAAAATGAATAATATAAATGAATAATGATTAATGATGACATTAATGTGAGCAATAAAGATAATGTGACATTGTGACAATGTTAATATGAATATAAGTGACTAATGTGACATTAATTGGAATAATTGTATGCTTAACCACAAATCGGATTCACATTATCATCATTATATTAATTTTGTCATGTCATATACACTTTATTGCCAAAAGGGTTATATTTCATTATCATCCATGTAACATTATATATATATATATATATATATATATATATACATACATATGTATATTTCTCATTTACCTTACTAGGAATTGTAGCACAATCAGGGGTTACTCAGTTATCTCAATATTCAATATTATATTTTATCATTATCATTAATATTTTGAGCTTAGACTTAATCATCCTTATATTATCACCGTATTAATTTTTAACAAATTATTTTACATGACTTAAGGCATTTTATCATAAAGATATAATGTTAATGAGCCAAAATGTAAATAATCTTAAACCTCCTAAAAAGAATATCTTAATAATGAAACCCTAGGTGGTCCTTGAGAACCTGACCTAGGAGAAGATGTTTGTGAAGTTTTTGAACTCTCAAGTTAAGTAGTTGATGTATAAGTTTTGGTGGAAGTGTTATAGTTGGAGGAACAACCTGATGTTTAGTGATGAGAGGTTGCACACTCACCCTTCCCAAATTGCTAGTGATTTCGGGGATGAAATCATCTTTAAGGGGTGGAGTGTTGTAACATACCAAATTTTGGACATTTTGTCTTTTGACACTCTTTCCAATCTTTTCCTTTCATATATATCCTCTGTGGTTTTTCTATTTAATTTGTAGAGAATATGATAGTTTAATGAACATTTGTTCACCTTTTCTACCAATATTTGGGTTTATGCAAAAATACCTCAGTGAAAGTGTAATGGGTTTAATATGTAAAATGTCCACTTAAGTAATAAAGATAATAAAATATTTTGTCCTAGATACTTCTAGTGCTTTTTAGAATATGAAAAAGAAAAGAAATCCCAAAATATACATAAAAGAGATGATAAATGTAATAATTGGGGATAATATGAGATATTTTGGATAAAAGAAGATAATGAGGAATATATTGTTCCAAAAATCCTAAATATAAACCCACGAAGATAATTTGGGTCACAGTCTCATTTTCTTGACCGAAAAGAAACTTAAGGGCCAAGTGTTATAACCTCAAATTTCTGAAAATATAATGTAAAAGGTTTTTCTCTTTTAATGACTAAATGAGATCTTTTTCTTTGAATTGTGATGATTTTCGTATGAGATGGCTTTGATTGGTTGGTTGTGGACCTTGTAGGCCATTAAGCCCAATTGAAAAGAAAAAGGAATTAACAAGGAAAAGAAATTGACTAATAAAAGGGAAATATGAGAAATTGATAATTAAAAGAAGATAATGCTAAACTAATATTCCCCAATATGGGAATTCGTGCCTTTGGGTTTCCTTTAGGTCCAAGGGACCCAAATTAATGAGATAAAGGCAAAAGAAATAAGAATATGAATTAATTGGGAGTATTTAATATGAAAACTTGGGAGAGAAGAAATCATTTTTCATATATTGCTTTTGCTTCCCAATTTTCGTACAAAGATAGAGAATATTAAAAGGAACTTTCCTTTAAAATTTGAGACCAATCCGAGTTATGGATTGAGAGATATTAATTTTGCAAGATATAGTCAATTTGGGAATTTCCCTGAATTAAATAAAAAAAGGATTTTGCATTCCTTAGAACGCGAGCAATCCAGCCCGTTGGATCTTGATCCAACGGCGGTCGCTCATCGGCTAAGTCCCGCTGGGACTAGGACTCTAGCTTTTACATGTTGATTTTGCAACCCTTTATTCTCGCGATTCATTAATCATGCCATCTGGATTTTGGTTCCATTGAATTCAGGAGATGGAATCGCAAAGATTCCACCCTGGTTTCTCCGAGTTTCATCGCCAAATGAAGAAACCCCAACTGGGCAGGTTTATTGCCTCGACCCTATAAATAGGGGAGGGCAATTGGGGGAATCGGCATCCCAAAACGCTAGTCCACACCCTGTGGCAGAGTATCAGGAACCTACTCATGGTTTCAATTGCACCAAAGGACTTGACTGTGACCCTCATCGGCATCGCAAGCCCTGCCGGAGTCCGACGAGTTGGGGGCGATGTCGGCGTGTGATCAGCAAAGAATTGGACCTCTAGTTGACTTCGGCCGAGGGAGATGAAGCTCCCTGTGCAATCGGATCGCTCACAGGCGGACTAGGGCTCGAAGTCAACTCTCGAGTTGACTGCGTGGATCCACTTCTCGCGCGAGGACAAGGAAGAAGACGGAGGGGTGAATTACTCAATTTCCCCCCGCGTCCCCTTAAATCGGTAAGGACACTCCTGTCCTTTTCCTTTTTTTAGCGCTGTTTTGGGGAGCGCGCGATCATGGCCGCTGGATCCTGAGTGGACCACCGGACCATTGATCGTGCGGTCCACGTTTTTCCTAAATTAGTTAATAATTGGATAAAAACGATTTTTCTTAGAAAAATTATATCTGGAGCTAGGAATCTCGGATGGAAAAACTTAATACATGAAAAATGACCAGAAAAATATGAAGGATTTAATAAAAATAGTTTGAGACCCTGAATCTGACTCATTTTGTAAAAGTATATTTCTAGAATAAGAAAAAGAGTTAAGTTGTGGATAAAAACCCTAATTGTTGATAAAAAGGGTAATTAGTCTTGCAATTAAGATAATTCGAAGATGGTTAAGTTATTTTCTATTTTAGATAATTATTAACATGTTTTGATGATAGAATTACAAGTTTAGGGTTTTGTGACTCCATATGTGGATTAAAGGTTGGAAACCCTAATCTAGAAAAAGAAATGATAAAGTAATTTGAAATTGGGGTTTAATGGACTAAGTCTGATCTTAGGAATCTTAATGGATGATTCAGCAAGAAAATTAGGGTCTGATGTATAATTTGAAAAAAAGTAAGGTAAAGGCAATAAAAAGGAATAAAACCCTAATTATGGTCAAATCCCTAAAAAGGGCACAAACTTAGGAAACCCTTAGAATTATTGAATCATAGTGACATGATTAATAATAGAGGAATTAAATGCCTTTTTCAGGAGATTGTGTGTGTGCTTGCTTGATTTCCTGGTTGATTAAGTTAATTCTGCATTCAAGTCTTCATTAACAGGTATGTGGTTAATTATGAATAACCTCTTTAGTTTCCCGAGAGATTCCCGGATGTTTAATCGCATTGAATGCAACTAAACTGTTTGGATGTTCATATTGCAAGTGACTATCACTATCACCATTTAATATAAATGTGTAAAGCATGCACCTACATGCTACCCTGATGGAAGATGCCATAAAGGTCAGGCCCAGGAGGGTAGACCAATGGGCCCCATGAGAGGTGACCCTAAACACCAAGCTCGGGAATGAGAAGGTGATTGATGAGGCAAGACTAAGGAGCACCATCAGAAGTGACTCCCAGGCACCAAGCTCAGGATTGAGAAGGTGGCCTTAAGTCAAATCCAGGGTTAGGGCAAAAGCGGTGGGGATTGTCACATGGAACACGTAAATTGACTTGTTAATTACCTTGATTGCGATACTTAAATTGTTAGCCTCAATTGTGAAATTTTGGTTGCCCCCACATACCAGCAATTGCTGATCGATGTTTTGTTTGTCGGCGTTTTAGGTAATATGCAGAAAACCACAAACAGTAAAGTGGCACATTGTGAAATTAAGAAATAAAGTTGCAGGAGGATTAGATAGAATATTTCAAGCTGTGGATAGTTAGATTTCCCAGTTTTATAAAGGTAAGTAAAAGTTTTAATTTTTTTTTGTACCCAATTCCAGTTTAGTTAGTAGAATTTTATAATTATTATTGATTATATGCTGAAACTTTGATCCTGTAATTTGATTAATGATTCTGACATTCGGGTCACCCTTAAATGGGGGTTACCGGGAGGCGGGGTCGTTACAATTGGTATCAGATCCTAGGTTCTCCATCTAATCATCAATAATTATTAAATTTTACAAATTCCATAGAACCGAGGGAGTTATTAGAGGAGTGTCCGAAGGACAGAGGTGTCTAGAAAAGGATCACTTCCACGGGCTGGCAAGATTTTCCTCTGCACCGCTAGTCGGAATATGAGGACTCCCGGATTGTGTGACTGCCTGGCCAATGTCTTAGGATATGACTCAAAATAAGATACCTTTAGGACTCTCTCATCTTACTCATCCCTCCTCAACTCAATTTTCTCTTAATGATTGTAAGGGTTAAAGTTTTCTATCTCTTCCTCACCCTCATGTTGTATGGGTTAAGGTTGATAAGGTCTAAGGGATCCTCCACCAAATTAATAAAAGATACGTAAGTAAGATGTCATTTGCACAAGTATAATTAGTTTAAAGGAAAACTAAAAGTCGGTTTGTGTGCAGATGGCTCGTACCAAAGTTGTGGCTATTCCGTTTTCCACCGGTGAGGGTGGACCACCCCGTAAGGAGAACGGGTCTTCTGAGAAGAGGAAGAGGAACCACGGTGGAGAGACCTCTAAGAAGAGGAAGAGGCCTGAAGAGACTATACATATGGGCCCCAACCCTGAATCGATGCCTGGTGCCAACCAAGAACAAGGGGGAGGACCGGAGTATGAGGAATACCAGATGCATGAAGAGGAGGCCCACATGGAGGAGGACCAACCTGGTGGTTCAGAACCAGCCATGGTGGTTCATACAACGGATGTAGTTTGGATGGAACAACAAAGGCAATTGACTGAAGCTATCCGTGCCCTGGCCCTTAGAGACATAGCTAGAGCCGAGAATGGTGAGCCACTTCCTGTTCATCCTCGACTTGGAGCCACCATCCTGGGCTTCGTCAAGATGAACGTCGAGAAATTCTGGGGAGAAGACAAGTCGGAAGTAGTCGACAAGGCTGAAGCTTGGTTGCTTGCAGTCGAGAATGGGTTATGTATGCTTAAAGTGCAGCTGAATAAGAAGGTTCTATTTGCTACTCACCTTTTGGAGGGTGCAGCTAAGATATGGTGGGAGAACCATATCACAGGAAGAGACCTAAGTGAAGAACCGATGGCATGGACTGACTTCAAGACCATCTTCACCGCCAAATTCCTCCCCGTCTCAGCAAGGAAAGAGAAAGAAAGAGAGTTCATGAGCATGACTCAAGGAAGTTCTTCAGTTGCGGACTTCGGTCGCAGATTTCGTCTCCTGGAACGCTTCGGACATATGTTGGATGAAGAGAGGAGGGTGGACCACTTCATGGAACGTCTACACCCTGCCATCAAGCCTCATGTGATGGCAAGTAAGCCAAAGACCTTTGTTGAAGCCTACAACACCGCCTTAGACATGGAAAGGACAGTGATGCCTGCACAGAACCAACCCAGAGGGTACTTGGGTTTCACTGAAGGAGCTCCAGGGCTGAGGAATGAACACAGGAAGGGACAAGGACGCAACCACAACAAGAACAAGAATGGGCACAAAGGCAAGCCACGTGGTCGTCTCCAACAGTGTCGCACCTGTGGACGGGCACATCATGGGAAGTGCCGCTTTGAGAAGAAGGTATGTTTCAGATGTCAACAAGAGGGACACTTCATCGCCAACTACCCTCAGCCTGACCCAAGGGGACCTTTGGGGTCACAACCTGTAGCAGTACGGCCAGTAGCTGCAGCACCCCCAGTAGGAGCACCAGCCGGAGCACCTCCAGCTGGAGAGAGGATACAAGCTAGAGTGTTCACCATCGACAATGAAGAAGCTCAGGTGAATGCTAATAAGTTGATTGAGGGTAATAACCCATAGAGTTTTTCCTTTTAGTTCAGTAGACCATGTAATAGCTTTCTGATATGGAATAACTTTGTAGGCTTGCTGGAAGTCATGGGACAAAATGTAAAAGCACTTTTTGATTCTGGTTCAACTAATACTTTTATTTCGAGAAACCTGGCAACTATGCTTGATTTGGATATTAGGGATTTGGGTTATGTTTTGGACGTCACAACCCCGAGTGGTCGTATTTATACCTCTCTTTTGAAAACCTCCATCTTGCCAGTAAAGTATCTAAACCATGAACTTCCCACTGACTTTATCCTCCTCGATATGAATGATTTTGATGTAATCATCGGTATGGATTGGCTTTCCACCTATAGAGCCCAGATTGACTATAGAGAGAAGAAGATCCTCATTAGGAAAAATGGCTATCCACACTTCACCATTCGAGGAAGGAAAGATGTGACGACCAGCCTTTATGTGTCTGCTTTGAAAGCTGAGTGGATGCTAACCAAGGGTTGTCGAGCCTACCTAGCCATAGTTACCATACCCAAGGTTAAGGGGCAATCCTTAGAGGACATAGAGGTAGTTCGGGAGTACCCAGATGTGTTTCCAGATGATCTACCAGGGATTCCCCCTGAGAGGGAGGTAGACTTCTCAATTGAGTTAGCTCCTGGGACTAACCCTATATCTAAGGCACCCTATAGAATGGCCCCTGTAGAGTTGCTTGAGTTGAAGACCCAGTTACAAGAGTTGTTGGATAAGGGATTCATCCGACCCAGTACCTCACCATGGGGAGCACCAGTCCTCTTTGTGAAAAAGAAGGATGGGTCGCTTCGGATGTGTATTGATTATCGGATGATCAATCAGGAAACCATTAAGAACAAGTATCCTTTGCCTAGGATAGATGACCTATTTGACCAGCTCAAATCAGCTCGAGTCTTTTCCAAAATTGATTTGAGATCAGGATACCACCAGGTGAGAGTGAGAAGCGAGGATATACCCAAAACGGCTTTCAGAACCCGCTATGGCCACTATGAGTTTGTGGTCATGCCATTTGGATTATCCAATGCACCGAGTGTCTTCATGAACCTCATGAACAGTGTGTTCCAGCCTTTCCTTAACTCTTTTGTGATAGTGTTCATAGATGACATCTTAGTGTATTCGGATGACCTAGCTCAACACCGTGACCACCTGGGTAGAGTCCTTGATATCCTGAGAAAGCATGAGTTTTTTAGAAAGTTTTCGAAATGTGTGTTTTGGTTGGACCAAGTCATGTTTCTTGGACACATCATCTCAGGAGGAATGATCGACGTAGATCCAGCCAAAGTATCGGCAGTTCAAGACTGGCCGGAACCGAAGAACCCCTCTGAGATTCGCAACTTCTTGGGGTTGGCCGGATACTACCGTCGCTTCATCAAGGATTTCTCCAAGACTGCTCTACCGCTGACCATCTTGACCCGAAAGGATGTGAAGTTCGTGTGGTCCAAAGTATGTGAAGCTCGATTCCAGGAATTGAAGAAGAAGCTGACTCCCGCACCTGTGTTGACTCTACCTTCTGGGAACGAGTGTTTCATGATATTCACTGATGCGTCCAAGATGGGACTTGGCTGTGTGTTGGAACAAGATCGGCATGTGATTGCATATGCTTCCCGACAGCTCAAGCCAAATGAGGTGAATTACCTGACACATGACCTGGAGTTAGTTGCTATCATTCATGCCTTGAAGAGATGGCGACACTACCTGTACGGTGCTACCTTTGAGATCTTCACCGACCACAAGAGCTTGAAGTATCTGTTAACACAAAAAGACATGAACCTACGACAACGACGGTGGATGGAATACATGAAGGATTACGACTTCTCCATCGCCTACCATCCTGGTAAGGCGAATGTCGTAGCTGATGCTCTGAGTCGGAAGAAGATTAAGTGTGCAACTATCCTATCTAGTCAGTGGAAAAGTTTAGAGGAACTTGTGGAATGGACTCCACAGCTGCTAGAGGACCGAGTTCGGTTGGCTAATATCCAGATTCAGTCTGAGTTGTTGAGTGAGGTTATAGAAGCACAGTTGATCAGTGGAGAACTTGATAAGATGAAAGGTTTAATGATGAAGCCACAGACTCATCTATCCATGGGAGTAGACGGAGGAATCAGGTTTGAGAATCGCATTTGGGTTCCTGCGAATTCACCAATAAAAGAGAGAATCCTACAAGAGGCACATGGATCCAAATACACGGTACACCCAGGAACTACTAAGATGTACAAGGACCTACAGTAGTTTTTCTGGTGGCCATGAATGAAGAAAGACATTGCGTCATGGGTGGCCAGTTGTCTTACGTGCCAGATGGTGAAGGCTGAACACCAGCGACCCGGCAGACTTTTGCAGTCAATAAAGATTCCAGAGTGGAAATGGGAACAGATCACCATGGATTTTGTGGTGGGTCTACCCCAGACCAAGAGAGGTCATGATGCGATATGGGTCGTGGTAGATCGTCTTACCAAGTCAGCACACTTCCTTGCCTTGAAGACCACAGCTAAGGTGTCAGACCTAGATGAGTTGTACATTAGAGAGATAGTGTGTTTGCATGGTGTACCAGGATCGATCATTTCCGATAGAGATCCCAAGTTTACTTCCAAGTTGTGGAAGCAAGTTCAAGAGGAACTTGGTACAAGGTTAAAGTTTAGTACCGCTTATCACCCCCAAACAGATGGACAGTCAGAAAGGACGATTCAGACCTTAGAAGATCTATTGAGAGCTTGTGTGCTCGATTGGGGTGGCCCATGGGAGAAATACTTACCGTTAGCAGAGTTCGCCTACAACAACAGCTACCAAACCAGTATCGGGATGCCTCCATATGAAGCTTTGTATGGGAGACCGTGTCGGTCACCACTTCACTGGGATGATGTGGGTGAAAGGACCTTGTTGAGGTCAGATGAGCTCCAAGTGTATGCTGATAAAGTGGCTTTGATCAAGCAAAGGCTAAAAAGAGCCCAGGATCGACAGAAGTCGTATGCTGATGCAAAGTGGACTGATGTACATTTCACTATTGGAGATCATGTGTTTTTGAAAATCTGACCGCTCTGAGCTATAGCCAAGAACAGAGGAAAGTTGAGTCCCTGATATGTGGGTCCGTTTGAGGTGTTAGAACAGATAGGTGAAGCTGCATACCATTTGGCATTGCCCCCTCAGTATAGCATGATGCATGATGTGTTTCACGTGTCTAACCTGAAGCGTTATGTGCAAGATCTGATCCATGTGCTGAGCATTGAACCTATTGAGCTTCAAGGGAAGCTGACCTATCCTAAGTCACCTTTGCGGATTCTAGATACCAAGGTGAAAGAACTCGGATGCAAGAATATAGAGATGGTAAAGGTTCTTTGGAAGCACCATGGAGAGGATGAGGCCACATGGGAGCTGAAGGCAGACATGGAGAAAACCTACCCTGAATTGTTTGTTTGATTGTTTGAATTTTGAGGGCAAAATTCTTATAAGGAGGGGAGGATGTTATAACCTCAAATTTCTGAAAATATAATGTAAAAGGTTTTTCTCTTTTAATGACTAAATGAGATCTTTTTCTTTGAATTGTGATGATTTTCGTATGAGATGGCTTTGATTGATTGGTTGTGGACCTTGTAGGCCATTAAGCCCAATTGAAAAGAAAAAGGAATTAACAAGGAAAAGAAATTGACTAATAAAAGGGAAATATGAGAAACTGATAATTAAAAGAAGATAATGCTAAACTAATATTCCCCAATATGGGAATTCGTGCCTTTGGGTTTCCTTGAGGTCCAAGGGACCCAAATTAATGAGATAAAGGCAAAAGAAATAAGAATATGAATTAATTGGGAGTATTTAATATGAAAACTTGGGAGAGAAGAAATCCTTTTTCATATATTGCTTTTGCTTCCCAATTTTCGTACAAAGATAGAGAAACTTTCCTTTAAAATTTGAGACCAATCAGAGTTATGGATTGAGAGATATTAATTTTGCAAGATATAGTCAATTTGGGAATTTCCCTGAATTAAATAAAAAAAGGATTTTGCTTTCCTTAGAATGTGAGCAATCCAGCCCATTGGATCTTGATCCAACGGCGGTCGCTCATCGTCTAAGTCCCGCTGGGACTAGGACTCTGGCTTTTACAGGTTGATTTTGCAACCCTTTATTCTCGCGATTCATTGATCATGCCAGCTGGATTTTGGTTCCATTGAATTCAGGAGATGGAATCGCGAAGATTCCACCCTGGTTTCTCCAAGTTTCATCGCCAAACGAAGAAATGCCTAACTGGGCACATCTATTGCCTCGACCCTATAAATAGGGGAGGGCAATGGGGGGAATCAGCATCCCAAAACGCTAGTCCACACCCTGTGGCTGAGTATCAGGAACCTGCTCGTGGTTTCAATTTCACCAAAGGACTTGACTGTGACCCTCATCGGCATCGCAAGCCCTGCCGGAGTCCGGCGAGTTGGGGGCGACGTCGGTGCGTGATCAGCAAGGAATTGGACCTCTAGTTGACTTCGGCCGAGGGAGACGAAGCTCCCTGTGCAATCGGATCGCTCGCATGCGGACTAGGGCTCGGAGTCAACTCTCGAGTTGACTGCGTGGATCCACTGCTCGCGCGAGGACGAGGAAGAAGACGGAGGGGTGAATTACTCAATTGCCCTCCGCGTCCCCTTAAACAGGTAAGGACACTCCTGTCCTTTTCCTTTTTTTTTAGTGCTGTTTTGAGGAGCGCACGATCATGGCCGCTGGATCCTGAGTGGACCACCGGACCATTGATCGTGCGGTCCGCGTTTTTCCTAAATTAGTTAATAATTGGATAAAAATGATTTTTCTTAGAAAAATTATATCTGGAGCTAGGAAGCTCGGATGGAAAAACTTAATACATGAAAAATTACCAGAAAAATATGAAGGATTTAATAAAAATAGTTTGAGACCCTGAATCTGACTCGTTTTGTAAAATTATATTTCTAGAATAAGAAAAAGAGTTAAGTTGTGGATAAAAACCCTAATTGTTGATAAAAAGGGTAATTAGTCTTGCAATTAAGATAATTTGAAGATGGTTAACTTATTTTCTATTTTAGATAATTATTAACCTATTTTGATGATAGAATTACAAGTTTAGGGTTTTGTGACTCCATATGTGGATTAAAGGTTGGAAACCCTAATCTAGAAAAAGAAATGATAAAGTAATTTGAAATTAGGGTTGAATGGACTAAGTCTGATCTTAGGAATCTTAATGGATGATTCAGCAAGAAAATTAGGGTTTGATGTATAATTTGAAAAAAAAGTAAGGTAAAGGCAATAAAAAGGAATAAAACCCTAATTATGGTCAAAACCCTAAAAAGGGCAAATAACTTAGGAAACCCTTAGAATTATTGAATCATAGTGACATGATTAATAATAGAGGAATTAAATGCCTTTTTCAGGAGATTGTGTGTGTGCTTGCTTGATTTCCTGGTTGATTAAGTTAATTCTGCATTCAAGTCTTAAGTCAAATCCAGGGTTAGGGAAAAAGAGGTGGGGATTGTCACATGGAACACGTAAAATGACTTGATAATTACCTTGATTGAAATACTTAAATTGTTAGCCTTAATTGTGAAATTTTGGTTGCCCCCACATACCAGCAATTGTTGATCGATGTTTTGTTTGTCGGCATTTTAGGTAATATCTAGAAAACCACAAATAGTAAAGTGGCACATCGTGAAATTAAGAAATAAAGTTGCAGGAGGATTAGATAGAATATTTCAAGCTGTGGACAGTTAGATTTCCCAGTTTTATAAAGGTAAGTAAAAGTTTTAAAAAAAAATTTATACCCAATTCCAGTTTAGTTAGTATAATTTTATAATTATTGTTGATTATATGTTGAACCTTTGATCCTGTAATTTGATTAACGATTCCGACCTTCGGGTCTCCCTTAAATGGGGGTTACCAGGAGGCGGGGTCGTTACACCAAGTATCACCTAATTTGGAAGATAATCGCATATATTGATGTCTTTATCAAAAGAAAATAGGAAATAAGCCAATTAAGTGAAATAAAATATTTAATGTACGCAAATTGGAAAATTAACTCCAAATTTCATGATTTAAACATAGAAATAAGCCTTTGGACAAATTTGCAACTAATTTGGATAATATTTGGATAATGAGTAAAAATAGGAGAGAGAAAGTGTGTGATATCTTATATTTATTAAATAAATAAATAAATAATCTCAACTTGGGTAATTAATGATAAAATTGTATCCAAGTCACGTAGGGAGACTTATGGGTGAAGTTACACAATTTTTGAAGAATCTTAGAGTCATTAATGAACGAGGAAAAAGAAAATATGATTTGCATTATTTAACCTATTAAAAGTCCCCAAAAGGAAAAACTAATTCCATATTTGGATTCTACACATCAAAATCAGTCAGGGTGTAAATGTTGGTTAATTTTGGAAATTGTTTGAGCCCTTAAAAGAGGAGAATAGAAAAAGACAAATAATCAAATAATGCACTTAATTCCAAATAATATTGGGAATAGAATTGAATGTTTTGTCACGTAGCTCGCGGCAGTTGGATGCTGATCGGATGGTAGAGAGCTTGTCTCCTACCTCAGTCTAGATTGGGAAATAGGGAGAAAGTTTTGGATTTTTCAATTTGCGATCTCTCTCTCATCACTCGATGAAATTCCAAAATTTTTGTTTTTTGGACTCCTCATTAGATTCTTCTTCGATTTATCCTAAATTTTTTATATTTTCACATTTATCTAGAGAAGCCCCAAATTGGCCAAAGCACTCTCTCACACCCCACCTATGAAAACCCTAACCTACCTCTCCCCATCTATAAATACCCCTACCCCTATGTGCGTCGACACGATTGTGACTCAACCGTACGTCCAATTGTTTGCAACGCTGCCATTTGGACCCTTGACCAGCCTCCGATGTCGCCCATCTTGCGGCACCCCTAGCTCTCTACTCTCTCCACCTTCGACCCAATCAAAGGTATCATGAGTTTCATCTCGCCTTTAGCTTTCATTCTCATATTTGAAATTCGATTTTGGTCGCCTATAGCATTTTTGCCAAAAATTGCAGCCAAGCAGTAGCTCACTGCTGCCGCCATGGCACGTGGGCTGCGGGAGGAAGAAGCCTCCATGCACAATTACCACTTTGCCCCCTCCGTCTTTTCTTTGTTTCCTCTCTGATCCGCACGAGGGAACCGGTGTCTTTTTGCCTTGTTTTACCTCGGCTTTGACCGGTCACTGACCCGACTTTGGTTAGGGCCAGCCCAGCAGCCAGTGAGGAGCAGGCCCATCCCCACTCCTCTCTCACGTGCCCCTCTCTCCGCTCATTTCAAACGCTCTGCTGATGTGGCAACATGGGATTGATCAGTTTTCAAAAATTCATATATTTTTACTCGTTGGTCCAAAAATAAAAATGAAATATGTTTTGGAATTAAGATGACATAAGCTTTCTACTAAAAATATTTTTGATGCATGATTCTATGTTTTTCAAAAAAGTATTTTTGAGAAGAAATTAATTAGTTAAAAATCATCAAAAATGCATCTAAAACTCCATATCTTCAAAATACATAATATTATGTCATTTTGATCAGAAGAACCTAACTAAAATAGTAGTGATGGTTTTAGAGTCTGATTTGATGGTTTGTGGAAAAAGTTAGTAGTTATGGGGTTTTGGATCTTTAATGAATGACTACAATTCTAATGCATGATCATGGTGATCATATTAGGGAAAGTAGACTTTTATCTCATTTAAAAGTTGTGAAAAGTGGTTTCTAACAATCTAAAGAATAAGGTATGTGCATTTACACCTTAAGTTGGGAAATATTTGTGTCATGTCCTACTTTTTCCACAATGAGGTTTATTTGAACCCTATATCCTATGCTTGTGATTATTTTGCTATACCTGCCTCATAATTGGTTTTTGACTATTGTTCTTGGGTCCTGGTACCCCACTGCTATGCTCTATTTGGTTGATTCTATTACTTGCCATTTATTCTAGCATGATTATTTCATTAGACTAACTAGCTATAGTAGTGGTACTTATGTACAACCACCCATAGTTGGGGAATGTGTTATTTCTCCCCAACACATGAAATATGTGTAGGTGACTGGGAATGTGTTAATCTCCCCTCACCCTTTGGTTAAAGGTCCGGTAGGTGCATCAACCCTACATAGTTTAGGTAGTCAATATTAATCATGCATACTTTAGTTATATGAGGAGATTCTAACAACTCGCCTTGCTCTGGATCTTCTTTCAAAACAAAATAGGAAGCCGCTTTGTATGAGCAGGCCGGACAAAACCTTTGTATCGCTTCTTCGATTTATCGATCAAGAGAAATATCACCAACGCCGAATGTATATACTTTCCATTTCTTTTACTCTTTTATTATACTTTGTTATGGCAAGCATCTATTGAAAGCTTCTCTTATATATGGTCTCATTCTCTTGTTATCTTCATCTTATGATGAACGCTAGCCTATTTTTACATATTTTGCTTACCTTGTTATCTTAGAATAGTTTTGTGAAACATACTTGTTTTTCCTTACCCTTTTGCTGGGTGCCTTCCCAACCACCCATGTGATGAGCAAGTTGATGGATAGGACCTAAAGATCTTATCTTTGGCATGGACTTAGTTGATGGAGTTGTTGCTTGGGGACAAGACTGTAGTAGTTGGACTTCCCTCTATATAGATACATCTTATGTATCTTGATGTAACCCTAAAGGGAGATTGTTGATGTATTTTGTGTTGGTATGTATGCCCATAGAGCAAGTCATATGATGATTGTAATGGGATACTTTGTAAATGATTTGAATAATAATAAAGGAAATTTCTTATCTATATGTTTAAACTATTTCTGAGATGATGGTGTAACATGATTGATGTCTAAAGAATGGTTTTACTCAATGACGTATGCTTTTAGGTTAAGGACCTAAATGATGAGATCATGCGGATGTTAAGAGTATACATTCTTGTTTGGTCCCTAGTCGGTTGTTATTGTGGAAATAACCATAGACATCAATAACATTAAAGACTAGATTGTGTGTTGGTTGATGACAGAATCTCATTAGTCATGATATAGAGATATCAAACTAAGCACATAGGTACTTGTTAGAGAACAAGGTACCAGATAGACCCACCGTGAGAGTGACACATGGAACCATGACTTGGTAGTCACAGTCAGCTCTCACAGTGATGGTGGTGAGTGTGATTCTTAGACCTAAAATCACTACACTCAACACATGTCGTTGGGTACACTTTGACATCATCAAACGCAGTCTTGAAACATGGGTTGTTATAAAGGTGATGATTGGGTGGATTTGACACATGGGGCTTTTGAGGGGTGAGTGATATATATGGGATTTGTCCCTCCTGAGGGAGTTTTATGTCCTTGACCTCTTGATGAGTAGGATTGAGAAAGGCATGTGCATGCACGTGTGAATCAATATGTGATATTGCTGTCACACACATCTCACTCAGTCTACTCTGAGATCAAGGAAATGAATGAACGTTGACAGGATGACTGTTCCATGCCTCGAGTTCATTCAGGATATCAGTGACAAAGGAATTATACATTCACTGTAACACCATTCACAGATTGTAGGATTGAAAGTTGTTCTCCAACTTTCTATTTCACTTGGGTAGCACTGATGTGTGACTAGGCACCGCTCTTTGCTTGTGAAGTCATAAGTGTTATGGACTTTCACTGCCAACGTGAAATGGACCTGCAGGGTCACACACATAGGATTTAACCTGGAAGAGGAGTTTGTCCACAAATAAGGTTTAGATTGATTACTAAAGGAGTTTAGTAGTTCAATTAAACACTCAAACAATTGATAGCTCAATATCATAGTGTTCAAGGTGTTGGACAGCTTGATTGGAGTATCGGATTGATTGAAATCGCAATTGACTGTTTCTACACAATCTGCACTCCCAACCGATCGGCTCATGTGATGAACCGATCGGCTGAGCTTGGTGAACCGATCGGCTCAGGTTGTGAGTCAATCGGCTCATTGACAGGTGAGATGACCGTTTCAAGTGTTGAACTGATCGGTTCAACTGGTCCAACCGAGCATGTTGGGAAAGAAAGATTGGTAAGAAAATTCTTTTTGTTTTACTTGTCCAATTCGATTGGAATAAGGATTGGTATTTGATACCAATTAGGAACAAAAGAAGGAAAGTCAATCGGGAACTGATCAGGACCACGAACCGACCGGTTCAGAAAGTGAACCGACCGGTTGAGGTGTCCCAATCGATCGGTTGAGTGTCAACCGACCGGTTCAGGTCCCCAACTAACCGTTTCAGTTGAAACGATCGGTTCAGGTTGCGACTTGGTTGTTTTTTGTGGAAAATCTCAAACCCTTCTACTCCTTATTTAGTCCCATATTGTCGGGGCAAGAGAACCATGTCCCATGACCCTCCTATATATATAGGGGTATTGGGGGATTCTCAAAGCACAACTCAGAGTGTCAGTTGCTCTGCAAATTTGTCATTCTCTCTGGTTTTGGTAACTGAGAGAGAGCCCGAGCAAGTGCTACCTGATAAGGGAGGCACAGTAAGGGAAAGACAACTACAGAAAGGCAACTGGTTGCAGGAGAGTGTGTCGGTGACTAGTACGCCGACAGGAGGGTGCGACTCCTTCTGATTCCTTGTGCGACAAGGAGATCGGAGTTCCAGACAGTCCATGTGGACGACTGCAGAGGCGGGAGACCTCTGTCGCTCAGAGGACAACTGTCAATCCCGACAGTCCCGGTGAGACCAGGAGTCTTCAGTCTCGGTGCGACCAGGAGTTGCACAGACATCGTCCATGACCAGAGGTGAAGACCGCGCAAGGCGCGAGGTACTGTCGCCGAGCAAGACTCGGGACAAGGTATGCATCCACAAACCATCTTTCCTATTGTATAGACGTTGACGTGATTCCTTTTGTTCTAGGTTTGAGGGAGAAAATTTTTGTTTCCGCTGCTTCTCTGCCTCCCCTAAAACCCAACAGTGGTATCAGAGCGAGGTTAACTGCTCTATATTTTAGGATTATCGATATGATCGATTTTGGTTTGTCGCCTTTATTTATTGCATACGATGTGAATAAAATTGGCTTTATGCATGTCCAATCCACAAATCCCAAATATACATATATGATATGTAATATTAATGCACTTGATACGTGTCACCCTTAAACGAGTTTTGTGGTGGATGTGTAGCATGGTTATGGCCTATAAACCCTATATTTGTGTGTGGTTGTATGTGGTTGCTTGCATCTCAGTCTGCGCACCGATTCCCTTCTCCTATTCCTGATGTAACTCGAAATAATTCAAGAATTCTTTTCCTACCTTTGCTCCCCCCAAATGTAACTCGGGGTTTCACAATTCAATTGTAAATAGGATATATTTTATTTCTTGTTATGTTAAAGAACGGCGGACGACCTAAGACGATCAGTTCAAGGCGTGAACCGATCAGTTGGTGATCCAAACGACTGGTTGGAGGAGCGAGACGAGCGGGTGGCGACCTGAGGAGATGTACGACGACCGGTGAACCGATCGGCTGGAGGCGCCAGTCGATCGGCTGGTGGCACCCGAACAACCAACTTGATGGCTAGTCGATCGGTCATGGAGATGAGCTGATCAAACCCAAAAAAGGAAGGCACATATTTCATCTTGTACAGGTTGCATGTGATGTAAACCTAGATGACTGTGATTCCTCTTGGCTCGAGGAATCACAATAGGATGGCTATAATCATTGATTTTATCGTTTTGCATGTTTTCTGTGGGATATAGCATGTATATGATACGTATTATATATTGTGGTGATTGGATATGTATATGTATATAAAAACCAAATCCCTCATTAAAATATTAAGTCTTATATGCCTTCCATTAGCGGCACACATGAAAAACGCGATCGACCAAGCGTAGGTTACGCCAAAGCGTGGTGCGATGTCTATGTTGTGGAAGTGTGAAGGGTAGACATGTAGGTTCTGCTAAAGTAGGGTGCATGTTTACCGTGTCAGCTTTTGGGTTAGACTTAACTGGTGATTCTTAGAGCGTCTAAGCCCAGAGGCAAGGAATGTTCATGGCAAGGTGTTGTGCATGTTCATTCATCAAGAGTTGCATATGATGCAATTGGCATGATGGCCTACCTAAATAGTAAAGATTGTGGGCAATCAGCCAAAGTTGACTCACGACTTGATGAAATATGGATCTTGACCCACTAGAAGATTGTACATTGCAATCTTCCGAATTGATGGTGAGGGCTATCAATTTGAATGAAAATAGTGGGAGTGGTAATTAATTAAAGGCCTAATTAACTATCGTCAAATTTTATTCAAATCAAATCAAAAGGAGTTTTGAAAAATGCAATTTTCTCTTGTAGAATGGCACAAGAATCATCTTTAAAAATGGGAAAATTAATTGAGAACAAATTCCATAATTGGTTGAGGACTATGAGAAGTGTTCTGCACAATCCAGATATACCAGGAGCCTTTGAATCCACTCTATGTATGCTTAATACGTTGGTGAAGAGGAAAGAAAGCTCATTGATAGAGATCAATGGAACGAATGGTAAGGGAGAGAAGTGTTCTCTCTCCAAACCAATTTCTTCTACATGGAGAGGATGGAAGGAACGATGGAAGAAGAAGTCAGAGATAGAGATCTCTACTTCTGGTGTATACGTGATAGAGATTAACTTTACTACTTCTTTGTCATGGGTACCTGATACCGGATGCGGATCTCACATTTATTCAAATGTGAAGGATCTTAAGAGAAGTAGGCCTTTGGGGAAAGGCGAGGTTGAACTACGAGTTGCCAATGGGGCAAGGGTTTCCACCAGTTCCGTAGGAACCTATGAGTTAACTCTACCAAGTGGGCTAATAATAGAGTTGAATAACTGCTATTATGTACTTGCCATAAATAGGAATATCATTTCTGTATCTTGTTTGGACAAGGATGGATTTGAATTTCTTATTAAGAATGGAAAATGTTCCATTTCTAAAGATGGGATCTTTTATGGAAGTGCCCCCAATGTCTTATGGTCTATACTTGATAGATTTTGAGACAAGTATATACAACGTAAACACCAAAAGGAAAAAACTCAACGACTCAAACAAAACATATCTTTGGCATTGTTGTCTAGGGCACATAAATGAGAAGCGTATATCTAGACTCCATAAAGATGGTTATCTAGACTCTTTTGATTATGAATCAATAGAGACATGTGAATCTTGTTTGTTGGGCAAGATGACCAAGACTCCTTTTTCAGGTAAAGGTGAGAGAGCTAGTGATCTATTAGGACTCATACATACTGATGTATGTGGGCCTTTTAGAACTAATGCTAGAAATGGGTATCAGTACTTCATTACCTTCACTGATGATTTCAATAGGTATGGCTATGTGTACCTGATGAAGCATAAGTCAGAAACCCTTGAAAGGTTCAAGGATTTCATGAATGAAGTACAGAACCAACTTGGTAAAAGTATTAAGGCACTTCGATCCGATCGAGGTGGAGAATACTTAAGCCAGGAGTTTGAGGACCTTCTGTGAGCCCGTGGTATTGTATCACAATGGACTCCGCCTGGAACACCACAGCATAATGGTGTGTCTGAAAGAAGGAATCACACATTGTTAGATATGGTGCGATCAATGATGAGTTTTGCTGATCTTCTGATTTCTTTCTGGGGTCATGCTCTTGAAACCGCCGCGTTTACACTTAACCGAGTACCATCTAAATCGGTTCAAAAGACACCATATGAGATATGGACAGGGAAGCGTCCCAATTTGTCTTTTATGAAGATTTGGGGTTGTGAGGCTTACGTTAGGAAAATGTTTCCGGATAAGCTTGGACCCAAGTCTGATAAATGTTATTTTGTTGGATATCCCAAGGAAACCAAGGGATATTATCTATACCACCCAACTGACAACAAAGTGTTTGTTGCCAGGGAAGCTGTGTTCCTAGAGAAGGAATTTATTTCCAAAGGAAACAGTGGGAGGAAAATAGATCTTGAAGAGGTCCAAGCCCAACAAGAAAACATTGAACCGATAGATTTACGAGAGGAACGTCGAGATTCACAAGGTGTTGTGGAATCTCAGTCTCCTCAAGTAACACAAGGACCTCGTAGATCTAGTAGGACCCGCCTTGAACCTGAGAGGTTTGGATACCTTGTAAGTCAGGAAGGTGGTGAGTTGATCATTGATGATGATCCAACTACCTACGTAGAGGCTATGGAGGGACCAGATTCTGAGAAATGGCTTGAAGCCATGACATCCGAGATGGAATCAATGTACTCCAACAAAGTATGGACTTTGGTGGAACCACCTGAAGGGGTAAAACCCATAGGGTGCAAGTGGGTCTTTAAGAAGAAGGCCGACATGGATGGCAATGTGCAAACTTATAAAGGTAGATTGGTTGCTAAGGGATTTCAACAAGTTCAAGGTGTTAACTATGACGAAACCTTTTCTCCAGTTGCCATGATTAAGTCCACCAGGATCATGCTTGCTATTGCAGCGTATTATGACTATGAGATTTGGCAGATGGATGTTAAAACTACATTCCTTAATGGGAATATAAATGAGGATGTGTACATGACACAGCCTGAAGGTTGTGTAGATCCAAAGAATGCCAATAAAGTCTGTAAGCTGCAAAGGTCAATCTATGGATTGAAGCAAGCATCTCGGAGTTGGAATCTTCGATTTGATGAGGAAGTCAAAGTGTTTGGCTTTATTCAAAATGAAGATGAACCTTGTGTGTACAAGAAGGTTAGTGGGAGCTCGACCACATTCTTCATATTGTATGTGGATGACATACTTTTGATGGGGAATGATTTCTTAGCCATAGAGAAGGTAAAGACTTGGCTTGGGAATACTTTCTCAATGAAGGACTTAGGAGAAGCATCCTACATTCTAGGAATTAAGATCTATAGAGATAGATCTAGAAGGATTCTTGGACTAAGTCAGAGCATGTACATCGACAAAGTGCTGAAGCGGTTCAGCATGGAGAACTCATAGAGAGGCAACATCCCCATGCTGCATGGAGCCACCATCTCTAGAGCTCAATGTCCCCAATCTTGTGAAGAGAGGGAGCGTATGAATGGGATCCCATATGCATCAGCCATCGTATCCATCATGTACGCTATGTTGTGCACACGCCCATATGTCTCGTATGCTCTCAGCATGACGAGCAGGTACCAGTCAGATCCCATGGATGCTCACTAGACAGCCGTAAATAACATCCTCAAGTACTTGCGAAGGACTAAGGATCAGTTTCTTGTTTACGGCGGCGAGGAAGAGATGGTTGTAAAGGGTTACACCGATGCAAGCTTCCAAACCGATAAAGATGATTACAGATCACAGTCAGGATTTGTATTTTGCCTTAATAATGGAGCTGTGAGCTGGAAGAGTTCCAAGCAAGAAACAGTTGTCGATTCTACTACAGAGGCCGAGTATATTGCTGCTTCACATGCAGCAAAGGAGGTTGTGTGGATCAGGAAGTTCATCTCTAAACTTGGTGTAGTTCCCAGTAGTTGTGATGCAATTGAGATTTATTGTGACAATAATGGAGCTATTGCACAAGCTAAGGAACCCAGATCACATCAGCAGTCCAAGTACATACTGCGGCGCTTCCATCTCATATGAGAGATCGTACAGCGAGGAGATGTGAAGATTTGCAAAGTACCAACTGAAGACAACATAGTTGATCCACTGACGAAGGCCCTTTCTCAGCAGAAGCATGATGGTCATGCTAGGTCACAAGGAATGAGATTCCAAGGTGACTGGCTCTAAGTGCAAGTGGGAGTGTGTTGGTATGTATGCCCATAGAGCAAGTCATATGATGATTGTAATGGGATACTTTGTAAATGATTTGAATAATAAAAAAGGCAATTTCCTATCTATATGTTTAAACTGTTTCTGAGATGATGGTGTAACATGATAGATGTCTAAAGAATGGTTTTACTCAATGACGTATGCTTTTAGGTTAAGGACCTAAACGATGAGATCATGTGGATGTTAAGAGTATACATTCTTGTTTGGTCCCTAGTCGGTTGTTATTGTGGAAATAACCATAGACATCAATAACACTAAAGACTAGATTGTGTGTTTTTTGATGATAGAATCTCATTAGTCATGATATAGAGATATCAAACCAAGCACATAGGTACTTGTTAGAGAACAAGGTACCAGACAGACCGATCGTGAGAGTGACACATGGAACCATGACTTGGTAGTCACAGTCAGCTCTCACAGTGATGGTGGTGAGTGTGATTCTTAGACCTAAAATCACTACACTCAACACATGTCGTTGGGTACACTTTGACATCATCAAATGCAGTCCTAAAACATGGGTTGTTATAAAGGTGATGATTGGGTGGCTTTGACACATGGGGCTTTTGAGGGGTGAGTGATAGATATGGGATTTGTCCCTCCTGAGGGAGTTTGATTTCCTTGGCCACTTGATGAGTAGGATTGAGAAAGGCATGTGCATGCACGTGTAAATCAATATGTGATATTGATGTCACACACATCTCACTCGGTCTACTCTGAGATCAATGAAATGAATGAACGTTGACAGGATGATTGTTCCATGCCTTGAGTTCATTCAGGATATCAGTGACAAAGGAATTATACATTCACTGTTACACCATTCACATATTGTAGGGTTGAAAGTTGTTCTCCAACTTTCTATTTCACTTGGGTAGCACTGATGTGTGACTAGGCACCACTCTTTGCTTGTGAAGTCATAAGTGTTATGGACTTTCACTGCCAACCTGAAATGGACCTGCAGGGTCACACACATAGGATTTAACCTGGAAGAGGAGTTTGTCCACAAATAAGGTTTAGATTGATTACTAAAGGAGTTTAGTATTTCAATTAAACACTCAATCAATTGATAGCTCAGTATCATAGTGTTCAAGGTGTTGGACAGCTTGATTGGAGTATCGGATTGATTGAAATCGCAATTGACTGTTTCTGCACAATCTGCACTCCCAACCGATCGGCTCATGTGATGAACCGATCGGCTGAGCTTGGTGAACCGATTGGCTCAGGTTGTGAGTCGATCGGCTCATTGACAGGTGAGATGACCGTTTCAAGTGTTGAACCGATCAGTTCAACTGGTCCAACCGAGCATGTTGGGAAAGAAAGATTGGTGAGAAAATTATTTTTGTTTTACTTGTCCAATTCGATTGGAATAAGGATTAGTATTTGATACCAATTAGGAACAAAAGAAGGAAAGTCAATCGGGAACTGATCAGGACCACGAACCGACCGGTTGAGGTGTCCCAACCGATCAGTTGAGTGTCAACCGACCGGTTCAGGTTCCCAACTGACCGTTTCAGTTGTGAAACGATCGGTTCAGGTTGTGACTTGGTTGTTTTTTGTGAAAAATCTCGAACCCTTCTACTCCTACTTTAGTCCCATATTGTCAGGGCAAGAGAACCCTGTCCCATGACCCTCCTATATATAGGGGTATTGGGGGCTTCTCAAAGCACAACTCAGAGTGCCAGTTGCTCTGCAAAGTTGTCGTTCTCTCTGGTTTTGGTATCCTAGAGAGAGCCCAAGCAAGTGCTACCCGATAAGGGAGGCATAGCAAGGGAAAGACAACTGCAGAAAGGCAACTGGTTGCAGGAGAGTGTGTCTGTGACTTGTACGTCGACATGAGGGTGTGAATCCTTCCAATTCCTTGTGCGACAAGGAGATCGGAGTTCCAGGAAGTCCGTGTAGACGACTGCAGAGACGGGAGACCTCTGTCGCTTGGAGGACAACTGTCAATCCCGACAGTCCCGGTGAGACTATGAGTCTTCAGTCCCAGTGCGACCAGGAGCTGCACAGACACTGTCCAAGACCGAAGGTGAAGACCGCACAAAGCGTGAGGTACTGTCGCCGAGCGAGCCTCGGGACAAGGTATGCATCCACAAACCATCTTTCCTATTGTATAGATGTTGACGTGATTCCTTTTGTTCTAGGTTTGAGGGAGAAAATTTTTGTTTCCGCTGCTTCTCTACCTCCCCTAAAACCCAACATTTTGTACAATCTTTTATGAAATTGATTTAGTCAGAAATTTATATTCCGTTATTTTCCAATGTGTTTTGTTTACCATATTTTAGTAAGGAGGTGATCTCGCTTCTTTACAACATAACTGGAATATGTGTTTAGTTTTGCCTTTAGGAAACTATATATCTACTTAGAGGGAGACAAAACTAAAATAGACTTAATGTTGTTTAGGTTTGCCTTTAGGAAACTATTCGGGCATGAAGTTGAAGTAAAGGTGTCTAGAAAGGATCAGGGTCTTGGGGGTTGGCAATATTTTCCTTCGCGCCACTAGATTGGTTTACGAGGACTCTTGTGCCCATATGATACCAGCCTAGCCTGAGCTAATATGAATTGTCCAAAATAGTTTGCTTTTAGGTAATAGTAGCCTTAGACTTCTATGTTGTATATCTTTGGGAACCTTAACTTTATAGGTGTATGATGACTTGTTTGAGTATATATACCAAGATGGTTTCCTTATGTCCCTTAGGACCGCATGCTTGGATAAGTTTATCCATAGAACCTAGACCTTAGAGTTTGGGTGTTTGGGAAGATATTAGAGTGCACAGTGGAAGCATGATGGATCTTGAGAATGGTTTAGTTAGACTTCTCCTTTAACCTTAGTTAGTTTGGCTTGATAGGTTGAACTCTTTAAGATGTGGATTATAGTTAGTTGATTCTGTTTGAGTGGTTATATTTCGAGGACAAAATCCTCTTTAGGGGGATGGAACCCTATAACATCTTGAAATCTATCTACTCTATCTTTAGAAACCATAATAGGAGATTAGTATGCTTCGATCCTTGGCCTTGACCAAGCAAGTTATAGTTGTAAACCTAACATGTTTGTTTATATATTAATGAACATACAATGGTCATTTAAGGAATAATTCATATGTATAAACTCTAATGAAGACACAATGCACATAATATGAATATCAATGCTAATCGTCTAAATGTAAGATGTTTCTCGTGTCATGAATCTATAAACCCTAATGATATGATGAGAAAGATAATTGTAATGTAATTTGGACTTAATGCATGCCAAGAATGAATAAGTAAAATATAATGGTCATGTTGACCTAAACCCTAAGTTGTAATAATCTAACCTTAATATATACACCCTTATACCTTTCACCATACATTAATGGCATTAAGTGCTACAATCAGTTAACATACCTTGATACACATAAATGATATATATATAATCATCTAATCACATATTAATCAAGTCAGCAATATGAAATGTATATCACCTTGTTATCTATTACACACGTGATTAGTCACCTAATGTGAAACAATTCATTAATATGTAATATGTTCCACCTTGATCATTAAAATACATGTAATGACTTCCATATTAATATGAAGTGATTGAATCCACATATATGCGCAAAATCAATAACATGAATGAATAAATATAAGGAAATGATGACATTAATGTGAGAAATAAAGATAATCTGACAATATGACTATTTTAATATGATATAAGTAGCTAATGTGACCTTAATTGGAATAATTGTATGCTTAACCACAAATTGGATAAAATGTCTTATTTCATGCAAAATAACTTGTTAGAACTTAATATGTTTAAAATATTAAGGGTAATGATTAAGTATATTGAGATAATTGAGTAACCCCTAATTGTGATCAAATCCTTAATGAGATAAATGAGAAATACATATAAATAGTTTAATGCATGAGGATGACATATAACCCCTTTTACAATAAAGTGAATATGACATGACATAATTAAATATAATGTTGATAATGAGATATTATTATTAATATAATGTTAATGAGCCAAAAATGTCAATAATGTTATACCTCCTAAAAAGAATATCTTAATAGTGGAACCCTAGGTGATCCTTGAAAACCCAACCTATGATGAGTTGTATGTGAAGTTTGTGAACCCTTAGGTGTAGTTGAAGTACAAGTTTTGGTTGGAGTTGTATGGTTGGAGGAACAACCTAAAGTTTTGTTATGTGATGTTGACACTCACCCTTCCCTAATTGCTAGTGATTTCGGGGACGAAATCCTCTTTAAGGGGTGGAGTGTTGTAACATACTGAATCTTGGACATTTTGTATTTTTTCCCTCTTTCCCATCTTTTCCTTTCATTTATATCCTCTTTGGCCTTTCTATCTAATTTGTTGAGAATATGATGGTTTAATGAATATTTGCTCACCTTTTTCACCAATATTTGGGTTTATACAAAAATGTCTCAGTAGAAGCTTAGTAATGGGTCTAATATGTAAAATGTCCACTTATGCGATACAAATAATAAATAAATTCGTTTTATAACTCTCTAGTATCTTTTAAAGTATGAAAAAGAAAAGAAATCCCAAAATATACATAAAAGAGATGATAAATGCAATAATTGGGGATAATATGGGATATTATGGATAAAAGAAGATAATGAGGAATATATTGTTCCAAAAATCCTAAATAGAAACCCATGAAGATAATTTTGGGTCACAATCTCATTTTCTTGACCTAAAAGAAACTTAAGGGCCAAGTATCACCTAATTTGGAAGGTAAATGCATATATTAAAGTCTTTATTAAAAGAAAATAGGAGAAAAGTGAATAAGGTAAAATAAAATATCTAACATCCTCAAATTGGAAACATAACTCCAAATTCGTAATCTACATATCAAAATGAGTCTATGTGTGAATTTGCATCTAATTTGGTCAATGTTAAATATTTTATTTTATTCAGGAGAGAGAAAATGACATAAAGACCAAAAATATTAAATATATGTTGAAAAAAATAATTAATGCCAAAATCATGTTCCACACATATATTATTTCTTATAGGCCAAGTTTACACTTTGAGAAAGTTTCTAGATGCCTCTAATAAATTAAAAAGATAAAATAAGTGATAAAGTTTAAATGTATTAAATAAAATAATAAAAGTCTTCAAAAAAATAAAATAAAAACCCAAATTTGTGTTCTACATGTTAAAATATATATTTGGATGAATTTAAACTCAATTTGGAAAATATATGATGAGAAGGTAAATTTAGGAGAGAGAACACATGTAAAACCTTCATATCATTAATTAAAATAACAAACAACTTCAACATATGAAATTAATGGTAAATTCATATCCAACACATTGAATATGACTTATGGGTGAAGTTTCATAATTTTGGGATAATCCTAATGTGGTTAATGGAGGAGGAAAGACAAAATGAGATTTTAAATTATTAACCATTTAAAATTTCTCAAAAGGTAAAACTAATACCATATTCGGATTCTACATGTCAAAATAAGTTACGGTGTAAATTTTGGTTAATTTTGGAAATCATTTGAGCCCTTAAATGAAGAGAGAGAAATTCATTTAATAATGCATATGTAACTATAATCGAAATCAAATTGGATATGGATTTAATGTGAGAGATTTGGCTTTATTTGCACTCATTGCCAACCATGGATCTTGGATCCAACGGCTGCTGGTCATCTTCTACCTTGGTTCGAACAAGGAAATAAAAATAGATTTGTGCGATTTTCATTTGTCAATATCTCTCTCGTTTCTTGACCAAATCACAAGTTATTAGGCTCGTTGGATTCCTTGTGAGATTTAGCACAACATTATCCCAAATTTTTCATTATTTCATCGATTATCCAAGCTTTCCCAAACCAGCCGCAACTTCTTCTCTTACCCCACATACACGAACCCTAAACCACACCTCCTCCTATATAAATACATATACCCCGAGCATTCCCATCACCTATGAAACTCAATGCACCTCTTGATTTTGAGTTTCGTCGTGTTTTAACCCCTCGTCGTTGGCCGAAGGATCAAACTTTGCAGTGCCTTTCTCTCCCTCTTATCTCCACCTTCGAGCAAATCGACAACACCATCAGGTTAGGAATCTTCTTAGCTTTCTTTCGCATATCTAAACGTCGAGTTTGGTTGAGTATACCAGTTTCACCCAATCTTGCCCAAGCAAGCTGCTTGCTTCTACACAGCCATGACTACGTGCTTGGTTCTCCTACTCTCTCGCTCTCCCTGCTTGGATTAAGTGCATGCCTGGCACATTGTGATTGGTTCATTTTCAAAAATGCATAACTCCTAAACCATGCATCCAAAAATAAAAATAAAATATGTTCTGGAATTAGAAAAGTGTAATCTATCTAATAAAAATAATTTTGACACTTAATTCTGAGGTTTTCACAAAGGTGTTTTTGAGGATGATTTAATTAGCTAAAAATCACAAAGAAAATGCATCTCAAAGTCCATATCTTCAAAATACATAATATTATGTCATTTTTATCAGAAAACTCTAACTAAGACAATGGTGATGTTTTCAGAGTCTAATTCGAAGGTTTGCACAAAAATTTAGTAACTTTCGGGTTTTAAGCATTTAATGAATGAATCTAGTTCTAATACATGAACATGGTGTTGATATTAGGAAAAGTGGAACTTAGAATCGATTAAGTGGTGCAAGTTGATTATTGGAGTCAATATTAAAGGTATGTGCATTTTACACCTAAGTTGAGAATATTTGAGCCTTGACCTAATTTCCTTTGATGAGGCTTCATTTTAATCCTACATCCTATGCTCTTGATTCTTTTGCTATAATTGCCTCATAATCAGTTTTGGAATATTGTTCTTGGGTCTTGGTACCCCTCTGCCATGTTCTATTTGATTGATGCTATTACTTGACATTGATTCCAGTATGATGATTTTATTAGACTAACTAGCTATAGTAGCGGTACTTATGTACAATGACCCATAGTTGGGGAATGTGTTATTTATCCCCTAGGAAACGTTTTATTCTCCCCCACACATGAAATATGTGTAGGTGATTGAGAATGTGTTATTCTCCCCTCACCCTTTGGTTGAAGGTCCAGTAGGTGCCTCCACCCTACTTAGTTAAGGTAGTCAATATTAATCATGCATGCAATACTTTTATTATACTTTGTTTATGGCAAGCATATATTGAAAGCTTCTTTTATATATGGCATCATTCTCTTGTTGTCTTCATCTTATGATGAATCTTAGCCTATTTTTACATGTTTTGCTTATCTTGTTATCCTTGAATAGTTTTGTGACAAATACTTTTTCTTCCTTTCCCTTTTGTTGGGTGCCTTCCCAACCACCCAGGTGAAGAGCAAGTTCGTGGATAAGACCTGAAGATCATAGCTTTGGCATGACCCGGGTTCGAATCCCAGATGCCGCCTTGGTTTACCACCCTCCCGGACGTTCTGCCTCCGTCACAGGTGTGGGATAGGGGGATAGAATGCCTCTCTTTATCCCATATATATATATATATATATATATATATATATATATATATATATATATATATATATATATATATATATATATATATATATTTCTTTGAGTATGGCCCCGGTCATACCTTGGCAGGAATGCAGTTGCAGTTGTAACTCAATTTTCACTAGTGTTGTGCCTACATACCATGGCAGACTAGGTTGTTTTGCAGTTGGACTTGTTATGTCACTACGGCATATTCGGACTGACCGAGGGTGTGGGAGATCATTGGAGTCCAGCTCCTCCTAGATCTTGTATGGCATTGATTTCGACTTGGAAGTGGTCAGTTGGAGTATGAGTAGTATACCTCATCTCCTATGGGCATAATAAAAGATGTAACACTATCGTGCAGTGTATTATATTTAGGGTTAAATACAAACTTACATTGGTTGATACCCTTGCCTTATTGCATGTACTGATTTCTTGAATTATAATGTTGTAAGAGAAATCAATTATTATACATGTTCTTCATATTCCTTATTAAAATTTAAATTGTTCTGTTGCTCAGTGGTAAATACCTAATTTGATAAATTTGTATTATTAGTTTAATACATATTGTTTAGATGAGTCGGCTCAACCTGGTAATAATGTTATCTATCTGCTTTAAGTTTACATGTGCATATAATAGTTGTCGGTAGAGAGTTATTGTAGGGAAATATGTTTATATAATAGGTAGTGAAAATAAAAACTTTATCTACCATATTCCCATAAACTAGCAGATCGCGTCAATAACTATAAGATGGGAAGGATTATTTTGAGGATATACCTTGTAAGGCCCCTAAACTTGCTTAATGAGTTGAATGAGATTAATTACCATAATTGAATGCTTATAACCCTAATCTAACCTTTTGATATGTTTTGAAATCATAATACAAGCTTAAGTTTCAAATTTGGTCCAATTTGGACATTGTTCGAGCAAGTTATGCAATTTTCTGTACATTTTGGACTTTTCTACGATTTACCCAATTGAGGGTTTTTCTTTGCAATTTATCACATACATTATGTTCCTTATATGTTATATTATCATTCTTGATATTTTTGAGCCATGGGGATCCTAGTTGAGCCATGATTTGAAGGTGTTTTCATCAAGGGTATTTTAGGGTTTACCCCTTCATGGATGAGCTACCTTTAGTAGCTATCAACTAAGGAATTATGTGATTGGCTGGGAAATTCGACAAAGGAAAGATAATAATATATATACAGATAGTGTGAGAGCTTCTTGTGTGTGTTCTTGTATATTCTTAATAATTTAAAGCCATAGACACATGGATAGATACTAGAACTTCAACTTTTTCTTTTTGCTTTATCTTAAAGTTCATATACTTATCCCCAAGCACCAAAATGAGCCACTTTCTCTCCACCACTTCCCTCCTTCTCCCACCCTCGTTCTCCCTTTGTTCATCTGCTAATTTTTCTGCCCAAGGAAGAAGAAAGTGGGGATCTTCTTGGAGAAAGGATCTAAGGTTGAAATTGACTTCATTTCAGGGTTCCTAAAGCTCCTTCCTAGTGATATTGACCTAAAAGTGTAAGTATTACCTTATTTACTCCGTTTATTTCTTTACTCTTCTTCCTCCTATATCTCTCCAGGTTGGAACTCTGCTATTCCATGGTGAAAAAGACTCTAGAACTCAAAAATCCTTCCTTCTTGTTTCTTTTTCTAGGGTTTTACTTCTTTGTGGAGAGAAGTGCCTATTTGGCCAAGTTCAGATCTGAATCTAGGGATTCCTTGCCTTATTTGCTTGAGATTCTTGCTGTTTGATATCTGACCTACTCTATAGAGGCGAGTTATATAATATTCTACATTTATATTGCTTATTAGAAGCTTGTTAGTTCATGTTTATGCTTGAATGTGATGATCTAAGCATAGAGAAACCATGCTTGTTTAGAATTACGAATTTTTGTGGTGTTCCCTATTTTGTTCCAGTTCTATATGAACTTGTAAACATATGTAAAACCTTTATAATGTGTAACATGGTCTGGGACAGGTTGATAGCATCAACCTATGGTGCTAAGCACAAAATAATTGATGGTTTAAATTAGGGTTTTCAAGTTATTTCCTTCTCTATCACATAATCGATGGACATACCATTCAACAACCAATGGTGTTGCTATATTGGCAACAGATGTTCGTGATCAAGGGTGTAAAATGTATGGTGACAACCTATGTTCACCCCTTAGGTCAGGTTTTGGCTCAATTAGACGTTTAATTATCATCCAGTAAGTATTCTAATGATGTTATCAATCGATGATGATATTGGCTTAATATATGATGGTGTTGACTGAATGTATTACTGATCTAGCAACCAATGGTGACCTAATGATCACAATTAATGGTGGATCAGGTCATCACCATATATGATGAATTATTAATGTAATTGTAGATTTGTCTAAACCTCAAACCAATGGTTACTTGGTTCATTTGATTTAATGGTTAGATTTATACTGCAATTGATAGCCTTGAACAATGAACCTGATCCAATGAATAATATTGGATGGTTTAACATCCAATGGAGTAGAATAAATCACATGGTATTATATTTGGGTCCTAGTGATGATAATTCGATGGTTCAATACCATTAATTTTTAGCTTTACCTTTGCCATTATATAGTTATAATTGATAAATCACTATAATAAGTGGATGTGTAACTCCCATGTGATCTAGCTTGTTATACCTAACCTTAATGTAATTATATGGTTTTTATTGGTTATAATAAGACCTCTTTAGTGATTAATGTGATAATGAATTACACTCTTGTTGTGTTGAAACCACAATGTAGTACTATTTGAATATCATAGTGCCTTTCCATGTTAATATCTATTGACACATATGTGCTAATGATCTTTTGAGCCTTGTTTAAGGCATGGAATGATGATGATAACCTTACTATGAATAATGTGATGGTCTTAAAGACCTTTGGGCATGTTTGAATCCATGATTGAGGTGAAATCCTCTTCATGTTCCAATAAGGGTTAAAACCCTAGAACTTGTGATAAGATATTGGTATCTTGTAATAGTATGATGATAAGTGTGGTCCACTAATTTGCAATGAATGATAGCATGTGGTAATGTGATTAAGATTTATATCTCAAATGTTTTATATATTTTGAAGTTGTTATACATATACTCTTGTTAGAAAAAAATTAGGGTTTGAATGTCCACTTGTATGATAAAGCCTTAATGCATTAAATTGGCAGTAATTAATCAAGTGTAACCTTAATTATGTAGAGCCTTGTGCCGTAGAGCCATATTCAGTGTCAGAACTTACTGGATGGTGAAACGAGTATTCTCAATGGAAACTCGGAGCGCATACTATTGAGTATGTGGGGGTGACAAGTTGAGCATATATCCTTGTCATCCACAATTGCAGGTTATGGAGGATAGCTATGGTCATGCCTCTGAAATTTTATGTTATTGAGGGCAGCTGTGGTTGTACCTCGGATTAGAGGGTTTTGTATACCCTGTTTTCTAGTGTCGTAACTTGTACCAAGTACGAACTAGTTGTTATCAATTGACTATATGTCATTGTTGGCAATTTGACTGGTATGTCACTGTAGTTTACTCATACTGACTGAGGGAAAGAGATCTTAGGATATTGGCACTCCTAGATCTTATACGGAACTGAATAGCACTTCACAGTGGTCAGTTGGACTTTGAGTGGTACGACTCAAACTCCCTAAGGCGTAATAATAAAAGATATAATACTATCCGTGTAGTATAATTTCTAGGGTTTAATATGTATCACATTGGCTGATTAACCCTTATCTTGTCTTTACACTACATAGTTCTTACATGATGCAGACTTATGAAAATTGTGTAATTCTACTTGATGCTACAACTTATTTTCTTAACTGCTTAGTATGCTTAAACTGTTCAATCTGTTCATATTGCTTATTCAATACCCTAACTACTCAATGTATTTATTGTTAATTAATATGTTATGATCAATATATGTTGGAGAGAGTTATATCTCTCACTGGGACTGGGTCTCGCCCATGGGTCACCACATTTTTTAGGTGGTTGCGGGCAACGAGGTTGAGGTTGCGCTGTGGAAGAGAACCAATCTGGTGATCAATAGATTCAGAAGGTTGGATAGTTGTAGATGTTAGTAGTAGAGTCCTAGTGTCATCCCTATACTCACAGGTCCGGGTATGGGATGTGTTTTCAAGATGATATACTCGTATCGACATGAGATTTTGGTAGTATGCCAATGTTTGTAAATATATGGCATGTACATGTGAAATATCTTTTATATGCAGGATGTGACTGAAGTCTTTGGACCCATATGTAAATACTTGTTACAGTATATGATAATGGAATGAGGGACCTTTTATAAATGTTCTAGAGTTTATTTACATTGTTGGAATTGGTTTTAATTATTCTGCATTTTTGACTATGTGATTAATTAATAGTTGAACGTGTTTTGTGTTTTGAGTAATCTCATTTAGCGTGATGAGGTGTCACATACCTGGTCTTGGATCAAGTCTAGTGACATTTCCTCGCTATTGTAGATGTGTAACTATTGACCAGTTTCTCTTAGACACGTATGTGCATCTCCTGGTCTTCACCATAGACAACAGACTAGACAACTTCTACAGTGACTCTTGTGGTGGCGCCATAGAGTGCAACTTGACAGTTCCTTCTTAGCAGCATCCAAAGGACTCCTACCTCTAGAAAAGTCCACACAGACAACTTATAACTCATGTCTTCTTACTATAATAGGTAGGAAGGAGTTGTCCCTCCTGTTTTCGTACTAGTCACCAACTTGCACTCCCACAAAAATGATCCTCAATTGTTCTCTCCCTTTCTATCCTTGCCTACTCGGGTAGGACTTGTTAGGGCTCTCTTGGTTACCACAACCAGAGAGGACAACAATTGTCAGAGAAACTAATTCTCAATTGTCTGTGTTGTGCTCTGGGAAGCCCCCAGTAAACCTCTATTTATAAGCGGGGTTTGGGTCAGGGTTCTCGATCTATGCATGAGTGGAAGAGATCAGAAGATCTTGAATTTTCACAACCTGTGACCACTAAAATAGTTGTCTGGAAACCTAGAGAAAAATGTTTTTACAAGTCCAGTTGTGAACCTAAAGGATGCCCGCGAGGGGCCAAACTTGATCCTGACTTCTTTCCACGGTTGTCTGACACGCGAGACGGTCATTTTGTGGTTTCCCAATCGCATACAAAAATGCAATTTGAATTCAATTAAAGCATGACATGATGTCAACACTAATTCCTCATTGCAATCAAATTTCCCACAAACTGAGCAATCTCACACATGTAAGATGGTCATCTTGCTCACCCAAATGATTGTCTGGTGATCTCAGTCAAGTAATCAGTTCAACAAAATGAATCAGTCAATTCACACCTCAGTTTGGGCAGAAATTATCCAATTCAGTTCCAATCAATATCCAAACACCCATCTCAACTCTTGAGTCAACCGCATGGCACTCCAAATGGTCATCTCACTTGAGTGAGTTGATCGTCTGGCAGTGTAGCCAGCTGATTTTTTTGTGTGAATTGAATACATAAACACTTTTGTAATCAATTCAATCATAATTAAAGATTAAACTCCTCTTCTAGGCTAAGACCTATGTGTGTGACCCTATACGTCCCATATTATGTTGGAAGTGAATGTTCATAACAACTTATGACATCCCAAGCAATGAGTAGTGCCTAGTCACACATCATTGTTACCAAAGTAAATTAAAAGTTGGGAAACAACTTCAACCTACAATATGTGTTTGGTGTTAGTGTTTGTATAATTCCTTTGTTTCTTATATCCATATTGAACTTGAGGCATGAAGTAGTCACCCTCTTCAACATTCAATCTTGTTTCTTGAACCAGAGCAGACTATCTAAGATATATGTAAGCTCAATATCACATATTAACTCGAATGTGCACATCCATGCATTTCTCAGTCTCGCTAATCAATAGGCCTTGGATATCATACTCCCTTAGGTGGGACAAATCACATCTCTATCACTCACAATCAGTCCCCAAGTGTCACAATCACACAATAATCACCTTTATAACAACCCATGTTTCATGATTGTGTTTGATTATGTCAAAGTATACCAAACAAATGTGATGAGTGTAGTGATTTTAGGTCTAAGAACCACAAACACCACCATCACTATGAGACCTGACTATGACTACTATGGTAATGGTTTCCATGTGTCAGTCTCATGGTGGGTCTATCTGATACACTATTCTCCAACATGTATCTATGTGCTTGTTTTAATATTGCCATATCAATCTAGGGTTATGGAAGAGGAGGAGGGGAGCAGGGCGGCGGATGATTTTTATGGAGTCATGGAGAAGATGAGGGAGACAGTCAAGAACAGATATGAGACCATAATGGACGAAGAAAATTCCAAATCCCAAAGCCCAAGAGCAATCCATATCACAAAAGGCATGGTTGTGGGGGATAAAACCAAGGATCAGGGATCCAAGAGCTTTCTTATTTCGCAGGTTGGGTTGGAGTTCCAATATTTAGGAATGAGAGGAACTGCTCACGATGGAGACAAACCACCCAGCAGCAACTCCAAGGATGTGTATAGGTCATTTGAAGAATTGCCTCATGGAGATCGGAACCTAATTTTGGAGGGGGAGTTTCCTCCGTTGTCGAAGTCGAGCAGAACAACATAGGAGGCAGTGATGGATCCGCCGCAAAACTATTGGAGCACGACCAAAGTCGGAGATGGTGATGGATCCACCGCAAAACTACTAGATCACGACCAATGTCGGAACCACATCACCGGTCAACAGAAAGTAGAATACATGACTATTTCTCAACAAACTCTTCGAGGAGAACCTAGAACCAGAGGTTGTTAGTGTGGGAATTTGTGAAGGAAAGCCTTCCATAATAATTGATCCTATAGAGGAGAAACGTCTGATAAGGCCATGGCAGTACACTGTCATAGTTAAAGCTCTGGGAACTAAAACTGTCTACATGACAATAAGAGATAGGATGAGAGCAATGTGGAGTTGAGTGGGAATATACAACATATATTAACTGGACCTCAATCACTTTTTGGTTCAATAATCATGTAGAAGGGATTATGAGATGGTGATGATTGGCGGGCCATGGAAAATATTCGGATGCCACCTTGTGGTATGGGATTGGTAATCCACCTTTACCCCTTCAAATGATCTCTTGTGATACATAGTATGTTGGGTAAGGGTGCTTAGCCTCCCATTACATCTATATGTCCAAATTATGTTTGATTGCATTGACAAGGCATTAGGAAGATTGGTGAAGGTGGATGATCATATTGTGAAAAGAACTTGTAGCAAATTTTCCAGACTAGCAATTGAAGTGGATACAACTCATGAGTTAACCTTAGCGATACCGATAAATGGCTACGATTATGATATAGAGTATGAGGGACTCCCCTTCAGATGTGCCAACTGTGGCGAGGTGGGTCATACATCCAAACATTATCATCAAGCTACCGCTTGGAGTGAAGAGGAAAGCACAAATAAGAATGTTAGCAATAACAATATTGCAAAGATGAGGAGTGAAGAATCCTGGTAGACATACTGAAGTAGATGTAACCGACAAGGTAGAAAACAAAAACAAGATAAACCACCAGACAAGCCGAGTGGATTCAAGAATAGATATGAAGGGCTTCTGGACGACAATGGGACCGAACAACAAATAGGTGGAGAGGACGTACATGATCAGATAACTATAGGTTGCCCAGCATCTCATAAACCACCAAAGGTATGGAAGAAAACGAGAGTAGCTAATTCACTAGAAATGGGTACTCAGAAAGTAGAAGATCTAAAGGACATTACTAATGAGGAAGATGCTCTGAGGAAAAGAAGAACATGTTGGACAACAGTGCAAACAAGGGGGAACTTACTGTGGTAAATCCAGAGGTAGATGAGGTAGTGGAAATCATCATGGATGTTGAGGAGACACTACAGACCAACAAAGCCCTGGAAAGCATAGAAAAACTATGAAGTTGACCACCCCAATTATCACTACCTCCGACGAAGCCACCCCAAATGATACTATAGTAGGAAAGAGAATCAAGGGCAGTGGGGTGAGAATGAAGAGGCAAGGCAAGATGAAACCAGTGCCGATGGTGGAATGCAAGAGAAAAAGTCCTCGGTCGAGGGGAAATCACACAACAGAAGCCATATTGAAATCTTTGAACATTGTTGCCAATAAGGATAACACAGTACCAAGGTCCTAAACGACCACCCCTATAATCCTTTACGATATGGTAAGATTTCTATGTTGGAATATAAGGGGAATTGGTAACATGGATATGTGTAGAGTTCTCAAAGAATTTATCACAGCTCATAAACTCAGTATCACTATGATTTTAGAATCGAGAATCAGTACAGAAAGAGCCCTAAACACTATCCACCGGTTAAGGTTCTCTAACTCCCACGGGTTTGAGGCCCTAGGCTTTTCTGGAGGTATTTGGGTGTGTTGGAACGTTGAACATACCAAGGTGGATATTATAAACACTCATCACCAATTTGTGACGTGTAGAGTAAACAACTCATACATGGCCACGTTCATCTATGTCAACCCCCATATGCATATGTGCAACCTTTTATGGAAACACATCATAAATATGGATGGTAAGATCCTTGAACCTTGGATAGTGGTAGGTATTTTAACATTGTCTTAACACCAAAGGAGAAAATGGTTTATCAAACCTTCAAAAACCATGAAGTAATAACCATTGCAGACACTATCCTTGAGGCGGGACTCTCTAATCTAGGATTTTCAGGTTAGTGATTCACATATCGCCATGGTGTGAAGAAAGGGCGGATAGACCGGGCCTTAGCCAACAAGGTGTTCCTGTTAAAATACCCGAAGGTCATTATGACTCACCTCCCTAAGATTGAGTCTAACCATTTTCCTCTCTTGGTTATACCGACTAGTAGGAGCAGGCAACCAAGGCAGATTAAAACCAGAGCATCTTGGAGTTTGGAAGCCTCCTTCCTCCAGCACCTGCGTGAGTGTTGGAACAATAATCTCAACTATTCGGAGGCCCTCATTCAGGCACAACACAGATTGAGTGTGTGAGATTTAGTGTTCCAAAAGCAAGAACAAGCACAAAAGGAGTGTCTCATCTGTAACATCGACATCCTCCAACAGAACCTAACGGAAAGGTATGATGATATTACTGACCAAATGTTGATGGATATGCAGGCTGAACTTAATACAATCCTTAAAAAAGAGGAGGAAGACTGGAAGGAGAAGATCCACATTAATAGGCTCAAGGACGGGGATAATAATTTCTAGTTCTACCATGCTTATGTCAACCAAAGTAATCAGGAAAACCAGATCACTGCCATCAAGCGTCCGGGAGGAGAATGGGAAACTAACGACAAGGAAATTTTCAAATTAGTCATTGGTTCTTTACTAATCAGTTCACAATGCCAAGAAAGATTGGGATATATGTGATCAACAGAATACCAACACATTTTGAGTAGATTTTGGAGGAACAACAAAGACACATGACAAGAGATATTGATGCAAAAGAAATTGAGAGCATTCTCAACAATATGAATCCCTACAAAGAAGAAGGTCATGATGGTATGACAGCTCACTTCATCAAATCAAACTGGAAAATCTTGCACGAGTATGTGTTGAAATCAGTGAGAGAGACTGTAATAGAGTCCAAACTCGATGATCGAGTATGCAAGTCCACCATAGTCCTCATCCCAAAAGTCTCAAAGGCAGAGGAATGCAGCAAATTCCGTCCCATATCTCTGAACAACACCATCCTAAAAATCTGCTCTAAGGTGGTTGTTAAAAGGCTTAAAGATTGGCTTCCAAAATGGATAAGCTCAACTCAAAGTGCCTTTGTCCCAGGCAGAAGGATTTCAGATAACATCGTGGTTGCCCATGAATTAATACATATGATGAGAAGGAAAACATCACTTAAGACCATGGCCATAAAAATTGATCTTACTAAAGCATATGATATGATGGACTCGAATTTTATCGATGATACTATCATGAGGGAGAGTGTACCCGATAAGCTATGAGTGTACATGATGAGTCCATTTCAAGAGGAAAAACAAAGATTGCTTGGAATGGACAAACAACAACAGACTTCAAGGCGGTCAAGGGGCTCAGACACAGAGACCCCTTAAGACCCTACATCTTTGTCCTATGCATAGAGAGACTGAGAAAATTAATTGAAAAGGATGTTTAGAAGAAGCATTGGAGCCCAATGAGGTTGAGTAGAGCGGGCCCAAAGATTGCACATATGTGCTTCTCCGATGACATTATCTTGTTTACCAAGGTGACAAAGTCAAACATCCATGTCATTATGAAATGCTTTAAAAAGTTTTAGATGGCGTCAGGACAAGCCATTTCTATAGAGAAAACTAAAGTCTTCTTCTCTAAAACGGTCAGTAGAATGGAAGTAGAGAAGATTCGTGAGATCAGCGGCATCCAAAGCAAAAATGACCTGGGCAGATATTTGGGAGTCCCACTTCTGCATTCGAGGGTGAGTAAGATCACCTATAATGAAGTGCTAGAGAGAGTTACTAGAAGAATCAATTCTTGGGCAGCTCACAGCCTATCCATGATTAGGATAGTGTTCCTAGCTAACAGTACACTCACAACAATACCCACTTACATTATGCAAACAACAAGACTTCCCTTGCAATTGTGTGATAGAATTGACGGTGCTATAAGGAACTTTATATGAACAGGAGGGCACAGCAAATGTGGGACCCACCTAATATCATGGGACATAATTACTAGTAGCAAATCCAATGGAGGGATCAGAGTAAAATCCATGAGAGAGTGGAATAACACCTTAATCATGAAACACTGTTGGGACATTCATAGTAAGAGGTGAACTATGTGGTGTAAAGCCTTGGCCGACAATCTGTCAGACTGAGCGACAATGAAAACATCTAATCTCTCAAGACTCGCTAGATCGGTGGGGCATAGTAAGGAATTTGTGGAAAGGTATTCCTACATGAGTCCCATCAGCGGAAATACTATCAACCTACGAAAGGACTCCTACTCCCTAGTGTAAATTTTCTCATAGATATTGCTAAGCATCCCATTCCGACAGACATTGAGGATCTCCAAGTGAGTAGCATGGTCAGTTTGACTGGTACTTGGGATCAGGATTTCCTGGAACATTGGCTCCCATTTGAAGTAGTGATTGATATTAACACCATTTTTCCTCCTACGGATCCATCCGGGGAAGATTTGAGAGTTTGGAAGTTTGAGTCGAGGGGTAACTTCACAATGAAAACTGCATACAACACACTGTCGGCCAATAGGGAAATCAAAAGAGATGGACAATGGAACACTCTACGGAAATCACAAGTTGCATCTCGGGTCAAGATGTTCATGTGGCATGTGGCCAATAATGCTATTCTTACTAACTAAAATAGAATGTGATGACATATTACAATGGTAGCCATCTATCCAAGATGCACCTTGAAAAAGAGAGTGTTCTTCATTCTCTAAGGGATTGCGTGAAGGTACGGGTGAGTTGGCAGGACCTGCTTTCATCTAACGACCCACCCGATTTCTAGTTAGTTGACAACCTTGATCAATGGGTATCCTCGAACCTGAAATCAAATGTGGAGCATAGAATGATGTTTCTTATAACCTACTGGAGCTTATGGAAGTCAAGAAATACATGGGTCTTTGAGAAGAGAGAGACCCCCCATCTACACCATATACAGTTTGTCAGGAAAGAGGTATAGTGAACCAACAAAGCCACAGAGGATCGTGCGATCAAAGAAGGGCCAGCATCACAGGTGAATTTGAAATGGAACAAACCAGCTGAAGGCTTCACAAAAATAAATATTGACGTGGTGTTGAAAGGAGGTGGGGAGCCATAACAACTATGATTAGAGACCATAATAGCTTTTGGTTAGGAGGAGTGGGACAATCTGTGGCAGCATAAACCCCACTAGAAGCGGAACTCAAGGCGCTAGAACTTGCATTCAAAATTATTCATGTCTATGGCCTACAAAACATCATCATGGAGACTGGTAGCCAACATGCTGCTCTAATGCTTACAGATGGTTTTAGAAGGAACCCCCAATTTGCGAGTGTGATTTTTGGGATATAGAGGATAAGAAGCCCAACTACCATGGTCCAGTTCTGCAAACAAGAAGGAAATCCTCTCGGGGATTCGCTCGCCAAGTACCACTGTAGAAACAAACATGACAATGATCAATATAAAAGCATCCCAACCTCAGTCCAGAGTCATATGTCTGAGACAGAATGTAATGGTAGTAGTACTGCCATATTTAATAATATGGAGTTCTCCAAAATTTATAATTTGAGTTTAAATTAGATTGCAAGAGGTGGGAAACATTAATAAAATCGCCACCTGACTTCCCTAAAAAAATGCCATATTATGACTAATGAGACTCTACCTTCAACTAGCTCACACTCTGATCTTGTGTGTCATTGTTATCTATCAACCTTCCACATTAACAACCGATCAGGGACATAATGAGAATATATATATGTACTCTTAATATATGTATGATCTCATTTCTCCAAGTTACATACTTGAAGACATACATCATTGAGTAATATAATTATTTAACTTTTAGGCCCGCTGCCCAAGGCTCTAGTAGGGTTTCAAGAATGACGACTGGCCCCACAAACCACCACTAGCCTTAACTGCGTGATTTTCCTCACTCACGTGTAAGCCGGAGTCAACTTCCAGACTGGTCACCCATCCTAGTACTACTCCAAGCCAAGCACGCTTAACTATGGAGTTCTTTAGTGATGGGCTCCCAGAAAAGGAGGTGCACCTTGGTGACATGGGTAGTCCAATCATTCCTTATAAGATCATTTTATCCAAGGCCTCAAATCCTAGTATGTTACAATCTCCCCCACTTAGACTCTTGACGTCCTCGTCAATGCTCAACTATATGGCCTCATAATATCACCCCATTTCAGTGCAGACCCAGAATGGCCCATGGACACCCAACTCCCGATCACGGAATACCAGTGCAAGGGTGGCTACGTCAACCATGGACAACCCTTTCCAACATGCTTGGACCACACGACTCAAGACTGGCATGCCACATGCCCATGTGGGCCCCACCTACTAGAGGGGTTATGGCTCTGATATCATTTCTAACGCCTGGGCCCACTGCCCAAGGTTCTAGTAGGGTTTTAGGAATGACGACAGGCCCCGTAAACCACCACTAGCCTTAAGTGTGTTCTTTTTCCTCACTCACATGCAAGTTGTGGTCAACTTCCCGACTGGTCACCCATCCTAGTACTACTCCAAGCTGAGCATGCTTAACTATGGAGTTCTTTAGTGATGGGCTCCCAAAAAAGGAGGTGCACCTTGGTGATATGGGTAGTCCAAGTATTCCTTATAAGATCATTTTATCTGAGGCCTCAAATGCTGGGATGTTACAAATTCTCTAGACATTTATAATGTTACATCATAATCTCACAATTAAATTAAACATAATAAATTGGAAGCTTGCCTTTATTTATTATTCCAAATCAATTACAAATTATTACATTACAATCATCATATGATTGGCTCTTTGGGCATACATACCAATAGACTCCCACTTGCACTTAGAGTCAATCACCCACAAATATTATCCCTATTGGTCTAACATGACCATCATGCTTATGCTACAAAGTACCTTTGTCAAGGGGTCAACAATATTGTTCTCAGTTGGTACTCTGTAAATCTTTACATCTCACCACTGTATGATTTCTCGTATGAGATGGAACCACCTTTGTATGTGCTTTAAACATTGATCTGATATGGATTCCTTAGCTTTTGGAATAGCTCCATGGTTGTCACAATTTAGCTCGATTACGTCTCTGATACTTGGAATGACCCCAAGTTTTGTAATGAACTTCTTGATCCATACAGCCTCCTTTGATGCATTTGGTGCAACAATATACTTGGCCTCTGTTGTAGAATTAGCAACTGTCTCTTACTTGGAACTCTTCCAGCTTATAGCTCCATTATTTAGGAAAAACACAAATCTTGATTGTGACTTGTAATCATCTTTGTCAGTCTGGAAGCTTGCACCGGTGTAACCTTTTACCACCAACTCTTCCTCTTTGTCATAGACCAAGAACTAATCCTTAGTTCTTCTTAAGTGCTTGAGGATGTTCTTCATGGCTGTCCAGTGAGCATCACCTGGATCTGACTCATATCTTCTAGTCATGGTTAAGGCATATGAGATGTCTAGACAGGTACACAACATTGCATACATGTTTGATCCAATTGCTGAGGCATATGGAATCAAACTCTTGTGTTCCCTTTCTTCACAAGAACTAGGACTTTGACCCTTAGAAATGGGAACTCCATGTAGCATGGACAGGTTTCCTCTATTTATGTTCACCATGTTGAACTGCTTCAACACTTTGTCAATGTATGTGCTTTGACTTAGTCTAAGAACCCTTTTGGATCTATCTCTATAGATCTTTATCCCCAAGATGTAGGATGTTTTTCCCAAGTCTTTCATAGAAAATGTATTTTCCATCCATGTCTTTACCTTTGTAAAGTAGGGATGTCATTCTCCATTATATGTCGTCGACATATAATATGAGGAATAACACTATGCTCCCACTAACATTCATGTACACATAAGGTTCATCTTCATTTTGAATAAAGCCAAACTCTTTTATTGTCTCATCAAAACAAAGATTCCAGCTCTAAGATTCTTGCTTCAATCTGTAGATTGACTTGTGTAGCTTACATACTTTATTTGCAAACTTTAGATTTACAAAACCCTTGACTTGTGTCATATACACATCATCGAGAAGATTCATGTTAAGGAAAGTGGTTTTAACATCCATCTGCCAAATATCATAGTCATGATAAACTGCAATGGCAAGCATGATCCTGATGGACTTAACCATGGCCACTGGAGAAAAGGTTTCATCATACTCAACACCTTGAACTTGTCTGAAACCCTTTGCAGCCAATATTCCCTTGTAGGTTTGAACTTTTCCATCCATGCTGATCTTCTTCTTGAAGACCCACTTACACCCTATGGATTTTACCCCTTCAGGATGACCACCAAAGTCCATACTTTATTGGTATACATGGATTCCATCTCAAATCTCATGGCTTCAAGCCATTTCTCAGACTTTGGTCCCTCTATAGAATCTTAATAGGTTATTGGCTCATCATCTATGACCAATTCACTACCTTCCTGAGTAACAAACTATCCAAATCTTTCAGGCTCAAGGCGTGTCCTATTAGATCTATGAGGTTCCTGTGTTACTTGAGGAATTTGAGACTCCACAACACCTTATCATTCTCTTTGTTCCTCTAGTTCATCTATCAATTCTGTGTTCTCTTGTTGGTATGTAATATCTTCTAGTTCCACTTTCCTACCACTTATTCCTTTGTAAATGAAATCCATATCAAGGAATACAACATCCCTAGTAACAAACACTTTGTTGTCCGATCGGGAATAAAAGTAATATCCTATTGTTTCTTTGAGATATCCAACAATATAGCATTTTTCATATTTAGGACCAAGCTTATCAGAAAACATTCTTTTAACCTAAGCTTTACTTCCCCCAAATCCTCATAAAAAGACACTTTACCCTTTGGGATGTTTCCTATGCCTCATCTCATATGATGTCTTTTGAACTAATTTAGATGGTACTTGGCTTAGTGTATACGTGGTGGTTTCTAGAGCATATCCTCAGAAGGTAGTCGAAAGTTCGACTAAACTCATCATTGATCACACCATATCTAGCAATGTGTGATACCTTCTTTCTAACACATCATTATGTTGTGGTGTTCCTGGTGGAGTCCATCGGGATACAATCCCATTGGGCTTTAAGAAGGTTCTCAAACTCTTAGTTTAAGTATTCTCCACCTAGATTGGAATGAAGTGCCTTAATACTTTTACCAAGTTGGTTATGCACTTCATTCATAAACTCTTTGAACTTTTCAAGAGTTTCCAACTTATGTTTCATTAAATAAACATAGCCATACCTATTGAAGTCATTAGTGAAGGTAATGAAGTACTAAATACCCACCTCTAGCTATTGTTATAAAAGGTCCACACACATCAGTATGTATGAGTCCTAATAGATCACTTGCCCTCTCATTGTTACCAGTTAAAGGGGTTTTAGACATATTGCCCAACAAACAAGATTCACATGTCTCTGTTGATTCTAGATCAAAAGAGTCCAGATAACCATCTTTATGGAGTCTATATATGTGATTCTCATTTATGTGTCGTAGAGAACATGACAAAGGTATGTTTTGTTTGAGTTATTGAGTTTTAGTCTTTTGGTATTTACATTGTAAACATATGTCTTTATATCTAATAAATAAAGACCATAAGACATTGGGGCACTGCAATAAAAGATCCCATCTTTTGAAATAGAACATCAACCATTTTTAATATGGAATTCAAATGCATCCTTGTCTATACAAGATACAAAATTGATGTTTCTATTTATAGCAAGTAAATAATAACAATTCTTTAACTCTATTACAAGCCATGTAGACAGATATACTATGGGTTCCAACTGCAAAAGCCGCAACTCTTGCACCAGTAGAAACTCATAGTTCCACCTCACCTTTTCCCAAAGGCCTACTTCCTTTTAGATCCTGCATATGAGAACATATGTGAGATCCACATCCGGTATCCATTACCCATGATGAAGAAGTAGATAGGTTTGTCTTAATAATGTATATACCTGAAGTGGAGATTACCATCTCCATATTCTTCTTCCTAAATGCTTTCAAGTACAAAGGATGAGTTCCTCTTGTACTTTTCTTTCTCCTTATCTTGAGTGTTGAAGATTTGGAAATGGTCTTGACCTCAGACATCTTCTCAGTCTTACTTTGATCCTTGGATGCAGATCCGTTGATCATCATCATGGGATTGTCCTTCTTCAATATTTCTATAACATGAATCAACATGGAAAGCAAGTCTGACATCCATGTGGCCATATTACTCACGTTATTATACGCAATAAAGTGGTTATATGATTCTGGAATTGTCATTAGAATCATATATATGGTCAAGGTGAATCCCAGTTCTTCATGATGATACACATGTCCAATCATATTGAGCACATGTTCTTCTACTGAGCTTCCTTGTGTCAACTTAACTCAAGTAGCACCTTTATGATATTGTCCCTTTCTTACTTTGTAAGGACAAGTGTTACTTTCTTAAGATGTGTTACCATCTCAAGATCACTCATGTCCTCACACTGCTCATGCAACTTATAGTTCATGCAGCTAAGCATAAGGTGCTTTATCTCCAAGGCATCATTGGCATGCTTCCAGTAAGCATCCATTTGTGCCCTAGGCGCATTAGGAGAAGGTATTTTTGGCACTGGTTTGTCAAGGATGTAGAGCTTGCACAATTCATTGAGAACCCTTCTCAAAGTCCAAAACTAGTCGTGGCAATTTTTCCCGTCAAGTTTGTCCTTATTAAGGACCAAATATGGATTTGTTTGTCATTTGTTTCTATAAGAGAACATTTGCATTTGTCAAAAACTTTTGATTTGATTTGAAAATTTGACGATATTAATTAGGTCTTTAATTATTATCACTCTTACTATTTTAATTCAAATTCATAGCCTTCACATATCAATTTGGAATGTAGCAACATACAATGTTCTAGTGGTCCAGATCCAAGATAATTCGACTGTGGCCCAACCAACATCATAAAACACAGTCACCATCAAGGTAAACAACTTTTGTCAATTGCATCATATGAAATTATGGATAGATGATATGCACAACTCCTTTCCATACTCATATGCATGCTTCTTGGCTTAGATGCTCTAAGAATCACCAGTTTAAGCCTGACCCAACAACCAACATGATAGATATGCACCCTACGAAGGCAGAACCTATACATATCTACAATCACACTTCCACAATATAGACGACACACCACACGAAGGTGTAACCTACGCTTGATTGATCAAACTTTTTATGTTGGTTGATGTTGGAAAGCATCTAAGACTTAATATAATTTTTTTAGGCAGTTTGTATTTATAGATACATCTACTTTATCCAATCACCACGTATATAGTATGTATCATCTACATGTTATATCCCACAATGAAAACATTCAATAAACGGAAGTGATGGTATGGATAGCCTAATGTAATTCCTTGAAACCACAATGAATTACCACATCCTAGGTCCATATCACATGAAAAAAACTATTGTTGATGAAGATCTGTGCTTGCTAATCTGGGTTGATTGGTTCAACCCTCAAACTGGTCGACTCACCTCCTGTTCAGTTGTTTGGTCATCTCACCGGTCATCTGGTTCTTCTATCTACCATCTACTGGATCCTCCAGTCGATTAGTTGGGTCTACCAGCCGACTGGTTTGGCTCATCCATCTAGTCCTCTTTAGTCCTTCAACTGGTAGGTTCGTCTTCAAGACTGTCATTTGGAATCGTCAGAATGTCCTTCTTCTTTGTCATAATAGGAAAGTAAACTATCCTACTTTTTCATAATTATTAAGAAACCTCAATTTACATTTGAGGGGAGTAAGTGTAGGAAAGAATTAACTTTACATTGGGAAGATGATATAGAGGCTCAGTATGCAGACTGAGATAAAAGATAAACCAACCACACAACCATGCATAGATAATAGGGGTTATTGTCCATAACCAATTATTCACATCACATGTAATAATAGAATGATAAACCAAAATATGATCATATTGATTATCCCAAAATATAGTAAATTGATGTTGGTTCTAATACCATGTAGGGGAATATGGTTACAGAATAGACAACAGAAACAAAAATTTTATCTACCATATTCCCATAACCAGCAAATCGTGTCAATAACTATAAGATGGGAAGGATGGTTTCATAGATATACCTGGTCCTGGAGCAAGTCCAACAACATTTCCTCATCATTGTAGATGCAAAACTATTAACTACTTACTCTTGGACGATGTCTATGCATCTCCTGGTCTTCACCATGGACACCAGACTGGACAGCTTCTGCAGCGACTCCTATGATCTCACAATAGACTGTGAGTTGGTGTTGCCCTCCTAGCAGCATCCAAAGGACTCCTACCTCTAGAGAAGTCCATACCGATTGCGTAGAAGTCATGTCATCCTTCTAGAATAGACAGGAAGGAGTTGTCCCTCCTGTTGGCATACTAGTCACCAGCTTGCTCTCCCACAACAATTATCATTAGTTTGTTCTCTCCCTTGCTATCCCTCTCTAGTCGGATAGGACTAGCTTGGGCTCTCTTGGTTATGAAAACCAGAGAAGACAACAATTTTCAAAGAAACTGATTCTCAATTGTCTATGTTGTGCTCAGGGAACCCCCCACTCACCCTCTATTTATGGATGTGGTTTGGGTTAGGGTTCGTAGTCTATGTCGGAGTGGAAGGGACCAGAAGATATTGAACTTTTACAATCTACAACCATCAATATGGTCATCTGGAAACCCAGATAGTTGTATGGCACACGATGCGGTCATCTCGCATTGTGAGACAATCATTTTGTAGTTTCCCAATCGCATACAAAATTGGCAATTTGAATCCAATTAATGCACGACATGATGTTAGCACTAACTCCTTGTTTCCATCGCATTTCCCATGAACTGAGTGATCTCACACATATGAGAAGGTCGTCTCACTCGCCCAGACGATCGTCTAGTGACCTAAGCTGAGCCAATCGGTTCAACAGAATGAACCGGTCGGTTCAACAGAATGAACCGGTCAGTTTGCACCTAAGTTTGGACAGAACTTAGCCAATTCAGATCCAATCAGTTTGATACTCCAAACGCCCATCTCAACTCTTGAGTCGACCATCAGGAACTCCAAATGGTTGTATCATTTGAGTGATCCAATCATGTGGCAGTGTAGCCAAATAATTTTGTTGCTTGAATTGAATATCTAGACACTTTAGTAATCAATACAATCATCATTCAAGATTAAACTCCTCTTCTAGGTCAAGACCTATGTGTGTGACCCTATAGGTCCCATATTACGTTGGCAGTGAATGTTCATAATAAATTATGACATCACAAGCAATGAGTGGTTCCTAGTCACACATCATTGCTATCTAAGTAAATGGAAAGTTGAGGAACAACTTCAACCTACAACGTGTGCTTGGTGTTAGTGTTTGTATAATTCATTTGTCTCTGATATCCTGATTGAACTCGAGGCATGGGGTAGTCGACCTCTTCAACATTCAATTTGTTTCTTGAACCAGAGCAAACTGTCTGAGATATATCTGAGCTCAATATCACATATTGACTCACATGTGCACGGCCATGCATTTTTCAGTCTCGCTAATCAATGGGCCTTGGATATCATACTCATTTAGGAAGGACAAATCCCATCTCTATCACTCATAGTTAGTCCCCATGTGTCATGGTCACCCAATTATCACCTTTATAACAACCCATGTTTTAGTATTGCATTTGATGATGCAAAGCATACCAAACGACATGTGATGAGTGTAGTGACTTTAGGTCTAAGATCTAGAAACACCACCATCACTGTGAGAGCTGACTATGACTACCATGGTAATGGTTTCCATGTGTAAATCTCATGATGGGTCTATCTGATACACTATTTTCCAACATGTATATGTGTGCTTGGTTTGATATTGCCATATCATGACTAATGAGACTCTGTCATCAAGCAACTCACACTCTGATCTTGTGTGTCATTGTTGTCTATCAACCTTCAACAATAATAACCGATCAGGAACATAATGAGAATATATATGTACTCTTAACATGTGTATGATCTCATTTCTCCAAGTCACGTACTTGAAGACATATATCATTGAGTAATATGGTTGTCAGTCAAGTTCGGTCCATGGACAACTTAGTCGACAAGGTTGTCATTCCATTTAGGTCCAAGGACAACTCGATCGACAAGACTCCATGTCTAACTAGATACTTTGGTTGGTTGAGTTATCTAATGATAAGAAACTTGACCTTTAGAGGTTCCTAGTAAGGGCTAAGTCAACGGTTGTCAGGTGAGTTACCTTAGGGCAAACTTGACAGATAGGACCACCAATCTTCAACTTTGTCAAGTCCTCTAAAGTGCAATATAATTCATCAAAATTATTTCTTCTACATCTAAGAGATTATTGCAAGTGATTTACATCAAAGATCTAAGGAAAAAACTATATGTTCTTCAATCTTGATCTTTGTGCTTGTATGTCTTGAATTCTCCCAATTAGGATGTGCAATTCTAGGCATTTAGAGTGTGTCTATATATATGAAATCACTCAAGTAGAATTGTTGGACACAAATAAGTGGAATGGTTTAGTCATCATCAAAACAAGGGATTAAAAAAATTTAGACCTTGAGTCAACAATTGTAACTTAGACATGTCATATATGTTTTGTATAGTTTTAAACAGTGGTCGTTGATCATCTTGTAAATTCACCTTTATTATGATGAATGAAGGTAAATGGCATTTTGTGCAATTTATCCTATAGAGAATATTCAAGAATTTTTATTTATTATTTCTTTTGTACCTTTTTGGCAATGATGGTTACTTAGAAATCAATTAGTGTTTTCTTTAAGTGATCTCTCACTGTCTGGTTGGTCCTACCATATTATTTTATAAAAAAATTAATTAGGAAATGTGTTGATTTATGCTAATTAAAGATTGGTCATAAATAAATAAGGAATTTATAGTGTACTTAGTGAGTTTAGTAAATTTATGGAATTTTTGTCTTTTTATCTCACTTTTCTTAAGTGGTTTATGTAATTGAACTACTAAAAATGAAAATTGAGTTATTATCATTTATTTATAATGATTTATCACATTTATATTGAATTATGGTATACATGAAAAGTTTTTAGATGATATTGGGTTATTATCAATAGTAAATGGTTAACACATTGTTCTAGGACTAGTACAAACATGTTCAATTTGAATGCTCGTTGTTGTATTATAGAGATATGTTTTCACTGGGAATCCTTGTCATAACATAAATGTTTGAATGGTTGTGAGTGACATAAAAATTTTAAAAAAAGCAGTACAACATTATTACAAGTATTCTTTCCCATGAAGATCATTTGAGCATATTGATTTTTTATTTTTAAATAGCTTAGTTTGAATCTATAGTATTGATGTGACATCATTCCATAGTAGATTGAATACAATACACACATAATCATAAAACGTCAACATTTGAACCAGGTTGATAGTAGATCCATATTTGTGGTGTTTGAATGAGTTATTATGATTTATATTATAAACATGATTTGTGAATTTAATTATGATAATTAAGTTTTTATATTATCATGCTTCTAATGTGTGATTGAATGTTATGATGTTGTTGTAGTTGTGAAATCCACTCTATTGTAACAACATAGTAAAGAATCAAGTTTTTAATGACTAACATGGTGTCAAGGTAATTTTGATGTTGTAGTTGCAAAAATCATTATATAATAAGAATATAGTAATGAATTTGGTTGTCTATAATTAACAAGTAGTGCGTGTAATTTATGTTTGGGCATCACAATAGAATAGTTGAGTATGAATAGTTGCAACTAGATAAAGACCATGATCACTATTTGTTGAGTTTTGTTGTAGTAGGAAATGAGTAAATATTTAACATTTATATGTTAAGGAATGATGTTTACTTCTATGTTAGTTCTTTCCTCGAGTGTTGATCTTGACCATTGTTGATTCTAATAATGTTGGTGTTTACTATATGGGTTATATATGGGTGTATGTAAAGCTGGTAGGTGCTTAGAAATCTAATAGAAAAGGAAAATGACCTATGATTTCAATCATTCTTTACCATATGTTTATGTAACTGTCAATTTTAGTTTTTTTTAGCGCCTTATCTTTAAAAAATACCTAATGGATTGTAATATATTTAATCTAGAAGGTGGCTTCTTATAGTGTGGTCGTAGATTTCGGATAGTTCAGACCACACGAACAATAAGACTTGTGAGTGTAAGTTGACATGATGTTTAACATAAACATAATAGGTTCAATATTAGATGAACTTTATAATTAGGTACTCTTTCAAGTGTCATAATACTAGATTAAGCCAATATAAACTACATTTTTGTATTTATTTTGGATGATTAGCTAAGTGTTTGAATGAAGATAGCTTGGGATTATAACAATATATGGAACGAAGGAATTAATATGTAACATAAAAAAGACAAAGAGATAGAGAACATATATAAATAAACCACAAAGTATGAAAAAGGTATATGTCAAACATAATTCTAATGAACCGGCTCTTAAGACATGGAATTAATTTTTATTGGATAAATTTAGTTTAAATTTATCATATGACTAATATTGAAATCTAAAGTGGTGTTTATGTAAGTTAAGAGAAATACAATTTTCCAATAATATTACATATAATAAATATAAAATATTACAGATGAAACACAACTCTTCTAATTTGGAATATGCAAACAATTTGATAAAAGACCTAAATGTTGGGATATAGTAGTGGAACATGTACTTTGAAGATAAATTAAAATATGGAACATAATTTAAAAGATAAGATGCTTTCTTCCCACTCTTCTTTAGAATTTATGGACAAAAGTCTTTAAGGACGGAGGTTTTGCTGACCCCTCAGTTTGTTATGAAACACAAATTTACCTAAATAAATTATGTGATACATTTTTTTCTTCAACTTGATTCAATTTTTTGGTTATTAGATTATGTGTTTAGTGCATACTAAATATTCATGGATAGGGTTCTAAGTATAAAATACATTATTTTCTCCAAAAAATAAGTTTTTAGTAATAATCAAGTGTTCAATATAAATGTTTAGTGTCATACGATGATGATATTAAGATAGGTCTGAGGCCTTTAGAAAGTGTTGAGAAACCCGAGAAGAGAGAGTGAATAATAAATGGGTATAGAGTGTTTTTGGACAGAGAGTGTTTTAGATGACTTAGAAAATATAGGTATAGCTTAAAACATAAGGTGACCAACTTGTCCAAGAAGTTGATCGAATTATTATCCACCACTAACTCAGGCTAGTCATTGTGAGGCCAATGTTGGCAACTTGTCTAACAAGTTGAGTGACTTATTATCTGCTACAAATTTGGGCTAGTCATGTGTCACCAAGCAACTTGTGATAATGATTTTGACTAATTCAGTCAACCTATGAAGGGTTTTGTTAGTTGATATGTTGTTGGACACTCAATTGTTCTCCTACTCTACAATACAAGCATTCAATCGACCTTATAAGAAGTCAAATGAATTATTGGTCAAATATGACTTAACTAATGTGATAGGTAGTCCAATTGACCTACCAAAAAATCGAAAACTTGTATGGAAAATCGACTGACTTGTGGTACAATTATGAAACAAAGATGATTTCCAAAATAATCTTCGTCCACAAATCAAAAACATTACATTTGTTATAGATGCTAAGAAGAATCTCATTTCCTCATCTTGACATGGATAAATCATGACAACTCACACAGAGGAGAAATGTTGTTTTTGGCAAGCACTTAGATCTAGTAAAAATTCTATCCTTACTCTTTTAGTACTTTTCTTGATAAAATATATTAAATCCATAAGATCTTGGTGATATTGATGAATAATGATTGTTTTTGTGTCATTCTTAGTAATCCCTCAATTTAGTTAAAGTTCACTCTTTCTTCCTTCCTTTACATATACTAGAAAATATGATCTTGTTGACATGATGGAACCTAAAGCTACATATTTGAGTGTTGTTATGGAAGTTTTGGTAAATTTTTACATTTGATTAATTCCTAGAGGTGAGCAGTTTCATCCCATTTATGCATTTGAACATGTTTGTAGTTATTTTCTACCTAAACTTTGGATAATGAGGCTAAACTCAATAACAACTAGGGCGACAAGATAATGTCGTGTTTTTGTTGGGAATTTCATATTTATGGAAATTATATCAGTTTTGAATGGTTGTATTCATGTTTTACAATTGAGAATTCATTTGAGAAGTTTATGTTGAATTTTCACTCTAATTTGTTTCATGTGAATTGTCTTGTTGAATGAATTATATGTCATTTGATGGTATATGGAAGAAGCAGGGGACTTATGTCACCCCTTATTATTCTAAATATGTCAAACAATAACGCTAACACATTTAGTGCATTTACATGCTATTGATGTATGATGTAACATGAAATATGGTGTTGAGATATGGGGTTGGTGGATTAGAGATGCCCATTTTAATGACCACATTTGTGCTTAATTAGTAAACTAGGGTTTACCTGAATGATTACATGCTTGATTAGATTGAACATCATTTAGACTTTATTAGTATCTCAATTGTGATGTTTAAAACCTATGAAGAAACTCTAATTATGATTTTAGTTCGAAGAATTAGGGTTTGAGAAATGTAAACCCTAATCGGCAAAAAATAGGGTTTTGATAGTACATGAATATGGAATTTGATCAGGATAGTAGTGTGGTAAATGATTTTTCATATTTTTTACAAATTTCGTACTTAACTGAATTTTGAAATATGATATGTATAACTCAATCATGCATATTTTAGAAAAAATTCATAATATTTGGGTGTTCTTTGAATGTGGTTCTCAGTCAAACTATACTTCAATCGAAATGTTAATAGAGTGTTGTTTAGAAGTGTAGTGTTTGATTTTTAATTATTTATTTGTAACTCCAAGTTATCTAAAATTTATACTGGAATTATGAAATTACATTTCAGACATCATTCTAAATTTCATAATTTTTGGAAGATGTTTGACCTCTTAAATAAATGAATTACAGTAATTTTTATAACACAAAAATCTGCTGAAATAAGAAAAAGTATAGTGAGGGGTTAATGTGTAAATTACCCAAGAACCTAAATTGATCTATATGAGCAAGATATCACCTAAGTATCTCTCATATTTCGTGATCCATTCCAGAGAAATGAAATCCTAGAGAGAGGGAGAGTTAGGGTTTGAGAGAAGAAAGTGGTGGAATTGCTGATCTAGGGTTTCTCTATCCGAGATATGATGAAATCAAGTAAGTTTAGCTTCTTTGCATAGCCTTTTATGGTGAATCTTCTCTCACATATCAAGATTCCGTCTCTCCTTTGATTTGATTCGAAATGGTATCAAATCTTCCCATTTTCTCACTCTTTCTTCATAATCCTCCATTTCTAGGGTTTCTGGGTTGAAAGGAAGAAGAATTCAGTGATTTGCTAGGATTTTGATATGAATTAAAGATTTTCAGAGATGAGTTGTGTTTTTAAGGTGTTTTCACACCTTAGGGTGAGTGGGTAGTTATTTTAAATAGTAGATTGTACAAAAATGAGTTAAATGATCAATAATCTTTACTTGTTTTGTATGTGACTACAAACCCTAAACTGCCCTTTTGACCTAGCTTTTGCAAGATGATATGAAATAGATTATTTCTCTGTTGTTGTGGATTCTAGTTGATAAATCATAATAGAAATGCATACAAATTATCTAAATGAGGATTCCTATAGTAATTGCAGAGTTTATATGAAAATAACGAAATCTAGGCTATGACTAAATTTGTTGTATAATTGAATAAAGAAATTTGTCTAGTTGAATCTCCTTGGTTACAAAAGATTGTTTTATCTAAATGTGTAGTTCATATATTTCAAATAAGGTCTTGTATTTCATTTGATGATATCAATATTCTCTTAATATATCAGTAAAGAGGGTGAAACCCTAAATGAATGAAAAGTTGGAAGTTTGTGAATAGATTCATGAATTCAACTGATGTGATTCTTTTATTATTATAAATTCATTTATTTAAGGCTATTCTTGATGCATGATATTTTAGTGAATATTTTGGAAACCCTAGTTAAATTCATACCAGGGTTTCATATGCATGACTAATTGAAATGAATTATGTGATAATTCAAGTTTCTAGCTAAATATCATTTTATATGCATACACATTTTAATTTGTGATGCAAAAATCTCTGTATAAGTTAATTGACATGAAATGCATAAGTTGTTGTGGTAATTTGAGAAAATAGAAAATGCATTTCCCTAGATAGGGATGTCGTTGATGCAATGCATGAATACGAGAAATGTTGAATGTAAATGTTTATATCATTAGGCATGATATATGTTTGAACATATGATAATTCTTCTATGTGCATGAGAAATAAGAAACTCTGAGAGAAGAGTAATCAATATGTTACACATCTAAGAAATTATAAACCCTAATAAAAGGGTAACCAATATGTTATGAATTCAACTAAGTATCATCACAGAATTCAGTCTAATAGCTCAAGTAGTCAGTAAAACTACCATAGTAATAGTAGATGCCCTGAACACTGTAGAGCCCTCCCTAGAGGTCTGTACCGGGATGGGTGAAATAGGATATGATCTATCAGATATAGGAAGAAGTAGCCCGGAACTGAGTATCTAACATCAACTGATTATGTATCGGTGGTACTTCAGTTGAGTAGCATAGTACCCAACAATAACCAGAGATACTAGTGGTACTATTTCAGTAGTAGGGGTATCTAATAATAACTAGAGATCCAGTGGTACCCACCAGTTGAAGTATACATCCCTTGTGGACCTACTTCTTCTAGTAGTTACTATGTTTTACGTGTCAGCCCTAGTGGAACCGCATTACGTAGAGTTGAGGCTTTTTAGCCTAGAGGCACCCCTCCTGAGTACCCATGACAAGGGGCCACAGTTTACGGACGTTGTTTAGCCATTGTTAGGCCAGATGTGGCAACCTCGCTATAGACCGAGGTAGTTAGTAGTAGTCTTAAGGTCTCGGGTTTACCTTAAGACTTGTACAGTAAGTCACACAGTAGTGGCTTTTGCTTGGATGGTACAATCCAAGTGAGTTCATGGGCAAAGTAAAAAGAAAAGTTAATTGAGTTTAATTGAGTTTAGATAAAGAGTACAGTAGTCAGATCAATTGGTTATGTTTAGTTTGCCAACATAGTAGTAGTCAGTTCAGTAGTTAGGTCAAGTCAAAGTTAATGAAATATTACAAAGAGAATAATGAGAAAAATGTTTAGATATTTGTATAGTACTACTGATGCATAATAAGATGAATGATAGGTTAACTAAGTGTGTGCATTTATTCAATTATTCTTTGTATGTTTATGTATTATTAGTTTTCTTTATGATCAATAAAGCATGTTCATATATTGATTCACTCTTATAGATGTCTAGAGTATTCTGCCATATTTATGTTTGTGAATTATTAGTCTCTTTAGAGCTTACTGCTATTATAATTGATATCATTTGTAAAACAATATATCTGTAATTATATCAGTGCTTTAGACTATTTCTTTGAAGCACTCATTCACTGAGCGAGTAGGCTCACCCCTCTACTCATAATTTTTAGGGATAACTCGTGGATTGAAGATGCCATTACATCATAGTAGATCTGCATAGGAGTTAAGTATGAGATTAGTTAAGTTTAGTCGGTCCCTGTCACTCTAGATCCTTGTATAGAGTTGAGAAAGAATTCTAAGTGATGATTTGTATCTTTTTTTTTAAGGTAAGCTTGGTATTATAATAAGAAAAGTCATATGGCATCTACAAAGACACAAGATCCAAACAATTTTGGTGACAAAGAAGTAAGAGGTACAAAGATGAAATGCAAGTTTGATCGGATGAAAAAAATACACTTCTGCTTGAATTCCTTCCCAATACGCTGGACAAAGCAACCTTCAATCGAAATTCTTCCACAATCACGGGTAGAGCTTGCATCACCGAGACCCCCACTACTAAGTCCAAAACCATCAGAGCAAAGGTCCACATAAGCACCATTAGCTTTCCAAATTCTATAGAGAAAAACAAAACCAAATACTAGGCACAAGAAGGCATGAAGATAAGCCTTCTCTTTAAACATAAAAGAAACTAGTATCCTAACATGACACACACGACACCACCACCTAAAATGAAAACAAACAAACAGGTAAAGGGCAGCAAAGACACAGGCGGATAATGCCCCCAAAACACTGATCAGGGAGTGTAGAAATGAGCTAGTGATACAGGATAAAGGGGTGGACTACTTGGGGAAGAACCACCACCACAACCACCCAACCATGCCTTTCCCCCAAATCCAGCCTAAGCACCAGAAAAGGAAGGACAAACCAACACAGAAGGGGGTGTCCATCACCCAACCGAGAACCCCCAAAGATTCCCCCACACCTATAGAATAGAGGCTCGGGCAAAAGCTGCACACCTCCAGGCCTAGACAAGCCAAAAACAAAAAGGAAAATAGAACAGAAATGAAAAGGAAAAGAAAGGGGGTCAGGAGGATCCGCCCGCAGCAGCCAGACCAAAGGAAGGAGAAGCTAACAACCAGTCGTGGAGAAAATGAGGGTGGAAAAGAAGAGCACGAGCTAAACCACAGAGATCCGCAGACAACAACAAGCCCCCTAATTTCCACCGTAGAAGCTAGGTCACGACCCAGCCAACGATGTCGCCACTCCCGGCAGACCAACGAGAACCAGCAGCATGCCTCGCCAGACCACTGACCAACAATGACAGACGAGGAAAGAGCCTAGGGGGAAGGAGCAGCGCACCCCAGCCGCCGAACCCCCCTCCCCCCAAGCTGATCGTCACGAGAGGGAAAACCCTATAAGCTCCGGTCACCATAGCAAAAACACGAGCACACTGTTGGGATTGATGATTTGTATCTTTGTTTACTTAATTATAGAGTATATATCTGGTTATCAAGTTGTATGTACATGGACATGTGAGGAACAAAATAAATGTCTGGATGTGTATCATTAATGTTGAGATCATATTTGAGTAATCAAGGTTTAATTCTCTTGTAAAGATTGTTTATGTGATTGAATGCAAAAAGAAAATAAGAGTTTGCAATAAAGGAAAAAGAAAAAAAAAGTTGGGAGTGAACTTTGTATTAAGTATAATCCTCAAACTTATGCCATAACCTCATGATTAGTGGTAATTGTGGGATTTGGGTGTAACACCCATGGAACCAACCATATGTATGGCGTTATTTTGAATAATGAGTTGGATATTAATCATGCTAAGATAATATTGTGAACCATATTATTTTGAGGTTATTATCATTTTCAGAGTTATAAATTTGGTAATGTGATGTTGCAAGCCTTGTTCTCCCTTTCTTGATAAACCTATGATTATAGTTGAAAGTAAAGTATATGTGGATACAACCACACATTTAATGGAAGTAACCATTTATATTCATTTCTAGTTAAATACATTGCTATGTCTTAAATATAGATATTAACTAACTCATTTCTATAATCAGTTCTTATGTGTAGTAATCTAATATTTGTCCAATTAAGAGTAAATAATATGAATAAAAATTTGAATGAGTTTGAGAAAAGGTAAATCGTAATCACTAATTGACACATAATCAACAAACTTCACATGAAAGCAACAAAGTAATCTAGTATAATGATATAACTACGCACCTGATTTATTAAGATGAACTAATAGTGAAGTCTCATTTTACTCAAAGAAGGGTGATGATTTGTAAGCAACTAAAACTAGCTTTGCCTTGTTTGCATATTTATGGTTTGTTCCGACTATTTTAACATTAAAAAACCATTACTCAATAAACTACACACATGTACTTTACCATAATGAAATAAGCAATACTCAAAATTTGGTTTCACAAAAGTTTTTAACTAGTAGACTTAAAAAAATCCTACACTCGTGTGCTTGCATATGTTGTTTGGATTGATCTACATGCTTCGATCCAGCCTTTGGTGAGTCATTTTGGTCTAAGTACCCCAAGCAATGGGGCTACATCGGGCTAAATTGGCTACCCGATGTGTGCCCAGGGATGAGCAATGCTATAGGATTGGGCATGGCTGGTCAAGCGATGCATGTCATTAGAGGGCTAATTCAACAACTTCTGACCTCTAGCTTCTTGATGCGTGTTGGTCAAGGACCAACTCATATTTTTGGTAGATGAAGTGGGTGTTGTATGCTATATTTTGGTCACTTTGATCGATGAGGCATCCCAGAGTGACTTATTTTGGGCTAAAATGTTTCTTTTCCTTCTTTGGGCCTATAAATATGTAATAACTTAATTACTAACGATTCATTTATATCATTTTAGAGAATGTTGATGTAACTACATGAGTGATGATCTTGACGGTTTAGCTCATGCATGTTGGTGATTTAGCTTGCTTTTAGAGTATAAAGCTTAGAACCATATCCCAACGTTAGTTTAGCATGAAACCATATATTTTTGTTTTGTGTTTTCTACATCATCTTTACACTTGATATCACACACATTTTTTTTCTTTTTGATCTCACTTAGCCTCCTTTCATATGAATCTTGCCATCTATTTTTGTTATTTTACTTATCACATTATGTGCATTGCAGACATGTTCTAAAATGACTGATGTGGGGATTTCTCGACTCAAATTTCACGTTATTTGGACTTCCCCATGTACAACTAGCTATTAGGAGCTTAATTCTGCTGAAACGGCACTTTGCATGGTGTGTCTGGTAAAGACACGACATGCAAGATTCCAGAAGACCATTCGTTCACCCAGACTAACAAACGCATGGCGTGTTCATCCTTGAACACGACGTGCGAGTTTTCAGAAAGTGCAGAACAAGAGAAAGATACGATGTGTTTTCGTCAACACGTCGTGCACCTGGGAGCGTCGAGCAGACCAAAAATTTCTGAAAAGTCACACAGTGTGCATTAATTCTGCACACAATGTGCGCAGTGCATTCTGGAGCAATTGTCGAAGGTTTTACATGGCGTTCACGACAAATGCATGTCGTGTCTCTGTTAGTTTCACAACTTTCAATCTTTTGTTTAAAACAAAGAGGGAACGTAATGGGTGGTTATCCACGGTCATAATTCAAAGTTCTCTCATTCCAGAGCAAGTCTAGAGAGAGGAAGGCAATTTTGAGGAGAAAAGAGGTGGTTTCTTGCCAAAGGAGCCCCAATCTTCTTCTCATTTGTCTTCTCCAAAGGTGCATCAGAGCTTCCCCACTCTACACAGCTTCTCGGGAGAGGATTTGGTTCGTTTTGGAGCAGTTGGAGGGGTAGAATTTCATTCCCAAGCTAGAATTATACCTTCTTTTGGTTACATATTTAGATCTTCTTGTTTCTCTTCCTCTTGATCATGCTAGAATCTGAAATTTCTGTAACAATTATGCAAAACATGATTATGGATGAGTAAACTCCTTTTCTTGGGCATGGAAGAGTAGCTCCCATGTCATAGCATGTATGGCACAAGTCAATTTCGTACTAAATACTATGTTGCTTGTTTTTTTACCATGAGAGTACCAGTTTTATCATCTCTTGCATGTATTGTTGGCCACTTTATATGCATGTGTTATGCTTTCTTACTTAATCTGAGAAGATAGGTAGGAATGTATGGAGGTGCTTTTCTTGGCAACTCTTCCTCTACCACAAGAGTGGAGTTTATAGATTGAGGAACAGGTTGTGATCTAAACTGAAAATTATGCATGAGAATGTGGACTTGAGTTGAGATCTTTGCACCTACGCCGGGAGGTGAAGTGTAACATATACCTCTCCTTTAAAACAAGTACTTAGTATGTCTAATTTTCGAGTTCCTATGATGTGCTATGATATGTGGGTGAAATTCTAATGTCCAATCCATTAACATATAATTCTAAATCTTTCATTGTTTATTTAAATCTGAATTTCTATAATTAGATCAACATCACCATCCTTTTTAAACTAATCTAGATTGTTGAACTTTGGTGTTGTTACCTTTGATTAATTACCAAAGTTCCTTGTATTCGAACTCGACAATGACTACCTCTGTATACTTGCGGAGATTGGTTAAGTTGAGTAAATGATTTTTTTAGGATTGAAACTCATTAGCGTAAATAGCCAACAAGTTTTTGGCACCATTTCCGGGGAACTACGGTAATCTAATTTGAGTAACTAGTGCTAATTACTATTTGAGACTAGATCACCATTTCCATTTTCCAAATTTCCTTATACCTTTTAGTTGTGTTCTCAATTCTTCTTGTTATTTTTCAAGTTGTATGCGTCGCTCACAAAGGATTCTTTGATGGAGCTAGAACTTACACCAAAAGATTACTCTTCCAATGGAAGTCCTAATATGCACCAAAAACCCTAGTGAGTTGATGTCCTCTCTAGGTTTACCTACAACTGGTGCTAGATAAATGCTCCAACCCCACAAGAGTGTGGAAGCCTTATCATAGTACAGATTTAGGATCGAACCCAAAGGACAACGTTAGGAATCTGAGTGTCTTTTTCTTGTTTCGTATCAATCTAAGTTAATCATCTAAGATCAGAAGTTTGATTTGAGTTATTTAACCTAAATCGTGCAAAAGTAAAGGCAAGAATAAAAACTAGTTTAAGGATTTAAAATCTAAGATTAGCAAATGATGATGGATCACTGGGGTGATGCGGGTATTCGCCACCACTACACATGAATTGTACTTGTACCAAACATAGCAAGACTTGTAAGCAAGATACATGGATGTTGTACAATACCGATGTCTTATAGGACAAGAGTAATGCACACATTCTTCATGGGTTGAGTAACTCTCATCCGGTACGTATCTATGTGTCAATGAAGATATGTAGTCTCCGAAGAGAAAATCTTACTCAACCTCGTGAAACGTGCATCGGAAAACTAACAAGTGAGCGATAATTACCAAATCGATTAGTATCCTTATAGACTATCCCTCTTTCGAGGATATAGCTACGAGAAACGTGAGAGTGTTGCAACGTCAGCCATTCCTGAATGAATGGTCAAGTACTTTGCACCACTCTCTCCTCATAGTGTGTTCCTCGACCTGTCAAGGTTGCACTTTTGTATGTCAACTGATTCCATTTCATAGTACAAAAGTACAACGATGGAGGTGAGTTTACTCCACTCCTTGGAAAGCGTTCCCGGATACCGAAATGGATGCGTGGTGGATACACACACCAGAAACCAATACTAAATCGGTATTCGAGTCCCAAGAGCGGTCGTAGACAAACCACAATGAAAGACAATAGATGCATACAAGAACGCGGCCAACATTCAAGCATGTATGAAACGATTTAGTATTGAATCAGAATGATAACATCTTTTTAGTACAAGTTACAAAACACGAGCAACGGGGCTAGTCCCCGCACCCCAGTGAATGGGACTACTCACTCATATCAAGGGTAAACAAGGAGGAGAGAAGATAGAGAAAGAACGTCATCTCCACGGAGGAGGGAAGGTTGAACCCTTGGTGAAGAGAGCAAAGATCTTCGCACTTCGTGACTGCTTTGATGATGGATCTTCTCTTCCCACCTTCTTTGTTGTTGAAGAGAGAAGGTAGCTTGATGATGGAATGTAGATCTCAGACCGGCAGCCTTGGGGTGATGGATGAAAATGCTCTGGAACTGGAGAGGCAGCCTTTGGGCGTCTTGGATATCTGCTTTTTGAGGACCCCTTTGGGTCTTATTTATAGGCTTAAGTGGAGCCCAAACGGTGCTGAACTCATTTGGGTGTTGAACCCGTTTGGGCACTAAACCCGTTTGGGCGCTGAACCCGTTTGGGCACTGAACATGTTTGGGTGTTGAACTCGTTTGGGTGTTGAACCCGTTTGGGCACTGAACCCGTTTGGGCGCTGAACCCGTTTGGGCGCTGAACTCGTTTGAGCGCTGGACCCGTTTGGGCGTTGGACCCGTTTGGGCGTCGAACTCGTTTGGGCACTGGACCCGTTTGGGCGCTGAACTCATTTGAGCGCTGGACCCGTTTGGGCGTTGGACCCGTTTGGGCGCCGAACTCGTTTGGGCGCTGGACCCGTTTGGTTGCTGAACACGTTTGGGCGCTGAACTCGTTTGGGCGCCGAACTCATTTGGGTGCTGGACTCGTTTGGGTGCTGAACTCGTTTGGGCACTCGCCTCCATGCAGTCTTCAGGGTCGTTTGGTCTTATGCGGTCTCGAGACCGTTTAGAGTTCATGCGGTCTTGAGACCGTTTAGCCTTAAACGGTCTTGGGACCGTTTGGCCTTGAACGGTCTTGGGGTCGTTTGGAGCGGTCTTGGGGTCGTTTGGAGCTTTTGTAATTTTTTTGTGTTTTTCTGCAAGGATAAAGAAGAGAAAGGTTAATCTATTGCAGTGTCACCAATAAGGTAAAGAGTTAATGATTCTATCTAATTTATTTCAGAAAGAGTATGGAAAACAAGGGAAAACCAATAAGATAACATCACAAAGTGAGAGGTTATCACCGCACCGAACTTAAGCGTTGCTTGTCCCGAGGAACGAAAAAGCCCAAGACAGTCGCCGAAACACATGTAGTTGGTCTCGTAATTACCTCACCTTCATGCAAGTGTCAGAATTTTCACAAAAAGGAGAAAAGGAAAATGAGGCGAAACAAAAATTAGGAAAAAAAACGTCAAAAATCCTTTGAATTGGTGACTGAGGATGAGTCTGGAAGATTCATCACAACACCGAACTTAAGCGTTGCTCGTCCCGAGAAACGGAAAACTTAAAACAGTCTCCAATGAAATCATTCATCTCAGGATTGCCTCATCCTATTATGATATCATAATTTTGTTCATGGCTCAGATCGATACAACATTAGAGCTTCCTTAGATCACGAAATACATCTTATGATATCCTCATTTCTGAGTTCATTTTGCTGAAGTATTTCCATCTCATTCTCTGCCGTATTAGTCATGTTAAAGAGTATTATGAGACTTTGAACAGACCCACAAAATCAACAAAATGCATACGATATGTCACTGGTGTTGAAAAAGGAGGGAATGGGGGTATGATTAAAAGATAAGAGTCACTCCTCTGATTGAATCAAGGCTCTTATTATTAGTTGACTCATCGAGATACTTTGAATGATTTATGCACAACTCTGGTTGACTTAGCCTTACACCCGATTTTTTCTAAAGGTAACTCAGAAGTGTGTATAGGTTGGCTTAAGGCTTTTGGGCTATTTTACCTCTTTGAGAGGAGGTAAGGGGTTATTTTTGGATCCTTAATATCCTACTACCGATCACGACACATCTGCCTTTATGAGGGCAGCTAATGTACCGGTCGGGCAGGACCTTTATCGGTTATCCTTATTCAGGGCACAACTCTCATGTTTTTATTCACACTCTGGCTTTTATTCATTCTCACTTGGCTTAGGAGAAAGGGTATTTTTGGATTTTTTTCATATTTGGGCTGCCAGGCCTCTTTTTGGAATCGGGGTAGATTTTTCACCAACCTTGGTGTGTGCATAATCATCATTGTAAACTCTTTTAATCAAGAAAATAAGGTGATACACCCTTGTTGTGTATTTAGGGGTATGGAAGAAGCGGTAGTGGAAAGAGGGGTGTGGTGTACCACACCGAACTTAAAGTTCGGCAATATTCTAGTTTTCACTAGAAAGGAGTGTGGCGTGCCACACCGAACTTAAAACTTTGGCATGGTTAGTGAACAGAGGGGTAAGAAAATGAAGGAAGAAGTGTATAAGAGAGTTCGGATCATGCAGATTTCTTAGCGATTCCATGCGACGGGTCTCTTTTCTCCATCACACTCTGCTCAAAAGGAGACATGATGAAACATCAAATGAGAAATCCATACAACAGATCCCTTAATCAGATAAAGGCGTGATGTATTTGATCTATCTCAGCCTTATTGAAGTGTATCATATTTTCCTATTTGAGGGTAAGACATTAGGTTTCATAGACAATTCAAGATGAAAGACACGCATTGGCTAGTTTTAAGCATTCTTTTCTTGGAAAATTGCAACGAAAAGAGGTGATGATCACAGATTCAAAAAACAAAAGGCCGACTAGATAAAGGCTTTATTTTTGGAAGACTACCGAAAGGCAGAAAGATTATGAAAAAGAAACTAGAATGGAAAAATAGGAAGCAATAAAGTTAGAGGGTGGAGTGAAATTCATACCACCTGCCCTCCACCTTGAACTCATGAATTCGCTCTTTTCTGAACAAATATTAGGTTCAAGGTGGAGGGGAAGGGTTGCTCAATGTTAACCATGCGGTCCTCGTAGATGGAAGAAGGTGCGGCAAAGATGTCTCGTGATAGCTGGTGCCGAGAACGAGGAAGTGGCCCGAACAACCTGTTGACTGGGTGGTTGTGGCGACTCGAACGAGTCTTCTGGATGACTTGGATGCACATTTATTTCGCCTCATTGTCCGTCTAGAAGAATCCAAAGACCTTCCCCCGTCAGCGAGGGAGGTGAAATATAAGCAGTCGAAACTGGAGGACTATGCGAGAAATCAAGGTTATTCCCAGTTGTGCCCTCCAGGTTGTGGCTCACCCTCGAAGTTCAAAGTAAAACTGCTTTCTTCAAAATCTAGGGCAGTTGATTAAGGGTCGGCCACTTGAACTTCCTCCTGTCCAAGATCAGGTGGTGGATCTGGTTCCGGCTTCATTTCGTCACCTGGCTTTTCTTGTGTGGGATATGGTGGCCGGGGTGACGTTTTTTCTTCAGAGGAGTTATTTTGAGAAGTATCATCATCTTTATCAATGTTGAATTTGGTAAGAGCGTCATTCCTCTTTTCAAGGTTTTGTTCAGAATTTTCCTCGTAGAACATCCTTAACTCATCCAAGTAACTAGAAGAGGATTTTATTGGTGAAACGAACTCTTGCTCGTGTAAGGGATTCATGGGATCTTGAGATAGAGGTTCCAATGATTTCTCTTCATGGGAGGGATTAGTCCATGACATGTCATTTTGAGGGCTAAAATTCCCTGATGAACCCATTTCTTCAATATTGGGACTGGTGTATACCATTTCTGAGTTATGTTGTTGTTCCAGTTCTTCTTCATAACATTCCTCCGATTCTATTGAGTGCTCGATAAGAGTTCCTGTGGGGGAAATGGAACCCAGCTCAGGTAAAGGACATATCTCAGTTTCTTGAATGTCAGGAGGGGTTTCTTTAGAGGGATGGGTGACTATAGGGGGGTATGTTTGCGACTTGATGTCTTCCCAAGGGTCCTTTTCATCATTAGTAATATTGTGTTACATTCTAAAATCAAGAAGTGGTTCATATTTCTCTTCATAGTGCATTGTCAACTCGTTCAGGTGACTAGAAGGAGATTCAATAGAAAGATCATGCTCTTGTTCGAGGACTGGCTCCGTCTAGACTTCTTGTAATGGCGGTAACTCTGGTAACATCATCTCATGAAAAGGATTGGTCATAGATTCGTCATCATGAGATCCATCATCTCCCCATGATTTTTCTTCATCATTATCGGGGTCAGTGAGAGAAGTATGGTCCGTCCCTGAATCAGGGTCTTGATCAGTCCCACCCTCGAAGTTTGTTTCTAGATCAGCCGAATGATCAGAAATTTCTACATAAGGATAAATCGGATCATGTTCCAATAATGGAGTCATTTGAGGCTCTTGCATAAAAGACGTCTCCTCATCTGAATCAATCACATATTCATCTAAGTCTGACTGCTAAGGAGTGTAGAGTTCTTGTAACGTAGACCCTTCTTCATTGGAATTTAATGACAAGACAGTTGAAGTTGAAGAATATTTGTTGTATAAGGAGTCAATCATTATTGATTGTCCCTCAATCTGTATGGTTGGATCTGGTTTTATGGGGGGGGATATGGACAGATACCGAAGTATATACCCAATTTATCTTCCAATTGTAGAAAATCTTCATATTGACTGCTCATTCTTTCATCTAAGAGCATAGTGCATGAATCATTATCCGAGTCAGACCTTGGCTCAGAAAATGATTCTTTTTCTTACGATGTTGCGAAGGGGTCATCCTTGAATTCAGTCATTAACTCAGAGGGTGATTCCCCATTTTGCACTGATGCATGCTGATCATTGGAAGGCACCTCCCACATGATATCGTAATCATCATCGTAATCTACATGTGGACCAGGGATGAGTTTAGTTAAAATTTGTGGTTGTTCTTCATGTCGGTCAGAAGCATTGGCAAGTTGTGTAAGTTGATCGAGATTGTCTATCAACTTCTTGGTCGCGGCTATCTGATCAGCTAGTTGTTGAGCCACTGATAACTGTAAAGCTCGTAGTTCTTCCATTGATGTGTGTTGATCTTCATGCACTTCATCGTCTTCCAAGTTCCCTTCTACATTGTAGTTCATGCCTTGAAATCCACCATAGTTAGGTTCTTCGTAGTAGCCTCCAGGGTGATACGAACTATAACTTGCGTTATATCCATAGTTGTATGAAGAGGCAAATTTGAGTTTCCCAGCTATCTGATTCATGATTATTTGACGTAGAGCCATCACGTAGAGAGGAGGGACATAAAATCAGTAAATAGATGCATGAGAATAGTCACCACATAGTTGACATCTAACGGTTGGTGGTGTCGACTGCTTCATTCTGAAGAGAGTTGGTACCTGAAATCAAGGAAAGAGTGTATCAGACTTGACCAACCACTTCAAAACCAAGAAGATATGTGAGATTAATCCCTTCTCTCTTTTTTTATAGATTTTTGAAAAGAAAATGAAAAACCCTAGAGAAACCTAAATCGACACGGAATTCAAAAAAGACGATTCTTATACCGTTGTCCCCGGCAACGACGCCATTTTTTGATGGAGCTAGAACTTACACCAAAAGATTACTCTTCCAATGGAAGTCCTAATATGTACCAAAAACCCTAGTGAGTTGATGTCCTCTCTAGGTTTACCTACAACTGGTGCTAGATAAATGCTCCAACCCCACAAGAGTGTGGAAGCCTTATCATAGTACAGATTTAGGATCGAACCCAAAGGACAACGTTAGGAATCTGAGTGTCTTTTTCTTATTTTGTATCAATCTAAGTTAATCATCTAAGACCAGAAGTTTGATTTGAGTTATTTAACCTAAAACGTGCAAAAGTAAAGGCAAGAATAAAAACTAGTTTAAGGATTTAAAATCTAAGATTAGCAAATGATGATGGATCACTAGGGTGATGCGGGTATTCGCCACCACTACACATGAATTGTACTTGTACCAAACATAGCAAGACTTGTAACCAAGATACATGGATGTTGTACAATACTGATGTCTTATAGGACAAGAGTAATGCACACATCCTTCATGGGTTGAGTAACTCTCATTCGGTACGTATCTACGTGTCAATGAAGATATGTAGTCTCCGAAGAGAAAATCTTACTCAACCTCGTGAAACGTGCATCGGAAAACTAACAAGCAAGCGATAATTACCAAATCGATTAGTATCCTTATAGACTATCCCTCTTTCGAGGATATAGCTACGAGAAACGTGAGAGTGTTGCAACGTCAGCCATTCCCGAATGAATGGTCAAGTACTTTGCACCACTCTCTCCTCATAGTGTGTTCCTCGACCTGTCAAAGTTGCACTTTTGTACGTCAACTGATTCCATTTCATAGTACAAAAGTACAACGATGGAGGTGAGTTTACTCCACTCCTTGGAAAGCGTTCCCGGATACCGAAACGGATGCATGGTGGATACACACACCAGAAACCAATACTAAATCGGTATTCGAGTCCCAAGAGCGGTCGTAGACAAACCACAATGAAAGACAATAGATGCATACAAGAACGCGGCCAACATTCAAGCATGTATGAAACAATTTAATATTGAATCAGAATGATAACATCTTTTTAGTACAAGTTACAAAACACGGGCAACGGGGCTAGTCCCCACACCCGAGTGAATGGGACTACTCGCTCATATCAAGGGTAAAGAAGGAGGAGAGAAGAGAGAGAAAGAACGTCATCTCCACAGAGGAGGAAAGTTTGAACCCTTGGTGAAGAGAGCAACGATCTTCGCACTTCATGGCTGCTTTGATGATGGATCTTCTCTTCCCACCTTCTTTGTTGTTGAAGAAAGAAGGTAGCTTGATGATGGAATGTAGATCTCAGACCGGCAGCCTTGGGGTGATGGATGAAAATGTTGTGGAACTGGAGAGGCAGCCTTTGGGCGTCTTGGAGATTTGTTTTTTGAGGACCCCTTTGGGTCTTATTTATAGGCTTAAGTGGAGCCCAAACGGTGCTGAACTCGTTTGGGTGTTGAACCCGTTTGGGTGTTGAACCCGTTTGGGCACTGAACCCGTTTGGGCGCTGAACCTGTTTGGGCGCTGAACCCGTTTGGGTGATGAACCCGTTTGGGCGCTGAACCCATTTGGGCGCTGGACCCGTTTGGGCATTGGACCCGTTTGGGCGCCGAACTCATTTGGGCGCTAGACCCATTTGGGCGCTGAACTCGTTTGAGCGCTAGACCCGTTTGGGCGCCGAACTCATTTGGGCGTTGGACCCGTTTGGTTGTTGAACACGTTTGGGCGCTGAACTCGTTTGGGCGCCGAACTCATTTGGGTGATGGACTTGTTTGGGCGCTGGACTCGTTTGGGCACCGAACTCGTTTGGGCACTCGCCTCCATGCGGTCTTTAGGGTCGTTTGGTCTTATGGGGTCTCGGGACCGTTTAGAGTTCATGCGGTCTTGAGACCGTTTAGCCTTAAACGGTCTTGGGACCGTTTGGCCTTGAACGGTCTTGGGACCGTTTGGAGCTTTTGTAATTTTTTTTTGTTTTTCTGTAAGGATAAAGAAGAGAAAGGTTAATCTATTGCAGTGTCAGCAATAAGGTAAAGAGTTAATGATTCTATCTAATTTATTTAAGAAAGAGTATGGAAAACAAGGGAAAACCAATAAGATAACATCACAAAGTGAGAGGTTATCAGTCTTCAAACATCAGTGTTGTTAGACCTTGAGATCGAGCATACTCTTCCAAGCTTAAGAAGAGCAAGGAGAATAGAACCACCGCTGCTAGGAGGTGCTCCGACATCATCACCATCGCCATCTTCTTCAATCTTTGAGGAAGAAACACCAAGTGACCCAACTATGGGGGACGACCATCCTTTGAAGATTTTTGCAATGCCAGTCGCCACAAACATTTTTGGGGTCATTGATCTGCCTATAGTAGAAGCAAACAATTTCTCTATTGCTCCTTTCATGATGCAAATGATACAATCGAATCACTTTAGAGCTACAGCCAGTGAAGATTCAAGTATTCATGTTGTCGAGTTCTTAGAGTATCTAAATACTTTCTGAATCAATGGGGTATCTTCCGAAGGAGTAAGACTTATTCTATTTCCTTTCACCCTAAGAGATAGAGCCAAGGCGTGGCTTTTATCTCTTCCAAAGAAGTCAATAAAAACCTGGGACCAACTCTTAAATGCTTTCCTTGCAAAGTATTTCCCGCCAAGCAAGACAACCCAACTAAAAAACCAGCTCACCGATTTGTCTCAAAATAATGGAGAAACTCTATATGATACATGGGAACGGTTTAAGGATCTTCAATGCCTTTGCCCACACCATGGTTTGACCAACTGGCTGCTACTTCAAACATTCTATAATGGATTGTTCTACAACACCCGGTTGACACTGGATGCGGAAACTAATGGCGCATTGATGACTAAGTCTTATAGGGAGGCTTATAACATCATTGAAAATATATCGCTTAATCACTACCAATAGGGATCAAATAGGGGAGCAAAATCAGCCTCTACATATAGTTCCTCAACCGCGAAGCAAGGAGGGAAACATATTGTTGATGTCGTCAATCTTATTGCTGCCAAACTTGATGTTCTTACACAGAAGTTTGAGAAAATGACTACTATGCAAATCCAATCAGCTGAAGTTATATGTGAAGCTTGTGGCAATGCAGGCTATACTTCTTTTTCATGCTTTGCTTCTAATGCAAATGAAGGGAGTTTTGAACAAGACAATGCAATTGGAATGCAAGGGAACCAGCATACAATCCCTATTCCAACACCTACAATCCGAGATGGAGAGATCATCCTAATTTCTCCTACCAGAACACAAGCAACGCTCAGAATTTCCAACAAGGACAGCAACAACAACATTCCAACCAACAAGGGAATCCACCAGGTTTCAACAATAGGGGTTATCAACAACCCCAAAGCTCTTCTTTGGAGGCCATGATGGAGAAATTTGTTTCTACCCAAATGCATCAAAATGAAGGGTTTTGGGGGAATAATAAGTTATTGAAAGTTGTTATTGCTCAACTTTCTGCTAAAGTGGATGGCATTTCCACTCATACCAAGATGTTGGAGAATCAAATAGCACAGCAAGCTCTAGCACAGCAAAGGAGTCCACAATCCAGAAGTGAACCCAAGACAACAAGCAAACGCCATAACTTTGAGGAGTAGTTGAATTCAGAGATCTTCTCCACCCAAGGAGAAGAACATTGAGGTGATTGATGAGGAGGAGTCCAACACCCATATTTGCAGCAAGGATAAAGGTACAGCTGAAATACCATCTTCTTACAAGACTAATGCACCATTTCCACAAAGGCTTGCGAACAAGAAGGAGTATTTAAAGTTTAGGAAGTCTATGGACATTCTAAACAAGCTTCATATCAACCTTGCTCTAGCCGAAGTTATTGCCAAGATGCCATCTTATGCTAAGTTCTTAAAGGATATCTTAATTAAAATAATAAAGGTGGATCAAGTTTAAACAACAATGCTTTCAAAAAGAATGAATTCTATTATTCAAAATAGACTTCCACAAAAGCTAGATGACTTGGGAGCCTTCACACTACCATGCAAGATCAGTGACCCCACTTTTGACAAAGGTATAGTAGACCTTGGTGCTAGTATTAGTCTCATCCCTTCTACTCTGTGGCAAGAGCTAGATCTTAGAGATCTAAATCCTACAAAGATGGCCATTGAGCTGGCCGATCATTCTATCAAATACCCAAAATGTATCGTGGAGGATGTGCTAGTGCAGATTGGTAAACTCTATATCCGCTGTGATTTTCTAGTGTTAGATATGGTAGAAGTTCCTTCAAACCCCATTCTTTTTGGGAGGCCTTTTCTTAGAACTACTGGATTCCTAGTTGATGTTCGTGAAGGTAAACTCACACTCCGAGTTGGCGAGGAAGCCATGGAGTTTTCGGTATATGATGCTATGAAAGAGCCCTCTCATGTAGAAGAAATCTATTTTATTAGATTCTATTGATTCTGTTATACAAGAAGATCGTGATGTTTCCGATTTGATGATGAATTACTGTGATGATGATGAAGGTATGAATAATGGATCTGAAAATTCTGGGGTATTTTCTATTGCTAAACTAGATGCTACAAAAGAAGACAATCCAATTGTTGATGAAAAAGTCAAGGACAAAGCAATCGAAAGAAAGATAGAACTTAAAGCCCTTCCACCAAGGCTAAGGTATGCATTTCTTGATTTCGACTCTTCTTCTCCTGTCATAATCAATAATGAGTTAACCAATGAACAAGAAAATAAATTACTTGCCGAATTGCGTTTGTATAAAGATGTTATTGGTTACTCTATCAACGATTTGAAAGGCATTCATCCCTCCATCTACATGCATAGAATAAACATGGAGGATGGTGCTAAACTGACTATTGAACCACCTAGGCGTTTAAATCAAAACATGCTTGAAGTGATTAAGAAAGAAATCTTCAAATTGATGGATGTCGGAATCATTTATTTGATAAGTGACAGCCCTTGGGTTAGTGCCATTCACGTGGTACCTAAGAAGGGGGGTGCAACTGTCATAAAAGGAGACAATGATGAATTGATACAAACACATATAGTCACGGGGTGGAATATGTGTATTGATTACCTATGCTTGAATAAGGCAACTTGCAAGGATCATTTTCCGTTGCCCTTTATTGATTTCATGCTTGAACGCCTCGCTAAGCACTCTTATTTTTGTTACTTGGATGAGTATTCTGAGTTTTTCCAGATTCCTATCTACCCTCCCGACCAAGAGAAAACTACATTCACTTGTACTTATGGAACATATGCTTATCGCCGCATGCCATTCAGTCTTTGCAATGCTCCCGCGAGTTTTTAACGGTGTATGATGGCCATTTTCTCAGATTTCATTGACAACATAATGGAAATTCTCATGGATGATTTAAGCGTATATGGAGATTCTTGTGATCAATACTTATGTGCCATGTCATTAGTCTTAGCCCACTGTAAAAAGGTTAACCTAGTACTGAACTGGGAGAAGTGCCATTTCATGGTACAATCCGGTGTAGTACTAGGCCATGTTATATCTAACAAGGGTATTGAAGTGGACAGGGCAAAGGTTGAAGCCATTGAGAAGATTTCTACTCCATCTTCAGTTAAAGACATCCGCAGCTTTCTTGTCCATGCATGTTTTTATAGAAGATTTATTAAGAACTTTTCAAAAATTGCAAAGCCGTTGTGTTCCCTGCTTGCAAAAGATGCCGAATTTGTATTTGATGATGATTGCCACGCAGCTTTTTCCAAGCTCAAGGAGGCCCTCATTTCAGCCCCAATTATTCAACCTCCAGATTGGGATTCTCCTTTTGAGTTAATGTGTGATGCAAGTGATTATGCAGTAGGAGTTTTTCTAGGACATTGCAAGGACAAGAAACTCCACGCCATTTATTATGTAAGCAAGACCCTTGCTGAAGCACAGATAAACTATACAACCACTGAGAAGGAGATGTTTTCCATTGTATATGCCTTTGACAAATTCTGAAAATATTTGGTGGGATCAAAGGTGATAGTATACACTGATCATGCTGCCATAAAATATTTTTTGAACAAAAAAGATGCCAAACCACGCCTTATTCGCTGGATTTTGCTCTTATAAGAATTCAATCTTGAAATCCGGGATAAAAAAAGGTACGGAAAATAATGTTGTTGATCATCTTTCTAGACTAACTATGGAGGCTAGAGATCCATTGCCCATCGAAAGGCTTTATGTGTTATCATCTACTCAAACACCATGGTTTGCGGATATTGCTAACTTTCTTGCTACCGGACAACTCCCACCTGATTTGACATATCAACAGAAGAAGAAATTCTTTCATGATGTAAAATTCTACTATTGGGATGATCCACTGTTATTCAAGCATGGAAGTGATGGGTTGATCCGTCAATGTGTTGCTGAAGAAGAAATTCCTATCGTTATTGATGAATGCCATGCCTCTCCTTATGGAGGCCATTTTGGAGGAGAGAAGATTGTTGCAAAGATACTAAAAGCAGTTTCTATTGGCCCACATTATTCAAGGACGTCAATCTATTTGTCAAATCTTGTGATAGATGTTAAAGAACTGGAGGTATATCTCGCTGTGATGACATGCCCCTCAACTCTATCTTGTAGGTTGAGGTATTCGATGTATGGGGAGTGGATTACATGGGACCATTCCCATCATCTTGCGGCTACCAATACATTCTTGTTTCTTGTGAATATGTGTCCAAATGGGTTGAGGCCATCCCAACCAAAGCACCGGATGCAAAGTCAGTAGTAAAGCTTTTTAAAAAGATCATTTTTCCTTGGTTTGGAGTTCCTCGAGTCGTAATTTCAAATGGAGGCACACATTTTGCTGAAAGACAATTCAACAACCTTCTTTCTAAATATGGTGTAACTCATAAGATCTCTACGCCCTATCATCCTCAAACTTTCGGCCAGGTATAGGTCTCAAATCGGCAGCTGAAAAACATCCTTAAAAAGACTATTTCTAGTTCAAGAAAGGATTCATTATGGGTGTACTGCACAGCCTACAAGACAATCATAGAAACTACTCCGTTCAAGTTGATCTATGGAAAATCTTGTCACCTTCCTCTAGAGTTAGAACATCGTGCTTTGTGGGCTATCAAATTCTTGAACTTTGACATGAAGAAGGTAGGTGAAAAGTGCCTTTTGCAGCTGTAGGAACTTGAGGAACTCCGCCTTGATGCTTATGAGAACGCAAAGCTATACAAAGAGAGGACAAAGGCTTGGCATGACAAGAAGATTCGCAGGAAGGACTTATAAGAAAGAGATAAAGTTTTGCTATTTAATTCTAGACTGAAGTTATTTCCCGTGAAGCTGAAATCAAAGTGGTCAGGACTGCTTCTTATATTAAAGATCTTTCCATATGGTGTTGTGGAACTCCAAGGCAAGGAAAACACATTCAAAGTGAATGGACAATGTTGCAATCTATACACCTATGGAGATGAAGTAGACAAGGGAGCCTCTTTCTCCCTCCAAGATGCTTGAATGAAGAATTGAAGAGTCTTACTTCAGACTCTAAACGGAGGACCTCATGGGAGTTGAACCCACATTAGGATAGATTTCTTTTCCATTATTCAAGTCAAGAACACTCTTTAATTTTGTCAATAATCTTGTCAAGGATGAATATAATAATTTAGACATAGATGCCACCACATCTATCATTACTTCGGTGATGAATGAATGTTATTTCTACAAAAACTCCATATTGCACGGCGTGTCTTCATCTGACACGACGTGCAATCATTTAGAAAGATACTGAAATCGGACTACATCCCTAGGTACATGTCGTGTTTCTCACCAACACACCGTGTTCAGTCCACAAATGAAGTTTCTAAAATGTTACACGACGTGCTTACATCTGTACATGTCGTGTACTCATCACTCAAATCAGCATCAAAAGTTTCTGGAAACTTGCACGTCGTGCATGTCTAATACACGTCATGCATCTGGGCATAAAAGGTAGATATTAAAAAGGAAAATTAAAGAAGGACACATCGTGCATGTCTTATACACGCCGTGTATTTTAACGTAAAATCTGGCCTAAAAGAGGGGCGCACGACCTAACTTCTCAAATCCCTTGAGAACTTAGTCATGCGCAAGAAAGAAACCCTAGCCCGTGTGATTTTTAGTTGTCGTGCAGCCACCGTCTTGGAGCCACCGTGCACGCCGACCTCACAGTGTGAAACTTTTCCAGAAGCCACCTCCACCTTCTTCTCTGTCGTGCGAGCCGCCTCCGCACCTTCACCAGCAGCCACCTCCACCTTTTTCTCCGCCATGGGCGCCGCCTCCGCGCCTTCACCAGCAGCCGCCTCCACCTTCTTCTCCACTGTGCACACTGCCTCTATGCCTTCACCAGCAGTTACCCTCACACCATTTTCTTCTCCACGTCGAAGGCCCCTGATGCAATTTTACTGTGCGTAGAAACGCAAGTGAACGCGTCGAGTAGTACAGGCCTTTGTGAGGCCCGAGTCGAACTCAGGGATATGTGAATTTGTTGGAGACTCCTACTAACTGCTCGCGATCAGCTAAGCCGATTAAATAGTTGAGAGTTGTTGTTGAAATTAAATGAAAATAAAAATAAAATAAAACAAGCAATCGATTAAATTGTTGGTTTAATCAATTCAAATGGGAATCTTTAGGGTTACGGTTTCACCGCGGGTTTTCATTGTATTAAATTCTATATAGCTACTCAAGTTTATCTCTCAATCCGGGTGGTGGCCTGAAATAAGAATTGTCCACTGTCGTGGTACAATTCACTACCTATGTCTAGGTCAGTTCCACCATCGTAGTAACCTATACCCTAAACTAGGTGCATTATAAACAATCTTGGTATCCATCATTAATCTTACACCGCCTTGTTCAAGGGATTTGTCAATTAATGTAAATTCTGTCTCTTTTCAACCATTAATTCTTCTTTCAAAGCAATTAAGGGCATTATATTATTATTATGGTGATCAAGCATAACAATATATTGGAGAACACGAAATTATACCATAGATTTAAGAGATAATATATGAATTACTATTATAAAATCACCATACAATGAATTCCCGGGCTACTCCCGGTCCTAGAGACAAGGGGATTAGCCCCGCATGTTCATCTCAGAGTACAATGCAGTAAGGAAAAGGGGAAACATGAGAAAAATGAAATTGAGTGGTGAAACCCCTGAACAGAGAAGGTCCAATCGATCCTTGGCGTGGAATCCGCGTTCTGCCGCCTTTCAGTGGTGGAATTCGTCTTCTTCAGTGTCTGGATCGGCTGGGGCATGCTCTCGTGCTCCGTTCTCTCCTCCCCACTCTCCGAGATGTGTGTAGCGGCTAATGACATCCTCCCTTAGTCCAGGGCACCGTCATTAGGTTTATTTCCGGAATTAGGTTGCAAAATAACCACGGCCATCCGATTGAGATCAATCTGAAACAAACACATATCTGATGGTGTCGATACCATCGATGCGAGTCGATGGTGTCGATACCATCGACGCGAGTCGATGGTATCGACCTAGCATGATTACGGCAACTCTTCTTTCCTCTCGTCTGTGCGCCTGATGTCATCTTGATACCATCGACGTGGGTCGATGGTACCGACGAACCTGTAGCGACGATTTTGTCTTTAAGTGTCGTTGTAGCTCCACCAGTTGATAGTATTGACTTTATGGTTGATAGTATCGATGCACTCTTCGCCAACAACCTGATGGTATCTCGATACCATCGACATCCTTGTCGATAGTATGGACTTTTGTCTGGTCCTTGCAGCTGGCAACCTGTGGTCCGGTCGATGGTATCGATGGAAGCAGATACTTGTTTTTCCTAAAATTAACACACGGAACCACATAAATCCACACATAATATATTCTTTTAATAATTAATACTCTAAATGCTCGAAATAAGGGAATTCGACATAAAAGAGTGGCATAGACCAAAGTAAATGAAATATGCAACATTAACCATGAAAATGACTAATTAATGCATAAAACACCTATCAAATAAGTCTATAAATGCGACTCAAAATCATCGCATCAGCCCCGAAAAGCCTCCCTCCTGCACACCACCACCAGAGCCACGCACCCAGCATGTTTTCCAGCTCGTGCCATCTCCACGCTACCGCCACCAACTCGCCAGACCCCTACTTTTTCCCCTCCATCTTCATCTCTCGGCACCGACTCTGATTTCCTCAAACCTCTAGGTGCACGGCGTTCCTCTAGGATACACGCCATACATTCCAGTTTCAGGGCCGAAAATTCATTACAGGTGCACGATGTGACCTTCATCTGCACGCCGTGCGTTCTTCCAGAACAACCATGGCTCCACTCAAGCAACGATCAGGCAAACGTCGTGGTGGTGCCAGCTCTTCCTCCACACTGTCTGAGGCGGAACATGTCCCCTCTACATAGTTCCAAGTTACACCCAAAGAGGATGTGTTGATTACTAGGTGGGTGTTACCTTCCTGTTATGCATGTGAGGAGACTCTGAACAAATTGGGCTTCAAGGATGAGGTAATGGGCCACCTGAGGTTTTTGGGTCTGCATTTTGTCTGCACAAGGATTACAAAAACCTACCCACGACTCGTTTATGAGTTTCTGACATCTTTTAAAGTGGAGGAGGATCCACAACGCCGCCGTGATTCATACCCGAATATTAGTTTTCGTTTGCTTAACAAACCCTTTAACATGGATCTTCGTCATTTTTGTGATTTACTTGGCTGCAATTATGGTGGTTACATTGATTATCCGGGAGTTTTCAATAGTGATACCTTTTGGTCTGAGATTACCAATGAGTCGGTACACAGGGCTAGAGAGGCAAGAGCCTGAGCTATTCATAACCCCATTTTCTGCTATGTACATCGCCTCCAGTGTACAGGTATATTTGTGAAAAAATAAACTCAAGGGGTTGTGGGAAAAATAGATCTTTTCTTTTTTTGGTGCATGGTAAACAATGAGGAAATCAGTTCAGGCTACTATATTATCAACAAACTTTTATAAACAAAGAAGAAGAAGCAGCAGGAGTCGAGTGATATCATGTGTGGTGGGGTCATCTCACTTCTTGCAATGAAGCTTGGGTTGGATTTGGCTATTTTAGCACCTACACTAGGAAAAAACCTTGTGGATATCAATTACCTTCTCACCTATGGTATTATATCAAAGTATGGTGATATGATGGAGATGGGACTTACACCAAAAGATTACTCTTCCAATGGGAGTCCCAAGTATGCACCAAAAACCCTAGGGAGTTAATGTCTTCCCTAGGTTTACCTAGAACTGGTGCTTAGATAAATGCTCCAACCCCATAAGAGTATGGAAGCCTTATCGTAGTACAGATTTAGGATCGAACCCAAAAGACAACGGTCTTGTTGCAAGAAACACGATAGAAAACGTATAGAATTTCACTTAGTTACTAGCAGGCACTTATATCGAAAGTTGGATTTTGATGTTTTTAAACTAAGAACATGAAAAGTAAAGAAAGCAAGTAAATCTAATGAGTTAAAGTATGATAAAAGATCACTAGGGTGTGATCGGTTATTCACCGCCACTACACATCGATCAACACATGCAAAGCAAAACTTAACCTGCAAAAAGAGTTTGGTCGGTTAGTATCCTTGTAGACCTAGCCTCCTTTCGGATAATCTAGCTACGAGAAGTGCGGGAATGTTGCAACGCTAGCCATTCCCGATCAAATGGTCACATTACTTTGCATCATTCCCCTCGCAAAGTGTGTTCCTCGACTTACCAAGGTTGCACTTCCATACGTCAACTGATTCCATTTCATAGTATGAAAGTGCAACGGATGATAGTGAGTTTACTCCACTTCTTGAGATACACTTCTAGATACCGAAACAGATGCATGGTGGATATATGCACCAAGAACCAACATACAAACGAGTTTTGAATCTAATAGTACAAACGTAGACAATTCATACTAAAAGATAAAAGATAACACAAGTTGGAGATCCGGCAACAAGTATTCATTAATCATTTGATGTTGAACTGACAAAGATAAGAACTCTACATTACAACCTAAGGATTACATTTTACATGATATGAAAGCATGGGTAGCGGGGCTACTCCCCACACCCTAGTGAAGAAGACTACTCCCTCATGACTAAGACCAAGAAGGAGGCAAGAAGAGAGAGAGAGAGCATCATCCCCACAAAGGAGGGAGGAAAGTCAACCCCTTGGAGAGAGAGAAACGATCCACTAGTCTTCATAGGTTGCACGATGAGGAGGTCTCCCCTTCCCACCTTCTTGGCGAAGAAGGAGAAAGCAGCTTCAGGATGGAGTATGGATCTCAGACCGACAGCCCCAGGGCGGAGGATGGAAGTGGCAGGAGCTCTGGAATGATTGGGGCAGCCTTTGGACGTCTGAAACTTCCTCCCTGATGGAGGACCCTTGGGGTCTTATTTATAGGCCTTAAGTGAATCCCAAACGGTTTGGAGACCGTTTGGGACTCAAGACCATTTGGGACCTCAAGACCGTTTGGACCTTGAAACCGTTTGGGGTTCGTGCGGTCTTGAGACCGGTTGACTCCATGCGGTCTCGAGACCGGTTGGCTTCATGCGGTCTTGGGACCGTGTGACTCCATGCGGTCTCGGGACCTAGTTGGCTTCATGCGGTCTTGGGACCGTGTGACTCCATGCGGTCTCGGGATCGGTTGGCTTCATGCGGTCTTGGGACCGTGTGACTCCATGCGGTCTTGAGACCGGTTGGCTTCATGCGGTCTTAGGACCGTGTGACTCCATGCAGTCTCGGGACCGGTTGGCTTCATGCGGTCTTGGGACCGTGTGACTCCATGCGGTCTCGGGACTGGTTGGCTTCATGCGGTCTTGGGACCGTGTGACTCCATGCGGTCTCGAGACCGGTTGGCTTCATGCGGTCTTGGGACCGTGTGACTCCATGCGGTCTCGGGACCGGTTGGCTTCATGCGGTCCTGAGACCGATTGACTCCATGCGGTCTTGAGACCGATTGGCTTCATGCAGTCTTGGGGCCATTTGAATCCATGCGGTCTTGAGGTTGAGTTATTCTTTTATGATTTTTTTGTGATTTTCTGCATATATAAAAAGGAAAAGTTAGTCTAATGGTATATTTACAAAAATAGAGTGAATTAGGGATTATGTATAGTTTTATCTTAAAAAGAGTCTGGAAAACTAAAGAAAAAGACTAAGATAACCAACTAAAATAGGAGGTTATCACCCCCCCTAACTTAGAGTCTAGCTTGTCCTCAAGTTAGATAGAGATGAGACATGTAATGGCGAGGCGATCTTATTTAATTAGGATTTCCATACTCTTGCTTCAATTCTTAACCTGAGTTCCCCTGGGGTCATATAAAGTCTTATTGCATGCCTTGACTCTTTCAGATTTCGAGAGTTGCTTGGGTCTCAGGTTCTTTCTGTATCTCATAGTTCGCATTGGGACCACCTTTATTTTGTGCATGTTGTTGACTCTAATCAGCTTTATACCTCTCTGAAAGACCCACTGGAAGCTAGAGAGGGTATGTGGGTTGGCTAAAGGCTTGAAGTGTAGCTCCCCCTTCAAGTGGGGGAGGGGCTGTCTATGCTTTTTAGGATCTCACTATCGGGAATGACACATCTGCCTTTATGAGGGCAGCTGAATGTACCAGCCGGGTGAATCCTTTATGAGCCTTTCATATATTTAGATACCTTAGGGTTCCATTACCGGGCACGACACATCTGCCTTTGTGAGGGCAGCTGAATGTGATGGCCGGATGAAACCATTATCGGTTCTTTATATAGATCTTTATTCATGGCACAACTCTCATAATTTTATTCGTCTCTCTGGCTTTTATTCGATAACTCACAGGCTTGGGTTTTGTGATTTTTGGAATTTATTTTGGGCGGCCAAGCCTCTTTTATTTTGAAGAGAGGAAAGTTGTTCTTAGAGTTTTCCAACATGCACTTATTTGGTTTGTGGTCCACTTGCAGAACTTATTGATTTGGAAGTTTCTTGATTCCCCTCTCATCCTTGAGAGCTTGGCTTATTTCTGCCTTGATTTTGACCTATGGAGAGTCAGATAAAGAATTGAAGCAAAAATATGGAATCGATAGTGGATGGAATTTGTTAAATTGCCATTGAATGTCTAAGTGCTATTTTACTTTTGGGGATTATCATGATTCTAAGGTTATTTGGGGTGACTTTATTCCAAAAGAGATTAAGTTAAAAAGAATTGTATAAAGAGAAAGAAAAAGAAGAATTGTTAAGAATAAATTAAGAATAAAGAATTGTATAGAAAGTGCTAACAGAAAGAGAGATGTAGAAAATGATACCTCGCCCTTGTCTAATGTGCCCCCCCTAACTTATCACTCACTCTGTCCTCAGAGTGTCAAAGTGATAGGTTGAGTAGTAATTATGACAAGGGCTACAGGTTAAGGAAAATCTTCATTTGCCCCCGGAGAACGAAGTAGATTGGATGCGAACTGTCCTCGTAGAGCATGGTAATCCACGTCAGTCATTTCCTCTACTGGTCTTTGGAGAACAATGATGGTGTACATCCAGTAGAGGACGTGGAAGCCGCAGTCGTTCGATTGTCAGATTTGTTGGGGGCATTTGTGGCAGAAGGCGGGGCGGTGGAAATGCTCTTTGTCGTATGCCTTTGTATGCTGACTCAGAAAATCGATTAACTTCTCGGCGCACTCCTTTGCCACTACTTCTGTTGGCATCTTCGGTGTCACGACGTAGTTTCACTGTCGTGCGTTGAATTGGATGTCGGAACTGTTGTATATTGTGGTTGTTCCTTCTGGGAGGTTTGTTGCCAGGAGTATCCAATGCTCATGATAAAGGATGGGTAACATGATGAACGGCGGCGTTGTGTGCTGGAGATAGGAGATCAGCACGTCGGTTGCGCCGAAGTTCTTGAGCTTTAGGAGATCATCTTTCATATATGGAGACGCCATGTATGTATTTGGGTTGTTTTGGCCAAGAAGAAACTGATAGGCGGCCATAAGGCTTACAGAGAGGGACCCCTTAACCTGTAGAGTCTCTCACAGTGAGTCTGCCATTACAAGTATGTCTCGAGACATGAATACGACCCCATCTTTCTCGGCTGAAAGCCGCGCCATAATGACACGTAATTTGAGGTCGTTGAGACCTTTGCAAGCATCGCGATCAAAATCAGGGAAGGTTGGGTCAATGGTAAACACATGATCACTATTATTTATAGCTTGCTCGACTGGCTCCTTGTTCTGTTCTGACTCGTTCAAAGCTTGTCGGAAGGGTCGCCGCTGCGACCGCTGGATGGCTGAGAAAAGATAACGAGGAACGTCATCTGGTGCCATAGTTGGGTCCTTGAAGAACTGTCTGTCATAGATAAGCTCCATGGCATAACGCCCACGCAAGGAGTGAAAGTCATCAGTAACCAGATCATTGAAAGGGATTTCCTGGTTCAGCGCTTGAATATGACGAATGGTACAGAAGGCGCAGTCCCCAGATCCCTCGGCGGCTTGAACTTCAGGGTTGATTATTTTGAACCAAGGCTGGCTCCAGTCTTGGCGGAGGGATGGGCGTGTAGTCCAAATTAATTTAAGCATCCGGAAGGGTATACACCGAGCTTCTCCTGCTATTTCTCCTATGAAGTTTATTGTGTCGGTTGGTAGCTCGGCTCTGCAGAAATTGTATTCTTTGGCATCCCGAGCCTCGGTATCCACGATCATAAAAAGCTAGTGGTCTGAGACTTGGAAAGGCATTGTAAGATAACGTGCCCTTCGTGCCAAACTGACATGCATCCGCTCAACCTATTTTTCTCGTATGTCTTTGTATAAAAGGCCAAAAGACAGAGTGGGCGAAGCATTAAAGACCGGCTGTTGCCGCTTGTGACTTCTATATATTTCTATACAATTGGCGAGGAGGACACGGAAGATTGCCATTGGCATCATGGACCGAGGTCGTAGGATGCTACGGAAGTCTTCACGTGTCAACTTATGCTTGGTTTTGGTATTATGATAAATTATGTCTTCCCCTGCCTTTGCATCGTCCACTATAGTGTTCAGTATAAAAATGTCCTGAGCATCTAAAGTGGAGATGGTCGTCATATCCAGGTCGTGCATTTTATGCGGCAGAGGTGGTGGCGGGGGAAGTTCTTGTGGTGGGGGAGAAGCAGGTTGTTCGAAGGCCTCTTCATGGCCTTGTAGATTGTCGTCCGAGTCGGAGGCAGAGTCGAGATCCATCCTCGTCCGTGTCTAGACTTACTCGGTCTGCCTCGTCCTGGTAAGGGGGAGAAGGTGCTGAGAAGGGTGGAGCAGATGTTTTTGGCGGGCTGGCGCTGGATCCTAGTATGCATTGTTGGAGTTCAGTGTAGGTCGCTTCCTTGGCAGCTTCCCCGATGGACCCCATAGCTGAATAGTCGAAGAATTGGTCCCCATATGACATGTTGACATTGTCGTTATGTGGGGACTTGGGGTGATTGTCACTATCATGGTGACCTTTGTCGTACCCTTTTTGGGAGGGTCCTGCTGCATTTCCAGGGTCTTCTCCATCATCATGCTTATCATTAGAGAAGGTGTCTTTGTTTGAGTTAGCAGATGAGTCGGAGTCGTCGTCTTCTTCATCATCGCCATCCTTGTCATCCGCAACTTCGTCAACTTGCTTTTTGCTGGCAGACGTTTTGCACCGCCGATGGGTGGCTTGTAGCTCATCAAAAGCCACTTGCATATGCTTGTGTTTTTCGAGCAGTGCATCATGGGTTTCTTTGAGGTCGGAAAATCTGCCCTCGGCGGAGAGGAGACGTGCTGTAAGATTGGTGACTTGAGCATGTAACTGCTGGATTTCATCGTTGTTGGACTCCTCTTGGCGATGATGTAGTTGCGTAAGTGTGCCGTCGATTGTGGTCAAGCGCGTGCTCATAACTTCATGATGTTGCTCGAGCTCGCGGAGAGTCTCTGGAAGAGGTTGAGTCTGCTTGGAGATCTCATCGACTTTTTGCGTTGTTGCTTCTTGCTGACGCGTCGCTCCAAGGACCAGGTCCGGCAAGTTGTTGGTGTGGCTGTTGATGTGCTCAACTTGCTTAGCCACCTCATCCTGTCGTTGCTGGAGGCCTTGGAGGAAGGTGGGCAAGGCTCGGTGTTGTTTGTCGATCTTGGTCACCTGTCGTGATAAATCTTGTACATAAGAAAAAATAGAATTTAATATGTTAGAAGGATCGGTGAGGAGGTTTCGGACAGCGTCAAATTGACGACTGAATTCCTCACCGATGTTAGTAAAAGGGACCCCAGGAGCGGAAGGGTGAGGTGGTTGGGGTCTGTTTGGAGTGGTGTTAGTGTCTTGCGGAAGGGACATTGATGATTCCCCGAGCTGCGTAGTGACTGTGGATGTAGTCACCAGCAATGTCGGGGTGGCGGTGGATGTGAAAAGTGGTGGTATTTGAGGCGAAAGCGGTGGTAGCGATAATGATGGGGTGGAAACTGCGGAGGTGAAAGGAAAAGTGGTGAAGTCGGGCATGGGGATGGAGAAGGTTAAACCCGAGGTGAATGGGGGTGATGAAGTGGATGTGAACGGTTGCATGGATGTGGTGGGGAAGAAGGGAGTGGTAGATGATGGAATGGTGGAAGGTGGAGTGGTGGCAGCGGTAAGCTGCTCATGTAGACTCTGGATGAAAGAGTTGATTGAGGAGGAGGTTAAGATTTCTTCATGGAGCTTCTCGGCCTCCGGATTTGGCCTAGATGTTGGTGTCCCCGAATGCTGTTGGGCCTGCAGTTGCCTCCTGGAAGGTCGTTTGACAGGCATCTTTGTTGGTCGAGCTGTCGGGGCAGTGATACTCATCTTCGTTTGTCCCGTTGTTGCTTTCCTTTTGAGTATTTTAACCGAAGCTAGCAGATGAGTAAGCTCATCATCAGAGAAGAGGAGCTGTGTTGTGTCATAGTTTGCTAACTCCAGAAGCAGGAGGAGAGTCCTTGATGATTTGACCATAGGGCAGAATACATAGTGTAGTTTCCCATCCTTTTCCTTAATTATGAACGAGTTCTTCAGGGTTTGCTCGTTGGTAAGGATGTTGCCCTTCAGATGCGTGCAATGGGGTAAAGGTATGTCCATCTTAAGATATTTGATGATAGATGTGACATGACCCCCCATACATATTTCTTTCCCCAGGCTAGAGGCAGATAATTTCTGGATCATTAGTCATCCTATGTTGACTGGCCTTTCATTGAGGATAGACCAGAGAATGAAAAGATCAGACATTATAACGTTCCCCCCTTCTGTCCTGGGGAAGAGTGTGCCGGCTAGGATTTTGTGCAGGGTGCGCACAAATCCAGACTGAATGTTTGACGCCTTGCACGTCTTCACGTCATAAGTGGGGATCCCTGTTAAAGATTTCCAGAATGTATGTCTGTTGAATTCTGGATGATCGGTTCCCACTGTTATAGCCTTTTGCAGCTACTCCTGGTCGTCGATAAAGATGGTGTTCAGCATGTTTTCTGTTATGACGACCTTGCTGCCAAAATTTTGGGTGACAAGCCTTCTGTCACCTCCATCCCGTGACCTATCAATGATGTCAACGGGATCCTTAATCAAAAAGGAGAAAAACTCGGAGGTGGGTTCCTAGTAGGATACTTCAGGCACTAGACACAACCTGGTGAGGTTGGCTTTTTCTAGCACGTTGAAGATACGATCATGTATCCCCATCTTGAGTAGTATGCTGGAGCAGACATACTTGGTGGGTTTTAGGGTTTTGTCGGTGGAGATGTTGGTTTGGATGAAGAGGTTTTCTGGTGGTGGTATTGTTGTGGTGATGGGAGAGAAAGTGGTGGCAGTAATGGGGATAGTTGTGGTAGTAGTAGGGATGGTGGAGGTAATTGCAGGGATGATGGTGGTAGTAGTAGGGATGGTGGTGGTAGCTGTAGGGATGGTAGTGGTAGAAGCAGGGATGGTGGTGGTAGGTTTTGCAAAGGGTTGGTCCATGGCGGAAACGGGTCGAACTTGTTTTCTTGCCCGCTTCTTGGAGGGCTGCCCAGATGCAGTCTCCAGGACCTTGCGCTCCCCCTTTTGCTCTTTGACAAGGGACTCCTCTTCGAAGTTAGGATTGTACTCCGAGTCTTCATCAGAAGAGGATATGACAGTTTCCTCCTCGGGTGCCTCAGATAAGATTTTCTCTAGGCGATCAAGTTCGCACAGGACTTCCATCATCTTTACGTTTTGGGGTGCCTTCCCAGTCCTGTTGAAGTCCGCTCTTATCTTTTGAAGCCTGGCTTGTTCTGCCAGCAGTTCCTCTGTTGTCCAAATTGCTGGTTCATCAAATCTGAAGGCAGCTGGTGATGCCATTGCTGTAGAATGAGAAATCAAGGGTCAGAATGACATGTTTTGATCTTATTAATATTTATGAGTTTTTGTATTTTTAAAGGGAAAATAAACAAAATTGGGAGGCCAAACGGTTTGAAGACCGTTTGGTCTCAAACGGTTTCAAGACCGTTTGGTCCCAAACGGTTTGAGGACCGTTTGGTCCCAAAACCGTTTGGTCCCAAACGGTTTGAGGACCATTTGGTCCCAAACGGTTTCAAGGACCGTTGGTCCCAAACGGTTTCAAGACTATTTCGTCCCAAACGGTTTCAAGACCGTTTCGTCCCAAACAGTTTCAAGACCGTTTGGTCCCAAACAGTTTCGAAACCGTTTGGAAAACGAACAGTCGCGGGGTCGTCTGCGAAGGTGAAGATGAAGATGAATCGGCGGAGAGGCGGATGTCGCGCCGGCGACGACGGCGATGGTAAAAACGAAGGTGAAGACAAATGTGAATCCGGCGATGAAAACGACAATGGTGAAGACGGCGGCGATGAAGACGGTAAATAAGGCGGCGATGGCGGAAGGGGTTGTTGGTGAGAGCGGTGAAGACGAGGAGGTGTTGACGATGGTGGACAGAGCCGAGGGTGGCGCCGGCGGCAAAGATGGCGGAAAAGAGGAAAGTTGCGGAGAATGATAATGGCGGAAATGAGCGGATGGTCGTTCGTGCTGCCGCAGCAGATGGTCTACCTCGCAAATGGTGGTGATGCTGACGGCGAGGAAGCGGAGGTTGGTGGTGCGGAAATGCAGTTGTTGTGCAAGAGCACGGGAACCACGTCACCGGAAGGGGTTTGAGTGGGAACAGAGGAGAGCAAAGGCAATAGCACAGGAAACACAAGGAAGCTCGAGAGTTCGAAGGGAGAAAGATGAAGGTGTAGGGTTTATATTTATAGGGAACGGTTAGCGACCCTTTGTATTCCAAACGGTTTTGAGACCGTTTGGCTCCAAACAGTTTCGAGACCGTTTGGCTCCAAACGGTTTCAAGACCGTTTGGCTTTGGCTCCAAACGGTTTCAAGACCGTTTGGAGTCCAAACGGTTTCAAGACCGTTTGGCTCCAAACGGTTTAGCGACCGTTTGGAGTCCAAACGGTTTCAAGACCGTTTGGCTCCAAACGGTTTGGGGACCGTTTGGAGTCCAAATGGTTTCAAGACTGTTTGGCTCCAAACGGTTTGGAGACCGTTTGAAGTCCAAACGGTTTCAGGTCCGTTTGGAAGGGCAAAGGCAGAAAAGATTTTATATTTTTATGTTGGTTTTTTATTTATATATTTTTATGTTGTTTGTTTTTCTTTTGATTATTTTTTTGATAGTTTTGGTTATGTAAATTTTTTTTGTATTTCCATAACATAAAACTAGGAAAATAAAAGAACAGGACATAGGGGAAAAAATGAAAATCTTGGGTTGCCTCCCAAGTAGTGCCTTGGTTTTACGTCGCTGGCTCGACAAGGTTGCAACATTGTCATGTTGTTGATTATTCATGTCTGTTTGGCCCGTGCTTAGGGTTTGATTCGGGCTGCCCAGCAAATGTGCCTGTGGGAGGCTTCAGTTGTGCAGCAATTTGGGCAAGATGGGCTTTGACTGCTTTCTACTGAGCTTGCTGGTTAGCAAGCATAGTTTGTTGTGATTGTAGCATCTGCCTTATCAAGGATATCTCATCTTCTGGTTGGGCAGGAACATTTTTCAGATGACTTTGTTGCTGAGTTTGTTGAGATTGTTGAAGTGGTGACGCCTACTGAAGTTGCTGAGTATGTAGTTGTGGATGTAGTGGGGGATGAGTGTACTGGTAGTAGGCTGATTGGTTCCTAGGGTAGTTAGCCCTAGGGAAGTTGTTCCTGGAGTTCCCTTGATTTTGGTTAAAATTGTTCGAGAATCCAGGTGGTAACCTACTATCAGATCCCCCCTGTGTCTGATGCTGTGGATTCACAGTTCCAGAAGGGTTCCCATATTGGAATCCAGGATGGTTCCTCGGTTGATTGGGATTGTAGTAGACTTGTCCAGGAATAGTGTGGATGGAGTTGACTTGTTTTGGAATCTGATCATCAGCTTGATTAGTGATGGGCTCATATGGTTGTGGTGGTGGATGCAGATCCATCATCACATTATACAACATCCCACAGGAGAGAGTCGGATGGTCTGAAGCATGACAAGCCTCACAGGATCATGTGACGGCTTTGACTTGATGAACCAGCAGAGTTTTCTTCTTATCAATTTCTCCTAGAGTTGTCTCGAGGGCTTGCTGTTTATGAACAATTGTTTTCAAGGCCTCAGTTATTGTCTTCATTTATATGGATTCCTCACCTTTGAAAACCTTAAGGACACCTTTTCCAGCTGACCGTCCCCAGTTGGACTGGTTTTCAGCTCCTAATGTAACAATCTTCCAGGCATCTTCATAGTTCTTCCTCATGAAGTTTCCTCCAGATGAGGAATCTAGGGATTGTTTAATATCATCACTTACACCCCGGTAGAAAGTTTCTATCAGTTGATTCTGTGAAATTCCATGATGGGTGCATTTGCGCAGAAGTTCCTTAAATCTTTCCCATGCCTCAGCAAGGGTTTCTCCAGGTAGCTGGGAAAAGTGATTGATTTGCCCTCTGATTTCATAGGTCAGCGAGGGTGGAAAGAACTTCTCTAAGAATTTTTCCTCTAGAGGGGCCCAAGTGGTTATTATGGGTTCTCTGTCCAATGAGTTGTACCAACTCAGGGCCCTTCCAGATAAGGTGAAGTGGAACAGATGGAGCATTATCGCATCGAAAGTGATACCAGCTTGCGGGACCAGGCGGCATAATGCCTTAAATCTTTTCAAATGGTCCATGCAATCATCTCCTGAGCCTCCAGAGAAGTAGATGCCTTGCATAATTTGGATCCATTGTGTCTGAATCTCGAAGTTTGGGATATTGATAATCGGAGGCCGGATCGGGTGGTTATCCTCATAGTTTTTCAGGACAGCATAGTCCCTCAGTTATTTGTTTCGTAACTCGAGCTGAGCAGCTTGGGTTGCTACCTCAGTCTCTGCTCTTATGCGGGCTTGCTCTTCTTCTCGTATCTCTGCTTGTATTTGGGCCCGAGTGTCTGCGATTAGTTGTGCCCGTTGAGCGGCGATGGCAGCATTGACTCGCTCCATCACCAAAGCGGCCTAATGCTGATCTTCAGCCATTTGTCTGGCTCGTTGGCGGTTGATGCGAATTCGGCAGTGGAAACTTCTCTCTACCTCAGAGTCGAACTCCAGATCAGGGGAGAATCCGCGACTATGCAGTGATTGCATGCACGTGTTCTACCTGAGTAGGGAAAAGAGAACACCTTTAGATAATAGTGAAAATATGGAAGTTTCAAGAAGATATAGAGTTATGATTAAAAAGAAAGTGTAAAATCCTAACCAACTAGAAAGGTGCTAAGTGAAATTATAATGTTCCGTTGTCCCCGGCAACGGCGCCATTTTTTGATGGAGCTGGGACTTACACCAAAAGATTACTCTTCCAATGGGAGTCCCAAGTATGCACCAAAAACCCTAGAGAGTTGATGTCTTCTCTAGGTTTACCTAGAACTGGTGCTTAGATAAATGCTCCAACCCCATAAGAGTATGGAGGCCTTATCGTAGTACAGATTTAGGATCGAACCCAAAAGACAACGGTCTTGTTGCAAGAAACAAGATAGAAAACGTATAGAATTTCACTTAGTTACTTACTAGCAGGCACTTATATCGAAAGTTGGATTTTGATGTTTTTAAACTAAGAACATGAAAAGTAAAGAAAGCAAGTAAATCTAATGAGTTAAACTATGATAAAATATCACTAGGGTGTGATCGATTTTTCACCGCCACTACACATTGATCAACACATGCAAAGCAAAACTTAACCTGCAAAAAGAGTTCGGTCAGTTAGTATCCTTGTAGAACTAGCCTCCTTTTGGATAATCTAGCTACAAGAAGTGCGGGAATGTTGCAACGCCAGCCATTCCCGATCAAATGGTCACATTAATTTGCATCATTCCCCTCACAAAGTATGTTCCTCGACTTACCAAGGTTGCACTTCCATACGTCAACTGATTCCATTTCATAATATGAAAGTGCAACGGATGATAGTGAGTTTACTCCACTTCTTGAGATACACTTCTAGATACCGAAACAGATGCATGGTGGATACATGCACCAAGAACCAACATACAAATGAGTTTCGAATCTAATAGTACAAACGTAGACAATTCATACTAAAAGATAAAAGATAACACAAGTTGGAGATCAGGCAACAAGTATTCATTGATCGTTTGATGTTGAACTGACAAAGATAAGAACTCTACATTACAACCTAAGGATTACATTTTACATGATATGAAAGCATGGGTAGCGGGGCTACTCCCCGCACCCTAGTGAAGAAGACTACTCCCTCATGACTAAGACCAAGAAGGAGGCGAGAAGAGAGAGAGAGAGAGAGAGCATCATCCCCACAAAGGAGGGAGGAAAATCCACCCCTTGGAGAGAGAGAGCAACAATCCACCAATCTTCATAGGTTGCACGATGAGGAGGTCTCCCCTTCCCACCTTCTTGGCGAAGAAGGAGAAAGCAGCTTCAGGATGGAGTATGGATCTCAGACCGACAGCCCCAGGGCGGAGGATGGAAGTGGTAGGAGCTCTGGAACGATTGGGGCAGCCTTTGGACGTCTGAAACTTCCTCCCTGATGGAGGACCCTTGGGGTCTTATTTATAGGCCTTAAGTGAAGCCCAAATGGTTTGGAGACCGTTTGGGACTCAAGACCGTTTGGGACCTCAAGACTGTTTGGACCTTGAAACTGGTTGGGGTTCGTGCGGTCTTGAGACCGGTTGACTCCATGTGGTCTCGAGACCAGTTGGCTTCATGCGGTCTTGGGACCGTGTGACTCCATGCGGTCTCGGGACCAGTTGGCTTCATGCGGTCTTGGGACCGTGTGACTCCATGCGGTCTCGGGACCGGTTGGCTTCATGCTGTCTTGGGATCGTGTGACTCCATGCGATCTCGGGACCGGTTGGTTTCATGCGGTCTTGGGACCGTGTGACTCCATGCGGTCTCAAGACCGGTTGGCTTCATGCGGTCTTGGGACCGTGTGACTCCATACGGTCTCGGGACCGGTTGGCTTCATGCGGTCCTGAGACCGATTGACTCCATGCGGTCTCGAGACCGATTGGCTTCATGCGGTTTTGGGGCCGTTTGAATCCATGCGGTCTTGAGGTTGAGTTATTCTTTTATGATTTTTTTGTGATTTTCTGCATATATAAAAAGGAAAAGTTAGTCTAATGGTATATTTACAAAAATAGAGTGAATTAGGGATTATGTATAGTTTTATCTTAAAAAGAGTATGGAAAACTAAAGAAAAAGACTAAGATAACCAACTAAAATAGGAGGTTATCATGATAGTACCACAAAGTTCAAGGTTTTTCTTACCAAGACACAATACATTGAAATCCCCGATGCAGCCCGCAATGATCTCAGCAACAAGGCCAATTGGAAAGTTGTTTTAGAGCCTGAAGATGAAGTAGCAACCCAGGGAGTGAGCAGCTCCAGAGATCCACCAGTAGCAGAGGCAGTAGCACCACCACCCTCTACCAGTACTCAAACTGAGTACACTTGGGTGATGCCCGATGTCCGGCATCTTTATGGATATGTTCATCAATGGTTTGACCACCTCGACATCCGTTTGGACCAGATGGGTACGCATTATAATGCGATGCATGACATGGTTCAGTGGATGGACTCGTGGCACATCTCTCAGGGCCACTACTCCATCCCGCCGCCATATTAGTCACCACCACCACAACAATCCAAATTTCCACCATCTGAGTTTCCACAACTGTTGGAGTTCCCATAGTAGCCCCATTTTCACCAGTAGCATGACTCTGCAGCCCAGCCGATGGACATTCCAGAGCTCATCAGCCAGTATTTCCCTAATCAGGAGGGCAGTGGCCCTTCTTTTTGATATTGATCCATGATAGGTATCTGGTTGTGAATTTTGTGAGTTTGTTTGATGTAGTGAGGACACTGCTGATTTCAAGCTTGGGGGGCACAACTGGCCCGTAATTGTAGTTTTCATTTTGCATTTCCTTTTGTTAGAGTCAGTTGTGTCAGTTTTTCATTCCATTTCGTTATATGTTTTGTTTCCTTTGATGACAATCTTAATATGAATTGAGGCTACCATGTTAGAATGAACACCATGCTTGATCTATCTTCTCCTTTGTATTTCTTGTGGCTATATGAAAAGATATTCAACATCATGCATGAATCAAATGAAAAAGGAAAGCCACCATGTACACGATATTGTTTGTGTTTGTGGTTTGAAATCTCAATTTTTACATCTTTGATTTCTCAATACATGTAATAGTTTCACATTTTTGTGAATAAATCAACTTTGCAACACTTACTAGAATACGGGATGCTCTTGCCAAACTCTTAGTGCGTTTAAAATAAACTTTTCAGTGAAATTTTTTTCTTCAAAAGAATGATTGAAATATTGCTAATCTTAATACTCTTGTTGACTCTTTGTTGTTGTACCATACTTGCGTTATCATTTGTTTACCTTTACCTAATAAAAGATGGCAAACATCCCACATATCATGCTAGCCTAGTGTGAGTCTGATCTGGCAACGACGGTTTGGTGGTATGAAAATCAAAAGAGGGTAAAAACAACACCCCAACCAGCATTCCACATGAGCATAAGCCTAAATTAGCTGCCGAGTGCTGAAAACACAAAAATTTCCATCATCATATCCTTTGAGAAAAAGAGTACAATTAAGTGTGTTAATGTTAGCATCGATTTCATCATTTTATATCCATACTAACTAAAAATTTTGTAATGTACATCCACTAATTGTTTGGCTCGATTATCCAAATTCTATTTAGTGTTATCTAGTTGATTATCTCATTTGATTTGGAACCACCATTGCTGAACTAAATTTCTCTATCTTAGATGTCTAAATTAAGAAGAAAACAATGAACAGAAACACTATGTACATGGTTGGTTGAGATGATTGCATATCTTCTTTTCATTTAATCTATGCATGAGTTTGAATATTCTTTCACCTTGTATGTAGCCCTATTCTTTTTGCTTGAGGACAAGCAATGGTTCAAGCTTAGGGGGATTTGTTGTGTGTTTTCTACATCATCTTTTCACTTGATATCACATACAATTTTTTTCTTTTTGATCTCACTTAGCCTCCTTTCATATTAATATTGCCATTTTTTTTGTTATTTTACTTATCGCATGATGTGCATTGCTGAGATGTTCTAAAAGGACTGATTTGGGGATTTCCCGACTCAAATTTCATGTTATTTGGACTTCCCCACGTACAGCCAGCTATTAGGAGCTTAATTCTACTAAAACAACACTTTACACGGCATGTCTGGTAAAGATACGACGTGTAAGATTCCAGAAGACCATTCGTTCACCCAGACTGACAAACGCATGACGTGTTCATCCTTGAACACGACGTGTGAGTTTCCAGAAAGTGTAGAACAAGACAAAGACACAACGTATTTTCGTCAACACATCATGCACCTGGGAACGTCGAGCAGACCAAAAGTTTCTGGAAAGTCCCACGACATGCATTAATTTTGCACACGCCGTGCGCAGTGTATTCTGGAGCAACTGTCAAAGGCTTTACACGGCATGCACGAGAAACGCACGCCGTGTCTCGGTCAGTTTTAGAATTTTGAAAATTTTGATCCTTTGTTTAAAAAAAAGAGGGAACTTAATGGGAAGTTATCCACGATCATAATTCAAAGTTATCTCGTTCCAGAGCAAGTCTAGAAAGAGGAAGGCGATTTTGAGGAGAAAAGAGGTCATTTCTTGCCAAAGGAGTCCCAATCTTCTTCTCTTCTTCTCATTTGTCTTCTATAAAGGTGCATCACAGTTTCCCTACTCCATACAACTTCTTGAGAGAGGAGTTGGTTCGTTTTGGAGCAGCCGGAGGAGTAGAATTTGTCCCCAAGCCAGAATTCTACCTTCTTGTGGTTACATCTTTATATCTTCTTGTTTCTCTTCCTCTAGATCATGCTAGAATATGAAACTTCTGTAACAATTATGCAAAACATGATTATGGACGAGTAAACTCCTTTTCTTGGGCATGAGAAAGTAGCTCCCATGTCATAGCATGTATAGAACAAGTTAATTTCGTACTAAATACTATGTTTCTTATTTTTCTACCATGAGAGTATCGTTTTTATCATCTCTTGCATGTATTGCTGGACACTTTATATGCATGTGTTATGCTTTCTTAATTAATCTGAGAAGATAGGTAGGAATGTATGGAGGTTCTTTTCTTGGCAACTCTTCTTCTACTATGAGAGTGGAGTTTATAGAGTTGACAAACAGGTTGTGATCTAAAAAAAAAATTATGCATGAGAATGTGGACTTGAGTTGAGATCGTTGCACCTACACCGGGAGGTGAAGTGAACCACATACCTCTCCTTTAAAACAAGTACTTAGTATGTTTAATTTTTTAGTTCCTATGATGTGCTATGATATGTGGGTGAAATTATAATGTCCAAGATCCATTAACATCTGATTGTAAATCTTTTATTGTTTGTTTAAATCTGAATTTTTGTAATTAGATCAACATCACCATATTTTTTAAACTGATCTAGATTGTTGAACTTTAGTGTTGTTGCATTTGATTAATTACCAAAGTTCCTTGTATTCGACCTCGACTACGACTACCTCCATATACTTGTGGAGATCGGTTAAGTTGAGTAAATGATTTGTTTTAGGATTGAAACTCGTTAGCGTAAATAGCCAACAAGTTTTTAGTGTCGTTGTCGGGGAACTATGGTAATCTAATTTGAGTAACACGTGCTAATTAGTTTTAGAGACTAGATCACCATTTCCATTTTCCAAATTTCCTTATACCTTTTAGTTGTGTTCTTAATTCCTCTTGTTATTTTTCAAGTTGTATGTGTCGCTCACAAAGGGGTCTTCAAACATCAGTGTTGTTAGACCTTGAGATCGAGCATACTCTTTCAAGCTTAAGAAGAGCAAGGAGAATAGAACCACCACTACTAGGAGGTGCTCCACCATCATCACCCTCACCATCTTCTTCAATCTTTGAGGAAGAAACACCAAGTGATCTAACTATGGAGGATGACCGTCCTTTGAAGGATTTTGTAATGCTAGTCGCCACAAATAATTGTGGGGCCATTAATCTGCCTACAGTAGAAGCAAACAATTTCTCTATTGCTCCTTCCATGATGCAAATGATACAACAAAATCGCTTTGGAGGTACAGCCAATGAAGATCCAAGTCTTCATGTTGCCGAGCTCTTAAAGTATCTGAATACTTTTCAAATCAATAGGGTATCTGCCGAAGGAGTAAGACTTATGCTATTTCCTTTCACCCCTAAGAGATAGAGCCAAGGCGTGGCTTTTATCTCTTCCAAAGAAGTCAATCAAAATCTGGAACCAACTCTTAAATGCTTTCCTTGCAAAGTATTTCCCGCCAAGCAAGACAACCCAACTAAGAAACCAGCTCACCAATTTCTCTCAAAATGATGGAGAAACTCTGTATGATACATGGGAACGGTTTAAGGACATTCAACGCCTTTGACCTCACTATGGTTTGACCAACTAGTTGCTACTTCAAACATTCTATAATGGACTGTTCTACAACACCCAGTTGACACTGGATGTCACAGCTAATGGCGCATTGATGACTAAGTCTTATAGGGAGGCATGTAACATCATTAAAGATATATCGTTTAATCACTGCCAATGGGGATCAGATTGGGGAGCAAAATCAGCCTCTACAGCTAGTTCCTCAACCGGGAAGTAAGGAGGGAAACATATTGTTGATGTCGTCAATCTTATTGCTGCTAAACTTGATGTTCTTACACAGAAGTTTGAGAAAATGACTACTACGCAAATCCAATCAGATGAAGTTATATGTGAAGATTGTGGCAATGCAGGCTATACTTCTTTTTCATGCTTTGCTTCTAATGCAAATGAAGGGAGTTTTGAACAAGTCAATGCAATTGGAATGCAAGGGAACAAGCAATACAATCCCTATTCCAACACCTACAATCCGAGATGGAGAGATCATCCTAATTTCTCCTACCGGAACACAAGCAACGCTTCGAATTTCCAACAAGGACAGTAGCAACCACAACAGCAACAACATTCCAACCGAAAAGGGAATCCACCGGGTTTCAACAATAGGGGTTATCAACAACCCCAAATCTCTTCTTTGGAGGCCATGATGGAGAAATTTGTTTCTACACAAATGCAGCAAAATGAAGAGTTTTGAGGGAATAATAAGTTATTGAAAGATGTTATTGCTCAACTTTCTGCTAAAGTGGATGGCATTTCCACTCATACCAAGATGTTGGAGAATCAAATAGCACAGCAAGCTCTATCACAACAAAAGAGTTCACAATCCAGTTCTCTTCCAAGCCAACCGGAAGTGAACCCAAGACAACAAGCAAACGCCATAACTTTGAGGAGTGGAGCTAAAATTCAGAGACCTTCTCCACCCAAGGAGAAGAACATTGAGGTTACTGATGAGGAGGAGTCCAACACTCCTATTTGCAGCAAGGATAAAGGTACGGCTGAAATACCATCTTCTTACAAGAATAATGCACCATTTCCACAAAGGTTTGCGAACAAGAAGAGGATTTAAAGTTTAGGAAGTCTATGGACATTCTAAACAAGCTTCATATCAACCTTCCTCTAGCCGAAGTTATTGCTGAGATGCCATCTTATGCTAAGCTCTTAAAGTATATCTTAACTAAAATAAGAAAGGTGGATCAAGTTGAAACAATGATGCTTTTGAAAAGAATGAGTTCTATTATTCAAAACAGACTTCCACAAATACTAGATGACTTGGGAGCCTTCACACTACCATGCAAGATCAGTGACACCACTTTTGACAAAGGTATAGTAGACCTTGGTGCTAGTATTAGTCTCATCCCTTATACTCTGTGGCAAGAGCTAGATCTTGGAGATCTAAAGCCTACAAAGATGGTCATTGAGCTAGCCGATCATTCTATCAAATACCCAAAAGGTATCGTGGAGGATGTGCTAGTGCAGATTAGTAAACTCTATATCCCTTGTGATTTGTAGTGCTAGATATGGTAGAAGTTCCTTCAAACCCCATTCTTTTTGGGAGGCCTTTTCTTAGAACTATTGGATGCCTAGTTGATGTTTGTGAAGGTAAACTCATGCTCCGAGTTGGCGAGACAACCATGGAGTTTTCTGTGTATGATGCTATGAAAGCACCCTCTCATGTAGAAGAAATCTATTTATTGGATTCTATTGATTCTGTTATATAAGAAGATCGTGAAGTTACCGATTTGATGCTAAATTACTGTGATGATGAAGGTATGAATAATGGATCTGAAAATTTTGGGGTATTTTCTATTGCTAAACCAGATGCTACAAAAGAAGACAATCCAATTGTTGATGACAAAGTCAAGGACAAAGTATCCGGAAGAAATGTAGAACTTAAATCCCTTCCACCAGGGCTAAGGTATGCATTTCTTGATTCTGACTCCACTTCTCCTGTCATAATCAATAATGAGTTAACCAATGAACAAGAAAATAAATTGCTTGCCGAATTGCATTTGTATAAAGATGTTATTGGCTACTCTATCGATGATTTGAAAGGAATTCATCCCTCCATCTGCATGCATAGAATAAACATGGAGGATGATGCTAAATTGACTATTGAACCACCTAGGCGTTTAAATCAAAACATGGTTAAAGTGGTTAAGAAAGACATCTTCAAGCTGATGGATGCCGGAATCATTTATCCGATAAGTGATATCCCTTGGGTTAGTACCATTCATGTGGTACCTAAGAAGGGGGGTGCAACTATCATAAAAGGAAACAATGATGAATTTATACAAACATGTATAGTCACGGGGTGGCGTATGTGTATCGATTATCGGCGCTTGAATAAGGAAACTCGCAAGGATCATTTTCCATTGCCCTTTATTGATTTCATGCTCGAACGCCTCGTTAAGCACTCTTATTTTTGTTACTTGTATGGGTATTCTTGATTTTTCTAGATTCCTATCTACCCTCCCGACCAAGAGAAAACTACATTCACTTGTACTTATGGAACATATGCTTATCACCGCATGCCATTCGGTCTTTGCAACGCTCCCGTGACTTTTTAGCGGTGTATGATGGCCATTTTCTCATATTTCATTGAAAATATAATGGAAATTTTCATGGATGATTTTAGCGTATATGGAGATTCTTTTGATCAATATGTAACCTGTCATTAATCTTAGCCCGTTGTAAAAAAGGTTAACCTAGTGCTGAACTGGGAGAAGTGCCATTTCATGGTACAATCCGGTGTAGTACTAGGCCATGTTGTATCTAACAAGGGTATTGAAGTGGACAGGGCAAAGGTTGAAGCCATTGAGAAGATGTCTACTCCATCTTCATTAAAAGACATCCGCAACTTTCTTGGCCATGTAGGTTTTTATAGAAGATTTATTAAGGACTTTTCAAAAATGGTAAAGTCGATGTGTTCCCTACTTGCAAAAGATGTCGAATTTGTATTTGATGATGAGTGCCACACAACTGTTTCCAAGCTCAAGGAGGCCCTCATTTCAGCCCCAATTATTCAACCTCCGGATTGGGATTCTCCTTTTGAGTTAATGTCTGATGCAAGTGATTATGCAGTAGGAGTTGTTCTAGGACAAAGGAAAGACAAGAAACTCCATGCCATTTATTATGTAAGAAAGACCCTTGATGAAGTGCAAATCAACTATACAACAACCGAGAAGGAGATGCTTTCCATTGTATATCCCTTTGACAAATTCCGATAATATTTGGTGGGATCTAAGGTGATAGTATACAGTGATCATGCTGCCATAAAATATTTGCTGAACAAGAAAGTGTTGACCTAGAGGTTATACATTACCTATATTTTGATAATGACTTAACCATTCCACTCATATGTATCTAATATGTGTGTTTAAGATTGTTTGCATGCATTAGGTACATGAAAAGGATCAAATATACAAAACCCTAGAATGGGTCAAGTTCAAGTCAAAATGGCTACAAGTGTGCTTTTTGGGTTTTCTATGTAAAATACCTTATAACATCTATGTAATCACTTGTAATGATGAATTGACTTGTAACTTAGAAGAGAAAAAATTTTGGGATAAAATTCACCAAGTGCTAATCATTTTAAATGCAAATTAGAAAATGGATTACAGGCACTTGGTCGGTCGAGTTTCCCAGGCTTGAAACTCGACCGATCAGTCCTTAGTTGATTTTCTGAAGATTGCATCGGTCGAGTTGTGCTTGCACAGAACTCGACCGATCAGGTAACATGCCATTTCCAATTTAAATGGTCAGTCGAGTTTTGTCAGGACAAAATCAACCGATCATTTGAATATCGGTTTTGTCTTTTACCTGGTCGGTCGAGTTATCCCCATTGAAACTCGACCGATTGCACTGTACGGAATTTGCATAATAAAGTGATGTGACCGTTGGTGAGTGTTTTGGGCAAAAATAGAGTTGTTTTCTTGAACAAAAAATGGCTATTTTTGTATCAAAGTGTCCCACAACTTAAAGGGACACCCTCAACTATAAATAGACCCCCTTGGAGTTCATTCCAAGCTGCTCTTCCATTGCAAACTTGGTTCTAGCATAGTTGAGAGTGTTCCAATCCCTTGAGCCCCTTTCTCTCTCTACCTTTAAGATAAATTCGTGAGTTATGAGTGAGTTAGGTCCATGTGTATGAGAGCTATCCCTTGTATGATGTACAACTCTCCTTTCTCTCTTCCTACCTCCTATTCCCTATGAAGATTGATTGAAGCTGCTTCTCCAAGTGAAAGAGAGGTTGTTGTTGTTCTTCTCCAAGTGAAGGTGAAGATGATGGCTGATCTTCAAGAGTGAAGATATCTTGCTGCTCTAGATCCCTTGGTGGAGGTGAAACGTGTAGAAGCTCTCCAAGAGAAGGAGAGGTGCAAGGCAAAGCTCAAGCAAGATAGGTAAATCCTGCAAGGCTGAAGACTAAGGTAAGATTGGGTAAGTCCTTTAGAGAAGGCTGAAGAATCTTGCTTCGTGGGTAAGTCCTTGGAAAGGTAGAAGATCTTAGCTTGAGAAATTAAGCCCTTGGTTGTGTGGTTTATTTATCTTGTAATCTTATTGTGATATATAAGAGGACCAAGTTGCAAATCCTAGAGTTAACCAACTCTAGGTAGTGGACTGACATCGTTCCTAAGTTTAGGATGTGGAACCACTCTAACCACCTGTCCAAGTGCTTGCAATTCTTTGTCTCTTATCCTTGCTTTGAATGCTAGATTAGGACATCAATTTTTTGCTTGAATTAGTCTCTGCACTAAGTTTAAATTGGTGGTCTAATTGTTTTTGTGAAGTTTGTGTAGCTCTATTCACCCCCCTCTAGAGCCCATTGATCCAACAAGTGGTATCAGAGTGGGTCTTCTCCAAGCTACTTCAACAAGTAGGAGAAGATGGGCAGTTCAACTCTAGGGTCACTCAACCTTGAAGGAAGCTTCTCCATGAGACCCCCGGTCTTCGACGGCACAAACTTTCTATATTGGAAGAGGAGAATGCATTTCTACCTCCAAGGTGTGAGCTACGAAATGTGGAAGATTGTCCATCTCAAATATGAAGATCCAAAAGAGGACATCACCACATGGACGGAAGTGGAGATGAAGCGTGCTCAACTCAACGCCAAAGTTGTGAGCATCATCTATGCCGCTCTTACTCCATCTGAGTTCAACCGGATCTCTTATTGGGACACGGCGCATGAGATATGGCACAAATTGTGTGTCACCTATGAAGGAACCAAGCAAGTGAAGGAGTCCAAAGTCTACATGCTTGGTGGTCTTCTCGAGAACTTCAAGATGGGTAAGAATGAGAGAGTGGCTGATATGTACACTCGGTTAAATGTCATCTTGAACAGCTTGGCAGCTCTTGGGAGTGTTATGGATAGAGGTACTATCAATGCCAAGATCCTGAGATCTCTTCCTAAGAGATGGGAGCCTAAGGTTACTTCAATTGAAGAAGTGCACAAGCTAAGTGATTTGTCAACCAAGGAGCTGGTTGGTAACCTCCAAGCCCATGAACCTAGGCTTGACAAGCAAGAAGAGGAAGAGAAAAGAGAAGAAAAGGAGTCTAAAAAGGTAAAGGACACAGCCTTCAAAGCACAAGTTGAAGAAATGGTCTGACAATAACAACTTGCCTTGAAGTCTCCCAGCCCTTCCTCAAGTGAAGATGAAGGTTCCAATGAGTATGAAGAAAATTACTCAAAAGGGAAGCACTTCAAGAGCAAGCCCTCCTCCTCAACTCCAAGATGTTATGAGTGTGGTCAAAAAGGCCACTACAAGAGTGACTGTCCAAAGGTGAAAAAGAGTCATCACAAGAGCAGCCACAAGAAATATGACAAGTACAAGAAAGATGACAAGTACAAGAGAGAAGCCAAGTACAAGAGGAAAGATAAGAAGGAAAGAAGATTCAAAGATGCAGCTCATGCGGCATGGGAGGAGTCCTCTTCAAGCTCTTCAAGCTCCGAAGATGGACAATGCCACTTAGCTCTCATGGCGTCTACTAGTGAAGATGTATGTGAGGTAAGTGAGGTAAGCAAGGTAAGTGAAGTTAATTTGCTAGAGCTGCCTAAAGAATCTATCATTGATATGTTTAATGAATGCCAATCATCTTTTGCTAAATGTAAGTCTAAGAGAAAAAGATTAGGCAAGATAGTTGATGATCTTTATGCCAAAATTGATATTCTTGATAAAAATGAAAAATTGCATCTTGATAGCATAGATTCCTTGCAAGGGAAATTTCTTGACCTTGAACTCCAATACAATGGAGTAGAGACCGAGAATGGTGTATATCTTAAACATATTGAAACTCTTAAGATAGAACACCAAAATTGCCTAGATGAGCTTGATACTCTTAAAACTGAAAATGTGGAACTCAAACTCATTGATGATGCTAGGAGAGATGAAGTTTATGCTTATCAAAGAAAAATTGTTGTGCTTAAATATGAAAATGCCAAGTTGCTTGCTCAAGTTAGTGATTTTTCTTCTAGGCCTATTTTGCCAAGAAATGAAGTTGCTAGCTTAACTCTAGAAAAAGATTCTCTTCTTACTAAAGCCCTCTGTCTTGAGGCCGACCTTTTGCATGCTAGAGAAGATCTTTCTAGTCTTTCTACTACTGTTATAAATCTTAGTGATGATAATGCCAAGTTAAGATCTACTTTGCAAAGGTTTCTCTCGGGAAAGAAATCCCTCAATGATGTCCTAAAACACTCTACCAAATAGGTTAGTACTAGTGGTTTGGGATATGATGGGACTGCTCCCAAAGGTAAGAAGAAAAGCAAGAACAAGGGTAAGAAGAAGAGTGTGGAACCTCCCATTTTCCATGGAGAGACTTCCGGCTCTAAGAACCCTATGGTTTGTGTGCATTGCAAATGTGATGATCACTATTCTACTTATTGTCCTTACAAGCCCAAGGGGACCAACCCAAAGATGAAATGGGTCCCCAAGCTAACCCCAGATCCCAAAGTTTGAGTTGGGTTCCGACATCCTTCTTTCTTGTAGGTTAACAAGAGATGGATTGTTGATAGTAGTTGTTCTAAGCATATGACTGGAGAAATCAGCCATTTCAACAAGTTTGTGAAAAAGAAAGGAGGATCGGTAACCTTCGAGGATAACAAGAAGGGTACGGTCATAGGTGAGGGTGATGTAGGCAATGAACTATGTATTAAAAATGTGTTGCTTGGTGATGGCCTACATCACAATTTAATTAGTGTTAGTCAAATTTGTGATAATGGATATCTTGTGTTATTTACTTTCTTAGAATGCTTGCTTCTAGATTCCCTCTCCTACAATGTTATATATAAGGGAACTAGAAATGGTAATCTTTATGTTATTATTCTTGATGCTCTTAAGCCCATACTAAATAGATGCTTAGTAGTGGATAAAAACGATCTTTCTCTTTGGCATCGTCATTTGGGTCATGTGAATTTGCATTAAATGAAGAAGTTGAACAAAAAGGACTCGGTCTAAGGACTTCCTAAATTGGACTTTGATAAAGATGAGGAATGCCAACCTTGTACATAAGGGAAACAAACCAAATCCTCCTTAAAATCCAAAGGAGTCATGAGTACCAAGAGAGTTCTTTAACTTCTTCATATCGATCTATTCGGACCAATGAGAATGCAAACGCTTCGTGGTTCCAAGTATTGTCTTGTAACTATCGATGATTTCTCTTGATATACTTGGACCTTCTTTCTCATTTCTAAAAGCGATACTCTTGATGTTTTCTCGAGTTTTTGCAAACGGGTTGAAAACGAATCTTCTTGCCGAATCGTTTCTATCCGTAGTGATCATGGGGGAGAGTTTGAAAATGATCTTTTTGAGCGTTTTTGTGAAAAATCCAGTTACTCGCACAATTTCTCTTCTCCTTGTACACCTCAACAAAATGGGGTTGTAGAGAGAAAGAATAGGTCGCTACAAGAGATGGCTAGGACCATGCTTCTTGAGTATGACACTCTTAAGAAGTTTTGGGTTGAAGCTGTTAGCACGTCATGCTTTGTGCAAAATCGAGTTTTCACACATCCATCTTTTAAGAAAACCCCCTATGAACTATGGCGTGGTAGAAAGCCATCTATTGATTTCTTTCATGTTTTCGGATGTCCTTGTTTTGTTTTAAACACGAAGGATTCACTTGACAAGTTTGATCTGAAATCGTATAAGGCTTTCTTCCTAGGCTATAGCACTACTAGCAGGGCATATAGAGTATTCAACATTGAATTGTCTAAAATTGAAGAATCTATCAATGTTAAGTTTATTGAAACTAACCCTGTTGTTGGCAAGAATGTTGGTGATGATGATGTTGCAGATGAGTTAATTCCTGTTCTAAAAGACCTCAACATCAAAAACAAAGGCAAGCAAGTGATAGAAGAAGAAGATGATGAAGAAAAGAAGGATCCCACTCCCCGCTTTGCAAAGAATCACCCCAAGGAGTTGATCATTGGCAACCCGTTAGAGAGTGTGAGGACATGAGCTTCTCACAACAAAGAACAAGCAGACAGTGCCTTCATCTCCCAACTAGAGCCAAAGAACATTAAAGAAGCCCTTGGTGATGATGAGTGGATCCTTGCCATGTAAGAAGAGCTAGAGCAATTCGAGAAGAATCGTGTGTGGACCTTAGTGCCAAGACCAAGTGATAGAAAATCATTGGCACCAAATGGGTCTACCACAACAAGATAGATGAGCATGGAAAAGTGGTAAGAAACAAAGCAAGGTTATTAGCACAAGGATACAACCAACAGGAAGGTATTGATTTTGATGAAACTTATGCTCCTGTTGCTAGATTAGAATCTATTCGTATGCTACTTGCCTTTGCTAGCTATAAAATTTTCTTGCTATATCAAACAGATGTTACAAGTGTGTTTTTGAACGGTACAATCAAGGAGGAAGTATTTATTGCTCAACCTCCGGGCTTTGAAAATGACAAGTTACCCAATCATGTTTATTTGTTGCAAAAAGCTCTCTATGGACTCAAACAAGCACCTCGAGCTTGGTATGAGAAACTAAAGAACTTTTTGTTAGATAATGGGTATGTCATGGGCAAAGTTGATTCTACCTTGTTTCTAAAACACACTTCTAACCATTTTCTTATAATTCAAATATATGTTGATGATATCATTTTTGGCGGAACTGATCTTGATCTTTGCAAGGAGTTTAGTTCTCTTATGTAGAGTGAGTTTGAAATGAGCATGATGGGTGAGTTGACTTTCTTCCTCGGCTTTCAAATCAAGCAAACAAAAGAAGGAAACTTCATTAACCAAGGCAAGTACACAAGTGAACTACTCGAGTGCTTTGGGATGGAGAACATGAAGTCGATGGATACACTCATGTCAAACACCGCCAAACTTGACAAAGATGAAGAAGGTAAAAAGGTAGATGAGAAGCTCTATAGAGGTATTATTGGAAGTTTACTTTATTTAATTGCCTCTAGACCTGATATTATGTTTAGTGTTGGCTTGTGCGCTTGCTTTCAACCTTGCCCTGAGAAGTCGCATCTTATTGATGTTAAGAGGATTTTGAGGTACTTAGCCAAAACTCAAAATTTTGGACTGTGGTATCCTAAATCCAGGTGTAACATCCCTGACCAGGGTTATGGACTAATCTTAGGTGTTTTGCTTAATTATGTAATTAAGACACTTGTGATTATCTTGTGGTATGTAATTAAAGCTCCTGAGGAACACATGTTTACATTTCTGTCCTTTTAAAAAAAACAATGTTTTAGTATTATTTTATAATACAGGGGCCTATGTGCAAATTACCCAATTAGAAGGGTTAACTTGAAATTTACACATTTTAATATGTTCCTTTAGTGTTGATACATCATAAGAGTGAATTCGATGAAGTGTTATTGATTCCCCAAGCTTGGGCACTGAGATGCAGCTTGTGGGGCAATCCTTGTGCTTAAAACCCTAATTTTGGTGTAAAGTGCAATTTACCCAAAATGTGGGGTGCAACTTGTAAAATACACCTTATAGAGTATCTTTATGACTCTTGTCATCATTTAGAGTAAAAATAATGAAGGGGGCGCTTCAACTGATTAATCATATAATAAGGAACATCTTTGTAATTAAATCACCAAGTTGTAAGTAAGGAGACCCTTATATATGTGCAACTTAGTAATAAGTTGACTTTCTTTGCCTTTAGTTCTTAGTTTTAAAAGGATTTTTCCCTTAGAAATAAGGAGAAGGGACGTGCAAAGAAGAAAGGAGGGACCTAGATGAGAAATGGAGAACTAGTTGTCCTTATGTTGGATATAACCCCAAAGTACTTATACACTTTCCTTTGCAACCAAAGGCAACGTTTCCTTTCTTCTATCACTTATCCCCTTGTTAAACTGACTAAAGGAAGATCTCTGGAGAAAAGGTGATCGACCAACCTGTTCTAGGTAAGTTTGGGTCATCTTCTTGCTCAAATTTGTGGAGGAAACCATGAAGTAAGGTTGGTTTGTTAGTATTTCTTACTTGGTTCTTCTTTCTAGCCGATTTTCCCAACCAATTCTTGGAGAAACAACCTTGGACAACCTATGGAGCTCAAGACGCCATTAAAGGCTTGAAGCTTGGAAGCTTGGAGTTCTAGGAACGACCTTAAGGTGGGTTTTATAACTCTAAACCTTTTGCTTTCTTATGCATATCCTTGTTCTTGCAAATAAGTAGCTAGTTCTTCTTCTTCCCCACTCTTCCTTGCACTTTTGCAAGCAAAGCCACGAAGTAACCGACCTGTTATAAGGTTGAAGATGATGGGCGTGATTTCCTAGGCTACTTTACCAAATGACCTTGGACCATTTGGTCTAAACGGTTTGCAAGACCGTTTGAAATCAAACAATCTCAAGACTGTTTGATTTCATGCGGTTTGCAAGACCGTTTAGATTCAAACAATATCCAAGACCGTTTGGCAAGTTTGACCAAGTGAAGACCGTTTATAGGTCTAATGAACACATGTTGGATTAATCATCTATAAAGAATCATAATCTAATAGCAAACCAATCACAAGTTGAAGGCACTTCAACCCTCTAAACCCTAATCAGGTTAATTGATGATTTCAAGGATCGATTTTGTTGAACTTTGGGTTGAGTGGCCCAAACGGTTTTAAAACCGTTTGGGAATCACCCAAATGGTCTCAAGACCGTTTGGTGACCACCAAAGACCGTTTGTAGGTCTAGGGTTAAGGTAATTTAATCAATTGAAGGTCCAATCACAATAGGTTGTTGAATTAATTGAAAGTGCTGATTTGAGACTTAATTAGGGTTCAACCCTTGACAATTTGACTTAGATTTTGATGTGACTTTGGGAAAACAGTCTCAAGACCGTTTGGAGGGTGTCCAAACGATCCCAAGACCGTTTGGTCCAAGTTGGAGCCCAATTGAGTGTCAATTGATGGGTTCAACTTCAATTAGACTCATGTTGATCAATGTTGATGGTTAATCAATTACAAACCCTAATTGAATTGGTTTCAACCCTAATTGGATATAAATTGAGGGTCAATTGAGTGTACAATTGTTTAAGGCTAACCCTAATTGGCTCAATTGATAAGTGGTTAACATATATGAGGTCAATTGAGGGGTTCAACCTTAAAAAACCTAATCGATTGCAAGTGTTGATGCACTTTTTGGGTCCAATCGATTTTGAGATGTTTGGACCAAACGGTCTCAAGACCATTTGGGTTCAAAAGATCTCAAGGTAGTTTAGTTTCATACGATCTCAAGGTCGTTTATATTGAAACAGTTTCAAAGTTAACATGTTGAAATGGTTTCAAGACCGTTTAAGGGCAAACGGTCTTGAGTGTCATGCGGTCTTGAAGTCAACCCTAACCAAACGGTCAACTCTTCCAAACGGTCTCAAGACTGTTTGGAGGTTGAAGTGTGAAATCGTTTGGGGACTTTAGGGTTATGATTACTTAATGCTTTGAAGGTTTAAATGGTTCAATGGTTGTTCAACTTAAACCCTAATCATACCTAAAGACTTTAAGGGGTTATGTAACTAGTAGTTTGGCCCATGTTATGCTTAATGGTGAACATTATCAAGGCACTCATGAAGGGTTTAAGTAGACAACACAGCTTGATCAAGTAAACCCTAATAACCATAGTGGTGATGACTTGACCTATGTTAACCAAGTTGAATTAACTTAACCTAATCTAGCGTGATGTAAACATCATCTAGGAGTGAGAGGTGAGAGAAGGTTCCTATTATGAATGAGAATTAAGTAACATACCTTCAATGTGTAAGAATGTACATAATTAGGGTATGATCCACCAAGGTGAGATCATGGAAACCCTAATTATGATGATTAATGAATCTTAACCTAAATTGAGGGCATCAATGATGATAATTTCATACATGATGATGCTATGAGCTCAATTCACTATGAAGTGAATAGTAAACCCTAATTCTAGGGTATTAACATGTAATGTGAATAGTAAACCCTAATTCAGGGTAATGTGTTGAAATGTGCAACAAACCCTAATTCCAGGTTATGCTTTTAAGCATGAATCTTCATGATTAAAGTATGAGATGAGGAATCATCATTCCTAAATCATAATAAAAGGGATTGGGTAACCCTAATTGATGTAAATAAGGGAACCTAGCCTTAGTGAGGGCATGAAGGTACAACCCTTGAATTGAAAAGATTAATTTTGCTTTATTAATTGTTGATCTGGAAATGAATCGTTTATTGTTGTCAATTGAATTAACCATGCAAGTTCTTATATGAGAATGATCATAACCAGGTAAGGGTTATGATGTCATATTCAATGAAAGCATGTTATTAGCTTTATGAATAATGATATACTATGTTACCTAGTTTAAGTGGCAACATATGAGACTGATAGGATGTAAGAGCCATGAGTAACATCAAGGTCATGCTGATTAGATGACTTATGATAAGGTGATTAAGAATTGATACCCATATGATAACTGATAAGAGTTAAACTTAGTACATTTAGTATTCTTCTTTTATAGCAGTGCTTTAATAGTTAAATGTTTGAAAACATGTTTGATACTAAAAGAATACTAGAATGTACCTAACTAATCAAGTATAATCATACCATGTAGAGCCCTGATCATAGATCCATCATTGTCAGAAATTAAATGATGGTGAAACATGTTTTCCTAAGGGAACTCCTGGATCACATACTTTTGAGTATGTGGGGGAATATGGATGTGAATATCCTTACATCCTAGTGTAGGAATTGATGTAGATGTACCTTAATCTATCAACCCTTCACTATGTGTTTATGTCGGGGTGATGTATCACTATTCTCCCGAAGGAATCTTTAAATACCGCATCGATGAGAGATAAACAAGAGATCTTTCGATAGCGAAGAGATTATAGAATGCCACTGTTACTCTAATAGTGAAGTGCCAGAATACCCTAGTAAGCTATAGTAGCAGAGACACTAGATGTCCTACATGTTGATCCTCACACTGACTGAGGAAGATGAGGTCATCAGAATCCGGCTCTTTTGATGACCTAGGTATGATACTGATGCGACTTAATAGTGATCGGTTGGAGTATGAGCGGTATACCTCATCTCCGTGGGGCATAATAATGTTTGTAAAACATAATCAACCGCATAGTATATATGTTTAGGCTAAATTACGAGAAACAATGATTGATGTTACATTGTTTACATTAATGATCTGTTCAAGTACCTAGTACATCTGTTCTTCATATGTTTTAATGAAGTGAATGCCTGAGTAAATGTTGTTTCACTTATTATCAAATCTGTTGTTGATGTTTTAAGTTATCTTGCTTATGTTATTCCTTGATTGCTATAACAAATCTTCTGGCGGAGAGTTATAACTCTCGCTGGGACAATTATTTAGATTGTCTCACTCCCGTAGGTTTCAACTTTTTAGGTGGACGTCGAGGACAAAGAAACCAATCCGAGGGTGAGCAGTATCAGCAGCAGCAACACCAGGGGCAGCAGTGAATCTCAGGTGGAGATATTGACTGTCAGGTCCTATAGTTAGATTGTCTTATGTCATCTCTGTACTCTCAGATCCTAGGAGTCAGTAGGTCTGAGATTTTGGCTTTAAGCCTCGAGATTTTGTATCTAGATGAATATAATCACTCGAGAGGTGATTTCATAATGATGTAAATTGTTTATCTTGTTTATGATAAAGGAGTTTTATGGTTTCAAGATCTTTGCTTAAAAAGTTTTAATTTCCATTGATTTTCATATTCCGCTGCCAGTTAAGTAATTCACATCCGCATTCATTTATCTCATTTTGGTGATTCAGTCGTCTCAGTTTAGTGGTATCAGAGCTCTAGGTTCGCTGAGTCTACAGAGACATAGGACTTAGGATGTCGAGTCTATTCTTAGTGTTTTCCAGTATATCTAATAGTGTCTTCTGCTCCTCATGAGAAGAAGATAAGTAAGGATGTCTGGACCACATGAGGAGTATGTGGCAGAAAGTAGTGTCGCTCCACCCCGAGATGGTGCAAGAAACCCAGAAATAGAACAGCCTATACCTGAGCCACCTATTGAGCCACCTCAGTTTAACCCAGCTGACATGGAGAACTCAGGTGTCCAGACTATGTTTGGGCAGTTTATGACTGCCATGACACACATCACAGATAGGATGCCTATGCCTGCACCTAGGGCACCTGCCCAACTTGAAGGACAAGGTATCGGTAAGACGTTGGAGCGACTTCGTCGTGTCGGAGCAACCGAATACTTTGGAACAGCTGACCCTGCAGATGCCGATCTATAGTTAACCAAGCTTGAGAAAGCCTTCAGAATCTTGAATATTCTAGAAGCTGAGAAGGTTAGACATGTTGTCTATCTTCTCAAAGGGAGTGCTGGTCACTGGTGGACCATGGAAGAGTAGAAGAGGCCTGGTGTGGAGGTTGCGTGGGAAGTCTTTCGACGGGAATTCATCAAAAGATATTTCCCTAAGACGTTCTTGGATGAGAAAATCTCTCAATTTGAGAGATTAAGACAAGTTTTAATGAACATTAGTGAATACGAAGCTAAGTTCATGGAGTTGTTGCGGTTTTGTCCGCATATGGCTGCTACATATGAAGAAAGGATCAGGCGGTTCGAGAAAGGGTTGAATGCTGAGTTGACTACTCCCGTGTCTGCTCTAGAGAACCGGGAAAGGTTTGCTACCTTCGTGGAGTCTGTCAGAAGGATAGAGAGGTCCGTAGCAGAGAAGAGGAAAACCCATAAGAGATATCCTCAGTTTCAGGGATCTTCATCCAGAGACTTCAAGAAGCCTAGGTTTTCTGTACCTACACCACCACCACCCAGACCTAGTTCTCAGACACAGTGGACACTGAGTAGAGGTAGAGGACGAAGCCTACCACTACAAGGAGCTCGCAGTTCAGCATCGATGTCGGTCACAGGACCACAAGACCACAACAACTGGAAAGAAGTTGCTACATATGTGGGAAGATGGGGCATCTGATGAAGGACTGCAGAGCTAGACCAGCAAGTGTAACACAGCCACAGAGGCAGAGTCAGCAAGGATCCCAGAGGAGGCAGTTTCAAGGAGCAGCTAGAGGACGTGGACAAGCGTCCCAAGCTAGATCGTCAACACCAAATCAACCTCAGGCGACAACAAGGCTCTATGCAATTAACCCACCTGATGCAGTGATCAACCCTCGGGTTGTGGCAGGTCAGATGGAGTTGTTATATTCCAATATGTCTACATCATGTGTTGTATCTATTTTGATTGACCCGGGTGCTATGCACTCCTTTATCACTCGAAGAGTGATTCGTAACTGCAATATGACATTCAGTTATAGGGCGGATAGCATGTTGCTTGAGACTCCATTGAGAGGGTCTGCTGTGTTGCAGGAGGAATGCTCTCCCTGCATCCTTTTCTTTTCTGATCATCGCATTCAAGTGGACTTAATACCACTTGATATGCAAGGATTTGATATAATCCTTGGGATGGATACCTTGGAAAGGTATAGGGTTGTTTTGGATTGTGAGTCCAAGCAAGCTGTGTTTGCTGATGAAAGCAACACATGGATCTTTTAAGGAGAGAGAAAGATTCTACCCACCTGTCTTGTGTCAATTATGGTTGCTGAGAAGATGATGAGGCAAGGATGTTATGCATTCTTGGCCCATGTGGTAGATACTACCATAGAGAGTCCTAACCCTGCTGAAGTTCCTATAGTCAGGAAATTTGAAGATGTATTTCCTGAAGAACTTCCAGGTGTGCCACCGCCTCGGGAAATTGATTTTGAAATCAATTTGATCCCAGATACCCAACCTATAGCACAGACACCGTACAGGATGGCACCTACTGAGATGGTAGAACTCAAGAAACAACTTCAAGAGTTGCTTGAGAAGGGTTTTATCTGACCGAGAACTTCACCCTGGGGTGCTCTGGTCCTTTTCATTAAAAAGAAAGATGGTTTAATGCGGTTGTGCATTGATTACAGACAACTAAATAAAGTAACAATAAAGAATAAGTACCCTCTACCGAGGATTGATGATCTCTTTGATCAGTTGTGTGTTGCAACCATCTTCTCAAAGATAGACTTGAGGTCGGGATATCATCAACTCTGTATTAAGGATAGTGACATATCCAAGTCTGCCTTCAGGACAAGGTATGGTCACTATGAGTTCATAGTTATGTCTTTTGGACTAACAAATGCACCTGCTGCATTTATGGAACTCATGAATAGAATCTTCTGACCTTTCCTCAATCAGTGTGTTGTTGTCTTTATAGATGGCATTCTGATCTATAGTAGAGATGCTCAGCAGCATGAACAACATCTTCGTCGGGCTCTAACTTTGCTAAGAGAACATAAGCTATACGCTAAGTTTAACAAGTGTGAGTTCTGGTTACCGGAAGTATCTTTCCTTGGACACGTGGTATCTGCCTCGGGTATTCGTGTTGACCCTAAAAAGGTAGAATCTGTTCTACAGTGGGAACAACCAAAGACACCGACAGAGATCTGTAGTTTCTTAGGGTTGGCTGGCTATTACCGAAGGTTCATTAAGAACTTCAGTTCTATAGCCTTACCCTTGACTAAGTTGACCCGAAAGGATGTTCCTTTTGTTTGGAGTGATAAGTGTCAGCAATCTTTCCAGCTGCTAAAGGAAAGGTTGACAAGTGCACCTATACTTGTGCTACCTGAACAAGGCAAAGGATACATAGTTTTATGTGATGCCTCCAAGAATGGACTCGGTTGTGTGTTGATGCATTATAACCAAGTGATTTCTTTTACTTCCCGGTAGCTTAAGAAACACGAGGAGAATTATCCGACACACGATCTAGAGCTAGCTGTTGTGGTTCATGCCTTGAAGATCTGGAGACACTATCTCTATGGAGAGACATTCCAAATTTTCACTGATCATAAGAACCTTAAGTATATCTTCTCTCAACATGAACTTAACATGAGGAAACGTCACTAGATGGAGTTAATCAAGGACTACGATTGTACAATTGATTATAATCCAGGGAAGGCCAATGTGGTCGCAGATGCTCTGAGTAGGAAATCAGCAACATCAACCATGGATAGGGCACAACTAAACTCTTTAGTATGCTCTAGGATAGATATGCTTATCTCTTTAAGGCAAGACAATGTACAGTTGAAGGTGTCATTGTTAGCCGGGTTGTTGGCTGAGATGCATATAAAACCTACCCTAAGAGAGCAGATCAAGGGAGCACATCAAGTGGATGCTACAGTTCAACAGATCAGATCGGAGTATGGTAACGAGAAACGAGATGGTTTCCATGACTCAGACGATCAAGTATCATGTTATCATGGGAGGATTATAGTGCCAGATGTGGATAACTTGAGGAAGTTAGTCTTGGAAGAAGCTCATTCATCGATGTATGCTATGCATCCAGGAAGCACCAAGATGTATCAAAACTTGAAAGATATGTATTGGTGGTTGGGGATGAAGAAGGACGTTGTTGAGTTTGTGATGAGGTGTCCTGTGTGTCAGCAAGTTAAAGCTGAACACCAGAAGCCTGCATGAACAATGCAACCATTACCCATACCACAATGGAAGTGGGATCATGTAACTATGGACTTTGTTGTTGGCCTACCTAGGACAAACAAAGGGCATGATTCCATTTGGGTAATAGTTGATAGGTTGACAAAAACAACACATTTCTTACCTGTCAAAACAACCTATTCTGCTGAAAAGTTAGCACAGTTGTATGTTGAAGAGATAGTGCGACTGCACGGAGTTCCTGTCACTATAGTTTTAGATAGAGGTCCCCAGTTTACGAGTCATTTTTGGGAGCGACTTCATAAAGCCTTAGGCACACAGTTAATGTTTAGTACAGCCTTTCATCCACAGACTGATGGATAGTCAGAAAGAACTATACATACCTTGGAAGACTTGCTGAGAGCATGTGTTCTTCAGTTTACAGGGACTTGAGATTTGCACCTAAGCATGATAGAATTTGCTTACAACAATAGCTATCAACATAGCATTGACATGGCACCTTATGAAGCTTTGTACGGTAGACGTTGTAGATCACCCTTGTGTTGGTATGAGACTGGTGAACATCAGCTGTTAGGTCCTGATATTGTGCAGCAGACCACAGAGAAGATCAAAATGATACAACATCAGATAAAGATTGCACAGGATAGGCAGAAATCTTATGGTGACAGACGTCGTATACCCTTATAGTTCCAGGTTGGAGACAGAGTGTATCTTAAGGTCTCACCCTGGAAGGGAGTTCTGAGATTTGGAAGGAAAGGGAAATTAGCTCCTAGGTTTATGGGGCCTTATCCAATCATTGAACGGGTTGGAAAGGTAGCTTATAAACTAGAGTTACCACCAGAGTTACAAAGGTTACACCCTGTGTTTCACATTTCTATGTTGAGGAAATGTCACCCTGATACTAAGTCAGTTCTACAGCCTTTGGAGGTAGAATTGAATGATGATATATCTTATGAGGAAGGACCAGTGTCAATCCTTGATAACAGAATTAAAAAGCTAAAGAAGAAAGACATAAGTCTTGTAAAAGTCCTCTGGAAACACCATGGTGTTGAAGAAGTCACATGGGAACTAGAGGAAGAGATGAGAAGGAAATACCTTGCTCTTTTCTCTTAAAAGATGTGTTGTTGATTTCGGGGACAAAATCCTTGTAAGGGGTGGATAATTTGTAACATCTCTGACCTGGGTTATGGTCTAACCCTAGGTGTTTTGCTTAATTATGTAATTAAGACACTTGTGATTATCTTGTGGTATGTAATTAAAGCTCCTAAGGAACATATGTTTACATTTCTGTCCTTTTCTAAAAAACAATGTTTTAGTATTGTTTTATAATACAGGGGCCTATGTGCAAATTACCCAATTAGAAGGGTTATCTTACAATTTACACATGTTAATATGTTCCTTTAGTGTTGAGACATCATAAGAGTGAATGTGATGAAGTGTGATTGATTCCCCAAGCTTGGGCACTGAGATGCAGCTTGTGGGGCAATCCTTGTGCTTAAAACCCTAATTTTGGTGTAAAGTGCAATTTACCCAAAATGTGGGGTGCAACTTGTAAAATACACCTTATAGAGTATCTTTATGACTCTTGGCATCATTTACAGTAAAAATGATTAAGGGGGCGCTTAAACTGATTAATCATATAATAAGGAACATCTTTGTAATTAAATCACCAAGTTGTAAGTAAGGAGACCCTTATATATGTGCAACTTAGTAATAAGTTGACTTTCTTTGCCTTTAGTTCTTGGTTTTAAAAGGAGTTTTCCCTTAGAAATAAGGAGAAGGGACGTGCAAAGAATAAAGGAGGGACCTATATGAGAAATGGAGAACTAGTTGTCCTTATGTTGGATATAACCCCAAAGTACTTATACACTTTCCTTTGCAACCAAAGGCAACGTTTCCTTTCTTCTATCACTTATCCCTTTATTAAAATGACTAAAGGCAGAGCTCTGGAGCAAAGGTGATCGACCAACCTATTCTAGGTAAGTTTGGGTCATCTTCTTGCTCAAATTTGTGGAGGAAACCATGAAGTAAGGTTGGTTTGTTAGTATTTCTTACTTGGTTCTTCTTTCTAGCCGATTTTCCCAACCAATTCTTGGAGAAACAACCTTGGACAACCTATGGAGCTCAAGACGCCATTAAAGGCTTGAATCTTGGAAGCTTGGAGTTCTAGGAACGACCTTAAGGTGGGTTTTATAACTCTAAACCTTTTGCTTTCTTATGCATATCCTTGTTCTTGCAAATAAGTAGCTAGTTCTTCTTCTTCCCCACTCTTCCTTGCACTTTTGCAAGCAAAACCATGAAGTAACTGACCTGTTATAAGGTTGAAGATGATGGGCGTGATTTCCTAGGCTACTTTACAAAACGACCTTTGACCATTTGGTCTAAACGGTTTGCAAGACCGTTTGAAATCAAACGATCTCAAGACCGTTTGATTTCATGCAGTTTGCAAGACCGTTTAGATTCAAACGGTCTCCAAGACCATTTGGCAAGTTTGACCGAGTGAAGACCGTTTAGAGTTCTTCTGAACACATGTTGAACTAATCATCTACAAAGAATCATAATCTAATTGCAAACCAATCACAAGTTGAAGGCACTTCAACCCTCTAAACCCTAATCAGGTTAATTGATGATTTCAAGGATCGATTTTGTTGAACTTTGGGTTGTGTGGCCCAAACAGTTTTAAAACCATTTGGTAATCACCCAAACGGTCTCAAGACCATTTGGAGGTCTAGGGTTAAGGTAATTTAATCAATCAAAGGTCCAATCACAATAGGTTGTTGAATTAATTGAAAGTGCTGATTTGAGACTTAATTAGGGTTCAACCCTTGACAAATTTGACTTAGATTTTGATGTGACTTTGGGAAAACGGTCTTAAGACCTCTTCGAGGGTGTCCAAATGATCCCAAGACCGTTTGGGCCAAGTTGGAGCCCAATTGAGTGTCAATTGATGGGTTCAACTTCAATTAGACTCATGTTGATCAGTGTTGATGGTTAATCGATTACAAACCCTAATTGAATTGGTTTCAACCCTAATTGGTTATCAATTGAGGGTCAATTGAGTCTCCAATTGTTTAAGGCTAACCCTAATTGGCTCAATTGATAAGTGGTTAACATATATGAGGTCAATTGAGGGGTTCAACCTTGAAAACCCTAATCGATTGCAAGTGTTGATGCACTTTTTGGGTCCAATCGGTTTTGAGATGTTTGGACCAAACAGTCTCAAGACCGTTTGAATCCAAACGGTCTTGACGATCTCAAGGTCGTTTAGTTTCATACGATCTCAAGGTCGTTTAAATTGAAACGTTTTCAAAGTCAACTCTTTCGAACGGTCAACATGTTGAAACGATTTCAAGACCGTTTAAGGGCAAACGGTCTTGAGTGTCATGCGGTCTTGAAGTCAACCCTATCCAAATGGTCAACTCTTCCAAACGGTCTCAAGACTGTTTGGAGGTTGAAGTGTGAAATCGTTTGGGGACTTTAGGGTTATGATTACTTAATGCTTTGAAGGTTTAAATGGTTCAATGGAGGTTCAACTTAAACCCTAATCATACCTAAAGACTTTAAGGGGTTATGTAACTAGTAGTTTGGCCCATGTTATGCTTAATGGTGAACATTATCAAGGCACTCATGAAGGGTTCAAGTAGACAACACACCTTGATCAAGTAAACCCTAATAACCATAGTGGTGATGACTTGACCTATGTTAACCAAGTTGAATTAACTTAACCTAATCTAGAGTGATGTAAACATCATCTAGTAGTGAGAGGAGAGAGAAGGTTCCTATTATGAATGAGAATTAAGTAACATACCTTCAATGTGTAAGAATGTACATAATTAGGGTATGATCCACCAAGGTGAGATCATGGAAACCCTAATTATGATGATTAATGAATCTTAACCTAAATTGAGGGCATAAATGATGATAATTTCATACATGATGATGCTATGAGCTCAATTCACTATGAAGTGAATAGTAAACCCTAATTCTAGGGTATTAACATGTAATGTGAATAGTAAACCCTAATTCAGGGTAATGTGTTGAAATGTGCAACAAACCCTAATTCCAGGTTATACTTTTAAGTATGAATCTTCATGATTAAAGTATGAGATGAGAAATCATCATTCCTAAATCATAATAAAAGGGATTGGGTAACCCTAATTGATGTAAATAAGGGAACCTAGCCTTAGTGAGGGCATGAAGGTACAACCCTTGAATTGAAAGATTAATTCTACTTTATTAATTGCTGATCTGGAAATGAATCGTTTATTGTTGTCAATTGAATTAACCATGCAGGTTCTTATATGAGAATGATCATAACCAGGTAAGGGTTATGATGTCATATTCAATGAAAGCATGTTATTAGCTTTATGAATAATGATATACTATGTTACCTAGTTTAAGTGGCATCATATGAGACTGATAGGCTGTAAGAGCCATGAGTAACATCAAGGTCATGTTGATTAGATGACTTATGATAAGGTGATTAAGAATTGATACCCATATGATAACTGATAAGAGTTAAACTTAGTACATTTAGTATTCTTCTTTTATAGTAGTGATTTAACAGTTAAATGTTTGAAAACATGTTTGATACTAAAAGAATACTAGAATGTACCTAACTAATCAAGTATAATCATACCATGTAGAGCCCTGATCATAGATCCATCATTGTCAGATGTTAAATGGTGGTGAAACAGGTTTTCCTAAGGGAACTCCTAGATCACATACTCTTGAGTATGTGGGGGAATATGGATGTGAATATCCTTACATCCTAGTGTAGGAATTGATGTAGATGTACCTTAATCTATCAACCCTTCACTATGTGTTTATGTTGGGGTGATGTATCACTATTCTCCTGAAGGAATCTTTAAATACCGCATCGATGAGAGATAAACAAGAGATCTTTCGATAGCGAAGAGAGTATAGAATGCCACTATTACTCTAATAGCGAAGTGCCAGAATACCCTAGTAAGCTATAGTAGCAGAGACACTAGATGTCCTACCTGTTGATCCTCACACTGACTGAGGAAGATGAGATCATAAGAATCCAGCTCTTTTGATGACCTAGGTATGATACCGATGCGACTTAATAGTGATCGGTTGGAGTATGAGCGGTATACCTCATCTCCGCGGGGCATAATAATGTTTGTAAAACATAATCAACCGCGTAGTATATCTGTTTAGGTTAAACTACGAGAAACAATATTTGATGTTACATTGTTTACATTAATGATCTGTTCAAGTACCTAATACATCTGTTCTTTAAATGTTTTAATGAAGTGAATGCCTGAGTAAATGTTGTTTTACTTATTATCAAACCTGTTGTTGATGTTTTAAGTTATCTTGCTTATGTTATTCCTTGATTTCTATAACAAAGCTTCTGGCGGAGAGTTATAACTCTCACTGGGACAATTATTCAGATTGTCTCACTCCCGTAGGTTTCAAATGTTTAGGTGGTCGTCGAGGACGAAGAAACCAATCCGAGGGTGAGCAGTATCAGCAGCAGCAACACCAAGGGCAGCAGTGAATCTCAGGTGGAGATACTGACTATCAGGTCCTATAGTTAGATTGTCTTATGCCGTCTCTGTACTCTCAGGTCCTAGGAGTCAGTAGGTCTGAGATTTTGGCTTTAAGCCTTGAGATTTTGTATTTAGATGAATATAATCACTCGAGAGGTGATTTCACAATGATGTAAACTGTTTATCTTGTTTATGATAAAGGAGTTTTATGGTTTCAAGATCTTTGCTTAAAAAGTTTTAATTTCCAATGATTTTCATATTCCACTGCCAGTTAAGTAATTCGCTTCCGCATTCGTTTATCTCGTTTTGGTGATTCAATCGTCTCACTAGGGATTTTACTCTTAGAGCATATAGTGATGCAGATTATGCAGGGTGTTTGGTTGATAGAAAGTGCACACGTGGCACTTGCTTCCTTCTAGGACCATGCTTAGTGTCTTGGTTCTCCAAGAAACAAAGTACAGTGGCATTATCAACTACCGAAGCTGAATACATTACAGCTGGGAGTTGTTGTGCACAGGTCCTATGGATGAAGCAAATGCTCCAAGACTTCAACATATTTTTTTGATGCTTCTCCTATCTTTTGTGACAATAATAGTGCAATTAATCTATCTTACAATCCTATATTGCATAGTAGAGCCAAGCATATAGAGGTTCACCATCATTTTCTCTGTGACCACATTGCCAAGAAAGATATCTATATCACACGTGTGGACACAGAAAATCAGTTGGCGGACATCTTTACAAAACCTCTAGCTAGAGATCAATTTAACTTTATTCGATCTAAATTGCTTATTGTTGATTTGAATGATCTTGCCATGTGATCTAGCTAGTAGTCTCTTTCCTATATGCTTGCTCATGTCTATCTTCACTTTGCTTTGCCTATATATGCTTATTTGTGCTTAACTTGCCTGTCAACATGCTTGTTTGTTTACTTGTTTTTGGGTTTTTATCGAATTTTGTGTTTTATCGCTAAATAGTGCCCAATGATGAGCTAAAAGGTATGTTAATTATGCATAATAGAATGGAAAAATGATTTTAATTGGCATGTATATGGCTAGAATCTAAGAATGTGACTGCTTGGTCAGGTTGACCTTCGGTCGAGTTTCCACCCTGGAAAACTCAACCGATCAGGAGCCGAGAGTTGTTCTGCAGTGGACCGTTCGGTCGAGTTTGCCACCCTCATAACTCGACCGATGGACGGGCTGAGCCAACTTAAAAGTTAGGATCGAACGACTATTTTCCCTTGCAACTAGAAAATAGCTGATTGATTCCTTGCCTCCAAGCCCTAAGCTCTCACACCCAGCCCTAAACCTCCCAGTTTTCACCCTAGGGCGACCTAGCAACCCCTTTCTAGACCTCCCCGGGCGTTCGTGGTGGTGTTTCTTCGGCGTTTGAGGTTTGATCTTGTTTGTGTGCACATTTTTCTCCTTGTTTTCATTTCCATGGCTTCCCATAGATGAAAACGTGCTGCTCCCGGCAATGCTCAAGCTTCCTCCTCGAATAATCGCTTGACTCTGTTTGATAATACCTCCTTTGTGTCTCTTGAGGCGGTAAATCGGTATAAGGACCTTCTTCCCCGATCTCCTTTTCCATTTCGCCCCTTGGCTGATGCAAATCGCTTTCAAGTGGTTATTACCTCTGTTTCGAGGCTTCTCGCCAACCATCACTTGTCCGCCCTTGCGATCGAATGTGACTGCTTTCATAATCAGATGTCTAGCACAAAAATAGTGCACGAGTTCTACGCCAACCTACGTTGGAACTACGATTCGCTCGTTCCCCCACTGAATACCGAAATAGTTCTTACTTCCATGATCGTCGGTCGACGTTTTCAAAACTTCGAGGAAACTTTCAATTTCTTTCTTTCCGGAGACGAGGAAAATACCACTTAGCGTAAGGACTATGGAGAGTATTTCGATCTTCTTGACCCGGAAGGTTTCTATAATCACCATGAATTGACGCTACCGGACGTTCATCGGTTTTTTAAGAAACCCGACGTGGCCTACAAGAAGAAGTCTACCCTGCCTTCATCCTCTCTTGACCTTCGGAGGCGCATATTGGCCTTGGTGATTAACTATAATTTCCATCCAAAGCGAAATCAAATGGACATTGCGGAAAACACCGCGATCATTATGTATTGTTTGCTAAACAATATCGGTGTCAAATGGGCTAGATATATCCTTCATCACATGACCTGTTTTGACACCGAAAAAACACCAAAGGCACCCACCCCCTACCCTACCCTGATTTGTGGTCTTTTCCAGTTCGCCACTGATAAATCCCTCTTTTCTTACTTCCATTACCCAATTGCTAGAAAAGGAGTTTGTATTAGTGAAACCACTCTTCAGAAGGCTGTTCCTGTGTTTTCCCCTGCCGCTGGTGCTTCTTCCTCTGCCTCTGCCCCTGCTGACCCACCCTCCTCCACCTGTGCTCCACCTCCGCAGCCACATCCCTGCCCTAGCTGTGCGTCCTTCCGTGCATCCAATGAAACCCTTCTGGGATATATGATGCATGAACATGTGTACAACCGTCAGGTCCAAGAACACCTGCACCAGGATCTATGTTCGATCATGTCTACCATGAACCTATCCTGTGCTTCACCCTACCCCACCTACCAGCCATACCCAGGTAGTGCCTATGCTTCTTATGTATACGAGCATTACTACCCTGCTCTCGAGCCTTCCGCTGTCGTTCGCTGCTGGTAGTTTCGCTCATGCATTCCTGCCGTTACCTGCTATCCCCCTGGCCACTCTACTCGCCTCTTTGGGTGACTCTGCTCCATCCTTCCCGTAAGCCAAAGATCTTCTTGCTCTTGGTATGTCGTGGGCTGTGCAGAATGCCCGCTGGACCGGTCACTCCTTTGGTCCTGCTGATGATGAGGAGATGCCTGACCAGGCCAATGAGGATGATGATGCTGATGATGATGCTGTAAAAGGTGATGGTGACGATTCTTCCGATGAAGATGGTGGTGATGGTGCTGGATCCGATGCTGGCAATGCTGCTCCGCCTTCAGACGGAGATGAGGACTACAACCCTGGCGAGGATGAGGATACCGTTGACATATATAGCTTAGACATTTAGGTGGTTTCTTAGCTTTTAGTCTAGCATGTCCATCATATACATATTTCTAGACTCTTGTGTATAAGAAACATCCTGGCACATTATTCTGAGCAATACTATTTTCTTATATCTACTTTCTTGTTTTATGGTTGTAGTTGTTGATTTTCATGAAGACATCTTTCTGAGTTGTAATATCATTGTTATGCACTTTAGCTATCTTATTCTGTTTTCTCTTATGCTTGGTGCATGTTTTGAGCTATATTTTTTATTATGACTTGCTTTGTGTGTGGTTGAGTTTTGGAGAAGACCTGGTTTTTGATCTTCTAATTCCCCTACCTTTTTGATAATGTCAAAAGGGGGAGATATATCTTGTGTTAGGAGACTCAATCATATTGTTTCTTGCTGTTATACTATTGCTTTTTTAGGTGATCCTTTTCTTGTTAATTCACTGTTGATTCATGTGACTTGCAAAGGATTACACAATACACAGATATTGGTATTTCTATGTGTAGAGAAACTAACATGCAGGTAAGAGGAAGCATAGTTTGAGGGGGAGCAATTCAAAATTGTTCTTATCATGAATCCCCCAAATTTACAAGGCAAAGGTATAACTTTCAATCCTTTCAATATGTTTGAGGAATGGTTTGTCATTGTCAAAAAGGGGGAGAATGTTGACCTAGAGGTTATACATTACCTATATTTTGATAATGACTTAACCATTCCACTCATATGTATCTAATATGTGTGTTTAAGATTTTTTGCAGGCATTAGGTACATGAAAAGGATCAAATATACAAAACCCTAGAATGGGTCAAGTTCAAGTCAAAATGGCTACATGTGTGCTTTTTGGGTTTTCTATGTAAACGACCTTAGAACATCTATGTAATCACTTGTAATGATGAATTGACTTGTAACTTAGAAGAGAAAAATGTTTGGGACAAAATTCACCAAGTGCTAATCACTTTAAATGCATATTGGAGGAGAGAGAATCTTGATATTAAAATAATCAAGATTTAATCATAAGTGAAACCCTAATTCAAATTAGGGAAAAAATGAATGTATTAATTAAAGGGCCTTCAACCAAAATGTTATTGGTTGATTTTGAATAAGGATGGACGTTCTTTTTCCAAGATAAGGAACGAAAATATCCTAAGAAGGTGAAATTCCACTCACCATTATTATAAGGAAAAGAAAACCCACTCACATATGGATATTAATATAATAAATATTAAGGTGCTTAATTTGATTTTCTTTAAATGATGGATAATGAAGAGGAATAAGAGGCAATGAAGATAGCCTATTCCTTAAGGATTTTGAGGGGAATTTGAGGGGGAAGAGGCGGCCATATTTTTGGAATTTAATGCATTTTAATAATGCATTTTCTCTCTCATCAAGTTTCTTATAAAAGTACCTTTACCAAGCCAAAACAAAGGCTATTTCGGATTCTTTTCTTTACCCTTGCTTGGAAAACGACTAAGGAGCTGTGGAGGAGCAGGAGGACGACCCCAACCTGTTGGTAAGGTCCTTGACCTTCGTTCTCCTTGATTCCATGGTGGAAATAAAAAATAAATCATTGATTTCTTCTTATTTGGATCTCCTCTTCAACCCTAGCCAACTTTTTCATCCAAAAGCTTGAGGACGAGCTTAGGGGGAGTTTCTAGAGCTTCATCCACCATTAATGGCGTGAGCTTGAAGCTTTGGAGCTCAATTGGAGGCGGGTTTTATAACTCAAACCCTTAATCATTGCTATTGCATCAATCAATTATGCTTTGTTGATTGTTTTCTTCAATTTGATACATACTTGTTTCCTTGCTGCAATTTCCATCAAGAACAGTTGCTGTTCTTGGTTTTTCGAAGGAAGGGGATGATGACATCATCCTATATGCTTATCCAAAGAAAAGTACCAAGCCAAATGGTCTTGATATCTATTCCAAATCGTTTTAAATTGATTGGCTATGCGGTTTCAGAAAACTGTTTTAGGGAAAACGGTTTCAAGACCGTTTGATATGGTTGAACAAGCGTTGACCGTTTGGGAATCTTGTTCCTAATTATGTAGGATAATGACCCTCCAAATTTTAGGGGTTAACTCTAAAGGAATCGTGAGTTGAAGGCCAATCAATTAGATAAATCGAATTGAATTAAATGCTGATTTTCAACCTGATCAACTTGACCTGTTTGGGAAAACGGTTTCAAGACCATTTGAGTGTGTTGACCAAGCATTGACCGTTTGGGATTCCTGTTTATAATGATTTTGGTTAATGACCCTCCAAATTTGAGGGATTAACTCCCAAGGAATCGTGAGTTGAAGCCTAATCAATTAGGGAAACCTAATTGAATTAAGTGCTGATTTTCAATCTGATTTAATTGACCTTTTTGAGTAAACGGTCTCAAGACCGTTTGAATGCATTGACCAAGGGTTGAATGTTTGGGATTACTGTTTCTAATGATGTGGTCTAATGACTCACCAAATTTGAGGGATTAACTCCCAAGGAATCGTGAGTTGAAGGCTATTAAATTAAGCAAACCCTAATTGTTTATGGAAGCAATAACTCAGTATACTATGTCAAACATAGTTGTTTGTATTTGATCATATGGTTGATGTAACCAAATCAAGTGGAGAGAATGATAGAAATGAATTCATACATGAGTATGATTCATATGGTGATTTATGGTAGGATCCTTAGTAAAGAGATCAAGAAACCCTAATTGAGAAGGTTAACGAACCCTAACCCTGATTTAGGGAAATTTTGAGTAAAACCCTAATCTAGGGTAATAGTGTAACCCTAATTAAGGGTAATAGTGTAACCCTAATTAAGGGTAATGACTTGGGTAACTCTAATTTAAGGTAATGAAATACCAAACCCTAATTGGAGGAATAATGAATCCCTAATTTATGGGTAATTGAATGAAACCCTAATTGGGATGATTAGTGAAACCCTAATTGAGGGTGATTCCCTGAGAAACTCTAATTGAGGATGATTCCGTGTGAAACCCTAATTGAGGGCGATGTCATATGAAACCTTAAACCTAACACAGAGTAAAGCTATGTAAAACCCTAAATTTGGGCTATAGTGCATGGAATTCTAATCATGGGCAATATGATGATAAATCATAACCCTAATGTCTGGGTAATGATATGAGTAAACCTTAATGATGAAATAATGAGTAATACCCTATAATGATGAAATATCTTAAGTGGTTGACTATAGGCAACCTTATAACAAGCAATGCCTTAATTTGAGATGAGTCCATATCATTGAAGATAGTTGGACAATCCTTGTGTGTGATCTATGCACATCATGGTAAAGGTGATAGGTTGGTGGATGAAAGTATTAAGATGTGAAATTCCTTATTATAAGATAAGTTAATAAACTCATGTAAGATAGAAGTGATGAGGGAAGTGATACATTGAGACATGATAGATATCACATTTAGCATTTCAGGGTTGATATACCTTGATGCATCTCAAATCCAATATTTTTAGATAAGATACACAAGGAGAGTGTTATGTAAATTGTCACAATGAAATGTAATGAGTTTAACATACTTGATAAGTAAGCTAAAATGAGTATGATGTAATCATACCATGATAATGATGAGAGATTAACTCATACCTTGTGTTGATGATCATTTAATGATAAATGATAAGAATATTAAATACTTGGAATGTCGATGGATGCTCCTAGATGTATGGAACAATATATTGGGGTTGTATTGATAAAATAAACATGAAACCCTAATTGATGTGAATAGTAAACCCTAACCCTGTGGAGGAAATAGTGGTGTTACTATTATATTACATGAGTTAATATGTTATTGTTGCCTAGTGAGAGGTGACAAGATGTTTAATGGCCTTGTGAGCCATATGGTTAGATGTTACCTAGTAAGAAGTAACAAGATGTTTCATGGGCATGATTGAGCCCTGAATGGGGTGTATTCCTCTTATGTTGATAAGGGTTGATACCCTGTGCTATTGTGAAAAGGATTTATATCCTGTGATAATATGATAATTGGTGTAATCTAATGAATGGCAAGTGAATATTACCATGTGATGAAGAGATGAGAAATTATGTTTCATATGTTTTATATCTTTTCAGGTTTTGATATTTATATGCTTGCTAGAAATGAATTAGGGTTTGTATGTCCACTTGTTTGATGCAGCCTTAATTCACCTAATTGGCATAACTAATTAAGTGCAACTCTAATCATGTAGTGCCCTGTGCCGTAGAACCATCTTCAGTGTCAGAACTTGCTGGATGGTGAAACGAGTATTCCTAAGGGAAACTCGGAGCGCATATTGTTGAATATGCGGGGGTGGCAGGCTGAGGATATATATATATACTTGTCATCCACAATTGCAGGTTACAGAGGATGGCTATGGTCATGCCTCAAATATTTGATGTGATTGAGGACAGCTGCGGTTGTACCTCAGATTAGAGGGTTTTGTATACCCTGTTTTCTAGTGTCGTAACTTGTACCAAGTACGGACTAGTTGTTATCAGTTGACTATATGTCACTGTTGGCAGTTTGACTGGTATGTCACTGCAGTTTACTCGTACTGACCGAGGGGAAGAGATCTTAGGATGTCGGTACTCCTAGATCTTGTACGGAACCGAATAGCCCTTCGCAGGGGTCGGTTGGACTTTGAATGGTACGATTCAAATTCCCCAGGGCATAATAAAAGATGTAATACAACCGTATAGCATATCTGTTTAGGGTTATACATGACGCTTCACATTGAATGGAAACCCATGTTTGTTCTCTTTACATAAAGATGATGCTTAGTGCAACTAAGAGATAGTAATTATACTTATGTTGTGGATATGCATAAGACTGTAATTATGTACATACAATGGTCATGCTTATGTTGATATCTTACTGCTACTGTTGATTATAATCATGATGCTAGATATCTCATGTTGATAGTTATGTTTCACATGCTATCCATGCCTCTATAATTAGAAATACCTGACAGAGGCTTAATGCCTGTAATTAGGTTTGGTTAAAGTCCAATGCCTGGATGTGTAATCAGGATTGGTACAGTCCAATGCCTGAAACATTTATACCTGATTGATATAGTTTAATGCTTGAATAATACATGATGATTTATATAATCACATGTCTGGCATAAGTGAATACTTGTTTAGCAGATTGGCTAAGGCCAACAAATAGAAACAAGAATGAATCATGGGTGACACATCAGAATAATGAATGACATGAGCAAAGCTTGAGATGTTGAAAATGTATGGTAGATAAATGTTATACATGTTCTTTCTATTTCTTATAAAGAGAATAGATGAATTACTGTTCAATCATAGATATGTGTAATACTTTAAAAGATGAGAATGATCTAAACTGCTTATCCTCTGCTCAGTTTTATATTAATTAAACTACAATAATGATGTTTCTGGCGGAGAGTTATATCTCTCGCTGGGGCAATTTTCAATTGTCTCACCCCCGTGGGAACCAACATTTTTAGGTGGACGAGTGTGAAAGAGACTGATAATATCTTTCGGATGAAGAACATCAGCAGCTACAAGGACAGCAGTGACAACTCAGGTTGAGTGTGCTGTCTATCGTGTTTGGTAGATAGAAGTCCTATGTGTCGTCTCTGTACTCTCAGGTCCTCGGAGTTAGTACTTAGTGCTTTTAATGTATCGTTTTGAGATTTTGGCTTGATGCCTCGAGGTTATTATGTTGTCTGTGTTTAGCTTTTAACAAGGCAGTTGATGTTGTAACCCTTGAAAAGAGATGGTATAAGATATATACTTATGAACCATGATGTAAATGTAATACATTGGTTCTTGTTGAAAGAGTTTTCCTATGATTGGGTCTCTTTGAAAAAGGTTTTAATTTTTAGTGATTTTCTATAATCCGCTGCTTAGTGAACGCTTCCGCATTAGTTAATCTTGTTTTCACGAGACGGTCGTCACAATTTAGTGGTATCAGAGCTCTAGGTTCGCTGAGTCTACAGAGACATAGGACTAAGGTAGTAGAGTCTGTTCTGGTATCATCCAGTGTATCTGATAATGTCTTCTTCTCATATAAGAGAAGAAGAACTTAAAGATGACTGGGTCACATGAGGAGATTGCTGCTGAGAGCAGCAATATTGCACCAAGAAGAGGTGCATGGGAGCAGGCAAGACAGAGACAATTGCCTAAGAGTCTCCTAGTTGATCCATTTATGATAAGAAAATCTTTCTTTAAGTATTACTGTTGGGTAGATTAGAGCAACAGTAATGCATATAGTGGACTGGATACTAGCTTTACGATCTAGGTTATCAGTCCTTAATACAGAAGTTTGAGCTTTAAAAGAGTTCCTAAATGACTTAGTCATGTTGGAACATGGGAAAGTCATGTGTGTATAATGATATTAAAAGTGAGGAATATGATCGCAAATAAAGTGCATACTACCTAATCTCAGTATTTATATACCCTGGCCAGGTATACAACTATTGATGATAAAGTGAGTATGGAAACTCTTAGATTGTAATCTCTCTGATTGCCCTGATCAAGCAGTCATTCTGATACAATCTAATGAGTATCATGAAATCAGAAATATGGAATGAATAAATGTGTGATATACTAAGTATAAGAAAGAGAAGTCTGAGATAATCTCAAATGAGCATGTTGTATGAGGAACTAAAAGTGTACTCCTCATAAGATAAGGATAAGAATAAGGGAAATGAAACCTGTTCAATAATGATGTAAGTATAATAAATGTATTTTCCCTAACGAAGAAATGGGAAATATGATGAGATCATGAGATGATCATAAACATGCTAAATGGATAATGTCATGTAATCATCCTTATAATTCCTATGCTAAAGGCAAGGAACCTAGGAAGAGCTAAAGAGTAAATGATTCATGAATAGTTGAAAATACATGAATTGATAAGAGGAATATGAATCCTTGTTTTCTTTCCTTTCAAGGATATGGCAATCAAGTGGGTCTTAGGACACTTGATGCACATAAGATAAAAATGTTAAAGTGATGGATACTTAGAAAAGTACCAGTTTATCTTGGGCTTTGGCTCTAAGGTGAATATATATGTAACAACTGATGTCCCAAGAGGAAAGGAAGATAAAGATGTGATGTGTTGTTAACATATGAAATAGATACCAAGGCAAGGGATCCTGGTATCTAGAGAAATATCAGATGATTTATGTTGATTACTTGGGATGGTCAACTATGAAATTAGTCTGATTATATAAAATGATATGAACATCATATGTTAGGGGTTTATGCTTTGTATAAACATAAAATTAATAAAGGATGTATGATGTCTCCATAACAATGAGGTATTATGAAGAGACATGTTGATATGGTGAATGAATGACATCTGTTTCCTTTATCTGGGATTTCGGGGACGAAATCCTTGTTAGGGGTTTATAATTTGTAACATCCCTGACCTGGGTTATGAGTTAACCCTAGATATTTTGCTCAATAAGATTAAGTAGATTCTTAATCTTATCTTGGGAAAAGTAATTAGGGCTCATGAGGAACTTATGTTTCAATTTTGGTCCCGTTTGAACAATGTTGAAACAATGCTTGCTTATTTGGGACTAAAATGCAAATTACCCAAGTTGAGGGGTTAAATTGCAAATGTTGCATGATAAGATGTTCCTCTGATGTTGAGACATCATAAGAATGAATATGATGTAGTGTTATGGTTTTCACAAGCTTGGGCATTAAGTTTAAGCTTGTAAAGCAATCCTTGTGCATCAAAACCCAGTTTTGGTGTAATGTGCAATTTACCCAAAACCTAGGGTTCAATATGCAAATTACCACTTCAATAAGGTCCTTAATGTTTCTTGGCATCATGTAGAGAAAAGAAAATGAGAGGGGCATCTCATTTGAATTAAGTTGGAGGAGAGAGAATCTTGATATTAAAATAATCAAGATTTAATCATAAGTGAAACCCTAATTCAAATTATTGAAAAAATGAATGTATTAATTAAAGGGCCTTCAACCAAAATGTTATTGGTTGATTTTGAATAAGGATGGACGTTCTTTTTCCAAGATAAGGAACGAAAATATCCTAAGAAGGTGAAATTCCACTCACCATTATTATAAGGAAAAGAAAACCCACTCACATATGAATATTAATATAATAAATATTAAGGTGCTTAATTTGATTTTCTTTAAATGATGGATAATGAAGAGGAATAAGAGGCAATGAAGATAGCCTCTTCCTTAAGGATTTTGAGGGGAATTTGAGGGGGAAGAGGCGGCCATATTTTTGGAATTTAATGTATTTTAATAATGCATTTTCTCTCTCATCAAGTTTCTTATAAAAGTACCTTTACCAAGCCAAAACAAAGGCTATTTCGGATTCTTTTCTTTACCCTTGCTTGGAAAACGACTAAGGAGCTGTGGAGGAGCAGGAGGACGACCCCAACCTGTTGGTAAGGTCCTTGACCTTCGTTCTCCTTGATTCCATGGTGGAAATAAAAAATAAATCATTGATTTCTTCTTATTTGGATCTCCTCTTCAACCCTAGCCAACTTTTTCATCCAAAAGCTTGAGGACGAGCTTAGGGGGAGTTGCTAGAGCTTCATCCACCATTAATGGCGTGAGCTTGAAGCTTTGGATCTCAATTGGAGGCGGGTTTTATAACTCAAACCCTTAATCATTGCTATTGCATCAATCAATTATGCTTTGTTGATTGTTTTCTTCAATTTGATACATACTTGTTTCCTTGCTGCAATTTCCATCAAGAACAGTTGCTGTTCTTGGTTTTTCGAAGGAAGGGGATGATGACATCATCCTATATGCTTATCCAAATAAAAGTACCAAGCCAAATGGTCTTGATATCTATTCCAAATCGTTTTAAATTGATTGGCTATGCGGTTTCAGAAAACTGTTTTAGGGAAAACGGTTTCAAGACCGTTTGATATGGTTGAACAAGCGTTGACCGTTTGGGAATCTTGTTCCTAATTATGTAGTATAATTACCCTCCACATTTTAGGGGTTAACTCCAAAGGAATCGTGAGTTGAAGGCCAATCAATTAGATAAATCGAATTGAATTAAATGCTGATTTTCAACCTGATCAACTTAACCTGTTTGGGAAAACGGTTTCAAGACCATTTGAGTGTGTTGACCAAGCATTGACCGTTTGGGATTCCTGTTTATAATTATTTTGGTTAATGACCCTCCAAATTTGAGGGATTAACTCCCAAGGAATCGTGAGTTGAAGCCTAATCAATTAGGGAAACCTAATTGAATTAAGTGCTGATTTTCAATCTGATTTAATTGACCTTTTTGAGTAAACGGTCTCAAGACCGTTTGAATGCATTGACCAAGGGTTGAATGTTTGGGATTACTGTTTCTAATGATGTGGTCTAATGACTCACCAAATTTGAGGGATTAACTCCCAAGGAATCGTGAGTTGAAGGCTATTAAATTAAGCAAACCCTAATTGTTTATGGAAGCAATAACTCAGTATACTATGTCAAACATAGTTGTTTGCATTTGATCATATGGTTGATGTAACCAAATCAAGTGGATAGAATGATAGAAATGAATTCATACATGAGTATGATTCATATGGTGATTTAGGGTAGGATCCTTAGTAAAGAGATCAAGAAACCCTAATTGAGAAGGTTAACGAACCCTAACCCTGATTTAGGGAAATTTTGAGTAAAACCCTAATCTAGGGTAATAGTGTAACCCTAATTAAGGGTAATAGTGTAACCCTAATTAAGGGTAATGACTTGGGTAACTCTAATTTAAGGTAATGAAATACCAAACCCTAATTGGAGGAATAATGAATCCCTAATTTATGGGTAATTGAATGAAACCCTAATTGGGATGATTAGTGAAACCCTAATTGAGGGTGATTCCCTGAGAAACTCTAATTGAGGATGATTCCATGTGAAACCCTAATTGAGGGCGATGTCATATGAAACCTTAAACCTAACACAGAGTAAAGCTATGTAAAACCCTAAATTTGGGCTATAGTGCATGGAATTCTAATCATGGGCAATATGATGATAAATCATAACCCTAATGTCTGGGTAATGATATGAGTAAACCTTAATGATGAAATAATGAGTAATACCCTATAATGATGAAATATCTTAAGTGGTTGACTATAGGCAACCTTATAACAAGCAATGCCTTAATTTGAGATGAGTCCATATCATTGAAGATAGTTGGACAATCCTTGTGTGTGATCTATGCACATCATGGTAAAGGTGATAGGTTGGTGATTGAAAGTATTAAGATGTGAAATTCCTTATTATAAGATAAGTTAATAAACTCATGTAAGATAGAAGTGATGAGGGAAGTGATACATTGAGACATGATAGATATCACATTTAGCATTTCAGGGTTGATATACCTTGATGCATCTCAAATCCAATATTTTTAGATAAGATACACAAGGAGAGTGTTATGTAAATTGTCACAATGAAATGTAATGAGTTTAACATACTTGATAAGTAAGCTAAAATGAGTATGATGTAATCATACCATGATAATGATGAGAGATTAACTCATACCTTGTGTTGATGATCATTTAATGATAAATGATAAGAATATTAAATACTTGGAATGTCGATGGATGCTCCTAGATGTATGGAACAATATATTGGGGTTGTATTGATAAAATAAACATGAAACCCTAATTGATGTGAATAGTAAACCCTAACCCTGTGGAGGAAATAGTGGTGTTACTATTATATTACATGAGTTAATATGTTATTGTTGCCTAGTGAGAGGTGACAAGATGTTTAATGGCCTTGTGAGCCATATGGTTAGATGTTACCTGGTAAGAAGTAACAAGATGTTTCATGGGAATGATTGAGCCCTGAATGAGGTGTATTCCTCTTATGTTGATAAGGGTTGATACCCTGTGCTATTGTGAAAAGGATTTATATCCTGTGATAATATGATAATTGGTGTAATCTAATGAATGGCAAGTGAATATTACCATGTGATGAAGAGATGAGAAATTATGTTTCATATGTTTTATATCTTTTCAGGTTTTGATATTTATATGCTTGCTAGAAATGAATTAGGGTTTGTATGTCCACTTGTTTGATGCAGCCTTAATTCACCTAATTGGCATAACTAATTAAGTGCAACTCTAATCATGTAGTGCCTTGTGCCGTAGAACCATCTTCAGTGTCAGAACTTGCTGGATGGTGAAACGAGTATTCCTAAGGGAAACTCGGAGCGCATATTGTTGAATATGCGGGGGTGGCAGGTTGAGGATATATATATACTTGTCATCCACAATTGCAGGTTACAGAGGATGGCTATGGTCATGCCTCAAATATTTGATGTGATTGAGGACAGCTGCGGTTGTACCTCGGATTAGAGGGTTTTGTATACCCTGTTTTCTAGTGTCGTAACTTGTACCAAGTACGGACTAGTTGTTATCAGTTGACTATATGTCACTGTTGGCAGTTTGACTGGTATGTCACTACAGTTTACTCGTACTGACCGAGGGGAAGAGATCTTAGGATGTCGGTACTCCTAGATCTTGTACGGAACCGAATAGCCCTTCGCAGGGGTCGGTTGGACTTTGAATGGTACGATTCAAATTCCCCAGGGCATAATAAAAGATGTAATACAGCCGTATAGCATATCTGTTTAGGGTTATACATGACGCTTCACATTGAATGGAAACCCATGTTTGTTCTCTTTACATAAAGATGATGCTTAGTGCAACTAAGAGATAGTAATTATACTTATGTTGTGGATATGCATAAGACTGTAATTATGTACATACAATGGTCATGCTTATGTTGATATCTTACTGCTACTGTTGATTATAATCATGATGCTAGATATCTCATGTTGATAGTTATGTTTCACATGCTATCCATGCCTCTATAATTAGAAATACCTGACAGAGGCTTAATGCCTGTAATTAGGTTTGGTTAAAGTCCAATGTCTGGATGTGTAATCAGGATTGGTACAGTCCAATGCCTGAAACATTTATACCTGATTGATATAGTTTAATGCTTGAATAATACATGATGATTTATATAATCACATGTCTGGCATAAGTGAATACTTGTTTAGCAGATTGGCTAAGGCCAACAAATAGAAACAAGAATGAATCATGGGTGACACATCAGAATAATGAATGACATGAGCAAAGCTTGAGATGTTGAAAATGTATGGTAGATAAATGTTATACATGTTCTTTCTATTTCTTATAAAGAGAATAGATGAATTACTGTTCAATCATAGATATGTGTAATACTTTAAAAGATGAGAATGATCTAAACTGCTTATCCTCTGCTCAGTTTTATATTAATTAAACTACAATAATGATGTTTCTGGCGGAGAGTTATATCTCTCGCTGGGGCAATTTTCAATTGTCTCACCCCCGTGGGAACCAACATTTTTAGGTGGACGAGTGTGAAAGAGACTGATAATATCTTTCGGATGAAGAACATCAGCAGCTACAAGGACAGCAGTGACAACTCAGGTTGAGTGTGCTATCTATCGTGTTTGGTAGATAGAAGTCCTATGTGTCGTCTCTGTACTCTCAGGTCCTCGGAGTTAGTACTTAGTGCTTTTAATGTATCGTTTTGAGATTTTGGCTTGATGCCTCGAGGTTATTATGTTGTCTGTGTTTAGCTTTTAACAAGGCAGTTGATGTTGTAACCCTTGAAAAGAGATGGTATAAGATATATACTTATGAACCATGATGTAAATGTAATACATTGGTTCTTGTTGAAAGAGTTTTCCTATGATTGGGTCTCTTTGAAAAAGGTTTTAATTTTTAGTGATTTTCTATAATCCGCTGCTTAGTGAACGCTTCCGCATTAGTTAATCTTGTTTTCACGAGACGGTCGTCACAATTTAGTGGTATCAGAGCTCTAGGTTCGCTGAGTCTACAGAGACATAGGACTAAGGTAGTAGAGTCTGTTCTGGTATCATCCAGTGTATCTGATAATGTCTTCTTCTCATATAAGAGAAGAAGAACTTAAAGATGACTGGGTCACATGAGAAGATTGCTGCTGAGAGCAGCAATATTGCACCAAGAAGAGGTGCATGGGAGCAGGCAAGACAGAGACAATTGCCTAAGAGTCTCCTAGTTGATCCATTTATGATAAGAAAATCTTTCTTTAAGTATTACTGTTGGGTAGATTAGAGCAACAGTAATGCATATAGTGGACTGGATACTAGCTTTACGATCTAGGTTATCAGTCCTTAATACAGAAGTTTGAGCTTTAAAAGAGTTCCTAAATGACTTAGTCATGTTGGAACATGGGAAAGTCATGTGTGTATAATGATATTAAAAGTGAGGAATATGATCGCAAATAAAGTGCATACTACCTAATCTCAGTATTTATATACCCTGGCCAGGTATACAACTATTGATGATAAAGTGAGTATGGAAACTCTTAGATTGTAATCTCTCTGATTGCCCTGATCAAGCAGTCATTCTGATACAATCTAATGAGTATCATGAAATCATAAATATGGAATGAATAAATGTGTGATATACTAAGTATAAGAAAGAGAAGTCTGAGATAATCTCAAATGAGCATGTTGTATGAGGAACTAAAAGTGTACTCCTCATAAGATAAGGATAAGAATAAGGGAAATGAAACCTGTTCAATAATGATGTAAGTATAATAAATGTATTTTCCCTAACGAAGAAATGGGAAATATGATGAGATCATGAGATGATCATAAACATGCTAAATGGATAATGTCATGTAATCATCCTTATAATTCCTATGCTAAAGGCAAGGAACCTAGGAAGAGCTAAAGAGTAAATGATTCATGAATAGTTGAAAATACATGAATTGATAAGAGGAATATGAATCCTTGTTTTCTTTCCTTTCAAGGATATGGCAATCAAGTGGGTCTTAGGACACTTGATGCGCATAAGATAAAAATGTTAAAGTGATGGATACTTAGAAAAGTACCAGTTTATCTTGGGCTTTGGCTCTAAGGTGAATATATATGTAACAACTGATGTCCCAAGAGGAAAGGAAGATAAAGATGTGATGTGTTGTTAACATATGAAATAGATACCAAGGCAAGGGATCCTGGTATCTAGAGAAATATCAGATGATTTATGTTGATTACTTGGGATGGTCAACTATGAAATTAGTCTGATTATATAAAATGATATGAACATCATATGTTAGGGGTTTATGCTTTGTATAAACATAAAATTAATAAAGGATGTATGATGTCTCCATAACAATGAGGTATTATGAAGAGACATGTTGATATGGTGAATGAATGACATCTGTTTCCTTTATCTGGGATTTCGGGGACGAAATCCTTGTTAGGGGTTTATAATTTGTAACATCCCTGACCTGGGTTATGAGTTAACCCTAGATATTTTGCTCAATAAGATTAAGTAGATTCTTAATCTTATCTTGGGAAAAGTAATTAGGGCTCATGAGGAACTTATGTTTCAATTTTGGTCCCGTTTGAACAATGTTGAAACAATGCTTGCTTATTTGGGACTAAAATGCAAATTACCCAAGTTGAGGGGTTAAATTGCAAATGTTGCATGATAAGATGTTCCTCTGATGTTGAGACATCATAAGAATGAATATGATGTAGTGTTATGGTTTTCACAAGCTTGGGCATTAAGTTTAAGCTTGTAAAGCAATCCTTGTGCATCAAAACCCAGTTTTGGTGTAATGTGCAATTTACCCAAAACCTAGGGTTCAATATGCAAATTACCACTTCAATAAGGTCCTTAATGTTTCTTGGCATCATGTATAGAAAAGAAAATGAGAGGGGCATCTCATTTGAATTAAGTTGGAGGAGAGAGAATCTTGATATTAAAATAATCAAGATTTAATCATAAGAGAAACCCTAATTCAAATTAGGGCAAAAATGAATGTATTAATTAAAGGGCCTTCAACCAAAATGTTATTGGTTGATTTTGAATAAGGATGGACGTTCTTTTCCCAAGATAAGGAACGAAAATATCCTAAGAAGGTGAAATTCCACTCACCATTATTATAAGGAAAAGAAAACCCACTCACATATGGATATTAATATAATAAATATTAAGGTGCTTAATTTGATTTTCTTTAAATGATGGATAATGAAGAGGAATAAGAGGCAATGAAGATAGCCTCTTCCTTAAGGATTTTGAGGGGAATTTGAGGGGGAAGAGGCGGCCATATTTTTGGAATTTAATGCATTTTAATAATGCATTTTCTCTCTCATCAAGTTTCTTATAAAAGTACCTTTACCAAGCCAAAACAAAGGCTATTTCGGATTCTTTTCTTTACCCTTGCTTGGAAAACGACTAAGGAGCTGTGGAGGAGCAGGAGGACGACCCCAACCTGTTGGTAAGGTCCTTGACCTTCGTTCTCCTTGATTCCATGGTGGAAATAAAAAATAAATCATTGATTTCTTCTTATTTGGATCTCCTCTTCAACCCTAGCCAACTTTTTCATCCAAAAGCTTGAGTACGAGCTTAGGGGGAGTTGCTAGAGCTTCATCCACCATTAATGGCGTGAGCTTGAAGCTTTGGAGCTCAATTGGAGGCGGGTTTTATAACTCAAACCCTTAATCATTGCTATTGCATCAATCAATTATGCTTTGTTGATTGTTTTCTTCAATTTGATACATACTTGTTTCCTTGCTGCAATTTCCATCAAGAACAGTTGCTGTTCTTGGTTTTTCGAAGGAAGGGGATGATGACATCATCCTATATGCTTATCCAAAGAAAAGTACCAAGCCAAATGGTCTTGATATCTATTCCAAATCGTTTTAAATTGATTGGCTATGCGGTTTCAGAAAACTGTTTTAGGGAAAACGGTTTCAAGACCGTTTGATATGGTTGAACAAGCGTTGACCGTTTGGGAATCTTGTTCCTAATTATGTAGGATAATGACCCTCCAAATTTTAGGGGTTAACTCCAAAGGAATCGTGAGTTGAAGGCCAATCAATTAGATAAATCGAATTGAATTAAATGCTGATTTTCAACCTGATCAACTTGACCTGTTTGGGAAAACGGTTTCAAGACCATTTGAGTGTGTTGACCAAGCATTGACCGTTTGGGATTCCTGTTTATAATGATTTTGGTTAATGACCCTCCAAATTTGAGGGATTAACTCCCAAGGAATCGTGAGTTGAAGCCTAATCAATTAGGGAAACCTAATTGAATTAAGTGCTGATTTTCAATCTGATTTAATTGACCTTTTTGAGTAAACGGTCTCAAGACCGTTTGAATGCATTGACCAAGGGTTGAATGTTTGGGATTACTGTTCCTAATGATGTGGTCTAATGACTCACCAAATTTGAGGGATTAACTCCCAAGGAATCGTGAGTTGAAGGCTATTAAATTAAGCAAACCCTAATTGTTTATGGAAGCAATAACTCAGTATACTATGTCAAACATAGTTGTTTGTATTTGATCATATGGTTGATGTAACCAAATCAAGTGGAGAGAATGATAGAAATGAATTCATACATGAGTATGATTCATATGGTGATTTATGGTAGGATCCTTAGTAAAGAGATCAAGAAACCCTAATTGAGAAGGTTAACGAACCCTAACCCTGATTTAGGGAAATTTTGAGTAAAACCCTAATCTAGGGTAATAGTGTAACCCTAATTAAGGGTAATAGTGTAACCCTAATTAAGGGTAATGACTTGGGTAACTCTAATTTAAGGTAATGAAATACCAAACCCTAATTGGAGGAATAATGAATCCCTAATTTATGGGTAATTGAATGAAACCCTAATTGGGATGATTAGTGAAACCCTAATTGAGGGTGATTCCCTGAGAAACTCTAATTGAGGATGATTCCATGTGAAACCCTAATTGAGGGCGATGTCATATGAAACCTTAAACCTAACACAGAGTAAAGCTATGTAAAACCCTAAATTTGGGCTATAGTGCATGGAATTCTAATCATGGGCAATATGATGATAAATCATAACCCTAATGTCTGGGTAATGATATGAGTAAACCTTAATGATGAAATAATGAGTAATACCCTATAATGATGAAATATCTTAAGTGGTTGACTATAGGCAACCTTATAACAAGCAATGCCTTAATTTGAGATGAGTCCATATCATTGAAGATAGTTGGACAATCCTTGTGTGTGATCTATGCACATCATGGTAAAGGTGATAGGTTGGTGGATGAAAGTATTAAGATGTGAAATTCCTTATTATAAGATAAGTTAATAAACTCATGTAAGATAGAAGTGATGAGGGAAGTGATACATTGAGACATGATAGATATCACATTTAGCATTTCAGGGTTGATATACCTTGATGCATCTCAAATCCAATATTTTTAGATAAGATACACAAGGAGAGTGTTATGTAAATTGTCACAATGAAATGTAATGAGTTTAACATACTTGATAAGTAAGCTAAAATGAGTATGATGTAATCATACCATGATAATGATGAGAGATTAGCTCATACCTTGTGTTGATGATCATTTAATGATAAATGATAAGAATATTAAATACTTGGAATGTCGATGGATGCTCCTAGATGTATGGAACAATATATTGGGGTTGTATTGATAAAATAAACATGAAACCCTAATTGATGTGAATAGTAAACCCTAACCCTGTGGAGGAAATAGTGGTGTTACTATTATATTACATGAGTTAATATGTTATTGTTGCCTAGTGAGAGGTGACAAGATGTTTAATGGCCTTGTGAGCCATATGGTTAGATGTTACCTGGTAAGAATTAACAAGATGTTTCATGGGCATGATTGAGCCCTGAATGAGGTGTATTCCTCTTATGTTGATAAGGGTTGATACCCTGTGCTATTGTGAAAAGGATTTATATCCTGTGATAATATGATAATTGGTGTAATCTAATGAATGGCAAGTGAATATTACCATGTGATGAAGAGATGAGAAATTATGTTTCATATGTTTTATATCTTTTCAGGTTTTGATATTTATATGCTTGCTAGAAATGAATTAGGGTTTGTATGTCCACTTGTTTGATGCAGCCTTAATTCACCTAATTGGCATAACTAATTAAGTGCAACTCTAATCATGTAGTGCCCTGTGCCGTAGAACCATCTTCAGTGTCAGAACTTGCTGGATGGTGAAACGAGTATTCCTAAGGGAAACTCGGAGCGCATATTGTTGAATATGCGGGGGTGGCAGGTTGAGGATATATATATACTTGTCATCCACAATTGCAGGTTACAGAGGATGGCTATGGTCATGCCTCAAATATTTGATGTGATTGAGGACAGCTGCGGTTGTACCTCGGATTAGAGGGTTTTGTATACCCTGTTTTCTAGTGTCGTAACTTGTACCAAGTACGGACTAGTTGTTATCAGTTGACTATATGTCACTGTTGGCAGTTTGACTGGTATGTCACTGCAGTTTACTCGTACTGACCGAGGGGAAGAGATCTTAGGATGCCGGTACTCCTAGATCTTGTACGGAACCGAATAGCCCTTCGCAGGGGTCGGTTGGACTTTGAATGGTACGATTCAAATTCCCCAGGGCATAATAAAAGATGTAATACAGCCGTATAGCATATCTGTTTAGGGTTATACATGACGCTTCACATTGAATGGAAACCCATGTTTGTTCTCTTTACATAAAGATGATGCTTAGTGCAACTAAGAGATAGTAATTATACTTATGTTGTGGATATGCATAAGACTGTAATTGTGTACATACAATGGCCATGCTTATGTTGATATCTTACTGCTACTGTTGATTATAATCATGATGCTAGATATCTCATGTTGATAGTTATGTTTCACATGCTATCCATGCCTCTATAATTAGAAATACCTGACAGAGGCTTAATGCCTGTAATTAGGTTTGGTTAAAGTCCAATGCCTAGATGTGTAATCAGGATTGGTACAGTCCAATGCCTGAAACATTTATACCTGATTGATATAGTTTAATGCTTGAATAATACATGATGATTTATATAATCACATGTCTGGCATAAGTGAATACTTGTTTAGCAGATTGGATAAGGCCAACAAATAGAAACAAGAATGAATCATGGGTGACACATCAGAATAATGAATGACATGAGCAAAGCTTGAGATGTTGAAAATGTATGGTAGATAAATGTTATACATGTTCTTTCTATTTCTTATAAAGAGAATAGATGAATTACTATTCAATCATAGATATGTGTAATACTTTGAAAGATGATAATGATCTAAACTGCTTATCCTCTGCTCAGTTTTATATTAATTAAACTACAATAATGATGTTTCTGGCGGAGAGTTATATCTCTCGCTGGGGCAATTTTCAATTGTCTCACCCCCGTGGGAACCAACATTTTTAGGTGGACGAGTGTGAAAGAGACTGATAATATCTTTCGGATGAAGAACATCAGCAGCTACAAGGACAGCAGTGACAACTCAGGTTGAGTGTGTTGTCTATCGTGTTTGGTAGATAGAAGTCCTATGTGTCGTCTCTGTACTCTCAGGTCCTCGGAGTTAGTACTTAGTGCTTTTAATGTATCATTTTGAGATTTTGGCTTGATGCCTCAAGGTTATTATGTTGTCTGTGTTTAGCTTTTAACAAGGCAGTTGATGTTGTAACCCTTGAAAAGAGATGGTATAAGATATATACTTATGAACCATGATGTAAATGTAATACATTGGTTCTTGTTGAAAGAGTTTTCCTATGATTGGGTCTCTTTGAAAAAGGTTTTAATTTTTAGTGATTTTCTATAATCCACTGCTTAGTGAACGCTTCCGCATTAGTTAATCTTGTTTTCACGAGACGGTCGTCACAATTATCATATACTCAAACACTATGGTTTGCGGATATTGCTAACTTTCTTGCTACTGGACAACTCCCACCTGATTTGACGTATCAACAGAAGAAGAAATTCTTTCATGATGTAAAATTCTACTATTAGGATGATCCACTGTTATTCAAGCATGGAAGTGATGGTCTGATCTGCCGATGTGTTGCTGAAGAAGAAATTCCTACCATTATTGTTGAATGCCATGCCTCTCCTTATGGAGGCCATTTTAGAGGAGAGAAGACTACTGCAAAGACACTACAAGATAGTTTCTATTGGCCCACATTATTCAAGGATGTCAATCTATTTGTCAAATCTTGTGATAGATGTCAAAGAACTGGAGGCATATCTCGCCGTGATGACATTCCCCTCAACTATATCTTGGAGGTTGAGGTATTCGATGTATGGGGATTGGATTACATGGGACCATTCCCATCATCTTGCGGCTACCAATACACTCGTGTTGCTTGTGAATATGTGTCCAAATGGGTTGAGGCCATCCCAACCAAAGCGTCAGATGCAAAGTCTGTAGTAAAGATTTTTAAAAAGATCATCTTTCCTTGGTTAGGAGTTCCTCAAGCCGTAATTTCAGATGGATGCAAACATTTTTCTAAAAGACAATTCAACAAACTTCTTTCTAAATATGGTGTAACTCATAAGATCTCTACACCCTATCATCCTCAAACTTCCGGGCAGGTAGAGGTCTCAAAACGGAAGCTAAAAAACATCCTTGAAAAGACTATTTCTAGTTCATGAAAGGATTCATTATGGGTGTACCACACAACCTACAAGACAATCATAGAAACTACTCCATTCAAGCTGATTTATGGAAAATCATGTGACCTTCTGTTGGAGTTAGAACACCGTGCTTTGTGGGCTATCAAATTCTTGAACTTTGACATGAAGAAGGCAAGTGAAAAATGCCTTTTGTAGCTGTAGGAACTTGAGGAACTCCGCCTTGATGCTTATGAGAATGCAAAGATATACAAAGAGAGGACAAAGGCTTGGCATGACAAGAGGATTCACAGGAAGGACTTCCAAGAAGGAGATAAAGTTTTGCTATTTAATTCTAGACTAAAGTTATTTCCTGGGAAGCTGAAATCAAAGTGGTCAGGACCATTTCTTGCATTAAAGATCTTTCCATATGGAGCTGTGGAACTCCAAGGCAAGGACGACACATTCAAAGTGAATGGACAATGTTACAAGCTATACACCTGTGGAGATGAAGTAGACAAGGGAGCCTCTTGCTCCCTCTAAGATGATTGAATGAAGAATTGAAGAGTCTTACTCTGGACTCTAAACGGAGGACCTCGTGGGAGTTGAACCCACATTAGGATAGATTTCTTTTCCGTTATTCGAGTCAAGAACACTATTTAATTTCATCAATAAGCTTTTCATGGATGAATGTAATAATTTAGACATAGATGCCACCACATCTATCATTACTTTTGTGTTGACTAAATGTTATTTCTATAGAAACTCCATATTACACGGCGTGTCTTCATCCGAAACGATGTGCAATCATTCAAAAAGATACTGAAATCGGACTACATCCCCAGGTACACGCTGTGTTTCTCACGAAAACACCGTGTTCAGTCCACAAATGAAGTTTCTGGAATGTTACACGGCGTGCTTAGTTCAGTACATGTCGTGTACTCATCACTCAAATCAGCAGCAAAAGTTTTGGGAAACTCGCACGCCATGCATGTCTAATACACGTCGTGCATCTGGGCGTAAAAGGCAGATCTTAAAAAGGAAAATTAAAGGACACGTTGTGCATGTCTTATACATGTTGTGTCTTTTCTCGTAAAATCTGGCCTAAAAGAGGGGCGCACGACCTAACTTCTCAACTCCCTTGAGAACTTACTCATGCGCGAGAAAGAAACCCTAGCCCGTGCAATTTTCAGCCACCGTCTTCGAGCCACCATTCACGCCGACCTCACACCATACAACTTTGCCAGCAGCCGCCTCCACCTTCTTCTCTGTCATGCGCGCCGCCTCCGCACCTTCACCAGTAGCCGCCTCCACCTTCTTCTCTGGCGTACGCGCTGCCTCCATGCCTTCACCAGCAGCCGCCTCCACCTTATTCTGTGCTGTGTGTGCCACTTCCGCGCCTTCACCGGCAGCCACCCTCATGCCATTTTCTTCTCCACGTTGAAGGCCCCGACGAGCCTCCCTCCTACACGCCGTCACCATAGTCGTGCACCCAGTAGCTGCTCCAGCTCACACCATCTCCGCGCTACCACCAGCAACTCACCGGACCCCTACTTTTCCCCTCCATCTTCATCTCTCGGCACCGACTCGGATTTCCTCAAACCTCCAGGTGCACGACGTTCCTCTAGGATACACGCCATGCATTCCAGTTTTAGGGCCAAAAAATTCATTACAGGTGCACGACGTGACCTTCATCTGCACACCGTGCGTTCTTCCAAAACAACCATGGCTCCACTCAAGCAAGGATCAGGCAAACGCCGTGGTGGTGCCAGCTCTTCCTCCACACCGTCTGAGGCGGAACATGTCCCCTCTACATAGTTCTGGGTTACACTCGAAGAGGATGCCGACTACCAAATTTTGATTACTAGGCGGGTGTTACCTTCCCGCTATGCATGTGAGGAGACTCTAAACAAACTGGGCTTCAAGGATGAGGTAATGGGCCACCTGAGGTTTTTGGGTCTGCATTTTATCTGCATAAGGGTTACCAAAACCTACCCATGACTCGTTTATGAGTTTTTGACATCTTTTAAAGCGAAGGAGGATCCAAAATGCCGCCGCGATCCATACTCGAAGATCAGTTTCTGTTTGCTTAACAAACCCTTTAACACGGATCTTCGTCATTTTTATGATTTACTTGGCTGCAATTACGGTGGTTACATTGATTATCCAGGAGTTTTCAACAGTGATACCTTTTGGTCCGAGATTACCAATGAGTCGGTGCACAGGGCTAGAGAGGCAAGAGCCTGAGCTATTCATAACCCCATTTTCCACTATGTACACGCCTCCTCAGTACATGTATATTTGCAAAAAAATAAACTCAAGGGGTTGTGGGAAAAATAGATCTTTTCTTTTTGTGGTGCATGATAAACAATGAGGAAATCAGTTCATGCTACTATATTATCAACAAACTTTTAGAAACAAAGAAGAAGAAGCAGCGGGAGTCGGGCGATATCATGTGTGGTGGGTTCATTTCTCTTCTTTCAATGAAGCTTGGGTTGGATTTGGCTATTTTAGCACCTCCACTAGGAAAAAACCTTGTGGATATCAATTACCTTCTCGCCTATGGTATTATATCGAAGTATGGTGATAGTACCACAAAGTTCAAGGTTTTTCTTACCAAGACACAATACATTGAAGTCCCCAACGCAACCCACAACGATCTTAGCAACAAGGCCAATTGGAAAGTTGTTTTAGAGCCTGAAGATGAAGTAGCAACCCAGGGAGCGAGCAGCTCTAGAGCTCCACCAGCAGCAGAGGTAGCAGCACCACCACCCTCCACCAGTACTCAGACTGAGTACACTAGGGCGATGCCCCATGTCCGACATCTTTATGGATATGTTCAGTAATGGTTTGACCACCTCGACGGCCGTTTGGACTAGATGGGCACGCAGTATACTGCGATGCACGACATGGTTCAGCGGATGGACTCGTGGCACATCTCTCAGGGCCACTACTCCATCCCGCCGCCATATTAGTCACTACCACCACAGCAGCTCGAGTTTCCACCATATGAGTTTCCACAGCCATCGAAGTTCCCACAGCAACCCCATTTTCACCAGCAACATGACTTCACAACCCAGCCGATGGACATTCCAAAGCTCGTCAGCCAGTATTTCCCTGATTAGGAGGGCGGTGGCCCTTCATTTTTGATATTGATCTACGATAGGTATCTGGTGGTGAATTCTGTGAGTTTTTTTGATGTAGTGAGGACAACACTGATTTCAAGCTTGGGGGGCACAACCGGCCCGTAATTGTAGTTTTCATTTTGTATTTCCTTTTGTTAGAGTCAGTTGTGTCAGTTTTTCATTCCATTTTGTTCTATGTTTTGTTTCCTTTGATGGAAATCTTAATATGAATTGAGGCTACCATGTTAGAATGAACACCATGATTGGTATCTTCTCCTTTGTATTTCTTGTGGCTATATGAAAAGATATTCAACATCATGCATGAATCAAATGAAAAAGAAAAGCCCCCATGTACACGATCTTGTTTGTGTTTGTGGTTTGAAATCTCAATTTTTACATCTTTGATTTCTCAATGCATGTAATAGTTTCACATTTTTGCGAATAAATCAACTTTGCAACACTTACTAGAATACGGGATACTCTTGCCAAACTCTTAGTGCGTTTAAAATTAACTTTTCAGTGAATTTTTTTCTTCAAAAGAATGATTGAAATCTTACTAATCTTAATACTCTTGTTGACTCTTTGGTGTTGTACCATACTTGTGCTATCATTTGTTTACCTTTACCCAATAAAAGATGGCAAACAACCCACATATCATGCTATCCTAGTGTGAGTCCGATCTGGCAATGATGGTTAGGTGGTATGAAAATCAAAAGAGGGTAAAAACAACACCCCAATCGGCATTCCACATGAGCAGAAGCCTAAATTAGCAGCCGAGTGCTGGAAACCCAAAAATTTCCATCATCATATCCTTTGAGAAAAAGAGTACAACTAAGTTTGTTAATGTTAGCACTGATTTCATCATCTTATATCCATACTAACTGAAAAATTTGTAATGTACATCCACTAATTGTTTGGATCGATTATCCGAATTCTATTTAGTGTTGTCTAGTTGATTATCTCGTTTGATTTGGAACCACCATTGCTGAACTAAATTTCTCTATTTTAGATGTCTAAATTGAGAAGATTACAATGAACAGAAACACTATATAGATGGTTGGTTGAGCTGATTGCATATCTTCTTTTCATTTAATCCATGCATGAGTTTAAATATTCTTTCACCTTGTATGTAGCCCTGTTCTTTTTGCTTGAGGACAAGCAATGGTTCAAGCTTAGGGGGATTTGTTGTGTGTTTTCTACATCATCTTTTCACTTGATATCACACACAATTTTTTTTCTTTTTGATCTCACTTAGCCTCCTTTCATATTAATCTTGCCATTTTTTGTTATTTTACTTATCACATGATGTGCATTGTAGAGATGTTCTAAAATGGCTGATTTGGGGATTTCCTGACTCAAATTTCACGTTATTTGGACTTCCCCACGTACAAACAGCTATTAGGAGCTTAATTCTGCTGAAACAACACTTTGCACGGAGTGTCTGGTAAAGACACGACGTGCAAGATTCCAGAAGACCATTCGTTCACCCAGAATGACAAACACACAACATGTTCATCCTTGAACACGACATGCGAGTTTCCAGAAAGTGCAGAACAAGACAAAGACACGACGTGTTTTCGTCAACACGTCGTGCACCTGGGAGCGTCGAGCAGGCCAAAAGTTTCTGGAAAGTCGTACAACATGCATTAATTCTGCACACGCCGTGCGCAGTGCATTATGGAGCAATTGTTGAAGGCTTTACATGATGTGTATGAGAAACACACATCATGTCTTTGTCAGTTTCAGAATTTCAAAAATTTCGATCCTTTGTTTAAAACAAAGAGGGAACTTAATCGATTGTTATCCACGGTCATAATTCAAAGTTCTCTCGTTCTAGAGCAAGTTTAGAGAGAGGAAGGTGATTTTGAGGAGAAACGAGGTGGTTTCTTGCCAAAGGAGCCCCAATCTTCTTCTCTTCTTCTCATTTGTCTTCTCCAAAGGTGCATCAGAGCCTCCCCACTCCACACAGATTCTCGGGAGAGGAGTTGGTTCATTTTGGAGCAGCTGGAGGAGTAGAATTTCGTCCCCAAGCCGGAATTCTACCTTCTTGTGGTTACATCTTTAGATCTTCTTGTTTCTCTTCCTCTAGATCATGCTAGAATCTGAAATTTCTATAACAATTATGCAAAACATGATTATGGACGAGTAAACTCCTTTTCTTGGGCATGAGAGAGTAACTCCCATGTCATAGCATGCATGGAACAAGTTAATTATGTACTAACTACTATGTTGCTTGTTTTTCTACCATGAGAGTACTAGTTTTATCATCTCTTGCATGTAAAGCTGGCCACTTTATATGCATGTGTTATGCTTTCATACTTAATCTGAGAACATAGGTAGGAATGTATGGAGGTGCTTTTCTTGGCAACTTTTCTTCTACCACAAGAGTGGAGTTTATAGAGTTGAGGAACAGGTTGTGATCTTAAATGAAAATTATGCATGAGAATGTGGACTTGAGTTGAGATCGTTGCACCTACACCGAGAGGTGAAGTGTAACACATACCTCTCTTTTAAAACAAATACTTAGTATGTTTAATTTTCGAGTTCTATTGATGTGCTATGATATGTGGGTGAATTCTAACGTCCAAGATCCATTAACATATGATTCTAAATCTTTCATTGTTTGTTTAAATTTGAATTTCTGTAATTAGATCAACATCACCATCCTTTTTAAACCGATCTAGATTGTTGAACTTTAGTACTGTTGCGTTTGATTAATTACCAAAGTTCCTTGTGTTCGACCTCGACTACGACTACCTCCGTATACTTGCGGAGATTGGTTAAGTTGAGTAAATGATTTTTTTAGGATTGAAACTCGTTAGCGTAAATAGCCAACAACGTTCTTCCTCTATATCTCATCTTAACATTTTTTCTTATCTCTTCTACCCTCTCAGAAGAAGTGTTCCACATTTTATGATGGAAATTCCTTCCTTTACCTAAAGATATTTCCTTTTCTAATTCTTTATTCAAGTTAGAGCTAGATCTAGCAAAGGCTGACGTTTTGTGACTTTTTGGAAAAAATTGAAGCTAGGACTCTTGCATACGCTTGGTGGAGATCGTGATCACCATAAAATATGAGTGATTTAGTCTCTGCTTAGTAATCTTTGAATATATTCTTCATGCAATTACTGAATATCACTAGTTATATACTAAATGACAAAGAATGCAATTTAATGGGACTTAGCTATAAATTGTGAATTACACTCCTTACTGTTAAATGTTGTTCTAAAATGTAATTCATACATTTTCTTATTTTAGATTGTTGAAGAATTCAAATTATCTACATTGGGATGTCAACTCAAACGAGGGAGCTGGACACACCTTGGTGAGCGGCATCCCCTTCTGAACAGTAAGATTCAAATATGAAGGTTGACAATTTTTTATTCAATCTAAGGTTGTCTTTAAATGATTTTTTGCCCCCTTTAAAGGAAAAAAAGTGTGTTGACATCATTATATTTATGCAACTTTACATATCTTTATGGATAAGTAACCTAGTTATTCAGTTAGACATATTATTGTTTTCACGAAATGATTGATCTGCACCATATCTATTTATTGAGAATTTCTCGATTTTGTTCTTAGTTGATGATATTCTTTTTGATCTTGCCTTTCGAGATGAATTGAAGGTCCTAAACAAAGCTCATATCATTTTTCTTGGCACATGATGATATCTACACCTAACGTCTTGTTGACAGATCTCGTTATTTGATTGAATAGATAGAAAAAACACATGTTTTTACCTAGATGGAGTCTCTCATCTCTTAGGTGTTCTTTTAAGTAACTTTAAATCAAGTAGACAACTAATGATGCCGTTGCACAAAAGGTATAAAAATATAGTGCAACTTGTATGAAAAATCACCATCGTTTTTTAATTTTTGAGTTTGACGCCTTCCAAGTACTTGTTGATGATGCCCGCTTTCAACACGTCTCAGACATGAACTTTATGCTACCCATCGTCTTATAGTCTTATTTTTAGATCTATTATAGGCTTCGCTATCTAGAAAAGATTGACAATGTAATTTGTTGTCCACACTTCTACAAAGGCATTTTTCTAAACATTTGTATGTTTGTTAATAATTGTTTTCTTTTATTTTTATATCAGTAATTAAATAAATGAGTTTTTCTTTTAAATGGTTTTGTGCGGGTTACCAACCTCTCACCAAATTTTCGAGTTTTATTGTACTCTCTCGGTTGACTATCGCCGGCCCGGCACTACCTACTAGTAATGTTTGTTCAGAATTTTCAATTTCTGTGGGAACCGTATAAGTCTCAATTTCTAAGTCGTGGGAACCAAGGAAGTCGACGAAAAGGAAAGTTCAACCAGACGGAGAGGGCTGCAACTACGAAGAGGGTAAAGAGTTGAGAGGGGACGAGCCAAAGAGGAAGGAGGAGAACTCTGGTTGCTATCCAGACCTGGTTATCCGTCGATACAGCCCGAGGTCAGTTGCACCTTCTCTCTTACGTTCCAGGTCTGGTTAATTTGGTTTGCGTGTTGGGCTCCTTTCTGTCGACTCCTATCTTCCTGTAACTGCGAAGGTAGTTTGAGGCGATACAAGGATTTCTCTCTAAGAGTTTGGTTTTGAATACTATGTACTTCAAAATTCGTATCTGATTACTTCCTTTCTCTTCCTCATTATCGTCTCGGGTTATCCGCCGCTATGATCCATAGATTTATGTAAAGAAATTGATCTCCTTGTGCATCTTATCCGTGTTATGACAATCTAGTGATCATGCGTGTTTGTCTTGTCCCCTCTACTGTCATTCAACAAACATGTTCCCCAAAACCCTAGAAACTGCAGTAAGCTCACTATTATTGTCCCCTTAGTTCTGGTTTTGTACTAAAAATTAATAGAGGATGCGGAGTTAGGATTATCAGTTACTGGTCGCGTATAGCTGTTATGGTTTTCTCTGTCGGCGTTCAATTTTTTTTGGCCGCTCCCTTACACCATGCGATCGACTAATCTTTCTGCAGATGGGTGATAACATTATGGAGAAAGTCAGTGCCTTTGGCGAGCGCCTGAAGATCAGTGGAGCAGAAGTAGGCAGAAAGATGTCTGCTGGAATGAGCTCTATGAGTTTTAAGATGAAAGAGCTTTTCCAAGGTCAGAACGAGGCTGACAAAATTATAGAAGAGGCGACCAGCGAGGAACTGCAAGGTCCCGACTGGGCTGCAAATCTGGAGATCTGCGACCTGATCAATAGCGAGAAGGTCAACAGTGTGGAGTTGATTCGATCCATGAAGAAGAGGATCATGCTGAAGAGCCCACAAATTCAGTTTCTTGCTTTGGTTCTCCTGGAGACCTGTGTGAAGAACTGTGAGAAAGCCTTCTCTGAGGTTGCTGCTGAGAGGGTCCTTGATGAGATGGTTAAATTGATTGATGATCCGCAGACAGTTGTGAACAACCGGAATAAGGCGCTTATAATGATTGAAACGTGGGGAGAATCAGGAAATGAACTTCGATATTTACCGGTTTATGAGGAGACATATAAGGTGGGGTAGTTTTTTCTTAAATTGTTTCTTGCTTTAGCATAATGTATGTTTCAGTACAGTTAAAACAGAGGGTAATTTTACCTGACATAACACAAATCACAAGAACATTAGATTCGTTCCTTTTTTTTTTGCACAAAAGTGAATTGGATACATTCTGTCCAGAAGTTCTTTTCATATTTAACCTGTATGTAACATTGTAGTTTGTTTCGTGTGTTTATTTACTAAAAGTTCTGTTCTTGTCAATTATTGCTTAGGAGTCCATTCTTTCATGCAGAGTTTGAAGTCAAGAGGCATTCGTTTCCCTGGACGAGATAATGACAGCTTGGCACCTGTCTTTACGCCCGCTCGCTCTGTTCCTGAAGCAGAAGCAAATACTTATGTGCCACAACATGTCCATCATGACATACCTGTTCAAAGTTTTTCAAAAGAACAAACAAAAGAAGCTTTTGATGTTGCTAGGAACAGCATTGAACTTCTGTCTACTGTCTTGTCATCTTCTCCTCAACAAGATGTACTGCAGGTATGCATGTTTACACTAACTTTCTACTTTGAGGATATTGATGCTTTTGACGTTGATTTGACACAAAAAATTAGTTCACATGTATGAAATATAACTGCAACTTCTAGAGCTAGCAAAAATATGCTTGTCAAGCACATGTCTAGGAGCATTTAGGCTGTGTTAATTCCATGGGGAATGATGGGGAAGGGAACCCACAGGATCATGTTGGCGACTTTGGTTACCGTATTGATGGGAGGGGAATAATTCATGGGAACGTCCGGTCTGTAATTCTCCCCATATAGAAGGATGTACAAGGAAGTATGTATGTAGCAAACTTATTGCTTGAAGTATTTAGTCACACCAAGTGAAACTTCCATATGAGGTTTTGCTTCTCTCCGAATAAAGTTATTCTCCAACCATAAAGATATCTTCCGTCACAATTTTTTCTCCACACAAAAGTATTACTTCCCACCATGAATCTGTTTCTCTCCAAGTAACATTTTCCATTCTTAGTTTCTTACAAGTCCCTCTCAGATTAAAAAGTAAGTTCTATAGAACCGCTACACAACCAACCATACTCTATGGAAGTGAATGTTGGGCGGTGAAGAAACAAGGTCTCAACAAGATGAACGTGGTTGGAATGCGTATGCTGAGATGGATGTGTGGGAAGAAAGAAAAGATTGTTTGAGAAATGACTATATCAGGGATAGAGTGGGGGTGGCGAGCATTGATGACAAGTTGCGCGAAGGCCGACTCAGATGATATGGACATGTGCAACACAGATCGACTAATGCGCCTATATGAAGCAATACTATTGAGTTAAGCACAATAAATAGAAGAAGATGAAGGCCTAAATTAACATGGGAAGAGCTTATAAAGAGAAATTTCAAATCTCTACATCTAGACCAGAATATGACCCACGATAGTGTTGACCTAGGTGTCGCACATTGCCCATATTTTGAAAATGACTTAACCATTCCATTCATATGTATCTAACAAATCTATTTGAGATCATTGCAGATATTAGGTACAAGAAAAGAATCACTTTTAACTCCAAAGCTACTCTTCCGGCACATGCAAAACATGTGACATTTAACCGCTTTGTAATATAGCCCTTAGAGGCTTAGAACTTTTTATGTAATCACTCATAATCATGTTTTGCATTGTATCTAAGATGGATAAAATGATTGGGACTCAAAAATCCATCGTTTGTACAGTTTATGAAAATTCCAAAATACCCTTAACAGGGATTTTGTCGGCCGAATTCCAAACTCGGCCGATCCATATATTCTGGAATTTTCTGGGCGGTCGGCCGAGTTTCCAACTCAGCCGATCCCTGTTCGGTCGAGTTTCAATGGTAGGAAACTCGGCCGATCCACTGATCAGTCAAGTCTGAAGGTCGACCGATCGGTCGAGTTTCCCCATGGAAACTCGGCCGACAGTCTATCTCTCAGACTTGTCGCCTAGTGTGTCGGCCGAATTGCCTTTAATGAAACTCGGCCGATCGAACTGTACTGGAATGCAGAAAAAGCAATTCCAACCGTTGGAGGAGTAGGTGGGACTCAAAATAGATCCGTTGCAAGTTGTAAAACGGCTAGTTTGTGCCACTTAACTCTCCCAACCTCAAAGGGACACCCTCAACTATAAATAGGACCTCTTGGACTTCATTCCAAGGTTGCTCATTCACATATGCTTGGTCCTAGCCTTAGTTGAGTGGTTTCTAATACTTTGAGCCCCTTTCTCTCTCTACCTTCAAAGCAAATTCGTGAGTATGAGTGAGTTAGGATCCCATGTATGAGAGCTATCATTTGTAATCTTGTAAAGCTCTCCTTTCCACTTCTCCCATCTCCATTCTCTATGAAGATTGATTGAAGTTTCTTCTCCGAGTGAAAGAGAAGAAGGTTGCTGTTCTTCCCCGAGTGAAGGAGAAGAAGGCTAGCTGCTCCAGGCCTCCAAGTGAAGGAGGAAGGTGCTAAAGCTCTCCAAGTGAAGGAGAGGTGCAAGGCAAAGCTCAAGCAAGATAGGTAAATCCTGCAAGGCCGAAGACTAGAGCAAGAGTGGGTAATTCCTTTGAAGAAGGTGGAAGACTACTTGCTTGGTGGGTAAGTCCTTGGTGAGGTAGAAGATCTTGGCTTGATATATAAGTCCTTGGATGGTTGGTAGTTGTAGCTTGTAATCTTATTGTGTGATATATATATAAGAGAACCAAGTTACAAATCCTAGAGCCTAACCAACTCTAGGTAGTGGACTGACATTGCTCCTAACTTTAGGACATGGAACCACTCTAAACCACCTGTCCAAGTGCATGCTTTCCTTGTCTCTTATCCTTGCTTTGTATGCTAGTTTAGGACATCAAATTGCTGTTTTGAATTAAGCTCTGCACTTAATATAATTTGGTGGTCTAATCACTTTTGTGAAGTTTGTGAAGCTCTATTCAACCCCCCCTTCTAGAGCCCATTGATCCAACAAGTGGTATCAGAGCAGGTCTTCTCCAAGCTACTTCAACAAGTAGGAGAAGATGGGCGATTCAGCTCTTGGGTCACTCAATCTTGAAGGAAGCTTCTCCATGAGACCCCCGGTCTTCGACGGCACAAACTTCCTATATTGGAAGAGAAGGATGCAATTCTACATCCAAGGCGTGAGCTACGAGATGTGGAAGATAGTCCATCTCAAGTATGAAGAGCCGAAGGGGAACATCACCACGTGGACGGAAGATGAGATGAAGCGTGCTCAACTCAATGCTAAAGCTGTGAGCATCATCTACGCCGCCCTTTCACCATCGGAGTTCAACCACATCTCTTCTTGGGACACGGCGCATGAGATTTGGCATAAGTTGTGTGTCACCTATGAAGGGACGGAGCAAGTCAAGGAGGCCAAGGTCTATATGCTCGGCGGCCTACTTGAGAACTTCAAGATGGGGAAGAATGAAAGAGTTGCGGACATGTACGCAAGGTTGAATGTCATCTTGAACAGCCTTGCAGCCCTTGGGAGTGTCATGGATAGAGGTACCATCAATGCAAAGATCTTGAGATCTCTTCCAAAGAGATGGGAGCCAAAGGTCACTTCAATTGAAGAAGTCTACAAGCTGAGTGAGTTGTCAACCGAGGAGCTGGTTGGTAATCTCCAAGCACATGAACCAAGGCTCGACAAGCAAGAGGAAGAGGAGAAAAGAGAAGAGAAGGAGTCCAAGAAGATGAAGGACACAGCCTTCAAAGCTCAAGTTGAAGAAATGATGCGGCAACAACAACTTGCCATGAAGTCTCCCTGCCCTTCCTCAAGCGAAGATGAAGGTGCAAATGATCATGAAGCCAACTATTCAAAAGGAAGACACTTCAAGGGCAAGCCATCCTCCTCCACTCCTAGGTGCTACGAGTGTGGTCAAAAGGGCCACTACAAGAATGACTGCCCAAAAGCCAAGAAAGGCTATCATAAGAGCAGCCACAAGAAGGATGACAAATACAAAAGAGAAGCCAAGTACAAGAAGAAGAACAAGAAGGAGAGACGACCCAAAGATGCAGCTCATGCGGCATGGGAGGAGTCTTCTACTTCAAGTTCCTCAAGCTCCGAGGATGGTGAATGTCACCTTGCACTCATGGCTTCTACTAATGAAGAAGTAATTGAGGTAAGTGAGGTAAGCAAGGTAAGTGATGAAAGTTTACTTGATTTATCTAAGGAAACCCTCATTGAAATGCTTAATGATTGTCAATCATCTTTTGCTAAATGTAAAGCTAAAAGAAAAAGATTAGGAAAGATAGTTGATGATCTCTATGCCAAGATTGACATTCTAGATCAAAATGAGAAATTACATCTTGATAGCATAGATTCCTTACAAGGGCAATTTCTAGACCTTGAACTTCAATATAATGGAGTAGAGGTTGAGAATGGTACTTATCTTAAAACTATTGAAAATCTTAAGATAGAGAACCAAAATTGCCTAGATGAGCTAGATGTTCTAAAAACTGAAAATGTTGAACTTAAGCTTATTGATGATGCTAGGAGAGATGAAGTGTATGCTTATCAAAGAGAAATTGTTGTCCTTAAATCTGAAAATGCTAAACTTCTTGCACAAACAAATGATTTATCTTCTAGACCTATCTTGCCTAGAAATGAAGTTGCAAGCTTAACTCTTGAAAAAGACTCTCTTCTTACTAAAGCCCTCTGTCTTGAGGCCGACCTTTTGCATGCTAGAGAAGATCTTGCTAGTTTATCTACTACCATTACAAATCTTAGTGATGATAATGCTAAATTAAGATCTACTTTGCAAAGGTTTCTTTCGGGTAAGAAGTCTCTAAATGATGTTCTAGAGCACTCTACCAAACAAGTTGGTACTAGTGGTCTATGATACAATGCGACTACTCCAAAAGGTAAGAAGAAGAAGAAGGGTAAGAAAAAGAGTGTGGAAACTCCAATTTTCAATGGAGAGTCTTCCGGCTCTAAAAACCCCATGGTATGTATACATTGCAAATGTGATGATCATTATTCTACCTATTGTCCTTACAAGCCTAAGGGGACCAACCCAAATATGAAATGGGTCCCCAAGCTAACCCCGGACCCCAAAGTTTGAGTTGGGTTCCGACATCCTCTTTTCTTGCAGGTCACAAAGAAATGGATTGTTGATAGTGGCTGCTCTAAGCACATGACTGGAGAAATCAGCCATTTCAACAAATTTGTGAAGAAGAAAGGAGGATCGGTAACCTTTGGGGACAACAAAAAGGGTAAGGTTATAGGTGAGGGTGATGTAGGTAATGATTTGTGCATTAAAAATGTTTTGCTTGTTGATGGCCTACATCACAACTTAATTAGTGTTAGCCAATTATGTGATAATGATTATCTTGTGCTCTTTACTTCCTTAGAATGCTTGCTTCTAGATTCCCTGTCCTATAATGTCATATATAAGGGAACTAGAAATGGTAATCTATATGTGATTGTTCTTGATGCTTTAAAGCCCATACTAAATAGATGCTTAGTCGTGGATAAAAACGATCTTTCGCTTTGGCATCGACGTTTGGGTCATGTGAACTTACATCAAATGAAGAAACTAAACAAAAAGGACTTGGTTCGAGGACTTCCCAAATTGGATTTTGAAAAGGATGAGGAATGTCAACCTTGTACACAAGGGAAACAAACCAAATCCTCCTTCAAATCCAAAGGAGTCATGAGCACCAAGAGAGTTCTAGAGCTTCTTCATATTGATCTCTTCGGACCTATGAGAACACAAACGCTTCGCGGCTCTAAGTATTGTCTTGTTATCGTCGATGATTTTTCTAGATATACTTGGACTTTCTTTCTCGTTTCCAAAAGCGATACACTTGACGTTTTCTCGAGCTTTTGTAAACGAATTGAAAACGAAGCTTCTTGTCATGTTGTTTCCATCCGTAGTGATCATGGGGGAGAGTTTGAAAATGATCTTTTTGAGCGTTTTTGTGAAAAATCGGGTTATTCGCACAATTTCTCTTCTCCTCGCACACCCCAACAAAATGGAGTTGTTGAGAGGAAGAACAGATCGCTACAGGAGATGGCTAGGACCATGCTTCTTGAGTATGACACTCCTAAGAAGTTTTGGGCTGAAGCCGTTAGTACCTCATGTTTTGTGCAAAACCGAGCTTTCACTCATCCGACTTTTAAGAAAACCCCCTATGAACTATGGCGTGGTAGGAAGCCGTCGATTGATTTCTTTCATGTGTTTGGATGCCCTTGTTTTGTTTTGAACACCAAGGACTCTCTCGACAAGTTTGATCCGAAATCATACAAGGCTTTCTTCCTAGGCTATAGCACTACTAGCAGGGCTTTTAGAGTATTTAACATTGAACTATCTAAAATAGAAGAATCTATAAATGTTAAATTCATTGAAACTAACCCGGTGATTGGCAAGCATATTGGTGATGATGATGTTGCAGATAAAATCATTCCTATCTTAAAAGAGCTCAACATCAAAGACAAAGGTAAGCAGGTTGAAGAAGAAGAGAAAGAAGAGGAAAGGAAGGATCCCACTCCCCGCTTTGCAAAGAATCACCCCAAGGAGTTGATCATTGGCAATCCGTTTGAAAGAGTGAGGACACGGGCTGCACACAACAAAGAACAAGCAGATAGTGCCTTCATCTCTCAACTGGAGCCAAAGAACATCAAGGAGGCCCTTGGTGATGATGAGTGGATCCTTGCCATGCAAGAAGAGCTTGAGCAGTTCAAGAAGAACCGTGTGTGGACCTTAGTGCCAAGACCAAATGATAGAAAGATCATTGGTACCAAATGGGTCTACCGCAACAAGCTTGATGAGCAAGGAAAAGTGGTAAGGAACAAAGCAAGGTTAGTAGCACAAGGTTACAATCAACAAGAAGGTATTGATTTTGATGAAACCTATGCTCCTGTTGCTAGATTAGAATCTATTCGTATGCTACTTGCCTTTGCTAGTTATAAAAATTTCTTGCTTTATCAAATGGATGTTAAAAGTGCGTTTTTAAATGGTACAATCGAGGAGGAAGTATATGTTGCTCAACCTCCAGGCTTTGAAAATGATAAGTTACCCAATCATGTATATTTCTTGCAAAAAGCTCTCTACGGACTCAAACAAGCACCTCGAGCTTGGTATGAGAAACTAAAGAACTTTTTGTTAGATAACGGGTATATCATGGGCAAAGTTGATTGTACTTTGTTTCTAAAACACACTTCTACCCATTTTCTCATAATTCAAATATATGTTGATGATATTATATTTGGCGGAACTGACCTTGATCTTTGCAAAGAGTTTGGTTCTCTTATGCAGAGTGAATTCGAGATGAGTATGATGGGTGAGCTGACCTTCTTCCTCGGCTTCCAAATCAAACAAACCAAGGAGGGTAACTTCATCAACCAAGGCAAATACACACTTGAACTACTCAAACGCTTTGGGATGGAGAACATGAAGCCGATGGATACACCCATGTCAAACACTGCCAAACTTGACAAGGATGAAGAAGGTGAGAAGGTAGATGAGAAGCTCTATAGAGGTATGATCGGAAGTTTACTTTACTTAACTGCCTCTAGACCTGATATAATGTTTAGTGTTGGCTTGTGTGCTCGCTTTCAATCAAGCCCTAGGAAATCACATCTTATTGCTGTCAAGAGGATTTTGAGGTACTTAGCCAAAACTCCAAATTTTGGACTATGGTATCCTAAGTCAAGGGACTTTACTCTTGTAGCATATAGTGATGCTGACTACGCAGGTTGCTTGATTGATAGAAAGTGCACAAGTGGCACTTGCTTCCTCTTGGGACCATGCTTGGTGTCTTGGTTCTCCAAGAAACAGAGCACAGTGGCATTATCAACTACCGAAGCTGAATACATTGCAGCCGGAAGTTGTTGTGCCCAGGTCCTATGGATGAAGCAAATGCTCCAAGACTTTAACATTCATTTTGATGCTTCTCCTATTTTCTGTGATAACACTAGTGCAATAAATCTTTCTTATAATCCAATATTGCATAGTAGAGCTAAACACATAGAAGTTCGCCATCATTTTCTCCGTGATCACATTGTCAAAAAGGATATTTATATCACACATGTGGATACGGAAAATCAGTTGGCCGACATTTTCACTAAACCGCTTGCTAGAGAACAATTTAATTTTATTAGATCAAAATTGCTCATAATCTCTCTTGATGATGTTGAATTGCTCTCTAATTAGTTGGTTACATCTTATGTGTGTTGCTCTTGCTTATAAATGCTTTGATTGCTCAAAATGCTTGTTTTTGATAAAATTTCTCTTGTTTCTATCTCTTCTTCGGGCTTTTCTCACAAATCGGGTTTTAATCGACAAATAGTACCCTATGATGATGGGAATGTGCCTAAATATGCTTAATATACAATCTAGACCAACCAGAAAAATTGCATTCGGTCATTTGAGGCTAGGGCTAGTTTTTAGGTTTTTTCTCATCAGGGTTTCTGTCGGCCGAGTTTCCAACTCGGCCGATCGGTCGGGTACAGGGCACCTGTGCGCTCTGTCGGCCGAGTTTCCTTTTCTGGAACTCGACCGATCGGCGGCAGGCTGGTTTAATATTTATAGGAATCGGCCGACTTGCTCCCTCTCAACTAGAGCAAAGTCGACCGAACCCTAGCCGTCCAGCCCGACCCTTCCTCCCCTGGTGCTCCTCTCTCTCTCTCCGGCCGTTTTCGCCCCCAAATCGACCCGTTCGTTTGTTCTTGCTGCTCTTGGTGTGCCGCCTGCTCTCTCTCTCTCCGCGTGGATCGGCTCCATCTCCTCGTTCTCCTCTCCAATGAGGTCCCAACGCCGGAAACGTGCCGTTCCCGCCCCTGCCCCTGCGGTTCCTCTTGCGCCTAGGTATATGGCATTTGACAATCTTTCTTTTGTTGACAATGCTGCTGTTGCTCGCTACAAAGAGCTCCTTCCTCGCTCTCCCTTTCCTTTTCGAGCTCTTTATCAGCCCCATAGCTTTCACGCCGACCTTTTCGAAGCTTGTCAACTCTTTCGCACACATCATCTTGAAGCTTTTTGTATTGAGGATGCCCGTTTTCATAACCTAAAATACAGCTCCAAAGCCGTACGTCAATTCTACGCTAACTTGCGGTGGAATTACGACTCTTTGGTCCCCTCTTCGGACACCTCAATCGTTTTGACGTCTATGATTGCCGGCCAACCTTTTCATATTACCGAACGCTCGTTCAATCTTTATCTAAATGGCAATGTTGGCACGGCTTCGTGGATTACCGATTACCCTGTTTATCTTGATCTCTTGTATCCCGAGGACGTCTATAGGACCATTGAGGTTGACTTGACTGATATTCATAAGTTTCTCAAGCAACCCGATTTTCCTTATAGAAAAAAGGGCACTCTGCCATCTTCCGCCCTGTCCTCTCCTCGCCGTGTTTTGGCGTTCGTTCTCAGTTGTAATGTCCATCCCAAGAAAAATCAAACGGACATCGCTGAGAATACAGCTATGATGATGTATCTGCTTTTGAAAAACCAAGGAGTCAAATGGGCTCGTTACATCCTTCACCATATGACCTGTTTTGACTCGGGAAAGAACACCAAGGGCACACATCTTCCATATCCTGCCCTAATTTGTGGTCTTTTCCAGCATGCCACTGGAAAATCTCTCTTTACCGATTTTCTCTACCGCCCTGATCGTAAAGGAGTTTATATCAGTGAGACCACTCTTCAAAAGAGTGTCCCTACCTCTGGTGCATCATCTTCTTCTGCTCCACCTCCACCTCCACCATCATCTGATGCACCTCCTCCTCCACCCTCCACAGCTGCACCACCTCCTCCTGAGCCATCTTTCCGACCTCCTCCGCAGCCGGCTTTTGCTGACTTCCATGTCTCCAATGAGGCCCTCATGGGGTACCTCATGCATCAGCAAGCCTACAACATGCAGGTCCAGCAACATCACCATCAGGATCTGTGCCACATCATGTCTTCCATGTCTTTGACTTGCCCTCAGCCCTACCCCACCTACGAGCCCTACCCCGGTGGTGACTACGCTTCTTTTGCGTATAGTCAGTTTTATCCTCCTCCACCCCCTTCTGCTTCCACTGATCACTCTGCAGGTGGATACTCTCCTCCGGTTCTGGCGCTCCCAGGTGGTCGTTTGTCTGAGCTTCTGGCCCAGTACACTTCTTCTGCTCCCCCCATTGAGGTTGCCTATGAGTTACATGCTCTAGGCATGTCTTGGGCCGAGCAGAGTGCGAGGTGGCCCGGGCGTGCTTCTGGTCCTCCAGACGAGGATATGGCTGACCAGGAGGATGCTGAGACTGACGCTGATGAGGCTACTGCGACAGATGCTGAAGACGAGGATGCGGATGACGATGCCGATGCTGAAGACGAGGCTACACCAGCTGCTGCTCCTCCTTCCGATGATGGAGATGAGGACTACCAGCCCGACGAGGACATGGAGGCTGCCGTTGATGATGTTGACATAGATTAGTGTAGCTTAGAGTTGATGTGTCTAGTTTAGTCTCGGATGACCATGATATATCTTTTTGGACTATGATTGTATTATCTACATTAGGCACATCATCTGAGTTGTACTATTGCTACTCCGTTTGTCCGTGTAGTTTTTGTCTTATGGTTTCTTTTGGAAACACTTTGTATGGCTTATCTTATAGTGTGTTCCATATTTTGATGAATGACAGGTTTTGCTTTCGTGCTTTATCTTGGTGTTTATCTGTCTCTCTGTGATTTGGTTGATTGAGTGTTTGGAGAAGACCTTGCCTTTATGCTCTTCTACCCCCCTGCCTTTTTGAGATGACAAAGGGGGAGAAAGACCTCAATCATATTGTTTTTATTGCTTGTATGGTTCTTTTCTTGTCTATAAACTGCAATGCATCTAGACTTGTTTAAAATCATATAATATATATATATGCTATGGTTGCTTGTGTGTTAACTAACCATGCAGGAACGAGTAAGCATGAATTGAGGGGGAGCATTACAAATTGATCATATTTGCATCCCCTTGCAATTCCCTAAAGAAAAGGTATAATTTTCACATTCTTTTCAATATGTTGAGGAATGGTTTGTCATTGTCAAAAAGGGGGAGAATGTTGACCTAGGTGTCGCACATTGCCCATATTTTGAAAATGACTTAACCATTCCATTCATATGTATCTAACAAATCTATTTGAGATCATTGCAGATATTAGGTACAAGAAAAGAATCACTTTTAACTCCAAAGCTACTCTTCCGGCACATGCAAAACATGTGACATTTAACCGCTTTGTAATATAGCCCTTAGAGGCTTAGAACTTTTTATGTAATCACTCATAATCATGTTTTGCATTGTATCTAAGATGGATAAAATGATTGAGACTCAAAAATCCATCGTTTGTACAGTTTATGAAAATTCCAAAATACCCTTAACAGGGATTTTGTCGGCCGAATTCCAAACTCGGCCGATCCATATATTCTGGAATTTTCTGGGCGGTCGGCCGAGTTTCCAACTCAGCCGATCCCTGTTCGGTCGAGTTTCAATGGTAGGAAACTCGGCCGATCCACTGATCAGTCAAGTCTGAAGGTCGACCGATCGGTCGAGTTTCCCCATGGAAACTCGGCCGACAGTCTATCTCTCAGACTTGTCGCCTAGTGTGTCGGCCGAATTGCCTTTAATGAAACTCGGCCGATCGAACTGTACTGGAATGCAGAAAAAGCAATTCCAACCGTTGGAGGAGTAGGTGGGACTCAAAATAGATCCGTTGCAAGTTGTAAAACGGCTAGTTTGTGCCACTTAACTCTCCCAACCTCAAAGGGACACCCTCAACTATAAATAGGACCTCTTGGACTTCATTCCAAGGTTGCTCATTCACATATGCTTGGTCCTAGCCTTAGTTGAGTGGTTTCTAATCCTTTGAGCCCCTTTCTCTCTCTACCTTCAAAGCAAATTCGTGAGTATGAGTGAGTTAGGATCCCATGTATGAGAGCTATCATTTGTAATCTTGTAAAGCTCTCCTTTCCACTTCTCCCATCTCCATTCTCTATGAAGATTGATTGAAGTTTCTTCTCCGAGTGAAAGAGAAGAAGGTTGCTGTTCTTCCCCGAGTGAAGGAGAAGAAGGCTAGCTGCTCCAGGCCTCCAAGTGAAGGAGGAAGGTGCTAAAGCTCTCCAAGTGAAGGAGAGGTGCAAGGCAAAGCTCAAGCAAGATAGGTAAATCCTGCAAGGCCGAAGACTAGAGCAAGAGTGGGTAATTCCTTTGAAGAAGGTGGAAGACTACTTGCTTGGTGGGTAAGTCCTTGGTGAGGTAGAAGATCTTGGCTTGATATATAAGTCCTTGGATGGTTGGTAGTTGTAGCTTGTAATCTTATTGTGTGATATATATATAAGAGAACCAAGTTACAAATCCTAGAGCCTAACCAACTCTAGGTAGTGGACTGACATTGCTCCTAACTTTAGGACATGGAACCACTCTAAACCACCTGTCCAAGTGCATGCTTTCCTTGTCTCTTATCCTTGCTTTGTATGCTAGTTTAGGACATCAAATTGCTGTTTTGAATTAAGCTCTGCACTTAATATAATTTGGTGGTCTAATCACTTTTGTGAAGTTTGTGAAGCTCTATTCAACCCCCCCCTTCTAGAGCCCATTGATCCAACAGATAGAGCTGAATGGAAACGAAGGGTCCATGTAGCCGACCCCAACATAGTTGGGACTGAGGCTTAGATGACGACGACGACGATGATGAGTTTCCTAAAAGTAGAGACTTCATTGAGATTTTTTTTATAGTGAAAGAATTTCGAGCAAATAATAGCTCTCATACATAGTTGTTAAGGCATTTGCCTTGGCGGTGCTTATGCCTAGGCAGTTAGGTGCCCAAGGGTGGTCCTCTTAGGTTCACGCCTAAAATAAATGAAAATTGGGCACCTAGGCGAGTACTTAGGACCGCTTGTGTGGCCGCCTAGGGGCTCCCTAGGGTGTTCGGACATTTTTTTTCTAGATTTTTTATTTAGCATAATATTATATTAACATCTGTTTGACATTTCTAAGTGCTTCTCATTCTTAGGCTCATTTCTAAGTGTTTTTTGTTCTTAAGCTTCTACTTCACTCTTACATGACTATCTAGGGTGTAGAACATTAAATACATATATATTATACATTATATATGTTATATATATGTGTGTTGTGTATATATGTGTGTTTCCACAATCACAATGATCACAAACTTTATGGAAAATGTCGTGTTTTAAACATGAAATTTTCCCCAGCCGTATGTGATGGGTGAATAACTCCCAATTCTTGACTTTTCCGTTTTATTCCTATATTATTCGCAAATTATTCATGTTTCATGTAATTTTCATGTTTTAAACGTTTTTTTCCCTATTTTATACTATTTAAGACTCTGACTTTGTTCAAGTGTATATAAATGTATTTATATAAATGTAAATACATATATACATGTGTGTGTGTTATATGTATATATATGTATTCAATACATGTGTATATATGTGTGTGTGTCTGCGCAATATGTGTGTATGCATATACATATAAATATTGTGTATATGTGTATATCCTCTGATTTTTTTCCGACTCTTTCCGGAATCGTTGACTGACAAGGGAAGAAAATGTCAAATTTCGATGCCGTTTCAGTGGCCACAGAAATAGAAATTTCAACAGAAATTTTGATAAATGCGTTCATGGCGTTTTGACACCAAAATAAATGAATTAATTTATAAAATTTTACCACAATGATCTACTAGTGTAGATCTACTCAAATATGTAATAATATTTCATATTGAATATGTGGGGGGTGGGGTCTCGTCATTTTTGAGCGAATGACCCTTAACTGTTTCGATGGCATTTGGATGGGGATTTTTGATGTCAATTTTCAATTGTGAAATCAATGAATTAAGTCATTATAGTTTGCAAACACAATATATAGACTTAAAGACACAAAACTGTGCAAAAAAATGCTCTAGGTATTATTACATAGTATATGATAAAGTAGAAAAAAATCGATGATGCCTGTTTCGAGAGTTTCGTTAGTCAATTTCGATGTTTGATTGCCACTGAAACAGAAATTTTGACATTTTCATTGAAATTTTGAACATTGTTGACTGGGCTATAACCGACATTGACCGCTTTTACTCGAATTTCCCGCATAATTCCCAAATTGCGATTTTTTCGACCTGGCCGAATGTATCTCAAACATGTAATGAGGTTTCCATGAAATCGTCGAAATTTCGATTTCGCCAACACCTGCAAAGAAATCGTGCGACTGTAATGTAATGTCAAAATCAGTGAAACATTTTGCCCAAATTTGAAATTTTTCGAAGAAACAGTAAAGTTTACTCATCTACCACATGAAGGACCCCCACCTATCCCATATATAATTTTATTGGATAAAACGATGCATATAGGTGTAGAGCTCTTGCCTGTGAAATTTCATGACTTAATTCGTTTATTTTGGTATCGAAATGGGCATAATTGCATTTATCGAAATTTCTATCGAAATCTCAATAAATTTTGCTTTCCACACTGTCGAAACGGCATGGAAGTCAGATACCTCGTTCCTTGATCTCGAATACCAAATTGGTGACTATGTACATATATACATACATGTGTGTGTATTATATGTATATATATGTACGCAATACATGTGTATATATGTGTGTGTATCTGTGCGATATATGTGTGTATGCATATATATATGATGTACATATATATCCTCCTAATTTTGTCCAGACTTTTTCCTGAATCATTGACCGTACTTTTACCGTACGTTGACCGCTTTTTACCCAAATTTCATGCATAATTTCCGAATTTTGAATTTTTCAACTTGGTTGAACGTATTCTAAATAGCGAATTTGTGACTGTGTTTAGATATATGTATATATATGTATATGTATATATGTGGTGTGTGCGTGTGTAAATATATTTATATATGTATGTATATATATATATATATATATATATATATATATATAATACAAAAATAAAAAATAGGCCATGCACCTAGGCACATGCCTGGGTGCCCGGTCAAGACATGGCAACATCTGACAACCTTGACAACCATGATCTCAAACAAGTAACTTTTAGCTAAGATCTTACTTCATCTGCCACGTATTCATCTCTCCTTGAGTTTGATTCACTTTCAAGTAAAAAATTCCGAACTAGAGTTAGTTTCCCTTCATGTACAAGTATTATGGTAGTAATTTGTTCCCATCCAAGTAATTTCTTCTAACCAAGAGTCTGATACATTGATTCCCTCTAAATAAGATCTCCCACAAGAATCGCTTACATGTAAGTAAAGAATTTCTTTCTAAGAATCCGTCTTCCTCCCAAGTATAACTTTTCTGTAAAAAATATTTCCCTCCAAGTAAACACTTCTCTAACAAGAATTCTGCTCGCTCTGGGTTAATAATTTCCCACCAATAATAATCTCCCCTCCAAGTAACAATTTCCCTTGAAGTTTATGTGTTGTCTGAACTAAACACAAATAATACATCGTATGAGGTCAGCTAGTACAATTTATTTTCTCCCCCTTTCCCTATACTCATGTACCAAACAACTTCTCTTAATTATTTGCCCTTCCCTCCGCGTTTCCCTATACTCATGCAACCAAACAACTCTTTTTAATAGCTTCCCTTTCACCTTCCTTTCCCTTGTCCATTCCCCTTCCCGTCCTGTTTTATCAGTGAACCAAACACAACCTTCAATGATAATCTTGGGTATCCTGGCCTCTCCTTGATCCACGCCGCTTGGATCTTTCTTTTCTAATCCTTGGACCATTCAATGGGTATCAATTTTCGTATTTAGTGTTCTAATGTTCAAACTATTGATTAAAAAAGCGATGGCGTAGGCTGCTTAAGTGGTTTAGACCATGTACTTCAGAAATCTCAGATGAAGGTGTTGGTGAAGCGTTTTGTTTCTAAGTCGGGCACCACTTCAGTCGTTTTGTCCCGCTTCATGTGGCCCACTAATTCTGCCTCTTCGGACCGCTTTATTATAACAAGGCCTGGATCGATTCAATATGTAGTTATAAAAAAATTTGTTATTCGATGTCTTGCATGTACTACAAGCTATGAATGTGCAAGAAATTGCTCGCAATATAATATTCTTAATTTGTATCCCACCTATTCTGGACTTGTGTACCAATGTTGTACGTATTGACATTGATAACAGTCTAATCGAAATGTGTTAACTTATACCCAATTTAGAATAGTTTATAAGACCTATACACATATCATAGTTTATGGTAGTATCTTGAAAGTACTATGTGTAAGTATTACAATAGCGTTAAAGAAGTATATCAAATCTATAAGAGTACTTTGCAATGTATTAGAAAGCGGGAAGCGGGAGGCGTGCAAACATCACCCTATAACCGATTAAGCGATAGGCGGGCGATTTTTGAAAAAGCGGGTGCCTAAATTATATATATTTTTATACAACATTACATGTATGTGTATATAAAAAAATATATTTTTAAGGAATTTTCATACATATCTAATCAGTAAATCAGTAATTAACTAAGTAATAATCAGTACTTTACTACTAATCAATATTTCTAATCACTAAAATCAGCAAGCAGATCAGTAATTGCAGACACTTACCAGTAGTACCAATCAGTAATCACTGAAAGCAGCAAAGAAATTAATGTTACATGCTTCCAGTAGCATTTAAAAAAAAAGCGGGAAAAATGCGGGTGAAGCGGGCAAAAAGCGGGTGATTTTCTTCAAACCTGTTAAGAGGGCGATTAGGGGCTGGATTTAAGCGGCCCCTTGAAACGCTTTTTAATACACTGGTACTTTGTTAATTATGTATGCTATATTATGTGTATTGTTTGTATAGTAATCAGCTATTTGAAAATAGTATAAACAATTGTATACATATTTTTTGGTTGGTTATAATATTATGCCTTGATTCAATCTAATGACTTTTTAGTTATTTTTAACTATTATTGTTTAGCAATTAAACATTTAGGTAGTAAGAAAATATTATTTTTATATTACAAGTCTACCTTCTGATATTTGCATATTTACTTTTACCTACCTTAATCTAATTTGTATACTCCCATTGCTTGGTTATTGAGTGATGCGGATTGCATCGAGAGAAGGGGAACAAAGAGGCAACACAATAAACTATTTCTCAATTCATATTCAACTGCTTGGGACAAGCCCCCAATAATATTTTTAATAAGAGAAAAAACTCTAGACTCAAGGCAATTACACAAATTTCCAATTTAAATAAAAAATAAAACACAATCGACAACTAAGTAATGTAAAGAAAAAATAAAGAAAACGATATGTTGCATGCGTCATGCGTTAACTCGCGTACGTTGAAAGACGAGCCATCAATGAGGCGAGTACATATCCTATGTAGGCTCTCCAAGTAGCGGACTGGTGGTAAGAGAAATGGATCGGGCGTCGCCGAGCGACCAAGCCTAGGTCATTATCAACCTCACACATGCAATAGGGTCAAAGTAGCAGTCTTGGTTGTATCTCTGGAGCCTTTGCTAGCATCATCATCAACAATGTGGTATAGTAAAAGGAATGAGGTATCTAATTTCAATGTCGTTTCGACAAACATGAACTCAAAATTTATTGAAATTTCGACAGAAACTTCAATAAATGCAATAGTGTCCGTTTTGACGCCAAAATGAATGGATTAAAGAGGGATGGCAATGGTGCTGGATAGAAACTATATCCACGGATAACCACACCACATTTTACACCGTATAACCACACCAAATGGTTGTGCTGATATGGTTTTAAATTTTGAAAACCGACACAATGTGGTGAGATTATGATTTTAGGAAAAAGCCATAGGATAAAAACTACCAATTTGGTTTCATGCCTGGAAGATCAACAACCAATGTTATTTTTCTAATAAGGAGGCTTATGGAGAAGTATAGAGAAAGCAAAAGAGATCTTCATATGGTTTTTATTGATTTGGAAAAGGCTTATGATCGAGTATTCAAGGAAGTGTTGTGGATGGTTTTGAAGAAAAAAGGTGTGCCAATCCAATACATTGACTTGATTAAAGACATGTATGATAGCTCTACTGCAAGTGTGAAGACTCCTGGAGGAGAGACATCAACATTTCCTATCACAGTTGGGGTACACCAAGGATCCACACTCAGTCCATATCTTTTCGTTCTTGTTATGGGTGAGCTGATAAAGAATGTTCAAGATGATATTTCTTGGTGTATGTTATTTGCTGATGATATTGTATTGATTGACGAAACTAAAGATGGATTGAATAATAAAGTTGAATTTTGGAGAAAGGCATTGGAATTGAATGGAATGATGATTAGTAGGAGCAAAACTGAGTATATGCATTGCAATTTCAGCCAATCTCGCAATGTGAATGGTAGAGCCAAGTTGGACGGAGTAGACATACCAAAATGTGATAAATTTCATTACTTGGGTTCTATTATTCAAGATAAAGAATGTGCAAGATGACGAAACTAAAGATGAGCTGATAAAGAATGTTCAAGATGATAATTCTTAGTGTATGTTATTTGCTGATGATATTGTAGACATACCAAGTTAGATGAGCTGATAAAGAATGTTCAAGATGATATTTCTTGGTGTATGTTATTTGTTGATGATATTGTATTGGTTGACGAAACTAAAGATGGATTGAATGATAAAGTTGAATTTTGGAAAAAAGCATTGGAATCAAATGGATTGATGATTAGGAGCAAAGCTGAGTATATGCATTGCAATTTCAGCCAATCTTGCAGTGTGAATGGTGGGGCCAAGTTGGACGGAGTAGACATACCAAAATGTGATAAATTTCATTACTTGGTTCTATTATTCAAATAGATGGGGATGTCTAAAATGACGTTTGCCACAAGATCACTAAAGTATAGTTGAAATGGAGTGCAACTGGAGTATTATGTGATCGGAAGATCCCTCTCTGATTAAAAAGCACAACCATGTTCTATGGGAGTGAATGTTAGGCAATGAAGAAATAAGGTCTCAACAATATGAAACGTGACTGAAATGCATATGCTGAAGTGGATGTGTGAGAAGACTATAAAAGATTGCTTGAGAAATGACTATATCAGGAGTAAAGTGGGGGTGGCGAGCATTGATGACAAGTTGTGCGAGGGACGACTCAGATGGTATAGACATGTGCAGCGCAGACCGACTAATGCGCCTATACGAAGCAATGCTATTGAGCACAACACAATTCATAGAAAAAGAGGAAGCCCTAAATTAATATGGGAAGAGCTTATAAAGAGAGATTTTAAATCTCTACATCTCAACCACAATACAACCCATGATGGAGCTGAATGGAAACGAAGGATCCATGTAGTCGAAACCAAAATAGTTGGGACTGAGGCTTAGATGATGACGATGATGATAATGATAACCATAAGTAGTTCTAATCATGTTATCTATTGATATTCTCTCACAAATGACTAGACATCTGGTTTTTAATGGCATTTAATGTATAGAGTAGGAACTTTAATTTTCTTATCATTACTACACACGTAGGTTCTCCTCTTTGTAAAAATACTAAACATATGTTCCTAGCGCATGAAAATATGACCATTCATATTTTACACACACACACACACACACACACACACACACACACACACACACACATATATATATATATATATATATTGCACTTCATATATATATGTTTTATTACAAATTTATAGAGTCATAAGTATAATGATGGTAGATAGTTATGCTCATTGGTGGAATTCTTTATTGTATTATGTGAGATATTGTTGACTTGTTTCATACCAATCTCGAATAGAAACGTGAAACAATTAGAAAATGGGAGATAGATAATTAAGATGATAATTTAGTTTATTATTATAAGTAAAATATTATGCTTTGACTTAGTATTCATTATGTGTTGACTTAGCATATAGTAGAGACAATCAAATTAACAAAAATAAAAAATGTAATAAGAAAATAGAATGATATAAAAGAGAAAAAGATAGCGTCAAGACGAGATATTTTCATCCATCTTTACTAGTCAATTTTATCAATAATTTATTCATATATTTTACCACCCTCCCATACCAATAGTTTTGATTTCCCCCCCCCTCTCTCTTAGAAAATATATCATTACACTTAATTCTAGAGATTATTTTATTTCTCTCATTACAAACACATATATAGAGGTAAAAGTATAACTTACATGCTTGAAATGAAGAGGTCTTAATAGGAGAGACAAACTCGAGTAACCATTTTAAGCAGGATAATGCCGTTTGGAAAAGAAGAATGTGTATTAGTGGGCGGGAGACATATACATTTTATATGAGGATGATGTTTGAACTTTGAACGGGGAGATATATGTATAGCAGGGAAGTATTATATTTATGTCTACTATCTTTATAAAAATCAGAACGTATGCTCAATATGATATAAAAATTAGTACAATTTTTTTATAATATGAACATGACATTGTTAATACATATTTATATGTTATTATTATATTTATCATCTACAATTTCTTCATTAATTTTATGCATAATGCTAGTAAGACTAATAAACATTTTGTTCTTGATGTGGTATGGTGTGTGGTGCGGTGCAGTTAACCACGATTTTTTGTTGGTGTGGATATGGTTTATCATATCAAACAATGCAATGGATATGGTGTGGATATGGTGCTTGACTTTTAACCGTGGTGCGGTTGCGGTTTTGGCATAAACCACACACTATCCGCACCACTGCCATACCTAGAATTAAGTCATGAAATTTCACAGGCTCTACACCTATATGTATAGTTTTATGCATTAAAATTATATATGGGGATAGGTGGGGGGGGGTCCTTCGTGCGGGAGATAAGTGAGCTTTATTGTATCCTGGATTTTTTTTGAAATTGGGCAAACTCTTTTGTGAATTTCGACGTAGCAGTACAATCACATGATTTCCTTGCAGATGTTGAAATCGAAATTTTGTCATATCCGCACCACTGCCATCCTTAGAATTAAGTCATGAAATTTCACAAGTATGAGCTCTACACCTATATGCATAGTTTTATGCATTAAAATTATATATGGGGATATTTGGGGGGGGGGGCGTCCTTCGTGCGGGAGATAAGTGAGCTTTATTGTATCTTGGATTTTTTTTGAAATTGGGTAAACTCTTTTGTGAATTTCGACGTAGCAGTACAATCACATGATTTCCTTGCAGATGTTGAAATCAAAATTTTGACGATTTCATCGAAACCTTATTCCTTGGTAGTGTAGCCATCGTCAACTATACAATCATCGATGTTCTTGTGGCACACGATGGACGGGGACCTCGAGAGTGGTGCGACATAGGGTTGACACCACCATTTGCTAAGAGAGGTAGATAGGTATGAACTGGTTCAACCTTGTCGTTGCCATGGTAACTTGCCCCATCATCTTCTGGAAATGCAACAAAGCTGGTATGGCTCGTCCTCATCAACTCCAAGATCATTGGCTAAGAGCATATAGTCATCATCTTCTTTGTTCGTGGTTAACATGACTTGAGTTTGGAGGAGGTTGGAGCCCATAACCGTGCTGTAATCAAGGCATTGGAGGACCGCTGACAATTGTGTCTCCATGGTGGTCTTAAAGGCGATAAGCTATGTTCGCCGATCATTTTTTGTGTGTGCAGTTCGGACAAATCAATTGCTGGCTTGGTGTTGTTGGAGGTGTGCAAGATTGAGGTAAGTGTGTGGACTAGTGGTCTTGGTTCTGGCCCTAGAAATGAGGGAGTCAGAATTATCGTGATGGGTGGTTTTGGTTCTGGCGGTTGGGCTAAAAGCCGATGGAGGCATAATAGGATGCTCTAGGTGGGCTACATGGCGCAAGTTTGGTGTACATGGGAATAGGGAAAATGGGGGTGGCGTTGGGGTTTGTCGGCTCGAGCATGAGGAGGTATGTGGACTGCTGTGAATAAGGGTGGAGCGGGAGGAGTGTTATGAACAGAGTAGGTGGCAGGATGCCCTATGGGGGCGATGGAAATAGGGAAATGGAGAGGGGAAGCTGGATATAGGGGTGGGCAGGGTTGGGGGGGGGTTTAGCAGTAGAGAAAAATGGTTGTCTGGGAAATCAGAAGGGAGATGATTTAGGAGAAGGATTTGGACCAGGGTGAATCAGGGGTGGACGTGGGACTAGGGAGAAACGGATAGGGATTTGTGGGTGGAAAGGAGGCATTCAAGGGGCAATGAGGTTAAGCGATGAGAGGATGCAACGAGTTCAAGGGGGCAACATGGTTGCGAGGGTCAGGCGAGCTGACCCTGAAAGCCGTACGTCTCAGGTTCTGGATGGGAGTCTTGACGAACGACACAGGGTCGGGTGCCAGGTTACCGTAGGGTGGTGAGATGGGTAGTTGAGCTCAACTAGTGTTGGTAGGTGCCAGGCTGGCTCCACGGACGGGGCAGCGACATGTAGAAGTTCTAGGTGCTAGCCCAGAGCAGGTGTTGACAGGTTTCTGTTGACTACACAAGTCAACTTCTTGTTTTGCGTTTTGAAGAGGATGAGAGATGGAGAGAGAACGTGAGGGAAGATGCCGTACAAGTGAGGAAGGTGAAGTTAGTGTGGAAAAAGAAAGGTACACGGTCACACCCTAGAGGTCTAGGATTATGCTCTAATACCAATTGATGGGGAATTGCATTGGGAGCAGTTGGACAAAGAGGCAAAAAAAAAACTATTTCTCAATATATATTCAACTGCTTGGGACAAGGCCCCAAGGTTGGTATTTATAATAGAAGACATAGAACCCCAAACCGAGGCAATTGAGTAAATTGCCAAATGAAGTATACAATCAAAACAAAACTATTAAGCCTTTCAACTAAGTACAACAATTAGGTAAAGTACACTTTGGTCTCTAACTAGAAGAACAGAAATAAAGATAATAATCTCTTGCATACGTCCAATGAGGTAAAGTGTACTTACGTCCCTAACCATAAATGTAAAGCAGAAATGAAGAGAATAATAAGTTGCATACATCCTGCGACAAGGCTTGGTCAATAATTTGGTAATCTAGGATTACTGAAGTGCGCATGTCTTCATAAAATCACTACAAATGTTGCTTTTTCAACACATCCGCTTATTGGGATAGATTTTTCATCTTACATCCTGATGAGAATATGGCGCATAACAGAGCCAAGAAGGATCCATGTAGCCAAACCCAACATGGTTAGGATTGAGGCTTAGATGACGACGACAATGAAGACTTTAGTTTTTATGTAAAAGATGATAATACTTATAGTAGAGCTCCTATTGTATATAGTACGAATCAATATACCCATGTTAGCCCTGAAATATATACATATAAGCCTTGTATTGATGAAAAGAAATATAAAACAAAAGGACCACCTATGCTATCAACAATGGCATGATTAAATCAAACTGTCTAGTTTGGTTGGACATGTTTACTATGAAATTTGCCTGATCCGGCGGACTAACCAGTTGAATTGGTTCAAATGGCAACAATTGGTACCATATATCATCGATTTATTATCTCATGACAAAATACATTAAAATCCATGTAGATGTATGCATGCAGTAGAGTTTGATTCCTAGTAGGCCACAATCAAGAAATTGTGGAATTGCCAATTTTGATTGAGAAAATCCCTATTTGACTACATATTTATAAATTTTTATTCAATACAGTTCTAGTCTATGGGTGCTATCATAAATACCAATACTGTAGAGTAGATTGTTATCACTAGTTAGTTACTATATTATTTACCTTTCCCATTCCATCCATTTTTGCAGCAAACTTAAAAATTGTGTGATACTGGGATCTTACTTTTGTGATCATGGATAAAATTAGTTTGACCACTTGTTGGATCAATTTACCAGTCCTTGCTAGTTCACTGACCGGCTTGGTACCTACGACCTTGGTGTTTACAGACACTATTTTTTATTAGGGCTTGAATCACAAATAACAAATCACGCTACTTATATCACATCCCCTGTTGCTTTATAGGAACCCCATACTCGTAATATTAGTTCAATGTAGTCTGCTTTTGTTCTATAAATTGTTCAGGGTTTGTTTGGGGATTAAGGAAGATGTGTGTATTTTATGCATATAATCATATAATATATGTAAATAAGGGAGGAGCTACTCGTGATCCGATAAAAATGTGTATAATAGGGGAATGACCTGAGTAAAAAACATTATAAGGTGCCTAGCACCTAGGACCTTGCTATATTTACTATAAGCACAGTCACATATACAAATTATGGATTCATCTAGCTATATGCATACATGAAGTCGAAACCAAATTCCTTTGGCCAAATTTATAAGTAACTGTGCCTTTGATAATACCCTAGGGCTGAGTATAAATAACAATGGACTTGTAAATTCTAATGCGGAAATTGCTTAACATTTCTAACTAACGAATAATGCTCAAGTAAAATACTCAAGCATGAAAGGTTGCAACTAGGTTCGTGGAATATAAATAAGCACTAATTATAACGAGAGACAACTAATTGGGCCTAATCAGACTCTCTTGGGGAATTCTGAGCCTAGATGAGGGCTTTAGATGCACCTTGTCCTACTTCACGATGTTTAAGCCGTGTTTGGTTTGTTGGAAAGGAGAGGAATAGGATAGTGTGAGACATAGGATTAACCGGTAAAATGAAAGGAAGGGATATTAAATGTGGGACCTGTGTTGGAAGCGTGTTGGATCTGATTCAGTTGGTTCAGGCAGAGACCATCACACTGGCAAGATCTGATCGTTCCTTTCCCCCGTGTTTAATTCATGATGTTTGTAATATTTTTTGCTGCTTGGCCGGCTAGCTACAGATCATTAATCATATGGTCCGGAACAAGATTGTGTAGCTGTGGATAATGTACCAATGGAGACAGCCGACGATCCGATGAGGTGCAGCCACAGTTGACCAAAACGCCGTGGGAGGAGCATTAAAGGCCAACGAGGACAGGTCTGTACAGATATAGATGGAAGCAACCGACGGCAATGCAACCATCGGCTCGGCTCTCACGTGGTGCTGCAGAAATCGACCGAAATCAAGGTTGCTGGTTGGAGAGTTGATGAGGATAAAGAGGGCTGAAAGAGGGAATATATCTTGAAGAAGCAGTTGGGGTTGGCAGCACGTGTGAGGACGCCAAGGAGATGGGTCAGGGGCGTGGGGCAATAGACAAGAGGCGTTGAGGGGGGCGGGGTGAGGATACCAGGGGAGGGGGTGTTGCATTCGAAGACCCACCCGTCTGGAACTTCGGTGCCTGAGAGACTAAGTCCGGATTCTACTTTTACGCAACCAAACGTAGGATTGGACTTCTAGGTGGGATTACAAGTTCATCCCACTTGGAACCCTGCGAACCAAACGCAGCCTTAGGACATCCATTGCATGCACCACCATATTTGAAATTTATGATGCTACGGTTCAGATTGAGGTGGGAAGACTGTTGGCAAAATTCCAAGCTTTATTTGGGTGTGGAACAAAGACTAATGGCATCATAAAGAATGGAACAAGTGTTTATGGTTTTTCTATTTGTTGTTGCTCCAGACATCTATTGGGTGAAGTTTTATTTTATCCTGATATGAATTTTCTACATTGTATACATTGCCAACTTCCAAAGTTTAGTTGATCTGGTATACGTTGGATTGCACATGCTGGGTGGTGCAAATCTCTGTATGAACGAGATGCTACCTGGCTTAGTTAGTATGTTCTTCACGTTGGGTGTTGGGTATGGCTGCGCTTGTATACATTTAAATCTCTTTAAATGTACTATACTAATCATATGTTGGCATATTGTCTTTTTGCTACCAGTACATACTGTATACTGGCATATGATGGTGGCTATTGAGCTGCATATCTAGGAACCCAAGCTTGCTGCAGTGCCCCCGTCTCCAATAGTCATGTTGATTATCCATAGCAAATTGTAGGACGCTCCACCTAGGACACTATAACAAAAATAATTCTTTATACAACCGGATCTTCGTCATTGTAAGATCCACGTTCCTTCTCTGTCGTGCAGTGGACTATCTAAATGCCACTTTTTTGTTGTTGAAAAAAATCTATGAGAGACTCTGAGCAAGTGCTAATCATGACCTCTAGAGCATGGTAACACTTACTATAAACTCAAAATTTCCATAGAATTTTACATCCCTTGGAATCCACTCTATATTTGAATGCTGGTAGATGCCTAACTTTAATTTCTTATCTGTTCTGAATCACGCGTCTGCTCAATTTCTGTTGGCAGGATGACTTGACAACTACACTCGTTCAGCAATGCCATGAATCCCAGTACACCATCCAGAGAATTATAGAGACTGTGAGTGACGAGGCTTTACTTTTTGAGGCATTGAACGTGAATGATGAGATCCAAAAGGCTCTCTCAAAATATGAAGACCTGAATAAGCCCCTGACGGTTAGGTCGGAGCCTGAACCTGCAATGATTCCTGTTGCTGTGGAACCTGATGACTCTCCCCGGATTTCCAATGAAGATTCCCTTATCAGAAAGCCAGCAGGATCACGCCTGAGGGAAAGAGAAGATGATGACATCCTCCATGATCTTGATGAAATGATATTTGGTAAGAAGGGAGCTACATCTGGTGGGCAGGAACCCAACAAATCACAAAAGGATGATCTCATTCATTTGTGAGGGGGTTTTGATTGTATGTTGTGCTTGCCTGTCACTTCTGTGGAGTGTTAAAAATTAATATACAGGAAAACGCCTATTTGTGGAAAAATATTGGTTTATGCCTAGTTTTTATTATTCAATTGGCTCATGGTTGTAGAGCCGAACACATTGCAATTGGGACCTCTTCTGTTCCTTTTACCTAACTGCTCCAGCTTATAGTAGTAGAAAAATTGGTGGACATGTACCAACTGAACATAAATATACAACCATAAACTGTTTAGTATAATAGTGTCAGTTGTAGGTCAGTGTTATGTTATCTCGAGCATTTGCATTTGTTCTGTTTCTATCTACCCTATAAAAAAGCACGTCTCTGGTGCTTGCTTTTAGTACCTGTTTGACTGTATGTGTGCTTGCTTTTAGTACCTGGTGCTTTTCGTAGCTGTGCCTCTGCCAGCTTTTTTTTTTGAGCGTTTGTTATACGCTTTTTTGTTTGACCTTTACTTGCTTGGATAATTATTTGCTAGCCGCCGGATTGGCGATGGTAGAATGAGTGAACATCGAGTGCACACGTAGCTCGAATCTGCCATTGCCAAGGCAATATGCTTTCCGCAGGATTTATGTTTCGTGCTTGGTCGGTGGGTTGGATAAATTTACAAATATGTTATTCATCTTGGACTTACGCGACTACTTGAATTTCTTCAATAAATTTGAAAAAGGTTCGCTCATTTAGCTTTTGTGAGTCGGTGCATTAGCTAAGTGAGTTGGTGCAGGTCAGATGAGTTAACTAGCTGTTAACTGACATGTTCTTTTTTAGGGGATCCTATATATAAATTATAATGAGTGAAATTTGAATATGTCCAAGAAATATTCCAGTGTCCAAAAAGGGATTACTTGGAGTTCGAATTATGTGCTGATTGTTAACGAAAACATATAAAAACGAGCACATCTAATTTTGACAATCATACACCATTAATTAGAGAAAGCCACTTAAAAGTTAATCAGTTTGTTCTATTTTAACCGGTAATATGTAAATTTATGAGCGTTAATTATAATTCGTCATAAACGGAAATGTTTAGAGTCGTGATTAAAATTTTGATAAGATTAAGTTTAAAAAAGGTTGTGAGCTTTGTTTGCGTTATTCAACAACACGTCTATATGTTTATACAATATTTATACAATATGAATGTCTATATGTTTATACAATATGAATGGGAGCTCGATGCTCGAGTTGTTGTGCGCTTATATTTTACTAAACACATGTTATGTAACATGTCATAAGAAGTCAACAAATAATTACTCAAATTGCTATCTTTCAAGGAGGGTCTATCAAAATTGTTGTGAGTACAAATTATGTATTAGTCGTCAGCACGAGTAGACATCCATACATACATACATATTGTCTGGAACATGTTACGATTTGGGAGGAGTTAACTGTCCATTAATTGAATTTTTCCTTAGGTTATATATAAATTATTATGAGCAATAATATTTATTATTAACACCAACATGCGCACACCCAATAAGGAAAATACACAAAATTTTACTAAGCACATGTTAAAGCTCATATGAATCAACTAATAATTATTTTATCTACCTGATAATTATTTGATGATCAAATATTTCTTAATCATCATCTTATATTATTCAATTGTCCAGCACGTGCTTAGCACATGTTATTTGCTCGTACATTAGAAATAAGGTTAACCCATCTGTCGGCCAACACTTTTTTCTTTTCGGTGACCGATCCCTGATGTAAATTCTCAAGGCATGAGAGGGTGCAACTCTAAGTTCTTACCACACGTATTACTCTGATTGGACTCTGTTGGCCAACATTCTTATCAGTGTTCAAGAAATCGGTCTGTGCGGCCGCATATGCGGCCGCTTAAGCAGTTCGGACAGGGGACCGCACCGCATATGTCAAAGCGGACCAATAATCGGTCCATACCCGATTATGCGGCCGAATACCCGCTTATGCGGTCGCTTAATCACCGCTTTTCCAAACACACATACATAGACTTGAAGAAATGCAATTTATATGATATTTTTGTTGTTTTTAATTAAATATTTATATGATATTGCTGCTCCCTTTCTTCTAATTAATCTTCTATGTTGTCCTTGTATGTAATTGTTCAATGTGATATATATTTCTATATGACTATATATAAATATACATAGATATATTGATTTATTAAAAAAATCCAAAACCGCATATACTCCCGCATACCGTATATACTCTATTCAGTGCCCCGTCCGCCCGTACACCGAATAACGCTTTTCTGAACACTGATTCTTATAATAAAAACGAATTTTGAGCATGTCTTCTTTGGCCTTTTGTGTAGAACTTTCTTCTAAGTAGGCTCTAAATGAGTACTGGTAGAACCGTGGATTCACAAATCTGGACTTTTTAAAAATCGTCACGGGTCTAAATTTTTGGACTCATAGAGCCGTGGACCTGTATACCTATGAACCTGTATATAAGCGGGTCTATTAATGGGTATATCTGGATCCAGAATAAATAAATAACTACTTGAATAATATGTTATTATATCATATTTTACTAGTCTAGGTGATATAATACTTGAGATTATATATTATTCTGAATGCCTCTTTGGTAGGACTTCGTTTAAGTTCATAGAACTGAAATGATTGGAATTTTTGGAATTTTTGATAAAAAAGTATTTGGTAGAGTGACATTGGGTCCAATTCTCGGAGTTCTGTTTCTCAGTTTGAGTCCCGAAAAGGCCGAAAGCACCGGTATCTCCTGTATCTTATCAACCGGGAAAGATAGTATCAATAAGGACTGTTGCCGGTCTCCCCCATATCACGACAAATGACAACACGTTCTGTTGGGTTGCTGCTACGTTGTTTTTTTTTACCATACATTGCGAACAAAAGCAATAATCTCATGCTATATTCTACCAAATAAATCTAAAGTAATTTAAAAGACATGATTATGTTTGTTAGTTTTTTCTTTTCATCAAATTACACCCAATAACACCCTACCAAACATGGTCTAATTATAGTAAAGTTAAGACTAGTCATCTAATTGAGAAATTAACTATTATAATTACAATCATGAGTTATGTAAACTTGAAATCAAAACACTTATATAATATGCTACATAACTAATATAATATGATGATAACTACAAATATGTACATAATTCACTCAACGAATATTCAATCTACAAAGTACTTCATTATTTAATATAAATATCACATGTTTATATTATAATAGTAATGTCACATTGACTTAGAATATAGAGAACATGGTCGCAATTTTTCTTACATAAACCGATGTTTATATAGAACCACTTATCCGCACCGCAGACGCACTATTATTATGAGTACGGATATGGTGTAAGTCCAGAGTTTTTATTTTGCGGATCTAGAATCAGATTTGGACCCGCTCAATTAAATAAACATGGGTACGTGTATGGTCACACCCCCACTATACCCCCACCCTTTATACCCCTACTTCTAAGGTGAATCTTCGATTCCCTACCGGAGCAGTTCCGATGCTACCCTGTAAGTGGCATTAGATTAGCGGTAGTGGAGAGAACTTGAAGATAATTGTTAAGATCCCAGAATACGTCAAGGAGCGTGAAATCCAGCATTTGTCAGTATTTTTGGCCCCGTCTGGATCAGGTGATTCAGATTAGCCGTTTGGGTGGACCCATTTTAAGTACAGCAGTAATCTCTGAATTCTGGGATTTTGATTACTTTATTAACAATGTCATTAATTGTTAATTGCCTTGTTTGGATGCCTGAAAATACAACAACCGTAATTGCTCATTCCCTTGTTAATCCGTGTATGTGCCATTGTTGACAATACTGCCGCTGTGTGTATGGGCAGACTAGGCGAGACATTGCTGCGGCTGTTGCTGATGCAAAGGATCAGCCTTTGAGTCCCACCATCTCAACTTCTCCCCGCATACCAATAAGCACAACGGCAGCCTACCATGGACGCAATTGGTTGGGAGAAGAGGCTAATGCGGATGAGGTGTGAGGGAGAAGGAAGAGGAAGAACCAGACACTCAGCCCACTGGTTCGTGATCTGGGTACATGGTGTTGAATAGAAATTTGACTAAGAAGGAGACCCTCGAACTTAAAAAAACTGGAGGGTGGCAACGCCCGTGATAGAGCCACCGCTGCCTTCAATCCTTCCGGGATACCTTAGGAAGGGCTTGGAGAGAAGAGAAGAAGGCGTTGAGCACGCACGCTTGTTGCCCGGACCTTTCTCCCGTATCTACCAAGCGACCGACTGGAGACTCGGGATCCCTGTGACGAAGCCGCAAAAGGGAAATCTCGGAGATTTCACCAACCAACGATTGAAGATTTGGGTGAACTCCGGTGATGGAGCTGTAACGGAGAATATGGGCGAATCCGCCAAGCAACAACGAGGAAGAATCGACAACGAGTCGTCAGGAACTCACGGTCACAATGTCGTCGTAGCCGATGGCGCCATTAATGGCGAAGAGGATGGCGGGGCCAAACCCTAGCGAACCCAAGTAAAGTTTCGACGGCGGGGAAGGTGGGGAGACGGAATCGTCGGAGAAGTGGCGGTGGAGGAGAGGTCGAGGGAGGAGAAGAAAGGGATCCAGAGGAGACGAACCAGGGAGGGGAAGCGTGGAATCGGGAGAGAAGTGACGCTATCTGGGGCGGAACCGTGCCGAGTGAGAGGAGAGGGAGCGAGGGATTCAGAATCTCGCCGATTTCGGCGTCTTTTGCAAGGGTCGTCGAATACAAGGAGCGAAAATACCGTGTTTAGACTGCCGCAGTGCATAAAAACAGTAGTGTGTGTTAAATGTGGTATAGGCTACTAATTGCTGGTGTAATGCCGCATTTTATCTAATGTAAATGTGGCACACATGTGGTACAAGATACACATTTTTTTTGGCAGAATTTGTAACTGTTCACATGAATTCCCGAGGCTTCAAAAGTTCCCATACGCAACCTCAGATTTTGTAGTCGGTTGGGGGTCGAGGGAGGGGTTTGGGGTGCGTGTAACGATGGTTTGGACATTGTTGTAACTTGTGAAGATGGCCAATATTCTGCTCGTGCCCGGTCTTGCTTTTTGCCAATTGTGCCCAACAGACATGTTGTGAGCTGCAGCCCCAAGTGTCCGTTAAACTCTACCCATACAATAAGCAAATGGTACAATTGGGGCCAAATGAATGATGCCATCTACGTGGTGGCCATGCTCTAGCTTGGTATGAGCTCAGGGCAAGTTTGGTTGGATGTAAATTTAACCCATACCATGAGTTGTAAAATGAGAATTAGAAAGTTGTGAACTGAAACTCCACCTATTTTGTTTGGCTCTACGTGGAAGAAACTCACACCTTTGATCCTCCTTATGTTTGGTTCAGTGCAGGTGGAGTCAGGGAGGGGGTGAATGCGCAAATTCAATTGTAGGAGGTCCATGTCAAGAGTTCATGTGCGGCACATAGCAACCGCGTCCAATATTGGCGTGGTTAATTTTCCTGTTTTTTGTTGTTGTTGTAATGAGTTAGATTTATGTATAACCAAACACTAGAAATTAAAAGACACTGATTTCCGACTTCCCGTGTTCGTTTTCATTAAAACCAAATGAGCCCTTAGCGCCACAAACGAACTACGTCATAGTAATTGAAAAAAAACCAAGACATGGTCTGACCACCAGTAATTCCATATTTGACTTGGACTCGAGCATTACATTTATAATCGTTTGATTTGCTTTGATTTTGTTTTTAAGAAGATACTATATAATCTAGAGTACACCGAGAGGTAGGCCATTTTATAGAATCAGCTTGTGAAGGATCACTTCTAATTTCAGTGCTGATATTGCTTCTATATCTTTCGTATTTCAACGAATTAAGAAACATATGCACTAGAACTTACTATAGATAGTTACAATATAGAAAAATAATATATCGAAAGTCATATATATAAAGCCATCTAAAGATTAATCAGACCAACAAAAAGTATAAGCATAACAACCCAAGAGCCGCAGAAGGGGACACGATCAGACAAATGTGGGCGCAACACCGCCGATCAGAGGCGAGTACGATCATCTCCACTATTTGCTCAAAGGCTCACCCTACTAGTCTGTTTGACAAATGTGGGTGCAATACTAGGCATAAGACTCACCACCGATGAAAGGTGAGCATGACTAAAAAAACCCCGATGAAAGGTGAGCATGATTATCTCTACTGCTTGCTCAAAGGCTCATCCCACTAGTCTGTTTGAGAATTCTAGTAGAACGAACAATGTTGAACTTCAAACTAGTGCATTTTTCATTGGATTTGGCTTACAAATTATTTTCTACTCATTATTTATAGATTTCAAATCCAAGTTATATTACATAGAAGTGTTAGATATGCTATTCATTTTTAAAATGTTAAATGTGTGTACGATATTATTACTCTTAAAATTATATACACATTAACAGAATCAATCATTTGGTTTAGTTTGGTCTTGACATTCAAAGTGGTTCCTTAAACTGAGATCATATGACTAAATGTGGTATCAAAAATATCTAGACCAGATCAGATTGCTTTTAGACTAAACCAATTGTATGCTTGATTTGAGCTGGACCGTTTTAACAATTTGCTTAGATTTTCTGTCCACCTCTGATATCATCAGTGATGGCGCATGGATGTGAGTAGGGAAACATGAGAAATGGGTAATAAGGAATGAGTTGACCCATAAAAATTGGGGGTACAAGCGTATAATAGTAACACAATAGAGCAACAGAAAGTGAGACAACATGCATTGACACCCATTTCTGAGCCTTTATGAATATCAAGATAAACTTTCTCTTGAGAAGAAATCGAACACCTATAGTCCACATCCCATCCTATTGAGCCATCATCATGAAAGCATCTCATTACCCTAACAAAGTTGAAAAGAATAAATTATGGATAAAACCAGACTGAAGGTTAAAAAATTAGGCATGATGTATGAAAATGAGTTTTAATTGATATCTACAGAAAACAACCTAATCAATTTGATCGACCACAACCTCATTGACCAAGCATGTTCCATTGCGGGCCTCATATGTCTATAAATGAACACAAGAATCTTGACAATTGGGGGCTACCTACAACATGGCCTATCCAATTTTTGGTAGTAGATTATTTTAGACAATATAGCAATATAATCTACATTTATCTCTTGTCATCGTCACTCATATAGATCTAGGAATTTAACTTGTTTCAATAGCCCCCCCATGGACTCTTTAATCTTTGTCCTTAAATGACACATGAAATCCACTTTTGGTCCTAGTGGTTGATCATATTAAGTATCAATCCTATATTCGTAAAAGAGGCCATCACCAGAACAATGCAAGATCCCCTCAATCTAGTCAACCTCTACATGACTAACTAGATCAATGTTGCAAAACATTAATAATATCTAACAAAATCAAGGATGATAAAAAATTGTCCATGTCCCTTCGTAATGTAATGTTGCTTTAACATTTATAGAGCCTATAGATAAACGACTCTTTTTAGATGTCCATAGGATCATAGACTATAATCAATTTGAAAAATCTTAACCTTGGATTTTAACCACATAAATGGCATGTCGTAAAGGATTGTTGAAATATTGACTATGCTAACCACCGTGTCTAAGCTACAAAGTTGTTTGTCTTTGAATCATTTTGATCACGAGGAAGGTCCTTCACAAAGCTAGTTCTCTATCAAGTTTTGTAGTAGGATCATCAAGAGAAGCAACATCGTATTTCAAAATAATGTTCACAGGAGGAACATGTTTCTTATCTCCACCCTAGATGAAGTGATTCAAGACCATATATTTAAACAATTGTATTCCATTATAAGAGTCTTAGTCAACAATCCAATGCTTGTTAAATTGTCTATGGAACTCTTCATTAGGTACTGCAACCCACTATAAATTGTTCGGAAGATGAACCTCTTCTCTAAGCTATGTAATGAAATTTTCTCAATGTACCTTTGAATATATCCCATGATTCATGTAGCAATTGTCATCCCCTTGAATGAAATTGGTGCTCTAAAATGTGAGATAGGTGCTGAGGTATAGCGGGAAGAACTTGGTGAGAAACACCTTGTATAAATCATCACACTTGTTGATGGTTTTGTGGGGATGTTGGAGTACCAATTTCTAGAACTATCAGACAGAGATGAGTGGACACATGCACATAAAGATGTGTTTGTGGGACCCCATTCATCTATCATGTCTCACATAGATCCAAAGAAAGTTGGCTATTTCATTTGCATCACCAGTAGTCTTATTTTGTTAAAACATCTACATGTGGTTGGTTTTGATTTTAAAACCATTGACACCAATTTTTGGTTTGATGACCCATATTGGATGCGCTCGATGGTGAGTACGGAAAACTTACTAGGTGATTTTTCATCCTCACAATTTCCTTTGCTAGAATAGTGAATCATGTAGAGGGAGTATAAGAGTATAAGATTGGATCAAATCCATATGCAGTTAGGATGAAAATGAAGAACAAATATACACATATATATGTATATATACACATATATAGACGTAATAGTTATGAATGTATACATGGAATTAGGGTTGAATAATCTAGCCTAACTTAGTTCACACAATGATCAGACCAATAACATTGCCATTCTCCCTGGAAATGACACATATTTTTATTATTTAGATTGCGGAGCTTATTCTATAACATATCAATCCTTAATGTTATCATATACATCTCTATGCCACACTAGAGACTGGTATCAACGTAGTAATTTAGGGTCAATTCCACAGAGAGCATGAAAGTCATATATGATATTTGTCAAATTATTTAGCTACATCATTATACAAGGAAGATTTAATAAACTATTTGTAAGAAATATGAATTCTAAAATGCATTTCTTTGGATTAAATTCTATACGATAAAACCTAGGTAAATGTTATTCACCGCCATTGAATACTTTAAAAGAAATTCTAATTGCTTGCATCATTTCAATCACCCTTTAAAGTATATGACAAACTTATATTATAAGGGATATTAGTAGAGTCATGATGATAAAGTTCCTAAACACTCATTCAACAAAAAAATTCTACCATCTTCTAGTAGGGACTAAGTGGCATTTTTCTAAAATTAATAGGTTTCCTCCTCAAGAATGCAATGTTGATAGAGACCATCAACACACAATTTGAAAAGATAAAGTTCATCCCAATAATATTGTTTGACGTCACACATGAATTTCTTTCTTTCCTTACTAGTGCACTCTGGATGAAAAGTTCTTATAGGGAGATAGTTAATGAAATCAAGACACAATGGAAAGGAAGCTGAAACTTTCATGAGATGATCATCTAGTAGAGATTCTTTGATGGGGACAATGTCTGTATCACGAATAAGAAGACGACTAAAATGATCAACAACTACACTCTCACTGCCCTTCTTGTCTCATACATTGAGATCAAACTCTTGTAACACCCAATATTATAGCCATGTCCTTCAAGGAACAAGCTGCACCCTAGGCGCCTAGGGTTAGGTAGGGTGATCTATTAGGTGGTCGAGAAGATGACTCCAAGATTCATGGAGGGGGGACCCCCTCCCCCTCACGATCATCCCGATGGCTTTCTCGGAGAATCAAATCCCTGAGGTTCCTCACAAGGCTTGGAATCAAGTTCTAGGTAGCTTTGATGTGTTCAAGGCGCACGACTTTGATCCGTTAGAGAAGAAATAAGATATTTGTAACCATTGACGAAAAACACCTATGATGCTATGGAGCTGTGATCCTATACGTCATAGGCAAGTGCCCTTATTACTGGCATGGATAAGGAGAGTTTGGAAATCGAAAGGAGGGTTTGATCTCTTTTCCGAACCTGACAAGTTTTTTTTTGCTACGATTCAACTCCGCTGAGGATAAAATGAAAATTATCAAGGGAGGTCCTCGGTGGTTCAATAGTAGGTTGGTAGTTGTTAAAGACTACAAAATGAGAGATGACATAAAAAAATACTTCTTCATTTCAATCCCTATCTGGATCACCATCCCCAACATGGGAAGGAACTAGTCCTCTAGGGCATTCAGTATTGTTTCTAGCGGCGTCGAAAAGCTCTTGCGTATTGACTACAAGTCAACTGGATAGGAGTCCCTAGGTGAAGCCAGAGCTCTTGTCGATCTAGAAGCTGATGAAGACCCACCTGCTGAGATCTGGGTTAATATGCCCAAGCGTGATCCATATGTAGTTGCTATTAACTATGAGCATGTCCGTAAATGATGCCCCGACTACAAAGTTTTTGGACATGATGACCAGGACTGCCCTATGAAGATGAAGACTGATGACGCTCCTGCCCATGAACCTACTCATACTCATCCCTCATAGGTATGGAAAGTGGTGACTCATAATAAGAAGAAGGATGTTAACGGCCAGAAGAACAATGACAATGTATCTATCCTGGTTAGTAACAAATGTGAAGGCCTACACAATGATGTTGATAATGTGGAAACAAAAACTACTTATGATCATGTTGAAGAAGTTGAGTAAGGAGAAGGACATAGAAGTGGGTAGTAAAACACCCCACACAAAAGAAACTAATGCATCTGGTCAAAATGAAAGTTCACCAGAGACCAATCAGGTTGCTGATGCTGTTGAGAAGATGGATAAAGGAAAAGAGGCAGACAAGGAAGAGGGGGAGTTGAACAAAACTCCTAGATCAAGGAATAAAAAATCTACTAGAGTGAGTGGGCCACATAATACATGTTTATCCAGTAGAGGTCATTAATGACCATTCTCATGACCAATGTCTATGGTTATGGGAAACCACAAATGAAAAGAGAGGTTAAGATCTATTATGGGAACCCAAGCTACCTTAGCTGTTTTCTTCAAAACAAAAATCAAAATCTCCATGAAACATACATCTGAAATGCTGTTCCCTAATAGATGGAAATGGACATCCAACCATGACTATGGCCCTAATGGGCGTATCTACATCGGTTGGAATCCGTAAGCATGGGATGTTCTTTGTCTTGATACAAAATATCAACAAGTTACTATGAAATGCACCAACAAAGGTGGTTTTATCATTATTATTACCACTGTTTATGCTTGTAATCAAGCTCAATGACGCACCCCTCTATGGGCATACCTGGAAATGATTACTGGTGATGTTTTGGATCCCTAGATGGTGATCAGAGACTTTAATGATATTAGGAAGAGAGAAGAAAAGGCTAGAGGTCATGAAGTGCATGCTCACATACTAAGTTCCTTCAATAATGTGATTGATAATTCTGGTCTTACTAAACTAACTTCAGTGAGCAATGAAATCTATACACGGCATAACAAACAAGGAGTTTCTAAAAGGACAGCTTGTAAGTTTGATCGGGCTCAAGTCAATGATACATGGCTTGATATATTTTTGGGTACCAAAATGAAACTTCTGACTTGTGAATTCTCTGACCACTCGACTATCAATATAAACTTAAAAGAATTAGTAAGGAAAAGAAGACCATTTCATTTTCTCAACTTTTAGATGGATTGGCCGAGCTCTAAAGACATCATTGTCAATGCATGGGCGTCTCATCATCAAGGTAACCCTCTATTTTGTTTTGCACAAAAACTTAAAATAGTCAAAACAGATCTCAAGCTATGGGCTAGGAAATACGTCAATTTGAGAAACTTGATTGCTAAGGAAAGGTTGGAGATGGATGACGTATCATCTGTTCTTAGAAGAAATCCATTAGATGATGAACTTATTCAAGCAGAAAAGATTACATATGTCCGTCTTTCTATTCTTGGCCAAGGCTGAGGAACAATACTAGTGGCAACACAACAGGTTTGATTGGATTTCCAATTGTGACCGTAATACAAAACTCTACCATTCTACTGTAAAAAAATGTGATGCCACCAAATCTATCACTGAACTTTTTGGTGTGAATGGAAATAGCTTAGAGAATGAAGACAACATCACAAAGGAGTCTATAAACTACTTTGAAGGCCTATATAACTAGAGTCAAGAAGATGTAGATGCAGATGATTTTAATTTTGAATGTCTTCAACAAGTATCCGAGGAAGACAATGTCTATCTCTGTAAACTACCCAACATTCAAGAAATTAAAGATTTTGTATGGAGTATTGGCCCAAATAAAAGCCCGGGACCTGATGGATTCAATGGTATATTCTATAGAAGGAATTGGGAGCTCATTATAGATGACTTTCATAAAGTTATTTCTTGTTTTTTTGGAGGTGGCAATATGATTAGGCAAATTAACTGTATCTTTCTCGCCCTTATTCCAAAGAAGGATATTGTCTCAACTCTTTCTGACTTTCATCCAATCTCTTGTTGCTCAATGTTATATAAAATTATCACCAGAATATTAGATATGATCATGCACAAGCTCATCTCTATAAACCAAGGGGCCTTCTTCAGGGAAGGAGCATTGAGGACTGCTCACTTTTAGCTGCTAAATTCACCCTGAACTTCAACCTTCAAAGAACCTTTTCTTCTGCTTGTGTGAAGCTTGACATAACCAAAGCCTTTGACTATATTGGATGGGACTATCTCTGGAAATGTCTGAGAGGCATGGGATTACGTGAAACATGGATTTGACTTGTGAGGAAATGCATTGGAACTCCATATTTCACGCTTCTTAACAATGTCAGTGTAGTAGGGTTATTCAGAAAAACCAATTGACTTCTCCAAGGAGATCCTTTGTCTCCACTTCTCTTCACTATAGATATGGAAGGTCTTAATAGGATGATCGAAAGGTCTCATTCTCTCAGACAAATCAAATCCTATTCAGTGAGAAGAACCAAAGTAACGACACATCTCTTATTTGCTGATGATGTTCTCATTTTTGTTGAAGATAGGAAGGGCGGCCTGAAAAACTTAAAGCAACTTCTACTAACCTTTGGTAAGATATCATGCATGAAATACAATCCCAGTAAAACACAAATATTCCTCTCTAAATTGTGAAAGCACAACACTGAACTGGTTGATACCTTGGGCATCAATGAGGAACTTGGCCAACAAAATACTTGGGCTTTCCTATGGCTGGTGGTAACCTGAGACACAATCATTTCCATGAGTGTCTTGACAAATTAAAATATATGACAAGCTAATGGATTGGGTCTAAAAAATCAATGACCGTCAGACTTATACTCATCAAGCATTGTGCAATGGGCCTATCAAACTATTGGCTAAGGCAAGGAAATATTCCATATTCTATACTCCATTGCATGGAAATCATGTTAAGCAACTTTCTTTGGTGCAGTCCTATGCATTCAGATAATTGGTCACACCTGGCATATCCTAAAATCAAAGGTGGGATCGATCTGAAAGGCTTACCTAATCTAGCTGACTATCACACAATGAAAAGAATCAAAAGGTTGTTATATGATGATTCTGTATGGAGCTCCTGGATGAGGAGAAGGTATGGATCCAACCTCAGTATTACCCCTAGGCACATAAGGGGTTTTTCAACTTCATGGCATAGAATGAATGCTATGTGGCCTAGTTTCATCAACTTTGATGATTCATGCATATGGGAAATATGTAGGCAAAAACAAGTTGAAGATAATGCTTATAATAATCTATGGATATCAATGCACCAGTTGAAATGGAGTCTTGCAACCTATAAAGCTATAAAACACTTTCTTCCAACCATGGATAAAATTAGTCGATGGTCACCTAATGTGGATGCTAGCTGTTGCCGCTGCTAAACTAAAAATGAGTCGACATAACATCTTTTCAGTAGTCCATACTAGAAATACATTTGGAAGCATTCCCAGCTCAAACTCAAAATCAGGAATTCTTATTCTCTGATGCAATGTTTGAGAGATATAGACCGGGTAAGAAGAACTCAAAATATCATGAAACTATGGGTAATTATTGCCTGTGTCCATACCTTATGGTATGAATAAAACAGAAAGAGGCATGGAGGCATTGAAATGGACTATGACGACCTCTTTGGCAACATTGAAGTAGCATTCAATTGCTTATAATTTGTACAAAAGTAAATTAGTTGGTATTTCTTCCAACACAGTTAGGAATTGGAATCTTGACTAGTTACTTAAATAGTTGCCTATCCCTTTAGCATGAATGGGTTTTCCTTCATGTAATCCTTTGTAGGTTGCACGTTGGTTGCAATTTTTAACTTTCTCCCAATTTTATGGGTTTGGAATATGTTTACCCTAAATTTTCCAAAAAGAGATCAAACTCTTATAGAAGAAGGTTCCACTAGGCCAGTCTGAGTTTTGTGTCCTTCTTTGTCAACATTTATTATATTGCATCATGATAAATATAAACTATAACTTTTGAACCCATGAGGTATGATCAGAATTTATCAAAAGTGTATACAACTATGCATAATTCATTTTCTATTGTTGCTTGGGATTCATCTCGAGTCTCGAAAGCATAATAGATAACATGATGTTTCTTGTCTATGCGTTGACCCAAAATGGCCCCTACAAAATGGCCAAGGCCAGTATGGGTCCCGAACAATAGAGGTTGAAATAAGAGCTTCCTTGATGCTTTTGAAACTCTTTCATGCATTCCTCATTAAAGAGAAATTCAACATCCTTGAGAAATAGATTTGATATCAGTTTAGATATCTTAGTATTTTCTTAAATGAATATCATATAGAAGCATGCATGAATCTAGAAGGTTCTGACTTCCTTGATTGTGGTTGGAGGAGCAATATCTAGAGTAACCATCAAGATAAAAGAAATAATCTAGATAATCTAGGTGCTCTAGGACCTGGTCTAGGAAGGGTAATGGGAAATAATCCTTGTGCATAACTTTATTTAACTTTCTATGGTCAAGTAGCACCATCCTGTTAAGGGCTACCACCACCCACACAACATTGTTCCTTCCTTAATGACCAAAATCATGTGCTAGAACATTCGGGGTATAGGTAACGATGACACTTGCAGAGTTCTTAAAGAGTATATCTCTATTCATAAACCCATCATCACTACTATTTTTGAGCCTATGATAAGTGCTGACAAAGAGGAAGACACCATCAAATGTCTAGGCTTCTCGAACTCCCACATATATGAAGCTCGTGGCTTTTCAGGAGGGATCTGGGTATGTTGGAACTCAGACAGATGCACGGTGGAGGTCATCAACACCCACCGCCAATATGTGACTTGTAGAATTAACAATTCTTATATTTCTACTTTTATCTATGCTAACCCCCACATACAGATACGCAACCTAGTCTGGAAGCATATTAGAGAAATGGGAAAGATATTTAAAGAACACTGGATCATTGCTGGAGGCTTCAACACCACTACATCTCCGACTGAGAAGATTGGCTACCAGTCATACAACCACAGATAAGCTCAAACTTTCATTGCCACCATGCTAGAAGTTGGCCTCTCAGACCTTTGATTCTCAAGACAACGCTTCACTTTCTACCATGGTTTGAAACAAGGCAGACTTGATCGAGGACTGGCGAATAGAGAATTTCTTCATAGGTTTCCAGATGTATCCATGTTGCACCTTGCCAAGGTCGAGTCTGATCATTGTCCTCTCCTGATTAACATGGTAAAACATACTCACCAACATAGGAGATTCACAACAAAGGCTTCATGGACCTCAGAGGTGACATTTACTTCTTGTATTGAAGGAACCTGGCACAGAGAACTCAACTTCCAAATCACACTTGAAATAGCCAGACCTCACTTAAGCGCCTGGGACGATGAGATGTAGAAGCATAAGAGAGCGCACAAAGACCGTCTCCTACACAACATTCACATCCTACAGACCAATCTAGTGATCAAGTATGATAAAATAACCAGCCATTTATGCTTAAATATACAGGCAAAGTTAAACACCTTATTAAAGGAGGAGGAAGACTGGAAATAGAAAAGTCACATCAACTGGCTGAAGGAGGGGGATTCAAATACCCACTTCTACCATGCTTTTATCAATCAAAGGAAAATAACAAACAAATGTGAGGCTATTAAATGACCTAATGGAAGATGGGCAATGGAGGTAGTGAAAATTTTCAAGCTGTTACAGGGTACTTTATAGATCTCTTCACTATGTCTACCTACATCAACCAATAGGACATCAAGAAGATCCCTGGCCATTTTGAGGCCATCCATGAAGCTCAGTAGTTATAGATAGACAAAACTGTGCAACTGGAGGAAGTCGAAGAAATTCTCTTTTCTATGGATCCCTATAAAATTGCAGGACCAGATGGAACAACAGCTCAGTTCTTCCAGTCGAGTTGGAAAATTGTAAAGGAGACAGTCATGAGGACTATCAAGGTGGCTCTAAATTCACCAAACCTTGACGAATAGATGTGCAATGCCACCATTGTTCTCATCCCCAAAGGGCAGAAACCAGAATGCAGAAGTCAATTCTGCCTAATATCTCTCAATAACACCATACTCAAACTCTACTCAAAAGTAGTAGTTGAATTCCTGAAACATTGGTTGCCGAAATGGATAAGCCCTACACAAAGCGCCTTTGTGCCTGGTAGGAAAATCATAGATAATATTGTAGTTGTTCAAGAACTCATTCACAATATGAAAAGAAAAAATTCGAGCAAGATTATGGCTATAAAAATGATCTTATGAAAGCCTATGACAAGATGGCTTGGAGTTTCATTCAAGATACTTTGGCGAAGATGGATATCCCTATCAACATACAAACTTACATCATGAATTCTATTATTTTGGGAAGCTCACAAATAGCTTGGAATGGGGAAACTTCACCCAGCTTTAAATCCACAAGAGGATTAAGACAGGGGAACCCTATGAGCCCTTATATTTTCATCCTGTGTATTGAGAGACTGAGTCAACTAATAGAGGAACCCGTGAGGGAGAAGAAATGGCACCCTATACAGTTAGGTAGGGGAGGACCAAAAATAGCACACTTATGCTTTGCTGATGATATCATCCTGTTTGCTAAATCAAATGCCTCCAACATTTACACTATCATGAAATGCTTCAAAGATTTTGAGCTTGCATATGGACAAGCCATCTCAATTGAGAAAACTGGAGTGTTATTCTCAAGAAGTGTCATCCACCAGGAAGCTGAGGATATATGCAATATAAGTGGCCTACAAAAGACTCAAGATCTTGGCAAATACCTAGGTGTACCCATTATACACATTAGGGTCAACAGGAAAACATATAATGAAGTTTTAGAGAAGGTTACCAATAGAATCAATTCATGGGCTGCTAGAAGCTTATCTATGGTGGGTAGAGTGAGTTTCGCTAAAAGTACACTAGCCACTATACCCACATATGTTATGCAAACAACTAAGATCCCTCTTCAATTATGTGACAGAAACGATGGGGAAATAAGGAGGTTCATATGGAATGGAGGATGAAGAAAAAGAGGCACTCATTTAATCTCCTGAAGCCACATTACTAGCCGGAAAATCAATGGAGGCCTCAGCCTCAAATATATGAGAGACTGGAACCATGCACTCCTGATGAAAAATAGCTGGGATATATATAGTAGAAGAAGAACTATTTGGAGCGAGGCCATGTCAAGGAAAATCTTGAACAACAAACTAATCTCTAATTACAATTCCTCTAGACTAACCAGAACTGTCATTCTCACGAAACCATTTATGGAAACCAATACGTATCTGTGCCCAATGAGTGGAAATTCCATAAATGTGTGGTATGATAAGTGGCTACCCAATGGCATCGTTATGAAAGATCACGTAGCCCTTCCCATTATCGAAGAACTGGACGATCTTAAGGTGAGTAGTTTGGTTAATATTGAAGGACAGTGGGATCGGGACTTTCTAGAGCAATGGTTCCCACCATAGATCACACATGCCATCAGTAAATTGAGCCCTCTAACAGATCCACACGCTGAAGATGTTTGAGTGTGGAAACTCAATGAAGGGGGCAGTTATATAGCCAAAACTGCATACAATGCGATTCGAGTAGAGGTAGAAATCAAAAGACAAGGTAATTGGCGACTCATATGGAGAGCACATGTTGCTGCACGGATAAAAATGTTCATGTGGATAGCAGTGAATGGAGCCCTTCTGACTAACTGGAATAGGAAATGCCATAATATGACAATGACATCCACCTATGCCAGATGTAATAACGAGGACGAGACCAGCTTACATGCTCTTCACGACAGTACAAAGGTGAGCTCTGTGTGGCAAAACCTCCTCAACACTAATACACCCATCAACTTCTGGACCACAGACAACTTTTATTAGTGAATTAATCAGAATATCAAGGCCCAAGAGAAACATAGATACTTGTTCCTCATTGCGTGCTAGAGCCTATGGAAACAACACAATCTATGGATATTTGAAGGGAAAGAAACCAACTTACAACATAAAATCAATTTCATAAACCAGGAGGCCACCATGTCATCATCTGCCTGGATAGTCATGCAAAACAATACAATCCACACCAGACAACCTCCATGATGAAATCTCAACCCAGGAGTCGTGTACTTGAACACATATGCTGCTTGGAAGAAAGGGAGAGGTGCTATAGCTGTCGTTATCCGAGACTCCAGGGATAATTGGTTGGGAGGTGTTGGTTAGTTGATCATGGAAGACACCCCTCTAGAAGATGAACTTATGGCCATTGCTCTGGCAGTGAAAATCATTTCGGTGTGCTCTACGCAGGAAGATGGTATTAAAATAGATAATCAACATGCAACTATCATGACCCAGAATGATTACAGAAGATACCCCCATTATGCCAATATAATTAGGGGAATATAGTTGCTAAAGAAGTCATCCATTTTAGTTACCTCCAGGGAAAGAGAGAGCAATGTGCTGGAAGATACCCTAGCAAAACACCATCTACAACATAGCAATGGACTTGCTCATTATGAAACACCCCCAAAGAAGTACTTGATATGGGTCAGGTACATTTGTGTAATGGTAGTAGTACTACCATGTTTAAATATTTGCAAATCTCAAAAATATGTAACTCCAGTTTATTTTTTCTTGCACGAGGTGGGCAAGATGAATAAAATAACCGCCTGACTTACCCTTAAAAACATCCTCCACCATGTGACTATGTGTGTGGGAATGAGTTCATTCTTTTCTTTGCACACCACAATGGTGCCTCCTTTCTTCAAAACAATTTGAACTAGTCTCACCTATAGTGATTCAAAAATGGGTTAAATGATGTAAGATGTGAGTAACCTCAAGATATCAAGGCAAACTACTTCTTTCGTGTTTGATTGATGTGTATTTTACTACGCGCTAAAAATGCAAGTATACACGTCGAGTAGTACAGGCCTTTGTGAGGCCCGAGTCGAACACAGGGATACTCGGAATTGTTGGAGACTCCTACTAACTATTTGCGATCAGCTAAACCGAATAAAAAATTGGGGTTTGTTGTCAAAATTTAAAAGAAAATAAAAATAAAACAAAGCAAACAATCGATTAAAGGTTAATTTAATCAATTCAAAAGGGTATCTTTAGGATTGCGGTTTCACCGCGGGTTTTCATTGTATTAAATTCTATTTGTTCACTCAATTTTATCTCTCTATCCGGGTAGTGGCCTGAAAATAGAGTTGCCCATTGTCGTGGTACAACTCACTACCTAGGTTTAGGTCGGTTCCACCGTCGTAGTAACCTATACCCTAAACTAGGTGCATTATGAACGGTCTCTCAGTATCCACCATTAATTTTACACCACCTTGGTCAAGGGATTTGTCGATTAATGTGAATTCCGTCTCTTTTCAGCCGTTAATCCTTCTTTCAAAGTGATTAAGGGCATTAAGTTATTATTATGGTGATCAAGCATAACAATATATTGAGAAAACGAAATTATACCATAGATTTAAGAGATAAAATATGAATTACTATCACAAAATTGTCATACAATGAATTCCCGGGCTACTCCCGGTCCTAAAGACGAAGGGGATTAGCCCCGCATGTTCATATCAAGCAAGTACAATGTAGATATAAGGGAAATCATGTGAAGAACGTGAATTGAGAATTGAAACCCCTAAACGGAGAAGAACCAGTTGATCCTTGGCGTAGAACACGTGCTTTTCCGCCTTTCGGTGGTGAAATCCGTCTTCTACGGTGTCCGGGTCAACGGGTATGAGCTTCTGGCCTCCGTTCTCCTCTCTATTGCTCCTCGTCACTCGTACAATGGCTAATGAGATGATCCCTCGGACTGGGCGCTGTCATTAGGTATAACTCCCTCATTAGGTCGCTAATTAACCACGGCCGTCCGATTAGGATCAAGCTGAATCCAACAGAAATATGACGGTGTCGATACTATCGACGCGAGGTCGATAGTATCGACCCGTCTTATGAATCGCGGCCGAACTTTGCTTTCTTCTTTGGGGTGCCTAATGTGGGGTCGATACCATCGACGCCGGTCGATGGTATCGACACTTTAGCGTCGGTTTTTGACTTTAGCGTCGCTGTAGCTCCACCAGTCGATAGTATCGACCGAAGTGTCGATACTCTCGACGCAATCTCCGCCAGCAACCTGATGGTAGATCGATACCATCGACGTCCCGTCGATAGTATTGACGATTTGCTGATATTCGCGGCTGGCAACCTGAACTGTGGTCGATAGTATCGACTTCCGTCGATACTATCGACAGAAGAAAATACTCGTTTGTCCTGAAATAAGAACATGAAGCCACATAAGTTCACACAAATAATAATATTTTGATAATTAAAGCTCAAAACACTGAAATAAAGGAGATTTGACATAAAATAGTGGCAAAGACCAAGATGGATGAGTTATGCAACATTAACCATAAAAATGACTAATAAAAGCATAAAACACATATCAAACAGGTCTATAAATGCGACTCAAAATCATTGCATCAAACTCCCCTAAGCTTGAATGTTGCTCGCCCTCGAGCAACTAATCCTTAGAATAGAATTGCTAATGTCAACTGAAGAACAACGCACCACAACCAACATCCCATATGACTCCCACCGGACTTTCACATACCGGCCCTTTCTAACCACGGAATGGTAATTACCCTGAAGGTGACAGTAATCATCAATAAAAGAAATTGACCTCCAAACCGATGAACACTATCACATAAGGCAGTTAACATAATAAACTCGCCGGTTCAGCCTTGGTACATCTTGTGATCGCCTAAACTACGTTGCTCGCCCTAACTACCATCTAAATGGAAGCCGTTCTCCTGATATACATTAGTGAGGAGAAGTTCACGGTGGCCTACCAATCCGAGCAACGGGTGGATGAAAATGGGTGGCTCATGGAAGAAAGTAGAAGTATTGTACAGTTTTAAAATGCATAATACAAAAATGTCTTATATGATGCAAATGCACATGAAAAATGCCCTAATGCCTAAAATTGGGTGGAATGATGCATGCTCTAACCATCCACCTCAAAATAAAATGGATATCTAGTCAAACTACATCATGTACTAAATTATCCTGAAATGCAAGTGATATCATGTTCCTTTCTCCGTCTTATTTCATTTTCTTCTAAATTCTTTTTCTTTCCTTTTTTTTTCTATTGCAGATTTTCAGCTTTGTTTTTTTTCAGCCCACATATCCATAATTGCTTAAAGATAAGTTTATTGGGCTATATTCTTCATACTCAGAATTTTTTTTTAAATTTATTAAGAAGCTATGGAACAATTAATTCACCATTGGGGAAAAATTGAGATACATGATATACTTTATGCACAAACATCATGAATGCAACTACATGACATGCACCTAAATATAATGTGCATGCATCACTATATATATTTTTTCTTTTTATGCAACATATGGAAAATACCAATGCAAGTCCTATCTAAATGCTATGCACACATAAAGGAATTAAAACTGCACTTTACTTCCAATTCTTAGGTGGATTATGAAAGAAGGATGAAATGAAGTGGAACGATCACAAGACTAGATGACTGAACCCTAGAAAGATATTATGTGTCCCTCCTTACTGACTTGTATAGTAGCTTAGAGGGTTCTCTCTCTTACATCCAATTAAAGTCTCATTACCATTTGGTCAGTTTAGGCTCAAACAACCATTTCCGTCCACTTTCATGAATCATTAGGAGTATAGTTGTGACATTTTGTTTTAAAGTTGACAAAACCAATCATTTTCATAGGATATGTGCCCAAGGTTAAACAAGATAAGCTTGTCAAACACACAAATTTTTTTCAAATATCCCTTGATTTCCCTTGCACTATTAATGAAATGACACAAATTTAAGACATCCACGATTACACTAGATAGCATGTGGATCCTACAAAAACTCAACTTGCAAGAAACAAATAACAAGAACAAAAGCAATCAAGCTAAAAACGAAAAAGCAATAAAAGATAAAGCTGTTCCAACTACCCCCCTAAGCTTGAATTCGACTATGGCCTCATAGTCAAAAACAAACTTAAAGATTGGAACAGTGATACCGGATCACTCCTCTAGTGGCGGATATTGCGGCGGGTACTGGGCGGCTGTGGGGTCCCACGATGGGTACTCCCCCTGGAAAGATGGATCATATTGGGCTCGAGGTGGCGGTTGTGGATAACCTCCAAAGAAGTTCTGACTCCAATAGTGATCATAAAAGGGCTCCTGTTGCATCTCGATCCGTTCCAACCGATTGTGAATTTGTTGTTGGTTGTCGAGGAGAAGACGCTCATTCTCGAACATCGCCCTTTGATTGTCCAGTAGCCGGTGTGTAGTGTCTTGAATAACGGCATACATCGTCATTTGATGTTGCTGCGTCTGCTGAATATCCTGCAACATCGTATACATGCCTTGCATGGAATAGACATCCTCGCTTGGCTGCGAGGGCTGTGGTGGTGGCGGTGGTGGAGCCTGTGAAGAAGTAGAAGCACCCGGATGCATGCGAGGGCGCTTCCTAGGTGCTACTCGTCCGTGCAGAGGAATGCAAGGTTCCTCCTCTTCTTCTTGCTCGTCGCCGCGGTTGTTGTTGTTCCCGCCTTCGTCATCAGAGTCGGCGATGGCTATGATTGGCCACCGAAAGTGTTGAGCTCCCTCAATGTTGAAGACGGGGTCAGGAAGGAAGCATTGCTGATATTCCTTGTTGATGTGGCAATGGGCGTACGTCACGCCATCCCGTGAAAATATCAAATTTGAGTGGTGGAGGTGGGGAATGTCGACCCTCTTGCGGTTGGAGAGAGGCGCGAGTTGGGACAGGTCCAATCCCAAATAAATGGCCAGTGGGGTGATAAGCCCTCCAAAATGAATGGAGGCATTCCTCGTGCTCCTCCTCACGTCCAGGACGCACATCAGAAAGAATGCACCCTAGTTGCACTCTTCACGCGTTAGCAGCTTGTGTAGAAAGAACAAGTCCGTCTCTTGGAACTTGCTTAACGCCATCTCGGTGCGGGCGAAGAGGGTGGTGCAGAGCATCCGATGCAATACCCGTGCGAACGGGTGCTCGAAGTCCGCCACAGCTGCGTTGTGGTAGCTAACCGACTTGCCTGGCGGCGCTGTGCACAGCTGACTAAAGATCGCGTCGTAGTCGGTGCGGTTATCTGGACGCCGATAGTCGCTGTCGGAGTGGTTCCCGTTATAGATTCTGTTGAACTGCCGGAGGGTGAGGGTGTAGTCGTGGTTGAACAGCCGGAAAGGCACCCGACCCATCTTCCACTCGCGGTCAGTAGCGATCATGTCGTTAGGCACGACGTAGACGTCCAACGACGCCATGAATTCGGCCACGAGCTCCTTATACGTTGGCCAATCGCCGAAAAATGGCTGGCCATCCGCATGGTACTGCAACTCGTCGTCGTCTCTGTCCGTGTGTCTCGCTTGTCCTGCCAAGACGTAGGCGAGGTTGCCGTCGAACCTGAGGTTGCGGATCATGGCACGATCCACGTAACGTGTGGGCTCGATCCATATTTTCATGATTTCTTCATAAACTCGCCGGACCTCCGAAGAAGGGTGGATGATGCAGGGACGCTGAACGGAGCCGGGCTGAGGCGGGATGAACTCCAGGATCTCCAGGGGATTGGCGCGAGACGACGAAGCACCTCCAATTCGCACCATTGTCGTAGGGGAAGATTAGAAAAGAAGCTCGGTGTAGATCAGAGAAGGAAGTCTCCGTTTGATGAAGACGCGACAAAGAATGGGCTCCTAGATGCTCGGAGGCGGGCTCTGATTGCCTTAGGGACGCTCGGCACACGTAGGAGGAGAAGTAGTAGAAGGTGTGACGTCATATGACGACAAACCTCTCCTTTTATAACTGAATCCGGCGCTCCTGTAGACCCGTCGATACTATCGACGCGGGGTCGATAGTATCGACCCTGGTAGCACAATCCGCGTGCCGAGAGTATCGACGGTCGTCGATGGCTGGATCGCGGGGCCCGGATTGCTGACGCGTCGATACTATCGACGCGGGTCGATAGTATCGACCCGTCCCTCGGATCGACTTCTCTAGCTGTCACGATGCCGTTAATCTTCTCGCGCGGATCGCTGACATGGCACGTTGATACTATCGACGTGGTGTCGATAGTATCGACCCTCTTGATTAGGGTTGCTCCTCGCGAGGCCGGCCGCCGCCTTCTTTTTTTCTTTTCTGGTTGGTCGATACTATCGACAAGGTGGTCGATAGTATCGAATTTACTACTAAGTTTGCGTCTGACAATCTTCAGGGAACTCGATAGTATCGACAGTGTGGCCGATACTATCGACAGTTTTCTTGCGCTCAACCTGCTAATTGGTCGATACTATCGACGAGGCCATCGATAGTATCGACACAGTGCACTTCTTGCAGTCGCCAACCTGGACCACGGTCGATACTATCGACCGGGTGGTCGATAGTATCGACTCTGCCTGATCCTGCACAAGTGACAAATCGATCACGGTACCTTTTTTAAACTAAAAATCGAACCAAAACAAATCAACCTATAATTATACATGAACTAAACTAATGTACCGATGGTTGGGTTGCCTCCCAACAAGTGCCCTTATTTAACGTCTTAGGCTAGACGGCTTCAGGGCATCTCATTCATCCGAAAGTGCAATGAGTTTAACCTCATTTACCTTTCTCTTATAATTCTCACCAAAATAGAGCTTCAGCCTCTGTCCATTTACCAAGAACATGGTATCACCATCACACACTAAAATCGCGCCGTGTGGTTTGACCTCTTCCACCACGAACAGTCCACTCCACCTGGATTTTAGCTTCCCGGGATGCAACTTGAGTCGGGAGTTGAACAACAAAACACTATCTCCCTTCTTGAACGTGCGCAACTCGATGTGGCGATCGTGGATCAGTTTTGTGCGCTCCTTGTATATCCGGGCATTTTCATATGCCGTCATCCGTAACTCATCCAGCTCATTCAATTCAAACATTCTTTTTCTCCTAGCTTCATCATAACTTAGATTTAGCCTTCTAAGTGCCCAATGGGCCTTGTGCTCCAACTCCACCAGTAGGTGACAAGCCCGGCCATACGCCAACCTGAAAGGCGTGGTGCCTATAGGTATTTTGTAAGCCGTTCTGTACGCCCACAGTGCATCCGGTAGTAGGGCACTCCAGTTCTTCCTCGTGGATGCAACCGTTCGCTCTAGGATCTTCTTAATTTCACGGTTGGAAACCTCCACTTGGCCTTGAGTCTGCAGATGATATGGGGTGCCAATGTTGTGCTTGACCCCATATTTCTTCAATAATGTCGAGAACTTCTGATTCTTAAAATGTGTACCCCCATCACTGATTATCATTCGGGGTATCCCAAACTTGTAGAAAATATTCTCCTTCACGAACCTGCACACTACAGTAGAATCATTAGTCCTTGTGGGGATTGCTTCCACCCACTTCGACACATAATCAACTGCTAGAAAGATATATAAATTGGAGTTCGAGGACACAAAGGGTCCCATGAAATTTATGCCCCACAAATCAAATACCTCAACTTCCTGAAATACCTTCAGGGGCATCTCCTGTCGCTTCGAGATATTGCCTGCTCATTGACAAGGATCACATTGCCTCACAAAATCGTAGGCATCCCGAAACAAAGTTGGCCAATAAAGGCCGCTTTCTAAAACCTTAGCTGCCGTTCGCGAGCTGGCATGGTGTCCCCCCGTAGGTGATGCATGGCAATGATGGAGAACACTCTCGTATTCCACTTCAGGCACACACCTGCGTAAGATACCGTCCCTGCATTGCTTCAGAAGAATTGGGTCATCCCAAAAATAGTATCTTAAAGAATGAAAGAATCTCTTTTTCTCATGATATGACCAATCTTCCAGGATGATCCCGCAGGCCAAATAATTTACAATTTTAGCGAACCAAGGTTCTTTAGAGTTAATTTTCAACAGCTGTTCATCCGGAAACGTCTCGGTTATGGGTATATGCAAATCTTTTTCATCGACCCTATCTAACCTAGACAAATGATCAACCACTACATTTTCAATCCCAGATTTATCCTTAATTTCAATGTCAAATTCCTGTAAGAGCAAAATCCACCTAATGAGTCTAGGCTTTGCGTCTTTTTTCTCCATCAAGTATTTTATTGCAGCATGGTCAGTCCATACAACTACTTTAGAACCAACTAAATACTGCCGGAATTTTTCGAAAGCAAACACAACAGCAAGTAATTCTTTTTCAGTGGTTGTATAATTCAATTGGGCATCATTCAAAGTTTTTGAAGCATAGAAAATCACGGCGGGCTTATTGTCTACCCGCTGCCCTAATACGGCTCCTACCGCAAAATTTGAAGCGTCACACATCAATTCGAAAGGTTTCGTCCAATCCGGTGTTTGAACAACCGGGGCCGAAATCAATTTTTCTTTCAAAACATCGAATGCATGTAGACACTTATCATTGAAATAAAAAACCGCATCTTTCTCCAAAAGCTCGGATAAAGGTTTTGCAATTTTAGAAAAATCCTTTATGAATCGCCGATAGAACCCAGCGTGTCCCAAAAAACTCCTCACCCCTTTTATAGAATTTGGTGGGGGCAACTTGGAAATGACCTCAATTTTCACCGGGTCCACCTCAAGACCTTTGCTAGACACCTTGTGTCCTAGCACTATTCCCTCTGTCACCATCATGTGACATTTCTCCCAGTTAAGGACCAAGTGTGTATCCTCACAACGCTGCAACACTTTGTCTAGGTTATAGAGACATTCATCAAACGATGCACCATAAACCGAGAAGTCATCCATAAAAACCTCAAGACAGCGCTCTACCATGTCAGAAAATATGGCGAGCATACAGCGTTGAAACGTCGCCGGTGCATTACATAAACCAAACGACATTCTACGGTAAGCAAAAGTCCCATAAGGACAAGTGAAAGTAGATTTCTCTTGATCCAGAGGATCAATCGAGATCTGATTATACCCTGAGTACCCGTCTAAAAAACAAAAGTGCGATCGACCGGTAAGGCGCTCTAAGATTTGACCAATGAACGGTAAAGGGAAGTAATCCTTAAGTGTGGCTGCATTCAGACGACGATAGTCAATACAAACTCGCCACCCGGTTACCAATCGGGTGGTGACAGGTTCATTCAGTAAATTTTGAGTAACAGTAATTCCCCCCTTCTTAGGGACTACCTGAGTGGGACTCACCCATGTCGAGTCTGATATGGCGTAGATAATACCTGCAGCAAGAAGTTTGATGACCTCCTTTTTCACAACCTCCATCATGCTTGGATTGAGGCGTCGTTGAGGTTGAATCACGGGCTTGGCTCCTTCCTCGAGCCGAATCTTGTGCTGACATAATGTAGGGGAAATCCCCTTGATGTCTGCAACAGACCACCCAAAAGCTCCTCGGTGATTTTTAACACTATCAACAGTTGCTCCTCCTCTTCCGCACTCAAATAAGCAGAAATGATCATCGGTAACTTGTCTTTCTCAGCTAGAAAGACATACTTGAGATGCGGGGGTAGCTGCTTTAATTCCAAATCCGGCGGGCTGATAAGAGATGATTGCAGCGGCGGGGGAAGTGCACCTAAATCTTCATAGTGCCTCGCATAGAAGCATGGAAGCATCTGAAGCATTTTAGCGCACTCTTTGAGTGATTTACTCCGCATCCAGTCATATGTAATATTCAACAAACAAGCCTCAAATGGCAGTTTCGGATATGCATCAGAAATAGAAATAGCGATCACATCATCCTCCAAAGAAGGCAGAATGTCCTCATTCTCATCATTCAGAAATCCCACAGCTTTACACAAAGAAACTACCTTAGTCTGCTCCATGATATCCACAACTAAGGTTCCCTTGTCCACCTTGCTCATCACATGAGCCATATCCAGAAACGGTTTTCCAAGGCAGAGTGAAATATTGCAGTCCATATGTTTTACCATATTGCACTGTTCTTTTGATTTAGATGACGCAGTGTTAGAAGGCATGACCATCTCAAAGCGGTCATCTGCTATGCCCAAGGTCAAACGACCTCTCCCCATCTCTAAGATCATGTCGGCTGTAGCTTGGAAAGGACGTCCAAGCAATAGCTCGTTGCCTTGTTCATCCTGCATTTCCATGACTACAAAATCTGCTGGAAAGACAAACCTGTCCACCTTTACCAAAACATCTTCACAGATTCCATAAGGCCTTACCACTGAGTTGTCTTCCAACTGAATCGTCATATTACTTTGCCGTGACTCCTTCAATCCCAACTTTTTGAATGTAGAAAGGGGCATCAAATTGATGCTTGCCCTTGAGTCACATAGTGCCTCACCAAATTTAACCTTCCCAATATAACAAGAGATGTTAAAGCATCCTGGATCTTGCCTCTTGGGCGGCAAAGTGCCCAGGATGAAGGCACTCACTTGCTCCTTTAGCACGACGACCTCTGTGTCCGGAATTTTTCTCTTCTTAGTAATGATGTCTTTAAGAAACTTCCCATAAGAAGGAATTTGCTCAATAGCTTCCAATAAAGGGATATTGACGGAAAGCTTCCTAAAGCTATTTAAGAACTTCTTGAACTGCGCATCCGTCTTTCTTGCTTTAGCACTGTTCGGATAGGGAATCGGGATAACCTGTGCCCTTTGATGAGGTGGCACATAAGGTGTCCTTTTCTGAGGTTCCTCCTCTGCCACTTGTTCTTCAGTGTCATCCACGGCTGTGTCATCAACTTTCCCTGTGCCTGGTGGTAGCATCTCCTTATTGGATTCACTTTCTACTTCGGCTTGTGGTGTGCTTGTTTCCTCAGCTCTTGGATTCAACACTTTCTTGCCGCTTCTAAGTAGGATAGCCTTCGCTTGCTGGTTTCCCCCAGGAACATTGGTATTCCCCGGAAAACCCGGATGTGCAGGTTTCTTTAAACTAGCTATTTCGGCTGCCATTTGTGCCATGGACGTATTAATGGTCCTCATTTGAGCCCCATGGCTCTGCAAAGTCTGCCCGAATTGATTCATGTACTCTCCTTGCTGCTTGATTTGCTTGCCAAAAGTATTCATTAGCTCCTGATTTTTCTTTATAACTTGATTGAGCAGCTCCGTGCTCTTGTCTTCTGCAACTGGTGAGGGCTTGGCATCCGGATCCTGCAGAAAATTGTTTGGATCCTTCCACGAGAACTTCTTGTCTTTTCTCCATGAGTAGTCATTGTTCCTGTAACCTTGCTGTTGTCTCATGTATTTGACTTGAGCCTCATCCTTAGACTCATTATCTTCCTTGGCGAGTAATTTCTTGGCTAATAGGTCTAATTTGTCATTTAGCTCCTTAATCGCCCTGGATTCACCTGCCACTTTAGCCTGTTCTGGTGCACCCCTGGCGCCCCAAGATTGCTTCCTAGCCATGTTTTTGAGAATTTTCCAGCATCTGTCATCTGTATTATTCAAGAAAAATCCTGACCCAGCTGAATCCAGATTACTCCTATCGTGCTCGGAGAGAGAAAAATAGAAGATCTTCACCTGCGTCTCTTTATCCAGCCCGTGATGTGGGCACCTCCTCAGCATGACTTGCAATCTCTCCCAAGTCTCAGAATATGTCTCACCGGCCTGTTGGGTGAAATTGTGGATCTTCCAGATCATGTCGTTAGTCTTCTCGGGAGGGAAAAACCTCTCAAAGAAAACCTCCACCATATGATTCCAGGACTGCACATACTCATCATCCAAATTATATAACCATTCTCGTGCCACTCCTGCCAATGAGCTCGGGAAAAGCTTGAGATACAGTACCTCCTGTGGAAACCTGTCGATTTTAACCATGTCACAATTCTCGACAAACTGGCTTATGTGTGCGACAGGATCCTCATTCTTAAGCCCATGAAAAGCATTCGAATTCACTAGATTTATCAAAGCCGGATCAATCTTGTATGTCAGTATGTTGATTGCCTGCTTCTTTATAGGCCCTTTTGAAGCTGATGATGAGGAAGCCTTGATCTTGTCCCATATGGTCTGTGGCTCAGCCATCTCTTCCTGTTCAAGTTTGGAGTTGGTTTCTTCTAACTGTTCTTGCTCTTGCTCGTCCTCAGATTCCGGCAGTGGAACCTCGTGTGCAGGATTCGCGTAGTTAGTACTACGCGTATGCACCATGCACGTACCTGAAATAGGAAAATTTGAAGTTCAATACCGTGCTTTGATGAGTATAAAATTATTGAACAATAAAAAAAATATTTGAAGTTGTTTCAAAAATAAAATAATAAAAAAATGTGGCCTAGAATTGCCGCTTGTAGCACTCAAAGTGCCAACAATTCGCCGTATCCCCGGCAACGGCACCAAAAACTTGATGTGTATTTTACTATGCGCTAAAAACGCAAGTATACGCGTCGAGTAGTACATGCCTTTGTGAGGCCCGAGTCGAACACAGGGATACTCGGAATTGTTGGAGACTCCTACTAACTATTTGCGATCAGCTAAACCGAATAACAAATTGGGGTTTGTTGTCAAAATTTAAAAGAAAATAAAAATAAAACAAAGCAAACAATCGATTAAAGGTTAATTTAATCAATTCAAAAGGGTATCTTTAGGATTGCGGTTTCACCGCGGGTTTTCATTGTATTAAATTCTATTTGTTCACTCAATTTTATCTCTCTATCTGGGTAGTGGCCTGAAAACAGAGTTGCCCACTGTCGTGGTACAACTCACTACCTAGGTTTAGGTCGGTTCCACCGTCGTAGTAACCTATACCCTAAACTAGGTGCATTATGAACGGTCTCTCAGTATCCACCATTAATTTTACACCACCTTGGTCAAGGGATTTGTCGATTAATGTGAATTCCGTCTCTTTTCAGCCGTTAATCCTTCTTTCAAAGTGATTAAGGGCATTAAGTTATTATTATGGTGATCAAGCATAACAATATATTGAGAAAACGAAATTATACCACAGATTTAAGAGATAAAATATGAATTAATATCACAAAATTGTCATACAATGAATTCCCGGGCTACTCCCGGTCCTAAAGACGAAGGGGATTAGCCCCGCATGTTCATCTCAAGCAAGTACAAGGTAGAGATAAGGGAAATCATGTGAAGAACGTGAATTGAGAATTGAAACCCCTGAACGGAGAAGAACCGGTTGATCCTTGGCGTAGAACACGTGCTTTTCCGCCTTTCGGTGGTGAAATCCGTCTTCTATGGTATCCAGGTCAACGGGTATGAGCTTCTGGCCTCCGTTCTCCTCTCTATTGCTCCTCGGCACTCGTGCAATGGCTAATGAGATGATCCCTCAGACTGGGCACCATCATTAGGTATAACTCCCTCATTAGGTTGCTAATTAACCACGACCGTCCAATTAGGATCAAGCTGAATCCAACAGAAATCTGACGGCGTCGATACTATCTACGCGGGGTTGATAGTATCGACCCGTCTTATGAATCGCGGCTGAACTTTGCTTTCTTCTTTGGGGTGCCTGATGTGGGGTCGATACCATCGACGCCGGTCGATGGTATCGACACTGTAGCGTCGGTTTTTGACTTTAGCGTCGCTGTAGCTCCACCAGTCGATAGTATCGACCGGAGCGTCGATACTCTCGACGCAATCTCCGCCTGCAACCTGATGGTAGATCGATACCATCGACATCTGGTCGATAGTATCGATGCTTTGCTGATATTCGCGGCTGGAAACCTGAACTGTGGTCGATAGTATCGACTTCCGTCGATACTATCGACAGAAGAAAATACTCGTTTGTCCTGAAATAAGAACATGAAGCCACATAAGTTCACACAAATAATAATATTTTGATAAATAAAGCTCAAAACACTGAAATAAAGGAGATTTGACATAAAATAGTGGCAAAGACCAAGATGGATGAGTTATGCAACATTAACCATAAAAATAACTAATAAAAGCATAAAACACATATCAAACAGGTCTATAAATGCGACTCAAAATCATCGCATCATTGATTTCAATTTATGTTGTTGTTCTACTATCGGTTTGAAATCTTATGTCACATATCGGATCTTGGACCCTACCCTAGAAGTTTTACCTTTTGTACATAGTTAACAAGGTTGAGGATAGATCTAGATGAGGTTTAGTTAACCCTAATGAGATAATGCATGTATAAATCACCCTAATGTAACATGATGTTCTCACATTAGTCTTGGGCCAGTAATAGACATATAAAATATGTCACACAAGATAATAATAAATTATATAAAATTTTGTGAAATAATTATACATAATTTTTTTGGTGATAATATTAACATAAATGGATGAGAAATAATGATAATAGTGAAATAATATCATAACCTAAGTAATAATGTGATATTAAAAGCCACAAATATTAATAATGACATAAATCATTAAAAGAAATCCCAAAAGTGGAATCTAAATTAATAATTGTGTTCCTTGGGTCCCAATTGTCTTGGGAGTCAAGTTTCACATTATTCACATAATAATAATTAATTTAATTCAATTTGGAAAGAGAAGATCTAAGTTTTCCCAAAATATCAAATAAAATAATAAATGACTTCAAAATAGGAAAATAATCTTAGATTCGTAATCTACATAATAAATATAGCCTTTGGAAGATGTTTGATAAAAAGATGAAAGTAGGAGAGAGAAGTGTGTAGAACCTTCAAATATTAAACAAATATAAAAATCCAACATGTAAAATTGATGGCAAATTCGTATCCAAGGCACGTAATGTGACTTGTGGATGAATTTTCATCAAATTTGGATTATACTAATTCCATTAATGCATAAGGAAAGAGAAACTAAGATTTTATTAATTAATACATTAAAAGTTTTCAAACATAAAATCTAATTGCAAAATCGAAATCTGCATACCATATTTGGCCTATGTGCCAAATTTAATTTAATTTGGGGTTTGTTTGCACCCTTTTTAGAAGAGAGATAAAATGAAAAATTAATGTGTATACACTTTATTCAAATATATATAGAAGTCCATTTTATTTGTCACACATGTGTTTCCTCTCCTTTTCATATTACACACTGAATCCAACAACTATTATCTCCCTGAGTTTTTCTCACTCAACCCAGATAGATCTGATGGCTTTTCTCTTTCTCTCGCTTACTCGAATTTCCCCTTTCCTTCCCAATACAGTAGGCTAGATCTCCTTCCCCACTATACTCTCCCTCTCCTACTCCTGGTTCCTGATCTTTTCTCCCCTGGCTTCATCTCATAAATCCACTGAGAATGAGCCTTAATTTGAAGGGGTCTCGCCGCTCGTACAATGTTCTCCAGTCCCTGGCATCCTTGATGGTGCTGTGGTGTCTCCCCTATAAAACCATCACCTCCTTCCTACAAGTAATCTCTAGGGGTCAATTCTATCCTCCACAGGAACTCACCCAACTTGTTAAATCTCCCTCTTTTTCCCTGAAAACCCAACTCCTAACTTCATCTTCCTTGGAGGATCATCAACTGTTCGTTAGACTACCCTAGATGGCACTGTCTTGTGGAGATAACCCATAAGTATTCCTTAGCCTACCACAAAGCTTCCTATCCCATCAATTTGATCTAAAGGCAAGCAACCCTCTTTTCCCTCTTTTCTCCTAAGTTGAAGCCCATGATTAGTTCTGGCAATTTAGTGGAGCTTTTCTATCTATTTTTGGTTGTTCTCCTTCACCCTGTCCTCACAAACTCACCTCATGCCTATGTTGTGCTTAGTTTTCTCTATTTTAGAAAGTTCTTGAGGTTCCCTCCTGCTATCAATGGCGTAGTCTAGCTATGGAGATCCTAACCAAAACTTGACCGATGTAAGGGATCTTTAGGTTAGTCAGGACTCGTGCTAGCTTCTTAGGATGCTTGTTCGACGAGGATCGTGCTATGTTTTTCAATAGATATGAGTCCTAGGTTCCTATCACACGATTCCTCTTGTAATCGGAGGGTGGTAGATTATTGACACTGCATTCCCCGATTTTCCCTCCTTTTCTTTTGTTTTTGATTTTTCACGCCAGGGGCTCTATCATCAATTCCCGCTCTGCCTCTTTGATGCACTGAGTCTTTGAGTTGACTCAAGTTTGACCCAGCCTAGTTGGCCAGTTCTCATTGGGTCATCTCGGTCTGCTTTGATGCCAATGTGGATTATTCATATGACATGGAATTTTATGATTGGTCAATATTAAAAAATCCATAACTAATTATTCATAGCTCAGAAAAATAAAATAAATATTCTTTGAAATAAAAAAACAAGCTTCTAATGGTACATGTTTTGTTGCCAAAATATAATGTTGAAAATATATAATTTTAATGGATTTTCCTAAATAAGTAATAACTTGCCAAATTCATAGCTAAATATTTAAAGTCAGAAAAATATAATAAAATATGTTTTGGGCTAAAAAAAATAATCTAAAACATGGCGGGGTTTTGATAACCTAATTAACTAATATTAAAAAGGCAATTTTTAGGATTTTGAATAATTAAAGTAAACCTAACCCTAATCCTACATATATGCATAAATAGGTGCTTTGGAGACCTAGGCTCGGATCTAGGACTGACTTGGATTGTTTAGAGGTATGTATGCATCCTCGATTATTCTTATTGAACAATCACATATATTCTTATTTCTCTTGGTCCTGTGGACATTAGCCTATACACAATGTCTTTTCTTTTGAAAATCATGGTTCATATGGACTACCTTATTTGATATTGATCTTGTGTTCATGGATATTCTTTTGGACTCTCTCTTATGCTTTGTGCATGTTGGAATTATTTGATGATATGTGCTTCTTTTCCCACCATGGTAGTGGATGTGTATATGGCACGTTATGTGATGGTATTTGGATGGATGTTCTCACCCTTCTTGTTATCTTATGTTCTTAATCTCTTGTATTCTTGCTTATTATTTTCATATGAATCATGTGGTGACTACTATTATAATGTTGCATGTGTTTTTATGTGGATGTTAAATTCCCACATACAAATGCAGATGTTAAATTCCTACATATTTATATATTTGGGCAGATATTAAATTCCTTCTCGGGCAGATGTTGACATACCATGCCACCCCATATTTAGAGTGGATGTATACAGTTCCCACTCACCCCACATTTATGGTAGATGTGTTATTTCCTACCTGCATGTTTATATTATCTAGTTTTATCATCGGTGAAACACATGGATGCTTTGAACTTATCTTTTGCTCTTATTTAACATGTTTTTGACTTCTTTTCTTATATTCCCTCTTGGGTAGTACTTTAATTTTCTATGGGAATCCTTTATGGTAGATGTGTTATTTCCTACCTGCATGTTTATATTATCTAGTTTTATCATCGGTGAAACACATGGATGCTTTGAACTTATCTTTTGCTCTTATTTAACATGTTTTTGACTTCTTTTCTTATATTCCCTCTTGGGTAGTACTTTAATTTTCTATGGGAATCCTTTTGTATTTGATGTCCTTTATTTCATAATCTTGCTCAATTTCCTATTTACTATGCACATACTAGCCTTTGCTGATGTTATCTATTTTTCTCTTCTTGCTGGGGTATGCTTCCAATCCTAGGTGAAGGACTTGGATGATATGGCATGAAGATATGGGCATATCTTAAGGAGTTAAACCCCAGAGAAAAAGTTGTTATGGTTTAGACTTCCCTCTGTCTTAGATCCTTATGTTGTATCATACATTTAAACCCTATGTGGGAGGTAAGATATACTTTTGTAATCTTGTTGATAAGTTGAATATAGTCATTATTTTCTTCCGCTGCTACACTTTGGTTGTTTTGTATACCATTAATAAGATTTGAAAATTTTACACCCACTCCATCATACCTTTTTGGGTGTGTTTGGATTGGATGTTTTATTCTTCAAATTTTTAGTAGGGAGTGGATCCCCTTTGGGCCCTACTCTTTACATCATGGTATCATAGCCCATGGTGGTCGAAATCTGACTATTTCAATTTTGTCTCCCTAGTTAGAACCTTTGTCAGCCATGATCACCCTTTAGGTGAGATGTTTCCTTAGTATTTACCTAAGTTTTCCATGAGATGATGAAAGATTGAGGCAAGGTATCCATTAGAATCATGTTGAGTAAACCCTAAGAATGTGATGAAGTTAGGTGATCATTCCCTACCATATAGGTTTTTGGTGACATGAATCTTTATATGCAGTTGGGTTTGAAGTGAGGATGAGATTAGGTTTTGTGTATGAGTACTTGTATGATGAAGGAATCTTATTATGGAAAATTGTGACTTGGCTTATCACATTGATTTTGGTACCATATTTGTTTTACCTCCAATGTTTCTTATCGACAAAAACTATTTTCGTTATACTATTATATGTACAATTTTTTGTCTTCTGATTTGTCAGTGTTTTCTTGAACTAAGTCACAATGAGGTTTTAGTGAAGTATGTAGAGAAACCCTAGAATTAGTTAGAATAGTATCTTAACCATAGTTTTGACTTTGATAAAGTGACTAGGAATATGTGAAGTTGTAAAAAGGTGTAGTGTACCTACCCTTTGCACCCTATGAATTTTTGGATCTTAGGGTTGATAGGTTTGTGACACGAGGACCTAAAGATCAACCTTAGCCGGTTCTAACTTTTAGATGGATATATGGATAGCATAAATCTTTAAAACAATTACAACTAAAAGTTATGTGGGTAACCCTAAATGTTGTTTAGTTTGACTTGTTAGGTTAAATATTTATAAGGGGTGGAGAGTAATTGGTTGTTGATGTTTGGATCAATAGATTTCAAGGAAGAAATCCTTTTAAGGGGTGGAGTGTTGTAACATACCAGATCTTGGACCCTACCCTAAAAGTTTGACCTTTTGGACGTAGCCAAACAAGGTTGAGGATAGATCTAGATGAGGTTTTGTATAACCCTAATGAGATAATGCATGCATAAATCACCCTAATGTAACCTAATGTTCTCACATTAATCTTGGGCCAATAATGGACATATAAAATATGTTATATAAGATAATAATGAATTATATAAAATTTCATGCAAATAATTATACATAATTCTTTTGGTGATAAAATTAACATAAATGGATGAGAAATAATGATACTAGTGAAATAATATGATAACCTAAGTAATAATGTAATATTAATGGTCACAAATACTAATTATGACATAACCCATTACAAGGGATCCCAAAAGTGGAATCTAAGTTAAAAATCGTGTTCCTTGGGTCCCAATTATCTTGGGAGTCAAGTTTCACATTATTCACATAATAATAATTAATTCAGTTCAATTTGAAAAGAGAAGATCTAAGTTTTCCCAAAAATATTAAATAAAATAATAAAAGACTTCAAAAGAGGAAAATAATCTTTTTGATTCGTAATCTACATAATAAATATAGCCTTTGGGTGAATTTTCATCTAATTTGGAAGATGTTTGATTTAAAGATGAAATCAGGAGAGAGAAAATGTGTAGAACCTTCAAAATATTAAATAAATATAAAAAACTCCAACATGTAAAATTGATGGCAAATTCGTATCAAGGCACTTAATGTGACTTGTGGATGAAGTTTCATCAAATTTGAATAATCCTAATGTCATCAATGCATGAGGAAAGAGAAACTAAGATTTGATTAATTAATACATTAAAAGTTTCCAAACATAAAATCTAATTACAAAATTGGAATCTACATGCCTTATTTGGCCTCTGTGCCAAATTTCATTTAATTTGGGGTTTGTATGCACCCTTTTTGGAAGAGAGAAAAAACAAAAATTAATGTGTATACACTTTATTCGAATCAGAATAGAAGTCCATTTAATTTGTCACACATGTTTTTCCTCTCCTTTTCATATTACACACTAAATCCAATGGCTATTATCTCCTTGAGTTTTTCTCGCTCAACCTGGATAGATCTGACAACTTTTCTCTTTCTCTCCCTTACCTAGATTTCCCCTTTCCTTCCCGATACAGTAGGATAGATCTCCTTCCCCACTATTCTCTCCCTCTCCTACATCTTGTTTCTTGATCTTTTCTCCCCTGGCTTCATCTCATAAATCCGTTGAGAATGAGCCCTAATTTGAAGGGGTCTCACCGCTCATACCATGTTCCCCAACCCATAACATCCTTGACGGTGCTGTGGTGTCTCCCCTATAAAACCATCACCTCCTTCCTGCGAGTAATCTCTAGCGGTCAATGCTAGCCTCCACAAGAACTCACCCAACTTGCTAAATCTCCCTCTTTTTCCCCGAAACCCCAACTCCTGACTTCATCTTCCTTGGAGGATCAACAACTATTCATTAGACTACCCTAGGTGGTACTGGATTGTGGAGATAACCCAGAAGTATTCCTTAGCCTACCACAGAGCTTCCCAGCCCATCAATTTGATCGAAAGGCAAACAACCCTCTTTTCCCTCTTTTCTCATAAGTTGAAGCCCATGATTAGTTTCGACAATTTAGTGGAGCTTTTATATATGTTTTTGGTTGTTTGTCTTTTCCTTGTCCTTGCGAACTAACCTCATGCCTATGCTGCACTTAGTTTTCTCTATTTTCTCGAGTTCATGAGGTTCCTTCCTCCTATTAATGGCACAAGGTAGCTATGGAGATTGTGACCAAAACTTGACCTCTGTCAGGGATCTTTGGGTCTGTCGGGACTCGTGCTAGTTTCCTAGGATGCTTGTTCAACGAGGATCGTGCTGTGTTTTTCCCTTTGATCTGAGTCCTAGGTTCCCATCACACTATTCCTCTCACAATCAGAGGTGGTAGATGATCGACACTGCATTCCCTGGTTTGCCCTCCTTTTCTTTTGTTTTTGATTTTTTGTGCCAGGGGCTCTTTTGTCATTTCCCACTCTGCTATGCCTCATTGATGCACTGAGTCTTTGAGTTGACTCGAGTTTGACCCAGCCTAGTTGGCCACTTCTCATTGGGCCATCTCGGTCTGCTTTGACGCCAATGTGGATTTTTCATATGACATGGAATTTTATGATTGGCCAATTTTCAAAAATCCATAACTAATTATTCATAGCTAAAAAAAATAAAATAAAATATGCTTTGAAATTAGAAAAATATGAGCTTTCTAATGGTATATGTTTTGTTGCCAAAATCTAATGTTGAAATTATATAATTTTAATGGTGTTCCTAAATAATTAATAACTTGCCAAATTCATAATTTAATATCATTAAAAGTAAAAAAATATAATAAAATATGTTTTGGACAAAAAAAAGATAATCTAAAACATGGTGGGGGTTTTGATAGCCTAATTTACTAATATTAAAAAGGTGATTATTAGGGTTTGAATAATTAAAGTAAACCTAACCCTAATCCTACATATATGCATAGATAGGTGCTTTGGAGACCTAGGCTTGGATCTAGGACTGTTTAGAGGTATGTATGCATCCCCGATTATTCTTATTGAGAAATCACATATATTTTTCTTTCTCTTGGTCCTATGGCATTATCCTATACACAATATCTTTTCTTTTGAAAATCATGGTTCATATGAACTACCTTATTTGATATTGATCTTGTGACCATCGATGTTCTTTTGGACTCTCTCTTATGCTTTGTGCATGTTGGATTTATTTGATGATATGTACTTCTTTTCCCACCATGGTAGTGGATGTGTATATGGCACATTATTTGATGGTAATTGGATGGTTGTTCTCATCGTTCATGTTATCATATGTTCTTAATCTCTTATATTCTTGCTTATTCTTTTGATATGCATCATGTGGTCACTACTAGTATAATTTTGCAGGTGTTTTTATTTGAATGTTAAATTCCCACATACAAATGCAGATGTTAAATTCCTACATATTTATATATTTGGGCAGATGTTAAATTCCTACTTGGGAAGATGTTGATAGACCCTACCACCCCAAATTTAGGGTGGATGCATATAGTTCTTACTCACCCCACATTTATGGTAGATTTATTATTTCCTACATGCATGCTTATATCTAATTTTGTCACAGGTGAAACACATGGATGCTTTGAACTTATCTTTTGCTCTTATTTAACATGTTTTTGACTTCTTTTCTTTTATTCCCTCTTGGATAGTACTTTACTTTTATAGGGGAAGCCTTTTGTATTTTATGTCCTTTATTTCATAATCTTGCTCAATTTCCTATTTAGTATGCACATACCAGCCTTCGCTGATGTTATATATTTTTCTCTTCTTGCTGGGGTATGCTTCTAACCCTAGGTGAAGAACTTGGATGATATGACATGAAGATATGGATATTGCTTAAGGAGTTAAAGCTTGGAGACAAAGTTGTTATGGTTTAGACTTCCCTCTATCATAGATCCTTATGTTGTATCATACATGTAAACCCTATGTGGGAGATTAAGATATACTTTTGTAATCTTGTTGAGAAGGTGAATATAGTCATTATTTTCTTCAGCTACTACACTTTTATTGTTTTGAATACCATTAATAAGATTTGAAAATTTTACACCCACTCCATCATACCTTTTTGGGTTTGTTTGGATTGGAGGTTTTATTATTCAAAATTTTAGTAGGGAGTGGATCCCCTTTGGGTCCCACTCTTGACATCTTCCACCATAGGTATTTTGTGCATTCATAATACTTGGCTCCCTCTCATAGGTCACCAATCTTGTAACCTATTACTATTTTTCCTTATCGTTAATTCCGACAATAGCTTGTCATCTTGATCAAATCTTAGATCAACAATAATTATCATGAGACAAACCTTCAAGTCATATAGGAAGTCATACTTCAACCATTCTAGTAAAAATCTCATCTCGAGGGCTTTTGGTGGTCAATATGGTTCCTCAATAATGTAGATGAACTTAGATTTTCAAAATTTGGCTTATAGATCTTCTTGACTGGATCCAGGTGGAGTATGCATGACTTCACCTACTTGTTAGTAGAATCACTAACCTTAGGATCAATGAGACAAATATGTATAGGGTCATCAGAATCTGGATTATCTTACTTGAGGAGTGACATTTTTCCTATACAATAGAGCAGAAAAACTTCCTTATGCATGGTTGACCCCTTCATGCAATTAAAAAAACTGAATTCAAGTTTCTCTTTCCCTAATCTCAGAAGTAAGGTCCCTACCTCAACATCAATTAATACTCTTGATGTAGTTAGGAAGGGTCGACTGAAAATAAGAGGATATCCCAGATCCTCCTTTTTTATATCCATAACAACAAAGTTACATAGGACATAGGAGTCCTTTTCCACCTTGATTGGAACATCTTCAATGATACCCATAAAAAAAATGGTCGCCTAGTTGTATTTTCATGCCAGTTGGTAGTAATTTTCTGAATCCTAGCCTCTTACATAGGTTATGGGAATAAAGATACCGACTTTGAGGCCAGCTAATTCTTTCTTGTATGTAGAGTCTCCAGTGTAGCATGTGATCCCAAAAGATCCTAGATCTTTCTACTTGTATGGCATTTTATTCTAAATCATATTAGACATTGTTCTAGATAACTTGACTTCTCATACTCCTATGCTGTGTATTTCCTTGTGAGGAGCATCTTCAAATACATCGACCAAGAGGGCATCTCTGCCAGTGCATCCTAGAAAGGGATTTTTACATGGATATTTTACGTGGCTTTCCTTGAACTTCATAAAATGAGTGTCTAGACACATCTTTAGGTGGGCTTGGAGTGAAGGTCATGGCCTATAGATTGGAATATATGGCTTGGGTGTATCCTCTGTTGTAGTAATTGTTTCTTTAGAATTGACTCTTTTTGTATTGTCAATGGATATTATGCCTTGCACTTTGACATCCTTTGTCAATGTTTCTTATGCAACAATATTTAGTGCTATAGGGTCTTGCACAATCACAAAATAATCTTTGCATGTGTCAAGCACTATACTTTTGGTAGTTATATCTGAAAACACTCTCCTTGAATGTGTATCGATAACATTTAATTGTTTTGGTTGCTTAGGTTTATTTTTAGGCTGACTTGCAAAAGCTCGTGTAGGGGGGCAAAATTTAGAAAAGAGTTGAGTGAAATGAGACTCAATGGCTTTCTGGTGATCTTGTTGATTTGCAATCATCATTTTTTTGTGACTGTAGAATATTTTCAATAGCTGAAAGTTTATCTTGATCGAGTGGAGAAGCATTTTCTTGCAGTCCCCAGGTTGTAGTTGTTGTGGAACCTAGTCGGGATTCTAAATTTGATACCCCTAATCGTAGTTCTTTTATGAAAGTTACCTCTACAATTACATTGATTTATGTAATTTTTCTACTGATTGTTCTGAAAACTTGGAGGACTCCAGACTTGATTTGTATCATGTGCAAGTTTTTTATAATTTTCTCACCCATATGATTTCCATATCGTAAACCATGATGGCTTGTATTATGATATAGGGAGATCGTGTATTTGAATATTGTCTCCTTGAGCTATTACATTATTTATTACCACATCATAACTAATTTGACAGCCCAATGTAGAATTATATGTACCCTTATATGCCTTACGGAATTGGGTTATTGCTTTCACCTATTGTTGGTGTGGTAGAGTTCTCCTTTCATAGACATTAAAAGATGTCTCGAGGTTGTCCTGCTGAGTGCTAACTACTTTAGAGATTCTATGATAGATTTCAACTCAAAGCTACTTATGCCATAACTACTTTTAGCAATCCATTGCCTATAGATCTTCCCTAGTTGGCTTGATTCTCATCCCCAAGAGTTACCACTTTATAGGCACTATCGTAACTCTGTTGTGTGATGTTTCCTCCATATGAGGAATCTAAGAATCTTTTGATATCATCATCCACACTTATATGGAAGAAATCCATGAGGATATTTTCAGAAATACCATTGCATGGACAGTTGCAGAGGAGTTCATTGTACCTATCCAATACCTCTTCCAAAGTTTCACCATATACCTAAATAAATTGAGTCATCTGGCCTCTAATGATGTATGTGAGGGAAGGAGGGTATAACTTGTCAAGAAATTCGTTCTGGAGTTGTTCCCATGTGATGACATAATCACCCATCAAAGCATTGGACCAACTTCTAGATCTGTATGTAAGAAAATATTTTAAAACACAGAGCCTAATAACATCAATTAAAACTCCATTTTGCTTATTCATTGCACATGGGTCTATAAATTTCAAAATGTGCTCTTGACGATCCTCCCCTTGTCTTCCTGAAAAAGCACCATTTGTAACAATGTGAACCAATGTGCCCTTAATTAAAATTGAGGAGGAGTGATGGGGGGCATAACATGGTGTCAAAATTTAGTTGCCTTAAGGATTGAGAATTCCCTAAGTTCTTTTTGTCACTCAACCTCTTATGCAACAACTTTGGTTGTAAGAACAAAAGCCCAAGCTTCTTTTGTATACTTCTATCTATTATTCACCTATTGTGTAATATCTTGTCTTCCATTCTGGTTCTATTCTCTCTGTTCTAATGGTGACAAATTTGATCTATATCAAGATCAAAACTTGATACAAGGCCAATTTTGGTGAAACTTTGCATGCACTAATTTGTGGCACCTGAGATGGAAAATTTTCCACAAGTCAAATGGATGTAGGATAATAAAATTGAAGTGAATATTCAATAATATCAATGGTAAGATTGGAGATTCAAACTAATCTCAATAAGACTCAAATGAAATAGATGATTATGTTGTCCTCAACAATAGTGTCATAATTTGATGTGATTTTTATTGCACTAACAAATTAACAAAATATATAAATCCCTAGTTTTACCTAAACAAACACTCAATAATACTACTCCAAGCAGATAAGACTTATCACAATATAGTTGAGAATCGAATCCCAAGCGACAACCTTTTTAAGAACATACTAGTATTTATCTAGACAAATTAAGACTAATATCTAAAACAAAGAATTGATTGGGTTGAACTGAACTAATTGTGAGAATGTAAAATTTCAAATTTAAAGAATATCTTTAGATTAATGATGTAAAACACTGGGGGTGAAATTGGGTTTCACTACCACACTCACGTATGCACATCTATCTCATATCCATACTTGTATAAAAATTTAATTAAAGTTGCAAAAACCCTATCCTTTTGGCGTGAGGGAATTGCATAAGTGAATATCACTATACGGTTGAAATCTAGTTATTTATAGATCTTATACTCACCACTCCAGAGACTTCCCATCTAAAGTTCTCATTAGGACCTCAACCAAGTCTAATCTATATTTAAATCTCAAATGTCAAAGTTCTTTTAGCCTAAGATTATACTAAATCACATAGAGCAGGTGATCAATCGACAAAACATGAATTAAGGGATTATCAAGGAATTAAATAAGGTTCATACAAGAAATGGAAGATCAAAATATATGTTGTAGAATATGAGTAGTGGAATTATTCCCCACAATCTGGTAAAAAGATTACTCGCAAAACATACTAAGATTAACACAACTGGTAGAGGAGGAAGACACACAATCACAGTCATGGCTGCAAGTAAGTATAACATGTTGTGGTGTGTAGTGGGTAGACTCCAACCTTTCTTCTTTCTCTTGGGTATTGACACTGACTTGTGGCTGGAGTAAGTGGATGGTCAATAGCTAAGTGAAGATGTTGTCGCCATTGGGAGGGAGGTTGATCACTGCGGGGTGATCACCTAGGTCAATTGCGGAGGGGTCGATCACCTGAAAGTTGACCATTGTGGGGTTGTTGTTGATCAGTCATTTCTCTCTAGATAGAGATCAATCACTAGAGAGGTTAATTATTAGAGGCAAGCAAGTAGGTTGATTGCTCAAGAACCTAAGATGTCAATCACTCTTTCCAGACAGGTGGATCACTTCAAGCAAAAAAATGTTGATACTTTTGTCCTCTCTTAGAGAACACTTGTATGACTTGAGTGGCGTGGGGTCTGAGAGAGATTCTTCACTGTGTATGAAGGGTATTTATAGGATCATAGTCAAGTGTTAGTAGCTTAATTTGTGCCACATCAATGGTCGAGATCCTTTACTTGGTGGCTAAGAAACTTTGGACAGAGGTAGATAGCTTGATGCTTAATTGTTCACATGGTTGATAATGGACTAGAATGGAGCTACCAACCTCAAGGTCAATAGCTATTTGTTCAGGCTGAAGTCCATTGCATGGAGTGATGCCTTGATATTTTCTATTGTATAAGTCAATCATGGAGCTCAATTGAAGTGTCCAGTGGAGATCGATCATCATTACTACTCACTCCGCCTAGACAACATGGTGGATTACTAAGGTCGATCTGTGGTGGTTGACTATCTAGAGGTCTAGTGTGTAGGATCTCTTTGTTTTGATTGATTGCTGAGGATAATTCAATCAAGCTAACACTTGATCAATTTGCTATCAACTTGGTGGTCGACATGTCTCATAAAGTCGATTGGTTGGAGGCTTGAGCATGGATTTCAATTAGTTGTGATGCTTAACTAGGGAGGTCGATCATCAATGTTCGATCGGGTGAGCTCAATTAATGTCCTTGAGGGCTGATATAGTTCCATCAACCTAGCGATAGATGGGTCTTAATAGAATTCTTACATAATTGATTTCTTTGGATGAGAAATTGATCTAAAGGTCACATAAGAGGTTGATCACTGGATGGTTGATCATGGTTTCAAGAATAAAACATTGATCGATTTGCCTTTTGAACATGTCTAAAATCCATTTTGGGTTGGGGCACTAACCCACACCTCACGAGAGGCATTCCCATGTAGAATCCCACCCATTGAAGGGTAGTGAGAATCCCTAGGTCACATTGGTACAACTGATATGGAAAGATAAAACTCCAACCCTATAAATGGAGGCAACACAATATCAAAACCCTAAGAAATTACATGAAATATAAGTAGAACTAAATGAAAATATATTTAAGGAAAACTAAGATATCTGAATGCCAAACTGGGCTAAAAAGTTCAACAAAAGTATGATGAATATTTATTCATTAGATTTATGACTTTACTAGGCATAAATACTGGTGGCACCAAGATGTCAATAGAACTGGGTTTGTCTTCAAAATGTCAATGTATCTAAAATTAGAAAACTAGAGTAATGAGATCTAGATAAATATGATTGATTCACACATTGCTTTAGGAAAAGGTGAAGTTTGATGCTCAAATTTTCCATGGGCTAGTTTACTACAATATGAGTACAAGCATGCATTTTTGAGAACAAAATTTTGTGAAATAATCTAAACTAGCATGAAAAATAGCAACATAAATTGAGGGTGCATAATTATGTATAGGGGAACTAATCCCTATCACCTTCTATCCACCCTTGTAAGGCTCTATTCACTAGGGAATAAATAGACTCCAATCAAGATCACCTCAGTCTAGGTTTCTAGGAGTGGTTCTCCTTATACACTTAGTGGCAAGGGGTGGTATGTGGTGTAGGACAAGGGTGTAGCACCTCCAATTACCAACCATTCAACCATTTAACATGCTCTTTGCTAATTGCATTTGAAGAAGCATACCTAGATATATAAATCTCACAACTAGGGGTATTTGAATAGATGGATATATAAAAAGGGAGATAACTAGCTAAGGATCCACTAGTTGGACTTAAAAGTTATCCCCTCATAGTCTCCTATTCCTTCTTTTCTCTATACCTTAGGTGTTATCATACATCGATAGACATACAAAGATAATGGAGATGGGTCTTAAGGATCAGATTTTAATTTTATAACTAGCTACATTGAGAACCCACAAAAATAATACATGTTGGAGTAGTAAATGAGGTCGAATACAGGGACAAGTGGTGATAGGATGTCAGGGCTTAAGATCTTAGCAACTGGTTACATTGAGAAGTGCACAATGATAATACGTGTTAGAGTAGTAAATGAGGTCAAATATAGGGACAAGTGGTGACAGGATATCAGGGCTTAAGATCTTAGCTTAGTTAAGTTAGAACAAAGGTGAAATTTATGTTCCTTATAGAATGAGTTTTAAATTATAATCATAGTAAACATAGTAAATAAAAAATAATTTAACCAAGGAAAACAAACAATAATCCTTTTTTGTTGATTTTGATATTTGGATAGTTGGATTGGGTTTCATCAACCAAGCACCTCATGAACATGCAAACACTCATATCCATTGTATACTCTTCACATAGTTTATGAGTAATAATCATTAGCATCTATTTCCTCCTCTCTCGAGACTTGGTTAGATTTAGTTTATAAGCATATCTTTCTTTCACGATGACAAACAAAAATTAAAACATGCAACCATATGATTATTATCTCTAGTAATTTGACACATTCATGCATTCAAACTACTCCTTAATTTCAAATCTGATCTAATAATACTCTCTTGAGGCATTAGAGATTAAGCATCACAAGATGGTATCTAAGCATACAATTGATTCATTGATGAACTAGAGTAAGGAGTTTAACATTGTTAAGAGTATATACATTCAATGGAATCACTACTACAGAAATGGCTTATAACGTCACTTTTAACGGTGTCAGTTGTAATAATACACCGACACCTAAACAATACAACGTCAGTTTATAAAATAAACTGACATCAATCTGTGAAGGGTAACCAGACACGGGTATCGCTTTTATTCGGTGTCGGTTACTTAATAACAATCCGATGCCGAAAATTAACCGCCAAATCCAAAATTTCCAGCGAAAAAAATTACCTCCAAAAATTTAACATATAGCGTCGGTCGTTAACTAAAAAACCGACGACGAAAGGTTATTCGCGAAATAGAAATTGGGCACATTTTGATCGTCAGTTTTACAACAATGACCGACACTTATGGGTTTTCCCGCGCTCTTCGCATGAAATTTTTCACACCCTTTGATCGTCAGATTGTAAAAACAACCGATGACTATGGTCATTAATCGAGAACCAATTTTTTAATCAGCATATGTAGATAGACGTCGGGTTTTTTCTAGTTAAAACTGACGATTATCATCGGGAACAGGTGTCGGTTTGTGTTGATAACTGACACCGTTAGTGTTATGTGTCGGTTTTGTTGAATAACCGACACCGAATGTTAACTAAATATCACGCGAGTGAGCCCGACTCTTCCCCTTTCTCTCTGTGTTGCAATCGGCTTAGCTAGGGTCTGGCGATTCTGGCGGTGAGCAAGCAGACTCCCTCCGCCATGGAGCTTGCCGCCGCCGTGGAGCTTGCCACCGTTCTCCTTGCCGCCGCCGTGGAGCTTGCCGCCGTTTGTGGAGCTCGTCGCCGTTCGTGGAGCTCGCCGCCGCCGTGGAGCTCGCCGCCGTTCGTGGAGCTCGCCGCCTCCGTGGAGCTCGCCGTTCATGGAGCCGCCACCATCATTGGTCCTCTCCTCCAACCGGTCCTCTCCTCTAGCCACTAGAAAGCCAGCGCCAACAGCAGCATCCGAAACCAGAGCTTGCCACGGCACGACAGTCCGTCAGAGCTAGCCAGTCTCCTACTACTGCTCATCACCATGGCAGTCAGTCAGAGCCAGCCACATCTAGGGCTGGCAGTACACCCACGACACTACCACTGTTGTCATTGCCACTGCTAGAGGTAAAGCCTTCAATTGACTAGGTTTGCATCCTAAATTCATCCTTAACATATGTTAATAAATAATCCCTATAACCATGTAATTTTTATTTAATAGAATTGATGATTGGCTTGATTATTAATAATATATGACAAAAATAAAATGCTTAATTTTAACATATGATTGTCTAGTATTTTTTCAATGATCACTTCCATTACGGTTCATGAGCTCGTTGGCCTTCTTCCTATCCGTTCGACTTCCATGTGCACCCATGCATCTCGCCTCTCTCCCTACTCCAGAGCAAGACGCCCGACTGGGCTCAAACAGAGGTAAACATCCCTTGTTTAATCATTTCTTGATTTATATTTGTTTATCAACTGAGATGCACTTTTTTATCTATTGCTTTGTATTTGTTTATCTACTGATTATATTTATTTATCTAATGTTTTGAGTTTACTTATTTATATGTTGCTATTGTAAATCAACCTAGGATATGAATAAATCTTGTGCTTGCATATATTTGTGCTTCTAATCCTCATGCTTGACCTAATTCAGTAAACCCTAGGAATTGATAGTATAAATGCATCTAAACATTTATAAGCTATTAATGTTGATTAATTTAGGAAGCATTGATATGTTGTTATGGCTGTCCACAAATGTTTTTATAAGAAATTGTGTGTTGAATGGGGTTGTGAACAAGGAATTAGTGTTGTATTTGTTGGCCTAGAAACCCGTCCAAGATTTACTCATTAGGAGTAAATCTTGGATAGTCCCCGGTTTGGGACTGTTCTTGAAAACCTAATCTCACTTAGGATGTAAGTGTATAATGTGTATTGGGTTTTCAAGAAAATTTCGGCAGCATTTCCCCATTTGTTCTCTAAGTACATATGTACTTGGAGAACAACGGGGAAATGCTGCTGAAATTTTCTTGAAAACCCAATACACATTATACACTTGCTCGTGAGATTAGGTGTTCAAGAATGGGATAGGTGGTACACATTTAAGAATGACATCACATATATAAACCCTAAAGTTTTAACCATAAACTCTAATCTGTTTACCCTAGACCCTAATCTTGTTGTAATATATACTTATTTTCTCTTTGATCATAGAATGGATAGATCATGGATGTCCATTCACAATCGCGGCACCCTAGAGTTTATTTCTGATCTTGATCAGTTTGTTAGATTTGCCGAGGAACATAGGAAACAACCTGGAGATAGGTTCTACTGTCCATGTAGGCATTGCGGTAACAACTTGAAAGTCACTACTGGTGACGAAATCAGAAGTCATGTCATGTGCAACAGGATTGTACAAGGCTATATAGAATGGCACTGGCATGGAGAGATTTCAAATCTGAAACCAGTGGATGTCGATAGCAGTGCTTGTGTGGAAGAAGAATTTGCCTCCGATGACGTAGATGTGAATGAACCAGTTCCAGTAGACATCATTGATGCGATGCTGGATAGTTGTGGGGTAGAGCACACCAATCCACCTCCCATGTTTAGAAACATTGTGCATGATGCCGAGATACCATTATACACAGGTTGTAAGTTTACGAAGCTTAGCGCTATGTTGAGATTGTATAAACTGAAAGCTAACAATCGATGGAGCGACAAAAGCTTCACGTCATTGTTGTCTTTGTTGAAAGAAATTCTTCCTGAAGGAAACGAGCTGCCGATCTCAACATACCAGTTAAAGAAAATATTGTGCCCAATGGGAATGGAGGCCAAGAAGATACACGCATGCCCGAATGATTGTGTATTATTTCAAAAGGACTGTGTGAATTTGAAAGATTGTCCGAAATGTGGTACATTAAGGTATAAATTGACGACTTCGGGGGAGTCCAAAACTGGTTCTCCTGCCAAGGTGATGTGGTATCTACCTATAATACCACGGTTTCAATGCTTGTTTGCCAATCCTAAAGATGCAAAGAATTTGAGGTGGCATGCAGATGTTAAGAAAAATAATGATGGGATCCTACGACATGCGTCTGATTCCCCACAGTGGAAGAAGATTGATCTATTGTACCCTGAATTCGGTGAAGAGGACATGAATCAAAGACTTGGACTTTGTACAGATGGGATGAATCCGTACGGGACATTGAGCAGCCAACATAGCACTTGGCCAGTCATGCTTGTTATATACAATCTTCCTCCCTGGTTGTGTATGAAAAATAAGTACGTTATGCTGTCGTTGTTGATATCGGGCCCTAAACAACCTGGAAATGATATCGATATTTATCTTGAACCTCTGATTGATGACTTAAAGAAACTGTGGGGTGAAGGTGTGATGACCTATGATGCTTCATGAAGAGAGACATTTTGTTTGCACGCTATGCTGTTTTGCACTGTGAATGACTTTCCAGCATATGGGAATTTGTCTGGATATAGTGTCAAAGGATCTAAAGCGTGTCCTATATGTGAAGAGAACACTGATTCAATACGACTAAAACACGGTGGCAAGACTGTATATCTTGGTCATCGAAGGTTTCTTCCAAAATTTCATCTGTATCATAGGTTGCGCAAAGCATTCAATGGACTGAATGAGGAACGTAGTGCACCTAAACTTATATCAGGGGAGGATGTTTATGAAAGAGTGAAAGACATCGCCAATGAATTTGGTAAGAGATCACAATGTACGATGGCCACAACGAGTGACAAGTCTTTATTCAAGAAGAAGTCAATATTTTGGGATCTTCCTTATTGGAGTTCTTTGATAGTCAGGCATTGTATCGATGTCATGCACGTTGAGAAAAATGTATGTGATAGCATCATCGGTACTCTGTTGAATATACCAGGTAATACTAAAGATGGGATAAAATCTAGAATGGACCTACGTGAAATGAGAATAAGGACAGAATTAACAGAAGTAGTTAGCAGCTATCGGAGAACATACTTACCTCCCGCTTGTTACACGTTGTCTAGAAAGGAGAAGAAAGCATTTTGTGAATGCTTGGTAAATGATAAAATGCCACAGGGTTACTCATCCAACATCCGTACATTGGTATCAATGAAAGATCTGAAGTTGATAGGTCTTAAATCTCATGATTGTCACATTCTAATGCAACAAATATTGCATGTGGCAATTAGATCTATATTGCCAAAGCATGTAAGGTTTTCAATCACCAGACTTAGTTTCTTTTTCAACAGTCTATGCAGTAAAGTTATTGACCCTGATACTCTCGATAATTTGCAAAGAGAAGTGGTTGTTATCCTATGTCAGCTTGATATGTATTTTCCTCCATCGTTATTTGATATCATGGTACATCTTGTTGTCCACTTGACTAGGGAAGTGAAAATGTTGGGACCAATTTTCTTGCATTGGATGTATCCCTTTGAACGATACATGAGCATTTTTAAAGGTGATGTTCGAAACCGTTATCGGCCTGAAGGGAGTATTATTGAGGGTTATGTGGCGAGAGAGGTTATGGATTTTTGCAATGACTTTCTGAGTGGTAATGACGCTCCCGTGAATGACAAGAATATTGAGGATCATTTTGGCAAAGGAGTTTTGGGAGAACGGGTAAAAGTAATCAGCCGTGAGCAGTTGGAGCAAGGTCACTTGTATATTTTACACAACATCGACGAAGTGAGTGTTTATATCGAGGAACATGTTGGATAAATTGGACATTATGATAAATCCCTTTGTTTCGATGATGACAAACATTTCATTCTTGTTGATCTAACGTGCTACTTGAGTGTTGCAGGAATGAGGTGGATGACAAAGCTCTAGGGAATCTATATGCTTGAATGATTGTAAATTTCATGAAATGTAATCAATTGTAAAATTGTACAAATATATAATGTACAAGTGCTTAGACTTCATGTAAATCAAGCGTTAGATCTTCCCTAGCTAAATACCACACTTAGATAGGTCATCCCCTTCAAGAGTGTCACATATGCACATTCATACACACACTCAATGCCTTAATTGAAAGATTGAAACATGGTCAATCTCGGTCGACAAACTCCTCGACCGAGACACTCTCGGTCGACAAACTTCTTGACCGAGAATGACCCAGGTAGCCGTTAGAGGTAGTTGGCAGTTGGAGATGAACGTTGCAAACACTTGATCCAGAGAGCCTGTCGGTCGACAAATCCTCGACCGAGTAGGTGTCTCGGTCGACAATTCCTCGACCGAGATTGACTCTGACAGCAACTGCATAATTAATTAACTAGCCGTTGCTAATGCGCCTAACTTGTACCTAACAGCTAGTTAAGCACTTAGAACCCCCGAAAAAGTGTCTAGAACATCCTTAAGCACTTGTAGGTCATTCCTATAAATAAGACATGCCTTAGGACACCAAAATACAACCAAGCTACACTTGTGCTACACTTGAGCTTGAATACTCATTGGCAATCTGTTTCTGAGCAATAGAGCAATTCCTACATTGGCTATTCATTCCCATTGTTCCCAATTCGTGTCCTATAGGCTAGCATCTCCTATCCACAGCAATTACATTTCCATACACATTGGTTAGGAGATCTATACGCTTGATCTAGGCAAATCAAGCCTTGTGCTTCAAAGGATAAGTTGTAATTTCCTTTGTCCTTCTTGTTCCTTTGTATCTTTTGTATTCTCCTTGCTACTCCTAGGGTTGGAGGCTGCGGATTGGAGAAGGTTCTTCTCAAAGGAGAAGGTTGACTTCAAGCTACTTCAAGAAGGCTATTGCAACGGGAAGCTACTTCAAGAAGGCTATTGCAACGGGAAGCTACTTCAGGAGGAAGGCTGCTTCAAGGTTGGTGCAATTAATTCTAGGTGAAGGCTGCTTCAATATTGGTGCAATTACTTCAAGGTGAAGGCTTCTTGAAGGGTTTAGGGAGAGAATTGTAATTTTATGTAAAGTCCTTGCGAGGTAATAAAATTAAATTCTTTCCAAATCCCGGTTGGGTAAGCAACCGGGTAGTGGACTGACTACCTTAGTATTTGCTAAGGTAGGAACCACTCTAAACCCTTGTCTCCTTGTTCAATATTCTTGTGGTTGGTTGTTTGAGTTAAATAATTATTTTGAAATATCTTTAAAACCCTATTCACCCCCCCTCTAGTGGTTTTTCAATTGGTATCAGAGCAGGCTTCAAGGAACTCTAACAAAGTCTTGAAGAATGGGTGACGGGGTGCTCAACAACCTCAACCTTGAAGGGACACTTGTGGCTAGACCTCCGGCATTCGATGGAATTAACTACACCTATTGGAAAAGAAGAATGCAATTTTATTTCCAAGGGATTAGTTGGGATCTATGGAGGATGGTGTCAACACCCTATGAGCTTCCTCAAGTGGAATATGCATCTTGGGACACCAATACGGTAAAGTTGGCTCAAATGAATGCAAAGGCTGTAAGTATTCTTTATTTTTCAATTTCAGTTGGTGAATTCAATAGAATATCTAATTGTGAAACAACATATGAGATTTGGCATAGACTCTCCATAACATATGAAGGAACTGTTCAAGTTAAGAATTCTAAAATAGGAATGCTGAAGCAAAAGTTTGAACAGTTTCGTATGGATCAAAATGAGTCTATCAGTGAAATGTATGCAAAATTCTCTTCTATTGTAAATGGTTTGAATGCTTTAGGTAAAGTTATTAGTGAGGAATATCAGGTGTCAAAGATTCTTAGAACTCTTCCTCCCAAGTACAAGCCCAAAGTGACTGCCATTGAAGAAGCAAATGACCTCACTCGACTAAGGATGGAGCAACTCATTGGCAACTTAGAAGCACATGAGGCAAATTTAGAAGAGGAAGAAAGAAGAGAACTTCAATCACAACAAGGAAGAAAGAAGGATATTGCATTCAAAGCATCAACCAAGATTATTTATGACACAAGTGAAGACGATAGCGGAGAAGAAACTCTCATTGTAAATGGTAAGAAGTATAAAAGTTATAAACTCACAAAACTTCTAGTGTTTCGTCTTCCAGGTGCTTTGAATGTGGCAAAAGGGGACACATGAAAGATGATTGTCCAAAACTCAAGAAAGGGAAGAAATCATCTCACAAAAAGAAGGAAAGAGCATATAAAGCTGCATGGGATGATTCAAGCGATGATAGTGATGATGGAAAAGAAGAAGTAGAGTGTCTCATTGCTACAACAAATGAAGAAGAAGAAGAGGTAAGTCTTTTTGATCTACCAAAAGAAGATCTGATTGCTAGTCTTCAAGATACTCATGAGAAATATACTGAGTGCAAGAAGAAACTTAAGAAATCAAATAAAGTAAATAATGATTTAAATGCCAATCTTCTTTCTCTCACATCTGAAAATGAAGATCTCCTGGTTTCGCTTGATAAGCCTTTAACTGGTCCTGATATCATTATTTTTAATGGGATGTCCTCCATCAGATTTAAGGACATTTGGGAGGTTGTTCATTCTAGGAGTGTGCCTAATGTCTTCTTCAAATGGCTTTGGCGGTTTAAAGCTCCTAGCAGATTTGCTATTCATGCTTGGAAAGTGGGGCATGATAAATTGCTCACTACTAATTATATTAGAAGAATGGGTATCTCTACTCCTTCCTATTGTTTCCTTTGCAAAATGAGTGAGGAAGATACGTCACATTGTATGTTCAAGTGCAGCTTTTCTTGCTTAATTTGGGATAAAGCTATGTCTTGCTTGAATTTCCCTGTTAAACCGATCTCCTGCAGCGATCTAGCTGGCTGCACTTCCAAGAGGAACCATCTTATTGCTCTTTGCATTTTGTATTGGATCTGGAAGGAAAGAAACTTCAGAGTCCATTCAAATAGAGAGAATGAGTGGTTTTCTATTTGGGAGCTAGTTCTGAAAGATGTCCGTTCTCTCGAAGGTTGAGCAGGTTTCTTTTCTGCTATTTTTGCTGTTTGCTGCTGCAGTTTTCAGGTCTCTTGCCCTGTTTTGATAGCTCAGCTGCTCGGGTTCTCCAAACCTTTGTTGGGCTTTCATGTAGAGAGATTGAGTGGTTTTCTTTTTGGGAGCTAGTTCTGAAAGATGTTCGTTCTCTCGAAGGTTGAGCAGGGTTCTTTGCTGCTGTTTCTGTTGTTTGCTGCTGTAGATTTCTAGTCTCTTACCCTGTTTTGATGGCTCAGCTGTTCGGGTTCTCCATACCTTTGGTGGGCATCCATGGATGGTTCCCTTTTGTTCTTCTTTTTCTCCTGCTGGTGCCGGATATCAGTTCTTAGTGGTTCTGTTTTCCTTTTTTTTTGCTGTAAATAGCTTTTCCTGTCATATGGATAGCTATACTTGTATGTAACACCAAAAACACAAAAATAGTAATACAAGGAGCTCGGTTCACCAAAAAAAAAATGAAGATCTCAAAAAGACTATTGAAGATCTTGATATTAAGCTGAAATCTGTAGAAGCAAATTGCAATCTCCTTTCTTTAGAAAAGTTAAATTTTCAAACTCAAGTGAATGATCTTCAGAAACAACCTGTTTTATGCTCACATTTAGATTATGATGAGGTTGTAAAAGAAAGAAACTCTCTATTATCTGACTTAGATCAAGCAAAGAAAGATATAAACAAGAAGATGGATGATATTTCTAAGTTACAAAGAGAAATAAATGAGTTAAGAGGAAATGACATCCTTGAGAACATTCTGAAAATTTCCTCTAGTTATAATGGAAGAAGAGGATTAGGATATGATCCAAAGAGAGTTCAACCCAAAAGAGCTAAAGCATCCAAGACCAAGACTATGTTTGTACCTAAAAAGAGAAATGAAGTTGAATCCATTAGTTGCCATTATTGCTTGCGTCTTGGACACTACTCTTTTTCATGCCCATACAAGAAAAAGAATGATGATCTAGCTTGGGTTCCTAAAACTTAGAAGCTTAAATTTAAGTTGAGATTTGACCTAAACTAATTCTTGATATACAAATGTCATATCTCAACACAATCGGTCTCTAACTTGCATAATTTGTTTTACTTGGAAGCAATTAATAGTTCTGAAAACAGTACAGAAATCTTGTCGGTCGAGAAACTGTCGACCGAGAGAACAGTCGGTCGAGTAATCGTCGACCGAGCATGTCACTGATTTCTAGTCTGCTGTAAAATTGCTGAATTGATCAAATTGCTATCTATTTGTGATTAATGACTGTATATATATTTTGGAAATCATCTTTGAAAACTTATATGAGATTATTTTGGTTTTATTTCTAAATGGTTTGGGATTAAACTGGAAATTATGAACCAAGTTGATTTAAGTCAAGGAAAATTTCTGCTTTCATGGTCTATTCTAAATATTTCTTGATATATCTACATAGAAACCATGTGTTGAATTTCATGCTTCTATTGTTTTATCATTACATCATGGATATGTTTTCTACATATAAAGATGATGATATGTTGCATAAAAATAAAACTATATAGATAATGATTATTGTGTGCATGGAATATATCATCTCATGTGATACATGAATGATCCTATATAGGACTTGATATTCATGCACCTATAGCAAAGATTAGGGGACATCATAATAGACATTAATCAATGCCTCAAATTGCTATTTATTCTATCTGCAGAAATTATACTTCAAAAATGAATGTTCAAATATGAAATCTGCAGAAATTGCCTCTTGGTTGAAATAAAACTTGACCAAGGGGCGCTATGGTCGTAGTCAAGGGCGACCTAAAATAAGCTTGACAAAATGCTTATTTGTATATCTTTTTACTGCACTTAATCTTAGTATCTTGATTCAAAATGTGCTCATCATATTGCATAACATAAAGCTCCAAGATCAAGTCTTAAAAATCGTTTTTGACTGTAGAATCCTTAAATTATCTTAAATTATCTCGATAATTTGCAAAGAGAAGTGGTTGTTATCCTATGTCAGCTTGATATGTATTTTCCTCCGTTGTTATTTGATATCATGGTACATCTTGTTGTCCACTTGACTAGGGAAGTGAAAATGTTGGGACCAATTTTCTTGTATTGGATGTATCCCTTTGAACTATACATGAGCATTTTTAAAGGTGATGTTTGAAACCGTTATCGGCCTGAAAGGAGTATTATTGAGGGTTATGTGGCGAGAGAGGTTATGGATTTTTGCAATGACTTTCTGAGTGGTAATGACGCTCCCGTGAATGACAAGAATATTGAGGATCATTTTGGCAAAGGAGTTTTGGGAGCACGGGTAAAAGTAATCAGCCGTGAGCAGTTGGAGCAAGGTCACTTGTATATTTTACACAACATCGACGAAGTGAGTGTTTATATCGAGGAACATGTTGGATAAATTGGACATTATGATAAATCCCTTTGTTTCGATGATGACAAACATTTCATTCTTGTTGATCTAACGTGCTACTTGAGTGTTGCAGGAATGAGGTGGATGACAAAGCTCTAGGGAATCTATATGCTTGAATGATTGTAAATTTCATGAAATGTAATCAATTGTAAAATTGTACAAATATATAATGTACAAGTGCTTAAACTTCATGTAAATCAAGCGTTAGATCTTCCCTAGCTAAATACCACACTTAGATAGGTCATCCCCTTCAAGAGTGTCACATATGCACATTCATACACACACTTAGTGCCTTAATTGAAAGATTGAAACAGGGTCAATCTCGGTCGACAAACTCCTCGACCGAGACACTCTCGGTCGACAAACTTCTTGACCGAGAATGACCCAGGTAGCCGTTAGAGGTAGTTGGCAGTTGGAGATGAACGTTGCAAACACTTGATCCAGAGAGCCTGTCGGTCGACAAATCCTCGACCGAGTAGGTGTCTCGGTCGACAATTCCTCGACCGAGATTGACTCTGACAGCAACTGCATAATTAATTAACTAGCCGTTGCTAATGCGCCTAACTTGTACCTAACAGCTAGTTAAGCACTTAGAACCCCCGAAAAAGTGTCTAGAACATCCTTAAGCACTTGTAGGTCATTCCTATAAATAAGACATGCCTTAGGACACCAAAATACAACCAAGCTACACTTGTGCTACACTTGAGCTTGAATACTCATTGGCAATCTGTTTCTGAGCAATAGAGCAATTCCTACATTGGCTATTCATTCCCATTGTTCCCAATTCGTGTCCTATAGGCTAGCATCTCCTATCCACAGCAATTACATTTCCATACACATTGGTTAGGAGATCTATACGCTTGATCTAGGCAAATCAAGCCTTGTGCTTCAAAGGATAAGTTGTAATTTCCTTTGTCCTTCTTGTTCCTTTGTATCTTTTGTATTCTCCTTGCTACTCCTAGGGTTGGAGGCTGCGGATTGGAGAAGGTTCTTCTCAAAGGAGAAGGTTGACTTCAAGCTACTTCAAGAAGGCTATTGCAACGGGAAGCTACTTCAAGAAGGCTATTGCAACGGGAAGCTACTTCAGGAGGAAGGCTGCTTCAAGGTTGGTGCAATTAATTCTAGGTGAAGGCTGCTTCAATATTGGTGCAATTACTTCAAGGTGAAGGCTTCTTGAAGGGTTTAGGGAGAGAATTGTAATTTTATGTAAAGTCCTTGCGAGGTAATAAAATTAAATTCTTTCCAAATCCCGGTTGGGTAAGCAACCGGGTAGTGGACTGACTACCTTAGTATTTGCTAAGGTAGGAACCACTCTAAACCCTTGTCTCCTTGTTCAATATTCTTGTGGTTGGTTGTTTGAGTTAAATAATTATTTTGAAATATCTTTAAAACCCTATTCACCCCCCCTCTAGTGGTTTTTCAATTGGTATCAGAGCAGGCTTCAAGGAACTCTAACAAAGTCTTGAAGAATGGGTGACGGGGTGCTCAACAACCTCAACCTTGAAGGGACACTTGTGGCTAGACCTCCGGCATTCGATGGAATTAACTACACCTATTGGAAAAGAAGAATGCAATTTTATTTCCAAGGGATTAGTTGGGATCTATGGAGGATGGTGTCAACACCCTATGAGCTTCCTCAAGTGGAATATGCATCTTGGGACACCAATACGGTAAAGTTGGCTCAAATGAATGCAAAGGCTGTAAGTATTCTTTATTTTTCAATTTCAGTTGGTGAATTCAATAGAATATCTAATTGTGAAACAACATATGAGATTTGGCATAGACTCTCCATAACATATGAAGGAACTGTTCAAGTTAAGAATTCTAAAATAGGAATGCTGAAGCAAAAGTTTGAACAGTTTCGTATGGATCAAAATGAGTCTATCAGTGAAATGTATGCAAAATTCTCTTCTATTGTAAATGGTTTGAATGCTTTAGGTAAAGTTATTAGTGAGGAATATCAGGTGTCAAAGATTCTTAGAACTCTTCCTCCCAAGTACAAGCCCAAAGTGACTGCCATTGAAGAAGCAAATGACCTCACTCGACTAAGGATGGAGCAACTCATTGGCAACTTAGAAGCACATGAGGCAAATTTAGAAGAGGAAGAAAGAAGAGAACTTCAATCACAACAAGGAAGAAAGAAGGATATTGCATTCAAAGCATCAACCAAGATTATTTATGACACAAGTGAAGACGATAGCGGAGAAGAAACTCTCATTGTAAATGGTAAGAAGTATAAAAGTTATAAACTCACAAAACTTCTAGTGTTTCGTCTTCCAGGTGCTTTGAATGTGGCAAAAGGGGACACATGAAAGATGATTGTCCAAAACTCAAGAAAGGGAAGAAATCATCTCACAAAAAGAAGGAAAGAGCATATAAAGCTGCATGGGATGATTCAAGCGATGATAGTGATGATGGAAAAGAAGAAGTAGAGTGTCTCATTGCTACAACAAATGAAGAAGAAGAAGAGGTAAGTCTTTTTGATCTACCAAAAGAAGATCTGATTGCTAGTCTTCAAGATACTCATGAGAAATATACTGAGTGCAAGAAGAAACTTAAGAAATCAAATAAAGTAAATAATGATTTAAATGCCAATCTTCTTTCTCTCACATCTGAAAATGAAGATCTCCTGGTTTCGCTTGATAAGCCTTTAACTGGTCCTGATATCATTATTTTTAATGGGATGTCCTCCATCAGATTTAAGGACATTTGGGAGGTTGTTCGTTCTAGGAGTGTGCCTAATGTCTTCTTCAAATGGCTTTGGCGGTTTAAAGCTCCTAGCAGATTTGCTATTCATGCTTGGAAAGTGGGGCATGATAAATTGCTCACTACTAATTATATTAGAAGAATGGGTATCTCTACTCCTTCCTATTGTTTCCTTTGCAAAATGAGTGAGGAAGATACGTCACATTGTATGTTCAAGTGCAGCTTTTCTTGCTTAATTTGGGATAAAGCTATGTCTTGCTTGAATTTCCCTGTTAAACCGATCTCCTGCAGCGATCTAGCTGGATGCACTTCCAAGAGGAACCATCTTATTGCTCTTTGCATTTTGTATTGGATCTGGAAGGAAAGAAACTTCAGAGTCCATTCAAATAGAGAGAATGAGTGGTTTTCTATTTGGGAGCTAGTTCTGAAAGATGTCCGTTCTCTCGAAGGTTGAGCAGGTTTCTTTTCTGCTATTTTTGCTGTTTGCTGCTGCAGTTTTCAGGTCTCTTGCCCTGTTTTGATAGCTCAGCTGCTCGGGTTCTCCAAACCTTTGTTGGGCTTTCATGTAGAGAGATTGAGTGGTTTTCTTTTTGGGAGCTAGTTCTAAAAGATGTTCGTTCTCTCGAAGGTTGAGCAGGGTTCTTTGCTGCTGTTTCTGTTGTTTGCTGCTGTAGATTTCTAGTCTCTTACCCTATTTTGATGGCTCAGCTGTTCGGGTTCTCCATACCTTTGGTGGGCATCCATGGATGGTTCCCTTTTGTTCTTCTTTTTCTCCTGCTGGTGCCGGATATCAGTTCTTAGTGGTTCTGTTTTCCTTTTTTTGCTGTAAATAGCTTTTCTTGTCATATGGATAGCTATACTTGTATGTAACACCAAAAACACAAAAATAGTAATACAAGGAGCTCGGTTCACCAAAAAAAAAGAAAAAGAAAATGAAGATCTCAAAAAGACTATTGAAGATCTTGATATTAAGCTGAAATCTGTAGAAGCAAATTGCAATCTCCTTTCTTTAGAAAAGTTAAATTTTCAAACTCAAGTGAATGATCTTCAGAAACAACCTGTTTTATGCTCACATTTAGATTATGATGAGGTTGTAAAAGAAAGAAACTCTCTATTATCTGACTTAGATCAAGCAAAGAAAGATATAAACAAGAAGATGGATGATATTTCTAAGTTACAAAGAGAAATAAATGAGTTAAGAGGAAATGACATCCTTGAGAACATTCTGAAAATTTCCTCTAGTTATAATGGAAGAAGAGGATTAGGATATGATCCAAAGAGAGTTCAACCCAAAAGAGCTAAAGCATCCAAGACCAAGACTATGTTTGTACCTAAAAAGAGAAATGAAGTTGAATCCATTAGTTGCCATTATTGCTTGCGTCTTGGACACTACTCTTTTTCATGCCCATACAAGAAAAAGAATGATGATCTAGCTTGGGTTCCTAAAACTTAGAAGCTTAAATTTAAGTTGAGATTTGACCTAAACTAATTCTTGATATACAAATGTCATATCTCAACACAATCGGTCTCTAACTTGCATAATTTGTTTTACTTGGAAGCAATTAATAGTTCTGAAAACAGTACAGAAATCTTGTCGGTCGAGAAACTGTCGACCGAGAGAACAGTCGGTCGAGTAATCGTCGACCGAGCATGTCACTGATTTCTAGTCTGCTGTAAAATTGCTGAATTGATCAAATTGCTATCTATTTGTGATTAATGACTGTATATATATTTTGGAAATCATCTTTGAAAACTTATATGAGATTATTTTGGTTTTATTTCTAAATGGTTTGGGATTAAACTGGAAATTATGAACCAAGTTGATTTAAGTCAAGGAAAATTTCTGCTTTCATGGTCTATTCTAAATATTTCTTGATATATCTACATAGAAACCATGTGTTGAATTTCATGCTTCTATTGTTTTATCATTACATCATGGATATGTTTTCTACATATAAAGATGATGATATGTTGCATAAAAATAAAACTATATAGATAATGATTATTGTGTGCATGGAATATATCATCTCATGTGATACATGAATGATCCTATATAGGACTTGATATTCATGCACCTATAGCAAAGATTAGGGGACATCATAATAGACATTAATCAATGCCTCAAATTGCTATTTATTCTATCTGCAGAAATTATACTTCAAAAATGAATGTTCAAATATGAAATCTGCAGAAATTGCCTCTTGGTTGAAATAAAACTTGACCAAGGGGCGCTATGGTCGTAGTCAAGGGCGACCTAAAATAAGCTTGACAAAATGCTTATTTGTATATCTTTTTACTGCACTTAATCTTAGTATCTTGATTCAAAATGTGCTCATCATATTGCATAACATAAAGCTCCAAGATCAAGTCTTAAAAATCGTTTTTGACTGTAGAATCCTTAAATTATCTTAAATTATCTCGATAATTTGCAAAGAGAAGTGGTTGTTATCCTATGTCAGCTTGATATGTATTTTCCTCCGTTGTTATTTGATATCATGGTACATCTTGTTGTCCACTTGACTAGGGAAGTGAAAATGTTGGGACCAATTTTCTTGTATTGGATGTATCCCTTTGAACTATACATGAGCATTTTTAAAGGTGATGTTCGAAACCGTTATCGGCCTGAAAGGAGTATTATTGAGGGTTATGTGGCGAGAGAGGTTATGGATTTTTGCAATGACTTTCTGAGTGGTAATGACGCTCCCGTGAATGACAAGAATATTGAGGATCATTTTGGCAAAGGAGTTTTGGGAGCACGGGTAAAAGTAATCAGCCGTGAGCAGTTGGAGCAAGGTCACTTGTATATTTTACACAACATCGACGAAGTGAGTGTTTATATCGAGGAACATGTTGGATAAATTGGACATTATGATAAATCCCTTTGTTTCGATGATGACAAACATTTCATTCTTGTTGATCTAACATGCTACTTGAGTGTTGCAGGAATGAGGTGGATGACAAAGCTCTAGGGAATCTATATGCTTGAATGATTGTAAATTTCATGAAATGTAATCAATTGTAAAATTGTACAAATATATAATGTACAAGTGCTTAAACTTCATGTAAATCAAGCGTTAGATCTTCCCTAGCTAAATACCACACTTAGATAGGTCATCCCCTTCAAGAGTGTCACATATGCACATTCATACACACACTTAGTGCCTTAATTGAAAGATTGAAACAGGGTCAATCTCGGTCGACAAACTCCTCGACCGAGACACTCTCAGTCGACAAACTTCTCGACCGAGAATGACCCAGGTAGCCGTTAGAGGTAGTTGGCAGTTGGAGATGAACGTTGCAAACACTTGATCCAGAGAGTCTGTCGGTCGACAAATCCTCGACCGAGTAGGTGTCTCGGTCGACAATTCCTCGACCGAGATTGACTCTGACAGGAACTGCAGAATTAATTAACTAGCCGTTGCTAATGCGCCTAACTTTTACCTAACGGCTAGTTAAGCACTTAGAACCCCCTAGAAAGTGTCTAGAACGTCCTTAAGCACTTGTATGTCATTCCTATAAATAGGACATGCCTTAGGACACCAAAATACAACCAAGCTACACTTGTGCTACACTTGAGCTTGAATACTCATTGGCAATCTGTTTCTGAGCAATAGAGCAATTCCTACATTGGCTATTCATTCCCATTGCTCCCAATTCGTGTCCTATAGGCTAGCATCTCCTATCCACATCAATTACATTTCCATACACATTGGTTAGGAGATCTATACGCTTGATCTAGGCAATTCAAGCCTTGTGCTTCAAAGGATAAGTTGTAATTTCCTTTTTCCTTCTTGTTCCTTTGTATCTTTTGTATTCTCCTTGCTACTCCTAGGGTTGGAGGCTGCGGATTGGAGAAGGTTCTTCTCGGAGGAGAAGGTTGACTTCAAGCTACTTCAAGAAGGCTATTGCAACGGGAAGCTACTTTAAGAAGGCTATTGCAACGGGAAGCTACTTCAGGAGGAAGGCTGCTTCAAGGTTGGTGCAATTACTTCTAGGTGAAGGCTGCTTCAAGGTTGGTGCAATTACTTCAAGGTGAAGGCTGCTTGAAGGGTTTAGGGAGAGAATTGTAATTTTATGTAAAGTCCTTGCGAGGTAATAAAATTAAATTCTTTCCAAATCCCGGTTGGGTAAGCAACCGGGTAGTGGACTGACTACCTTAGTATTTGCTAAGGTAGGAACCACTCTAAACCCTTGTCTCCTTGTTCAATATTCTTGTGGTTGGTTGTTTGAGTTAAATAATTATTTTGAAATATCTTTAAAACCCTATTCACCCCCCCTCTAGTGGTTTTTCAGAACATACCAATTTCATCAAGAGACAATATCCTCGATCCAATTCAATGTGGCTTGCTAGAGAGCATAACAAGACATTTATTAAGTGGTTTGAAGATAAAGTCTTACATCAACTATCTTAAATACTAGATAATGTTACTGAAACCATCAAATGCCTCGCCTTTAAACCAAAATTGAATGTTATGTCTTATGAAGGGTTTGACATAAATGGTTTCTCATATTACACAAAGCGTCAAGATGATAAGAGTGTCGTCCAAAACAGCGGGGTCACCCTTCAAGCGTCTTCATTGTTTTTTGCAAGTGCAAAGGATAAAAGTCCACGTGAAGCTAAAATGTCGTATTATGGTGTCATTGAAGACATATGGGGGTTTGACTATGTAGATTTCAAAATTCCGCTCTTTAAATGTAATTGGGTTGACAAAAACAAAGGAGTTATAGTGGATGAATTGGGTTTCACATTAGTGAACTTTGAAAAGATTGGCGAGAAGGGTGAACCATTCATATTGGCATCACAGGCAAAACAAGTATTTTATATCGATGATCCTGCAAATGATAAATGGTCAGTTGTTCTTCATGGTAAAAGACAGTTCATTGAAGATCCAATAGATGAAAAAGAGTACTATGATAAGTATGATGACTCCAATCCATTCTCAGTTGGGTTGCCAACACCACCAAACATTGAAGCTTGGGATCACAATGACTTGTATGTTCGCGGGGATCATAATGAAGGATTGTTAATTGATAAAAGATCACAATATTAGAAGCATGGATGTTTATATTTTTATTATGTTCCCATGATGACCGTGCTGATGATCATCGTGAGGGTGAGGACGTGCTTGCACCACCTGACAATGTAAGAGAATATATCCCTGAGGTTTCTATCTATATTTTCATTTATAATTATATTATGTAAGTGTGCTTTTGATCAAAATTTTAGGATACTAGTTAATAGCAATTCTATTTAATTTGTAGGCATACGCCAAAGACTACATGCTATGCAGGACGGCCATGACATAGCTATGCAGGCTATCGACATTGCTTTGTAAATCCAAAGCGCAACAGTCAGAGAGAAAGCAAGCATCTCACACTAAGGTTATATAGATATATAGTGGGACCAAGGTGATGATCCCACCTGCTAAAATAGGTTACCGACAACTACATGTTACGACTGGGAGGTCGTGATTCAGCAACTGTATGCATTAGCAGGAGGACAAATAGATTTCACCACAAGTTAACATTGAAGAAGGTCTACTAACCTACACTGAGCTAAACAAGTTTATCAGTACTAGCCTAAGGCACAAGTACCGTTTGTCGAGACAATGACGGTCGTGGAAGCTTAGTGGCCACTACATGTTTAACTAGCCAGTGGCCACTAAGCTTCCACGACTGTCATTGTCCCGACGAACGGTACTTGTGCCTTAGGCTAGTACTGATAAACTTGTTTAGCTCAGTGTAGGTTAGTAGACCTTCTTCAATGTTAACTTGTGGTGAAATTTGTTTGTCCTCCTGCTAATGCATACGGTTTCTGAATCACGACCTCCTAGTCATAACATGTAGTTGTCGGTAACTTGTTTTAGCAGGTGGGATCGTCACCTTAGTCCCACTATATATTGTACTAAGCTAGTGTTGTATGTAAATTCGGCGCTGCTGTTGTTATGCACTATATATGTATTAGTATGTCATGTTGTTATATGAATCTGAAACACTTGTGCGTGCTGCACTTTATGTATTGTATATGTATCACACTTCTCTTCATTGTGGCTTCTTTTGCTGTTTCATGGCTCTTCAATATGATTTTGTTGACAATGATGACAATGATGAATAAAGAATAACTTTGTTCTCATAATTAATTTTGTGTGAATGTGAATGAATTTTTATGAGTTGTCATATGTGTGTGAAAATCATCAATACATGAATGTTTCTACATGTGTCTGAATGTGAAAAGAGATGAAATAAATGGAACTGCAGGTTGCTACTGGTTTCTACATGTGTGTGATGAAAAAAAATAATATGAATTAAATGTTCTTATACATGAGTGTGAATCACAAATATGTAATATTGTCCATCATGTTAATTTTGCAGGTTTGTGGCCTGTTGTTGGATGATATCAATGGATGTCATAAAACCTGTAGTTCATAATTGAACTGCAGGTTTCTCATCCTGCGACCAGCCACAATAGGTCTGCAGACTGATAGAAAAAAACACAAAACATAGACGTCGGTTATTTGAACAATACCGACACCTATGTTATACGACGACGGTTTTCCACCTAAAACCGATGTCTATGTGACCAGGTACCACGGCCGTGTGGGGAAGCACGACCGTGGTGGCAGACAGGGGATCGGGCGTCGGTTATTATCATAAAACCGACGTCGGTTCAAATTTTGGCGTCGGTTTTTTAGTAAACAACTGACGCCTATAGTCCCTTTGCTGGCGCGTTTTCGGTGGCGGGAAGAGTTTGGGCATCGGTTTTTACTAAACAACTGACGCATATAGTCCCTTTGGTGGCACATTTTTAGTGGCGAAAAAGGTTTTGGCGTCGGTTCCGAAGGTGTCCCCCTTTAGCGGCGCCCACTTGGGTGTCGCTTTGAAACTGACACTAAAGAGCTTAAATAACCGACGCTAAAAGGCTTTTCTATAGTAGTGAATATGAATATTTACATAGTTGGGAGTCCTTTGTGGCTAATCCCAACCCAAGGTAATGAGTTTAGCATACAATTGATTCATTGATGAACTAGAGTAAGGAATTTAACATTGTAAAGAGTATATACATTCAATGGAATATGAATATTTACATAGTTGGGAGTCCTTCGTGACTAATCCCAACCCAAGGTAATGAGTTTAGCCACTCATTTTAACAAGTGAGATGGTTGATTTACATGTAATAAAGACTATAGCCTAAAAGAAACATGTGATGAATATGAAAAAGTGAGGAAGATGGAGATAACAAAAATTAAACAAGTAGTTGTTGGTTACTAAATGTTAATGTAGAGCTCTTCTTCAGTGTTGATGGTGAGGATGTATCCCTTTGATGATTTCTCCAACCTTCCTTCTCTGGAATTAGGACAAAATATGTCTCTAGTTGATGTGAACTGATGAGACTTGAACCTTCATCCCAATCCATCTATGAAAATCGACAGTGAGTCTTCAGTTGGTTAGCACTTCATGATGGTGAAGAAGAAATGCTTTACTTTGAAGTCTTTGATCCCTATTTATAGGGGTCAATGGTGCACTTGAGGCACCTGTATGTTGGGACTTACTTGTTCCCCAAGCCTCAGGGAACGTGCCTTGGGACACATGCTTTACTAACCTTACTGTAGAGGATGTCACAGGAAGTCCATTGGTTGACAACGATGTACAACATCATTAGTTGAGAGAGGCCGTACTCCATCAGTGATAGAAGCTGGTTTTCCATCAATTAACGTAAGCTATGTGGCCACCGGTTGTTGGAAACTGTCTGGTCATTGGTTTTTGATGCAAATTCATCATCAGTTGAGAAGGTAGGATCACAGTTAGTTGATGATTTCATGTTTTCCATTAGTTGCGGGGTTGTATATTCATTAATTGATGAACTTGTCTCTTCATCAATTAATATAGAGTAGGGAATCATCGGTTTACAATGTGTTGACGCATCATCAGTTGTCAACCAATGAACTATAGGGTCATCAATTGTTGGGCTTATGTATTTCTCATCAATCATCGATCGATGCAACTTCATTGTAGTGACATGCCCCATCAATTTCCAACCGCTTAAGGACTTCATCAGTCAGTGTTTCTTTGAAATTTTCATAAGTTATCAACTCATCTATTTTCAACCAATGAGTCTCTAGGTTAATGACCTTCATGAGTTAGAGAAATCGAATAGAAACTAATGAATTGCATTGTTTGACATCAATTTTTGGATTTTTCCTACAAAAACGTGAAGTAATTACAACTTTATTTGATAGATAATGCAAGTAAAATTGGCATTTCATACGTCAAGTATATTAGAGGAAATGAAGGGTAATATAGGCATACAACTTCCAAACAATCATATGTTATCAACCCCCAACTTAGAATCTAGCTTTTTGTCAAGATAAAAAATATAGTTAAAGTATAATGTGACAAATTAGGGTTTTTATCCAGATGAATCAAGGTTTCTATTATGTCATTTCTCTACTATAGAGCTTCTTGGTTGTATCTTCTGCCCATTATGTCCATAGAATTTTAACTAACAACTTAGAGTGCTTTGATCTTTTATATGATACTTCCTCTTCTTAGAGTTTGGGTTTTTTGTCTGTGATTTCCATTCTAATTCTTATTTCTTGGTTGTATAGTGAACGAATGTCATAAAGGTAGCCTCCACTCTGAACTTTTTTTGAATATCAAAAGTGTGTGTAGCGGTAGGCTAAGGCTGAGGTGTAGCTTGTGCTTCTCTGGGTCACTCAACCAAAGGTTGGTTCAATTTAGCAGGCAAGTGGTCCATGCAATCTAAGCCAGCTATCTATAGAGCACTAAATTCACATTCAACATACCACCACCCCATATTTTCTCTGGATTCCATGGACATCAATGAAGTCTAAGGGTTTACTCTATAATAGGTCTTGATGTATATGCATTCTTGAGCACAACCATACACATATCTGGAATCACCCCTGGATCCTCGCATGTCTCAACTCTCACGTTTTTTTTCTATCTCAGGCTTATATCATCTATACTTTTTCTTTTTAGGATTGTTAAGATTTTTAGGGTTTTTGTGCACATCCAAGCCTCCTTTTCTCCTTTTAGGATTTTAGTGAATAGAAGACGTAACTTTCTTGTTGATATGAGACAGGTTCATCCAACCTAAACTTGAGGTTCCATAAGATCAATCAAAAGTGTGTTCAGACTAAGCTTGTTCTCAAGTAAATTTCCAAGGGTTCAAACATGTTTTTCAAAGCCTACAACATCTTAATTTAGAATTGGTATAAATGCATAATCATTTACAAAGCGGTGGATATAAATTGTCATATTTAATTATTTGATATAATTATAAACAAAGAATAGCTTGAAGTCAGTCACACCCAATTTAGTAGTGAAGATAACACCCTGAAAATTGGAACAAATTTTTCCTAATATCAAAGTTTATCCTCCATTACTTCAAAATTTTCCTCGACTAAGGGTCTAGGCCTTGAATGAAAACTAACTTTAATCTAAAATTTTCAAAATTGTATATGAAAATAATGCAAGAGTAAAGATGTAACATATAGAAACCTAGAATCTTACCCTATTCCATGATTAAGATGTTCATAATCTTGGTTTCGTAGATTTGACCAGACAAGGATAAAGGTTTTCCTTAATGTATATGGTTAATGTACATAAAATGAATAACTCAATGGTATCCCATAATGTATTTAGGCTTGAAAAGAATCATAACATATTAATTGTCATAATATTCTATAATCATCATAACCTACTAACAGAATAACATGTGTATGTGCTAACATGTGAATAATTTCATAAAGTATGTAACATATGTTTCCTTGCTAACCAATATTCACATAATGCCTAATATATGTTTAATAAGTGGAACATTCTACTTAACACATGAATAGCAATAACAATATGAATTTCCATATCCATAAATATGAATATTGTACTAATATTTTAATAAATAATGAATTAATGGGCTTAATAGATTCACTAGGTAAAATATGAAAATTTGTGCATAATAATATAAGAAAATGCTTTTAGAAACAATGTGAACATAATGTGACTCTAAATAATAAATAAAAATGTTAATGATGTAATGTTATAATAATATAATGATGATGAGCCTAAAACTCTAATTTAATTATAACTCATACAAAGAAATTCAACAAATCAAATGTGAAAATTGTATTCCTTAGGCTCAATTAGCTTGGAATCCAAGTTTCACATTATTTGAACAATAATTACTATCCTAATTTCATTTAGAAAAGAAAATATAGTTTAATGCCTAAAATATTAAATAAGATAAGCTTGTCATGTGAAATTGGTTTTTTGGCTTTTTTAAAGTTTGCCCCTAATGTTGGGCCACTCTAGATATCTAGCTTTGTCTTTTACATCGATTGCCTCTTCACAGTTGGATGCTGACCGAGTGGATCTAGGATTGTCTTTCACCTTGATCTCGTATAGGAAACAACCACACAATGTCTTATTTATTTCCCTGATTTTCTCCAGAAACCCTCTCCCTCATCTCTCAATATTTCCCCCTCATTCTTCCACCAATATCTCCCTTTTTCCTTTCCAAATATGATGTCTCTATTTTCTCCAGGGTTTTGTGGCTTTCATGCAGAGGCGACACCTCAAATCCATGTTCCCCTATTTCTTCCATGTTTAGCTCATCCTTTGTTTCTCCTCATAACCTCAAGCCATCAGATACCTGATAAAACATCCCTATACCTCTCGCAGATCACCATATACCTCATCCCAATGTTGGTTTGGCTATGTCTTCTCTAGAGCACATTCTCTTACTTGGTTTGTGGAGCAGAAACTCCTCCACTTTAGTGATGAGTTTTTGGTTTCTATTACAATGGAAAATATCCCAAATGCACTCAGCATGACCCTTTAGGGCTCTGCAAACCCTTCTCCTCTCCTCGAAGGTACATTTATGGGCTTCCCCCTTTTTCAAATGTTGTAGGATTGGCTGACCCAATCAGGAGTTTAACTTCATTATTTCCTTAATTTTCTTCATGTTTAGCTCCTTAGACCCATGCCTAGTAGTTTTCTATGATTGATCCTTGATGAGGCTTTTCCTAAATAGGTTTTAAAGTTCCTACTTCTCAAAAAATCATGATGGAAGGTATGCTTCTCATGTATGGTTGGCTCACAACCCCCTTTGGGATGAACGAGTCCATCACAATCTTACTAAGTCGAAGAGGTGAATGCTTTTCTTTGTTTCTCACTCCACCTGGAGTATTTTCTTGGGTTTGTGAATGATTATTACTGTGTTCGTTTTGAGATACACAACAAAGAAGATGATCATTTATATTTTTACTCTTTTGTACTTGAATTCATTTAGTTCTATCACACATCTTTTGGGAAAATTTGCAAATTTATCAGATGATTCACTATTTTGTATGTGATGTCTAATCTGTGAGTAGATGACCTGCACTACCCTATCACATCAATGTCTGTTGCATGATGCCGAGGTAGTGTGGTTATTATACCATGGTTTTGATTTTCATTATTTAAAAATGGTGAATGTATTGCAAAATCCATAACTCAGAAAAATAAAAGAAAATACCTTTTGATATTAGAGAATTACATTCTACCCAATGGTACTAATTTCATAATCTAATTCACATATAATAAATATCTATTTTTATGAATATTTTTTAATTGGTTAGATTTATAAAATTATAACTAATAATCTGTAAGTAAAAAAATAAAATATGAAAATATAGTCTATAAGATTACATGGTTTTACAACATATTTCAATAATAATAAAAAGCTAAATTTAGGGTTTATGCAATTGATGTGAAGTTAATCCTAATTCTACATATATGTTTAATTAGTGACTTGAAGATCCTAGCTTGGACCTAGGGTTGACTTTGGACATATGTAGATTTGACTCAAGGTATGTTGTATTCCTTATTATTCATATTCAACAATCTTCTATATTTACTTTTTCTCTTGGTCCCTTAGGACACAATATCCTATACACTTTTCTCTCTCCTCTAAGAGGTTGAATCATGTGAGTTAGGTGATATGAATCTTTTTTCGATATTCTTATTGAATCTAAATTGTACTTTGCTTCAAGATGAAACCCTAATTATGTATATGAAATCATCTACCCACTTTTTTGGTGTATGTTTCATATTGTCCATTTATGTGAGGGAAATCTTAGGCTTTCCCTAACCTCCACTGACTTTAAATTTACACTAGTGTTTCATTTATATCACTTGAATGCATGTTGATATTGTTGATTATGGGTAATGTGATTTAAATTCTTTGTGTGTGCTTTTGTGGCACATTTTATTTTTGATTAATGGAAAGTGCATTTATTGATTAATTGAAATCATATTCTCTTTGATATCCACTTGGATGGTACTTTTCCTCTTGGATGGGAAGCCGTGTTATACTTGATGTCCTTTAAACCTTATATTTCTCAAATCATATTTCTATGCACGTACCCACTTTTATGCTGACAACATCTATTTTGTCTTATCTTGTGAGGTAAACTTCCAACCCCTTAGATGAAAGAATATGACAGAGTCAATATGATGACATGGACGTAGATTAGAAGAGTTGAATTTTCGGAGATAGACTTAGAACAACTAAAATTCCCTCTATTTAGATCTTGATGTTGTTAATTTCATGTAAGCCCCTTTATGAGAGATTATTATGTAATCTTGTGAATGAATATAGTCATGGTTTAATATTTTGTTGGTACACTTTGGTCATTTTTAATACCATTATTTGAGAAATTTTTTTTACACCTATTCCAGAATGTTTGTTAGTGTGTTTGGAATATATAGGCTTATTCCTCAAATTAAGTGAGAAGTGGATCCTTATCAGGTACCACTCCGTACAAGATTCTATAAGATCTATAGTAGTCGGATTTTACCTATTTTAATTTTGTCTCCCTTAGGTTTCTTATCTTGTCCCATAAGTTTCTTATAGATCCCTTACCTTATGTGAAAATACTAGATGATATGTTTACCCTATATGTGATGGTAAAGGAAGGATGTTGATAATGATGAGGTATATATGAGGATCTTAAGTTGTTAACGCTTTTGTGATGAGGCTCTATTTAGTCATACCTTATGATGTGGGTTAAATATGGTATATCGTTTTGGATGATGTGAGTTATGAATTTAGTATGGAAACATGTTATGAGGATGTTGAATTTGTAGGATAAAGAGATATTAAATGGAAAACTGTAACTTGGTTCAAACAATTGATTTTGGTATCATCATTGTTTTAGATTGCCTAGTTTCTTATTGTCAAAATTTATTTTTCATTATATTATTATATGTACAAAGAAACTTCATGGGTTTTATCATTGTTTTCTTGTAACAAGTCACAATAAGGAGATGTATGAAGTCTTAATATAGAACCCCTATAGTTGGTGGGCATAGAAATCTTAAACCCTAGTTTTGGGCTGGTGTAACTAGGAATATGAGGCTTGTGCTAAAAGATTCATATGAACTACCCATTAGTATCCCTTAAGTTGTATAGGGATATATGTAATGACTTTTTGGGATTCTCATGTGCTGTTAGGTAAGTAACACAAGGATCTAAAATTTCAACCCTAGGTGAGTATGACATGTTAGATGGATGTCTGACCTGTGAACAACATAAAAAGTATTCACAACTAAAAGATCCATATGTTACCCTAATACCTTAGTGTTGATTAATATAAACCTTTTAAGGGGTGGAGAGTAGTTGGTTGATAGTATATGGATGACGTGATTTAGAGGATGAAATACTTTTTAGTGGCAGAGTGTTGTAACATAAAAAAGCCTAGAATTTTACCCTATTCTATGATACAGAGGTTAGTAAAATCAGTTCCTTAGATTTGACCAAACAAATATGAAGTTTTGCCTTAATGTATATTGTTAATGCACATAATATGAATAACTAAATGGTAACACATGACATATTTATACTTGGAAGAAAAATATAACATATTAAGTGTCATAAGGTTCTATGATCAACATCACCTATTAACACAATAACATGTATATGTGCTAAAATGTAAATAAGTTCATTAAATATATCACATATGTTTCCTTGCTAACTGATATTCACATATTGGATTAGATATATCTAGTAGGTGGAACAATGTTCTTAACAAATGAATATGAATAACAATGTGAATTTATAGATCCATAAATAAGAGTAATGTATCATTATCTAAATAAATATGAAATTAATGGAAGTAATAGATTAACTAAGTGAATACGGAAATTTGTACATGATAATATAAGGAAACTCTTTTGGTAACAATATGAAGATAATGGGACTGTAAATAATAAATAGTGATGGTAATGATGCAATGTTATAATAATATAATGATGATGAGCCTAAAACTCTAAAATATACTCATAAAGGGAATTCCAACCGCAAATATAATGTGAAAGCCATGTTCCATGGGTTGCAATTAGCAAGGGTGTCAAGTTCCACATTATTTGAACAATAACTATCCTAATTTCCATTTAGAAAAAATAACTTAATGCCTAAAATATTGAATAAGAAATTTAACAACCTTAAAAGTGGAAACTAATTGCAAATTTGGATCCTATATTCCTTAGTTAGCCTAGGTGTCAAGTTTAGATTTATTTGATCTTGTTCAAACTGTAAAATAAAATAGGAAAAACAAATAGATTTTAAATGCCTAAATACATAACTTTTTAACCATGTACTCAATACCTATAGCTCGGGATATTTAGATGTCACAGTCAAATTAAGTGTCACGTCCAATTGGTATTCCATCTAAAGTTTTTTGCCTAATGTCAAATCATGCTAGATATCTAGCTTTGTCTTTTACTCAGATCACCTCTGTGCCATTGGATGCTTATCAGGTGGATCTGGGATTGTCTTCCCCCTCAATCTTGAACAAAAAATAGCTGCACAATGTCTTATTGATTTCCTTAATTTTCTCTAGAAAGTCTCTCCTCATATCTCATAATTTTTTCCTGATCCTTTCACCAAGATTACCTCTCTCCATTTCCAAATCTAATGACACTAAATACTCTAGGGTTTTGTGTCTTTCATGCAAAGGACACACTTCAAACCCCCTTCCTAAATTTCTCCCCTATTCTGCTCATGCTTTCTTTCTCCTCACAACCACAAGCCATCTACCCCTGCTAAACCATCCCAATTCCTCCACTAGATCACCCTAGACCTTGCTCCGATGCTTGTTTAGATCTTTCTTCTCCACAATACATTCCCTACTTGATTTGTATCACGAGGACTCCTCTAGTTTGGCCATGAGTTTTCAGTTTCAATGGTGATGGAAAATTTCCCAGACACACTCTATGAGACCCTTTAGGGATCTGCAAACCTTCTTCTCTCCTCCAAGGTACATTCATGGGTTTCCCCCATTTTCATATGTTGTAGGATCGTGTTACCCAATTAGGAGTTCCACTTAGTCATTTCCTTAATTTTCTTCACCTTTAGCTCCTTTGACCCACACTGAGTAGTTTTATATCATTATTCCTTGATGAGACTTTGCCTAGATAGGTTTCCAAGTTTCTCCTTCTCAAGTAGTCATGGTAAATGGTTTGATTCTCACATCTGGTTGGCTCATGACCCTCTTTTGGGATGGTTGAGTCCATAACAATCTCACCAAGACAGAGAGTGAAATCTTTGCTCTGGTTCTTGCTACACCTAAAGTTTTTTCTTGGGTTTCTGAATGATTGTTGTTGTGTTCTTCATGAGATACACAACAAAGAAGATGATTAGTTCAATTTTACTCTTTTCCCGTTGATTTCTTTTAGTTCTATCACACGTCTTTTTGCAATTTTGTAATTTGATATGTTGATTTAGTATTTTATGCATGTTATTTCATATATAGGTAAATGAATAACACTACCCTGTCAGCATCAATCTTTGATGCATGATGCAGGGTAGTGTGGTCATTACACCACAATTTTGATCTGAACAATTTAGAATTGGTAAATATCTTGTAAAACCCATGATAAATTATATACAACTCAGAAATAATAGAACGTATGCTTTGGACTAAAACATTATAGCATTCTCAATGGCACCAACTTCATAGTCTAATTCCAATATAATATACATGTGAATTTTATGAATATTGTTAATTGGTTATAATTTATAAAATTCATAAATAATAATCTATAAGTCACAAAATAAACTAAAATTTGCTAGGAACTCAAGAAAATATTATGTATAAGTTCACATGGATATTACAAGCTAATTAAATAATGTAAAAAGTCAACTCATTTATGCAACTAATGTGAAATTAACCCTGACCCTACATATATGGTTAATAGGTGTTTTAAAGACCATGTTGACTCTAGCATATCTAGACTCAACATGAAGTATGTTTTATTCCTTATTATTCATATTGAGAAATGACCTATATTCACTCTCTCTTGGTCCTTTGGGACACAATACCCTATACATTTTTCTTTGTCTCCTATGTGAGGTTGAATCATGTGAATTAGATGATCAGGATATCTTTTTGGATGTTCTTATTGGCTCTAAATTGTAATTTACTTCAAGATGAAACCCTAATTCTATATATGAACTATTTACCAGCTTTTGTGGTGTATGTTTCATACTTTCCATGTATGTGATCAAAATCTTCTTAATTCTATTTATAGGACTAAACTTTCACTTGCCTCTACATTTATGCACACTTTGTGATTCAACAACACTAGAGTAGTATAATGCTTTTATTTTGTTGGGTTTATTCCCTACCAGGTGTGACTTTCCATTCATATGATATGTATTGGCACACCTTTCCACCCATGGTGCACCTTCCACCCAATATTATATTTTTGGGAGTCTGGTAGAACGTCATTCTCTATCAAGTATGGGTTTGTGCCCTAACCGCCACTAACTTTATATTTACAGCAGTGATGTATTTTTCTCACTTGCATGTAGGTTGATATTGTTGATTAATGTGCGCTAAATTCTTTATGTGTACTTTTGTGGCACGTCTTATTAACGACAAGTGTAACTATTTATTATCATTTTATTTAAACTCGCATTCTCTTTGATATCCACTTGGATGGTACTTTTCCTTTTGGATGTGAATCCTTGTTATATTTTATTTCCTTTCTCCCTTATTCTACTGAAACCATATTTTTACACACATACCATCTTTTATGTTGACAACATCCATTTTTTCTTCTCTTGTGGGGTATTCTTCCAACCCCTTAGGTGAAAGAATATGGAAGAATCAATATGGTGACATGAACCCAAATTAGAGGAGCTGATTCTTGAGAGATAGACTCAAAACAGCTTGAATTCCCTCTACTTAGATCCTGATATTGTTACTTTCATGTAAGCCCCTTTATGGGAGATTATTATATATTATTGTATAAATTGAATATAATCATGATTTAACTTTGTTCTGGTATACTTTGGTCATTTGTGAATACCATTACTTGAGAAATAAAAAATTTACACTTATTCTAGCATGCTTGTTAGTGTATTGGGATTAGATGGAATGATTTCTCAAATAAAGTGATGAGTGGATCCTCTCTTGGGTTTCACTCCTTACAAGATGGTATCAGAGCCATAGTAGTTAAATTCTGACTATTTTATTTTTGTCTCCCTTAGATTTCCTATCTTGTCCCATAAGTTTCTTATAGAGCCCTTACATTATGTGAAAATTGTAGATGACATGTTTATCCTAAACGTGATGGTAAAGGAAGGATGTTGATTGTGAGGAGGTATATATGAGGATCTTAAGCTATTAATCCTTTTATGATGAGGCTCTAGTTACTCATCCCTTATGATGTGGGTTAAATATAGTATATCTTTTTGGATGATGTGAGTTTTGAATTTAATATGGAGATATGTTAAGAGAATGTTAAAGTAGTAGGATAAGGAGATTTTAAATGGAAATTTGTAACTTGGTTCATGCAATTGATTTAGGTACCATATTTATTTTACATATCCTAGTTTCTTACCATCAAAATGAATTTTTTAGTATACTACTATGCGTACAAAGAAATTTTATTAATTTATCATTGTTTTCTCGAAACAAGTCAAAATAAGTAGAGTATGAAGGCTTTCTATAGAACCCCTAGAGTTAGTGAACATGGAAATTTTGAAGCCTAGTTTTGAGCTAAAGTGACGACTTGGAAAATGAGGATTGAGCTAAAAGTTTTAGATGACCTACCTAGTCTCCCTTTAGTTGTATAAGGTTGTATCTATTGACTTTTTGGGATGCTCATGTGAAACTCAGGGTTGCTAGATTAGTAACATAAGGACCCAAAATTTCAACCCTAGGTGAATATGACATGTTAGTTAGATGTCTGACTTATGTAGAAAATTAAAAGTATTCAAAATAAATATATCCTTCTGTAACCTTAATTGTAATGCCTGTCTGATCATTTATCACAAATACTATATGAGAAAGCAACAAAACTCATACATATAGCTAAAACCCTGACAAGCATCACATGTGTGGCATACAAATCATTCAAATAACCAAAGTAACTGAATTTAGATAGAAATTTTGACATAAGGGACTAAAAATTAAAGGATAACAATCCCAACATGAATGATAAAGTAAATTGCTAAAAGAAAATTCCAGAGATGGGAGGATTGACTATGTTGATTCCCACCAGTGAAAGATATCCTCTGAGTCTTCCATTACTTGAACAAGGTCCTTGGGTAGTTGCTTACTTTCTACATACGTCGTGTCCCCAACCATGCACAAATAAAAAAACCTAGGGATTAGAGTAAGTGGCATGAAGTCTATTACAAGAACAAAATATGAATAAAATACGAAAATGTTTACTACAAAAGACTAAACATCTTTTAGTTACTTATTTTATCTTAGTGGCCACTATTATATGATAAATCCTCCAATGTTGACAATGAAGTGTCCTCAACGGTAAAACACACCCTATGTTGACACTGAAGTGTCCTCTATGGTGCAATACACCCTCTATTGTCACTACTTGCCCTCTATGACACACAATGTCCTCTAAAATCATCACGGGACTCTCTGGTGAGGACTTATCATATAATGTATTAATGTTCTGGTGTCATTTTCTATCTCTGTTCATATCTTTGATTTTTAATCTTTCTTATTTCTAAATCTGTTCTTATTTGATATCTTTATTTATGTCCATTAATTCCAAATTGACTCATAACTGAATCCATGAGTACAATCTACATTTGTTCTTATACTAAATGTCTCAGATTTTAGGATCTTAGATATCAAGACTAATACTTTGCAATGTGAATAATTGTTTGAGAAATGAAGCATTGTATGAAAGATGATACTCTAGGTCTGTACAGTTTAGACAACATGTCTAAGTACAAGATAGATTTCTAGTGCATGGCCCACTTACATGTACTAAGCCAAGACCCTATCCGCTGTACTCCTTAGAAAGTGGATCTAACTTTCCCCTGAAAACCCCTAAGGTTTTATTATATCTCTCATCTTTTAGGCCGACATATCAAGGGTCATTAGGGTGTCCAAATGGTTATTATTGTTACAAGAACATTTCATATATTTCAGATGTTCATACATAAGTTCATTATATTTGCTTATTGTAGTGCATATAATATTAGGAGTTAGATGATCATGATAGTTATACTAGTTGGCTAGTTATATACTTATTACATACTCCTATTTAGATGTATGCATATAGCATAGTGACACAATTGCATTACCATAGCAACCCCTTACTCAGGGCTATGGTGGTTACAATCCTTAATTTAATCGTCTAGGTTAACCCTATAGCTTCTTGATCTTAGTGTATATAAATGAGTAACATTAGGCTTCTCAAATGGATGTACATTCCTTGATTCACATTATTACTCTTATTAGTTGACTACTTAAAGTAATGAAGTGACCTACTGAATTTACCTAGCATGGATCAACAACTCTAAATCCAAAGTTAAATATCATCAGTTTCTTAAAATGGTATCATTACATGATTAAGGTGTGTTCTTATGTATATAGATATCTGGTTTTTCATGTCATGGACAGACGAAACATGGTGAAATGTTTAGTCTATGGGTTTTTTTTAATATTAGTTGAAGGTATGGTATTATGTTGATGGATAGATTACCAACTATTGCACATATAATAATAGTGTTTATGATCAAACAAAAGCATTCAACATTTCAACACAACACAGTAGAACTGTGCTTTAGCATCCTCTTTGAACCAAAGCTTACAACCACACCAAATTCAAAAGATCAGACCCAAATGATTTCAAAATATCATACCTAAATGATCGATTGGGATCAAACGAATCAGAGGTCAGTCTTGAGGTGTCAAGACAACCCCAATGATTCTTCCACAGGTAAATGAAAAGCAAGAGCAGTGAGGCTTCTTTACCATGATCGCACATAGGGGAAACACGAAAAACTGAACCAAAATCCCAATAGGAGAAAGAAGGGAACTCACTCCCCTCACACAAACCTCAAAAAATTGTACAACTTGTCCCAGAGTGGAAGAATAGGTCGCGAGGTCGACCGTGTGAAGCAAAGCGATGGTGTTGTCATAAAACACACAAGAGATGGATGTGAAGGATATATGTCATGGGACCATTCTTACCCCAATCCCAGTCCCACTGTCTGAATGGGTAGTGTAAAAGGGATTAGAGTGTGCGTCCCTGAGTGGCCCAAAAATCACACACAGATAATATGCAAAAAGGAAGTAACATTCTTCTTTATTGAAATGAATCAACATGTTTATTACATAGGCCCCATTGGCAACATGGAAAGAAAGATACATATAAGAAAACTAAATCAACACTACATCCCTTTTATATTATCTCCCATGTAGAGTCTAGATACATGTAGCAGTCTTTATTTTTAGTAAATAATAAATGGAGTAGATAATAAGTGCATAGTCTCTAGTTCTTTGCATTACCTAAAATCAACAAAATCATGATACAACTAATGAAATTGCATGATATGCTATCAAAAACAAGTAAAATAGTTTATATCAAAGTAGTATACTTGGCATGTCTTATATTCAATGTATACAACAAGTGATTTTCCAAAACAATGTTTGTTCAACAATATATTTATTACAAGTTTCCCATTATGTTGATATTGTGAAGCATGCTTATATATTTATGTGGCTCCATTACCCCAATGAGATGGGGGAGGTCACCTGGCTCCTTCTTCACATATGAGGTAGGGGGTCAATTGACATGTACAAGTTTGAGATCAATCAACATGTACACATTCCACCCTCCGAATGAGGAGGTCATTTGTACTCAATACCAACAAGTATTATTGGCAGTCAAAATGGGCAATATAATTTATGTGTTCAAGTTTATAGAAAACTATAATATAAAAAAATCAAAAGACTAATCAGTAGGGAACAGTAGCTCAAACAAATACATATCCAAGTATACAATTCAAGAGGTACATAAAATGTATCATCAATACTATTAGTTTGTTCAAGCAGGAGGTATAATAGCATACCTTATTGGTGGATATTCATAGTATGGATTCCAAGAAATAATAAATCAACCCCTTCAATCAGATCCTATATCAATAAGATTGGATCAAGGGTCAAGATCATGATGTTTCAAGGATCATGTTTCAATATTCAAGATTAGGGTTACTCACTCCTTTTAAACCTTGGGGTTAGATCATTCACTTATGACCAACAATATTTCAAGATGTCTAGCATTATTCAAGTGTCAAGATTATTTCTACTATGAATGACCTACCCAAGTATTTTAGGAACATATAACCTAACCCTAATTATCATGATCATTATCAAGTCATTATCAAGTTTCTAGATCATCATCATGATGAATTGGCATAATTGGTGTTCAAGATTAGAACAATTTTTGATTGATGTAATGAGTAAAGTCAGAGATAAAATATTAGGTCAAAGATCAAGTATTTAACAAGTAAAGGTCACATATATACATTTGAATGGATGATTTACTAAAAATAGGAGTAAGGATGCGAACTAGGTCTTGCAAACATTTTCATTAAATCAGGCTATTTTTTGATGAGATTGGACTATAATTCTGATATATTTTGAGTTATGATGCATTTTCTAGGATTAAATCAAGATATGGGGATTTTATCAATTATTCAAGTGAGAGGGTGAAATATACCTTAAATAGAGAAAAAGGATAACCATAAAATGATTGGTGGATGATCAATATTACGCCATAAAGGTGCTAGTGAGTAGGGCGGTTTACTGAGTAAGGAACTAGTCTGTTTCCTTGATTTGGCTGGTATGAACATGGTTTCCTCAGTTCTATTGGTTCACATTGATTGCTCTCTGGCCGACGGTTCATGAACCTAATCCTTCTTCATTCAGTCTTCCTCACGAGCCCAAAAGAGCAGGGTGTAGGACCTTGCCAATGTTAGGGGAGAAGGGAGCCGGGGGCTCCGTTGTTGGTAGCGAGAAGGCCGTCCAAGTTTGCCACGACCTCACAGGTTGGTTGGAGGTTGGGAATTGGGGAGAGGAGGTGAGGAGGAAGCATGACCAATCTGGGCTGTGCTATGGAGTAACGAAAACAAAGGATGATCGAGTATGGAAATATATGATGCTCAGGGTCGAAAGAGTGAGCAAAGGAAAGATCGATAGCAAGGTGTGGTGGCGGCGAGCATTGGGGCCCTTTTTATAGTTTTGGGGCTAGGGTTTGTGCTGAATCAATCCTTGGTTGCAAACCAAGGCTGTGGGAGTGAGAAGGAGAATTGTAAGGAGTGGGATCCATACAGGATCCACTCCCTACTAGAATATTTGAAGAATAAAACATCCATTCTATGCATACTCAAAAGGTATGCTGAAATTGTGTTAAATTTTGAAATCTTATATAATGGCATACAAAAGACTAAAGAGTATATCAGAAGAATAAAAATTTCATGACTATAGTCAATTTTACACAAGTACATCATCATCTCCCATAAAGGGATTTACATGGATATTACAACATAAGGATCAAGATAGAGGTAAATCTAAACCATATCAAGTTTTTCTCCAAACATCAAGTTCTAGAGTTAGGTCCATGCTGAAAGTCATGTACTCCTTATCCTAATACTGGGCTGGTCGTCCATGCTCCTGTTGTGCACTCTGATCTAGACCTAGGTGGTTTGGAAATTACCCAGCAAGATAAATAAACAAGGTATGTGTTAATAGTGAACAAGGACAAAAGGTAAAGAAATAACATGGAAATAAAGGCTAAGATTTCATCATAAGATGAAGAGATCAAGAGTATGAGGTATAATCAAATAGATGCTTGCCATAACAAGAAAATAATAAAAGGTTTTGCATGAATGATTAATTTTGACTATCTTAACTAAGTAGGGTTGAGGCACCTACCTTACCTCAACCAAATAGGTGAGAGAGAGTAACACATTCTAGTACCTACAAAATATTTTATATTGGGGAGATAACACATTCCCCTGTGTGAAATAATGCATGCCCTATCCATGGGTGGTTGTACAAAATACCACTACATTGGCTAAATAGTATAATAAAATCAATATGCTAAATAGAATCTATGGCAAGTAGAAGCATCAAATATTTGAAACATGGTAGTGGGGCATAAGACCCAAGAAAATATAATATCAATACTGATTTTGAGGCAAATATAGAAAACGAAGCGATAATAGGAGAATTACGGTTCAATCAATGCCTCATTAAGGAATTTTGGGTTCAGATCACAAATTTCTCAACTTCAGGTATAAGGATGCACATACCTATCCTACTGAGTTCAATTATCAACTTTCACCTCTTTTAGATGATTCAAGTTCAATCATTCCCTATTTCAAGCTATTCACATGAATTAGGGTTTTAAAATTCATATGTGTATTGAAACCCTAGTTCTAGACCTTTTTAGTAAAACTCAGATTTTGACTCTAAAAGTCTCACTAATCTACTTATTAGGTTTTCCTGATCAAGAAAATATTTTTATGTCTATTTTGGAGTTAATATGATTAAGTTGTGATTTTTAGGGATTTTATGCATTAAATTCATTATCCAAAAATCATCCTTTGATAAAACTTGAAAGTAGACCTTGAAACAATTTTTATTAGATAAAGCTCATTTTTTTGATTCCAAAACATATTTATTTATAAATTTTGGAGCTTCCAATAAAAAGATATGGTTTCTATAAGATTCATTTTATATACTAATTTATTTGTGAAGTTAAATTGCAAAAAACCAATTTTCCCTTAAATCAAAAACCAAAACTTTACACTATGAAAGGGTATAAATGTACTATTTTTTGCTGAGTGACAAGGGACAAAATCAAATTAAAATGCGATGATTTATAAGAATACCCATAATGAGAAAAAGAAAGCAAAAGAGAGTCGATCAGCAAAAAGGGGAAAACACAAGGAATCATCCCCTTCCTTGCTACACATGCCATGGACAGCTAGGTAGGGAGAAGCTTATCCAAGAGTTTAGAGAAAATTTTGTTTGTCCCTCATTCGTTAAACTAACTATTCGATCATGATGAATAAGTGCTAAAGTTGTTTACCCGGGATCCAGACATCAGGGAGAGGTTCCGCAAACTGAAACCAAGAACCACATTCAGATGTTGATGAAATGATGATGCACGAAAAAATTGAAATCATAGGAGAGTCTTTGGGTGTGTGTTTCATATGAGGGTAGGGTCCTATTTATATGACTTTGAGTTTTCTAGGGGTGTGTGAGAAGTTGCTTCAGAATACTTGAGAAACACATTTAGACGTTTCTAGAATTCTCCGTTACAGGTCTCGAGTAGGGATGGATGTGAAATTAAATTTTCAATCCAATACAACTCAATTCGTGAAGTTCCATTGAGAAAAGAGGAAGTAATGCCCAAAATATCAGACATTGGTCCGCAGTTACTGTTCGTGCAGGCTGTGATGAATGTCATCTAATACAACTGTCCAACTTTGTTATTTTAATGCGTTTAATTTACAAAACTCTCTATAATTATTTGAGGGTGCAAATAAAGCCCAAATAAACCCAAATTTGGTAGGTCAACTAATTCTGGGTTGAGGAATCCGATTTTGGTATTAGTCTTTATTTTTAAGGATTTTTATTATTTTCATAAATGCTTTTAAATCTTATCACTTATTTTATTCCTTTAATGAATTACAAGCATCTAGAAACTCTCTAAAATATGAAACTTGGCCCATAAGTAATAGTAAATGTGAGGAACATGATTTTGACATTAATATATTTTTCAACAAATTATTAATTTTTTGTTCTTTAAACTATATTCTCTCTCGTAAATTAACTAAAATATTTAAGATGGTCCAAATTAGTTGAAAGTTTACCCATAGGCTAATTTTGCATTTAGATTTCTAAATTGAGATTTATTTTCTCTTTTAGAGTCATTTAATAATTTCTTTAATATATTTGACTCTTATTCATGTTTTATTTCTTAGTTAAAATATAAATAGTTATTATTGTGCAAATAATTTGAAACTTCACTATCAAGCAAACTAAAACTTATGAAGCATGAATTGGCCATTAATTTTGTCTCTTGCTATTATTTAATATATTATTTAATATTTTAAACTTTTACATTCTTTCTCTCTCCTAATCTACACATGTATATTAAATATTATCTAATTTAGATGAAAATTCACCCAAATGCTATTTTTAATGTGTATATTGTGAATCTAAGATTAATTGCCACTTTTAGAATCATTTAATGACTTATTTCACAATTAGGTGGAAACTCACCTTTTCTTTTCTTTTATAAATAAAATAAATATGGTTATTATTATCCCAAAATTATGAAACTTGGCCTCCAAGCCAAACTAAACCCAAGGAAAATGAATCTAAAGTTATCTTTAACCATTAGTCATCCTTTAATGAATTTTAGCCCATTATCTAATATTACTACCATTTCTCATTTTAAATAGTTCAATATCACATTATCATGTTTAAAACACTATTATTCATTCCTTTTTCTATTCCTTGCTCCAAAAGGCTAAGAAATGTTCTAGAATGATATTATTTAATAAATATGACACTTAATTGGTAATTTTACATCCTAAACCATTTTTTGAACTTTGAATGAGGTATTTGTGCATAAACCCATATATTGGCATAAACAGTGATCAAATTCCCCCCAAACCACTAATAATTCCAAAAATTCACCATCATGAAAAAAAAGGATAGAAAGGAAAGGAAAGGAGAGGAAAGGAAAGGAAAGGAAAAGCATTGAAAAAAGGTCAAATAGAGAATATATCTACATTTCAGTTCATTACAGCAGTGCACCCCTTAAAAAGAATTTCATCCCTGAAATCTCAAGCAAAGAGGGAAGGGTGAGTATGCAAAATATCATCTTTAAATAGACCATAAAACTTCTGCCAAAACTTTCACTAACTCAAAGTCCTTGTTCTTCAGCTGCTTAACACATGAGTCTAGAATTTCACAGACAACTCCTCATAGATCTAGTTCTCATGGGTCACCAAGGGTTCTGCTATTAAGATTTCTTTTTATTAGATATAACATAGTTAACATTTTAGGATTATTATATTTATTAAGATATCACATTATCATTATTATTCTATTAATCATGTCATGTTATATTTAATTTTTTTCCAAAAGAGTTATATTTCATTATTATGCAAGAAATCCTATTTATTTCTTATTTATCTCATTAAGATTTTTAGCACAATTAGAGTTTAATCAATTATTTCAAAATCTATTAATATATTAGATCATTATCCTTAATGATTTGCATTTAGACTTTATTATCGTCATATTATCAACATATTGAATTATATCAGATTATTTTGCATGAATTAAGACATTTTATCCAATTTGTTATTAAGTCTACAATTAATACAAATAAAGTCACTTTAATTACTTATATCTATATTACACATTAACACATTAACTTTCATACTCAAATTAATGTCATCATTCATATTTTACTCATGTTTATATAGTTCTTATTATTGATTATGCACATTCAACCTCACATTAGCAATTCATGCATGTTTATGTGAATGAAATTATTCATTAACCATATTTGAGTCATTAGGTGGATATTAGTGAACAAGGTGAAACATATTACATATTGATAACTTGATTATTCTATAATTAGGTTATAATATACCATTTATGTGTACCAAAGTATATTATCTGATTAATGCACCTAATGTCACTAATGTATCATGAATGATGTGAAAGATGCATATATCAGAGTTAGATGATTACAACTTAGGATTCAGGTTGATATGATCATTATTCTTCATATATATCTTCTTAGCATGTATTAAGTCCAAGAGTATGCTAAAATTATCTTGCTCGTCACATCATTAGGGTTTATTATTTCATGACATGGTTAGCATCATGTGTATCCACAATTAGTGTTAATATGTGAGTTACTCATATTACGTACATTAAATATTCATTAGGGTTCAACCATATGCATTATTCATTAGATGCCCATTATATGTTCATTAGTATATAAACAAGCATGTCAGGTTATAACTATAACTGGTTTTGTCAATTCTAGTGATCTAAGCTCACTAACCTCTTATTCATGTAGTTAAGGTATCTAAAGATAGATCATCTAGATTTTGGTATGATCTAAGACTTCATAGCCATAAAAGGATTTCATCCTCAAAATCAGCATATCCAAGATCTATAAAGGTACTACTACTATCCCTCCACCCCTTAAAGGGTTTGACCTGTCAAGTCAAACTAAAAATATAGGTAAACGGATAAGTATAACTAAACCATGTATAATATCTATCACTTGATTACTAATTAAGATCACCAAACCTCAAAGTATAGCTTTTAGGGATAGTCTACCCAAAAATTTGATCCTAAGGGACATTAGGGAACTATATTAGGTATCCATCTTCAAACAAGTTATTGTAATTGAAAGACAAGGTCAACATAAAAGGTCCCCAAGAGTATCCAACATAGATGTCTAAGGTTACTATTGCCTATAGGTATGCTATTTTGGAAAATTAGTATCAACTCAGGCTAGGCATGTATCATACAGATATGAGAGTCCTCGTAAACCAAGCCAATCGCACGGAGGAAAATCTTACCAACCCTCAAACCTTGATCCTTTGTAGACACCTTTGCTTTCAACTTATGCCCTAATAGATACCTAACATGCTTATCACATAAAGGTTAACTAAACATGTTTCTAATATGGAACTCTTATGATCCTAAATCAACCTTTCACCATCTCATGAAAAACATAGGTCAATTCTAGGGCAAACATGTCATTTAAAGGGGAACTATGTAAGGCAAGGGTTCTAAATAGGGAGGGAAAATTGAAATAGTCAGATTCCAACTACCATGGACTCTGATACCATGCTGTAAGGAGTGGGACCCATACGAGATCCACTCCCTACTAAAATTTGAAGAATAAAGCATCCATTCCAAACATACTCAAAATGTATGCTGAAATAGGTGTAAAATTTTCAAATCTTATATAATGGTATACAAAAGACCAAAGAGTATAGCAGCGGTATATAGAATTCATAATTATAGTCAATTTTACAAAGGTACAACATCATCTCACATAAAGGGGTTTACATGGATATTACATCATAAGGATCTAGATAGAGGGAAGTCTAAACCATATCAAGTTTGTATCCAAACATTAAGTTCTAGAATTAGGTCCATGCCGAAAGCCATGTACTCCTTATCCTAATCCTAGGATGGTCCTCCATGCCCCTATTACGCACTCTCATCTAGACCAGTGTGGTTGGAAAATTACTGAACAAGAGAAAGAAACAAGGTATGTGTCAATAGTGAACATGGACAAAAGGTAAAGAGATAACATGGAAATAGAGGATAAGATTTCATCATAAGATGAAGAGATCAAGAGTATGAGGAATAATCAAATAGATGCTTTCCATAATAAGAAGATAATAAAAGGTTTTGCATGCACGATTAATTTTGACTACCTTAACTAAGTAGGGTTGAGGCACCTACCAGACCTCAACCAAATAGGTGAGGGTGAGTAACACATTCCGATCACCTGCAAAATATTTTATATTAGGGAGAGTATCACATTCCCCTGGACAAAATAACACATCCCCTATTTATGGGTGGCTGTACAAAAGCACCACTACATTGGCTAAATAGTCTAATAAAATTAACATGCTAAATAGAAACTATGGCAAGTAGAAGCATCAAATATTTGAAATGTGGTAGTTGGGTACAAGACCCAAGAAAATATAATATCAATACTGATTTTGAGGAAAGTATAGAAAAAGAAGAAATAATAGGAGAATTATGGTTCAATCAATGCATCATTAAGGAATTTTGGTTTTGAATCACAAATTTTCCAACTTAAGGTGTAAGGATGCACACACCTCTACTACTGAGTTTAATTATCAACTTTCACCTCTTTTAGATGATTCATGTTCAATCTTTGCCTATTTCAAGTTATTCAAATGCATTAGGGTTTTGAACACCATATAAGTGTACTAAAACCCTAATTCTAGACCTTTTTAGTAAAACTCAGATGTTGACTCTAAAAGTCACACCAATCGACTTATTAGGTTTTTTCGGATCAAGAAAACATATTTTTATGCATGTTTTGGAGTTCATATGATTAAGTTGTGATTTTTAGGGATTTTACACATTAAATTCATTATCTAAAAATCATCCTTCGATAAACCTTAAAGCAGACCTTGAAACAATTTTTATTATATAGAGCTCATATTTTCAATTCCAAAACATATTTATTTATAATTTTTGGAGCTTCAAATAAAAAGATATAGTTTTTACAAGATTCATTTTATTTACTAATTTATTTGTGAAATTAAATTGCAAGAAACATCAGAATGGCTGAAGCAGAATGCTTAGGGTTCGTCCGCTATGGCGACCGAGGGCATGGAGGGAGAGAAGGAGGTAATGGCCGCTCCTCCTTTGGCATGCCATGAATGCATAATGGCCTCGATGACTTAATGGATTCGTCTGAAGCTACTGCCCAAAATGTGGAAACCACAAACCCACCAAGCGGTGCTAGAGACAGATCATACAAAGAAGCCATAATAGGTGACAAGGTCTCTAACCTTATCAAAGTAGTAGCTCCTGGTACCCTTAAGGAAAATACATCATCATTCGAAGTGGAGCACTATCGATGGTTAATATCGACCCAACTTCCCTCACCCCCCTCCTGGAGCTGTGGAAACATACTGCGATCGTCAAACTTATCGACAACAACATAGGGTTCCAAACCCTGGTCAACTAGCTATCCATCATCTGGACACACATAGATAGCTTCTGAGCGATAGATATTGACATTGGGTACTTCATAATCTGACACACCAATGATACTGATTTTGTCAAGGCCATGACTAGTGGCCCGTGGACCATCTTCAGAAACTACCTCTCTCTGCAATCTTGGAACCCTGGCTTTCGGCCCTTTGGTCCAATCCCACATAAACTCATGGTATGGCTCTAGGTAGTCAACCTCCCATTATACCTTTACCAGAACCTTCTCCTAGATAGTATTGGCAATTTAGTGGGGAAGACGATTAAAATCGATGCAACTACCACCATTGGGGAATGTGGTAAATTTTCAAACTTGTAGTGGAAGTTGACACCTCACAACCACTTCTACCTGCCATCTTCCTTAATGACGAGCACTACCAGCTGGAGTACGAGAACTTTCCCATCATCTGTATACGATATGGGTGACTTGGTCACTCTGACAAGGACTGCAAATTCCTACAACCCTTTGTCCTGGCTGAGTCCTCCTCCACAACGACTAAAATTTGTATGCCTCTCAAGTACACCGAGATGATCCATGCACCAAAACCCACATGTCGTCAGGAACAAAATACGAATGATCATAATCAGGATCAGAGCAACAAACCACCCCCTAAGGATGCTAATCGTGATAATAACCTGCACAATCAGTCCAAGGCATCTGATCAGCATGATCACATAGACTCTAACAATGAATCAGGCTTCCGGGGTCAATAGGCGTAACAAGAAGAAGGCTCCCTCCCAAAAAAGACACCGAGCGTGCCTTAGAAGGTTGGAAATAAGGAACATTCCAATTCAACATCACCGAAGGACACAACTATGATCCCGGTGGATGAACAAATGTCAAAAGGCAAGAATCATCTCCCAAACAAGGGTGATGTTTTTTTGTTCACAAGAACTCTGACACATTCACACCCTAATGTCCCTCCAAATATATTTAACTACGGGGACAAGGGAAATGGAAATGGTGGAGTCATCCTATACAATAGGAAGGTTGTATACCAAAATGTTGTGATTAGCCCAGGTAGAGAAAGGAAGAAAGGAAAGCTAGCTCAGCTTGTAGGGTAGTCCAGTTTCAATAAATCTAAAAAACAACCCGACTTTGATGAAGATAATGTAGTGATGGAAGAAACAGAGGCTGAGATAGTCACCACACCTACCAACACTGACAACTCAGGGATGGTGGTGGGACTCCAGGAAGCCTTCCAATAAACTCCATCCCAACATTCTATATATTAATGACAAAAATACTATGCTGGAATATCTAAGGAGCATGCTCCAAGGAAACAATTAACATGCTGAAAGAGTACAAATTCAAGTATTGGGTACACATCCTTTCTCTCATTGAAATAAGATATAGTGGTGCTTTTGCAACAAATGTTATCAAGACACTAGGCTTCCCATCCTCCCACAAGGGTGGAAGCACAAGGTTTTTCAGGCAACATCTGGATCCTTTGGGATGACGCCCTATGTAATATTGAATTTATTTGCAACCATTGATAGTTTGTCCACTGTAAAGTAAATCACAAATAGTTAATTATCTTTATATATGTCAGCCCCAATCCTTCTAAACATATGCTCCTTTGGGAACAAAGAGAATCTATCTCTAGTCAGACAACTGGTTCCTGGGTTGTAGTAGGTGACTTTAACACTATGCTCGACATTACTAAGAAGAAAGGTGGCCACCATTTTGAGCGAAGCAATATCAGATGTTTCAATGATATTCTGCATTACACTGGATTCGTAGAAGTCAAGATGAATGAGCATTTCCTTACCTGTAAACACTAGCAATTGCTAGAGAAGCTTGACAGAATCATTGCGAATGAGGAATGGTTATCAGTTGATGGAGGTTTCTCATATAACCCCTAGATCTGCTCATATATAATTCTCCTCAGTTTCAAATGATTATTTAAGGTTTTAATCAAATCCATTGATCTCCATTGCAGGATTAAGCATCATACTATGTGCACCAACTTAGGAGATGGTGGTCCCACTAACTGACTAATGGGCCCAAGAAACTTTTGATAATTTAGACCCTATTTTTGATGGCCAGTTCTTTCATCAGAAAGCATCCTCATTAGTTAGATGATTCATCGACGCATGCCCATCGACCCATAGCAATAGCCCCTATGGAAGGTGGGTTTATTCCAAAAGGTTACGACCACGACAAGTGCTGTGACTATGAGAAGCCTCACAACTACAACAAGTGTCACGACCGTGACTAGCCTCACGACCACAACAAGTGCCACGGACGCAAAAGGCCTCATGACTGCAACGCCTAAAGATGTCACAACCGCAATGCCAAAGGGTATCACGACCGAAGCACCAATATGACATCACGACCAAGACATGGATTACGATTGAGATAGATGTGATGAAGATAGAAAGTGTCATGACCGTGACCAGCGTTGCAACTGAGATAACTAAATCCATGCTCTTCAGATCGGCTCCTATAAATAGATGATTCCTCCTTCATTTGAGGCATCGCTTCTGCTCCATGATAAAGACAAGCTATTTCTCTATACACATCCAAAGAAGATGATCAATCGCCACCAATGACTACCTCCGTGGTGTCCTTGCTACCCTACCATATCCGATCCATCACGATCTATCTCCTAGCCACAAAAGTGGTGGGATTTCAAATCTTTAGAATCCTCCTCCATTAGCCATCCACTGCTCCATCTCCTATGAGCAAGAGCATGAGAAGATAAGGAATAAGGAGAGAGAAGATCAACCTTGCATATTGTTGGTGCTCTTCTACTCCTCCTCCAGATCTGCCCTGTCATCGAGTAGAGGACTACTGCTCGACCGATCCGTGGCCATCTCCTTCACCATGACCACTACGGAATCTTCCCTCTCTTTTGTTCTTTTTGTCTATATCATGAGGAGTGAGTAGTCCATTTCACTGGGGTGCAAGGACTAGCCCCGCTGCCAATGCTTACATGTCCATTTTATAACATTCCATGGCTTGTATATAACTTTCCATTTTGTTGTTAATAGTTTAATACAAGCTTAGTGGATTGATCACCTACTTTGCATGATCTATAATATTTCTTTGTTGTGAGAACTTAAACACTTAGGATATGAATATAGATTTACATGGTTTATGTCTAGACAAGAACTTATAAAGGGATATCTCCAAAGTAGTGTGTGATGTGTGGGCAACGAGACATCGAGCCTATGAAGATGCTTACACAAACTATTTTTCCTAACAAATGGTTTTTCTTACTCCATTTGGATAGTTGTATATTTCTTGGATGTGTTTTGGATGTGTTCACATGTGTAGCAGTGGTTAAACCCGATTCCACCCCAATGATTCCCATCATTAATCGAAACTCAATTTTAATCCCGGTCTTTTACTTTCCTTGCAATTAGTTTAACTAAACCGAAATCAACTCTTTATTCTAAATATTAGTCTGAGTCAATTTGGATTCAAGTAGAAAGATTCTTAAAAATGTTGTCCCTTGTGATTCGATCCTTAACTATATTGAGATAAGACTCATCCTCTTGCGGGTGGTACTATTGCACAAGGTTTTGATAAAAACCTAGGGATTTCATCCCTATGTGAATTTGTTAGTGCAGTAAAACCACGTCAACCTCTTAATTGGACACATCCATCTATATCAGATAGAACTGACTATCTTTGTTTCACGAGCTAGATGAACAAGCAAATGCATCATAATTGTAAAGAGAGATGAAGGAAAGATTCTCTCCAACTGGCACAGTGTGACAACAATTTCCTAATCTAACCCTGTCAAATCATCAACATCAATAAAAATAGAGCAAAATTTGTTAAAGAATAAATAAAGATTAGAAATAGGGTTGTCGACATCTAATATTACACAATGTCACAAGGCAACATGTAACAGTTGTTGCATAATAATGCTTCAGTCACAAATTTTCAACCCAATTAGTCTTCTCTCCTTTTTTCTAACACATCTAGAAATATTAGATGAATAGCTATCAAGAACTTTTAGTGTTTCAAACATAGAAAAGAACATATCTTTCTTAGTAGTGCTCATAGTGTAAGATCATGGAGGTATATAATACCTCTCCCCATATTCTATAGGCCATAAATCACTATGAACACCCCATTTCTTCAAATCTTGATGGGCTTGTAAGTTGTCTTTGGTTTTCTTAGAATCATCCAATAATGTGTCCATTATGTTCTCGCACATAATTTGTTCGATGTGCATCACATCCAATTTGTGTATCAACAATAAATGCTTCCAATAGGGAAGTTGAAAAAAGATACTAATTTTATTCCAACCATCTGGTAAAGAAGTAGCTTTATCTGTAGAACCTTTTGCACTTTTGTCGTTTCTCAAATGTGATTTTAGTGTATCCTTCACATTTCCATATAATATCTTCACTAGATAGTGGTTTAGGTGGTGGGTGCAATTCTCATTCACCGTTAAAATTTTTCATGTCATGTCTATAGGGATGATTCGTTATGAGAAAACGTCGATGGAACTCATAACATTGTTTTTTCCAAATTCCAACCATTTACAAGAAGTTTCAATGCTAGGACAAGGACACCCTAAATATTTTTTCCCTTTGGTGCTCCATCCAGATAGATCACCATACACAAGAAAGTCATTTATAGTCCATAGGATCATCAACCGCAAAGTGAAGTTCTTCTTGGTATGAACATCATATACTTTAACTCCAAATTCCCAAAGTAACTACAACTCATCAATAAATGGCTCAAGATAGACATCAAGGTCGTTCCCAACCATATGAGGTCCATGAATAAAAAAGAGACATCATAATATAAGGTTCAAAGCCAAGGTGGAAGATTTAGAAGTGTCAATAATACGAGCCAAATGCTATGTGACGCACTTATAAGACCAAATTGATTAAAACCATAGATAGCTAAAGCTAGTCTAACACTGCATGGTTCTAAGGCAAAGTGTGGAAATTAGGCATCCACATTCAACCATTATTCTTTATCTGAAGGATGATGAACACAATCATCTTTATCTTTTCCTTCATATGGTCATAACATGTCTTTAGCAATAGAAGGGGACATGTACAACCTCTCTAGTCGAGGGATCAGAGCAAAGTGGTACATAACCTTAGCAGCCACCTTTTTGCTTTTATTTGTATATAACCTATCATTCCATTGTGAAATACCACAAATATCAAATTTATCCTTTGAATTAGCATTGTTGCAAAATAACATGCAATAATTTCTACAAGCATCTATTGTAGTATGATTTAGTCCTAGCTCTTTGACAATTGTATTTGCTTCATAGTATGTTTCTAGAAAAAACAATCTTCTTCTAGAAATCCTGAAATAATCAACATCAATTGCTTTGTGAAAGAGCTATTTGACCATAGAAAAGGTACTAATAAAGATAGCTTAGAGTGATTTTTGCAACCTCTATACAAAGGTTGATCAGCCTCCTTAAGAATCTTATAAAATCTCTATGAATTATGATTTACAGGTTCCTCTTCCATTGAAGGTGCACTAGTGTCTCACATTCCAAATAAACCACCTACCATTTCATGCATGTTGTCATTGCTAGGTCTAGCTGATGCTATAATTGATGTGATTCTACCAGTCATCTCCCTGTGAAATGTACAAACATTGTATCTGTGGAGAAAGCCCTTAAATAACACGTTTGAATATACCTCATCCCCTATTTTAAGATATTTGTTCAAACTTACTTTGCAAGTTCATACTAATTTTCCTTATCTAGATGGTTTTTGGTGGGTGCTAGAAAATTGAATGAATTTTCTTGCAGCCCTATCTTTAATAGATCGCTTTGGACTCTATTCCCAATATACATCTAACTTTGGCATGTTATAAAATCCATCTATATATCCAAACACAAAGGGATTTGTTACATTTTATTGAAAAAATGGCTTCGAGAATATAAATAAGTTGCACACAACCATAAAAAAGGGAAACACATAGGACACATAAACATAAAATCAACAAAAATAAAAAGTCAAATATTTCCCCAATGGTATGTGATAGTCAGATAACCCCCACATTAACTCTAAAACTAATAGGCCGATCCCTTAGGTTACCTAAACTATATCCCACACATATCATAAATAATGGGAACAAGGGCATGATGACATTCAAACTATAATTGTATATTATTCCCGAACCAAGTGGATTTCACTTTTTTTTTGTGAATCACATATCTAAAATACTAAAGATATATGATGAAAAACAAAAGACTAAAAGGGAATACAACATAAGAACATAATGGATGCAAGTGGTGTGTTGTGGTTTATGGGTTAAATCATCAACATATATTGGTTTGAAATACTTATTTTCCATCTCATGTATGTCATTCACACAAAAAATTCAAATTGGTATTTCAAGCTTCCATGTTAGAGGTTCAAATAAGGGCACAAGATTTGAAATGGAATGTTAGATAATGGGTTTCTACTTGTTGAAAATATAACAATTGATTGAGCATGGATCCTAAGTACATAGTAGCCTAGATATGAGTAGGATGACATCAAATGATACTAAACTTATTTCATGGTTAAATCCATTTGTAGAATTTTTATTGGCAGTGATGCAAATATATGATCAAAAAATGGATTTTATAGCAGTAACAAGTTTATTAGCTTCCAAAATTAGTTAAGAATATTGGTTAAACAATAGGAGGTCAATCAAAGAAGGCAGCAAATTGATATTCTTCCAGGAATTATATTAAAACACATACATATCAGTATGTCATTATAAAAGTTATTATTTGTAGATAGGGAATCCGAAATCAATTTATAGTATATGTGTGAGACCATGCTAAGATCACTAGTTTAGTAGGGTCAGTCCGACATTGAATCAAGATCCAAGAGATTTTCAGCTTGACTTTGAGTCTGCTATAAGAAAATCATGTGAGATAATGTGGGTAAGGCCTAAGGGTCAATTGTCAATAAGTATGCACAACTACGGGTACTTCTATAAGAATTCAATATACATCCACTATTCATGTACCCATATTCTAACATAGGGTATCATAAAAAATACATAGAGTCTAAATAACTCAATAATTTTTTTTGAACTAAAACTTGAATAGTCTAAGATGAGAAAACAGATGGCTCTAAGCCATAAGGATGCAATAAAGCATGTGACTATTGAATCGATCAAAGGATGGAGATGAAGTGCAATAAAGGGTAGTGAGATGAATTAAGTTAAAAAAATTCAAACTGATCATGAGGTGATTTAACTCAAATAAAGGTGTCAATCCTTGTTATCATGCCATGATCACCCTAAGAGCAAATGAAAAATTACACATAGAAGTCCTTGTAAATAGTAAATACACTAAAAAGAAATAAATAAATTAGAGAATACTAAAAAAAGCCATGCATGACATGGAAAGAAAATTGATAAAAATACAATAAATGTAACAAAAATGAAAAATGCAGGGAAAAGTATATGTGCATGGACATAACACAAAAAAAGTGATAGATAATAGCATCCTTCCCTACCACTGCATACTTAAAGTTTTGCTCATCCTTAAGCACATCAAGGACTTGAAATAGTAGGCATGGCATGCTCAAAATTCCATGATGACATTGTGATACTCGTGTTATAACAATAGGTCTAGATGGATGAAGGAACTAGATAGTGAGGAGGTTGTGAGGGATATTGGGAGTTATCTAGTATGACCAACATTGCACATCATGCCAAAGTCTGGTATGAATGCCACTATCCCACTAGAAGATAGTATGGAGTAAAAGAAATGAGTTGTGTTCTCTTCTCTCTATCATAAATCCCATGTATCATCATTTGATCATTGTGTTGTGTAGATAGGAACTAATCCATGGCTGCACAAATGACACCCATCTTGAAAGAAGTGTGTTGTGGCCCTGGTGGCCATGGTGGCACTGAGAAAAACACTAACCAGACTCAGACATTGGAATTGACTGGTGTGGTTTCTCCATCATCTCTTTATATTTTACATTTGGTTGCTGATAAATATGAGGACAATAAAAGGTTACATATGGCTTATGATGCTTGATAATGCTGCATGCATCATCCAAGGGTCAAAAGTCAAATAAATGTGTCCCAAATGCATCACTGGTTTCCATATGGGACTGCAAAACATTTATAATTTTGTGTGAAAAGCAAAGCATAGACACTTGCTTCAACATTGATAATATAACAATGGATGAGATGTTGAATGTCACTACTCTATAAGGGGATATTAATCATAATCTAGGCTAAAGGATCCAATGCCGGCTTACTTTCATAATTGTGAAAATAACTCCAATGGTGGTGGAGTTCTTATGCTTTCCAAATCCATGCTGGTTGCTATGGATAACAAATCTCGCAACATCCATTTCCCTTTCCCTAATAGCACACTGTGAAATATATAGACCCTTAAAAAACTCTCTAATTCTCTCACTTTTACAAAATGAAATTTTGAAAATTTGTGAACTTGAAGGAAACCTATAAACTCCTTCTAGTCCAGTACAAAAATCCTCCACATAAGCATGTTGAGATCACCCTCGTGGTATTTACTTGTCACTGTATCACATCAAATGGTATGTGTTTACCTCTTCTTAGGAGGGCACTGATAAATAACTCTCAAAGTAATTGAGATGACATTGAGTATCTCCCCTTCCATATACTAGTATGCACGTTTTCTTTTCATGCCCAATAGAATATGGAAAGTGTTACTAGACATGCACATTATTGGTTACACATACATCTATCCATTATTCCCCTTGCAATGTCTACATAGTCTGCGAAGTCTTCCACCTTGCCTAACCCCTAGTGAGGAGAATACCCAAGTATTGGGTAGGAAGCAACTTTCTTGAAAAATGATAGAAGATGTTTGTATCAGAAAATGTGTTTCTAAAAATATAATAATATCAACCATCCTATAATTACTAATGTCTCCTCATGCATATTCTTTCACAAACATAGAAATATATTCACATAAAGCTAAGATGCAAAAATGTTAACATTCAGTGGGAGTTGAAAATATGTTTCCAAAACAAAAACTTCTTGGTTGAGTACAAAAGATTTTTTTTATTGGAAATGCATATCCAGAAATTGCCATTGATGTAGTGAATTAGAGGATGCACAGAGAATCATACAAGTGTATGAGAAAAATACATTGATATAAGGATTCAATGTCAAATTGAGGAAGCAATGAAGAAAGCCACTAACCTTCAAAGCAACCAAATAGGCAAATAACTATTTTCCTCTTCTCCACAACTAATGTGCCTATTGTAGAGGCCTGCTAGGGTGAATAAGGGTTCAATGTCAGATAAAGGATGGTCGAGAATCATTGTGTCTTCTCACACTTCACTAGCCGCTGCATAGGTGGAGACTATGCTGCCATAGAGGGAAGAGAATAGGTAGAGAGGCTACCAATTGCAGGAGCCACTATAATCTTCTCACACTCTACCTGGGTATGGGGGGGAGTTGCCAAAAATGTATCTCCCAAGTTGGAGGAGCTAAGTTGCCGGCAGCCACAATGATGAAGGGGAGACCTGTAGGTGGCTAGGGTGATGAAGGGAATGCAATTTCGTCCTCCTAGGGGATGGAGGGGAATAGCCATGAGTTTCTCTAAACCACAATGAAACCTTATGAAACTAGCATGGGGCTGATTAGGCTTAATCAAAATTAGCACAACAACACAATTTACTCGACTAAAAATTGGGTTACGTTGGAGGGTAATGCCAAAAGAGTTCCCTCAATAGTAATTATGAGGGGTTAAAAAATTCATACCCTATTTGTGAGGGATCATCGATCATAAAAAATACATTAGTACAATACAATTACGATGACATTATCCATTCATTGATGGAGAGTCCTTAAAAAATAGTCCCTTTTTTCATAGAAATTTCTTCCCTCACAAAAGTCCCTAAATAACATACTTGTTTTTTGTAGTGACAGGAAACAACCACACAATGTCTACTTTTCCCCCTAGTTTTCTCTAGAAACTCTCTCCCTTGTCTTTTAGTACTTTTCCTCAATTCTTAAGTGTCGATCTCCATCTCTCCTTTCCAAATCTGACGACACTATATACTCTAGGGTTTTGTGGCTTTCACACAGAGGTGACACCTTGAATCCCCTATTTATTCCCTATTACGCTCGTCCTTTGTTTCTCCTCACAACTCCAAGCCATCATATCCCTGATAAACAATTGCAAAACTTCTGGTAGATCACCCTAGACCTCGTCCCAAAATTGGTTTGGCTCCATCTTCTAATAAACACATTCCCCAACTCACTTTGTGTCCTAGGCACTTCTCTGGTTCGAAAACACATTTTTGGTTTATATGGAAATGGAAAATCACCCATATACACTCTAGGGGACCCTTTAGGTCTCTAGAAACCCTTATCCTCTCTTCTAATGTAAGTTCATGGGTTTCCCCCTTTTTCACCTATTTTAGAATCGGATGTCCCAATCAGGAGTTACACTTTGTCGTATCCTTAATTTTCTTCACCTCTATATCCTTTGACCAACGTTGAGTAGTTTCTTGTGATTTGAGCCTTTACCTAGACATGTTTTTGAGTTTCTCCTTCTCAAGTAGTCATGGCCAAAGGCCTACTTCTCGCCTTTGGTTGGCTCATCACCCTCTTTTAGGATCACATATTCCATCAAGATCTCACTAGGACGAAAACGTGAATGATTAGCTCTAGTTCTTGCTACATCTGGAGTGTTTTCTTGCATTGGTGAACGATTGTTGTTGAATTCTACATGAGATACACAACAAAAAAGATGACTAGTTCTATTTTTGCTCTTTTTTCCCTTGGGTTCCTTTATTCTGTCACACGCCTTTTGGGTAATTTTGTAATTTGATCAGTTGATTCGGTATTTTATGTGCAATGTCTAATCTGTGGGTAAATGACCCACACTACCCTATCAAACATCAATTTCTAATGCATGATGCGGGGGTAGTGTTGTCATTATACCACAATTTTGATTCTAATAATTTAAAATTGGTAATTATCTTGCAAAATCCATAATAAATGATATACATGTCACAAAATAAAAGGAAATACTTTTTAGAATAAGAAAATGATAGTTTACCCAATGATATAAGTTTCATGGTCTAATTCCAATATAATAAATGTGTGATTTTTACAAATATTGTAAATTGGTTAAAATTTCTAAAATTCATAACTAATAATTTATAAGTCAAAAAAATAAACAAAAATATGATATGAACATAGAAAAATGTAATATATAAGACTACATGATTTATAAACCAATTTATACTAATAGAGATTTGAATTTTAGGATTTATGTAATTAATGTGAAAATAATCATAATTCTACATATATATTTAATAGATATTTTGAAGACCCTGTCTTGGACCTAGAGTTGACTTTGGAAATATATAGACTCAACCTAAGGTATATTTTATTCCTTATCATTCATATTGGGAAATCACCTATATTCATTCTCTCTTGGTCCTTTGGGACACAATACCCTATACACTTTTATCTCTCTCCTCTGAGAGGTTGACTCATTTGGTTTAGATGATATGAATCTTTTTTTTGGATATTCTTATTTACTCTAAACTGTTCTTTACTTCAAGATGAAACACTATTCTGAATATGAAATATTTTACCCACTTTTGGTTTGTATGCTTCACATTGTCCATTCAAGTGATGTAATTCTTATCAATTCTACTTATATGACTGAAATTTCACTTGACTCTACATTAATGCATGCTTTGTGATTGAGTATCCCTAGAGTAATAGAATGCTTTGGTTTTTGTTTTTGGTTTTATTCCCTATTGAGTATGCCTTTCTGCTTGTACTATATCTATGGGCACGCCTTTCCGCCCAGGGTTTGTCTTTCCACCATATTTTTTTATTCTTGGAAGTCTAGTAGTACATTGTGCTCTATCAGGTTATGACTTTTTGTCCTAACCACCACTTTCAGTACATTTACACTAGTATTATGTTTATCTCACTTGCCTGCAGGTTGATAGTGTTGATGATGGGTTATATGCCCTAAATTTTGTATGTGTGTTTTTGTGGCACATCTTGTTTTTTATTAATGCAAGTGTGACAAAGTTGATTTTAGAATAAGAATGAAATATTAATCTTTTGACCCTTATATGTTTACTCATGATCCCAAATTATTTTTCTTGTCTTCTTAATCAATGTTGGTACTCAAATTTAAAATATGGTGATCAATGTGGATTTCATACACATTATAACACCTTAAATTTGATTAATTGATCACTTTGTCGAAAGAAATAAATTGATCTAGAAAACTTCATATTTTTTCTGTCAAACGTTTTATAAAGGTTGTCCACATTTTTGTGAAGATTTGGTCCAAATTTGAGAACAATTGGATATTCCTATGATTTTCTATGAATTTTGGAACTTATGTTCTCAAAATCCTTTTACTTGCCCTTTTCCAAGTCATTGATCTGTTGTAAGGGGAGGGGAGTCAGGGGACGAACCACAGCCCTCAGATCTGAGACCCGCGAATCAGGGGTCCAATCCAGTGGATGAGAGGTTGTCTTCAACCTCCCACTGATTGTGGGGAGATATGAATATGACTATGATGATCGATCACCCGCTCTTGACCGCTATTTGAAATTCTAAGTGAGCCAAAACGACCCTCTCGCAATTTTGAACTGGGCAAGAACTATTTTAAGAAGCTTTCGAGCACCCTTGTGCTGCCAAAACGAGCCCCTTTTTCTCCCCTCTCCTTCCGGCGGCCATAGATGCTGCTCCAAGTTCTTTAGCCCTAAATCTAGCCTCGATAACCTATAAAAGGACCCCCCAAGGTCCGAAGCAACCAAGGCTCATTCATGCTACGACCTTCCATGCCACATTGGCCTTGAGCACCCCCTGTTTCCTCCCCCGACCACCTGTTGCACCAAGCAGCGCCGCCACAGGTGCTTTTGGGCATCTCACCCGCTCCTCCACCTCTCCTCATTCTGGTGTTTACTGCTTCTCCACGAGGTCACGACGAACCCATGTGGCACATTTGCATCCTCCACCGGAGCCTCCTACTCCCATATCTCCTTCACTCCGGCGAGGTGCGCCCCCTCACTTCATGGCTTGCGAGTGGCTGTCTGCATGCAAGGGACAGAAGGCAGCCTCGAACCGTTGGGTTCAGAGGCAAACTCCCCAGTCCAAACAAAGTAGTGGTGAACCAACAAATCATTGAATAAACCGGCCAAATAGAGTTTGAACCAGATCCTGGACCAGCGAGCCGTGTGGCGTGATCTTGGCCACCAAATCTTGGATCCAACGGCCCTCAATTTTCACAAATAAGGTAAATATCTCCACTCTATTCATAAATTCATATAAATGCCCAGATCTTGTTGTGATTTTAGAAAATACATCCTAGCTCTAAATATTACGAATAAGTAGTCCATTTTTATCAGAAAAATCCAATGGATCATTTAAAAATACTTTTGAGACCAGATTATGAATGTTTCTCACCAATATCTCTAGATCTTTGATCCTTTACATATTTAAATTGTCAAATGACTCATAATCATGATTAATCTTTGGAAACCTTAGATTTGGACTCTAATGATTATCTTGTAACCTATATCTGATATATTTGAATCATCTACTCTTGAAAATGAATCATTAGTGATCTAGATCTTTTTGCTGGATTCAATCTTGGTTATAATCTTTATAATGAGTAATCTTGATCCTAATCTTGCAAAACACTTGATTTAGTTTTGACCCATCAATCTGATCTTGATTCCCAATTACCATGTTGATAATCTAGAAATTGATGATGACATGAATAATGATCATATTATTAGGGTTAACACATATGATTCTAGAAACATTGGAAAGTCATTCACACTTGAAAATACTTGATAATTTAAATAATGTTGTACATATTGAAATATTGATTGATTATAAGTGAATGACCCAACCCTAAGGTTGACCTAGGAAAAATGTAACCCTAATCTTGAATATTGAAACTTGATTTGCAAATATCATGATCTTGACCCTTGATCCAAACATTGTGCTTTAGGATCGAAATCGAAGGGTCGACCTATTAGTCATGATCTATACTTGAAATATCGATGAAAGGTACGCTATTATATAACTCCTCCTTGATTGTATTGAAGATACTTTTATGCATCTCTTGAATGTATGCTTGGCTATATATTTGGATGAGCTACTGTTCCCTATCATTAGTCTTCTATTTTTCTATACTATATTTTGAAAACATGAAAACATAAATTGCATGCCCATTATGACTGCTCGTATATTGATAATGATGATGATATCGATAATGTTGATATTGGGTACAACAACCCCCTCATTTGGAGGTGGGACTTGTACATAGGCTTCCGATGTTCCTATGGTGAGAAGGAGCCTAGTGACCTTCTCCATCGTATTGGGGTAATAGAGTCACACAATATATATATATAAGCATGCTTCTAGAATTAGCATAATGGGAACTCATAATAAAAATTGAATCATTTGAAAAACTTGTCGAATAAATGTTGGTTTTGCAAATTGCTTGTTATTCTTTTGAATATAAGTACTGCCAAGTATATACTATTTTGTTATAAATCACTTTGCTTGATTTTGATAGCGTACCGTGCAATTACATGATTGTGTCTCGATTTTCTTGATTTTAGGCAATACAAACAGAATACTGAATAAGATCACTTCCGCACTCTACAAACTCTGATGACAAAGATAAATCGGCTATATCTCCATATTGGGTTAGTTGTTCTTTAAAACATCACTGTGTAAGAACGTGGTCTTCGCATCCATCTGATGGATATCGAGATTATAAATGGAAGCCAATGCTATAAGCATTCAGATTGTGGTCATACAGGAAAAAGGGGAATAGGTATTAAAATAATCTATCCCTTCCCTCTGTGTGTAACCCTTAGAAACTAACCTAGCCTTATACTTATTGATTGTCCCATCTGTATTAAGTTTCTTCTTAAAGTTCCATTTGCATCCAACTACAGAACAACCAGGAGGCAAATCCACCAATTCCAAAGTTCCATTCAAGAGAATTGATTGGATTTCATCATTAATGGATTCTTTCCTAAACTTAGCTTCTAAAGATTCCATAGCTTGTTTGAAAGTTACAGGATCATCCTTAACATTGTAAGTGAGAAACTCACTTCCAAATTCATCGGATGTCCTAGGTCGTTTACTTCTCCTTGGTTCAACTATTTCTTAAGAATCATTTGATTCAAAATAGCTTATTCTGAGTTGTGCCCCCACATTTGTCATCCTTTCCACATTTTCAGGAACGAAACCTGTAGTGAATGAATCTTCATGATATACTTTATTGGGCACACCAGATTTCATGGAAAACACATCCTCAAAGAATGTAGCATCACGTAATTCCACAATTGTATTGACCTCAATGCCTGAGATATCAGATTTTACAATCAAGAATATATAGGCATAACTTGTCTCTATATACACCAAGAAAATGTCATCAACCATTTTCGGTCCCCATCTTTTCATCTTGTGTTCAGGGACAAGTACCTTAGCAAGGCACCCCCACACTCAAAGATATTTGAGACTCAATTTTCTTCCTCTCCATAACTCAAGCAGACTACTTTCTACATGTTTATGGGGAACTCTATTCAAAATATGGCAAGCTGTATTCAAAGCTTCCCCCCACGTGAAGTAGAATAGACCTGACCTTTGGAGTAAAGAATTTACCATATCTATAAGGGTTCAGTTTTTACTTTTAGTTATCCCATTAGAATGTGGTTAATACTGAGCGGTAACCTCATTAACTATACCATGTAATTGGCAAAATTCCAAAATCAAGTTTGAGGTGCATTCTCCTCCCCTATCAGACCTTAATCGTTTAATATTTTTTCCGATTTGAGTTTCAACTTCTTTCTTATAAATTTTAAAATTATCCAATGCCTCATATTTACCTCTAAGTAAAAATACATAGCAATATATACTAGCATTGTCAATAAAAGTTATGAAATAACATTGTTGATCCCTTGTAGCAATACCATTAAATTCATAGATATCAGTATGCACTAAATCCAATATTTTTAAAATCCTATTCACTGAATGAAAAGGTTTCCTAGGCAATTTAGCTTGCACACAGATTTCACATTTGTTATTCCAAAAACAAGATTTAGGTATTAAATTAAGTTTCATCATACGCTTCATTGAGGCAACATTAACATGTCCCAAAAGTGAATGCCAAATATTAGATGATACAAGATTCATGCATACAGAACTATTATCATTCAAATTTAACATGGAATTTGAAACAGGTTCAACAAAAAATTTAAATAAGTGCTCCACATCACATCGATACCCCCTTCCAAAAAATAAAGAATCACGAAGGCATGTAATAATAGCCTTATTACATTTGGAATCTACTCTAAAACCTTCGCTAACTAAAATTATGCCACTAAGGATATTGCGTCGAATGGTTGGAACATGTCTGACTCTATGAAGCGTCAGAACCTTCCCTGAAGGGAACTTCAAGTCCACCCATACTTCAACTTTGACTTCTATAGAGTTGGAATCGCCGAAAGTCATGTAACGACCTCTTGAGTCCTGGTAAGACATAAATAGGGACTTATCAACACAAACATTACATGAGCCCCAATGTCGAATATCCAATAAAGTGGTTTAAAAATAGAAAGGATTTCAGGTTTTATAGAAACATACCCATCATTGAGGTGCAAGGATCAATCATCATATTGACAATAGCCTCCCTAGTTGCAGATGTGGTAGCTTTCGTTGCCTTCTTTGAAGGAAAATCCATGTTCCAGTGGCCAACCTGTCCACAAGTCCAACAAGGTTTGTTCTTCGGTTTCTTCTGGATCTTGGCCTTAGGTTTATGTGCATTCTTTGTTTTCTTATCTTTGATTTTAGCCGTAGTAAAATTGACACTAGGGTTTGCATCAGTAGTCACCTTGACAATCTTCTCTTTTAAGTGTTCTTATTGTATGTTAATATCTCTCATTAGATCATCCATTGACACATCTCCTTTGCGATGATTAAGAGGCATGCCAAACAATTCCCATGACTTAGGAAACTTTTCTATGATAGACATAACAACAAACCTCTCAGGAAATTCCATCTTTGCATCTAAGAGTTCATGACACAGGAAATGAAAGTCATGTGTTTGATCAGAGACTGACTTACCCTCACCCATCTGAAATTTTAGAAACTTAGACACACAGTACTTTTTCAGCACCTTGATTTTTAGTACTAAAATTCTTAACTAACACTTCCCACAGAACTTTGGAAGTAGTAACAAGCGGCTTCAAATAAGAATCATACAGTTTATTATTTAAACCAAACAAAATCAAACCTTGACACATCTTATAACCCTTCTTCCACTTAGAAATTATATTTGCATTATCAAGGATAGTGTCATCGGATTTAGATTCAATCTCTTCTAAGTACTAATCAAAACCTACAATATTAAGCCAAATTTGCATCCGACACTGCCAACAGGCAAAGTTGGTACTAATAAATTTCTCAGGCATTCTATTCGTATCAATTTTATTTCCAGAACCAGCATGATCGGCCATAGTTAATTAAAGACAAAGAATGATTTCTTTAAGATTGTTGTAAATCTTAGATTTACGTCGTTACATGCAATGGCAAAAGGTGCAATAAATTAACAAATTCAGGCCAGATCTAGATAAGAAGTAGAAGAATAAACATTGTAGGAGAAAATAAAAACTGAGTTAGGAACTAGACCAGACCGTTCGTTGAAAAATGAACGTTTTACTTAAAGAAATCAGCGACCCGCAATCTGGAAGGATAGGTGTCATTCTTCAAGTTGACTTGATCACGAACTTGAAGTAAGTTGTCATCTTGCTCGTGCTCGACAATGTCCGCTTGCACTACCAGTGCAGCCCAGTGACCGTAGGAACCACCGCCTGATAGATCGCATCTTTGAGTAGAAGAAGAAGGAGGTAGTTGCTTGCATGAGAGGAACGTCACCAAGCAACAACACAAAGTGACGGCTAAACGCTCTCCTTAGGGTTTGCTAAATACAAATGAAACGGATGACGACTGATGTTCATTTGAGATGTGTTTAACCCTAATGACCGGAGGCATATTTATAACCTTGCACGCACTGAAATCATATTTCCATTAAAACACAACCACTCAATTGCTCTTGTACACATTGTAGAAAAATCTGCAAGAGAAACACTTTCTAGTTATGATTAAACAATATGTTAATTAAATTAATAATTAATTATGTAGTTGTATCATAGTGTAAAAATAAGATGGAAGACATTCTCCACAATCCACAAGCCATAAGCCTGAGTCTGTGTCTGTGCCTAGCCATGCCAGGCGTGGCATGGTGTGGCGCGCGTGCGCACGTGTGTGCATGTGCATTGTGGTCACCACTGACTAAGGAGGTGAGCATACCCTCCTCCTAGGACCCTTGGACACTAGTGTCACATGTGATCCTACATGTAAGGACCGCAAAAGTTCTAGGAATGAGCAATGTGGGATAAAACTTCTTTCCCATTGGTACTAGACACAAAGCTACCTTTCTCACATGTACTAGTTGCACTGCATTGGGCTTAACCCATGCTATATATATGCCATTTATAGACATATATGTAACAGGGTTCCTATGTGCAACATGGTATTGGATTATGAATTAGAGTAGGATTCCTAGTTGCAACCACATACCATGGAGGCCTATAAATAGAGGCCCTTGGAGAGGCAATTGAGATAATCCCTCCAGTTGCTTGTAGATGCTTTTGTGGTAGAAGAGCCGAAGAACAAGAATAACTGGAGGAGATATATTTGTAAATAAGAGAGGGTCAATAACTTTACCTTAAAGTGAAGTAGCGGATGATAGTCAATGACACATTGGGTGCATTGATAGAGCAGCTCTGGTTGATAAGAGAGGGTCAGTGACTTTGCCTTGAAGCAAAGTAGCATTTGGTGGTTACAAATGCAGTGTTTCCATAGCGACACGGTCCGAATTAGTCAACGATCACAACAACATCAAGCAATCCCCAACAATGACAACGGCCTTGTGAGGAGATCAAGTAAAGAGAGAGGTTTTGTACATTGTGGTTGTGATTCTCCTCTTTCTCATATTTGTTCTCGTGTGGGGAGGGCTACCTAGATTTAGGGGTAATTAAATCTAGGCAATGTGAGTTGTAATCTTGATTATATAGTGCTTGTTGGCCGATATTTCCCCGTGGTTTTTCTCTCCTTTTCTTGGGGAGAGTTTTCCACGTTAAATATGGTGTTTCTTCTTTGGGTTTATACGCTTGTCAATTATACTTCTGCAATAAGTTTTCTTCACATCTAGGATCGTATCAATACAACATCCCCAACAAGTGGTATCAGAGCATAGTTTGCAGATATTGGTCTAGATTGGGAAGGATGTACGACGATGATGAAGTTGACATGCACAAATTAGTAGATTTGGAAACCCAAGATGGAGGATATATATTCTCTATTGCAAAGAGTTGTACGATCCAATAGAGGGATAAAAGGTAGAGAGTACGTTTGATGTGAACTAAAGAAATTAAACATGAAGCCTGTTAGAAAAGTTCAAAAGTTACTCAACATTTCCATGTTCCATCATGTCTCAAAAGAGACAAATGCCAAAGATTTGTTCGAGAAGCTCAAGAAGTTATATGAGCGGAAGACTGCCACAAATAAAGCTTTCTTCATTAGAAAGTTGGTGAACCTCAAGTACCGGGATGGTACAAGAATTGTCAAGCATATGAATAAATTCTAAAGTCTTGTAAATCCATTGGGGTCCATGAAGATGGTTCTTGATGATGAACTCCAGGCTCTACTTCTTCTAGGATCATTATCTGACTGTTGGGAGACACTCGTAGTGACAGTTAGAAATTTTTCACAGGAAGGCAAGTTGACACTTGACCAAGCAAAGAGCACTCTACTGAATGAAGAGACTCGATAATGAGCCTCAGGAGATAGTGGATCAAAGGTGCACTTCACAGAGAGTAGAGGAAATGATAGAGCAAGAGACCATGGTAGATCCAAGAGTCATAGTGAGTCCCAGAACTATGAGAAGTCTCATGGTAGATCCAAGTCAAAGAGTAGTAGAGGGTGCTTCCATTGCGACATGCCAGGTCATTTCAAAAGGGATTGTAAGGCTTGGAAAAAGAAACATGAATCTGAAGCCAAAGACAAGCAAGATGACAATAAGAATACTGCAGTGGGAATCTCAGATGAAAGGGATGATGATGATGATGTAGTCTTGACAATCCAGTTGTAGTGTTTACATGATGAGGATGGTGATTCTGAGTGGGTGGTGGATACTGCAACTTCTTATCATGCTTCACCGAGTTAGGAGTTCTTCACTTCATACAAGATGAGATACTTTGGGAGGGCGAACATGGGAAATTCCATCTTCTCCATAATTTTCAGGAGTGGAGACATTTGCGTTCATAAAAGTGTTGGTTGTACGCTCACACTCAAGGATGTTTGTCACGTTCCAGATTTGCAGCTCACTATGATATCTAGTTCTTTCTTTGATAGAGAAGGTTGTCATCTAGATTTTGGTGGTGGAAAATGTAAGATCACCAAGGGAGATTTAGTTATTGTGCGGGGAAAATTATATCACACATTGTATAAGATCCAATTTAAGTTGCTCAAAGGCAGCCATATATATGCAGTTGAGGATCACCAGACAGATCTATGGCACAAACAACTAGGATACATGAGAGAGAAAGGCTGGAAGCTTTTATCAAAGCTTAGATTGATTTCTTGTGGCAAGGATACTGGTCTCAATTCATGTGATGCATGTCAGATAGGAAAGCATCGACATGAATCTTTCAAGGCAGGATCAAAGGTGAAGTCACAACTTCTGCTGCTAGTTCATTCGGATGTATGCGGCCCATTTGAGGTGGCTTTGCTGGGTGGAAATAGGTACTTTGTCACATTCATTGATGATTAATCTAGGAAGGTGTGGGCCTACTAGCTAAAGACCAAGGATTAGGTCTTTCAATGTTTTTAGAAATTTCATGCCATGGTGGAGCGAGAGATAGAGAAAAAGTTGAAGTGTCTCCGCACAGACAATGGAGGAGAGTACACCTCTAGGGAGTTATAGGATTATTGTGCACAACACAGAACACGACATGAAAGGATAGAACCCAACACACCACAACACAATGGTACAACTGAGAGAATGAATTATACCGTAGTGGAGAAAGTCAGATGCATGTTGAAGACTGCAAAGTTTCCAAAGACATTCTAGGGTGAGGCAGTGTGTACTGCCTACTATCTGATTAATTAATCTCTCATCAGTTCCTTTGGGGTTTGATATACCTGAGAAGGTATGGATAGGAAATGATGCATCCTATGCTCATCTGTGAGTATTTGGGTGCAAGTCTTATGCACATGTTCCAAAGGATAGGAGGGAAAAGCTAGATGATAAAGTAGTGCCATGCATCTTTGTTGGCTATGAAGATCATCAATTTGGCTACATGTTATGGGATCCTGTAAAAAGGACCATGAGTAGAAACAGAGATGTGACTTTCTGTGTGAATCAGATAGTTACAGAGCTTGAGAGTGATGATGTAGAGGCTGTAGGATCAGTGATAGTTTTTTTGATGATAAGTATGAGGATGTTTTAGCTTTTTTATAGGTGCCATTTTCATATGAAAAAGAAGAGTAGCAAGATCGCCCTAAGAAGCAGAGTGAGAGCACATCGAGTGTTCATGTTCCATACACACAATTGAGTAATTTAGATTCACAATCAGAGATTTCTAGGCAGGGGGAGAAAGATCATCACCAGGCATAGTCCTCAGAGCAGTAGTTGAGGAGGTCTGATAGAGTCATCATCCTTCATCCGGATATCTGACATCTCAATATATTCTCCTTACTGATCAGGGGGAAGAGACTTATCATGAGGCACAAACTCATAGAGATAAAGCACAGTGTCATCGAGAGATGCAAGAGGAGATGTTTTCTTTGTAGAAGAATGATACCTATGAGCTTGTGGCACTTCCCAAGGGCCAAAAAGTACTAAATAACAAGTGGGTCTACAAGATGAAGAGAGATGACAACAACAAGGATCAAGCTTCTAATGAAGAGCTACATTGACATGGGGAGAATCATCAGTGGGTTTCTGAACCTATATAGAAGGTCAGAAATAAGGTTTTCATTGATGATGGTTCGACTTACCAGTCGGGAGGGAGCCTAAAAAGTTCCAGGTGCGGGCATGAATAGAGAAACGGTACTGCCAAGATACTTTTTCTCACTTTCTTGGGAATAAAGTGAAGTCATGATGGGACTTCAAGAAGATGGGTGAAAACGACAGGATGCTGACATGTATCAGGAGAGTGGATCCATCACAGGTGGTGATGAGGTCCACAAGATACTCCAGATAATTGTTGAAGACTACATCTCCCTCATGGGCCACAGGGGGAGATTGTTGTGAATAGGAAAAGGATCTGGCCCATTCCTGATTGGATTTGGACTTGAGTAGGAGTTGTCTTGTTTTACGAATCCTAATAAGACTCAAATCTAAAAGGGAAAGAAGATGGTTTCCTATGTACAAAATGGTATTGGATTAGGAATTGGATTAGGATTCCTAGTTGCAACCACATACCATGGAGGCCTATTATAGAGACCCTAGGGGAGGCCATTGGGATCATCCCTCCAGTTTCTTGTTGGTGCCTTCTGTGGTAGAAGAGCCAAAGAACAAGAACAACTGGGGGGGGCTCTCTTGGTGAATAAGAGAGGGTCAGCGACTTTGCCTTGAAGCAAAGTAGCGGCTGATAGTCGGTGACACATTGGGTGCACTGACAGATCAGCTCTCTTAGTTGATAAGAAAGGGCCAGTGATTTTCCTTAAAGCAAAGTAGTGGTTGGCGGTTACAGACGCAATGTTGTCATATTGCCAAGGTTCAAACCAGCCAGTGGTCACAGTGGCATCAAGCAGTCCCCAGCAACAATAACGACCTCATGAGGAGATCAAGTAAAGAGGGAGGTTTTGTACACATTGGGTGTGATTCTCTTCTTCCTCATCTTTGTTCTCATGTGGGGAGAGATATCTGGATTTAAGGGGAACTCAATCCAGGCACTGTGAGTTATAATCTTAATTACATAGTTCTTGTTGGTCGGTATTACCCCGTGGTTTTTCTCTCATTGTCTTGGAGAGAGTTTTCCATGTTAAATCTGGTGTTTCTTCTTTGGGTTTATACACTTGTCGGTAATTCTTCCGCAATAAGTTTTCATCACATCTGGGACCGTATCAGTACAACATCCCCAATACTAAATCCATCACAACCGTGTGCAACAATCAGGCACTTTCGAGGAAGAAGTGCAGTTTGTGGTGCCCCGGTCTTCATCTTGCTAGTGGAGGTATATATAATAACCACTAGTTGTAATCAAAGCACTTATGGGAGAAACTAGAAGCAGAGCAAAGAAGAAATAGACAATGTGTCCCTACTCTTATATAATCTCTTTTGACGACAGTCCATATTCTTGAATAATACTATAACTAATCCTTTTTTTATAAGGATGATGACATATAAGTTAGGTTTTCATTTCATAAAAGTCTGGGATTCTATGATTCAATTTGTTGAGATTTCAAAAGTTGAAATGTATGCTTTCCCCCTATTATTTTCCTTTGAGTTTTTTTTCACATTCCCCTCGATTTTAGGAAATCCCAAATAATACCCTATGTTATTGGTAATCCTAATAACCCCCCATTGTTATCCAGAAGCAATGGAAGGGTAATGATGGTGTTTTTCTTCTTCTTTGTACGTCAAATGAATTATGGTTTAAATCATACAGTCTTAATAATATAACCCTATATATATCAAGTTCATATTAATTATTAAAAAGATATATTGTAAAAATATGTGTCTCGTTAGGCTGTCTCAATTTTAGGTCAAGGTTAGTTTCAAGTTGGAAAGGCTATCTGACAGTCAGATCCGTAACTGCCACCGTCAAGACTCATATTTCGATCACTCTATTCAAACCTGAATCTATATTTAAATCTCCAAGTAGATCGAGATCAAGATTTTGATCAACCTATCTAATAAATTAGAATCTATATACGATTGTGTCAAATTTTAATTCCACATAAATTAACATAATTTTGCTAGTCTAACTTAGAAACTAAAATGAATGATTCGTCAAAACTTTAGATTGGTGAAACTATTCAATTTTGGATTCATTTACCAATTATTTTTCATTGTCAAATGTTCATATGAGGTTTTGTGTAAGCATCTTGTTAGTAAAGTTTGCATTTATATATGATTGTTTTCCCATATTATCCCCTTAGTTTTAAGGATATTCACTCTTCACATTTTTGCGTCAAAATTTGAGTTTCTTTTCTTCTTTAGAGAAGAAAAACAAAAATAGAATCAGCATGTCTTGCAAGTTGTTACACTATGTGATTTAGAAATATCCCACGTCTGTAGATACTTGAGGGGTCGATGGTAATTGTTGTATAAGGAATAAAAAAAGTGGTCCGTCTATGAGGGTAATACCCTCACAAAATGGAAAACAAAAAATAACCATACCCATTCTATTAACTATGGATAACAATTGGTGGCAATTTAGGATTCTCACATGTGAGGGGAGTAATATGGTATGTATTTGAACATAGGCAAGATGGGTCAAATCTAAGTCTATGTCTCTGGGTTGATAAGGTTGGTAGTAAATATTTGGTTTATATTTATAAATTCTAATATGTTAAATCTGAATCGGCTTCGGGTTGACTGAAATCTTAGTTTGAATATGCTAGGATGATGCGAGTAAATTCTTGATTTGATAGAGTGATGATTGAAATAATGATTCTGGGCTATTGCAGGGCTCGTTATCCAAAACTCTGGTCCCTAAAATTAAGTATCTATTCCCTTTTAACATAACAAACAAATATTAGTGGCATCTCTGTTGGCTAAATGGACATCTATAAATCCCTTTGTTTTGATTATGACAAACATTTCATTCTTATTGATCTAACGAGCTACTTGAGTGTGCAGGATTAAGGTGGATGCCAAAGCAACTAGGGAAATCCATATGCTTACACATTTATGTTTTCATGCAATGTAATCGCTTTGTAAAAACTTGTACAAATATATAATGTACAAGTACTTAGATTGCATGTAAATCAAGCGTTAGATCTTCCCTAGCTAAAAACCACATTTAGATAAGTCATCCCCTTCAAATAGGATCACATATGCACACTCATACATAGAATTAGTGCCTAAATTGAAACATTGAAACAGGATCAATCTCGGTCGAAAAACTCCTCCACCGAGACACTCTCGGTCGACAATCTTCTCGACCGAGAAAGATCCAAAGTAGCCGTTAGACACAACTGATAAGGTAGTTGGCAGTTGGAGATAGACGTTGCAAATCACTTGTTCCAGAGAGCCTGTCGGTCGACAAAAGTTCGACCGAGTAGGTGTCTCGGTCGACCATTCCTCGACCGAGCTGGTCTTTGACAACAACTGCAGAATTAATTAATTAGCCGTTGTTAAAGCAACAAACGTGTACCTAACGGCTAGTTAAGCACTTAGAAACCCCTAGAAGTTGTCTAGAACGTCCTTAAGCATCCTTAGGCCATTCCTATAAATAGGACAAGCCATAGGACACTCAAACTCACTTGTTACACTTGAGAACTCTTTGAGCATACTTTGAGCAATCTGTTTGTGAGCAAATTGAGCATTGTGAACATTGGCTACTTCCTTTCTTAGCTCATAATTCGTGTCCTATAGGCTAGTATCTCCTACCCACTGCAATTACAAGTCCACACACTTGGTTAGGAGATCTATACGCTTGATCTAGGCAAATCAAGCCTTGGGCTACAAAGGATAAGTTGTAATTTCCTTTTTCCTTTCTTGTTCTCTATTACCGTTTGTACTCTCCTTGCTACTCCTAGGTTAGAGGCTGCTGATTGGAGAGGGTGGAGATCTTGTTGGTGAAGAAGGTGACTTTGAGCTACTTCAGAAGGCTGGTGCAACGGGAGGTTACTTCTAGAGAGGAAGGCTACTTCAAGGGGGAGCTTGGAGTTACTTCAAGAAGGCTACCTCAAAGTTGGTGCACCTACTTCAAGTGAAGGCTGTTCAAAGGGTGTAAAGGAAAGTATTGTATTTTGTATAAATCCTTGAGAAGGTAATAAAATAAATACTTTCAAAATCTCAGTTGGGTAAGCAACCGGGTAGTGGACTGACAACTTTAGTATTTGCTAAAGTTGGAACCACTCTAAACACCTGTCTCCTTCTTCCAATTTTTAATTGTGGTTGTTTGAGTTCAATAAATTGTTAAAATTAATTAAAAACTCTATTCACCCCCCTCTAGTGTTTTTCAATTGGTATCAGAGCAGGCTTCAAGGAACCCTAATCGGGTCTTGAAGAATGGAGGGTAACGGTGATTACAATCACAACAAAAGGTGCTGCTTGGACAAAACCACAACATGTTGCAATTGGTGCTTAGGAATAAGCCACACAACAACTAGATGCCCATGGAGATCAAAGAAGGAAGATGAGAACAAAGATTGTCTCATTGCTACAACTAGCGAGGAAGAAGAAGAAGAGGTAAGTCTTTTTGATTTATCTAAAGAAGAACTAGTTGCTAGCCTTGAAGAAACACATATTAAATATGTTGAATGCAAGAAGAAATTAAAGAAATCTAATAAAGCAAATGATGAATTACATGCTAAGCTTCTTGCTATTACATCCGAAAACGAAGATCTTAAAAAGATCATTGAAGATCATGATATTGAGATAAAATCTATAGAGGCAAATTGTAATCTACTTTCTTTAGAAAAGAATAATTTGCAAAGTCAAGTGAATGATCTTCAAAAACAACCCATTTTATGCAACCATCTAGATTATGATTCTATTGTCAAAGAAAGAAATTCATTGTCATCTAATCTAGATCAAGCAAAACCAGATATCAAGAAGAGAATGGAAGAGATTGCCAAGTTACAACAAAAAGTTAGCAATTTGAATAATAATGGCATTCTTGATAAAATCTTAGATAATCCCTATCATCAAATCGGGAGAAGAGGACTAGGTTACAAGCCTAAAGGGAAATCATATCAACAACCTAGTTGGAGAAAGTCACAAACACATCAATCTATATTTGTACCTAAAGGAACATCATCACCCAAGAACAACACTAAACACAACCATAGAAAAAGATATGAGGTTGACTCGATATGCTGTCATTATTGTTTGCGCCTTGGTCATTATTCCTTTTCATGTCCTTATAAGAGAAAAGATGTCAAGTTAGTTTGGGTTCCAAGACCTCCAAACTAAATAAATGCAATTAAGTTGCGATATGACCAAGAACCTTAGTTGCATAATTCTACGTCTATCTCAACTCAACATAATGGGATAACAAATAAATTTAAGTATCTAAATATTTAACTTGCATAGTTATGTTTTATTTGGAAGCAATTTCAGGAATATTGTCGGTCGAGAGACTGTCGACCGAGATACTGTCGGTCGAGAAATTATCGACCGAGCATGTCACTGATTTCCAGTCTGTTGCAAAATTGCTGAATTCTTTGATAAAAAGAATTGTTATCTATTCATGATTAATGATTGGATATTTATTTTGGAGATCATCCCTACAAATTTAAATTAATATTAGTTTGTTCCCTAAATGATTTAAGTTGAAATTATGCTTAGTTTAATGAAAAGAAAATTTATATCATTATTCACATGATTTCCTTATTTTTCTGGTCTATCCATATAGAAATCATGTGATTAAAATCAGGTGATTATTTACTGAATTGTTCTGTTATTACATCATGGATATACTTTCACCATTTGGTACTGTGATTAGCTTGGATAGATAATTGTCTGCATGGATCCATGATGATATATATAGGCAAGCAAATGATTTATTGGTAATATGTTATGCTTGCAACACATAAGATAAAATCTCTCAATTAGTATTTTTAAAAGACTTGAGATATTTAGTGTGCCTTTAGTAAAGAATCTTATGAGGATACTAAACAACGTGAAATTTGATATTCATACCGGAAAGCCTATATTTAAAAAAAAAGGACAAATGTTTTCATATTAAGTATTATGCTTCAACTTGATACTTAATCAAATCTTATGCAGATATTATACTTCATAATGTTCAATTTGAAAAATCTGCAAATCTACCTCTTGGTTAAAATGAAATTTGACCAAGGGGCGCTATGGTCGTAGTCAAAATCGACCTAAAATAAGTTTGACACAATAAACTATTTGAATATCATTTTATTGTGATTAAAAGCAAAATAAATTTATGATCACAAAATTGTCCCAATATTGTCAATAATATAACAAAATATTACTCCCTTAGAAAATATATATATGCTCTACAAATTCAGTCTATCATCTGCATAAAAAATCAGCTTAAAAAAAATATATCATACCCAGTAAGTCTGTCGGTCGACGAATCTTCGACCGAAAACCTCTCGGTCTGCCCACCTCTCTCGACCGACATAATCTAGACAGACCTAACATCAAACACACTTCCGGTCGACAATTGTTCGACCGAGACGGTGTCGGTCGACAATTGCTCGACCGAGAAAGAGCCGTTAGGATATGACCGTTGCAATCCGACCGTTACCGTTAACGGCCGACCGTTGCAAGTCGACCGTTGGACGCCCGAAGTGGCGCGTCTGAAATATGACCGTTGCGGACGCTCGGTCGACAAATTGTCGACCGACCCGGTCACTGGATTGCTATAAAAGGACCAAAAACGGGTCACTTCCTTACACTTTCATATTCTTGTTTCCATAGGCTCTCTCTAGTGAATTCTTGTGCAAATCTTTAGCATCCTCATCCCCAAGACTTCCTTGCTTCTTCTCCACCTTCAAGCAACGCAATGACATCATCCTCTGCTCGTGGAAAGAAGAAGGTCGCTGGCAGGAAACAAAGGGAGGCTACTCCACCATTGACGATCATCAACGACATTGCCTTCGTCGATGGAGATGCTGGTGATCGCTATCTACGGCTCTCCTCCAAAGCTCCTCTCCCACGACGACCAGTTGAAGTTATGGACTTCCTCAACATCGTCGACTTGGAGGACCTTTTCGAGGTGCAAAAGTTAAAAGAATTCATCAACCCTTCTTTCCCTTCCTACTCCATCAAGGTAGTGAATGAATTCTATGCTAACCTCATCTCCCACTCTGAAAATGAAACCATCTTCTTCTATACTATGGTCAATGGGCATAGCTTTCGATTTACTGAAGGGGATATTCTTGACATGCTAAATATTGACATAGATGAATATCAAGACACCCTTGACCTTACCTCTGGAAACCCACTTAATCAATTTTCCCAAGATAACCATACCATTAGTCTTAGTGACATCAAAAGGACCATTTTTCAATCCAATACAACCTGTCACGAAGATAGGGGCACATACTATGCTATCAATCTCAAACCAGCTACTAGGATTATAAACCTTATTGTTTCAACAAACATACATCCTAGAGCAAATAAGTCTGAAGTTCCTATTTTTCGTATGTGTCTAATATATGCCATTATCCAACGTATTCCCACAAATTTTATCCGCATCATTCTTACAAACATGCTTGAGTTTTCTGGCAATCCTCCATATACTGATCTTGTATGCCAAATTACTCAACATTTTCTTAAGACCCAAATTGAGGATATGGGATATACATGGGAGCGTAGACCACAAAAAATAAGTAAGAATACTGTAGAAAAAATGGGAATTGATTTCGGTCATAAGAGGGCTAGGGTAGAAGGAGAGACATCTACCCAAGATATACCACCTCCACCTCCTCCTACTAGCCTACCCTATGATCCCATCCAAAACACTCTAACCTATGTTGCTGGGTCACAATATCATCTTAGTAAACAACTAGATTATAACCATCATTCCATGACTTATCTAAATCAAAGAATGCAAACTCTCTCCCCAAAACAACCAGATGAATATCCTTATTCTTTAGATCCTGGCATGCTCAATCCATATAACCCATCTTACAACTACTATCAACCTCCACCTCCACCATCTACAGATCTCACGCATACTCAGTTTTCATCAATGCAACTACAAGATATTGCTGCTCATTCCCGATTTGATCATGTTCCAACCTTCTTGGAGGCATATGCCTCAACCAAGACAGGTGCTCTGGAGTGGCAAACTTTGGTCCAGTATTATTGAGCTGAGCCTTTTCTTGGGAAAGACCCTGATGTTGATGTAATTCTTAAGTCTTTCCAGTGAGGTTTGGAGTTGTATTAGTTGTAATGGAATTTTTGCAAAATTTTAATAAATGGGTTATCTTTACATGATTTGGCTATCTTCTCATGCTTGTAATGAAATTGGTTATCTTTATAATGGATATTGTTTTGGCATCATTTGAATTTGGATTATAAGACTATTGTAGAGCATACAAAATAAGGGGAGTAATAAATACAAATAAATCAAAAAGGATGAAAATCTTTGCAAATACCTAAAAGTTAAAGTTATGGCTAAATTGACATCTATTGCAAAGCACTGATACCTTGGGATATCTATCTAAAGGGGAGCATAGTATAAAATTAAGGGGGAGAAGTAATATCAAATATTCAACATGGATATCTTTTTGAAATGACAAAGGGGGAGAAAAGAATATCAAAATAAAATAAAGATCAAAACTATAATAACTGAGTTTCATAATGAAAAAGGCCAAAGCACTCACTTCCAAAACAAGAGGAAAAGCTACAAAAGGTAATTTAAAGGTATGAAACTCATATGGTTTATATTTCCTTTATTTATATTTTTGGAAATGTTTGTCATCTTCAAAAAGGGGGAGATTGTTGGCTAAATGGACATCTATAAATCCCTTTGTTTTGATTATGACAAACATTTCATTCTTATTGATCTAACGAGCTACTTGAGTGTGCAGGATTAAGGTGGATGCCAAAGCAACTAGGGAAATCCATATGCTTACACATTTATGTTTTCATGCAATGTAATCGCTTTGTAAAAACTTGTACAAATATATAATGTACAAGTACTTAGATTGCATGTAAATCAAGCGTTAGATCTTCCCTAGCTAAAAACCACATTTAGATAAGTCATCCCCTTCAAATAGGATCACATATGCACACTCATACATAGAATTAGTGCCTAAATTGAAACATTGAAACAGGATCAATCTCGGTCGACAAACTCCTCGACCGAGACACTCTCGGTCGACAATCTTCTCGATCGAGAAAGATCCAAAGTAGCCGTTAGACACAACTGATAAGGTAGTTGGCAGTTGGAGATAGACGTTGCAAATCACTTGTTCCAGAGAGCCTGTCGGTCGACAAAAGTTTGACCGAGTAGGTGTCTCGGTCGACCATTCCTCGACCGAGCTGGTCTTTGACAGCAACTGCAGAATTAATTAATTAGCCGTTGTTAAAGCAACAAACTTGTACCTAACGGCTAGTTAAGCACTTAGAAACCCATAGAAGTTGTCTAGAACGTCCTTAAGCATCCTTAGGCCATTCCTATAAATAGGACAAGCCATAGGACACTCAAACTCACTTGTTACACTTGAGAACTCTTTGAGCATACTTTGAGCAATCTATTTGTGAGCAAATTGAGCATTGTGAACATTGGCTACTTCCTTTCTTAGCTCATAATTCGTGTCCTATAGGCTAGTATCTCCTACCCACTGCAATTACAAGTCCACACACTTGGTTAGGAGATCTATACGCTTGATCTAGGCAAATCAAGCCTTGGGCTACAAAGGATAAGTTGTAATTTCCTTTTTCCTTTCTTGTTCTCTATTACCGTTTGTACTCTCCTTGCTACTCCTAGGTTGGAGGCTGCTGATTGGAGAGGGTGGAGATCTTCTTGGTGAAGAAGGTGACTTTGAGCTACTTCAGAAGGCTGGTGCAACGGGAGGTTACTTCTAGAGAGGAAGGCTACTTCAAGGGGGAGCTTGGAGTTACTTCAAGAAGGCTACCTCAAAGTTGGTGCACCTACTTCAAGTGAAGGCTGTTCAAAGGGTGTAAAGGAAAGTATTGTATTTTGTATAAATCCTTGAGAAGGTAATAAAATAAATACTTTCAAAATCCCGGTTGGGTAAGCAACTGGGTAGTGGACTGACAACTTTAGTATTTGCTAAAGTTGGAACCACTCTAAACACCTGTCTCCTTCTTCCAATTTTTAATTGTGGTTGTTTGAGTTCAATAAATTGTTAAAATTAATTAAAAACTCTATTCACCCCCCCTCTAGTGTTTTTCAATCTCAAGATCGTTAACAATGGTCAGAACTAAATGTCGATCAATCTGGATACAAACTGTGAGAAAAATTGAAGATACGAACTGTTACCAAATCATTGTGGCATACAAACTGCACTATCCTTAAGAGTATTTCCATCTTTCTCAACATAGGTTATTGGTGCAGTATCTATCAGCGGCTACCCTCCCAGGATACAGTAGTAATGGCAGCATGAAGCATGCACTCACAGTTCACAACACAAAGCGAACAACTTTTGATTGTTCTTCCAGAGAGTAGGGAAAATAAGAACAAAAGCAAGAGAGAATTTTGTTATGCACACATCTGAAATGGCAACCAAAACTTTGTTAAATAACAAACAAGATTGGAGCGGTTAAGTTGGTGAAAAGGTGTGTTACATTTGTGGTTTGGAACCACCCATAAACGAACATGTGCATCTGAAAGAGATGCAATATATGCTTAAAGTGGTTCAGTGAACCACATGACAAGACCAAGCCGGGGTCACGTCCATGCAAAGAGGTTCGAGAGGCCAAATTTGCACCCCTTGCGTGTGAGATGTGACATGCACAGATGCACCCAGTTAAAGGGTTCCTGAATTGGGTCTACCCAAACGTAGTTGGGATGCCCCACCATGCGTGTGTGTAGCACATGTCCTTTTTTGTCTTCAATTATCCTACAGATAAGAATCCATATAAAAGGAGGAGGGAAGTCTTTTAAACAACCAATATGGGACTAAACACTTCCTTTTCTATTTGAAATACATGTTTTCTACAAAAATCCCCTACTATTTCAAAAACAAAACATTAAAACTCTAAATAATAATGCAGTAGAAGAACTTAAACAAATGACATGTATAAACTTTAGTAAAACTAATTTCTTTGAACCAAAGCATAGAGTACATGTACTTCATCTGTAGAGGATTGGGAGAACTATGTTCTTGAACCAATTCCCCTTTTATCTAGTTAGAGGTTCATTACTCACATGGCATTCATAAAATCCATTGTCATTCTTATGGTTGGGTGTGTTATGGCCATGCACCTACTAGGAATATTTATGAGTGCTCTAGAGATATGTCCAAATCTCAACAAGGGCGGCCCCACTCCACACTGATATAGTTTGACTTTCATCAAGTATATATTGTAGTTATATACACCACCATAACTGGCTATGAAATCCATCAAAAATAATATATTAAACTCAATCATCGTGAATTGTTTACATCATCAGAACAAATTATTACAATATGTTGAGTGGTCTAGTGGCTTAGTTTTTTCCATTGAACCTCCTTCTCTGGATCATTGTTTATGAAGGTTGGGTATCCATCACTTTGATATCTAATATGGGCATAATATCATTCTCCTCGATGTGCTGCTCACTATTCCTTGACATAATGGCTTCCTCCGAGGATCAACTAAATTTAATTCTGACTTTACATAATTCATTGAGATAATGCTATCACTTATAAGCTACCTCATAGTATTATGATGTAGACAAATATGTCTACTTTTTCCATTATAAACTTTGTTTTTATCTCTTGCTATGGTAGCTTGATTATCACATTGTATAAACATTGGTGGATAAGGTTTCTCCCGAATGGGAAGATCCATTGGAACATGTCCTAGCCATTCGGATTTAGTTCTAGCCTTTTCTAAGGCAATAAACTCAAAATTCATAGTGGAACATGTAATGCATTTTTTCTTGGTGGATTCCCAAGACACAACACCTCTTCCATGGTAAAGATGTAGCCACTTGTAGATTTTAATCTATTTGAATCAAAAATGCAATTGGCATCACAAAATCCTTCTAGCACGTTTGGTGATCCACAAAAAATCAATCCATGATTAATCATACCTTTTAAGTATCTTAATACCCTATGTAGAGTATCCCAATGATCCTTGTTATGATTTTGAGTATATCTACTTAGTCTCCCTACTGCATGTACTAGATCAGAAGGAGTAAAATTCATTAAGTACATTAGGCTTCCTATTACTTGTGCATATTTGACTTGTTGAACACTAATATTTTGATTTTTCTTAAGATTACAATTAGAATTAAAAGGTGTGCTAACTAGCTTACAATCAAGCATTGAAAATATTTTGAGGATTTATCAACATAATTCTCTTTAGAGAGCATGATGCAATCATCACTTTTAAAAATTTTAATTCCCAAAATTACATCTGTTTCACCCATATCTTTCATGTCAAAATTAGAAGGCATGAAACTTTTTGTGCTAGTTATGATATCAATATTAGTTCCAAATGTAAGCATGTCATCCACATAAAGACATAAAATAACACAACTTTGGTTATAAACTTTTAAATATATACATTTGTCTCCTTCATTTGTATGGAACCCATAAGATATAATGATTTTATCAAATTTCTCATTCCATTGTTTTGGTGCTTGTTTCAAGCCATAGAGAGATTTGATTAATTTGTATACCATATGTTCTTTTCCTAAAAAACATAACCTTCTAGTTGATCCATATAATATTCTTCATCTAAATCTCCATTCAAGAAAGTAGTATTAACATCCATTTGATGTATAATTATTTTCTTAATAGATGCCAAAGCAATTAAGAAATCTTGATTGAAGAGATTCTAGTTATAGGAGAAAAAGTATCAAAATAGTCAATATCCTTTTATTTTTTATATCCCTTGGAAACTAATCGAGCTTTGTATTTATCTACAGTCCCATAAATTATTATTATTTTTTTAAATATCCTTTTCTATCCTCTGAGTTTGATACCTAGTGGAAGATCCACTAATTCCCATGCGTGATTAGACAATATAGATTCAATCTAACTATTAATTTCTTCCTTCCATAAGGAGGAATCAGACGAATTAATAGCTTCATTGTAAGATTGAGGGTCATTATCTACAATGAAGGAATAGAAGTCATCAATGAATTCTTTTCCTTCCTCATCCTTGTGGACCCTTCTAGGTTCTACATCATCAGGTTAAAAAACATCATTAACATTTGATGTACTTGATATATTCTCTCATTTTCATTTGAAGGATTAGACACTTTTTCCATAGAGATTTTCTTACGAAAGATATGCTCAAATAATTTAGCATTTTTAGATTCAACTATCGTATTAGGCTCTACAACATTGTTTCTACTTCTAAGTACCAAGAATTTATATGATGCACTATTTTGAGCATAACCTATAAAAACACCATCTAGGGTTCTAGATCCTATTTTTTTCTTAGATTAAATTTTTAAGACCTGATCTAAACCCCCACACTTTGAGATATTTCAAATTAGTAGCATATCCTTTCCATAATTCATATGCTGTCTTGTTCATCTTCCTACTAGGAATATAATTTTGAAGAAAACAAGATGATAAAATTTGAGTACAAGATTTCTTTGTGCATTTAGTTTAAACAATACTTGACATTTATTATTTAAATCAACAACACATTTATATCTTTTAATAAACCTAAAGACTTCATGTGTTGTACATATTTAAAATTAATATGTACATGTCTATTGTGTCACATATTAAAAGAGTCAACGATATAAGTAGAAGAGGAAATTTCATTAGCAAAAGATTTTGGTACATTCAAAAGAAAGAGGCCATTTGAACAGTAGCCCATACCAAGGCAGTCCACATACTTAGAGAGAATCACTTTGTTTGATTCAAAGGACACTTTGACCCCAAAATTAAGAAGTTGACAGACAAAAATAAATTAACCCTAATCTCTGGAACGTACATCACATCTTTGATCAACATTCCAGAAGTTATCTTCATCATTACATTGTCCTTTCCGATCACTAGAGAAGCACTGGAATTTCCATGACAACCTAATGCTCATCCTATCCTACTTCTGAGTAGGTCACGAAAGCATCTCTATTGACACCAATGTGGTGACTGGCCCCGGAATCGATGATCCAATCATGTTGTTGAAATGATCCCATACTGACCAGGTTAATGAATGACACAAACACGTCCTCAGTGACAAGGTTGGTTGTTATTTCCTTAGAATCTTGAACTACTTGCTTCTTCCTATGCCTGCATTTAGGAGAATTATGACCAAGTTTGCCACAAACACAACAAAAAACATTATTTTTCTTAATGTCTTTGTTGCCTTTATTTTCATTCTTATTTGCTTTCCTTTACTTATTTTCCAGTTACTTTTCGATTGATCAAAAAAATTATGTTTAAATTTATTGTTAACAAAGCTTGTAGTACACGACAACTCTTTATTCAAAACATATTATTCTCTATTATGATTTTTATCTTCAACTCGGATGTGTATTACTACATCATCCAGTGGGAGAAACCTAAGAGACCAACGGAGGTTCGTAGTTTCCTAGGCTTGGTAGGATATTACAGGAGGTTCATCAAGAACTTTAGTGCTATAGTGTTACCCTTAACAAAGTTGATGAGGAAAGGTGTGCCATTCATCTGGGATGATAAATGGTAGTGTTCTTTCCAAGTTGTTGAAGGACAAGTTGACCAGTGCACCAGTGTTGGTTCTGCTAGAGCAAGGAAAAGGTTATATTGTCTTCTATGATGCATCAAGTAATGCTTTGGGATGTGTGCGAATGATGGATAAGAATGTGATTTCATTTTCTTTGTGACAGCCTAAGAAACACAAGGAGAGCTACCTGACGCATGATCTAGAGCTTGCTACTATGGTCCATGCCTTGAAGATTTGGAGATACTACCTTTATGGTGAGAAGTGTCAGATCTTCACTGATCATAAGAACCTTCAGTACATCTTCTCAAACTAGGAGTTGAGCATGCAGCAGAGGTGTTGGATGGAGTTAATCAAGGACTATGATTTCACTATACACTACCATCTAGGGAAGGCAAATGTGGTAGTTGATGCACTTAGCAGGAAGTTTTCTTCCTTTTCATATGAAGAGAAGGCACACTTATGTTCCTTGGTGTGTCATAAGAGAGACATGTTGGTTTCGTTGCATCAGATGAATGTGAAATTAGAAGTTTCCTTGTTGATAGGCTTGTTAGCAAAGTTACAGGTGAAGCCCACATTGATACAGAAGATCAAAGATGCACATTGTGATGATACCGTGATGCAACAGATCTAATTAGAGTTTGGAAGTGAGAAGCATGAAGGCTTCCATGAGACAGAAGATGGGATAGTTTGTTTCCATGGTAGGATAGTGGTTCCAGATGCTAATGATCTAAGGAATATGATCCTTGAGGAAGCTCATTCCTCGATGTATATGAATCACCCAGACAATACCAAGATGTACCACAACTTGAAGGATCTACATCGGTGGCATGGCTTGAAGTGTGATGTGGTTGAGTTTGTAGCTAGATGTCCTGTGTGTCAACACATCAAGATGAGCATCAGAAGCCTACAGGAACGTTGCAACTGTTTCCTATAAAGCAGTGGAAATTGGATCACATCACTATGGACTTTGTGGTTGGTCTTCCTAGGATGGCCAAAGGCCATGATTCCATATGGGTGATAGTTGACAGATTGACCAAGTGAGAACATTTCCTATCAGTAAAGACGACGTATATAGTAGAGAAGTTGACACATATACATGTGGATGAGACATTTTGTTTGCACACTACGGTTGAGGTTCAATACATCGTTTCACTTACAGATAGATGGTCAGTCAAAGAGGACCATTCAGATCTTGTATAATATGTTGAGAGCTTGTGTTTTGGAATTTTTTATAGATTGGGATGTGCACCTCAGTTTGATAGAGTTTTCTTACAAAAACAGTTATCATAGGAGCATCTACATGGCACCATATGAAGCCTTGTATAGAAGGTGTTGTAGGTTTCCACTTTGTTGGGATGATACTGGGAAGTATCAACTTTTGGGTCTTTATCTTATACAGTAGACTATAGAAATGATGAAAGTGATACGGCGGTAGCTAAAGGCATCTCAAGATAGATAGAAATCTTATGTGGATAATCTTCATAGACCCTTGGTGTTCTAAGTAGGAGATAGGGTGTACCTCAAGGTCTCTCCCTAGAAAGGTGTGTTGAGGTTTGGTAAGAAGGGTAAGTTGGCTCCCAGATATATGGGACCTTACCCTATGGTGGCACATGTTGAGAAGGTGGCTTATAGGCTGTAGCTACTGCTAGAGTTGCAAAGGCTGCATCTGGTGTTCCATGTTTTTATGTTAAGGAAGTACCATCTATATATGAAGAAAGTGTTGTACTCGATGGAGGTTGAGTTGGAGGAGGATGTGTCGTATGTTGAGGGTCCCATTTTGATTTGGACCAAAGAGTGAAGAAGTTAAAGAAGAAGGATATAGTTCTTGTTAAGTTTTTGTGGCATCACTGTGGTGTGGAGGAAGCCATGTGTGAATTAGAGGATATATGTGTAGGAAGTACCTATCTCTTTTCGTGTAGGATTCCAAGGGCAAAATCTTTGCTACTAGTTTATGATTGTAAGGCCCCTGACCTAGATTTATGCTTGATCTTACTTGTTTAACATAATAAGATCCTTAAAATCTTAATCTAATCATGTGATGTGTGCCATAATAACTGTAACGTCCCAGGATTTGAGGCCTTGGATATAATGATCTTAAAAGGAATGATTGGACTACCCACATCACCTAGGTGCACCTCTGATGAGTGCATACTCATCATGGAATTCAACTGCCTTTTTGGAACAAATTCAACTCCAATTCACCCTTTTACCCAAATATGAATCATTATGTGTAAAACTACTTGGCTGATTCAATAATCAAGGTTTTAACTAAAAATTATTCATTTAATGCAGGTAAACCAAGCAATTCCATCCATACGGTCCCAAGACCGTTTGGGTCCACACGGTTTCAAGACCGTTTGGGTTCATGCGGTCCCAAGACCGTTTGCGGGAATACATGAAAGAATGAATGACAAGGTCGTTTGCGAAAGAAAACCGAGCGAGCTGTAAACGGCATGACCATGCGGTCTCAAGACCGTTTGGATCCATGCGGTCTCAAGACCATTTGGGTCCATGCGGTCTCAAGACCGTTTGGGTCCATGTGCTCTCAAGACCGTTTGGGTCCATGCGGTCTCAAGACCGTTTGGGTCCATGCGGTCCCAAGACCGTTTGGGTCCATGCGGTCCCAAGACCGTTTGACGCAAGCACGAAGACCGATTGAAGAACTATAACCGCACATTCACACCGTGACCGAGACCGACCTCAAGATCGATCGACGCAAACCGTTTGGCGACCAAACGGTCTCCAAACCGTTTGGCGACCAAACGGTCTCCAGACCGTTTGGAGAAGATATTTCCAGAAACTTACCCAAACCGTTTGGGATCAGATCTGAACCTATAAATAGACCCCCAGGGTCCTAATTTGGAGGCATCGGATCCGGACGTCGACAGGCTACCAGAGCACCACTCCGATCAAGTTCCACTCCACCTACTGCTAGTGTTGCATCCAAGGAGGCCGAGAAGAGAAGGAAGACGGAGCAAGGAGCGCATCTACTTCACCGGGCTACGTCCATCCTCTGCACCGAGCTCATGGCGGATCTTTCTTTCTCTTTCTTCCTTCTTGTATCTCGCATCATGAGCGAGTAGTCCTCTTTCGCTGGGGTGCAGGGACTAGCCCCGCTGCCCATGAAAACCATGTTCTTTTGTTAAACTTTCCATGGCAATGTATATAACTCTTCATTTTGTCATTTATCGTTGATCTTGTAGGTTGGTTATGTGCTTGTTTCCATCTTTGTGCTCCCTATGTTGCGATAACTTCAAAGCATGGGTTTGAATGTCGTTTAACATGTTTGACTCCCTAACTAGAAATAGAAGGGGATTCCTTGAGGTTGTAAGTGTATGATCCATGAGGGGACGAGCCATCTAGCCTTCGGTGACGCTTCTGTGCGCCTAACGCCCGTATGGGGGGTTCACAACCTTAGTTGGATGTTGCATCTTCTTGTTAATCGTCGATGTTTACTCGTACTATAATCGCCTATGTGCTTATCGATTGATGTGGCTGACTCCTTGACGAGAACATCCGATGGGATTCCTTGAGGTCGTAAGTGTATGATCTGTAAGGGGACAAGCCATCTAGCCTTCGGTGACGCTTCTGTGCGCCTAATGCCCGTATGGGGGGTTGATAACCTCTCACTTTGTGATGTTATTTTATTGGTTTTTCCTTGTTTTCCATACTCTTTCTTAGATAAATTAGATAAGAATCATTAAATCTTTATCTTATTGCTGACACATCAATATATTAACTTTTCTCTTCTTTATCCTTGCAGAAAAACACAAAAAAATTACAAAAGCCCCAAACGGGTTCAGCACCCAAACGGGTTCAGCGCCCAAACGGGTTCAGTGCCCAAACGGGTTCAGCACCCAAACGGGTTGCCCAAACGGGTTCAGCACCCAAACGGGTTCAGCGGCCAAACGAGTTCAGCGCCAAATGAGTTCATGCCCAAATGGGTTCAGCACCCAAATGGGTTCAGCACCCAAACGAGTTCAGCAGCCAAACGTGTTCAGCGCCCAAACGGGTTCAAGACCATTTGGGCTCCACTTAAGCCTATAAATAAGACCCAAAGGGGTCCTCAAAAGGAGAGAACTCTCAGACGCCCAAAGGCTGCCTCTCCAGTTCTAGAGCAATTCCATCCTTCATCCATCGCCCCAAGGCTGCCGGTATGAGATCCACGTTCCATCATCAAGCTACCTTCTCTCTCATCAACAAAGAAGGTGGGAAGAGAAGATCCATCATCAAAGCAGCCACGAAGTGTGAAGATCATTGCTCTCTCCACCAGGGGTTCAACCTTCCCTCCTCCGTGGAGATGACGTTATTTCTCTCTCTTCTCGCCTCCTTTTCTCTTGAGATGAGCGAGTAGTCCCACTCACTAGGGTGCGGGGAGTAGCCCCGCTACCCATGTTTTCATTCCATGCAATGTAATTCAATTGTTTGCTATAGAGATACTCTCCTTTTCGGTTCAACATCAATCGTTTAATGAATGCTTGTTGCTTGATCATCAACTTGTATTACTTATTGTCTATCGGTGTGAATTGTCTACGTTTGTACCCTTAGATCTGAATATCGATTGAATGTTGGTTCTAGATGTATGTAGTCACTATATGTCTGTTTCAGTATCTAGGAGTGCTTTCATGAGTGGAGTAAACTCACTCCCATCGTTGCACTTTCATACTATGAAATGGAATCAGTTGACGTATGGAAGTGCAACATTGGTAAGGAGGAACACATTTCATGAAGGAGTAATGCAAAGCAAGTGACCATTCGTCAAGGGATGGCTGGCGTTGCAATACTCCACGCTTCTTGTAGTTAGTTATCCGAAAGGAAACTAAATCTACAAAGATACTAACCGATTAGGCTCTCTTTGCAGATCGTTTTATTATGTTGCATGTTTATGATCCATGTGTAGTGGTGTGAAACTCGACAACATCCTAGTGGTTTTTAATCATTGCCTACAACCTTAGTTTCTACTTTCTTGCTTTTACTTTCCTCACACCTAGTTTAAACAACCAAACCAAACTTTCGATCTAAATATCAATCGTTAAGTAGTTAAGCACGATTAAAACGTTTTCCATCTTGTTTAACTCTAAACAAGACTGTTGTCCCGTAGATCCGACCCTTAAACTATATTACGATAAGACTTCCGCGTGTCTTAGCACACGCGGGTGGAGATCTTACCATAATACAATCAAGGCTAAACTTGAGATTCATCATCTCTAGGATTTTTAGTGGCGTTGCAAAACTCCATCAAAAATTGGCACCGTTGCCGGGGACAACGGAACATTTTAGTTTTTACTTAACAACTTCTTGGTTGATTAGGATTTTACACTTTTCCTTGATAACTACTCCAAATCTTCTTGATTTCTTCGTTTCCTTCCATCATCTAAACATGTGATTTTCTTTCTACTCAGGTAGAAAACGTGTATGCAAACCCCGCATCACATCGGATTCTCCCCTGAACCAGAATACGACTCTGAGGTAGAAAGAAGTTTCCACTGAAGGATTAGACTTAACCGCCAAAGAGCTAGACAAATGGCTGAAGAGCAACGCCTCGTTGCGGAGAGAGTTAACTCCACCATAGCTGCACAAAGAGCACAACTCATCGCTGACACTCGTGCTCAAGTGCAAGCCGAGATTCGAGCTGAGGAACAAGCTTGCATCCAAGCCGAGAATGCTGTTGCTCAATTAGCATTAAGAAGTAAGCAACTTCGGGATTTCGCAGTCCCAAAGAATTATGAAGATGATCACCCAGTCCTACCACCAATTATCAACATTCCAAACTTCGAAATCCGGACGCAATGGATCCAGATCATGTAAGGCATCTCTTTCTCTGGAGGACCGGGAGACGATTGCATGGATCATCTTAAGAGATTCAAGTCACTCTGCCGACTTGTACCTCAAGCAGGAGTTGCTCTTGAAGCTATAATGTTACACCTCTTCCACTTCACCTTATCTGGGAGAGCTCTAAGCTGGTACAATGCTTTAGATAGGCATCCTATCATCACTACTTGGACTCCCTTAGAAGAAAAATTTCTTGAGAAATTCTTTCCACCTTCACTAACCTATGAGATCAGGGGACAGATTAATCACTTTGCCCAACTACCTGGAGAAACACTTGCGGAAGCTTGGGAAAGATTCAAGGAACTCTTGAGGAAGTGCCCTCACCATGGCATATCTCAAAATCAACTGATAGAAACATTCTATAGAGGAGTAAGTGATGATATCAAACAATTTTTAGATTCCTCATCTGGAGGAAACTTTATGAGAAAGAACTATGAAGATGCTTGGAATATAGTTACGATAGGGGCCGAGAACCAATCTAATTGGGGAAGGTCATCTAACCAAACCAAGTGAGTTCTTAAAGTTTACAAGGCTGAAGAATCCATGGAACTCAAGGCTATTGCAGAGGCCCTGAAGACTATTGCTAACAAGCAAAAAGCTCTCGAAACTTCTTTCGGAGAGTATGACAAGAAGAAAAACTCCCAGGTTCAATAAGTAAAAGCTGCTACCGGAACTTGTGAAGCCTGTCATGCATCTGATCATCCCACATTATCATGTGGCATGTTATACAATGTTATGATGGATTTACAACCACCAGTGCCGCAATATGAACCCATTATTGAACATCCCGAGGACCAAATGTCGGAGCAAGTCAACTCCATTCACTCAATACCCGACCAAGTGTATTACAATCCAGACAAACCAAGAAATCACCCTGGTTTCCAATATGGAAATCCTGCAAGAACTGCCAATCCACAACAACAGACACAAGGTGGATCTTTTAGTAGACAACCACCAGGATTTCAGAATAACTTCATCCAAAATCAGGGGAATTATAGAAATGGGTTCCAACGATCTAATTATCCTAGGAATCCCTCTTATCAATACCCAGGACTGCACCCACAGCTGCAACAACCTCAGTTGCAGCAGCCACAACAACCGCAGTTGACAGCACCTCCACAGCAACCTCAAGGGCAACAAGTCACTCAATATCAACAGAGGAGTGCTCCTCCCCAACCATATGATGAAATATCTTTGATTAGACAGATGCTACAATCTCAGCAAACCATGCTTGCGAACCAACAGGCTCAACAAAAGGTTGTGGAGGCCCAATTAGCATAGATTGCTGCTCAGTTGAAACCACCAGCAGGTACCTTTGCTGGGCAACCAGAGGCAAACCCAAGGCATGACCAAAATAGACCTGAGCAACTGAATGCTGTCACCACAAGGTCTGGTCGTGTCCTTCCTGATACCACTAGAATCATCCATGATGATGATGATGTAGCTATTCTTTCACCAACAGAAAGCTCAACCCATGAAAAGGAAAAATCTACTAAAACCTCTGAAAGAGAAAAAGAAAAGGGACCAATGCCAGAAGTTCCACCCAGAATTCCTTATCCGGACAGGATGAAAGGAACCAAAATGGACACTAGGTTCCAGAAATTCAAAGAAGCTATGAAGAAACTATACATTGATATCCCATTCCTCGATGCTCTTTCCGAAGTGCCAACATGGGCCAAATACTTGAAAACCCTGCTGTCGAGAAAATATATGACAGAAGAGCATGAAATAGTGAAACTAGCTCAGACCACTTCAGACATTCTGCTTAACGAAATGCCTAAGAAAAAGAAGGACCCAGGTTCCTTCGGTATTCAGTGTTCAATTGGAAATGGCTCCAACAAGAAGGGATTAGCAGATTTAGGAGAAAGTATATCCATTATGCCTTATTCTATGTGCAAAAGATTAGGCTTCACTGATTTGCTACCTACAACAATGACAATTCAGTTGGCCGACTCTACCATAACTGCTCCCCTTGGAATCATTGAAGATATACCTGTCAGGATAGGAACGAATTCTTATATTCCGTGCGATTTCGTTATTATGGACATACAAGAAGACCTAAGATACCCGATAATCTTCGGCAGACCTTTCCTAGCTACTGCCCGAGCACTTATTAATGTAGAAGCAGGAACTATTATCTTGAGATTTGGGAAGGAAGCTTTTCAATTCAGAGTCCTTAATAGCATGAAAGGTCCAAGCATTCAAGAAGAAGTTTTTCTCCTGGACGCTATATATCAAATGTCCCAATTAGAAATGTCTGAACCCTCCGATGATCTGGAAAATACCTTGACAAATCCGGAAGTAGAATTTTCGGCAAATGAACTAGTGCAACAATGACTTCAATACTTAGAAAAAGCTGAAGAAGCCCCAACAACCACTTTTGAAGAACTCAAGGCTGTCACCATTGTAGAAGCTACTGAGCCACTTAAGGCTCCTGAAATGAAGGCCCTACCTGAGGGACTCAAACATGTCTTTCTGGACAACGAGAAACTTTTTCCAGTGATTATCAACTCTACTTTAGAAGAAGACCAAGAAAACAGACTTCTTGATGAACTAAAGAGACACAGGAAAGCTATCGGATATAAGATGACTGACTTAACTAGTATAAATCCTGCTTTATGCATGCACAGATTGCCTATGGTGGAAGAATTCAAACCATCAAGGGAACATCAAAGAAAGTTAAACCCTAATCTCAAGGAGGTAGTTCGCCTCGAGGTTCTCAAACTTCTGAAAGCAGGTATCATCTACCCAATCTCGGATTCTCAATGGGTAAGCCCCGTGCAGGTGGTCCCAAAAAAAGGGGGGACCACTGTTGTTCTTAATGAAAAGAATGAACTGGTACCTACTAGAACAGTAACTGGGTGGAGAATGTGCATCGATTACAGAAAACTTAACAAAGCAACAAGAAAAGATCATTTCCCTTTGCCTTTCTTGGATGAAGTTCTTGAACGACTCGCTCACCAAAATTTTTTCTATTACCTTGATGGATATTCAGGGTTTTACCAAATTCCAATCCATCCTGAAGATCAAGAAAAAACAACCTTCACTTGTCCCTTTGGAACATATGCCTTCAGAAGAATGCCCTTCGGGTTATGTAACGCACCTGCTACCTTCCAAAGATGTATGACTGCTATCTTCGCCGGATTAACAGAATCTATCATGGAAGTTTTCATGGATGATTTTTCTGTATACGGAGATTCTTTCGATAACTGTTTACTCAATCTAGGAAAAGTCTTACAAAGATGTGAGGACACCAACCTGATCTTGAATTGGGAAAAATGTCACATTATGTTGACTGAAGGTGTGGTCCTAGGACATCGAGTAAGTGATAAAGGGATTGAAGTGGATAAAGCAAAAGTTGATGTCATCTCAAAGCTGACTCCGCCTAAAGACATCAGAGGAGTCAGGGCATTCCTTGATCATGCAGGATTCTACAGAAGATTTATAAAAGATTTTTCAAAGATAGCAAAGCCAATGACTCACTTGCTGACCAAAGAAGCAGATTTTATATTTGACCAGGAATGCATGAATAGCTTCACAACTCTGAAGAATGCCCTTATCTCTGCCCCTATTCTAAGAGCTCCTGACTGGTCACAACCATTGGAAATAATGTGTGACGCTAGCGATTATGCTATAGGGGCAGTCCTTGGACAAAGGATCGACAAAAAACCTTATGTCATATATTATGCCTCCAAGACGCTTGATGAGGCACAAAAGAACTATACCACTACCAAAAAAGAGTTCCTGGCAGTTATCTATGCTTTTGAAAAATTTCAGTCTTACCTAATAGGGTCAAAAGTCATAGTATATACTGACCATTCTGCTATACGATACTTGATCCAAAAACAAGATGCTAAACCCTGACTTATCAGATGGGTGTTAATGCTTCAAGAATTTGATTTAGAGATTAAAGACAAAAGCGGGGTTGACAATGTCATCACGGATCACCTCAATCGTATTGAAGCTAAAGACACCGATGAATTACCCATCCAAGACTCTTTACCATATGATCAACTAATGAAGATTACTACTGGATTTCCTTGGTATGCCGACATTGTGAATTATTTGGCAACAGGAATCATCCACCCGTATGCATCATATCATGACAAAAAGAAATTCCTTCATGACGCTAAGCAGTATTTCTGGGACGAGCCCTACCTATTCGCTTATGCGCTGATGGACTCTTTCGCCGATGCATTCCAGAAATAGAAATTATCCCAGTTTTAGAGCACTGTCACTCAGGCCCTACTGGGGGGCACATGAGCTCTAAGAAAACCGCTCTTAAAATTCTTCAATCTGGTTTTTACTGGCCAACCATCGCAAAGGATGCACATGAATACGTGCGATCATGTGACAAATGCCAACTCTTCGGAGGAATAAACAAACGGAATGAAATGCCTTTGAATATGTGGCAAGAAGTCGAACTCTTTGATGTTTGGGGAATAGATTACATGGGTCCCTTCCCCCCATCTTACGGATTCATGTACATTCTAGTTGTTGTGGATTATGTTTCAAAATGGTTGGAAGCTCTACCGACCACTTCTTGTAATTCCAAACCTGTCATCAAAATGTTTAAAGAAATAATATTCCCCAGATTTGGCGTTCCAAGAACAATAATATCCGATGGCAGATATCATTTTCTGGAGCGGAGTTTCGAAGCACTTTTAAGAAAATATGGAGTCAACCATAAAGTTTCCACACCTTATCACCCACAGACTTGTGGGCAAGTTGAAGTCTCTAACAGGAAACTCAAAGCCATTTTGGAAAAAAACTGTTAATAGGCACCGCACAGACTGGTCTACCAAACTTCCTGACGCTCTATGGGCCTATCGCACAACTTTCAAAACACCAATTGGAACAACACCGTTTCGATTGGTGTATGGGAAGTCGTGCCATCTACCAGTAGAATTAGAACATAAAGCTTGGTGGGCTATCAAGCAATTGAACTTTGATCTCAAAAGCGCCGGTGAATCTAGACAACTTCAATTACAAGAATTGGAAGAACTGCGAATGACAGCATACCATAATTCCAGAATTTACAAAGAACAAACCAAGATGTGGCATGATGGCCACATAAAAAGAAAGGATATAATCGTCAGAGATAAAGTTCTCCTATTCAATTCCAGACTAAAATTGTTTCCTGGAAAACTGCACACAAAATGGTCGGGGCCTTTCACAATCAAACATATTTACCCGACTGGAGCAGTTATTATCCTTGATGATAACGGGGGAGAAAGAACCGTCAACGGTCATAGATTAAAGAAATACTACACTCCAGCAGACAAATTGCCGAGAAAAACTATAGAAATTCAAGATCTTATGATATCAGCATAGCCAGAGCAGAATTTCATCGAGCTAGCGATGTAAAAACCAGGCGCTACTTGGGAGGCAACCCAAGACCTGAATTTCTTCTTTTATCTCCTTTCTCCTAAGATACCTTAGTTTCACTTTCTGAGAATATAAAAATTCACATAACTAAAGCAAATATAAAAATAACAAAATAAAAAATATACAAAAAAATTTGATACAACAAAAATAAATATAAAAATATAAGTTTCCGTTCAGCCTTTACCTTCCCAAACGGTCTTGAAACCATTTGGATCCAAACGGTTCTGAACCCATTTGGAGTCCAAACGGTCTCGCACCGATTTGGAGTTCAAACGGTCTCACACCCGTTTGGAGTCCAAACGGTCTCGCACCCGTTTGGAGTTCAAACGGTCTCGCACCCGTTTGAAGTCCAAACGGTCTCGGAACCGTTTGACTTCGGGAATTTGTAAAGACGCCCCCCCAAATCCTATAAATAACACCCCGTACCCTCCTTTCTCTCTTCTAGAATCCCGATTTCTCGCTTTCACTGTTCCACTCCCGTTTCGCTCCTGTTCTCATCTTTCCCGCGCGCGACTCCGACTCCCACCGCCGATTCTCATCTCCAGCTGAAGCTTCGCCGCCGTCTAAACGCGGCTCCATTCTCTTGCTCGCACATCGCCGCTTTCTTCCAGATCTTCTTCCACCATCTCCACAGGTAGAGCATCGCCACCGTTTCCACCTTTGGCTTCTGCGGTTCTTACAGCCACAATCGCCGTCGCCGCCGCCAACGAGCGTTCTTCAGCCTTCCTCCTGCCGTCCCTCGCCGCCTATCGGCCTGGCTCTTCGTCTTCCCGACGGGCTACTCCAAACGGGTTTGCACCCATTTGGACGAAGGATCGTTTGGCCCCAAACGGTCTCCAAACCGTTTGGCGCCAAACGATCCTGCACCCGTTTGGAACCAAACAGTCTCCAACCCGTTTGGAACCAAATGATCCTGCACCCGTTTGGAACCAAACGGTCTCCAACCCATTTGGAACCAAACGATCATGCACCCGTTTGGAACCAAATGGTCCCCAACCCATTTGGAACCAAACGATCCTGCACCCGTTTGGAACCAAACGGTCCCCAACCCGTTTGGAACCAAACGGTCTCCAACCCGTTTGGATTCAACCAAAACTCAATAAAACTTCTCTATTCTAATAAATTTCTTTAAATACAATTTTCAGAATTCTAACTCTTATTTTTCTTGACAAAAATTTCAGAATGGCCTCACCCTCAAAGCAACCAACAGGAACAACCGACAATCCTTACTGGACAAAAGAGGAATTAATAGCTGAACGAGCGAAACTTCAAAACATAGTTGACCACTATAAAAAGACTGGACAGGTCCCAGCAAATGTGGACCTGGTCGATGTCATGAAGGATATAAAGCACATCAACCGCTGCTTAGATGAAGAACCTTCTGAAGAGGAGGTTGAAGAAATCTCATCCGACAAATCCTCAGAATATGAGCCTTCACCGGAGGCAGAATCCCCTACAAAACAGTCCATGGGGAAAAGGAAGGCCCAAGCAACTACTTCAGCACCACAACCCAAGAAGAGAGCAAGGAAGCAGGTTCTTCCTGTCACTGCAAGGGAACAGACCCTGGCAAGTTTCACCCCACCATCCTCCATCCCACCAACCACCACCATCACCGCCACCCCTGCCACCATTACCGTTCCTATCTCCCCCCCCCATCACCACCACAACACCACCACCAGAAAATATTTTCATCCATACCCTCCCATCCATCAAATAAACCCTAAAACTGACAAAGTATGTTTGCCCAAGCGTACTTATGAAGATGGGGATCTACAACTGAATCCTCACTCTTCTTGACAATTCCAATCTCTCTCGCCTCTGCTTTGTCACCGAATTCTCATACGTGGAGCCTACAACAGAATTCTTCACCTTTTTCACTAAAGAAGCAGTGGATGCTTTGGATAAAGCAAAGGACGGTGGTGACCGCAGAATATCCACCGGAATCTTCAACAACAAAGTGGTCATAACTGAAAATATGCTGAATGAAATCTTTATCGATAACCAAGAGCAACTAAAGAAAGCCAAGGCTGTTGGCGCAGACAACCCCAAGTTCAACAAACATAACTTCTGGAAATCTTTAACAGGGCTACCAGTTTATGATGCAAAAACATGTAAAGCATCAAACATTCAATCGGGCCTAGTGCGCACTCTTCATAAAATCCTTGCTGGCGCACTCTTCCCAAGGTCAGAAGGAGGAAATGTAATCATATCAGACCTCTTTGTTATCTGGTCCATCCTAAATGGGTTACCAGTTAACATTGGATGACTTATAATTCAAAAACTATCAGCTTACGCCCTGGGGAAAGAAATATGCATGGGTGGTCTTATCACATCAATTATCAAATACCTTAAGATGGATAGACTTCTACCTAGATGCAAATAAATAAAGGGCGACATCCTTACAAATGAGAAAACGTTGAAGAATTCCTTCATCATAAAAGAAAAGGATGGCAAGCTACACTACGTCTTCTGCCCTTCAGCAAAATCCTTCAAAACGCTGCTCCCACTACCAGATCTTGCTGATTATGACAAAGACAAGCTCCTATTCTCTGATGACGAGATAGCAAAACTCATGTCTTTGGTTACAATCGCCAGAAAGAAAGCAACAGTGGGACAAACAAAGCTTAGTATAACCGCCTCGACAGCAAAACCATCAAAAATTCCTACAAAATGACCATCCAGAAGACTTTTGAAGGAACAAGAGTTGTCGGGGACACCAACATCCAAACCCCGCACCAAAATAGAAACCCCCCTCCCGGAGGAACAAATAATAACATCATCACTAGACTCTTTCATAATGAGTCTAAATGTTGATCTCGATACCACCACTCCACCATCCACCATCCCAACAACTACCACCCCACCATCCACCACCCCATCATCCTCCATTTTCCCACAATCAACCACTCTCCCACCTTTTTCCACACCACCCTTCTTCCCTTTGGGCATCCCATTTTCCGCTACAACGCCCGAATTCACTTCTTTCACCTCAACAGACTTTCCATCAACATTACCAGACTCACTTTTCTCTCCAGGTATGCCACCACCCTTCTCATCTGCCGCCACCCCGACACCGCTAGTGACCCCTTCCACAGTCACTACGTCGTTCGCGGGACCATCAACTATGTCCTTTCCGTACGACACTACCTCCACCATTCCACCCCGACCCCAGCCGCCCCACCCTCCTCTTACTGGGGTCCCTTTCACTAACGTCGGTGAGGAATTCGGACGGCAATTTGACACCATCTGAAACCACCTCACCGACCCTTCTAACATTTTAAATTCTATTTTTTCATGTGTGCAGGGTCTAACAAAGCAGGTCGCCAAGATCGATGAGCAACACCGCGCCATGCCAAGCATTCTCCAAGAATTCCAGCAATGACAAGATTTAGTGGCTACGCAAGTCGATCACGTCGACAACCACTACAAATCCTTGCCCGAGCTGGTCCTTGGAGTCCAAAGCCAGCACAAGGTGATGGCACAGCAAGTCGAGAGGATCTCAATGCAGACTCAACCTCTGCCTGAGACCCTCCGCGAGCTCAAGCAGCAACAAGAAGCTTTCAGCACGCGCTTGGACGATATCAACATCACCCTCACACAGCTACATAATCGCCAAGAGGAGTCATCAAACAATGAGCTCAATCAACTAAGAGCTCAAGTAATTGACCTCACCGCACGACTCCTTTCGGCTGAAGCACATTTTTCTGATTTAAAAGAAACCCACGACGCTCTGCTCGAAACACACGAGCACGTGCAAGTGGCATACGACGAGCTTCAATCCATCCATCGTCAGTGCAAGAAGAAAGCACAAAAGAAAACAACTGATAAATCAGTGGAAGATGAAGACGATGAAGATTCTGATTCTTTGGCTGACTCCAACAACAGTACCTCCTCAAGTGATGATTCTGATAAACCAGATGATGCTAGGGAGGGTCCAAGCCAAGGAACAGAACCAAAACAACAGTAGGATCACCATGACAACGATAAACATCCCAAATCCCCTGCTCACAATGAGCACATTACAATTTCTTATGGGGACCAGTTCCTGAACTATTCTGCCTTGGGATCTTTGGGGGAGGCTGCGAAAGAAGTAGCTTTTGCTGAGTTCGAACAATGCATTCTGGGAACCAGCACTAGCCTACCTGTCTCGGCATCTCAACTTCTCTCTACCCCTAAACCCTCGATGCCCTCCCCCCTGATCATGAGGAACCAGAACGAGTATGTCTAGACACTGACGAAGAGCTAGACACCCCTTCCGATTCTGACAATGATGAAGATCTACAACATTACACGAACGATCCTGAGCAGATTTCTGCCACCAACCCGCAAGTGTTACCTCCGCCGCCTCCTCTACCTCACAAAATGCACGATTTAGACATGGCGGCCATCTCTACCCTAGACGCACAGGATATCTTCATCCTCAACACTATAGTAGATGATGCCAAAGAAGGGGGGATGTTATATACCAGAACACGAAGACTAAGAGGAACTTGACACGTGAAGATTTCCGCTCCATCCTTCGATTCCAGTCAATAGTGAAGATGGCGATCTTCCGTACTCTCCTTGCCAACTCTATCGAAATCTACAGAAGCTCCAAGCGACAACAACCAGTTCTCAACGCCTCACCCGCTCTGAGTTTGTGTTTATTGTACAAAGAACTACAATACAAATCCATTAAGAGGTTGCACAGGGGGATCGCAAGAAAAGCTAGATATATAACCGTGCCTTTTTAAGTCTCTAGTCACTGGTTGCTTATGATTGTGGACACTGTCGCCCGCGACGCCAAGGTGTACAATTTCTGCGCCAGTGATCTAAAAGCCGGTTTAATCAACTTCATTGGAATTGAAGCCGGGGAGACAAGATGCATCCCTTTCCGGCTTCTTAAACTCATCTGGGCTGCATGCCCGTCTCTCCGCCAGGGTTGGAGCCAACCCTAGTTCTGGATAATCAGCCCACAGGTCCAAGTTGCTGAAGGCTCCAGGGACAACGCTTTTTATGTCATTCGACACATACTAGCGCTAAATCAACAAGTCCCTTTCACAGACCTCATCAACGAAGATTTTCACTCTCTGTGAGGGCGTTATGCCATGGAACTCATCTGCGATAGACGGTTCTTCAATGATCCTACAATGGCACCAGATGACGTCCCTCGGTACCTTTATTCGGCAATCCAACGCCCGTAGAAGAAACCTTACAGACAAACTTTAGCGGAGTTGGAGAAAGAAAAACAACCAGCCACGGTCCCCGAGAACAGTCAATGGGACCCTTACAACTTTGACCTGACTCCAGACAAAGGTGATATAGAGTTGTTAACTGGGGCACCCATCAAGTGATCCCCATCACAAATGGTGCCCTTATCTGCCATTGAACCAACTTTTCCAAATTTTGATCTTAAGGCTTGCAAGACTCTCTCCGACAATGAGCTTCGGCTTATCATGTCACGACTACATACCGAAAGAGAGGATCTTGTATTTCTAGATGGAGACATTTTGGTTATGACAGATAACCTCCGAGAGACCTTACAAATCAAAGGTTCTATGTCCATAAGTGTGATGACTGCTTATCAATACTTAATCGAACGGAATCATCAAAAGGTCTACATGGCGTCTGCTTACATGAAGGATGATCTCTTAGGACTGAAGAATTGCAGAACGCCGGCGGCACTCATATCTTACCTCCAACACACAACTCCAAAATTCATCATGCTTCCTTTCCTTCATCAAGAGCACTGGATGCTACTGGCAACCAACCTGCACTACGGAACAACAACAATTTATAACAGTTCTGACAGTCAGTACGATCCAGACCAGAAAGAGTATATTACGACACCAAGGACGCCAATGGAAGAAGTAGCAAAGGAGTGTGCTGACAAACTACACGATCTCTTAAGCCAGCACACACGGGCTTATGGTAAAGAACACTTCAAACCTCCAGCCTTCAACAACAAGTGCCCACAGCAAATTCACGAATCCAATGACTGCGGCTTCCACGCCCTCTTCTGTATGTACACCATCGTGGCCCTTCACAAACCAGTAGAGGATATGACAGCCATGGATTACCACACTCTCCGTGGAAAGTTCGCAGCCAATCTACTCAGAACTCATGGGGCCAATAAAAGACTCACAAAAGCCTAAATGCCCTTGTCAATACACTTCTCAACCTATCACTCTAACACTCTACGGACAGAGTGAAGGATAAGTTGGGGGGGAGTGCATTTGACAAGGGCGAGGTACAATTTTCCCTTTACTCTCTCTTTCTTTCATACTTTTCTTTTCCCCTGAACAAAACTCGCTTTTCTTTTCCTTTTATCTTTACATTTAGCCTTTCTTTGTAGTATTTTCCTAGTTAAAATAAATCTTGTGCACAAGAAAATAACACTCCTTTTTGAAAGGACATCCTCAGCTAACTTAGAATCCAATTTGTCTTAAAAAAGAAATAATAAGATTAGCATATAGGCATGTAATGGCGAATTTAATAAATCACCTTCACTTTTGGTTTTTATGCTTTTGTTTCACTTCTATATCTAACTCTCCACAGGTCAATATCAAGGCAGAAATAAGCCGAGCTCTCAAGGATGAGAGGGGTATCAGGCAACTTCCGAATTAAGAAGTCTTGCAAAGCGGACCACACAATAAGCGCATGTTGAAAAACTCTAAGAACAGCTTTCCCCTCTTCAAATAAAAGAGTCTTGGCCGTCCAAAATAAACTCCAAAATAATCCCCAAACCCAAGCCTGTGAGTTTTTTTGAATAAAAGCCAGAGTGTTGAATAAAAACATGAGAGTTGTGCCATGCATAAGGACTTATAAGAAGAGCCAATAAAGGTCTCACCCGGCCGGTACATTCAGCTGCCCTCATGAAGGCAGATGTGTCGTGCCCGGTAGTGGGATCCTAAGGTCTCCAAATATAAGATAAGGCTGATAAAGAGCTCACTCGACCAGTACATTCAGTTGCCCTCATGAAGGCAGATGTGTCGTGCCCGGTAGTGAGTCTCTAAAAGCATAGATAAGCCCTCTCCCACAAAAAGGGAGAATTACACTTTAAGCCTTTGGCCAACCCTCATACCCACTCTAGTTACCGATTGGTTCTTCAGAGAGGTATAAAGATGATTAGAGTCAACAACATGCACAAAATAAAAGTGGTCCCAATGCAAGCTATGAGATACGGAAGGAACTTGAGACCCATCCATCTCTCAAAAACCTGAAAGAGTCAAGGCAAGCAATAAGGTCCGATATGATTTTAGGAGAACTCAGGTTGAGAATGGAAACAAGAGTATGGAAACCCTAACTAAATGAAATCGCCTCACCATTGCATGCCTTAGCTCTATCTAACTTGAGGACAAGCTAGACTCTAAGTTAGGGGGGGTGATAACCTCTCACTTTGTGATGTTATTTTATTGGTTTTTCCTTGTTTTCCATACTTTTTCTTAGATAAATTAGATAAGAATCATTAAATCTTTATCTTATTGCTGACACATCAATAAATTAACTTTTCTCTCTTTATCCTTGCAGAAAAACACAAAAAAATTACAAAAGCCCCAAACGGGTTCAGCACCCAAACAGGTTCAGCGCCCAAACGGGTTCAGTGCCCAAACGGGTTCAGCGCCCAAACGGGTTCAGCACCCAAACGGGTTCAGCGCCCAAACGGGTTCAGCGGCCAAACGAGTTCAGTGGCCAAACGAGTTCAGTGCCCAAATGGGTTCAGCACCCAAACGGGTTCAGCGGCCAAACGAGTTTAGCGGCCAAATGAGTTCATGCCCAAACGGGTTCAACACCCAAACGGGTTTAGCACCCAAACGGGTTCAATGGCCAAACGAGTTCAGCAACCAAACGTGTTCAGCACCCAAACGGGTTCAAGACCGTTTGGGCTCCACTTAAGCCTATAAATAAGACCCAAAGGGGTCCTCAAAAGGAGAGAACTCTCAGACGCCCAAAGGCTGCCTCTCCAGTTCCAGAGCAATTCCTTCCTTCATCCATCGCCCCAAGGCTGTCGGTCTGAGATCCACGTTCCATCATCAAGCTACCTTCTCTCTCATCAACAAAGAAGGTGGGAAGAGAAGATCCATCATCAAAGTAGCCACGAAGTGTGAAGATCGTTGCTCTCTCCACCAGGGGTTCAACCTTCCCTCCTTCGTGGAGATTACGTTCTTTCTCTCTCTTCTCGCCTCCTTCTTTGCTCTTGAGATGAGCGAGTAGTCACACTCACTAGGGTGCGGGGAGTAGCCCCGCTACCCATGTTTTCATTCCATGCAATGTAATTCAATTGTTTGCTATAGAGATACTCTCCTTTTCGGTTCAACATCAATCATTTAATGAATGCTTGTTGCTTGATCATCAACTTGTACTACTTATTGTCTATCAGTGTGAATTGTCTACGTTTGTACCCTTAGATCTGAATATCGATTGAATGTTGGTTCTAGATGTATGTAGTCACCATATGTCTGTTTCGGTATCAAGGAGTGCTTTCATGAGTGGAGTAAACTCACTCCCATCGTTGCACTTTCATACTATGAAATGGAATCAGTTGACGTATGGAAGTGCAACCTTGGTAAGGTCGAGGAACACATTTCATGAAGGAGTAATGCAAAGCAAGTGACCATTCGTCAAGGGATGGATGGCGTTGCAATACTCCATGCTTCTTGTAGTTAGTTATCCGAAAGGAAACTAAATCTACAAAGATACTAACCGATTAGGCTCTCTTTGCAGGTCGTTTTATTATGTTGCATGTTTATGATCCATGTGTAGTGGTGTGAAACCCGGCAACATCCTAGTGGTTTTTAATCATTGCCTGCAACCTTAGTTTCTACTTTCTTGCTTTTACTTTCCTCACACCTAGTTTAAACAACCAAACCAAACTTTCGATCTAAATATCAATCGTTAAGTAGTTAAGCACGACTAAAATGTTTTCCATATTGTTTAACTACTTAACGATTGATATTTAGATCGAAAGTTTGGTTTGGTTGTTTAAACTAGGTGCGAGGAAAGTAAAAGCAAGAAAGTAGAAACTAAGGTTGTAGGCAATGATTAAAAACCACTAGGATGTTGCCGGGTTTCACACCACTACACATGGATCATAAACATGCAACATAATAAAACGACCTGCAAAGAGAGCCTAATTGGTTAGTATCTTTGTGGATTTAGTTTCCTTTCGGATAACTAACTACAAGAAGCGTGGAGTATTGCAACGCCAGCCATCCCTTGACGAATGGTCACTTGCTTTGCATTACTCCTTCATGAAATGTGTTCCTCGACCTTACCAAGGTTGCACTTCCATACGTTAACTGATTCCATTTCATAGTATGAAAGTGCAACGATGGGAGTGAGTTTACTCTACTCATGAAAGCACTCCTAGATACCGAAATAGACATATGGTGACTACATACATCTAGAACCAACATTCAATCGATATTTAGATCTAAGGGTACAAATGTAGACAATTCACACCGATAGACAATAAGTAATACAAGTTGATGATCAAGCAACAAGCATTCATTAAACGATTGATGTTGAACCGAAAAGGAGAGTATCTCTATAGCAAACAATTGAATTACATTGCATGGAATGAAAACATGGGTAGCGGGGCTACTCCCCACACCCTAGTGAGTGGGACTACTCGCTCATCTCAAGAGAAAAGAAGGAGGTGAGAAGAGAGAGAAAGAACGTCATCTCCACGGAGGAGGGAAGGTTGAACCCCTGGTGGAGAGAGCAACAATCTTCACACTTTGTGGCTGCTTTGATGATGGATCTTCTCTTCCCACCTTCTTTGTTGATGAGAGAGAAGGTAGCTTGATGATGGAATGTGGATCTCAGACCGGCAGCCTTGGGGCGATGGATGAAGGATGGAATTGCTCTGGAACTGGAGAGGCAGCCTTTGGGCGTCTGAGAGTTCTCTCCTTTTTAGGACCCCTTTGGGTCTTATTTATAGGCTTAAGTGGAGCCCAAACGGTCTTGAACCTGTTTGGGCGCTGAACATGTTTGGCTGCTAAACTCATTTGGCCACTAAACCCGTTTGGGTGCTGAACCCATTTGGGCATGAACTCGTTTGGCCGCTGAACTCGTTTGGCCGCTGAACCCGTTTGGGTGATGAACCCGTTTGGGTGCTGAACCCGTTTGGGCGCTGAACCCGTTTGGGCGCTGAACCCGTTTGGGCGCTGAACCCGTTTGGGTGCTGAACCCGTTTGGGGCTTTTGTAATTTTTTTTGTGTTTTTCTGCAAGGATAAAGAAGAGAAAAGTTAATCTATTGATGTGTCAGCAATAAGATAAAGATTTAATGATTCTTATCTAATTTATCTAAGAAAGAGTATGGAAAACAAGGAAAAACCAATAAAATAACATCACAAAGTGAGAGGTTATCACAACCTTAGTTGGATGTTGTATCTTCAGAGCCGTAAGACATGTGATCCGGATGGTGACGAGACATCTGATGCCTATGGTGATGCTTACGCGAACCTAGCGCCCGTATGGGGGGTTCCGCAGCAGCTCTACTTGAAGTGTTATATCTTGCCTGGTTTGCTTGCAAGGGAGCATGTTTGTGTGTGTAGCGGTGGTCAAACTCGATACCATCCCAGTGATTCCATATCATTGATATAAACCTATCTTTAATTCCGCATTTACCTTCCTGCAATTAGTTTAAACAAACCCAAATCAACCAATTGTTCTAAATATTAGTTTTACTTGAGCCAGATTCAACTGACAAGGATTCTTAAAAACGTTGTCCTTTGGGTTCGATCCTCAACTATACTGCGATAAGACCCGTCCGCTTGCGGGTGGTATTATTGCACTTGGTTTAGGTAAAAGCCCGGGGATTTCATCCCCCGGGTGAATTTTCTAGTGCATTCAAAAGCCACGTCAAATTCTGGCGCCGTTGCCGGGGACAACGGAATCAGTCAGTCTAATCTAGTTCTTTTAAGACTAATCTAGGATTTTGTTTTTATTTTGAAACTATCGCTTATCTACTTGAATTTGTTTTTACTTTGTGAATCTCATTTTCAAATCTTTCAAATTTTCAGGTGCTCTCCAACGCATAGTGCATGCACCGTTCAGAAAGTCCCGGACTCACCGCAAGCTTTGATCCCAAAATTGATAGAACCTTCCATCGTCAGATCAGAGAGAATCAAGATAGGATGGCGTAAGAAGAAGAAGTATCCCGAAGAGTGGCTCAAGCCATCAATGTGCAAAGAGAGAGACTCATGCAAGAGGCCAGAGCTGTGGTTCAACAGGAAATCTTAGCAGCACAAGCAGCAACGCAAGCAGCCAAACTACAGAAAGATCTTAGAGAATTCTCCATCCTGAAAGCTGCGAATGTCTATCACCCAGTGTAGCCTCCTCCCATCGAGGCTGCCAACTTTGAGATTAGAGCACATTGGATAACATTGCTTCAAAACAACCCTTGCTATGGCAAGCAAGCAGAAGACAGCCAGGGTCATCTACTGAGATTCATCGACTTATGTGCTATGACAAAGCAAAATGGGGTCTCCGATGATGCCATCCGACTCCGTCTTTTCAAGTACTCTCTTGCTGATAGAGCCATTAGTTGGTACAATTCACTACAGAGTGAAGTACCTATCACCACATGGGAGCAGCTTCAAAACGCATTTCTGGAAAAGTTCTACCCCCCATCTCTTACATATGAAATCCGGGGGCGAATCACAAATTTCACTCAAGTCCCTGGAGAAACCCTCGCTGAAGCGTGGGATAGATACAAGGAGCTCCTACGCAAATACCCACACCACGGGATTCCTAAGAATCATCTCATAGAAATTTTCTATAGGGGTGTAGAGGATGATGTTAAGATGTTCCTAGATTCCTCATCTGGAGGAAACTTCATCCGTCAAAGCTACGACAGCGCATGGAGAGTCGTCACCTTGGGAGCAGAGAATCAAGCCAACTGGGGCAGATCTGTAGGAAAAGGGGTCTTGAAGGTAGCTATGGCTGAAGCTATCCCCGAATACAAGTCTATTACAGAAACCTTGAAGGTCTTGGTTGCAAAGCAGGATCATATAGAATCATCCCTAGCTGCGATTGGGAGAGGACATTCACCTGCTAGGCAACACGAACAGGTCAAGTCCACTTCTCTATTCTGTGAAGCATGCAAGAGCACCGATCATTCCACTCTGTCATGCAATGTGCTCTATGACGTAGTTCTAAGCAATGCTTGTGGACAAGGAGAAAATTTCCAGATGGAAAATCTAAATGCTATCAATACCATCCCTGGGCAGAACTATTTCAATCCGAATCAAAATAGGAATCACCCAGGCTTCCAATATGGAAACCCTTCAGGAGCCATGAACTCGCATCAATTCGGACCCAACAATCAACCAAGAGGCCCGTCAGGATTCCAGTTTAACCAACAACAAAACTTGGGGAATCAAGGAAACTTCTAAGGAAACTTTCAGAATAGGAACTACAATAATTATCAGAATAACTCTCAGTATCAGAATCTGAATCAACAACAAGGACAAACATGAGCTATCCCTGATGACAAGCTATCCGCTATTGAAAAGATGTTACAAACTCAACAAACTATGATAGCTAACCAGCAGGCTTAGCAAAAATCTATTGAAACTCAACTAGCTCAACTGGCTGCTAGCATAAAGCCACCGGCTGGAGTCTTTGCTGGCCAACCTGAAAACAATCCGAAACATCCTGAATAGTTAAAGGTTGTCAACACCAGATCAGGGAAAGATTATTCGAATCCCTTAGTAAAGACACATGTAGTTATTGCTGACGAAGATGAACCTGTGATGGTCCATAACTCAACAACACCAGACTCGCAACCAAAGGAAGATAAGACTGACAAGGAAGTTCCTGAAGAATCTGTTGATGAAGAAAATGAAACACCAGAGACGGATATACCTGTATATAAGCCTCGTATACCCTTCCCATCCTGCCTAAGGCAAACAAGGCTTGATACTAGATTCGTCAAGTTCAAAGAGGCCATGAAGAAACTCCATGTTGACATACCCTTCTTAGACACTCTTGCTGAGATACCAGCCTGGACTAAGTATCTAAAGTCACTTCTCACCAAGAAGTACATAACTGAAGAGTATGAAATGGTAAAGCTGGCTAGAACCACATCTGATATTATACTGAGCAAGATGTCGAAGAAACAGAAAGACCCAGGATCCTTTGGAATTTCATGTCACATTGGTGACTCATCATGCAAGAAAGGATTGGAAGATCTTGGCGCAAGTATTTCTATCATGCCATTCAGTCTGTGCAAGAGATTAGGGTTCGCAGAATTGCTTCCTACTATTATGACCATTCAACTTGCAGACAATTCGATAAAAAGACCGTTAGGAATTCTTGAAGATATCTCGGTCAAGGTGGGCAAGGACGCATATGTCCCATGTGACTTCGTCATTATGGATATAAAAGAAGACACCAGATATCCTCTGATCTTTGGTCATCCGTTCCTTGCCACTGCAAGAGCCCTCATTGATGTTGAAGCAGGTACCTTACTGCTCAGGTTAGGCAAAGAGACTCTAGAGTTCAAGGTTTTCGAAAGCATGAGAAGACCGGGTATACAGGAAGAAGTCTATCTGATTGATTGCGTTGAGCAATTGTCACAACTAACTCAAGAATATGATGAATCATTCGACCCCTTAGAAATTGCTTTACATGACCTACCGATGAATGTACCTATAGACAAACAAGCAGTGGATTGCATTGAACCCCTCGAATCTGCTGAAATAGATACTGACACAACCTATGCAGAACTCAAGGCTACCGAAACTACAGAAGAAAGAAGCGAAAAAATTGAAGCTCCCGAAATGAAGCCCCTACCCGAAGGGCTAAAGTACATGTTTTTGGACGACCTCAAAATTTGTCCAGTAATCATAAATTCCGATTTAACAAACAAACAAGAAAAGAAACTCCTGGAGGAATTAAGGGAAAGAAAGAAAGCCATAGGATATAAAATGAACGACCTCACAGGGGTCAGTCAAGCCTTGTGCATGCACAAGATCCCTATGATGGAGGATCACAAGCCAACTATCGAGCATCAAAGGAAGTTGAATCCGAATATGAAAGAAGTCGTCCGTCGTGAGATTATCAAACTTCTCACAGCTGGAATAATCTATCCAATATCAGACTCGCCATGGGTAAGCCCAGTACAAGTGGTGCCGAAGAAAGGTGGAACTACTGTTATAAGGAACGAGAACGATGAGCTCATCCATACTCGAACAGTCACCGGGTGGTGGATGTGCATTGATTATAGAAAACTAAATAAGGCTACTCGAAAAGACCATTTTCCTATGCCTTTCCTCGATCAGGTCTTGGAGAGATTGGCTCACTAAGAATATTTTTGTTACCTCGAAGGTTACTCTGGATTCTATCAGATTCCCATACATCCATATGATCAAGAAAAAATGACTTTCACCTGTCCCTTCAGGACATATGCCTTTAAGAGAATGTCGTTTGGCCTCTGTAATGCTCCCGCAACTTTTCAACGTTGCATGGCTGCAATTTTCGTGGGGCTTACTGAAACCGTTATGGAGGTCTTCATGGGTGATTTCTCCGTATATGGAGACTCATTCGATTCTTGTCTTAAGCATCTCTCCATGGTTCTCAAACGCTGTGAAGAAGCACATCTGGTGCTAAATTGGGAGAAATGCCACTTTATGGTTAGGGAAGGCATTGTCCTGGGCCATAGAGTTAGCAGAAGAGGAATTGAAGTTGATAAAGCCAAGATTGAAGTGATATCCAAATTGGATATCCCCACAAATGTGAAAGAAGTTCGCGCCTTCCTTGGTCATGTTGGGTTTTATAGAAGATTCATAAGAGATTTCTCCAAGATAACTAAGCCAATGACCAACCTGCTTCTGAAAGATGCTGATTTCAATTTTAATGAAGAATGCGTCAAAAGCTTCGACACACTGAAGAACGCCCTTACCACTACCCCCATCATTAGAGCTCCCGGCTGGGACCATCCTTTTGAAATTATGTGCAATGCCAGTGATTACACGGTGGGTGCCGTCTTAGGACAATACATAGAAAAGAAACATTTTGTGATCTACTATGCATCGAAAACTCTCGACGAAGCTCAAAATAATTACTCTACTACTGAGAAAGAACTTCTAGCAGTCATATATGCTTTCGACAAATTTAGGTCATACCTTATCAGTTTGAAAGTCATTGTCTACACTGACCATGCTGCTATTCGTTACTTAATGGAAAAGAAAGATGCTAAACCAAGGCTGATACGATGGATCCTCTTACTACAGGAATTTGATTTGGAGATAAGAGATAAAAAAGGACGTAAAATGTTGTAGAAGATCACCTCAGTCGCATCCACACTCTGGATGCTGAGGAAATTCCAATCAATGACTCTCTACCAGATGATCGGCTTATGAGGGTCTCAGAAGTTATGCCATGGTATTCTGATATTGTAAATTACCTTACTGCTGGAATCATCCATCCCCAATGCACCGAAAATGCATTAAAGAAATTCATGCATGATGTGAAGCACTATCACTGGGATGAACCATATCTTTTTAAACTTTGCACTGACGGTCTGTATAGACGATGTATCGCCGAAGAGGAAGCTCAATCTATTCTGGAACAATGCCACTCAGGACCCGTAGGTGGGCATATGAGCTCTAAAAGGACTTCTTTAAAGGTTTTGCAATGTGGATTCTTCTGGCCAACCATATCCAAGGACTCTTACAATTTTGTCCTATCCTGTGACAAATGTCAAAGATCTGGAAATATAACCAAGAGGGATGAGATGCCGCTGAATTTATGGCAAGAGGTCGAAATATTCGATGTCTGGGGGTGGACTATATGGGTCCATTCCCATCTTCTAATGGGTTTTCATACATCCTAGTGGCGGTGGACTACGTCTCCAAATGGGTTGAAACTATACCAACCGTCACTAGTAATTCTAAACCAGTCATCAAATTATTCAAAGATGTCATTTTCCCCCGATTCAGAATGCCACAAACCATAATATCTGACGGAGGCTCCCACTTCATTGAAAGAAGATTTGAAGCTCTACTAAGAAAATATGGTGTCTCGCACAAGGTAGCTTCACCTTACCATCCACAAACTAGTGGACAGGTTGAGGTATCTAACCGACAACTAAAGGCTATCCTTGAGAAAACCGTTGGACAAAATCAAAAAGACTGGTCAACAAAAATCAATGACGCCCTATGGGCCTATCGTACTGCGTATAAAACTCCCCTTGGGACTATGCCTTTTCGATTGATATACGGAAAAGCTTGCCACTTGCCAGTCGAATTAGAACACAAGGCATGGTGGGAAATTAAACAATTGAACTTCGATATGAAAGAAGCAGGGAAAGCCATGATTCTACAACTCAACGAGTTGGATGAACTGAGAATGACAGCCTATGAGAATGCACTAATCTACAAAGAACGTACAAAACTTTGGCATGATGGAAATCTGAAAAGGAAAGACATACAAGTGGGAGATCAAGTTCTAGTATTCAACTCCAGATTAAAATTATTCCCAGGGAAACTCCGCTCACGTTGGTGTGGACCATACATCGTCAAGAGCGTCTCTCCACACAGTGCTTTTACTTTATGGAGTGACAAGTCAGGCAAATTTATAGCAAATGGTCACCGCTTGAAGAGATACTTCACTTCAACTGACATAGGCACCGAAATAATGTTTGAACTGGCCAATCCAAAAGACCCACCATGAATCTGAAGGACTCAGCCATCGACATTAAACAAAGGCGCTTGTCGGGAGGCAACCCGATCAATAAAATTCGTTTTCTTTACTTTTTCAAATTTTTGTTTTTACCTTATAGTTAACTTTTCTTAAAATAAAATTTGCTTTTTACGATAGTTCTTCTTCTTCAGATAAAAAGTCGGAGTGGTGCTGATCGGAACACAATCATACTGGGAAGTCATACCTGGTGTAACCTTTCCCCTCCATCTTGGATGTAGGGTTTGCTCGGGACGAGCAAATCTCTAAGTTCGGGGTGGAGGGTGGGTGGTACGTACTCCACTTCCACATACACACCCTCTTTTCATACTCAAACTGTCTCTATCACAAAATTTTCAAAATTTTGAAAAGATATTTGATGAGTTTTTGACACTTGTTGATAAAATGTAACTAAATATTTTGCTATGCATCTTCTATCATAATATCCTCCTTATTCGAAGCAAATCCTCAAGAGGACTGACTTTTGGAACTTGCCTTTTGCCTGAAATCATCCTGTGAAGCTTATGATTCCTAACATCATAATACTTTTTACAAAAATGATAAGTATCTATCAAACTGATAGGGATCAAACACGTCGTGCTTCCTAGCTGACTAGTGGAACAATGGCTCAGAATCCCCACCGGATCCGCATCAAGTCATTATTTGAGCAGAGTATGACAAAGAGAATAACCTGGTTTTGAATTGTAAATCAAGTTGCATTCTGATCTGAACTCTCTTCTACACTTCTTCTATCATCTTCGTACCTTTCCATCCATCAAAAGCACCAAAATAGCCAAATATGTGCCAAACCCTAAGTTCGGGGTAGCACGCCACTTCCCCCTTATCCGCTTCTTCCATACCCCTTGCAATAAAAGGGGCGTACCACCAAAAAAATGCAATCTCGAGTCGAATAGAGGAGAGATCTGCAAACAAAAGATGCCAAAGCGCACACAAAAAGAAATGCAATCTCGAGTCGAATAGAGGAGAGATTCGCACAAAAAAATATGCAATAAATGAAATTGCAAAACAAATAAAAATCTCAAGTCGAATAGAGGAGAGATTTACTTCTTCTTTCCATACCACCTTTCACTCCTTTTCCTACCCAAGGGCACAATACATGCCCCCCACCATCCTAAATTACACCAGTGACAGATCGGATGCATACTTGTTGATTCTACGGGTATCTCTGAACTCTTACAAAACTCTTTGACATGCTCGATGTTGGAAAAAGAGGGGAGGAAGTGTTTTTGCGAAACGAACTCAGGAACGAAGCTATGGAAAGACATGTTTAGTGGTCCCAGGAAGTTAAGGTACTCATTCACACTGAGCAGAAAGAAAACATTTGTGATGTGAAGATGAAGAAATCACACGGATCGAAAGTATTTCATTAGGCAACATTTTCAAACTTTATGTTACTCGAGGACAAGCAACGATTTAAGTTCGGGGTGTTTTGATGAGTGCATACTCATCATGGAATTCAACTGCCTTTTTGGAACAAATTCAACTCCAATTCACCCTTTTACCCAAATATGAATCATTATGTGTAAAACTACTTGGCTGATTCAATAATCAAGGTTTTAACTAAAAATAATTCATTTAATGCAGGTAAACCAAGCAATTCCATCCATACGGTCCCAAGACCGTTTGGGTCCACACGGTTTCAAGACCATTTGGGTTCATGCGGTCCCAAGACCGTTTGTGGGAATACATGAAAGAATGAATGACAAGGTCGTTTGTGAAAGAAAACCGAGCGAGCTGTAAATGGCATGACCATGCGGTCTCAAGAACGTTTGGGTCCATGCGGTCCCAAGACCGTTTGGGTCCATGCGGTCCCAAGACCGTTTGGGTCCATGCGGTCCCAAGACCGTTTGGTTTCCAAGAACGTTTGACGCAAGCGCAAAGACCGATTGAAGAACTGTAACCGCACATTCACACCGTGACCGAGACCGACCTCAAGATCGATCGACGTAAACCGTTTGGCGACCAAACGGTCTCCAAACCGTTTGGCGACCAAACGGTCTCCAAACCGTTTGGCGACCAAACGGTCTCCAAACCGTTTGGAGAAGATATTTCCAAAAACTTACCCAAACCGTTTGGGATTAGATCTGAACCTATAAATAGACCCCCAGGGTCCTCATTTGGAGGCATCAGATCTGGACGTCGACAGGCTGCCAGAGCACCACTCCGATCAAGTTCCACTCCACCTACTTCTAGTGTTGCATCCAAGGAGGCCGAGAAGAGAAGGAAGACAGAGCAAGGAGCACATCTACTTCACCGGGCTGCGTCCATCCTCTGCATTGAGCTCATGGCGGATCTTTCTTTCTCTTTCTTCCTTCTTGTATCTCGCATCATGAGCAAGTAGTCCTCTTTCGCTGGGGTGCGGGGACTAGCCCCGCTGCCCATGCAAACCATGTTCTTTTGTTAAATTTTCCATGGCAATGTATATAACTCTTCATTTTGTCGTTTTTCGTTGAGCTTGTAGGTTGGTTATGTGCTTATTTCCATCTTTGTGCTCCCTATGTTGCGATAACTTCAAAGCATGGGTTTGAATGTCGTTTAACATGTTTGACTCCCTAACTAGAAATAGAAGGGGATTCCTTGAGATTGTAAGTGTATGATCCGCGAGGGGACAAGCCATCTAGCCTTCGGTGACGCTTCTGTGCACCTAACGCCCGTATGGGGGGTTCACAACCTTAGTTGGATGTTGCATCTTCTTGTTAATCGTCGATGTTTACTCACATTATAATCTCCTATATGCTTATCGATTGACGCGGCTGACTCCTTGACGAGAACATCCGATGGGATTCCTTGAGGTCGTAAGTGTATGATCCGCAAGGGGACGAGCCATCTAGCCTTCGGTGACGCTTCTGTGCGCCTAACGCCCGTATGGGGGGTTCACAACCTTAGTTGGATGTTGTATCTTCAAAGCCGTAAGACTTGTGATCCGGATGGTGACGAGACATATGATGCCTATGGTGATGCTTACGCGAACCTAACGCCCGTATGGGGGGTTCCGCAGTAGCTCTACTTGAAGTGTTATATCTTGCCTGGTTTGCTTGCAAGGGAGCATGTTTGTGTGTGTAGCGGTGGTCAAACTCGATACCATCCCAGCAATTCCATATCATTGATCTAAACCTATCTTTAATTCCGCATTTACCTTCCTGCAATTAGTTTAAACAAACCCAAATAAACCAATTGTTCTAAATATTAGTTTTACTTTAGCCAGATTCAACTGACAAGGATTCTTTAAAATGTTGTCCTTTGGGTTCGATCCTCAACTATACTGCGATAAGACCCATCTGCTTGCGGGTGGTATTATTGCACTTGGTTTAGGTAAAAGCCCGGGGATTTCAACCCCGGGTGAATTTGCTAGTGCATTCAAAAGCCACGTCAACCTCCTTTTCCGAGAGCCCATCACTAAAGAACTCCATAGTTAAGCGTGCTTAGCTTGGAGTAGTACTAGGATGGGTGACCATTCGGGAAGTTGACCCCGACTTGCGCGTCAGTGAGGATAAAGCACGCAGTTAATGCTAGTGGTGGTCTGTGGGGCCAGTCATCATTCCTAAAACTCTACTAGAGCCTAGGGCGGTGGGCTTGAGCATTACAAATGGTATCAGAGCCAATTCCCCTCTAGTAGGTGGGGCCCACATGGACATGTAGCATGCCAGCCTTGAGTCGTGCAGTCCAGGCATGTAGGAAAGGGTTGTCCATGGTGAAGTAGCCACCCTTGCACTGGTATTCCATGATTGGGAGCTGGGTATCCATGGGCCATTGTGGGTCTACACTAAAATAGGGTCAGATTATGAGGCCATATAGTTAAGCCTTGACGATGAAGTCAAGAGTCTAAGTGGGGGAGATTGTAACGTCCCAGGATTTGAGGCCTTGGATATAATGATCTTGAAAGGAATGATTGGACTACCCATATCACCAAGGTGCACCTCCTTTTCCGGGGGCCCATCACTTAAGAACTCCATAGTTAAGCATTCTCAGCTTGGAGTAGTACTAGGATGGGTGACCAGTCGAGAAGTTGACCTCAGCTTGTGCGTGAGTGAGGATAAAGCATGCAGTTAAGTCTAGTGGTGGTCTGTGGGGCCATTCATCATTCCTTCAACTCTAATAGAGCCTAGGGAAGTGGGCTCGAGCGTTACAATAACACATGACATGCTTGTGTATTCAGTTTGGTCCAGTTTCATTGATGTTTGAGCTAGTTACACGAATTTGTACTTGTTTTGGACCTAATTGCAATTTACCCATGCTTAGGGTTTATCTTGCAAATTGTCACATTCGTGTTGATGCTCACATGATTTGGCATCATGTTGGAGAGAGTGGTACCCTTGGATGCTTTGTGGTACCTTGGTTTGAAGAGGAGAGATGTGGTGACATCTTGAGTGTTGGTGTTTCTAGGGTTTTCTTGGATGCCCTAGCTTGGTGTTGACCATGTGTCTTGATCATTGAGTTTTTGGTTTTCAGCAACCACCTTTTTGTTCCTTGATCATGTCTATGTGATCTAAGAGATTTTGAGTTGGGCCTTGTGTTCTCTTCAGTCAAAGAGTTTTTACCCCTCTATTTGGTCAATTAAGACCTAGGGTTTTGACGTTGTGCGACTACATGAGTTTGAGGTGTCTTTGGTCACAGAGAATCCATGCAAGTGATGGGTTTTCTTGGACAAGAATTTTGATAGGTTTTCTTGTTTTTCATGAGCTTTTTTACATGTGTGATCTTGGTGCTTGCATGGATGATGTCTGGTAAACAAGTGGCACTTATGTGCATGGCAACTGACCTCTCTCTACCCTTGGGTATTTATACCCCTCTCTTTGCATCCAACTGATCCTTTTACACCTCTTATCTCTCTATTCTCTTTGGAGCTCATCCCTTGTGTTCTTGGTGGTGGAGAAGATCTCAACCTTGGAGCAAGGTGGTCAAACCCTTGCATGTGTTGATCTAGGGTTAGAGCAACACTCCTTTGGTGATCTTTTGGTGCTCCTTGATCGTGGTAAGTGATCTATCCTTCTTGGTTTTGTTTTCTTACAACCCTACCCCTCTCTTCTTTCACTTAGCCTAATCCATGAGTTGCCAGGAGGTGCCTCTTGAGGAACTTCTCTCTCTTTTGGTTGTTATCCTTGGTAGTACCTAAAGCTGAGATGAAGATCTCTTTCCCTTCCTTCTTTTTGGCCTAGGGCTTGTGCTCTCTTTCTTGAGATTTATTTAACCTAAGTATGTTCTTCTTCCTTTGAGGTGATGCTAGGTTGGTTGTGAGGTGGTGATCAAGCTTTGGTTTTCCTCTCCATCGATAACATACTCAAATCTAGATCCATCACTTAACCCTCCTACTCATTAGGCATTTTCTCGAGTATGTTGGCATTAATACTTAACCCCTAACTCATTTTCAAATTAGGAACACCATGAAAACACAAATTACCCATTTTATGAAGTTTTAAGGATAATATAACCAATTGAAACCACTAGTAAGATTAAATATAAAATACATCAATTAGTAACATTTGACCCTAGTATTTAGCTCTCTAGAATCTTCCTAAAGTGGAGGGAGAAGAAAAAGGAAGAAAAATAAAGTATTACATTATAATAGATTAATAAAGGAAAATAAATACACTAAAAGTATACTAAATACCCAAGTAAGAGATAAAATATGATACAACTTCAACAAGTAAAATCAATGGTAAAATTGGGTTCCCTATGCCCTATTTAGTCTACCTATTTATTTTTAATAAATCATACATTATTTGTCCTTTTAATTAATTGGTTGTAGTTAAAAATCACAAATCACATTAAGATATTCTCAATTATTTCATTTAAGACTATATCATCCGTTGTAACCCTCCTCATCTAACGCCCTCTGTGGCCCCTCCTGGTTTCGCTCCCTAGGTGCAACCCACCAGCTGCAAACGGCTTATCAGTCTGAATGGACGTCATTTTCTTCCTCTTTGGCATCTCATTTCCTCTTCTCCTTTCTCTCTTCTCTTCCTCTCCTACTCTCATTCCCTTATGTATATATTTCCTTCCTCCTTTCTTCTTTATGTAAACCTTAACCAGTTCTATGTGGTAGTTCCCAGGCGGCAACTACCATGGTTCAAGAAAAGAGTCATCAATTGCTTCAGTGGCCACTATCATGCCTGCCACTCCTTTCCAGCATGATCTTGTCTCCTCCATCAACCCTGGTGTCATTGTAGCCTCCTCCAACATCCCCTTCCCTCATTATTCCATAAATTGTAGGTACCCCCATCACTTCAACAACTTGCAGCCAACATGCAAAAACATGAAACTATCACCTGCAACCACAGATGATGGCAGATATTACTGTCGCGGTCTTCCTCATTGTAGTAAATTGCACCCAACTACTCAGGAGGAAAGAACATGCGCTCACAAGATCAGAGACCTATTATGGTGTTAACCTCCATCACCTCTTCTTACTCTGGCACCCCTAGTTGCCCTAGCTGACGCCAATTTCAAACCCGAGCCAACCATTACTGCCCTCAACCATCGTTAGTTGTAGTGTAGAGACCACCATGTTCACCTACAGAAGCACCTACAGAACATACATGAAAGCTTCTCCTTGCCTCCCCTCTGGATGTCCCTCATCCTAAGCAACATTGTTGCTTTCCTCGCCACCCAACCCTGGCCGTCGGAAGCCCCTCTCTTGTTGAGTCTAACATCCACAACTACAGATGATCGTGCCACATGCTCTAATGATCAATTCCGAATCCAAGAACTCCATTTCCCCCTCATCATTTGTTCACAACCAGAACATCGCTCTCCTTCTCCATCCTTGTCCTCCACAAATATGAGCCATCATGTTTCCCTCTCTCTGATGCCCTGCAACCAAGGCAGTTGTTCAATAAACCATTTACCACCTTCTCATCTCACACACCATGTATAAAGGCCATCTACAACATTGATCTCGCGGACGCGGTGTCTACTCTACAGCCAAGCTAATCCATGAGAAGATCCCATATAGGCAAATCCATGGATTTTGGAGCCGGTGCCTTACCCTCTAGGTCAGGATTGCCGTGTTATGTTCAACTTTCACAAAAAAGGGGAATAAACTAAAAGATAATGTAGGAGCATATGATGTATTGGATACACCTTAGATCAGTCTACCCAATATATGTTTACTCTATCACGTTGGTGCATACATATCACTATTGATATAGACATATAACACAATGACTTTAGTGAGTACAAAATTTGAAAAAATCTATAGGGTTATATATTTAAGAGTGATAATACGATAATACCTATTATGGTCAACTATTGTGTTGATAAGTGTTTGATACATTAGAATCTTACTTGTACCATAGTGGTGTTTTTATATGTTTTCAAGAACCAAATAAAATTATTATACTATTCATGAAATACAAACCTAGATACACATGTATTCATATATGGAGATATGATGGTGAATATAAATAGACATGAATATAGGACATACATCTATGTGGATTGATCTATGTCTAATAAAGTGGACTACGGAGAAATGATATGCTTAAGAAAGTTACTTTACAAGCATAATTATGGATCCCATGTTTAAGACCATATGGGAATCTATTTTCATTTATCCACATATTACATACTTATAATTAGGGTACATTTGAGAATTTGATAATACAATGTATATACATACTAAAGGTGATGTTAGGACTAATGTGGTAACTCATGATATTACACAGAGAGTAACATTCAAGATCTAATTTGGAAGGATAATATAATGTAAACATATCTAGAGTTGTGTGTTTAGAGATAGATATTGAAATTAATAGATCTAAAACCCTAGATTAGGGGTAATGAATTAGTTATATGGATAATCATCCATATAGTAACTTAAATTAAGCAACATTGACTTCTAGTTAGACAGTAATAAATATTATTTTACCTTGTAGCTCTCTCATTACCAGTTTGGAGACTATTGAATTGTGAATTTTGCCCATAGAAATAATGTTAGTCATAATGATCAAGTATGTGCTACTCCTTATTACTTTGGGCATTTTAAATGACTAAAAACCTACAATTCCAATAATGAGGCATTATTTTATACAAACTTGTTTGTTGACTCAACATTTACATTTTATCAATCTTGATGAATGGGTTTGTACACCCCATTGCCATGTTATCTTTTATTCTGCTAAATGTCCATTGATATGTGATTATGATTGAACCAAAACCATCTTGCCACTTATGTGTGTATTGTATTAGACTGGTTATCTATTGTCTATGCTTATGCATAACCATTAGGATGGGTCTTTTTTAGTATGGAGTGTGCATTTTTCCACCCTTATTAAGTATATTTGGGTGCCTCTGTTTCCGCCCTTGTTGTATATATTTGGCCACGCCTATTTCTGCCCTGGGTGTGTATGTTCCTCCCAGTTTTAGGCCAATGATCTAGTGGGGTCTTGGCCCTACATAGGTAGACATAGTCTATACTGAATTGCATGCAAATGTTTCTATTTTATGGATTGTGAGATGTTAAGTGGCAAGAATTTATTTATATCTTTTTGGCACTCAAATTTTATGCCACATTCTTTTGTTAACACTTCTCTTTAACTTACCTAGATTTATATATCATCTCTTGAGGGAACACCTTCTTCTATGCTTCATATACCTAAAATGCCCAATTATTTCATTCTATGCACATATACTAGTGTTTAATGATGCATACCATTTTTATGTCTATTTTTTGGGTGGTTACCAAAACCACCCAGGTGTAAGTTCTTTGAAGGACAAGGACACATGAAGGTTGTATACATGAAGTTAGCTTGAGTATATCTTAGAATGGCCAGGTTGCCTCTGCAATTGGGGCTCTTATAGAAGTAGATGTAGTATTTTCATTTTATGTACCACCCTTAGGGTGAACAACTTATGTGCATAGAACATATGTAACTTTGTAAATGGTTATGTTTTCCGCTACTTAACCTATACATGGTGTCATGGAGACAAAATCCCAGTCCCATGAACCAAACGTATACCAAAGGCAACATGCAGAAGTGTAAAGCTTAGCACACATGAACAGATAACAAGATAAAGGCACCAACACAGTCTCAACATTCAACAAGTATAAATTATACAAAATGCATTATATTCATGAATTCAGTTACATATTTCCAGAATCAAGGTACAAGTCATTCATGTGCACTAAATCTGGATCTTACAACAAGTACACCTAGCATAGCTCACTGAGCCCATCAACCTTCTAGCAATCTCTGTACCTAAAAACAAAATACGAGAAATGGGTCAACACACGAGGTGTTGAGTATGGGGCAGAAAGATACATATATGTATAAGCTTTGCATAATTTGAAAATATTTCAAGAATAAACGAATAAGAATAAACATGTTAATTGTTTAACAAATGTGAAACCATATTTTATGTCATTTCACTCTGTTATACCAACAATATCAAGCATGTTTAAGGCCTTTGACCATCTTCCCTTCAGAAGGGTCCATAAGGGTTACAAAAATTAGCTAACCCTTTTATACAGAGGGACCTCAAGGCCATAGCCAAGAGTTAACCCTTTATCAACAATATTATAATGGAGTTCTATATATATATATATATATATATATATCTATGTGTGTGTGTGTGTGTTCAAGTTATAAAACTGATGAGGCAAACATCGAGTAAGACATAGCAATACTACATGGCAATATTTGAGCAAGTAAACAAACAAGCATAAAATACATGTCTTTTCAAACAAGAAAGCAATATTCATATAACTAGGTAAGGCCCATACCTGATTCATAGATTCTTAACTTAACACATCCATTACCATCTAGATCATAAGCCAACCTGATTAGCAGCAACATTACATATATGCATTAGATTCTCATCATTAACCCTAATTATCTTCATTTTAAGGGTTTACCTTCATGAGTTGTTCGTTAGGTAGAGAGTTGCGGATAGGTATATTATCTTCATCTTGAGCCTCAATGTGACTCAAGTGATCGACGAAAACATTTTCCACCCCACTTTTGTCCTTTATTTCCAGATCAAACTCATGAAGCATCATCACCCAGTGAATAAGTCTAGGTTTGGCATCTTGTTTCTGAATCAGGTATTTAATTACTGAATGATCTGTGTAAACTATTACCTTTGATCCGATTAGGTAAGAATGAAATTTTTCAAAAGCATAAATGACTGCCAAGAATTCTTTTTCCGTAGTCATATAGTTCTTTTGGGCTTCATCAAGCATCTTTGATGCGTAATAAATCACATAAGGCTTCTTATCTATCCTCTGCCCTAGTACTGATCCTGTAGCGTAGTCACTGGTGTCACACATTATTTCAAAGGGCTGTGACCAATCAAGAGCTCTTAGTATAGGAACAGAGACTAAGGCGATCATTAGAGTCATGAAGTTGTGTAAACATTCTTGATCAAAATTGAAGTCTGCATCCTTGGTTAACAGGTGAGTCATAGGTTTGGGTATTTTTGAAAAGTCTTTGATGAATCTTCGATAAAATCCGGCATGGCCCAGGAAGTCTCTTACTCCTCTAATGTCTTTTGGTGGTAACAACTTTGAAATGACATCTATTTTTTCTTTGTCTACTTCAATCCCTCATTCACTCACCCGATGCCCAAGGACAACACCTTCTGTTACCATAAAGTGACATTTTTCCCAATTTAGGATCAAATTTGTGTCCTCGCATCTTTATAGAACTTTACTGAGATTAAGTAGACAGTTATCAAAGGAATCTCCATAGACTAAGAAGTCATCCATTAATAATTCCATGATGGATTCAGTTAATCCTACAAATATGGTAGACATACACCTCTGGAATGTAGCAGGTGCATTACATAGCCCAAAGGGCATCCTTCTGAAGGCATAGGTTCCGAAAGGGAAAGTAAAAGTTGTCTTTTCTAGATCCTCAGGGTGTATCGAAATTTGGTAAAACCCTGAGTAGCCATCGAGATAGTAAAATAATTTCTGGTGAGCTAGACGTTCAAGAACTTCATCAAGAAAAGGTAAAGCAAAGTGATCTTTCCTTGTTGCTTTGTTCAATTTTCTATAGTCGATGCACATTCTCCACCCGATAACAGTCCGGGTGGGTACCAGTTTGTTTTTATCATTGAAAACCACAGTGGTCCCCCCCCTTTAGGGACCACCTGAACTGGACTTACCCATTGGGAGTCGGAAATCAGATAGGTAATACCAGCTTTTAGAAGTTTTAGAACCTCAAGGTGAACTACCTCTTTAATCTTTGGGTTTAGCTTCCTCTCGTGCTCCAGTGATGGTTTAAATTCTTATATCATAGGTAATTTGTGCATGCACAAAGCTGGATTTACCCCTGTTAGATCAGTCATTTTATATCCAATGGGTTTCTTGTGCTTTCTTAATTTAACAAGAAGTCTTTCTTCCGGGTCATCTATCAAAGTGGAGTTGATAATGACCGGACGTAATTTTTCTTCATCTAGGAAGACGTGTTTGAGTCCAGCTAGTAGGACTTTCATCTCAGGCGCCTTGAGCACTTCAGTGGTCTCCACGGTGGTGACAAATTTCAACTCCTCAAAAGTAGCTTCTAGAACTTCTTCGGCTTGTTCTAAGTATTGCAGACATTGTTGGACTAGTTTGTCAGTTGAAAATTCAGCTTCTGGGTTCATTAAGACGCCTTCCAGAGCATCATATGGTTTAGGAGTTTCTTGCTTCAGTTGGAACAATTTATCTATTGCCTCTAGAAGAAAGACTTCTTTGTGGATACTAGGACTTTTAAGGCTGTCAAAGACTCTGAATTGAATAGTTTCTTTTCCCAGCCTTAAGGTAATTGTGCCAGTCTCGACATCAATTTGTGCTCTGGCAGTAGAAAGGAAGGGTCTGCCAAATATTATTGGATATCTCAGATATTCTTTTGTGTCCATAATAAATCACAAGGGACATAAGAGTCCCTTCCTACCCTTACTGGGATATCTTCAACGATTCCTAAAGGTGCAGTAATGGTAGAATCAGCCAACTAGATTGTCATTTTTGTGGGTAGCAAATCGGTAAACCCCAATCTTTTACACATAGAAAAAGGCATAATAGATATGCTAGCCCCCAAATCAGCTAATCCTTTCTTGCAAGAGGTGTTTCTGATGGAACATTGGATGCCAAAAGAGCTAGGGTCCTTCTATTTTTTTAGCATTTTGTTGAGAATGATATCAGTAGTCTGGGCTAATTTGACAGTTTCCTGTTCTTTAGTAATGTATTTCTTAGATAGAAAAGTCTTTAGATATTTGGACCAAGCTGGGATTTCAGAGAGAGCATCAACGAACGGGATATCAACACATAGTTTCTTCATTTCTTCCTTGAACTTTTGGAATCTAGAATCCAATTTAGTCCCCCTCAATCTTCCTGGGTAGGGTATCCTGGGCTTGTATGGTGGGACCTCTGGTTCCTTTGGGACCTTTGGTTCCTTTGGTCAGGTTGTGTGCTCGAAGAGCCGGGTCTGTGGTGGACCTACCATTCTGGGCGCAAGGTAGAAGACGACATGGCGGCGTTGGATCTCCATCCAACGGACGTTGGGTCACATGACTGGCTGAAGAGTGGGGCATAGTTCACGGCCAATTGAGGCCGGTTCAACAAGATTAGATCCCGGTTCATACAGTTGTGGCCGGGCCGAGACAATCAAGCCCCCAAGCGCTAGATGGGCCAAGCCTAGGTATAAAAAGGGGAAAAACAAGGGCTAAAAAGGGTAGATCTTTGGAAAAACATAAAAAATCATAGAAAGGTCCAAATGCTCTCAAATTTGGATCATAGCTTCATAATTGGGTCTAGAACAATTTTGCTAAATTACAAATCAAAAATATCATGTATAATCAAGATTTTAATCAAATGATTCAAGGGTATAACAACACTAGGATTTCATGCATATTTTCAATATTTCAAATATTTTGGAGTTTAGGTACTCTGACCTTCTCCCACGACGAGTCGACTCATATCAAGAGGTCATCCTTTCTGTATGTCCCATGCTAGAGGTACTTCTTTGTAAAGAGATTGAGGCCCATCTTGGTCTCAAACTATATGTCACATATCATATCTCAACATGCACAAGACTAGGTACAAGAAAACATGCCAACCCACTAGCTATGTTTAGCACATCAACCACGTCATGTGTATCAACAAGGTGCTAGGTCTAGCTAGGGTTGCATGGTCAAACACATTTCATATCATCAAACTACTTGACCCTCTCAAGGACTAACTTGGGTCTTATCAACATCAACATCATTAACAACATCAACATCGGGATTGACATTAACATCATTATCACCATCTTAGGTTATCTATGCTACTCACTAGCCTAGCCTTTATCATGGATCTAGACAACTCTAGATACTACAACTATCATCTAAACTCTAGACTTGATGTAACATCTCTTTCTCTTAGGTTACATAGATACTTACTGCCTTTTTGGGTGTGGTAACATGTTTCATAGGTACATATACTAGTACTTAAAATAAATTTTCTCCAACGTTGAAACATTCGATGAAAACCACCATACCCCATTCGAATAAAACTAAAACCAAAATGAGTTACCACACTCATGAGGCAGCCTAGTACCATGACACCAAGAGAACTAGCAAGAACATGGTGCACACTTGTGTAGACATCTTAAGCACATGTCACAAATCATGTCTAGGGAGGTAATTTACACAAGTCTACACCTAGTTCTAGAACATCTAGGTTCTAACCTAGAGGATAAGTCAACCTAGTCCACAAAGGACATCTTATTAAGTTTTCTAGGGTTGAGATGTAAGGTGAGTTTAGTTTGTGTTTCATGTGAGCAATGTTTGGTGTAGTTATTGTTCATGCTCTGATACCATCTGTCACAGAATCGGAATCCCAGTCCCATGAACCAAACATATACCAAATGAAACATGCAAAAGTGTAAATCTTAGCACACATGAATAGATAACAAGATAAAGGCACCAACACAGTCTCAACATTCAACAAGTATAAATTATACAAAATGCATTATATTCATGAATTCAGTTACATATTTCCAGAGTCAAGGTACAAGTCATTCATATGCACTAAATCTAGATGTTACAACAAGTACACCTAGCATATCTCACTAATCCCATCATCCTTCTAGCCATCTCTAAACCTAAAAACAAAATACGAGAAATGGGTCAACACATGAGGTGTTGAGTATGGGGTAGAAAGATACATATATGTATAATCTTTGCATAATTTGAAAAGATTTCAAGACTAAACGAACAAGAATAAACATGTTAACTATTTAACAAATGTGAAACCATATTTTATGTCATTTCACTCCATTATACCAACAATATCAAGCATGTTTAAGGCCTTTGACCATCTTCCCATCGGAAGGGTCCATAAGGGTTACAAAAATTAGCTAACCCTTTTATACAGAGGGACCTCAAGGCCATATCCAAGAGTTAACCCTTTATCAACAATATTATAATGGAGTTATATATATGTGTGTGTTCAAGTTATAAAACAGACGAGGCAAACATCGAGTAAGACATAGCAATACTACATGGCAATATTTGAGCAAGTAAACAAACAAGCATACAATACATGTCTTTTCAAACAAGAAAGCAATATTCATATAACTAGATAAGACACATACCTGATTATGAGATACTTAACTTAACACATCTATTACCATCTAGATCATAAGCCAACCTGATTAACAACAACATTACATATATGCATTAGATTCTCATCATTAACCCTAATTATCTTCATTTTAAGGGTTTTGGCCAAGTTAGGTTACAAGTTGCTTATTAGTACATTTTATGACCTTATATTGATTTAGAGTCCATCATGTGGGTGTGGTTCAAGTGTCATGCCATTATGACGTTCCATACACTTTCTATAATCATATCAAGGTTTAAGGCATTTACATGCATTCTAGGGTCAAAAGACTCACAATAGAGCACCCTAGATCATGATTCATCAAGTCAAGGGGTCCAGACCTAAAGATGATTTAGATCAGCAACATTAATTCATCAGAAACACATAATAATATTAGGTGGTTGTCCATTAGCAGCACGATTAGCAATCTAGGGCAAAGTTCATCATTAACGTACAAACTAGGAACATATGTACAAAAAGGAGTCATTTATGAAAAATAGGGAGCGTTGGGCCTTCATTTAGTTCAAGTACACATCACAGGTACTGATTTAAGGATCAGTGATAGATTGAGTAGTCGAGATCCAAGTTTTGCATCATGATCATACATCAACTATATTCCAAATGATTAGCATATGCATCTTTTGGGGAAAACGAAAGGCATGCATGAAATTTAGAGTAATGATGAAATACATGATGATGAGTCCCTAGCTAGGATACTTCTAAGTATATGAGTTGAGTGACCTAGTGTGTGGTTTCCTTAAAAATGTTGAACCCAAGATGTCCTATGAAAATATCTAATCCTGGAGAAAGAGGCAACTGAATATTTGATGCTTGCTATATAGGTGAGGGAGATGTCCCAAGACCCTAATATGATGTACATGATGTGTGATATCCATGATGAGCCTCATACTCGGGTTATAGTTGTATATAAAGGAGTCTAGTGGTTACCCTTGTTTCTTGAAAGATGGGTAGAAATTTTGTTATGGGTAGATGGTTGTGGTTAACACGTCTTGTTGGACATATATCTGTCATAGCTTGAGTGGCTTGAGCTTGTGGAGATCTTTCTTGATACGAGTGAGGAAAAAGTTCACAGTTAAGGCTAGTGGTGATCTGTGGAGCCAGTCGTCATTCCTGAAACTCTACTAGAGCCTTGGGCAGTGGGCCCAATCGTTACACATGGCTTGTTGATTATACCCATTGAGTGGGCCCGCTCTCGGGTCTCAATGTTTACACATTCCTTAGAGCACCCTTCTTTTGGAGTTGTTCTTCACAATCAAGGCAAGTTATATAGCTTTCTCCTCAGTTATTGTTACAGTTAATCTTGCATGAAATTAATATATCTCTAAAAAATGGTTCTAAGAATCTTGGTGGTAATATCTATGTTCTAGGGTTTACTTTTCATGATGACGTTGAATATATAATCTCCTTTACTAAACCCTAATTCATGTGTCCAAGTTTTTATTTGATGATGGAAGTGGTGGAATTTTCAAGCATGTTCTTAACCTTGGTTTCCTCCATCATAATCTTGTTTTTGTATCTTGTATGATGATAAAGGTTTTAGTAACATGCATGGTTTTCTCTCCCTCATGATCTTGGTTTCATTTCTTGCTTATAGCCAAAACTAGGGGTTTAGAGTAGTTTCTCTTTATGTGTTTTTCACATTAGTGTTTCGGTCGCATGGTGATGGTTGACTTTAGGGTTCTCAGTTGGATTTTTCATCATGTGTGCTACTCCTTGGTGCCTGCGGTCTCTTCTTAACAAGTGACTTACCTTCCAACATTGTTAGTCTCCTTTGATTGATGAGTTCTCCATGATCCCTTTTGACCGCTGAACCTTAGGTCTTATGGATGGTGATGATTTGTTTTCTTTGGTTGATGAACCTTTCATGGTTATCTTTGATCTCTTAGCTTGGGTCCTTGAGGTCACTGATAACACCCACTTTATGGCTGCTAGAAATTATATTTTATTGTCAAAATAGCCTCCAAACTTAACTTCCTCTTTGTTTTATCCTATTTATTATGAAGAATCATGCCCACTACGCCCCTGACAATATTTCCCATCTTTTGCAGGGCCTTTCCTATTTTTCCACAAGAAAAGAAGCACCAATGGGCCCATCAGGCCCATCAGCAATGAAGTCCATGTTCGAGCCCAGTAGCTCACCAACATCTGAGGCCGACACACCCCTCTTACCCATCATGGTCGCTACCCAGCAACCCGATGCGAGTGTGTCATGTAGGAGTCTCAGCCTGTTGCCGCCCTTTACCCAATAGGGTGTCTAACTCGTCAAGGTTCACAAACTAACAAGGTCGTTATCTGACATGGCCACCCCTTGGCGTCGTAGCCCAATAAGGCCCCAACCCGTTATAGTTGTACACGATACACTCGCTGCCCGACACTCTCCCAACCCAACATGTTTAACGAGTGACAGCTATATCGGCCCTTCTGAAGCCTCAAGAATGAAGCCACAGATGAAAGACAAGTGGACCAATAAAAGCTACAACTCTCATCAACTCGCTTCCTATAAATAGCAGCTGCAAGCCTACGATGGGAGGGGCCAGACCCTGTAAGAGCTCGTCCCTATAGCAAAGGAGCTAGTGTGTTGAGTTCCCAGAAGTCTATCGGGCATTAGCTAGGTGAGCAGAGTTCACTTAGAGACCGTCTCAATTGCAAAAAATAGCACGATATGATCCTCAAGGCCACTTCAAGCATGTCGGGTTTCTATCTGGGCTTCAACCCGAGACGGCTTGCCCACATATACCCGACACAAAGAACTCGAGAGCCTTAAGATAATGTTAACCCGATATGTATCCTAACCTGATATGGTACCTAATCTGATACGGTCTCTACCCATCATGGTTGCAGCCCGACATGGCCAACAACTTGACATGACCGTATCATGCGGAGGTCCTATCCCGATACGACCCTTACCTGTCACGGTCCATGACCCGACATGGTCGTATCCCAATATGGCCTCTACCTGGTACTGGATTAGCATCATCTGAGGCGTTAGTTGGTGTACTTTGGTTTCCTAAATCAGGGAGATTGATACTTATCTTCCCTTTACAGCATTTGCTTTCATTTAGTTACAACACTGTAACTAAACTTTTATGCTTCTTTATGATTATGGGAACCTGTGGAGTTTATCTCATATCATTTTATGTATGGCTTTATTTTGTTGGATGATTTCTTTCTGGCATCTGAGTTCTAGTTTCTTCTTTCTGATTCACACTTTTGACTAGCTATCAAATTGTGTTTCTTGTTTTGACTCCTTCAAGAGAAGGATGTCATAAACTGCTAGAGCTTGGACTGATTCAGGTGTACGAGAGTACCCAAAACCATAGTTGCACCCGATTTATCTTTCCGTGCGAGCCCACACTTGGTACCCTTGAGAAGGGGGACTTAGTGCATGGTTTGTTGGCATTTTCTTTGAGAGAAGAAGATGATGGATGTAGACCACTACTGCTTGTTATGATTAAGTTTTCTTTCTTCGTGCTATACTCTGATGATAGTTTCTATCTCCTCAGTTTCCTATATGCAAAATATACCATAAAAACTGCTAAAACCCAAAATCCCCAAAGCCTTAATCTTTCTGGTAACTCCCCTTGGAGATAGGTTTTAGTTTAATTCTTTGTGATTCTTTTTTGCTAAAACAAACCTTAATCCCTTGACTCTCTGACGTTCTTAGACAAGTAAAACTTGGGTTCCGAAGTGCTATTCTCCTAGTCCCTGTGTTTGATGCCAAACTACTCTGACCCTATGCTAGTTGTAGGAGCCTTAAACATTCAAATATTATAAATTATTAAAGTCTGATGACCTAGACATGCCTCCATTTTTGGACCCACATTTAAGGCTTGATCAACTTTTTGGTGCCGTTGTCGGGAACTTGGAAATGAATACCATTTTATGAACTCGAGTTTTACTTACACTTTGTCAAAAACCTTGTGCATATGCATATAATATTACAGATACTTATTGCACATAGTTTCTACAACACACTCACATTTTTACATCTCTTCTTTTCAGGCACGTTTTCATCTCTTCAAAACCTCCTATTTTCTGGAAAGCGATGGCTAAGGAAGCACCCAAAGCTCGATCTCTTCATTCTTTTGTCCAAGTTAGGGAAAATGAGGAAAGGAACCCAGTGGTGGAGAAACCGCTCAATGTGGCTAACTTTGAGCTGAAGCCAGCTTTTCTCCAGCTATTGTGACTCAACTGTTTCAGAGGAAACACCTGTGGAGAATCCTTACAATCATATCATGACATTCAAGAGGACCTATAAGACTTTCAAGATTAACAGGGTCCCGATATCTTATATCTACACCCAGTAGTTTCCTTTCTCCTTAAAGGAAAAAGCTATGGAATGGTACTCAAGTCTCCAATATGGGAGCCTCCCTGACTGGGAACATCTGGCTAACAATTTTATTGATAAATTCTTCCCTATGGAGAGAATGATAAAATGTCAAAACAAGATAACCAGATTCTTGTAGAAGGTTTTAGAGAACTTGCATGAAACCTGGGAAAGATTTCAAGGCTATCAGCGAGAGTTCCTGCACCACGGTTTTTTTGAGCCCAAGATGATCACCACCTTCTACAATGGGCTATGCATTGGAGAAAGGAAATCCTTGAATGCTGCAGTAGGCAGCGATTTCTTGGGGCTCAGTGCCCAAAGAGCCAGGGAGATTATAGATAATATGGCTACAAATCAGCAGGACAGCGAGTATGATAGAGAGTCAACAAGTCACTCTACCCCTGGAGAATCAAAGGTGATGGAAGCACTGGTGGACAAATAAGAAAAAATAGTGACTGATGTTCAAACCTTGAAGGAGCAGAGCTACAAAAGCAAGGTTCGACAAGAAGCGGTCAGAAATTGTGTCACGTGCGGAGAGCTGGACCATCTTTCTGACTTTTTCCCACACATAGCCTTGTAGAGCGAGCTTGATGACGAGAGTATGGAGAATGTAAGTTATGTCCAGTATCAACGTCCTGACCATCCCGGATTCTCATACGGAAACACCAGTGTGGCAGAGAACTCTCACCAGTTGGTAGGCAGAACTTCTTCGGGGGACAACAAAATCAGAAATGTCAGACAAGTTTCTAGCAACAAAGAAGCTACCTGAATGGCCAGCAAGGTCAGCAACAGCGGTCGTCAATGATGATCGAGTTAATGTCCTTCACCAAGAAACAAAATGATCTGAATGAGAGACTACACAAGAGTTCCATGGAAATCACAACATTTCTTAGTTTAATGCAACAGCAGATAGGAGGTTTCTCGGCTCATATCGGGGAGCTCCAGTAGCATAACAAGAAAATAGATCAACAGTTGGCAAGCCTGGCTCAGAGCATCAACCATCAAGTAGGGTGATTCCCATCTAGCACAGAGGCAAACCCATGAGGAAATGAAACTATGAAAATGGCCGTCCTGAGGTCAGGAACGGTGATACACTCTGATGACAAAAAGAGAGCAGAAGTACCAGTCAAAGATGCAACCCCTGAGGAGCCAGCAGAAGTACCTACAAAGAAAAAGAAAGTGACAGAGAAAGGAGGTGATGACGTGACTTTCGAAGAGCGTCCAGATAGGTACGCACCCCGCATACCTTTCCCGCACAAGCTAGTGAAAGATCAGTTAAATAAAAGATATGAGAAGTTCATGGCTGCAGTGAAGAAGTTGCACCTCGACATCCCTTTCTTGGATTCCATCAAGGAAATTCCTACCTATGCAAAGTTTCTCAAGGACCTGATTTCAAGAAAGAAGAGAGGAGAAGATGTTGAGACTGTGAAGTTAGCATAGATGTCCAGCTCTTTCGTTAAGGAAAGCATGCCTTCCAAGAAGAGAGATCTCGATGCCTTTTTTATTCCCCTTCCAGGTCGGAGACAACGTGACCCGAAAAGGTCTGGCAGATCTAGGAGTGAGCATTAGTCTAATGCCGCTGTCTCTTGCAAAAAGATTGGGGCTTACTAACATAGTAAGTATGAATATGAGGATCCAACTAGCAGACCACACCTTTACAAGACCTGTTGGAGTAGTATAAGATGTGCCCATTCAGGTTGGGTGATTCTTTATACCATGTAACATTGTTCTAATTGACACCTTGGAGGATCCTAGCTGCCTAATGATTTTTGAGAGACCCTTCCTAGCGACGGGTAGAGCGCTCATCGACGTGGAAGAAGGGATGATAACGATCAGAGTTGGACGAGAGCATATTGACTTAAACATCTATGACTGCATGAAAGCCCCCTCGTTCTTTGAGTCTTCTTACTTTGTTGAAAGCTACCAGCAATTCTGTGATGACGTAAGGGAGGAGAAAGCTATGGTGGACCCACTGATGTGTGTCGTAGTTGGCAACGCACAGGTGGTCGATGACCCAGAGGTGAAAGAACTCCTGGAATTTTTTAATACTGAAGAACTACATGAAGCAGGTAACCCAGTTGAAACAGTAATGTATGCTGCACTACAAAGCAATCCCACTAGAGAACAAGGAAAGAAGACCCCGCCCAAACTGAAAGTCCTACCGAAAGGTTTAGAGTACAAATTCCTGGATGAAGAAGGAATGAATCTAGTTATTATCAATTCAGAGTTAACTGATAATCAGAAGGAACAGTTGTTAGTTGAGATGAAACTACGAAGGACGGCCTTAGGTTACTCAATTGGAGACCTAAGGGGCATCATCTCTTTGTGTGTATGCACAGAATCCATCTCAAAGAGAATTCCAAACCCTACGCCCAAATGCAATGGAAATTTAATGAGAAGTTGTGAGAGGTGGTTAGTAAAGAAGTCATAAATCTCCGTGATGCAGGAATCATCTACGCTATCAGTGACAGTACGTGGGTGAGTCCTATTCAAGTAGTCCCTAAGAAGGGAGGCATCACACTAGTCAAGGGAGACAATGGGGTTGAGGTTGCAACCAAGACTGTTACTAGTTGGCGGATGTGTATAGACTATACAAAATTAAACACCGCCACCATAAAGATCACTTTCCTCTCTCATTCATCAGTCAGATGCTTATGCACCTGGCCCATCATTCATACTTTTGTTGGTTGGATGGGTACTTGGGGGTTTTATCAAAACCCCATTCATCCATATGATTAGGAAAATACAACCTTCGCCTGCATTTATGGAACATGTGCCTTTAGAAGAATGCCCTTTGGGATCTGCAATGCACCTACAACCTTTCAGCGGTGCATGAACGCTATCTTTGCTGATTTCTTAGAAGATAAGATGGAAAACTTCATGGATGACTTCAGCGTTTATGGCGGCTCCTTTAAAGATTTCTTGAACAATCTATCTTTGGTGATGAAAAGATGTGAATAACAAAGTCTGGCCCTCAATGATCAATCCAAGGTGGAAGCAATTGCAAAACTCCCTCCACCCACGTCTATGATAGAAATCAGAAGCTCCCTAGGGCATGTCAGCTATTATAGAAGGTTTATTAAGGATTTTTTGAAGATTGCAAAGTCGTTGTTGAATCTGTTGATGAAGGATGATAAGTTTGATTTCATAGAAGAATGCCTCACGGCATTCTCCACCTTAAAGGATGCTCTAGTCTCTACACCCATTATCCAGTCACCCGACTGGAACCTTCCATTCGAGTTGATGTGTGACGCCAGTGATTTTGCTATAGGCGTAGTCCTTGGGAAAAAGAAGGACAAAAATCATCATGTAATATTTTACACCAGCAAAACGTTAGATGAGGCCCAGATAAATTACACCACCACAGAAAAGGAAATGCTAGCCATCATCTACGCATTCCACAAGTTTCATTCTTATCTTGTAGGCTCCAGGGTGACTATTCATATGGACCATGGGGGCATCAAATATCTGATGCAGAAGAAAGATGCCAAGCCTAGGCTGCTGTGCTAGGCATTACTTTTACAAGAGTTTGATCATGAGATTGTCGACAAGAAGGGTACCGAGAACGTGGTCTCTGACCACCTATCTAGGATCAAAGTGGAGGATGATCATACATTAACGATCAATGAGACCTACGTTGCTGAAGCAATCTATGTTGCCCAAATAGCTAATCCAGAAGGGCCCTAGTATGCTGATATCTACCACTATCTTGCCTATAAACAACTGCCCCTAGAAATATCTTATAATTAGAAGAAGAAATTCTTCTCTGATTTGAAGTACTATTACTGGCATGACCCTCTGTTGTTCAAACGTTGCATCGATAACCTCTACAAAAGATGTATACCCGAAGATGAAGCCCAAAAGATTTTGTATGAGTGTCACTACTCTCCCTATGGAGGACACTTGGGAGTTGAAAGAACTGCAGTGAAGGATCTCTAGTCTGGTTTCTATTATCCCACTCTATTCAAATATGCCCATGCCAATGTTAAATCCTACAGTGAGTGCCAGATAACCGGAAATATTTCTTGCAGGAATGAGATGCTTATGTCTGAGTGGATTGAAGTTGAAATATTTAATGTGTGGGAAATCGACTACATGGGGCCTTTTCCTTCATCATACAATTTCCAGTATATTCTATTTGTAGTGGACTATGTCTCCAAATGGGTAGAATCCATACCCACTACCACTAGTGATGCCAAATCTGTTATAAAGCTCTTCACAAAGATAATCTTCCCAAGATATGGAGTCCCCCAAACGTTGATCAATGACGGTGGATCGCACTTTACTAAAAACCAATTTGAATCACTTCTGCGAAGGTATGGGGTTCGACATAAGGTTGCTACACCATATCATCCCCAGATGTCTGGCCAGGTTGAAGTCTCAAACAGGAAAATCAAATAGATTTTGGAGAAGACAGTTGGAAAATCCCAAAAGCATTGGTCCACCAAGCTGGATGATGCTCTTTGGGCGTATAGAATAACATACAAGATTCCAATTGGCACCACGCCTTACCGTTTGATCTATGGGAAAGCATGTCACCTGCCTTTCGAGCTAGAGAATAAAGCATTTTGGGCCATAAAACGTCTAAATATGGATCCATCCCTAGCCGACAAGAAGAGGTTCCTCCAGCTTCAAGAGCTTTACGAACTTAGGCTTCACACCTGTGAGAATGCGAGGATCTATAAGCAAAGAACTAAAGTCTGGGATGACTCCCACTTGAGGAAGAAAGATGTCAAAGAAGGATCATCCTTGTTGTACAGATCCATCATTCCCGACGGTTATATCTTTACTACCATGAACGGTCTTGACCAGTGAGTCTATAGTTTCATGATGGCAGAGTTCAAAGCTCTGACCTTCGACACAGCCTATTCTGCCCAGTCAGACATCCAAGAGAAGGTGGCCACGAGAAACGGGCCTACATTTAAGGTGGCTTGGCGGGACAAGTCACCAGTGGTCATTCTTGACGACTCTCCAGTCGCCACCACCGCCGAGCCAGTAGCCGCTATCCCAATAGCTACTACCACAAAAACAACCGCCGCAATTGCAAAAATGGTACCGATTGTCATCCCCACAGTCGAGGTCATCGGCACAACTGGGGCAGACACAACTGTTGCTACAACAGAGGAAGTTGCCATGACGCTGCCAGCTTCAACACTATTAGTAACGGCAGCAGCCGCAGCCACACCTTCTATGCGGCCAGACGCCTCTCACGATAGTGAGGAGGCCTTTATCGAGCTCCTAGACATTGAGCTCAAGTCTGTTTAGAAGACCCCTACACTTCCAACCACGGCAAAGGTGGTCGTCCTAGAGGACGAGGTTGAGAGTCATGTGGCCGACCAGCACCCACATACCCCACAACCCTCTCCATGGCCCCACACTGATGCAGTAGCTACAGCAACAAAGGTGCCTACGCCACACACAGAGGCCACACCTATGCACACTGTCTTGGTGGACTAAGCTCCTACAGATGATGTGCATTCGACAGGCTATGTCGCCAAGATGAGGAATCACACTAAGAGCCGTAGTCGATCGATGACCCTCCCCTCTCTTCGACACGCTTTCGGCTACAAGTTTGATAGCTTGCGGGAGGTAACAAGCAATCACAGTGCTACTTTCTTCTCCCTAACCTACAAGTTTTAGGCTTTCCAGCAACATCTAGGAGAACAGGAGCACCACTTGGTAAGTCTAGTTGGTCTCCCCGGACAACTAGAAGCAATGAATCAAATAATGCAGGTCGTGCTCCAGTGCTTGGACGTCATCGAGAAAAGGCTCACTAGCGCTCACGGCGATCTCGGAGGTCACCATCACCACCATCATCCTCATCTTCATCGTCCTCATCATGACCTTCTTCCTCATCCTCGTCATCCTCCTCCAATGCTAGCAGGCCCTCCAAACCCTCAACAACGCCTGAGGAGGAGGCAACCAAGAAACCCGCCGACAGGGCACCCAAAGAGTAGGGGAGCACCTGCGACGTTGAAAGTGTTGCCCACCCTAAAGGTGATGTCGTGAAAACATTGATGGTTGAATCCCACGATGTTGTTGAAGCAAGCAGCTTGGAATGGGGCCAGTTTCAAATCCTGGAGATGCCAGAGGGTTTCAACCTTAATGCCGACATCCACCCAAATCTCAACGAGTGGATGAATCTGATAGGGGGCGAGCTAGTAACAATTGACACGGCTACCCCTCTACACCCGTTAGGGCCAAACGAAGCAATAGAAGATCTGTCTGAAAGCCTAGAGGTTGACCCATCAGAAGGAGAAGGGGAGACTTATATAGCTCGCTAGCAGCATAGCCCCCTAGAGCGAAGAACTTAGCGGCTGATCAATTCTCTATGCTGTCTGAGATACCAGTCTTTGTGATGGCTGATTTCAACAGGCGCACCATCAGTTATCTGACGATCCGAGACCAAAAACTTCTAAATATGGTCCTGAGACTGCAGATCAACGACGAAGCCATCCTCTGGAGCAACAGATACTTCTCCATACAACGTCGAGCGCTCAAGGGGATATTCTGCTGAGAAGTTGTTGTAGGAAAGATCCTCTTCAGAATCTTGGAAAGCACAATGATCGAGAATATCATGCTCAAGATAGGCTGAAGGTCAATCTACAACACCACTCCTTCCTTGTCCAGACGTCTGCTAGTAGGAACGAATGAATCGCATTCGGTGGTTGACATGTTGAAACATATATAAGAACACAACCCCGGTCTGGTACTGGCCCCGCACAAGCATAGGAAGCACTGGTTTCTCTGTGTGGCCGACCTTCGCTCCCACAACGTCACACTATTCAACTATTTTTCCATGGAGTTCCCCCACCTAGATCAGGTCTTCGTTCATCCTGAAGATAGAGACTTGAAGCTTCTGCCTCTCCCCTTCACTGGGTCATCAAACAAGGCATCCAACGCCACAGCGGCATTTGGAATTTCTATGCGATAAGGGACTTCCCAGTCCAGCAAGACCCGGGAAGTGACAATAGTGCTTTCATCATATTACACACCATGGAGCTTCTAAATATTTTCATATATATGTTGCAGCTCCATGACATGAACTTCTATCACCTTAGGATCATCTATGCGCTGCTTCTGATAAAGGATAAGCATTATTTCCTTGATCTAGAACTCCATGAAGATCTGCTGGAGATTGATTTTGATTCTCACTCCTCTCTACCCAGCATTCCTATAAGAAAAGAGGCTCTGGACTCTCCTGACATCTACAACAGCAGGCCAGACAAGCAACTAGAGAACCTGCAAACCCTATTTGCCAATGAAGACATTTTTATTTTGCATGCAGTTTCAGACTCTTTCATCAGCAACTTTGACCATTCAGCCTGCAACTCCGTATCTCAGGAACAGGTCAATCAAATACTCATACATCTTGTTGATTCTTGTTACAGTTAGTCCTGGTGGTAATATCTATGTTCAAGGGTTTACTTTTTGTGATGACATTGAATAGATAATCTCCTTCGCTAAACCCTAATCCATGTAGCCGAATTTTTGTTTGATGATGGAAGTGGTGAAATTTTCAAGCATGTTCTTAACCTTGCTTTCCTTCATCATAATTGGAGTTTTGTAACTTGTATGATGATAAAGGTTTTAGAAACATGCATGGTTTTCTCTCCCTCATGATCTTGGTTTGATATCTTGCTTATAGCCAAAACTAGGGTTTTGGAGTGGTTTCTCTTTATGCATTTTACATATTAGTGTTTCAATTGCATGTTGATGGTTGACTTTAGGGTTCTTGGTTGGATTTTTCATCATGTGTGCTACTCCTTGATGTCTTCGATCTCTTGGTAACAAGTGACCTAGCTTCCAAAGTTGTTAGTCTCCTTTGATCAATGAGTTCTCCATGATCCCTTTCGACCGTTGAACCTTAGGTCTCATGGATGGTGATGCTTTGTTTTCTTTGGTTGATGAACCTTTCATGGTTATCTTCAGTCTCTTAGCTTGGGTCCTTGAGGTCACTGATAACACCCACTTTATGACTATTAGAACTTATATTTTATTGTCAAAATAGCCTCCAAACTTAACTTCCTCTTTGTTTTATCCTATTTATTATGAAGAATCATGCCCACTATGCCCTTAACAATATTTCCCATCTTTTGTAGGACTTTTCCTATTTTCCACAAGAAAAGAAGCACCAATGGGCCCATCAGGCCCATTAGCAACGAAGTCCATGTTCAAGCCCAGTAGCTCGCCAACATCTGAGGCCGACACACCCCTCTTACCCATCATGGTCGCTACCCAGCAACCCGACGCAGGTGTGTCGTGCAGAATTCCCAGCCCGATGTGGCCCTTTACCGATATGGTGTCTAACTTGTCACGGTTTACAAACCGACGAGGTCGTTATCCGACGTGGCCACCCCTCGGCGCCGCAGTTTGACAAGGCCCCAACCCACCATAGTTGTACACAATATGCTCGCAGCCCGACACTCTGCCAGCCCGACATGTTTAACAGGAGATAGTCGTATCGGCCCTTCTGAAGCCTCTAGAATGAAGCCACAGATCAAATACATGTGGACCAATAAAAGCTACAACTCCCATCAACTCACTGCCTATAAATAGCAGCTACAAGTCTACGATGGGAGGGGTTGAACCTTGTAAGAGCTAGTCCCTACAGAAAAGGAGCTAGTGTGTCGAGCCCCTAGAAGTCTGTTGGGTGTTAGCTAGGTGAGCACACTCCCATCCCGAGAGGGATGGGATTAGTTCACTTAGAGACTATCTCAGTAGCAGCAAACAGCATGATATGATCCTCAAGGCCACTTCAAGCATGTCAGGTTCCTATCTGGGCATCAACCCAAGATGGCTTGCCCACCTATACCCGACACAAAGAACCCAAGAGCCTTAAGATAATGTTAACCCGATATGTATCCTAACCCAATATGGTACCTAACTTGATATGGTCTCTACCCATCATGGTTGCAGCCCGACACAGCCAGCAACCCGACATGATCGCATCATGTGGAGGTCCTGTCCCGATATGACCCTTACCCGTCACGGTCCATGAACCGACACGGTCAGTGACCCGACATGGTCATATCCTGATATGGCCTCTACCCAGTACTGGGTTAGCATCATCTTAGGTGCCAGTTTCTATGTACTTTGATTTCCTAAATCAAGGAGACTAATATTTATCTTCTCTTTACAACATTTGCTTCCATTTAATTACAACATTGTAACTAAATTGTTATGCTTTAATATAATTATGGAAACCTATGGAGATTATCTCATATCATTCTATGTATGCCTTTATTTCATTGGATGATTTCTTTCTGGCATCTGAGTTCTAGTTTCTTCTTTTTGATTCATGCTTTTGACTAGCTATCGAATCGTGTTTCTTGTTTTGACTCCTTCGAGAGAAGGATGAGGTAAACTGCTAGAGCTTGGTATTTAGGTGTACAAGAGTACCCAAAACTAGAGTTGCACCCAGTTTATCTTTCCTCGTAAGCCCACGCCTGGTACCCTTGAGAAGGGGAACCTAGTGAATGGTTTGTTGGCATTTTCTTTGAGAGAAGAAGAGCTGGATGTAGACCATTGCTGCTTGTTACGATTAAGTTTTCTTTCTTCATACTATACTCTGATGATAGCTCTGTCTCCTCAGTTTCCTATATGCAAAAACTACCATAAAAACTACTAAAACCCAAAATCCCCAAAGCCTTAATCTTTTTGGTAACTCCCCTTGGAGATAGGTTTTAGTTTAATTCTTTATGATTCTTTTTCACTACAAAAAACCTTAATCCCTCGACTCTCTGACGTGCTTAGACAAGTAAAACTTGGGTTCCTAAGTGCTATTCTCCTAGTCCCTGTGTTCGACCCCGAACTACTCCGACCATGTGCTAGTTGTAGGAGTCTTAAACATTCAGGTATTATAAATTATTAAAGTTTGATGACCTAGACATGCATCCATTTTTGGACCCACGTTTAAGGCTTGATCAGTCGTTGATGTTATTTATCTTATACGGCCAACGAAAGGGTTAATCCTAATCTCTCTGGTCACCAAGAGTGGTCTAGTCTATGCAATTGCATACAAATAATATGAACTAGCTTTATGTGGTCGATGAAGTGCCTTCCCTTATGCGGACGTTGGTGATTTTTGATCCACCTCTTTGACCAATGAAGATGGTGAGGTCTATTCTTCTTCGTTCGATGAGATTTCTTAGACATTTGTTTCATGTGTGGTTGACTTTGTGGTGATGGAAGTTGACTCTCTTACTTCCAAGAATGTAGGAGATGGTAATGTTAGGGTTTAATGTATATCGTTGATTTAGAACTCTAATTTAGATCCATTATTGAACCCTAACCCTAATTTCAAGTGCATAATGATTTTGTTTGGCTTTTTGAGTAATTAGCATGTTTATGGAGTACTTTCTCTCTCCTGATGTTGGAACACTAAATTATTGATTGAATGAACATTGTAGTTGATGATTATTGTGTTATTACCTATGAGATACCTTTGTGGTGATGGTGGGCCTTATTGAGACATGGGAATACAATGATGTGCTTGTAGGGAGCTATGAGAATGGTCGTATGGCTTGGCAATAGATTTGTTCTCTAATTGAGGTGATATCCTCTAGTGATGTAACAACGGTTGGTATCCCATGGTGAGGTGATAATGGTGATAGCCTAGTGTATGGTAGTGAGACAGTATCATGTGGTGATGTGATCATTTTTATGCCTTATACGTTTTATATCTTCTGAACTTTCAATCTATCTATGTTTTGTAGAATCTATTTAGGGTTTGCTTGTAACTTGATTGATGTAGTAAAAGACACCTAATGTAAGGCCCCTAAACTTGCTTAGTGAGTTGAACAAGCTTAGTTATCATAATTGAATTCTTATAACCCTAATACAACCTCATGATATGCTTTGAAATCATAAGACAAGATTAAGTTTCAAATTTGGTCCAATTTGGACACTGTTTGAGCAAGTTATGCAATTTTATGCACATTTTGTACTTTTCTACATTGTACCCAATTGAGAGATTTTCTTTGCAATTTATCACTTGCATTTTGTATACTCTCTCATTATTCTTGATCTTTTTGAGCCATGGGGTGCCTATTGAAACCTTGGTTTGAAGGTGTTTTCTCCTAGGGTATTTTAGGGTTTTCCCCTTCACGTATGAGCTACCTTTAGTAGCTATCAACTTTTGAATTATTTGATTGTCTGGGAAATTCGACAAAGGAAAATTAAGTAGGTCTATACACATGGTGGGGGAGTTTCTTGTGTGTGCTTTTATATTCTTAATAAATTAAGGCCACGGACACTTGGATAGATACCAGAACTTCAACTTTTTCTTTTTGCTTTATCTTAAAGTTCATATACTTATCCCCAAGCACTAAAATGAGCCATTTTCTCTCCACCACTTCCCTCCTTCTCCCAACCTAGTTCTCCCTCTGTGCTTCTGCGAATTTTTCTGTCCAAGGAAGGAGAAAGTGGGGATCTTCTTGGAAAAAGGATATAGGGTTGCAATTGACTTCATTTTAGGGTTGAAAAAGCTTCCTTCTAATGATCTTGACCTAAAAGAGTAAGAATACCCTTCTTTCCTCTGTTTATTTCTTTGTTATCCTTCCTCCTAGCTTTCTCCAGGTCGGAACCTTGTTGTTCCATGGTAGAAATTTCTCTAAAACTCTAAAACCCTACCTTTCTTGCTCATTATGCTTAGGGTTTGCTCATTTGATGAAGAAAGGTGCTAGATGGATGAATTCATAGCTTATTCTTGGATTCTCTACCCTACCTGATTGAGATTTCTTATGGGGTTTCATATTCTCATTAGAGGCAAGTTTTATAACTTGCTCCACATTTATTGCTTACCATAAGCTTGCTAGCTCATGTGTTTGCTTGAAAATGATGATTCATGCACTAAAAAGCTATGCTTTACTTGGATTTCGATTTTTATAATGTTCCCTGTTCTGATTTCAGTTCATGATGAACATGGGATCATGTGTATGCTATTCCTAAGGTATAATATAAGGTTGGTTTGACAACCTATGGTGCTAAGCACCTATCAACCAATGGTCAATTTTAGGGTTTTAATCTGATTTCTTCTATAAACCCATGACCCGATGATGGTACCATTGCAACAACCCTATGGTGTTATCTTCATGACAACTGATGGTCATGATCAAAGGTGTCATATGATGGTGACAACCTATGGTCATCCCCTTAGGTTAGGTTTTGGATCAATAAGAAGCATAATGATCAACCATTAAGTACCCTACTGATGTTATCAATCAATGATGACATCAGCTTAATATTTGATGTTGACTAATGAATATAGTGTTGATCTAACAACCTATGGTGATTTACTGATCACTAATGATGGTGGATCAGGTCTCTAAAACCTATGTTAAGTTAATCATTATAGTCGTAGCATCAATTAAGCCTTAGACCAATCGTTTCTTGGGTCACTTGATGCAATGGTCGGACCTATAATGTAATTGATGGTTTTGACATATGAACTTGACCCAATGGTCAAGATCTAATGTTTATTCCTCCAATAAGGTGGAATGATTTCTAATGTAATATGTTGGTCCTAATAATGGTATTTAGATGGTTTCCTTTATATGATCAACTTAAGGAGCTTACTTGTTGACAATGGATGGCTTGTTTTAACTGAATAGTCGATTGTGGGTTTTACCCTAATCTCAATGGAACTTTTGTGTTATGAATTAAGGGATGTCTAGGGGTAGATGGTGACTCTTTATAGAGAACAAATCAAGGAATTCATAGGTGGTTTATGCAAGGTGTTTACTTATATAAACAACCCATGGTCTTACCTTTTAAACATCCAATGGTTCTGGGTGACATTGTGGTATGGTGATATTGGTTGATTGATGATGGAACAAATGGAGGGTTACCCTTAACAAGGTAGCCTTACCTATTCACTCATATGAATAGAAGGGATGATAACCATATTGTGTGGATATGTAACCCTAATAAGGTATAGCTTTTATACCTAGCTTTAATATAACTAAATGATGGTAATTGGGTATGAATAGTCCTTGAATGACTAATACAATCATGGAGTACTCTGTTATTGTTGTTGAAGCCCTAGTATGCTATAACCCAAAGGTTACACCTTGATTTATGTGTTGGTTCATACTTGAGAATGGTATGGAATTTGATGGTGATGCTTCACCTTATGCATCCATGATCCAATGGGGATGCTATGAGTTAGGGTTTGGGTATGAGTGTTGATTAGTAACATTAATATAATTTATCTAGTAAACCTAACTCTAATGCAAATAGATAAAGATGAGTATTCATGTTTAACATTCTTATATGATGGAATGATGATGGAATAACCTCCTTAATATGATCATAACCTTGATATGTTAATTGGTGGTTATCATAGCCACATGGTTGATACTTTCTTATGCTAAATATGTGCATTATGAATATGATGAGAGTTAATCATATCTAGATTCCTTTCATGTTGATGTAATAAAGTAATGTTCTTAATGTTAATATAACCATACTATGATTTTTTATGAATATCTCCTATCTCATTAATGCGATATTGTGTTGATCTGGTGTATTATATGTAAGTGATGTTGTTGAGCCTTGTTATAAGGCATGCAAAGATAATGATGATCTTGCAGGGAATAATATGATGGTCTTAATGACCTTTGGGCATGGTTGAGCCCTGAATGAGGTGTAATCCTCTAATGTTGATAAGGGTTCATACCCTGTGATATTGTGAAAATGATTTATATCTTGTGATAGTATGATGACTAGTGTGGTCTCATGAATGGCAAGTGAACAGTACCATGTGATGATGAGATGACAAATTATGTTTCACACATTTTATATCTTTTCAAAATTGTGATATTTATATGCTAGCTAGAAGTGAATTAGGGTTTGTATGTCCACTTGTTTGATGCAGCCTTAATTCACCCAATTGGCATAACTAATCAAGTGCAACTCTAATCATGTAGTGCCTGGTGCCGTAGAGCCATCTTCAGTGTCAAAACTTGTTGGATGGTGAAATGAGTATTCCTAAGGGAAGCTCAGAGCGCATACTGTTGAGTATGTGGGGGTGGTAGGTTGAGGATATATCCTTGTCATCCACAATGCAGATTGTCGAGGTTGGCTATGGTCATGCCTCATACATCTAATGTGATTGAGAATGGTTGTGGTCGTGTCTCGGTGATTATAACATGATGTGATTAGAGGGCAACTACGGATGTACCTTAGTGATTGGGTTCGAATAACTTGGTTTCTAGTGTCGTGACCTATACCAAGGTCGGACTAGTGGTTATTAGTTTGACTATATGTCTTTTTGGTGGCAGCTTTGACTGATATGTCACTGTCTTTTTACTCAACTGACCGAGGGGAAGAGATTTTAGGATAACGACACTCCTAGATCTTGTACGGAACCGAATAGCCCTTTGCAGGGGTCGGTTGGATTTTGAATGGTATGATTCAAATTCCCCAGGGCGTAATAAAAGATGTAATACAGTCATATAGCATATCTGTTTAGGGTTATACACGACGCTTCACATTGGATGATAACCCGTATTTGTTCTCTTTACATAAAGATGATGCTTAGTGAAATTAAGAGATAGTAGATATACTTATGTTGTGGATATGCTTAAGATTTTAGATGTGTACATATAGTATCCATGATTATGTTGATAACTATACTGCTACTGCTGATTATAATCATGATGCTAGCTATCTCATGTTGTTAGTTATGTTTAGCATGCTAGCCATGCCTTTGTAACTAGAGGTGCATATAATGTTAATCATGCTTATCCAGATAATTGTGCTTATGTTGTCAACTCTTTTTATGATGTTGATATGTTCAACCAATTAGACAAGCTCCTATTGTTAGGTATGCTATGTTAGCTATGCTATGTTATTAGACTTGCTCATGATGTTAGTTATGCATATGCTACTGAATTGCTTATATTATCAACAAGATAAAGGATGATAGTCTGGCTAATGATGATAGTTATTATATGCTCCCTTGTGTATTTTGTTAATCATCAGTGTTGTTGAGCTTATTTTTTATATCTGATTACTTTTCTTAATTGTTTAATTACAATGTTGCAATCAATAAACATTGTTGGAGGTTATATCTCTTGCTAGAACTGGGTCTCACCCTTGTGGTTCGCCACATTTTTTTCAGTAATTGAAAGTGACAAAAACAAACTTGTGGCAGCAAAGAGGAGCTATAGTAATGAATTTTTGAGAAAGTTGATTAGATGTCCAGTGTGTCCTAGAGTCATCCATGTACTCTCAAGTCTGGGCAGGAAAAGTTTGTATATGGTGTTTCAAACAAATAAAACTTTTGTTAGCATGTTAATGCTTGTTTGTGTGGCATATATGAATATTGTTCTCCTATGTATATATGTTGTGGCTAAGGAGATAGAACAATTTGTATCAAATTCTTGGCATAGTATGGATACAAGAAAGATGTTGGGATCTTATTCAAACATTTTTGAGCGGGTGTTGATGTTGAAATTGATTTTAATTTACCCATATTTTTGGGTATGTGATTAATTAGTGATCGATTATGTTTCATGTTTTGAGTAATCTTGTTGAGTGTAACAGATTCTCACTAGTTGGTATCAGAGCTTTAGGTTCACTGAGTCTACATAGACACTAGGAATTAGAACTAGGATGATGTCTAAGTTAGAAATATGACATAAAAATATGGTGCATACTGCCTAATCTCAGAATTTGGGTGCCCTGGCCAGGTATTCAATTATTGAAGAAAAGGTAAGTATGGAACTCTTAGATTGTTATCTTTATGATTACTCTGATCAAGTAGTCATTTTGAGACAAATCTAAAGAGAATAACGAATAAGAAATCATGGTGTGAATATCTCAATCCTACCTTAAAGAATATGAGAATTTCATCATTATCTATCAAAACTTGAATGTTTGGTAAATATAAGAGAAAGATACAACACCATGAAATCTAAATCTAAATCTAAATACAAATAAGAAAAAGAGGAGTTCTTGAAGATGTGATTCAAGAAGATAATAAAGTAAAAGACAAACTAGTCTATGCTTATAAAGTGAATCAAGGTATGAAATCCACATAAGATAGAGAGAACTCCCATAACAAGTACAAAATGAGAAGATGAATGGGAACAATGACAAAGAAATAAGGTGGAACCTGAGTTAATCTCAGACCAACCTATGTGTGTAAGAAAGTGTTAATGAAAAATCAGCATGGCATGTGAAAGAAATTAATGGAGAAGATCCTGATTTAATGATGAAAAATGTGGAATATGATGATTTACCTGTCGATAAGTGGTTAAAAACATAATAAAATAAGAGAACATACACTAGTGGGATAAATAGTCATCAAGGAAGGAGTAATGAGATATGTTAATCATGATGATTCCTTTGCTAATGGCACGGAACCCGAAATGAAAAAGGTAAAATGATACATAAGAAGTTGTAACCTACAAAATGAAAATAGAATTGGTTACCTTTTTGCTAGTGCCCCTTGAAAAATACTACTATGGTATGGGAAGTGTGTTCCACTTTGTGTCTTTCCTTTCTAGGGCACATCTTGCAAGTGGATCATTGCCACTTGGTACGTGTGGATTCGTTGCAAATATGAGGGTGGATAGCTTATTATAGCATAAGGTTGTTTGGACTATGGCTCCAAGATCATAAAGTTTGTGATGATTTTACTTTTGAGCCTTCCAATAATTAGGAAGACTCCTCTTATATGTTTTGAAATGTGTTATGCTGGTAAGAGTAGATGAGATAAGGATGTGAGTTCCTTATAGCACATGAGGTGGATACCAAGGTAATGAATCCTAGTATCCAAGATGTATCAACAGTATAAGAAATATGTAAAGGTTGGATATGTTTATTAAATGAACATTCCAAGTGTTTATCTCCCTTAGAGAGAGAAAGAGAGTTGATGATATCCCTCTAAATGTTGTTTGGAAAAATAAAAAAAATGATTATATAATGTTGTGTATGGTTCAGTGATAGCTGAGCAAGACCACTATCAATGATAGATGGTTTGTTGGTCAATAGATATGCGATGTCGTGTTCCTTTAAGATAAACCTATGATCAAATATCAATGCATAAGAGTTAGATTGGATGAAATAATTCACATGACCATGATGAGTTTATGGTTATGTCCTTTAGACTAACCAATGTACAAATAGAATTTATGAATAGGAGGAACAGAGTGTTCCAATCATGTCATACAAGTTATATCAAGCTTTAAATGATGACATGTCAAAGTATTTCAAATATGGTCAAAAATATGATCAATATTTATTCAAAAACCTTAGAGTTGTCAAAGCAGAAATAGCTATGAGACAAGTTGAACAAGAGTGAGATGGGGTTGATTATATTTCTTTATGGGATCATGATATGTCTTCTAAGTAGGTTGTGTAAATCCTAGTAAGGTGAAGATAGTGCTATTGTTTCACCCCTAACAAGGTTGACTAGGAATGATGTCCTTGTATGGAAGGACAGTTGCCAGCGTCAGCATTTCTTTTGATGCTGAAAAAGAACTGACAAGAGTTCTAGTGTTAGTGTATAAAAAAAAGGATGGATACATTGCCTTTTTTATGCTTCAAGGAATGGTATGGGACACATGGCATGATTGGTAAAAGCTAGCAAGTATGACTTTTGAGTAATGTGTTGATACAATAGATATAATTTTAGGATGATAGCTAGAATCTAAAGTTGAACATTACTATTAGCTTTGTATAGGTCACACAACAAGTTTCTTTGTTCCATATTTGCAAATGTCTTCTTATGTGGGGGTTTTTGTGCTGACCCAAGATGAGATATGTATGAATGATGTGGCATCGCCATGATATTCAAGTAACCATGTGAATGTAATACGATGAGGTGAAAAGGAAGTACCCATCTTTGTTTACCTAGGATTTCGGGGGTGAAATCCTAGTTAGGGGTTTATAGTTGTAAGGCCCCTAAACTTGCTTAGTGAGTTGAACAAGCTTAATTATCATAATTGAATTCTTATGACCCTAATATAACCTTGTGATATACTTTGAAATCATAATACAAGCTTAAGTTTCAAATTTGGTCCAATTTGGACACTGTTTGAGCAAATTATGCAATTTTATGCACATTTTGGAATTTTCTGCAATTTACCCAATTGAGAGGTTTTATTTGCAATTTATCACTTTCATTATGTTCCTTGGATATTCTCTCATCATTCTTGAGCTTGTTAATCCATGGGGCGCCTATTTAAACCTTGGTTTGAAGATGTTTTCTACAAGGGTATTTTAGGGTTTTCCCCTTCACGGATGAGCTACCTTTAGTAGCTATCAACTAATGAATTATTTGATTGGCTGGGAAATTCGACAAAGGAAAGCTAAGCAAGTTTATACACATGGTGGGGGAGCTTCTTGTGTGTGTGCTTGTATATTCTTAATAAATTAAGGCCATGGACACTTGGATAGATACTAGAACTTCAACTTTTTCTTTTTGTTTTATCTTAAAGTTCATATACTTATCCCCAAGAACCAAAACGAGCCATTTTCTCTCCACCACTTCCCTCCTTCTCCCAACCTCGTTCTCCCTCTGTGCTTCTGTGAATTTTTCTGTCCCAGAAAGAAGAAAGTGGGGATCTTCTTGGAAAAGGATCTAGGGTTGCAATTGACTTCATTTGAGGGTTGAAAAAGCTTCCTTCTAGTGATCTTGACCTAAAAGAGTACGAATTCCCTTCTTTCCTCTATTTATTTCTTTGTTATCCTTCCTCCTAGCTTTCTCCAGGTCGTAACCTTGCTCTTCCATGGTAGAAATTGCTCTAAAGCTCTAAAACCCTACCTTTCTTGCTCCTTATGCTAAGGGTTTGCTCATTTGATGAAGAAAGGTGCTAGATGGACAAATTCATAGATTATTCTTGGATTTTCTACCCTACATGCTCGATATTTCTTATGAGATTTCATCTTCTCATTATAGGTAAGTTTGATAACTTGCTTCACGTTTATTGCTTACCATAAGCTTGCTAGCTCATGTTCTTGCTTGAAAATGATGATTCATGCACTAAAAAGCTATGCTTGACTTGGATTTCAATTTTTATAATGTTCCCTATTCTGATTTCAGTTCATGATGAACATGTGATCATGTGTACATTATTCCTAAGTTATAATATGACTTGGATCAGGTTGGTTTGACAACCTATGGTGCTAAGCACCTATCAACCAATGGTCAATTTTAGGGTTTTAAGCTGATTTCTTCTATAAACCCATGACCCGATGATGGTACCATTTCAACAACCCTATGGTGTTGTCTTCATGACAACTGATGGTCGTGATCAAAGGTGTCATATGATGGTGACAACCTATGGTCACCCCCGTAGGTCAGGTTTTGGATCAATTATAAGTATAATGATCAACCATTAAGTACCCTACAAATGTTATCAATCAATGATGACATCAACTTAATATTTGATGATGATTAATGAATATAGTGTTGATCTAACAACCTATGGTGATTTAATGATCCCTAATTATGGTGGATCTATTGGGTTTAAGGGGAGGCAGAGAAGGCAGCGGAAACAAAATTTTCTCCCCCAAACCCAGCACGAGGAAACACGTCAACGTCTATATAATAGGAAAGGATGGTTTGTGGAATCATACCTTGTCCTGAGGCTTGCCCGGTGACAGTACCTCGCGCCTTGCGTGGTCTTCAACTCTGGTCTCGGACGACGTCTGTGAAGCTCCTGGTCGCACCGGGACTGACGACTCCTCCTCCTATCGGACTGTCGGATGACAGTTGTCCTCCTAAGCGGCAGTGACCTCCCGCCTCTGAAGTAGTCCACACGGACCACCTGGAACTCCACTCTCCTTGTCCCACAAGGAAGTGGAAGGAGTCGCACCCTCCTTTTGACGTACTAGTCGCCAACACACTCTCCAGCCTCCTGTTGCAACTGCAGTTGTCCTTCCCTTGTTGTACCTCCCTTTTGCGGGAAGCACTTGCTCGGGCTCTCTCTCGGTTACCAAAACCAGAGAGAATGACAACTTTGCAGAGCAACTGGTTGCACTGAGTTGTTGTCTGAGAAGCCCCTACTACCCCTATATATATAGGAGGGTCATGGGACAGGGTTCTCTATCCCGGGCAATACGGGACTAAACGCAGGAGTAGAAGGGTTCTAGATTTTCCACAAAAAGCAATCGGTTCGCAACTTGAAATGATCGGTTCATAGCTGAACCGATCGGTTCGGCCATTGAGCCGATCGGTTGGACCTGAGCCGACCGTTTGGGGCACTCCAACCGATCGTTTGGTGCCCTGAACCGATCGGTTCATGGTCCTAATCCAGCTCAAAAAGACTTTCCATGTTTCTTTCCCAATTGGTATCGAATACCAATAATATTCCCAATCGAATTGGGCAATTTGAAACCAAAGGAAAATCCTTGTCGACATGACTTTCCCAACTTGTCGGTTGCACCAGTTGAGCCGATCGGTTCAACCCTTGAACCGGTCATTTCAACTTGGTCATGAGCCGATCGGTTGGACACTCCAGCCGACCAGTTCAGCAACCTCAGCCGACCGGTTCAACACTTGAGCCGATCGGTTGGGAGTGCAGGTTGTGCAGAATCAGTCAATTGCGATCTCAATCAATCCGATACTCCAATCAATGCATCTAACACCTTGAACCATATGATATTGAGCCATCGACTGATTGAATGTTTAATTGAACTACTAAACTCCTTTAGTAATCAATCTAAACATTGCTTTGTGGACAAGACTCCTCTTCCAGGTTAAATCATATGTGTGTGACCCTGCAGGTCCATTTCACGTTGGCAGTGAAAGTCCATAACACTTATGACTTCACAAGCAAAGAGCAGTGCCTAGTCACACATCATTGCTACCCAAGTGAAAGTAGAAAGTTGGAGAACAACTTTCATCCTACAATCCGTGAATGGTGTTACAGCGAATGTATAATTCCTTTGTCACTGATATCCCGAATGAACTCGAGGCATGGAACAGTCATCATGTCAATGTTCATTCACTTTCTCGATCTCATAGTAGATTGAAGGAGATATGTATGACATCAATATCACATACTGATTCAGACATGCGTGTGCACGTCTATCTCAATCCTACTCATCAAGTGGCCATGGATATCAAACTCCCACAGGAGGGACAAATCCCATATCTATCACTCACCCCTCAAAAGCCCCATGTGTCAAAGCCACCCAATCATCACCTTTATAACAACCCATGTTTTAGGACTGCGTTTGATGATGTCAAAGTGTGCCCAACGACATGTGTTGAGTGTAGTGATTTCAGGTCAAAGAATCACACTCACCACCATCACTGTGAATACTGACTGTGACTACCATGTCATGGTTCCATGTGTCAAACTCACGGTGGGTCTGTCCGGTATACTTGTTCTCTAACAAGTACCTATGTGTTTGGTTTGATATCTCTATATCATGACTAATGAGATTCTGTCATCAACCAACACCACAATCTAGTCTTGTGTGTCATTGCTATCTATCTACCTTCCACAATGACATCCGACTATGGAAATAACAAGAATGTACAAACTCTTAGCATCTGTATGATCTCATCGTTCAGGTCCTCAACCTGAAAGCATACGTCATTGAGTACTGTCATTCTCTAGACCTTCAATATGTACTATCACTATATCATATGACTGAACCAGAAAGAATTGGAAGCTTGCCTTTAATGTTTATCAAATCAATCTAAATGTATCCCACCAATCATCCCATGATTGGCTCTCAGGGCATACATACCAACAGACTCCCACTTGCACTGCGAGCCAATCACCCTTGAATCATATTCATTAGTGATCTTCAAACATGTCCCACATGTTACTGTGCTCTAATGCGAACATAGTGAGTTATGGAAACACCTTGCCAAAGTCAGTGTAAATTGCATGTCTCTCATCTCTTCACTGCACATCACACGTATGAGATGGATTTGCCGTAATATGTGATATAGTATTCCTTTTCTAACCTTTAGCCACATTGCATGATCAAGGATTCCAGACTTGTCATCAATGATCGGAATATCTTATAAGTTCATCTCATGAACTTCCAGATCCATATAGTATCTACTGATGTTCTCTAACACATAGATACTCGACATTTTCCTTTTGAATGGTTTTATTGGAACACTTCCAATTATCAACAAACTTTCACTTTTGTATATCCTATATATATTTTGCGATTAATTTTCTGTCCTTTCGGAAGTTCGCATCAATGTAACTCTTTACATCGAACTCTTCCTTATCTCCATAGAACTAGTACTTCTTAAGTACTTATCAAGTTCTCATGGTATTCCAGTAACCCTTACTGGAAGTAGACAGACATCCACTCGTCATGTCCCACATACGAGTTATCAGGATGAGCACATCATATTGTCATGTCCTACATACAAGATGATGAATGCATTTTATTCTTGCCATGTCTATACATTCAAGATAATGGGATGATTACATACATGATAGATCATATCTATTCTTAGTGTTCATATTCTTCATAAGAATTGGACACTTGGCCATGGGATACTAACTTCATGTAGCATGGACAAGTTTTCTCCCACTAAATCTGTGCATACTGAACCCTTCAGTACAGATTGCCAATGTATGCTTTCTCTTTTCAGGTCAAGAGGTTTTTGAGAACTATCTCTATAGATCTCTATTCCTATCACATAGGAAACTTCTCTATCTTCCTTAAAGATAATTTCCACTTTTGGATTTCCATTCTAGAACATTTCCATTTCATATCAACATGTGGAATGTGAACACACTCCCACTAAATCACAGATCCCTTCTTTATCTTTGACATATCAGTCAAACCCTTTGACTCTATCATCAAAGTAAAGATCTAATTCTGATTTGCTTGTACTCAATCAATCACATTGATTAGTCCATTGTAACTTATAGACTTCATTTGCATTAGTGGATTCATAAACCTTATAGGTTGTGTCACGTACACATCCTCATAGGAATGCAGTTTTATTCCTCATAGGAATGCGGTTTTAGTATCCATATGCCAAATGTCTTAGTCATTAAGTTGCAATCAACAAGCATCATCCTTCTCAAAATGTTATCCATGTGTCTTAACACTTAAGACTCATTTGCACTTATGGATTTCATCCAATGAGTGCTACCATCAAGGTCATACCTTATGGTTCACATGGAAATCGTTTAGGATGTAATGATCATAAATCATAACTCAAAATTCGGTTCCTCATATTCATCTAGATAGTTGACTCATCACATGAACAACTCATCACATAGATAATTGAGGTGTATCTGTTAAGGATATAAGAACTCACAACCCTTGTGATTCTTAATTTCCTTTATTAGTGTGGGGTATTCTTTTATTAAGAATAATTCAGTTATTTTATAATCATTCTCTAACTCCTTAGAGTATGATTCCTTCTTGATTTAGACATCACCATGCCTTAATCATGAGTTCACTATGATACACTATCATAATCACTCAAAAGGATCTCAAACATTTGGTCCAAGTGTTTCATTCATTGATCTCATCAAGAATTAACACTTTACCAAATCCATACTTCATTTATGATAATCTTGAACACTTCAAGATATTCATATTGGTATTTCTCTAAACACCATTAGAAGTATTAGCATTTGTTCCAATAGGTATGTAAATACATCACATGTATTATACCTAATAGGATAATCATTCTCCCACTACCATTAGTGAAGATTGATTAATCATGTCCAAGATATTCATGTCTCTTACTGGTTTTCTAACCAAAAGAGTCTAGATTTATCCATCACATGTAAACTAGAAATGAATTCCTCATGATTGATGCTAATTTTATTGTTTGAGTTATCTAATAACTTTTAGGTATCATTTTATATCATGCATATCAAATACCACAAGATAAATAAGGCATTGCCACAAAGATCATATCTTTAAGATTGAAAACTCAACTTTATTAATTGCCACCATTGTCATACAATATGCAAAATAAAGTGTTTCTATCTTTTGGCAATATATGAAATAGCAGTTCATAACTGTATTACATGCCTTGTAGGCTGAAAATAAACTAAAGTACTCTATCTATGGCGGCAACACTTGCCCCAATTATGAGTGCTTTACACTTTACATCTTGGTATCATATACCTTAAAAAGTGTTACAAGTTTACTTTCATGACACCTTTAAGTAGAGGCTTCAGTCGCCTCCTTCTTCTTTTGTTCTTCCAGATAGAGAGGACAATTCCTTTTCCAATGTCCTGGCTTTTGACAATGGTGGCAATTTCCTTTCTTGGTCACGCCTCCCTTGGCCTTGAGAGATGAAGACGGCTTGGACTCCTGGCTAGCATCAGAACCTTTCTTAGCTTTGCCCTTGCCCTTGCGCTTGGACTTGCCTTTCTTGCTCGTGATCACCATCACAGCCTTAGGCTTGTCCTTCTTCATATGTATCTTGGCTGTCCTCAACATGCCCAACAACTCTGACAGTGGCCTATCAAAGTTGTTCATGTTGTATTTCATCACAAACTGACTGTATGATTCTGGCAACGATTGCAGTATCACGTCAGTAGCCAACTCTTGGCTCAGTGGAAATCCCAGTCTCTGTAGGTTCTCCACATACCCAATCATCTTGAGTGTGTGAGGACCAACTGGATCTCCTTCTGTCATGACACACTTGAACAGCGCCCTAGAAACATTGTAATTCTCTTGCCGTGCCTGATCTTCATACATGTTCCTGAGATGCTGAATCATCTCTATGACACCCATGTTCTCATGTTGTCTCTACAACTCATGGTTCATTGAACATAATATCAAACACTTAGCATCAATGGCATCATCAGCATGCTTCATGTAAGCATCCCTTTCTGCCCTTGGTGCATTAGGAGCGGGTTCCTCTGGAATTGGAGTATCCAGGACATAGAGCTTAAGCTCTTGAGTAAGAACAATTCTCAATGTCCGATACCAGTCGTGGAAGTTAGTCCCGTTTAGCTTGTCCTTGTCAAGGACCGATCGCAAAGAAAAGTTGTTGTTGTTTGTTGCCATTTGAACTAAAAAAGGAAAATATGCAATTTTAGTCCAAAACTCATTTTAACTTATTGGATTGATTTGAAAGTTTGACGATATAATTAGGCCTTTAACTAATTATCGCTCCCACTATTTTACTGCAAATTTCCCTCACCATCAATTCGGAAGATTGCAGCGTACAACCTTCTAGTGGGCAAGATCCTGAAATCCTCTAAGTCATGAGTCAGCTAGGGCTGATCGCCCACAACTTAGATCTCTCAGGTAGGCAACTTTTGTCAATTGCATCATATGCAACTCTTGATAAGATGTCATATGCAACTCCTTGCCATGATCATCTCCATGCCTCAAGGTTCTAGATCCTATCTAGGTCTCCTTGTTAAGTCTGACCCAAAGCAAACACGATGAATATGCACCCTGCTAGTGCAGACCCACACATTCATCCTTCACGCTTCCATGAGGTAGACGATGCACCATGCTAGGGCATGCCCACACTTGGTCGATCAAGCTTTTCACGTGTGTCACATTTGGAAGGCATCTAAAACTTAATATTTTAATGAGGGATTTGGTTTTTATATACATATACATATCCAATCACCACAATACATAGTACGTATCATATACATGCTATATCCCACAGAAAACATACACAAACGATAAAAGGTGATGATTATGGCCATCCTAATGTGATTCCTCGAGCCAAGAGGAATCACGGTCATCTAGGTCAACATCACATGCAACCTATACAAGATGAACATTTGTGCCTTGCCATCCGAGTTGATCAACTCATCACATGAATGATTTGTACTCTCCAGTCGGTCGTCTGGGTTCCACCAGCCGATCGGTTGGCTCCTCCAACCGATCGGTTTGCCTGGACGTCGTGCATCTCGTCATGTCCGCCACCCGGTCGTCTCACTCCTCGATCAGTCATCAACCGATCGGTTCACTCCTTGAACCGACCATCTGGAACGTCAACCGATCAGTTCACGCCTTGAACCGATCGTTTCAGCTGTTGTCTTGATGTCCGCCGGTCTTCGACATAACAGGAAATAAAATCTATCCTATTATTACATTGCTTAAAAGAAGAAACCATGAGTTACATTCGGGGGGAGCAAAGGTAGGAAAGAATTTCGAATTATTTCGAGTTACATCAGGAATAAGAGAGGGAAGATCGGTGCGCAGACCAAGATGCAAGCAACCACAAACAACCACACACAGATAGGGGTTTATAGGCCATAATCATGCTACACACATCCACCACAAAACTCATTTAAGGGTGACACGTATCAAGTGCATTAATAATACATATCATATATGTAATTTGGGATTTGTGAATTTAGGATTGGACATGCATAAAGCCGATATTATTCGCATCGTATGTAATAAATAAAGGTGAAAAACCAAAATCGATCATATCGATATTCCAAAAATATAGAGCAGTTGACCTGGCTCTGATACCACTGTTGGGTTTTAGGGGAGGCAGAGAAGGCAGCGGAAACAAAATTTTCTCCCCCAAACCCAGCACGAGGAAACGCGTCAACATCTATATAATAGGAAAGGATGGTTTGTGGAATCATACCTTGTCCCGAGGCTTGCTCGGCGACAGTACCTCGCGTCTTGTGCGGTCTTCAACTCCAGTCTTGTACGGCATCTGTGCAGCTCCTGGTTGCACCGGGACTGACGAATCCTCCTCCTACCGGACTGTCGGATGACAGTTGTCCTCCTAAGTGGCAGTGACCTCCCGCCTCTGAAGTAGTCCACACGGACCACCTGGAACTCCACTTTCCTTGTCCCACAAGGAAGTGGAAGGATCTGCACCCTCCTGTTGACGTACTAGTTGCCAACACACTCTTCTGCCTCCAGTTGCAACTGCAGTTGTCCTTCCCTTGATGCACCTCCCTTTTGCGGGAAGCACTTGCTCGGGCTCTCTCTCAGTTACCAAAACCAGAGAGAACGACAACTTTTTAGAGCAACTGGTTGCACTGAGTTGTTGTCTGAGAAGCCCCCACTACCCCTATATATATAGGAGGGTCATGGGACAGGGTACTCTATCCCGGGCAATATGGGACTAAACGCAGGAGTAGAAGGGTTCGAGATTTTCCACAAAAAGCAATCGGTTCGCAACCTGAAATGATCAGTTCATAGCTGAACCGATCAGTTCGGCCATTGAGCCGATCGGTTGGACCTGAGCTGACCGTTTGAGGCACTCCAACTGATCGGTTTGTGCCCTGAACCGATCGGTTCATGGTCCTAATCTGGCTCAAAAAGACATTCCTTGTTTCTTTCCCAATTGGTATCGAATACCAATAATATTCCCAATCGAATTGGGCAATTTGAAACCAAAGGAAAATTCTTGCCGACATGACTTTCCCAACTTGTCGGTTGCACCAGTTGAGCCGATCAGTTCAACCCTTGAACCGGTCATTTCAACCTGGTCATGAGCCGATCGGTTGGACACTCCAGCCGACCGGTTCAGCAACCTTAGTCGACCGGTTCAACACTTGAGCCGATCGGTTGGGAGTGCAGGTTGTGCAGAATCAGTCAATTGCGATCGCAATCAAACCGATACTCCAATCAATGCGTCCAACACCTTGAACCATATGATATTGATCCATCGACTGATTGAGTGTTTAATTGAACTACTAAACTCCTTTAGTAATCAATCTAAACATTGCTTTGTGGACAAAACTCCTCTTCCAGGTTAAATCCTATGTGTGTGACCCTGCAGGTCCATTTCACGTTGGCAGTGAAAGTCCATAACACTTATGACTTCACAAGCAAAGAGCGGTGCCTAGTCACACATCATTGCTACCCAAGTGAAAGTACAAAAGTTGGAGAACAACTTTCATCCTACAATCTGTGAATGGTGTTACAGCGAATGTATAATTCCTTTGTCACTGATATCCCGAATGAACTCGAGGCATGGAACAGTCATCCTGTCAACGTTCATTCACTTTCTTGATCTCAGAGTAGATTGAAGGAGATATGTGTGACATCAATATCACATACTGATTCACACATGCCTGCGCACGCCTATCTTAATCCTACTCATCAAGTGGCCATGGATATCAAACTCCCTTAGGAGGGACAAATCCCATATCTATCACTCACCCCTCAAAAGCCCCATGTGTCAAAGCCACCCAATCATCACCTTTATAACAACCTATGTTTCAGGCCTGCGTTTGATGATGTTAAAGTGTGCCCAACGACATGTGTTGAGTGTAGTGATTTCAGGTCAAAGAATCACACTCACCACCATCATTGTGAGTACTGACTGTGACTATCATGTCATGGTTCCATGTGTCAAACTCACGGTGGGTCTGTCCAGTATACTTGTTCTCTAACAAGTACCTATGTGTTTGGTTTGATATCTCTATATCATGACTAATGAGATTCTTTCATCAACCAACACCACAATCTAGTCGTGTGTGTCATTACTGTCTATCTACCTTCCACAATGACATCCGCTAGGGACATAACAAGAATGTACAAACTCTTAGCATCTGTATGATCTCATCATTCCGGTCCTCAACCTGAAAGCATACGTCATTGAGTACTGTCATTCTCTAGACATTCAATCTGTTCTATCACTATCTCATATGACTGAACCAGAAAGAATTGGAAGCTTGCCTTTAATGTTTATCAAATCAATCTTAATGTATCCCACCAATCATCCCATGATTGGCTCTCAGGGCATACATACCAACAGGATCAGGTCTCTACAACCTATGTTAAGTTAATCATTGTAGTTGTAGCATCAATTAAGCCTTAGAACAATGGTTTCTTGGGTCACTTAATGCAATGGTCAGACCTATATTGTAATTGATGGTTTTAACATATGAAATTGACCCAATGGTCAAGATATAATGTTTATTCTTCCAATAAGGTGGAATTATGGATATTATAATATGTTGGTCCTAATAATGGGATTTAGATGGTTTTCTTTATATGATCAACTTAAGGAGCTTACTTGTTGACAATGGATGGCTTGTTTTAACTGAACAGTCTATTGTGGGTTTACCCTACTCTCAATGGAACTTTTTGTGTTGTAAATCAAGGGATGTCTTGGGGTAGATGGTGAATCTTTATAGATCACAAATCAAGGACTTCATAGGTCATTTATCCAAGGTGTTTACTTATATAAACTACCCATGGTCTTACCTTTTAAACATCTAATGGTTCTGGGTGACATTGTGGTATGGTGATATGGGTTGAATGATGATGGAACAAATGGAGGGTTACCCTTAACAAGGTAGTCTTACCTATTCACTCATATGAATAGAAGGGATGATAACCATATTGTGTGTATATGTAACTCTAATGAGATATATCTTTTATACCTAGCTTTAATATAACTAAATGATGGTAATTGGTATGAATAGTCCTTGAATGACTAATACAATCATGGAGTACTCTGTTACTATTGTTGAAACCCTAGTATGCTATAAATTGATGGTTACACCTTGATTTATGTGTTGGTTCATACTTGAGAATGGTATGGAATGTGATGGTGATGCTACACCTTATGCATCCATGATCCAATGGGGATGTCGTGAGTTAGGGTTTGGGTATGAGTGTTGATTAGTAACATTAATATAATTTATCTTGTGAACTTAACTCTGATGCAAATAGATAAAGATGAGTATTCATGTTTAACATTCTTATATGATTGAATGATGGTGGAATAACCTCCTTAATATGATCATAACCTTGATATGTTAAATGGTGGTTATCATAGACACATGGTTGATACTTTCTTATGCTAAACATGTGCATTATGAATATGATGAGAGTTAATAATATCTAGATTCCTTTCATGTTTATGTAATAAAGGAATGTTCTTAATGTTAATATAACCTTGCTATGATTGTTTATGAATATCTCCTAGCTCATTAATGTGATATTGTGTTGATCTGGTGTATTATATGTAAGTAATGTTGTTGAGCCTTATTATAATGCATGCAAAGATAATGATGATCTTGTAGGGAATATGATGGTATTAATGACCTTTGGGCATGGTTGAGCCCTGAATGAGGTTTAATCATCTTTTGTTGATAAGGGTTCATACCCTGTGATATTGTGAAAATGATTTATATCTTTTAATAGTATGATGACTACTGTGGTCTCGTGAATGGAAATTGAATAGTACCATGTGATGATGAGATGCGAAATTATGATTCACACATTTTATATCTTTTCAAAGTTGTGATATTTATATGCTTTCTAGAAGTGAATTAGGGTTTGTATGTCCACTTGTTTGATGCAGCCTTAATTCACCCAATTGGCATAACTAATCAAGTGCAACTCTAATCATGTAGTGCCCTGTGTCATAGAGCCATCTTCAGTGTCAGAACTTGTTGGATGGTGAAATGAGTATTCCTAAGGGAAACTCAGAGCACATACTGTTGAGTATGTGGGGGTGGAAGGTTGAGGATATATCCTTGTTATCCACAATGCAGATTGTGGAGGTTGGCTATGGTCATGCCTCATACATCTAATGTGATTGAGAACGGTTGTGGTCATGTCTCGATGATTATAACATGATTTGATTAGAGGACAACTGTGGTTGTACCTCAGTGATTGGGTTTGAATACCCTAGTTTCTAGTGTCGTTACCTGTACCAAGGTCGGACTAGTGGTTATCATTTTGACTATATGTCACTGTGGTGGCAGCTTTGACTGATATGTCACTGCCTTTTTACTCGTACTAGCCGAGGGGAAGAGATCTTAGGATACCGGCACTCCTAGATCTTATATGGAACCGAATATCCCTTCACAAGGGTCGGTTGGACTTTGAATGGTACGATTCAAATTCCCCAGGGTGTAATAAAAGATGTAATACAACCGTATAGAATATCTATTTAGGGTTATATAGGACGCTTCACATTGGATGATAACCCTTGTTTGTTCTCTTTACATAAAGATGATGCTTTGTGAAATTAAGAGATAGTAGATATACTTATGTTGTGGATATGCTTAATATTGTAGATGTGTACATATAATAGACATGATTATGTTGACAACTATATGATAACACTCTACTGTATGTACTTTCTGTATATATTTTACACCTCTTTTAGTATAACTTTCGTCAATTTTTCACATAGTTTTTCTATCTTTTTTACTAAAGCCTCATTTACATGTTTTCAGGAACATACACAGCTCAGGTCATGGTTTTGGGGACCGCGACTACGGTCCACTTATCACCAGACCACGACTCCGGTTCCAGAGTACCGCAGAGACCTCGATTGTCAAGCAATAAGAGAAGACCGTGACTGCAGTTATCACCAGGCCGCGACCGCGGTAATCTCAAGACCGCGACCATGGTTGTCTCAAGACCATGATCATTAATGGAATCTTGAAGACCGTGACTGCGGTTATCCAGATACTGCGACTGCAGTTATTCAAAGACCGCGACCGTGGCTATGATAAGAATTGTGACCGTGGTTATAGGAGGACCACGACCAAGCTGGACCGTGATCAGAGAGGAATAAGGTAGAGATCGCAATCGCGGTCTTGCCCTCACTTAACAGAAAAACCACGACTACGGCTCTAAGTCGGTGGAATGTGCCTATAAATAGCGCACCCATCGGTCTTATCAAGACATGAGATCGAGATCAGATCCCTAGGTTACGAAGTGCTACTGCGTCCCAAACTCATCTCCGACCATCCATACATCAGTCTTGGATCTCTAGGGGCAGAAGCCGAGGAGAGAGAAGATGGATGTCTGCCCCTTCCTCGAGAGGAGAAGGCCATCCATGCGGTAGATCTAGATCTGAAGAAGTAGTGTGTAGTATCACGTTTCTTCTCTTCCAGATCTATCATTTCATCCTGTTGTACCCCTTTTCCCCCTTCGTGGTATCTTATGGATCTGTCTTTTTGTAACGTCGTCATGTTGTCTGCAAACATGAGCGGCTAAACACCTTAACTTGGGTTGGGAGTAGCCACTAAGGCTCTCCCAACATGTATATTGTCTCTTTCTTTTGAATATACATATTCTTATCAAGATTATCTCCATGCACCTATTTTAATGCTTCACTTGTATGATTAGCTACCATCTTGTGATGTTTGATTGTTGATATCTCGAGAGAGTAATATCACTTTTATCCCATGTCATGGAGTGGTATGAATGCACGAGAGTGTTGGAATGCTGAAGCATTAACTATTTGTTCTGTTGTGAGGTTTTTGAGTTGTCATCTTGAGAGAGAGGCTTCTTTTAGACTTAGATATATCCTCATCTCGAGAGAGAGTGGAATAGACGTTTGAATGGTTGCTTGTAATCTTGATATGAGTATGCAAGAGAGAGATAGTATTACATGTTGGTGAGGTGCTTTAGTTGGTGAACCCCAACCTGGGTTTTCCCCATATACTTGTTTACAGTTTATTTCTTTTGCTTCTTTTTGTTTTACCGTTCTTGTTTATGTGCTACCGTTCCTTAGGGAACATCTGTTTATCCCCTTTTTTGACTGGAGTATAAGAGTGTTTGATTCCATATTCTTAACATGACCAACCTTGTCCCTGTGTTCGACCTTGATCGCTACATCGGACCCCATTTATCGTTATGGGGGCCTGAGAGTCGGGTTATCACTTTAAAAGTCTGACTACTTTAATCCACTCCTTTTGGATGTGCGATTTAGGCCAATCAACTTTTTGGCACCGTTACCGGGGACAAGGCAAAACGGCACTGTTAAGAACCCAGTCTGCTTACTATACTCCTGTACCTCAAGCTTAGCAATAAGTTTGACAGCACAGTTACTTTAAGTTTGCTAACCTGGGTTTGTGTAGAGTAGTTCGTTTGGACCAGTTCGGTTTCCTAACTTATCTGTACGATCTATTCAGGTACCCAGGGAGAAGCATCTTGTTTGACTTTACTCCTTTTTGCCAAGCCACCTCGCATAGACGTTACCCTTTCAGGCAATGAGAAGAATGTGAGGAATGAACAACACCCCCCTCCACCAGCAACGGATGAAGATAGAGGTGGTTGTTACAATGACAGCCATCAGTATCAAGAGCAAGAAGAGCAACATGAAGAAGACGATCGTCATTACGAGGAGTGTCATCATCATCACAGGCACAGAAGAAACTGTAACCACCATGAGCACAATCGTAGGAACAGCAATAGTGAAGACGATGAGGAGGAGGAGAAGACTCTTCGGGAGTTGGCAGCTACAAAAGCCAACAACGCAAGATGTCTTGTGATCATCTCAAGGTTCAATACAGCAAACTTCAAACTCAAGCCATCTGTAATCTCTATGATAACCCTTATCATCACCTCGACGCTTTTAAGAATATCTGCGACACCATCAAGATGCATGGAGTTCCGTAAGAAGTCATTTATTGCAAAGGTTTCATTTTCTCCTTAGAGGACAAGGCAGTATCTTGGTACCTTGGATTACCACATCAAGCTTTGAATGGATGGAACGCATTAGTTGATGCTTTTGTGAACAATTTCTACCCCAAAGAGAAGACTTTTCATAACAGGAAGAAGATCACGTCTTTCACGCAGAGACCAGGTAAGAATCTGCATGAAGCCTGGGAAAGGTACTAGGAGTATCAGAGAGATTGCCCTCACCATAATTATAAGAAGGGTTTCCTAATAATGACATTCTACAACGGTTTAACACCATACGAGAGAGTCTCGCTAAATGCAGCAGTAGGAAGCGACTTCCTCTGTAAAAAGCCCAGAAGATCTAAGAAAATCATCGAAAACATGGCTGAGTTACAATCTGGGACTGATTATGATAGGACCGACAGAGGGTGTGCCAAAAATGTCACTAATAAAGGGTCGTCAATTGAATCAAAGGCTCTCGAGGCAATCACATCTCAGATACAAAAGATAGCCACTGATGTTCGACAGTTGAAGGAATCAGGAGGAAAGGGGAAGAAGCATGTTGAAAAAGTGATGAAATGTGTCGCTTGCAGCGAAGGTGGGCACGGAATAGATAACTGCATATACACCCGAACCGAAGAATCAAGTGAAAGCAAGTCTGAGGAGGAGGAAGCTAAAAATGTCTCTTATGCTAACTTTAAGAGATCGGATCACCCAGGTTTTAGTTATGGGAACAAAGATGCTGCGGCGAATTCGCATCAACTGAATAATCCACCCAAGAAACCACCAAGTTTTGAGAAGAGAGGCGGACAAGGTCAGTACACCAAAACAAGTACTTTCCAGACAAACAAAACCACTATCAAGGTCAAGGGAAGTATCCAAACCACCAAGTTGCAAGCACAAGTCAAGGACGAGGACAAGCTCAAGGACAGAGTCAGGCAAGGAACAATAGTCAACCTGACTTAGTGGGCCAACTATTTGATTTCGTCAAGAGACAGGACATGATAAACAATCAACTAGCACAAAGTGCACTGTCCAACTCTGGCATCCTGAATACGATGTAGGTCCAAATGGTGGATATGCAAACACATCAACGCCAAATAGACCAACAGCTCGCTCAGTTGGCTGAGCTGGTGAAGAACCCCTCAGGGAAGATACCATCTAACACTGAGTCTGCCAAGATGGCAGTCCTTAGATCGGGAAGGACGGTAAAGCACCCTGAGGCGACAAGACTTGAAGAATTGGAGCCAGAGATTATTATAGAGAAATCAGCCGAAGGAGAAAACCAACAAGCTCAAGTTAGAGAACCAAAACCTGTGGAGGACATATTAGCCAAAAGGAGTCAATACTCCCCGAGATTACCATTTCCGTACAAACTCATAAAGGCACATCTCAAAAAGAGGTACGAAAAGTTAACAGAGTCAGTGAAAAAGCTCCACCTCGATGTGCCATTTCTGGATGCTTTAGAAGAAATTCCAACATATGCCAAGTTTTTCAAGGACCTAATCACAAAGAAAAGAAGAGGAGGAAGGATTGAAATAGTGCACCTTGCCAATATGTCAACTACTTTTGTAAAGGCGGAATTACCTACCAAGAAGAAGGACCATGGAGCCTTTACTATACCTTTTGTTGTATGGGATAACATTGAAAGGAAAGGTCTCACTGACTTGGGGGCTAGCATCAGTCTTATGCCTTTAAGCCTCGCACAATGATTGGGATTGACTAATATGGTCAAGACCAATATGAGAATTGAGTTGGAGGACCATACCTTCAAAAGGCCCGTGGGAGTAGTTGAAGATGTTCTTATTCGCGTGGGAAGATTTTTCATCCCATGTGATATTGTTGCCATTGACACTATTGAAGACCCTAAATGCCCTATCATCTTCGGACGTCCTTTCTTAGCGACTGGGAGGGAACTGATTGATGTTGCTGAAGGCATCATAGCTCTGAGGGTCGGAAACGACCACATTGATTTCAAGGTAAAAGACGCCATGAAGGGACTATCCCTGCTCGAATCTGCTTACTTCATGGATAGCTACAACCAATATTGTGAAGAAGTAGAAGAAGATACAGCAGTAGTAGACCCTCTTATGAGGGCGTTAAACAATCATGATTCGGAAATCGAACACCCCGAGGTTGCTGAGATCCTCGAATACCTAAATCAAGACGAAGAAGATATAATCGAGGATGAAGAAGTAATCGAGATGGTTAAGTATGCCTCTCTAGAACAGGCATCGAAGGAAGAGAAGGCACCTAAACCCAAACCAGAACTGAAACAGCTGCCAGAAGGTTTGAAGTACGAATTTCTAGATCATGAAAAGAGAAACCATGTTATAGTTAATGCTAATCTAACTGAAGAGCAATTGGAAAGACTTTTCAGGGAATTAAAGTTGCATAGGCAAGCTATTGGCTATTCTGTGGATGATATCAAGGGGCTTAATCCTGCCCTATGCATGCACCACATAAATTTGGAAGAATTGGTAAGACCTCTGGTTCAACCCCAAAGGAAGCTAAATCAAATGTTAAAAGAGGTTGTGAAGAAGGAAGTCATTAAGCTAAGAGACGCAGGTATTATTTACCCAATCAGCGATAGCAATTGGGTAAGCCCTATTCATGTTGTGCCGAAGAAAGGGGGGTGACTATTGTGAAGGGTGATAAAGGAGATAAAGTAGCCGTCCGAACTATCACCAGGTGGAGAATGTGTATAGATTATCAAAAGCTAAATCTGGCGACGAAAAAAGATCACTACCCGCTTCCCTTTATCGACCAGGTTCTAGAAAGACTAGCACATCATGAATATTTTTGCTTTTTAGATGGCTATTCCGGGTTCTACCAAGTTCCTATCTTACCTGACGACCAGGAAAAGACTACCTTCACTTGTCTATATGGTACCTATGCTTTTCGAAGAATGTCGTTTGGATTGTGCAATGCTCCTGCAACATTCCAACGTTGCATGATCTCGATGTTCTCAGATTTTTTGGAGGACATTGTGGAGGTCTTTATGGATGGTTTTTCTGTCTATGGAAGAGATTTTGATGGTTGTTTGAAAAACCTATCATTGGTCCTGCAACACTGTGAAGAGAAGAACTTGGTCCTTAACTGAGAGAAATGTCATTTCATGGTGCAAGAGGGCATAGTCCTGTGCCACAAGGTCTCAAAAAGAGGAATTGAAGTAGATGTCAGCAAGGTCAAAGCTATCGCTAGACTACCTCCACCTAAGTCCGTGACTGGAGTGCGAAGTTTTCTTGGTCACCCTAGTTATTATTGAAGATTCATAAAGGACTTTTTGAAGATTTCAAAACCCTTGTCAAATCTGCTGATCAAAGATGCAGAATTTGATTTTACAAATGATTGTTTGAAGGCTTTTCAGACTTTGAAGGAAGCACTCGTAACCCCGCCTATTCTTCAAGCTCCGGATTGGGAGATACCTTTTGAGATGATGTGCAATGCTAGTGACTATGCCGTAGGGGTAGTCCTGGGGCAGAAGAAGGACAAGAAACACCATGTCATCTGCTATGCTAGCTGCACTCTTGACGAAGCACAGATAAATTACACAACCACAGAGAAATAAATGCTCGCTATCATTTTCGCCTTCAATAAGTTTAGGTCTTATCTGATTGGGGCAAAAGTAAAGGTCTACACTGACCACGGAGCAATATGATACCTAATGCAGAAGAAGGACACTAAGACTAGGTTGCTAAGGTGGGCAACTCCTGGAGTTTGATCATGAGATCATTGATAAGAAAGGGGCTGAAAATGTAGTTGCCGACCATTTGTCAAGGATTGTCGTCGAAGACAAGAATGAGCCACCCGTCAATGATAACTATGTAGATGAGGCTTTGCTCATGATAGAAGTGGAAGAACAAAAATTGCAGTGGTTCGCGGATATTTGCAATTATCTTGCTTGTGGGGAGTTACCCCCGGAGATAACTTACCATCAGAAAAAGAAACTCTTTTCAGATATAAAGAATTACTATAGGGATGATCCTATGCTCTTTAAGAGATGCTCAGATAATTTGTATAGAAGATGTATTCCTGAGGAAGAGGTGTCTTGTGACGACTGTCTCGTGAAAACGAGATAAACGAATGCGGAAGCGATTGTTTAACTGGCAGTGAAATTTTGAAAAATCACTAGAAATCAAAACTTTTTAAGAAAAGATCTTTAAACAATAAAACGTCTTTATAAGAAACAGGATAAACAGTTTACATCATGTTTTAGCATTACATCTCTGTGGAATCACCTCTCGAGTGATTACATACATCCATTGCCTTGTTAACTATACAAGGCAAGATATAACAAAATCTCGAGGCTTAAAGCCAAAAACCTCAGACCTACTGACTCCTAGGACCTGAGAGTACAGAGACGACATAAGACATACTATCTACAAGACTAGATAGTCAGTATCTCTACCTGAGATTCATTACTGCCCCTGATGATGTTGCTGTTGTTGTTGCTCATCCTTAAATGGATTCCTTCGTCCTCGGCGTCTACCTAAAAAGTAGAATCCCACGGGGGTGAGACAATTGAATAATTGTCCCAGCGAGAGTTATAACTCTCCGCCAGAAGCTTTGTTATGGCAATAAGGAATAACATTAAGCAGTATAATTATTAACATTTAACAACAGGTTCAACATGGAATGAGGCAATACCTCTTTAGTAATCATTTCATCTAAAGCATAATTGAATATCAAGGCATATCTCAAATAAGGAATATGAAGAACATGTATACTAGTTGTTCAACTAGAACATTATAAACAATGTAACATCACTCATTGTTTCTCATAATTCAACCAAACAGTTATGCTACACGGCTGATTATATTTTTCAAACATTATTATGCCCTGCGGAGATGAGGTATACCGCTCATAGTCCAACTGACCATTACGAAATTGTGTCGATACCATACATAGGTCATCAAAAGAGTCGGATTCTTATGACCTCATCTTCCTCAGTCAGTAAGAGGATTTACTTGCAGGACATCTTGTGTCTCTGTTGTAGTAGCTATCCAGGGTATTCTGGAAACTTTGCTATAGAGTTACAGTGGTGTTCTGTACTCTCTTCGTCATCGAAAGATCTCTTGTTTATCTCTCATCGATGCGGTATTGGTGATTTCCTCGGGAGATTGGTGGTATATCATCCCGGTATAAATATGTAATGAAGGATTGATAGGTTAAAGATACATCCTACATCAATTCCTACATTAGGACGTAAGGATATTTGCGTCCATATTCCCCCATATACTCAAAAGTATATGTTCCAGGAGTTCCCTTAGGAAAACCTGTTTCACCATCATTTAGTCTCTGACAATGATGGATCTATGGTCAGGGCCCTACATGGTATGATTATATTTGATTAATTAGGTACATTTCAGTATTCTTTAATCATCAAGCATGTTTCCAAGCATTCAAATTATTAAAAATTTGCTATAAAAGAAGAATACTAAATGTATCAAGTTTAACTCACATCAGTTATCAAATGGATATAAATTCTTAATCATTTCATTACTATGAATTAAGAATAGGGGTGTTCACACCCTTAGATCATCATAAGTCATCTAATCAGCATGACCTTGGTGTTACTCATGGCTCTTACAGCCCATTAACCTCATATGTTGTCACTTAACTGAGGCAACATAGCATATATCACTTTTCATAACGCTTATAACATGCTCTCAATGAATATGACATCATAACCCTTACCTGGTTATGATTATTACTTTATAAAAACCTGTATGGTTAATATATTTGATAATGAGCAATTTATCTCTATATCAGCATAGTATAAAATAGAGATAACCTTTCAATTCAAGAGTTGTACCATTATGCCCTTGATAGGGTTAGACTTACCTTAATTAATTTAACTAGGGTTATTCCATCCCTCTTTACCTGTAAGAAGGTATAGAGATTCTTTATTACATGATTCATGCATAGGGTTCCATGTTTAAGAATATAACCCAAACTTAGGGTTAATGTACCCCATCTTTCAGTAATGAGGATTTCCTATTCACATTATCTGTTCAACCCTAACATACTACTCCACCACTCTTGGGAGCATACAAAGATATCATATGTGTTTGCTTTCAATTACTATACTCATCATATATCATTAATGTTCATGAATTCTATGTATTAACCCATTTCTCATTCATATCATGATATGATTACAACATATTCATTGGTTTGGCTTACTCCCCTCTCAAGATATATTAATCTGTACTCATTGAATACATTGAGTTCATTATGTCTGTATTATAGATAACTACCCATCATATACTCTTTGAGTCCCTTGCTTAAGTATAATGGTTTATAGGTTCATCCAGGTATAATACCCTGGGCTATCAAATGTGATATCTAACATATCTTGATGTATCACTTTCTTCTCATTACCATCTTACTTGAAATAATTAGTTAATTCAATATTAAGATATTTCTCTTTTGATACTTCATCCACTAACTTGTTTCTTTCCTCATATGATATATGTATCATATACCAGAATTATTCCAATTATCTTTAATGATATAGGTTTAAACATTGTTGATGTAGGATAAACCATCATCAACTATTCTAGGTATCTCCATTTTTAGGATGTTATCTACCTCATGCTTTCATATACATCATTTATACCTCATGATATGAACCTGCATGACTAATATAATTGAGGACATGCATATATAATAGTATTAGCACAATACCAAAACTTTTCAATTTCTTTATAAAACACCACGGCCGTGCTTCCTTGCACGGTCATGCAAAGGCAAGCTACCACGGCCGTGCTCCTTAGCACGGGCGTGCTAAGAATCAGCATATCACCATTGATTTTTAGGGTTTTGGATTTATTTACTTCAACATAGGGTTATTGAACCTCTTAGCTTACAAGGCATAAAGATTCTTCATGCTACAACTTGTAATTAGGGTTTCACACTCAAAGGCATAACCCAGAATTACTCCATTCATCAAATCTCCCTAAATTAGGGTTTACTATTCACATTACATGTTATTACCCTAGAATTAGGATTTACTATTCACTTCATAGTGAATTGAGCTCATAGCATCATTATGTATGAAAATTATCATCATTGGTGCCCTCAAATTAGATTAAGATTCATTAATCATCTTAATTAGGGTTTCCATGATCTCACCTTGATGGATCATACCCTAATCATGTACATTCTTACATATTGAAGGTATATTACTTGATTCTTATTCATATCAGGAGCCTTCTCTCTCCTCTCACTACTAGATGATGTTTACATCACTCCATATTAGGTTAATTCAATTCAACTTGATTAATATAGGTCAAGTCATCTCCATTATGGTCATTAGGGTTTGCTTGATCAAGGGGTGTTTGTCTACTTGAACCCTTCATGAGTGCCTTGATAGTTTTCACCATTAACCATAATATGGGTCAATTACTAATTACTTAACCCCTTATTTTCTTTAGGTATCATTAGGGTTTGAGTTAATCAACCATTGAACCATCTAAGCCTTCAAGGCATTAAGAAATCTTAACCCTAAAAGTCCCCAAACAATTACACACTTCAACCTCCAAACGGTCTTGAAACCGTTTGGAAGGGTTGACCATTTGGTACCTTTGACCTTCAAGACCGCATGACACTCAAGACCGTTTGCCCTTAAACGGTCTTGAAACTGTTTCATCATGTTGACCGTTTGGACATGTTGACTTTGAAACCATTTGAACAAATCACCATTGAAACCGCATGGATCTAAACGATCTTGAGATCGTTTGGTTCTAAACGGTCTTGAGACTGTTTGCCCCTAAACGGTCTTGAGACCGTTTGGTCCAAACATCTCAAAACCGCATGGATCTAAAAAGTGCATCAACACTTGCAATTGGTTAGGGTTTTTAATGTTGAACCCCTCAATTGATCTCATACATGTTAACCACTTATCAATTGAGACAATTAGGGTTATCCTTAACCAATTGGACACTCAATTGACCCTCAATTGATAGCCAATTAGGGTTGGAACCAACTGAATTAGGGTTTGAAATCGATCAACCATCAACATCCATCAACATGAGTCTAATTGAAGTTGAACCCATCAACTATCATCCAATTGAGCCATGACCTGACCCCAAACGGTCTTGGAATCATTTGGACATCCTCCAAATGGTCTTGAGACCATTAGCCAAAAGTCCCATCAAAAACTAAATCAATTTGATAAGGGTTGAACCCTAATTAAGTCACAAATCAGCACTTTCAATTATTTCAACAACCTATTGTGATTGGACCTTCAATTGATTAAATTATCTTAACCCTAGACCTCCAAACGGTCTTGGGTGGTCACCAAACAGTCTTGAGACCATTTGGGCGATTCCCAGATGGTTTTGAAACTGTTTGGGCCACTCAACCCAAACTTCAACAAGATTGGTACTTGAAATCAGCAATTGAACCCGATTAGGGTTTTAGAGGATTGAAGTGCCTTCAACTTGTGATTTACTTGCAATTAGATTATGATTCTTTGTAGATGATTAATTCATAATGTGTCCAGAAGACCTCTAAATGGTCAACGCTTGGTCAAACTTTCCAGACGGTCTTGGAGACCGTTTGAATCTAAACGGTCTTGCAAACCGCATGAAATCAAACGGTTGTGAAACCGTTTGGTTTCAAACGGTCTTGCAAATCGTTTAGACCAAAGGTCCAAGGTCGTTTGGTAAATTAGGATAAGTACTAACATTGGTATTAACGCCCATCATCTTCTACCTTGAGACCAAGGTCTGTTCTTCACAGTTTTGCTTGCAAAAGTGCAAGGAAGAGTAGGGGAAAGGAAGAACTAGCAACTAACACATAAAAAAGAGATGCATAACAAAGCAAAAGGGTTTAGAGTTATAAAACCCGCCTTAAGGTCGTACCTAGAGCTCCAAGTTTCCAATCTTTCAAGCCTTTAATGGCGTCTTGAGCTCCACAGGTTGGCCAAGGTCGTTTCTCCAAGAATTGGTTGGGAAAAGTCGGCTAGGAAGAGGAACCAAGTAAGAAAGATCATAAAACCAACCTTGCACCATGAATTCCTCCATGAATTCGAGCAAGAAGATGACCCAATCTTACCTATAACTCCTTAGCCATTCTCCTCTGTTCCAAAGCTCTGCCTTAGTCAGTTTAAGCAAGGGGATAAGTGATGAAGTGAAGGAAACGGTTCCTTGGTTTGCAAAGAAAGGAGTATATGTACTTTGGGCAAAACTTCATCATAAGGACAACTAGTTTCTTGATTTCTCATCTAGGTCCTTCTCTCCTTCTAAGCACGTTTCTCCTTCTCCAAACTTAAACAAAACTCCTTCTAAAACCAAGAGATAAAGGAAAAGAAGGTCAACTTATTACTAAGGTGCACATATAAAAGGGTTATTATGCTTACAACTTGATTATTTAATTACAAAGGTTATCCATCTTATTTGGTTATTCAAATGAAGTGCCTCCTTCATCAATCTTACTCCAAATGATGCCAAGAGTCATAAAAGATATTCTAGAAGGTGTATTTTACATGTTGCACCCCATGATTTGGGTAAATTGCACTTTACACCAAAACTAGGGTTTAAAGCACAAGGATTACTCCACAAGCTGCATCTCAGTGCCCAAGCTTGGAGAACCCATCATACTTCATCATATTTAATCTTATGATGTCTCAACACCAAAGGAACATCTAAACATGTGTAATTTTCAAGTTAACCCTTCTAATTGGGTAATTTGCACATAGGTCCATGTATTACAAAACAATGTTACTACATTGTTCAAAAAGGGCAGAAATGGAAATATATGTTCCTCAAAAGCCTTAATTACATATCAAAAGATAACTACAAGCATCTAATCACATATTTAGGTAAAATACCTAGGGTTAGTTCATAACATGGGTCAGAGATGTTACATGTCTGACATTCTGAGGGAATGTCGTTCCTCACCCTATGGAGGACATCTGGGAAGTGAAAAGACCGCCGCTAAAGTCCTACAATCAGGCTTCTACTGGCCTTCACTGTTCAAAGATGCTACTGCTTATGTCAAATTTTACAAGGAATGTCAGATGACAAGGAATATTGGGAAGAGAAATGAAATGCCTATGGCGAAATGGGTTGAAGTAGAAGTTTTTGAAGTATGGGGAGTCGACTACATGGGCCCCTTCCCACCATCCCAAGGGTATAAATACATCCTCGTTGCAGTCGACTATGTTTCAAAATGGGTGGAAGTTGTTTCCACCCAAACATGTGACTCCAAGGTTGTTTGAGAAAACAATTTTCCCAAGATTTGGTGTACCAAAAACTGTTATTAGTGATGGAGGGTCCCACTTTGGAGAAAAGAAATTTAAAAAGTTGCTGAAAAAGTACGGAGTCAGACACAAAGTTGCTACACCCTACCACCCGCAGACTTCAGGGCAGGTGGAAGTGTCAAACAAACAACTGAAGAAAATTCTTGAAAAGACTGTTAGCAGAACAAGAAAGGATTGGGTAATGAAGCTGGATGATGCCCTTTGGGCATATAGACCACCTACAAAACCCCCCATTGGAACTAAACCCTATCAACTCTTATATGGTAAATCCTACCATCTACCTTTGGAACTCGAGCACAAAACCCTCTGGGCAATAAAGTTTCTGAATATGGATATGGAAAAGGCTGGCCAAGGATGCTACTTACAACTTCAAGAATTAGCAGAATTAAGTCTGCACGCCCATGAGAACGCAAGAATCTACAAATAGAGGACCAAGGTGTGGCACGACACCCACCTGAAAAATAAGGATATCCATGAAGGAGACAAGGTACTCCTCTTCAACTCCAGCATTCATCTTTTCCCTGTAAAGCTAAGAACCAGGTGGTCAGGTCACTGTGGTAAAAATCTACCCATCCGGAGTAATGGAGATCCAGGGAGAGAAAATTGGAATCTTCAAGGTTGATGGACATAGGTTAAAAAGGTTTTATGAAGATCAAGCCTTTGTGAGACGATCTGAGATTGATTTGGAGGAACCAAGCCAGACAAAGGAGAGAAGCAATGAAGAGTTGTCATACCCTGCTACAGTGCCCAAGGAATGAAGTTTTATAAATTCTAGCTAAGAGACTTTAAAGCAAATGCTTCTTGGGAGGCAACCCAAGTTTTCACCTCTTTCTTTCTCCACTTAATCTTTGTTTTCTCTTGCTTTATCTTATTAGTTTAAGTTTTTATTCCTTTTTATGAACATATTCATTTTTTTTTAATTTTATTAGTTTAAGTTTAATCTTTTTTTTTCAAAAAAAATTTGACTCTTGTTTGATCTGGTCGCGGTTATAATCGTGACCGCAGTTTTGCTATTGCTTAAGCAAAACCGCGACCGTGGTCTTCTGTGTCAATCTGAAGAATCGTGACCACGATCATTCTCTTACAACCGATCATAACCATGTTCACGGATCGCAATCATAATCGTGACCGCGGTCTTTTCCCTCGATTAGTTTGGTCGCGGTCTTGATGCCTATAAATACCTTTAAAACCCAAATGTTCAATTCTTTATGCTCTCGTCGCTATCGTCTTAAACCCTAGACCTACGCGCCAAATCAATACCCACAACATGTCGCCGTGAGTCCGCCGTTTGCCGCCCGCGATCGTTGTCGTCGTTGCAATCGCACCCGTCAATAAGAGTAGTCGTTGATCGCCTAGTTGATGCTTCATTTTCCTCCATCATATCCACAATCAAATCGTCGAGGTTAACTTTCTCTTTCTCTAAGAAAGCCCTTCCGCCCTGATTCTCGGCGGTCGATGATCATATAATGTTGTTTCCTCTTTTTCGACCACACAGCTTGTTTGTTTATTGCCCCTAAATTGAACAAACCCTAAATTGGAATAATGGATGTTGGTATGAACGAAGAACGAACGTTCGGTCTGAGAAGCTGAAGGGTTAGAGGAAGACAAACCACAATACCGGTCATCCTAACCGCGACCATTGGATGTTAAACCCCTCAAAACCATGACTGCGGTGTTCGCCCAAAACTAAAAAAAGATTGCAAGTTTAGTCTTGCCTGAAGAAAAATCACGATCGCAGTCTTTCTTTAGGAAACCGTGATCGTGGTTACGTAAGGTTCGCCAAAAGAATCGCGACTGCGGTTGTTCTACGCCAAGACAACCGCGACTGCGATTCTCCCTTATGACTCACGACCGTGATCTCTTACAATAACCGTGACTGCGATCTCTTTAAAAGACCGTGGCCGCGGTACTGCTCTAAAGTAACAATAACCGCAACCACGATTAAAACCGTGACCGCGGTTCCTATTGTCTACTTTATAAAAAATTGAAACCTAACTATCCTATTAATGAAGATAACCTATCAATTGATGATATTTGTGTCCAGAACGATGAAGATAATCTTCAATATACCTTATCAGGACCTAATTTCCTATAATGTTTTAAATTAGCAGAATGTCTTCTCCTACCACAAGTGACCCGATATACGAGAGAGCCACATCCTTGAAGGAAGTGGAGAAGATTGTCAAGAGCTTTTCAGAAGTTCTGAAAAGGAACAATTCTCTGCCAGTGCCGAAAAGAGTGGAGATGCAGCTAAGGCTAGAGCAGTATCGAAGGATACAGGGGGAGCTACCACAAGAGGAGTCCCCGGAAGAAACATAACAAACAGAGGAGACAGAGACCTCCGAATACTGACCAGAAGAGTCGGGGAGTCTGGTACATGGGAAGAAGCGAAAGGCAGCACCGAAGGAACCCAAGTCCAGCAAGAAAGCAAGGGTAGAAAAGGCAGTGGGAGAAACCTCTGCGCAGAAAAGGGAGCCACCATTCGTTCCACGGGACCTAGTACACCAGTCTGCCTATAACTGGATATCCCAGAACAAAGAATGCATCCTGACACGTTACTTCAACGTGGAGGACTTCAAGAAGATGGGGATCTACGATAGGACAATGAAGTTCCTGGAGGGTGCAAATCTCCACACTATTTGCACGCCCAAAGAAAAGTCCTACAGGAAGCTGACTCTAGAATTCTTGTTTTCACTAACGAAGGTCGCCTCCAGTAGTAAGACATGAGCAACAAGAGGTGGAGACTACATGCTCCAAGTACGGCTAGGAGGCAAAACCCACATGGTGATGGAGGCAGACCTGAACATGATATTCACAGCAACAGAAGAAGAAGCCAAAGCCTATTCAGCAGCTCCGGGGTAAAAAGAAGTTGTTGCATATGATAGAAGCACCATGTGGAACAAGTTGACTGGGGAGGATAAGAACAACCCTAAGAACTCCAAAACCTCCCAAATCACCTCCTGCTTCATCAGAATAATGCAGAAGATCACTGCCTTTACCATAGAAGCCAAATCAGAGACCGGGACAGTCAGTAAGGGGGACCTTTTCCTCATATGGTCCATGATCAACAAACGACCAGTGAATATCAGTAGAATTCTGATCAAAAGACTGTCGGCGACAGTAGGCGGTGATGTGAAAAGAAATTCTACTTTCTGTATGGGCGGTCATATTACAATGATCACTGATTATCTACTGGAAGAAGGAGAAATTAAAAAATATAAAGAAATGGAGGGACAACAAAGCATCAACATCAAGTCCCTCGTCAGCATGGGAATCCTAGATCTGAAGGGGGAGAAGGCATATTTCAAGAACAGAGGATCAAAGAAACCACTCCCCCTCCCTGAGATGGCATTTTACGACGCTCATAAGTTGTGGCCAACTCTCAATGACATTGAGAAGATGAGCTCTGGGGCACTGCACGCCAGCACGTCGGCAGATCTAGCACCCACAACAGGGGGGAGCAGTGCCCTAGTCCTAAACACAAAGAAGAAGAACCAGGAGCCGATAAAGAAACTGGCGGTAGAGAAAAAGAAGACTGAAGCCACCATCAAGCCAGCTGAAAAAGAGATGGCCACAGAACAGGCTCTAGGTGAAAAGGTTGTAGACCCCACCTCTCCCAAGCCACAAGAGGAAACTACAGTTGTGGAGGAAGAGGCAGGGAAGGGAAAGGCTACAGAAGAAGCCCCACAGCCCACCAACATGCCGGAGGTAGAGCCAGAAAGACAAGGCTCTCAGGCCGTACCAGAGGGGGATGCAGAGAAGGGCCAATCTAGAGATATGCCCCCACCGCCGCCACCTAAGAAACCAGTCGTGCTGAGCTCATCAACAGTACGCACGGAGCAGCAGCTGCACCAGCAGCAATGACAAGCACCCTCTTTCGGGGATGCCCTGGGTACAAGGTTTGATGCAATGTGGGAACACATGCATCAAACCAATATTATAAATGAAAAAATTTCTACATCTTTGTCATCCCTAACAACACATGTACAAGCATTGGATGACAGGATGACAGCATTCCCAGACTTTATCTAAGAAGTTTTAAGCAATCAGTGGAGGATGATGGGGATGCTAAAAAAGATGCAGGAGGAGATGACAATCCTATGGAAGGAGGGACAGAACATCCGCACTGACAACAAAGAAATGCATTGGGATTACGAAGCGGCGATGGCTACCCTTGAAGAAGAGCACCAAGGCATACAAGAAGACCACCGGAAGCTCTACCAGGAGTGTGAAGAACTCGAAGCCCGACAGGAGAAAAAGAGAATGAAGCGCCCAGCCAGCCCGGCATGCTCTTTAGCCAGCCACGAAGACAACGTGGGGTGGGAACGGGAGCCGACACAAAAAAAGCCAAGAGTACAAGCAGGAAGGCCTCTCCCTCTATTGATCCAAAAGGGACCCAGCCAACGGAAAGGTCGAGCCCCCAGAATGAGAAGCACGCAGCACAATCAAGGGGGGTCGACCTCAACTGTGACCTAGAGGAAGTAATGGATGAAGCTTCCAACAAAGATAAGCATCAGGTGGAACATCATCTCTCCCCTCCAGCACACTCTCCAACTCTAAAAGAGCATATTGCAGCTACTCATCGGGAGGAGGTGGTCATAGAGCTCAGCTCAGTCGGAGTAGAAGAGCTAGATAGGATGATTGTTGAGCTGGGGGCTAGGCTCGAAGAAAGTAATGATTTCCTCCTCTTCCAACCTCTTGACGAGCACCACAACTACATCTATGATGGGAAGATGGAGGCTACTCTGAAAATGATGGTAGAAGACAAGTTGGGACAGGGCTCTAAGGAGAGTCACATCAAGGACAATGTCGTTGTTGAAGCCTCCTCAGAGGAAGCTGGACCAACAACCACAATACAACCTATGAATAAAGTTGCTGAACAAGTGGCAAAGGCTATGCCAACAATACAAGAAGCTTCGGTACCTATGGCATAAGAGGCAACGTCTGAGAATGAGGATGGCGGGCTAGCAGCCTTCTTCACAGATGAGCCCTCTAGGGAGAGACAAGTTCAAGCCAGGATAGAGTTACCTACAGCAACCCCCCCTCTGCCCTGCAAGATGAAGGACATGGACATGACGGTTGTGTCACGCATCTCCTGCAGAGATGTCCATGTCCTGGTAGATGTCCTCAATGATGATCTACCCGGGTCGGACATTCTATACAACAACAAGGGTAGACGTATGTCTAGAGACAACTTCCGGAGGGTTTTCCTAAAGAAGGCGCAAGTACACAAATGAATGTTCAAGGTACTTTGCACCACACTCCTAGAAGAGTTCTTGCACCCGGACAAGCCACAGCCGGTCTTCAACGGGACCACATGTCTGGCCAGCCTGCTATATAAAGAATAATACATGGTGGCAGAAGTGTCAGATCTAAAAGCGGCAGTTTGGAGGAAAGAGACCAGAACTGTTGTGCTACCCATCAAGAATGCAAAGCATTGGGCACTAATTGTCATCGATTTACAGGAACATAAGACGACGGTACTCAACTGCTGCGCAGCTGAGATGGATAGCCCTTTTCTCGTATACAAAAGGAAGGACGCCAGGGATGCCTTGAAGATTATGATACATCTACAACGAGCTATCAAAGAGGCAGGCACAAAATTTCAAGGGTCCTAGAAGCTGTTCTCCATCAACAAAAGGGTTCCCTAGGAAGAAACTAGTTCAGGGGATTGCACCTTCATTGTTCTGCGCATGATGGAAGCCATCAACAAGGGCATCCCCCTAGAAGATCTGAACGCGGAAAACCTGCATGGACTGTGGGGTGTGTACGTCATGGAAGTCATCTACGATCGTCGGTTCTTCAATGATCCAGCAATGCCCGCAGACGCCATACCCCACAGGCTTCACATGGACATTCCTCTTCCCGAAAAGGTAGCTTGGAGGAAATAGCTCAAAACCATGTGGGTCAATCTGTCTGAACCAGCCAGAGCTACATCTTGGAAGGCGGGTTGGAGTGTAGAGGCCGAAGAAGCTACAAAGCAAACCGTCGAAGAACAAAAGCAGTCTTTAGTGGTAGTAACTCCTAAAGTTCAACTTGTAGAAGAACATCCTGCAGAAGCAGAAGCTGAAGAAGAAGAGCTGGGGAACGATGGACCAGATGGGCCGGTAGGAGAAATCACACCTTCTTTCGAGAGCTTTGACAGATGGAGTTGTTTCATCCTGTCAATGGAAGAACTGACGCTAATTATGAGTTCTCTGAAAGAAGATGACTTCCTGGGAGATGTCATCTTTCAACGAGATGACATATGTGTATTAAAAGACGGCCTCCGCAAAACATTGAAAACTGGAGGGTATCTTTTTGTGAAAACGATGTTGGCCTACCAGGCGTTATTAGGGGACTCAATGCCAAACTCACACATGGTGTATTTCCTACTGGTAGATGACATCCTAAAAGATAAGAAGACATGAGAAATGGAACGGCTGCAATGAAAACTTGAAGTGGCCACACCAGAGCACATCTTCTTGCCAATTCTTGACGACAACCACTGGACTTTGCTGCATGTCAACCTTCTGAAAAGGACTGTAGTTCTGTATAACAGCTCTGATGCAGCCTTTGCACTCAACAAAAAGACCAACATGACAACAACAAAGTCTCCTACAGAAGAAAAGACAAATACATGTGTCGAAGCAATCATCGAGATGATAAGGCAGCACTGCAAAGGGTACATTATGACAAAAGGCAAGGACTTCAAGAAAACTCAATACTTCCACAGAAGCCCTCAGCACGAACACATATCCAATGACTGCAGGTTCTTCTGCCTGTCGTGGATGGTAGCCATTGCCACTACCGGTTTCAAGGTGGAGAACATGTAGTACGAGCAATATCATGCACTAAGGGGTATCTACGCAAGCATGCTCCTCGAGTCCAAGTGGGCATTCCCCAACAAATAAGCAAATAAAGAAGGCCCGTTTATACACCTTACTCAAATTTTGATACCCCGAGACGGGGTGCAGGATAAGTTTGGGGGAGGAGTCATAAACGGGCCAAAGAGGTACTTGTACCTTCCTTTTTCATTTACTTCCTTTTCATTCACTTTCCCTTTTACTCCTTTTACACCATCAAATTTTTTGAAAATTTGAAATTTTGTTACAACTAACCTTTTAGAAGCTCGCTTTCTCTTACTAAATTTTCTAAATGTAGTGTTCTGGCCCTCTGAGAGAGAAGAATATGATCAATATACACAAGAATGCATGAGTAAAATAACAGTCATAGCAATACACTATATCTCATTCTTGCAATAAGACATTGTAAATGTAACAACCTTAGCTCATGAAACCCCTGCAGACTAGAGAACTTTAGTCATACTCCTAAAAAACCACCCCCACCTGATGCTTTTATCCAAAAAAATCCTTGTCTCTATAGAAAGGAAAAAGCTGCTCTTTTCAAAAAGAATATCTAAAAGAGGCTTGGCCACCCAGAAAACCAATTGAACTCCTCAACCCCAAACCTAAAAGGAGAAATAAAAAGACAAAAATAAATAAAAGAAAAAAATATATATGTGAGAGATGTGCCTCAAAAGATGCCAAAAGTTTCTGCCTGGCCGGTATATTGCTGCACTCATGAATGCAGATATGTCGTGCTCGTAAGTAGAAACTTGAAGCCAAGCTCACAACCTCTAATCCTGAATGGAATCTCACAAAACCACCTGACTTAAAGTCAGAAGCCCAAAAAAAGGGGCAACATTGTTCTTATGGTAGTTGTGGGTGATAAGTTCAGGGGGTAGAGGAAAACACCTAAAAGCCTTAAGCCTACCTATACACATTAACATAGGTCCAGCTGAAAATAAAGAATAGGTGTGAAAGCTACCCTTCGAAAAAGATTTGGCATTAGTACGGGCATTAGCTAAGTGGAGGGTGATGAGTTGAGAAGGAGAACCCTTTTACAATAGAAGGTTATGATAGATAAAATGAGGTTATGCAACTCCGGTTAAAGGGGGAAGACTGAGACCTAAGGCATTGAATACATACAACAACAGTCTTGATGCAAGGATGAGATATGTCAGTCATGTTATCATGTTGCCTTTTAAGGTTGTTCATTCTTTCTCTCTCTGAGTTCTTGAACCTACACTTAGCCTGAGGGCAGGCTTGATTCTAAGTTTGGGGGAGTTGATAACACTCTACTTTACGTACTTTCTGTATATATTTTACACCTCTTTTAGTATAACTTTCATCAGTTTTTCACATAGTTTTACTATCTTTTTTACTAAAGCCTCACTTACATGTTTTCAGGAACATACACAACTCAGGTCAAAGTTTTGGGGACCGCGACCGTGGTCCACTATCACCAGACCGCGACGGCGGTTCCAGAGTACTCCAGAGACCTCGATCATTAGGCAATAAGAGAAGACCGTGACTATGGTTATCACCAGGCCGCGACCGTGGTAATCTCAAGACCGCGACTGTGGTAATCTCAAGACCGTGACTGCGGTAATCTCAAGACCGAGATCGCGGTTATCTCAAGACCGTGATCACTGATGGACTCCTGAAGACCACAATTGTGGTTATCCAGAGACCGCGACCGCGGTTATTCAAAGACCGCGACCGCGACTATGACAAGAATCGCGACCGCGGTTATAGGAGGACCGCGACCAAGCTGGACTGCGACCAGAGAGGAATAAGGCAGAGACCGCGATCGCGGTCTTGCCCTCACTTAATAGAAAAACCACGACCGCGGTTCTAAGTCGGTGGAATGTGCCTATAAATAGCGCACCCATCGATTTTATCAAGACATGATATCGAGATCATATCCCTAGGCCACGAAGTGCTGCTGCATCCCAAACTCATCTCCGACCATCCATACATCAGTCTTGGATCTCCAGGGGCAGAAGCTGAGGAGAGAGAAGATGGACGCCCGCCCCTTCTTCGAGAGGAGAAGGCCATCCATGCGGTAGATCTAGATCTGAAGAAGTAGTGTGTAGTATCACGTTTCTTCTCTTCCAGATCTATCGTTTCATCTGGTTGTACCCCTTTTCCCCCTTCGTGGTATCTTATGGATCTGTCTTTTTGTAACGCCATCATGTTGTCTGCAAACATGAGCGGCTAAACACCTTAACTTGGGTTGGGAGTAGCCACTAAGGCTCTCCCAACATGTATATTGTCTCTTTCTTTTGAATATACATATTCTTATCAAGATTATCTCCATGAACCTGTTTTAATGCTTCACTTGTATGCTTAGCTACCATGTTGTGATGTTTGATTGTTAATATATCGAGAGAGTAATATCACTTTTATCCCGTGTCATGGAGTGGTATGAATGCATGAGAGTGTTGGAATGCTAAAGCTTTAACCATTTGTTCTATTGCGAGGTTTTTGAGTTGTCATCTCGAGAGAGAGGCTTCTTTTAGACTTAGATCTATCATCATATCGAGAGAGACTGGAATAGACATTTGAATGGTTTCTTGTAATCTTGATATGAGTATGCAAGAGAGAGAGATAGTATTACATGTTGGTGAGGTGCTTTAGTTGGTGAACCCCAACCCGGGTTTTCCCCATATACTTGTTTACATTTTGTTTCTTTTTCTTCTTTTTGTTTTACCGTTCTTGTTTATGTGCTATCGTTCCTTAGGGAACATCTCTTTATCCCCTTTTTTGACTGGAGTATAAGAGTGTTTGATTCCGCGTTCTTAACACGACCAACCTTGTCCCTGTGTTCAACCCCGATCGCTACATCAGACCCCGTTTATCGTTGCGGGGGCCTGAGTGTCGGGTTATCTCTTTAAAAGTCTGACTACTTTAATCCACTCCTATTGGATGTGCGATTTAATCCGATCACTATACTGCTACTGCTAATTATAATCATGATGCTAGCTATCTCATGTTGTTAGTTATGTTTAGCATGCTAGCCATGCCTTTGTAACTAGAGATGCATATAATGCTAATCATGTTTATCTAGGTAATTGTGCTTATGTTGTCAGCTCTTTTTATGATGTTGATATGTTCAACTAATTAGACATGCTCATGTTGTTATCTATGCTATGTTATTTGACTTTCTCATGATGCTAGATATGCATATGCTACTGAATTGCTTATATTATCAACAAGATAAAGGATGATAGTCTGGCTAATTATGATAGTTATTATCTACTCCCTTGTGTATTTGTTAATCATCAGTGTTGCTGAGCTTATTTTTTATATCTAATTAATTTTCTTAACTATTTAATTACTTAAAAATGTTGTAATCAATAAACATTGTTGGATTTTATATCTCTTGCTGGGACTGGGTATCACCCTTGTGGTTCGCCACATTTTTTTAGGTAATCAAAAGTGAGGAAAACAAACTTGTGGCAGAAAAGGGGTTCTATAGTAATGCATTTTTGAGAAAGTTGATTAGATGTCCAGTGTGTCCTAGAGTCATCCATGTACTCTCAGGTCCAGGCAGGAAAAGTTTGTATATGGTATTTCAAACAAATCAAACTTTTGTTAGCATGTTAATGCTTGTTTGCATGGCATATATGAATATTGTTCTCTTGTGTGTATATGTTGTGGCTAAGGAGATAGAACAATTTGTATCAAATTCTTGGCATAGTATGGATACAAGAAAGATGTTGGGATCTTATTCAAACATTTCTGAGCAGGTGTTGATGTTGAAATTGGTTTTAATTTACCCATATTTTTGGGTATGTGATTAATTAGTGATCGATTGTGTTTTATGTTTTGAGTAATCTTGTTTAGTGTAATGGGTTCTCACACCTAATTGGATTAACTAATAAAGTGGAACCCTAATCATATAGTTGCCCTGGCCATAGATCCATTCTAGTGTCAAAACTTGTTGGATTGTGAAACGAGTATTCCTAAGGGAAACTCAGAGTGCATTTTGTTGAGTATGTGGGGTGCTTGGAGAGTACATCCTTATCATCCAAATCTCAAGTGTTTAAAGAGGATGACCGCGATCATTCCTAACCCTCAGTTTGAGAACGGTTGTGGTTGTGTCTCAGTGATTATACATGTGATGTGATTTGGAGGAAATTAAACTGCAGTTTACCTTGGTGATTGGGTTGCATACCCTGGTTTCTAGCGTTGTGACATGTACCAAGGTGAGATAGGTTTTTCAGCTTGAGTATATGTCACTAGTGGGAGTTTGATTGATATGTCGCTACGGTGCAGACTCATACTAACTGAGTAGTGCAGAGAATATCTTCAAGTCTATCTCTTCCTAGATCTTGTATGGCTCTAATTTCAACTTAGCAGTGGTCAATAGGATTTGGGTGGTACGACTCAAATCCTCAGGGCATTAGTAAAAGATGTAATACAATCATGTAGCATATCTACTTAGGGTTACACATGCTTCACATTGGATATTTACCTTTGTCTTATTTTATTTACTGCTTAGTTGTTAAATAATGGCAGTAAGAAAAATTAACTGTTATACATGCTCTTCATATTCCTTCTAAAAATATATGATAATCTACTTATCTTCTAAGAGTTGTTACATCTTCCTAACTTGTGTAATTAGTTTAAATTATTCTTTTAGCTGAATTTTCTCATCCTGCTTCATAATGGTATATCATGTTGTAGTAATAGTCATTGGCTTAGAGTTATATCTCTCATTGGGACATGGGTCTCACCCTTGTGTTTCACCACATCTTTTTAGGTGATCGTCAGCGACATGGGTAGGACCATGGTGTTGAGGAAGAGAAGCTTGGGGACCAGTGAACTCAGAAGTTTGGAATGATGCTAGTATTATAATAGAATCCTATGTGTCATTCTTGTACTCTCAGATCCTAGAAGGGTTGTGTTTCGTAGATGATGTATATTGACACATGGTTTTGGCAGTATGCCTTGGTTGTATATATATGGCATGAACATGTGAACATGTTCTTTTGTATACATGTGTGTGGCAAATGGCCATGGTATAGATGTAAATACCTGATATGGTATGAGATATGTCACAGATTGTGGACCATTTTGTAATATGTTTCCATTTATGATGGTTATATACTCTTGGTAATGTGTTTGTTTAGTTGGTGACCACACACTTGTTTTGAGTTATCTCGCTCGTGTGGCATCGGGTTGTCATAGGGTAATGACCACTTCTCTTTGCAACTTATCAAGATTCTCAGGATCAATAACTTTATTACATAGAGTGTTGAAGAAGAAATAAAACCTGGTGATTGCAAACCTTACATGTTTCGATAGTATAAATAGAATTTCCACGGGCAATATTTGTTGCATTAGAGTGTGATAATCATGATATTTAAGACCTATCAGCTTTAGATCCTTCATTGATACCAATCTACGGATATTGGAAGAGTATCCCTATGGTACCTTAACATTAAACAAGCACTTGTAAAAAGTTTTTTTCTCCTTTCTATACAATGTATACAAAGTAGGAGGTACATATGTTTTTCAATCAATACTAACTTCTTTTGTTAATTCTTTCCTTAAGTCCATTTCACTTAGCTCCATTCTATATTTTATGTCATCTTTAGTCTTACCTTGTATATTCAACAGAGTATCAATGTTGATATTCGTAGACATTTTTCTCAACATGCATGACATCAATACAATGCCTAACTGCCAAAGAACTCCAATAAGGAAGATCCTAGAATGATGACCTCTTCTTATATAAAGATGTGTCTCTCTGTGGGAATGCTACATTGTGATCTCTTACCGAATGCATTGACAAAGTCATTTACTCTTTCATAAACAACCTCCCCTGATATAGGTTTAAGGGAACTTCGTTCCTCATTCGATCCATTGAACGCTTTGTGCAACCTTCAGTAAGGATGAACTTGACCAAGATATACAGTCTTGCCATCATGTTTTAGTCATATCAAATTAGTATTCTCTTCACATATAGGACATGCTTTGGATCCTTTTACACTATATCCACACAAATTCCCATATGTCCTAAAGTCATTAATAGTAAAAAACAACATAGCATGCAACGAACTGTCTCTCTACATCATCGTCGACAATTTCTTCTTCAACACAAGAACTACTATCGACATCTACTGATCTTATTGTAGGAATCTTTCCATGCCAGTACTATTATGTATAGTCCTATACAATCTTGTTGTACATGACATGACTTTTGATTTCATCAGTAGTATCGAGTTTCAAGTTGTTGTTGCAATTCCTATATGTACAATAGAACATATCTATAGGTTGTTTCTTATGATCCTCCACAAATCTTATTAACTGATCAAGACTAGCAATAAACTCCGGGTTACAACAATTTGGAATGGACATCCATGATCTATCCATTATATGATCAAAGAGAAACAAGTATTAAGGTTAAGGTTTTACAAGATTAGGGTTTAGAGTCTACATGATTTGGGTTTAGAGATAAGGGTTTGTAGATGAGGGTTTATCCTTTAGGGTTCAGGGATAAGGGTTTATAGATCAAGATTTAGGGTTTACATATTAGGATTTAGGGTTTATGCTTTACAAATTAGGGTTTAGAATTCAGTAAAGCATGTGTGTACCACCTATCCCTTTCTTGAATACTTAATCTCACTAGTAATTGTATAATGTCTGATTCAATTTTCAAGAAAATTTTGGCAGCATTTTCCCGCAGCTCTCCATGTACAGCGATGTAGATGGGAAAATATCCACCTACATATGTACTTAGAGAGCAAATTGGAAAGTGCTAACGAAACATCTTGAAAACAGAATAAACATTATGCACTTTCATTGTAAGTGAGATTAAGTGTTCAAGAACAGTATCAAATCGAAGATTATCTAAGATTTACTTATAATGATTAAATCTCAAACAGGTTTCTAGGCCAACAGATATATGTACAAAATTAAGGTTTATGATTCATATCAATTCACTGTAAATACAAACCTAGCAAGAGAATATATATGCCTACATTAAGGTTTAAAATTTAGAGTTTAGGTAAATAAATAATAATTTTAGTCTAAATTAAGTTAATTTAGGTCATTCATATTGTAATCAATTCTCAGGTGTGATTATGTATCCATACAACATTCAAACTGAACAACGCAACCAGATGTACAAATACTTAATACATGAATTTCAATTATAAAAATTCAAGTATAATTTCTCCAAAAAAATATAAGAAAAACATTGGTTTCCATAACTTTATAGGTTATTGGAAAAAATAGAACAAGAGACGGGATGCAAGCTCTATGTACCTCTCAACGGTGGGGTTGAGCTGCTTCTACAAGTGTACACAAGTTAGGAGTCACGATGGTGGGGTTAGACCATCAGCTTCAACGAGCTCCAGTGACGACGACGGTGATGACGGTGACGGTGGCGAGCACAACAGCGAGCACAACAGCTACCACAACACTATCGACTAGCACATAAGCTCCAATGGTGATGGCGGGGAGGAAAGTGGCAACGATGACGAGCACAACAATGATGACCACAACACCAGCAACACCAATGGTGGGGTTAAACACCTGGAGCGGCGACGACGACTCGCCAGAGCTTGGGGGAAATCACAATGAAAAAGAAATTGGAAGAAAGTCTATTTCACATGGATGCTATAAAGTTATCTGTAGTCACCGACTGTTTGCAAGAACTGACAATGAATAGGATATTCATTGGTTGACAAGCCAAAACCAACACATAAGCTAGTCACTTAGACGTCAGTTTGTTGTGAAAAACCAACACAAGAGGTCATTATCCAAACAAAAAAGACCGACTTTAGTAAGACATGGGTCATCGGTTGTATATCAAAAACCGACACCTACCCTAGTGATTTAGACGTCGTTTGTTATAAAAAAAATATCGATGCCAGAGGCCATTATCCAAAAATAAAGAATCAATGTCGGTTTTGTGGAAAAACAACTGATACCGTAAGTGTTTTGGAAGTAAAATCCACATTCTTGATCAATATGTATGTTCAGCTAAAGGTGCCAACTAACCTAAAATCACGAACCCCTCTATTAGTATCACTATGGAATTAACTGTCGATTCAGTGTAGTACAAGACCCTGATACAACCTCGGCTTGATAGTCCGTCAGGAAGGCAATTCTGCTAACTGTCCTCAACTTCAATCGCTAATAAATACTACCACATCATGAGGAATCCAGTTACGATGACGGTGATGACGGTGACGGTGGCGAGCACAACAACTACCACAACACTATCGACTAGCACATCAGCTCCAGTGGCGATGGTGGGGAGGAAAGCGACGATGATGACGAGAACAACAATGACGACCATAACACCAGCAACACCAATGGTGGAGTTAAACACCTAGAGTGACGACGACAACTCACCAGAGCTTGGGGGAAATCACAATGAAAAAGAAATTGGAGGAAAGTCTATTTCACATGGATGCTATAAAGTTATCTGTAGTCACCAGATGTTTGCAAAAACTGACAACGAATAGGATATTCATCGGTTGACAAGCCAAAACTGACACATATGTTCAACTAAAGGCGCCAACTAACCTAAAATCACGAACCCCTCTATTAGAATCACTATGGAATTAACTGTCGATTCAGTGTAGTACAAGACCCTGATACAACATCGGCTTGACAGTCCGTCAGGAAGGCAATTCTGCTAACCATCCTCAACTTCAATCGCTAATAGATACTACCACATAATGAGGAATCCAGTGACGATGACGGTGATGACGGTGATGGACTATCAACTAGCACATCAGTTCTAGTGGCGATGGTGGGGAGGAAAGTGGCGATGACGACGAGAACAACAATGACGACCACAACACCAGCAACGCAAATGGTGGGGTTAAACACCTGGAGCGGCGACGACGACTCACCAAAGCTTGGGGGAAATCACAATGAAAAAGAAATTGGAGGAAAGTCTATTTCACACAGATGCTATAAAGTTATCCGTAGTCACTGGATGTTTGCAAAAACTGACAACGAATAGGATATTCATCGGTTGACAAGCCAAAACTGACACATATGTTCAGCTAAAGGCACCAACTAACCTAAAATCATGAACCCCTCTATTAGTATCACTATGGAATTAACTATCGATTCATTGCAGTACAAGACCCTCATACAACCTCGGCTTGATAGTCTGTCAGGTAGGCAATTCTGTTAACCGTCCTCAACTTCAATTGCTAACAGATACTACCACATCATGAGGAATCCAGTGACGACGACGGTGATGACGGTGACGGTGGCAAGCACAGCGGTGAGCACAACAACTACCACAACACTATGGACTAGCACATCATCTCCAGTGGTGATGGTGGGGAGGAAAGCGGCGATGATGACAAGAACAACAATGGTGACCACAACACTAGCAACACCAATGGTGGGGTTCAACACCTGAAGCGGTGACGACGACTCACCAGAGCTTGGGGGAAATCACAATGAAAAAGAAATTGGAGGAAAGTCTATTTCACACGGATGCTATAAAGTTATCCGTAGTCGCCGGATGTTTGCAAAAACTGACAACGAATAGGATATTCATCAATTGACAAGCCAAAACTGACACATATGTTCAGCTAAAGGTGCCAACTAACCTAAAATCATGAACCCCTCTATTAGTATCACTATGGAATTAACTGTCGATTCAGTGCAGAACAAGACCCTGATACAACCTCGGCTTGATAGTTCGTTAGGAAGGCAGTTTTGCTAACTGTCCTCAACTTCAATTGCTAACAAACACTACCACATCATGAGGAATCCAGTGACGACGACGGTGATGACGGTGACGGTGGCGAGCACAGCGGCGAGCACAACAACTACCACAGCACTATCGACTAGCACATCAGCTCCAGTGGTGATGGTGGGGAGGAAAGCGGCGATGACGAAGAGAACAACAATGACGACCACAACACTAGCAACGCCAATGGTGGGGTTAAACACCTGGAGCGACGACGACGACTCACCAGAGCTTGGGGGAAATCACAATGAAAAAAATTGGAGGAAAGTCTATTTCACACGGATGCTATAAAGTTATCTGTAGTCATCGGCTGTTTGCAAAAACTGAAAAGGAATAGGATATTCATCAGTTGACAAGCCAAAAATGACACATATGTTCAGCTAAAGGCGCCAACTAACCGAAAATCATGAACCCCTCTATTAATATCACTATGGAATTAACTGTCGATTCAGTGTAGTACAAGACCCTGATACAACCTCGGCTTGATAGTCCGTCAGGAAGGCAATTCTGCTAACTGTCCTCAACTTCAATCACTAATAGATACTACCACATCATGAGGAATCCAGTGACAATGACGGTAATGACGGTGACGGTGGTGAGCACAGCGGCGAGCACAATAGCTACCACAACACTATGGACTAGCACATCAGCTCCAGTGGCGATGGTGGGGAGGAAAGCGGTGATGACGACGAGAACAACAATGACGACCACAACACCAACAATGCCAATGGTGGGGTTAAACACCTGGAGCAGAGACGATGACTCACCAGATCTTGGGGGAAATCACAATGAAAAAGAAATTGGAGGAAAGTCTATTTCACACGGATGCTATAAAGTTATCCGTAGTCGTCGGCTGTTTGCAAAAACTGACAACGAATAGGATATTCATCGGTTGACAAGCCAAACCTGACACATATGTTCAGCTAAAGGCGCAACTAACCTAAAATCATGAACCTCTCTATTAGTATCACTACGGAATTAATTGTCGATTCAGTGCAGTACAAGACCCTGATACAACCTCAGCTTGATAGTCTGTCAGGAAGGCAATTCTGCTAACCGTCATCAACTTCAATCGCTAATAGATACTACCACATAATGAGGAATCCAGTGATGATGACGGTGATGATGGTGACAGTGGCGAGCACAGCGGCGAGCACAACAACTACCACAACACTATCGACTAGCACATCAGCTCCAGTGGCGATGGTGGGGAGGAAAGCGGCGATGACGACGAGAACAACAATGACGAGCACAACACCAGGAGCACCAATGGTGGGGTTAAACACCTGGAGCAGCGACAAAGACTCACCAAAGCTTGGGGGAAATCACAATGAAAAAGAAATTGGAGGAAAGTCTATTTCACACGGATGTTATAAAGTTATCTGTAGTCGCCGACTGTTTGCAAAAACTGACAACGAATAGGATATTCATCGGTTGACAAGCCAAAACTGACACATATGTTCAGCTGAAGGTGCCAACTAACCTAAAATCCTGAACCCCTCTATTAGTATCACTATGGAATTAACTGTCGATTCAGTGTACTAGTACAAGACCCTGATACAACCTCGGCTTGATAGTCTGTCAGGAAGGCAATTCTGCTAACCGTCCTCAACTTCAGTTACTAACAGATACTACCTGACACACCCCGATCTCACACTGACCACTAATCACGAGATTAGGGTGCGACGGAGGGATTATCACATATTCAAATCACTGAGAACTTTTTCTATTTAAAACCTCGTAATGATATCCAGATTATTGTTGTAAACTAAAATATAATAAACTATTGCAGAAGCATTTCAATTAAACTGGCTAGAGTAAGTAAACAGAGTTTACAACATGTAACATTGTTTAACATAAAATAAACATAACAGTTAATTTACATCTTTATACACATTCCACATACACACTCTCTCTCACCCACGCCATGTCCCAAGGACCGAGGGGAAAGGACTAAGAGACCTCTAACTAGACTAACTACAAACCTTTTAATAACTAGGCGTTAGGATGAAACGATCCTTCTGATTCCTGCTGTTGGCGATGACCTGAAAATGTTTTGAGTAGAGGTATGAGCCTACTCGCTCAGTGAATAGCCTTTCATTTAGCTATCACTAAACAACTCATCAGATTTATAAAATTTAAATAACATAAATACAGTACAAACAGGGCAGTTCTAATGACATAGCAGATTACAGAATATAGTCGCATTTCTATGCAACAACAGGTAATTTAAACCAATAAACAGATATAATGAATTGGCACAAAAGTTCGGATATATTAATTTACTGTGATCCTATATGATTACATAATTATATTATTATGCCCCAAACATATGCAGCGCACTCTACATATGAAGATCTGTAGCGAACTACGATCCCACCGTACAAGACTTAGCGACACACCCGGGAAATGCTAAGTCTGACTGTCCGTCCTGGTCTGCACAGGACTCTCGGGCGCACAAGGGCCCCAGGTGCACAAGGGCCTGTCTGCACTAACTCCGAGTGCTCTGGACTCCTCCCACCCTGTAGTGCACAGTCGGAGGGTCTGGGTTACCACCGTGACACAAGCACGGATTAATGTTGAATAACCCCCATTTTTCTCCAGTGCCACCGTGACACAAGCACGTGTTGTTGTTGGACACTGTCTGTCTGCCCTCGTGCCACCGTGACACACGCACGGATTATTGTTTAACACGAGCCCGACCATCTAGGAACAAGGCTAGATCGATCGTTTCACCCCAAAGGTACAGACCGCGCAATGGGGTTCTACGGTGTTGGGGCACCTAAGTCTATCATCATTATTTAAGCAGTAAATATAAAGTTTGTCATAACTCTATCTTAATTGCACACTGAGTATATTCAAGAACACTTCTATCTCAATCAACTTTATACATAATTTCACATCGTTCTAAACTTGTCATAACAACAGACATTCATTTAGAGCTCAACATTTTCAGTTATTCTGATTATACCGAAGCAATATATACAATGAATTCGAGTTCTATGGTGATAAATAAATGAAATACTACTCACCCACTTCGGTGTGTTCGTATACACTGAAAAACGTCCACAAACACGCCTAATTCTGCCCTTTACAGCAGTGTGCACACCGTGCACCTGGGCTGCACGTCGTGCACCTTCAGTGCACTTTTGTTCTACTTTTCTGCAACTTTGCACGCCGTGCAAACTGATTTGCACGCCGTGCAACCTGCGTAGAAACGGAAAATCATTGAGGAAAAAGGTGGATCCGGGGTCGATTCGTGGAAAATCTTTGCACGAAACAGAAAGTATTCAAACGCCTGAGTTTATTAATGATAAATAAATGAAACCCTACTCACAGCGATTTAGGATGTCCGGATTCGTCCGGAAATGCGTCCAGGGACCAGTTTCTGGGCTATTTTTGGTTGTCTTCAACCTTTGAATTCTTTGTTTACCATTCTGTTGTCCACAGCAACCACACATACAGGTTGGAACTGGACGATCGATGGCTGAACTTGGCTATTGGCTGCGGATCTCCACTTGGGACTCGTGGTCGGGGTCGATGGCAAGCTTCCTTTGAAATTTCGTGCGCCCAAGTTACTCCTGGTCGAGCCTGCTGCTACCAACGACAGTTTCTTCATGCACAGGTTGAGAAGGATGTTTTGGTTGGGTTCCAAAACGCGGCTAGAAGCTGTTGTAGCTTACTGGGACCTCGAGGACGGAGCTCAAGGGAGCTCCCCTGCTGCTGGATGCACCAACGGTGGCTCCCCTGGCCGTGCACAGTAGCTTACTGCTACAGGACGGCCGCAGGCCAAAGCGGCTGGTCAGCGAAGTTGCTAAGCGGGTAAGAGAGGAAGAGGAAGGGAGGGTGGCGCCCTGGCTGGTCAGAGATGAAGATCCCGAATCGCCCTCCGCTTCTCCTCAATCGCCGGTCGAGCAGCCTGCTCGAGCGCCGCTTGGGCGGTTGCTGTCCGTGCTGTGATGCAACAGGTTGGGCGCGGCAAGGGTGCCGCCCTAGGCGCGATTGGAAGAGGAAGAAGAAGAGAGGAAGGAGAAGAAGAATCTGGCACCGTTGAATTGAGGCCAAGGGAGCTAAGAACCAACCCTAGTTCGCTTCTTTTTCCTCTGCTGGTCGCGCCGCTACAGTAGGTTACACGGTTCTATTCATAGCGTGAAGAAGAAAGAAGATAAGGAAGAAAAATAAGTAGCCGACACAATAAAGGGGGTAAGGGAAAGAAATAGCCAAAATACTTGGAAAAATTACAACCAAATCCAAAGGAACATGAAAATGTCACAACTCTTGCCTCGAAGGTCCAATTTGACTGTTTCTTTTTGCAATGTTTCACGCGTGAGGTCCCCTACACCCTCAAAGCATGAAATCATGCTAATTATACTATTTTACTGGTTCAAAATTCCAATTGCATCCAAAAATCACTTTACTCAACTTAATCATCTTAATTATGCACTAATTAATCTTATGTGCTTGATTCAACTAAATCAAGTTAATGATGCACTAACCATCACATGAGCACATAAGTTAGCTCAAATAACTTTAATTAGGCTCAAATCATGATGCTTACTGATAAACTTTGAAATGGGTCATAACAATCTCCCTCCCTTATAAGAATTTCATCCCGAAATTCCTAAAAGAGAAAAGGAAACTTGTTACGCATCTCTGACTCAAGCTCCCACGTAGCTTCCTCTAGGTTATGATTCTTCCACAAAACTTTCACCAATGGTATCTCATGGTTCTTAAGCTTCTTGATTCTCTGACCAACTATCTGGATTGGTCCCTCAACATAGGACACATCTGATCTAAGCTGTGCAGGTTCTGGGTCAACTATCTTTTCCGTACCAGGGTAACATTTCTTAAGCATAGACACATGAAACACATCATGAAGATTAGCTAACTCAGATGGCAAATCCAACTTATAGGCTAGAGGTCCAATCCTCTCAATGATAGGATATGGGCCCATAAACCTAGGAGTCAACTTACCCCTCTTGCCAAACCTTAGCACTCCCTTCCATGGTGAAACCTTCAAATAAACCTCGTCACCAACCTCAAACTCAAGAGGTCAACGTCGTCTCTCTGCATAACTTTTCTGTCTGTCCTGAGGAGCTTTCAACTGATCCCTGATCATAGATATCTTCTCTGTAGTTATATCAACTATATCATGTCCAAGAATTTCTTTCTCGCCAACCTCGTACCAACAAACTGGTGATCTACACTTCCTGCCATATAGAGCTTCATATGGGGCCATTCCAAGACTAGAATGGTAGCTGTTGTTATATGCAAACTCTATCAGGCTTAAGTGTTCTTCCCAGTTACCTCTGAACTGCAGAACGCATGCTCTCAGCATGTCTTCAAGGGTCTGAATGGTCCTCTCAGATTGACCATCTGTCTGCGGGTGAAACGTTGTACTAAACCTCAGCTTTGTGCCCAACGCATGATGTAACTGATTCCAGAATCTGGATGTAAACTTAGGATCTTTGTTAGAAATAATGGAAACTGGAATCCCATGTAATCTGATTACCTCATCCACATAAATCTTGGCCAGCTTTGGAACATCAAAGGTTGACTTGACAGGAAGAAAGTGAGCAGACTTAGTTAGTCTATCCACGATCACCCATATCGAGTCCGAACCCCTAGGCATCCTGGGTAACCCTACCACAAAGTCCATCGTGATGTGTTCCCATTTCCATTCAGGTATAGGAAGCGACTGCAAGGTACCAGCAGGTTTCTGATGCTCAGCTTTAACCTGCTGACACACTCCACATCTAGCCACGTATTCAGCCACATCCTTCTTCATACCAGACCACCAGTACAGCTCTTTGAGGTTCCTATACATCTTTGTGTTACCTGGATGCATAGCATACATAGAAGCATGCGCTTCTTCAAGAATCCGTGCTTTCAGCTCACTGTTCCCAGGTACACACAACCTGTCATGAAGATATAACACACCATCGTCAGAAAACCTGAATTCTGACCTTTTACCTTCTGACATATCCTGCATAGTCTGCCTCAACTCATTATCACTCTGTTGCAATTCCTTAATCTGATCATAGAAAAAAAGTTTGACTTGCATCTGAGCAATCAACCCACTCTGTCCAATCACATTCAAGTCTAAATTCAACTTTCGCATATCTACAAGCAAGTCTCTCTTGAAACATGCCATAGAAAATGCATCTACAGTTGAACTTGACTTTCTACTCAAAGCATCAACTACAACATTTGCTTTACCAGGATGGTAATCAATTGTCACGTCATAATCCTTGATCAGCTCAAGCCATCTGCGCTGTCTCAGATTCAAATCTTTTTGAGTGAAGATATACTTCAAGCTCTTATGGTCCGTAAACACCTGACATGTCTCACCATACAGGTAGTGACGCCATGTCTTAAGAGCATGAACTATAGCAGCCAACTCCAGATCATGAGTAGGGTAGTTCTCTTTGTTCTTCTTAAGCTGTCTAGATGCATAAGCCACAACTTTGCCTTCTTGCATAAGTACACAGCCCAAGCCTCTCCTGGAAGCATCGCATAACACTGTATAACCTTTATCTGCCTCAGGCAACACTAACACTGGCGTTGTGGTTAACTTCTTCTTCAAAATATGAAAACTCTTCTCGCAGTTATCAGACCAAACAAACGATGCATTCTTCCTTGTCAGGCGTGTCAAAGGTGATGCTAACACACTAAAGTTCTGTATAAACCTTCTGTAATAACCTGCTAATCCCAAGAAACTTCTGATCTCAGTAGGAGTCTTAGGTTGTTCCCACTGAAGCACAGAATCAACTTTCTTAGGATCGACGCTAACTCCATCTCTCGAGATAACATGTCCAAGAAATGCTACCTCAGCCAACCAGAACTCACACTTGCTAAATTTAGCATACAGTTGGTGTTGCCTCAACAACTGCAACACTACTCTCAGGTGTTGCTCATGTTGTACATCGTCTCTGGAGTAGATCAGTATATCATCTATAAAAACTATAATAAACTGATCTAGGAATGGTTTAAAAATCCGATTCATCATATCCATAAAGGCTGCTGGGGCATTGGTCAGCCCAAACGACATGACCAAAAACTCATAATGCCCATACCTGGTTCTGAAAGCTGTTTTGGGAATATCAGAAGCCTTTATTCTGAGCTGATGATATCCAGATCTCAAATCTATCTTAGAGAAGATCGTCACTCCACGCAACTGATCAAACAGATCATCTATTCTCGGCAATGGATACTTGTTCTTAATAGTGATCTTGTTCAATTGCATGTAATCTATACAGAGACGCATGGTACCATCCTTTTTCTTAACAAACAGGACTGGAGCACCCCATGGTGAAGAACTGGGTCTAATGAAACCCTTATCCAGCAATTCCTGCAGCTGCACCTTGAGTTCCTTCAACTTTGCAGGTGCCATTCTATAGGCTGGAAGTGCTACTGGATGACTATCTGGATATACTTGAATCTCAAAATCCAGATCTCTAACAGGAGGTAAGCCTGGCAAATCCTCTGAAAAAACATCAGAAAACTCACGAACCACGGGCACATCATAAACACTGGCGGTGCTCTTCTCTGCTATAGTGTTAATCACATGAGCAAGGAACGCTTCACACCCTTTCTGTAGCATCTTATCAGCTACAGCAGCTGATATTATGCATGTAGGCAGAACTTTCCTATCTCCAGTAAAGACACAAGAAAATTCACCTAGTTGAAAGGTAGCTTCCTTCTTCCAATAATCGAGTTGCACTCGATATGTCTCAAGACAATCCATACCCAAGATGACTTGAAAAGTATTGACATCCAAGGGTATGAGATTAGCAGCAAAGGTGTAACCTCCAAAAGATAATAAACATCCGGGACAGAACTCAGTCAGAACCGTTGGTCCGCCTAGTGGAACCCTCAACACTAACTCATCTACTAACTCTTGAGATAACAAATTAAGTTCACCAACTAAAGAAGGTCGTATAAAAGAGTGAGTAGCACCCGGATCTATCAAAACTGAAACTGGTATAGTATTAAACAAAAACATTTCTCCTGTAACAACTTGTGAAGAAATTATACCTTCCTGAGGTGTCAAAGAGAAGAAACGTGATGGAGCTCTCCCTCTGCCACGCTGTCCTCTCTGACCAATCCTGCCACTGGGCATTCCACCACCTCTAGAACCAGAAGCCACAGAAGAACTCGGTCCTTCAGCTGGAGGTTGTCTCTGAGCATCATAAAACTGGGGCTGAGAAGCCTGTGATGCTGCTGGTTGAAGCTGAGGGAAAAACTTCTTTATATGTCCTATCTGCCCACAGTGGTAACATTCTGTAAAATCTAAACCCCAACATTGCCCAGAGTGTACTCTTCCACAAGCATTACATACGCGCATCTCCTGCCTCAGTGGACCAGTCACAGAAGTAGATGATCCAGATGGCCGCCCACTAGATGCACAGCTCCATCTACCTGGGCTATGTCTCCCCCTGCCCCTAGAAGAAGAAACGTCCTTGGATCTCTGTTTACCGAAGCAGCTGAAGCCACGCCCAAATTTAGAAAAGAAACCTCTACCTCCACCTTTGTATCCACTACTGGACTGTCCTCTACTGAAATCTGCAGATCTCTTCTTAGACTCAGGCACCTTGTTAGCATTCACAGATTCCTCAACCTGTCTAGCAGCCTCAACAAACTCACCAAAGTTCTCTCTATTCCTCCTACTAATAGCAGAAACGGTATGCCGAATCTCTAGCCTCAGCCCTTCTTGAAACTTTCTGCATCTTTCTAAGTTGTCAGGAACAAGCTGCGGACAGAAGTTCGCTAACCGGGTGAAAAGCGCTTCATACTCAGTAACTGTCATGTTCTCCTGCTTAATATTCTGTAACTGCCTGATTTTCTCATTAAGGAAGGTAGGTGGATAAAACTTAAGATGGAACTCTTCAGAGAAATCCTGCCAAGAAAGCTCTGTACCTCTCCTCTTTTCCTCCACACTATGCCACCACAGCTCTGCATCGCCTGTCAAAAGATAGACTGCATGATTAATCTTTTTCTCTTCTGAAAGCTCCATCAAGCGAAAGACCTTCTCTATCTGTCTAAACCATTCATCAGCCTCTACTGGATCTGTAGTGCCACTAAACTCTGTGCCACCAAGCTTCTTTACAAGCTCATAAGATCGCATCAGATCCTTGCTGCTGGTAGAAGTAGAAGCTCGCCTATCAGCCTTGTACCTCTCTTTGGTTTCCAGAAACATCCTGTACATCCGGGATGCTTCATCCACGTGGTCACCACCACCTGGACCCAAGTACAGCGGATCAGGGCCAACATGGCTCTCGGCCTGATCATCACGATCAAAGCCTCTTCCTGCCATCTGCAATGATATAACAGAATATTTCCTGTTAGAAGACTACAGATAGAAGAAAGACTCCTAAACCTTAATCCTATTGGTCTCTTATCGTCCCCTGATCTGGACTTAAAGTATTCATATACTCAACCTATGCTCTGATACCAAGATGACACACCCCGATCTCACACTGACCACTAATCACGAGATTAGGGCGCGACGGAGGGATTATCACATAAACAAATCACTGAGAACTTTTTCTATTTAAAACCTCGTAATGATATCCAGATTATTGTTGTAAACTAAAACATAATAAACTATTGCAGAAGCATTTCAATTAAACTGGCTAGAGTAAGTAAACAGAGTTTACAACATGTAACATTGTTTAACATAAAGTAAACATAACATTTAATTTACATCTTTATACACATTCCACATACACATTCTCTCTCACCCACGCCATGTCCCAAGGACCGAGGGGAAAGGACTAAGAGACCTCTAACTAGACTAACTACAAACCTTTTAATAACTAGGCGTTAGGATGAAACGATCCTTCTGATTCCTGCTGTTGGCGATAACCTGAAAATGTTTTGAGTAGAGGTATGAGCCTACTCGCTCAGTGAATAGCCTTTCATTTAGCTATCACTAAACAACTCATCAGATTTATAAAATTTAAATAACATAAATACAGTACAAACAGGGCAGTTCTAATGACATAGCAGATTACAGAATATAGTCGCATTTCTATGCAACAACAGGTAATTTAAACCAATAAATAGATATAATGAATTGGCACAAAAGTTCGGATATATTAATTTACTGTGATCCTATATGATTACATAATTATATTATTATGCCCCAAACGTATGCAGCACACTCTACATATGAAGATCTGTAGCGAACTACAATCCCACCGTACAAGACTTAGCGACACACCCGGGAAATGCTAAGTCTGACTGTCCGTCCTGGTCTGCACAAGACTCTCGGGCGCACAAGGGCCCCAGGCGCACAAGGGCCTGTCTGCACTAACTCCGAGTGCTCTGGACTCCTCCCACCCTGTAGTGCACAGTCGGAGGGTCTGGGTTACCACCGTGACACAAGCACGGATTAATGTTGAATAACCCCCATTTTTCTCCAGTGCCACCGTGACACAAGCACGTGTTGTTGTTGGACACTGTCTGTATGCCCTCGTGCCACCGTGACACACGCACGGATTATTGTTGAACACGAGCCCGACCATCTAGGCACAAGGCTAGATCGATCGTTTCACCCCAAAGGTACAGACCGCGCAATGGGGTTCTACGGTGTTGGGGCACCTAAGTCTATCATCATTATTTAAGCAGTAAATATAAAGTTTGTCATAACTCAATCTTAATTGCACACTGAGTATATTCAAGAACACTTCTATCTCAATCAACTTTATACATAATTTCACATCGTTCTAAACTTGTCATAACAATAGACATTCATTTAGAGCTCAACATTTTCAGTTATTCTGATTATACTGAAGCAATATATACAATGAATTCGAGTTCTATGGTGATAAATAAATGAAATACTACTCACCCACTTTGGTGTGTTCGTATACACCGAAAAACGTCCACAAACACGCCTAATTCTGCCCTTTACAGCAGTGTGCACGCCGTGCACCTGGGCTGCACGCCGTGCACCTTCAGTGCACTTTTGTTCTACTTTTCTGCAACTTTGCACGCCGTGCAAACTGATTTGCACGCCGTGCAACCTTTGCAGAAACGGAAAATCATCGAGGAAAAAGGTGGATCCAGGGTCGATTCGCGGAAAATCTTTGCACGAAACAGAAAGTATTCAAACGCCTGAGTTTATTAATGATAAATAAATGAAACCCTACTCACAGCGATTTGGGATGTCCGGATTCGTCCGGAAATGCGTCCAGGGACCAGTTTCTGGGCTATTTTTGGTTGTCTTCAACCTTTGAATTCTTTGTTTACCATTCTGTTGTCCACAGCAACCACACATACAGGTTGGAACTGGACGATCGATGGCTGAACTTGGCTATTGGCTGCGGATCTCCACTTGGGACTCGTGGTCGGGGTCGATGGCAAGCTTCCTTTGAAATTTCGTGCGCCCAAGCTATTCCTGGTCGAGCCTGCTGCTACCAACGACAGTTTCTTCATGCACAGGTTGAGAAGGATGTTTTGGTTGGGTTCCAAAATGCGGCTAGAAGCTGTTGTAGCTTACTGGGACCTCGAGGACGGAGCTCAAGGGAGCTCCCCTGCTGCTGGATGCACCAACGGTGGCTCCCCTGGCCGTGCACAGTAGCTTACTACTACATGACGGCCGCAGGCCAAAGCGGCTGGTCAGCGAAGTTGCTAAGCGGGTAAGAGAGTAAGAGGAAGGGAGGGTGGCACCCTGGCTGGTCGGAGATGAAGATCCCAAATCGCCCTCCGCTTCTCCTCAATCGTCGGTCGAGCAGCCTGCTCGAGCGCCGCTTGGGCGGTTGCTGTCCGTGCTGCGATGCAGCAGGTTGGGCGCGGCAAGGGTGCCGCCCTAGGCGCGATTGGAAGAGGAAGAAGAAGAGAGGAAGGAGAAGAAGAATCTGGCACCGTTGAATCGAGGCCAAGGGAGCTAAGAACCAACCCTAGTTCGCTTCTTTTTCCTCTGCTGGTCGCGCCGCTACAGTCGGTTACACGGTTCTATTCATCGCGTGAAGAAGAAAGAAGATAAGGAAGAAAAATAAGTAGCCGACACAATAAGGGGTAAGGGAAAGAAATAGCCAAAATACTTGGAAAAATTACAACCAAATCCAAAGGAACATGAAAATGTCACAACTCTTGCCTCGAAGGTCCAATTTGACTGTTTCTTTTTGCAACGTTTCACGTGTGAGGTCCCCTACACCCTCAAAGCATGAAATCATGCTAATTATACTATTTTACTGGTTCAAATTTCCAATTGCATCCCAAAATCACTTTACTCAACTTAATCATCTTAATTATGCACTAATTAATCTTATGTGCTTGATTCAACTAAATCAAGTTAATGATGCACTAACCATCACATGAGCACATAAGTTAGCTCAAATAACTTTAATTAGGCTCAAATCATGATGCTTACCGATAAACTTTGAAACGGGTCATAACACTACCACATCATGAGGAATCTAATGACGACGAAGGTGACGACGGTGACGACGGTGGCAAGCACAACAGCTACCACAGCACTATCAACTAGCACATTAGCTCCAATGGCGATGGTGGGGAGGAAAGCAGCGATGACGATGAGAACAACAATGACGACCACAACACCAACAATGCCAATGGTGGGGTTAAACACCTGGAGTGGCGACGATGACTCACCAGAGCTTGGGGAAAATCACAATGAAAAAGAAATTGGAGGAAAGTCTATTTCACACGGATGCTATAAAGTTATTTGTAGTCGTCGGTTGTTTGCAAACACTGACAACGAATAGGATATTCATCAGTTGACAAGCCAAAACTGACACATATGTTCAGCTAAAGGCGCCAACTAACCTAAAATAACAAACCCCTCTATTAGTATCACTATGGAATTAACTGTCGATTCAGTGCAGTACAAGACCCTAATACAACCTCGGCTTGATAGTCCGTCAGGAAGGCAATTCTGCTAACCGTACTCAACTTCAATCGCTAATAGATACTACCACATCATCAGGAATCCAGTGACAACGACGGTGATGACGGTGACAGTGGCGAGCACAGCGGTGAGCACAACAACTACCACAACACTATCGACTAGCACATCAGCTCCAGTGGCGATGGTGGGGAGAAAGCGGCGATGACGACAAGAACAACAATGACGACCACAACACCAGCAATGCCAATGGTGGGGTTAAACACCTGAAGCGGCGACAACGACTCACCAGAGCTTGGGGGAAATCACAATGAAAAAGAAATTGGAGGAAAGCCTATTTCACACGGAAGCTATAAAGTTATCTGTAGTCGTCGGCTATTTGTAAAAATTGAAAACAAATAGGATATTCATCGGTTGACAAGCCAAAATTGACACATATGTTCAGCTAAAGGCGCCAACTAACCTAAAATCACGAACCCCTCTATTAGTATCACTGGAATTAATTGTCGATTCAGTGCAGTATAAGACCCTGATACAACCTCGGCTTGATAGTCCGTGAGGAAGGCAATTGTTATGACCCACACCAAAGTTAACTAGTAACTATCATGATAAAAATATCATTAAGTTAATTGAGATAAGTTAAGTGCTCATGTGGTGATTAGTGCATTATCAAGTTAATTAGGCTAAGCTAAGTTCTTAAGATGCGATTAGTATTTTGATTGGTTGAGACAAGTGAAATAGCATGATTTTATGCCTTGAGGTTGTAGTGGATCTCACGCTTGAAAAGTTTCAAAAGAAAACACTTGATTTGGACCTACTAGGCGAAAGTTATGACCTTTTAAATTCCAGGGTCGAATTTGCAATTTTTCCAAAGTTTTTGCTTTATAAACTTTTCTTTTCTTCCTCTCTTCGTTATCCATTTTTCGGGCAACTTTGGCAAGCGGCGCAAGGCTGACTTCCGCGCAGGGGAAAAGGATCGGAGGGCGATACCAGCTACGATTTCCAGCAGCCATCCTTCCTTCTTCTTTTTCTTCCTTTCTTCCTCCTCTCCTCTCGACTTCCTCCACTACTCCACTTTTCCTTGCCTAGCCAGCCGTCTAACCACCTGGACCAGCGGTAAGCAGCAGCACGGCTGTTGTGCACGGCCAAGAAGGGGGTGGTTTGGGTGCGTTTTCCAGCACCAATAGCTACTTTTGATTCCAAATCAAAGATCTAAGCAAAGGTTTTCAGTTTCTAGCCAAGAACCCAGCTTTTCCGCCAACCTAAATTATCCGCCAACCTGGATTAGGTGTTGGTTTGTTCTGTGCAAAGGAGCCGTAAACACAGAAAATCCAAGGTTGAAGACAACCAAGATTTGCCAGGAAACAGGCTGTCGACGCATTTCTAGACGAATCCGGACATCCCGAATCGTTGTGAGTAGGATATCATTCACTATCTAAGATTTAACTCTGCAAATCGGAAATTTTTGGTAAATTGTGCATTTTTCGCTGATAACAACATTTATCAGGCGTTGGGCAGTATTTGGCGTCGCTCGACTTTTTATTGCATAAATCTCTTTTTTAAGCTTTTATATGATCTAGTTTAGCATCTGATCAGTGTGGATTGGACTAGTAAATTTACATGGTTCATCGGAACTTAAATTGCTCAGTGTTAATGTTGAAATTAGTATTACACCACCGATAATGGTATGGTTTGGGTATAAACTTAGGCAATACAGATTTTGTAAATTATCAGATGCACGATTTCAAAGAAAGTACGATAACATTAAAAATATGCAAAAAAACCCTAGTTGCATGCTTCCTGTTATGTTAATGTGTGTGAATTAACATTTACATGAATTGGCACATTTCTCTGAGATATTACTAGAAATTCTCAAGTATTGTTAATAATTCGTGTTATGATATGTAAGTAACTCTTAATTGGGTTATGTGATGCACAAACCAGGATTAGGGTTAATGTGTACGTTTTTCGAGAAATTTCAGATAATTGACAAATGCTACTAATGAATTTTCATATGTGAAGTAATTACTCTTATCAGTGTAATAAGATGTTCAATTGCATGAATTCAGTATGTATGTGCCAAATTGACATGAGTTTGGGTTATTTATGAATTTTAAATCTGCCTGCATGGATGATATAAGGATTACTCAAGTAGTTACAATTATTTTGAGTATACTGCTCTGTCAGTTCTAGTAAGATATCGTATTGTGATTTGAACTGCAATCAAATAGATGAGGTACCATAGCGATACCAAAGTCCAGAACAAGTAAGAGAGAGATGCAATGTAATTAGAGCTTTTCTAGAATAATAAAATATTAGATTAAGGGCCTTGACACCTTAGAACCCATTTGAGAGGTATGTACCTTAGGGGTGAAACGACCTACCCTGGCGGTGTGTCCAATATATGGGGGTCAGAAAGTACCCACAGAGCGTGCGGGGAGACGAAGCCCTTGAAGAAGTCTCCTAAGAGAAAATAGGTTACCCAACATGAACTGGACGTCCCGGTGGTAACCCAGAGGTACCCATAGAGTGTACCAAGTTGAGGCCCATAGAGCATCTCAGACCCTCCGCCTGTGTACTCAGCTAGAAGAGGAGTCTAGTTTACGGAACCATAGGATGCCGAGACCAGAGAGCCAGAGTTCCTACAGCAGACCAGGACAGCAGTCAGACTTAGCTATCCTGGGGTGTCGACTAAGTCTTGTACGGTGGGATCGTAGTTTGCTACGAGTCTTCATATGTAGAGTACACTGTATATGATCAGGGCATAAGATAAAATATGTTCATATAGGTTCACATAGTTTTTATAAGTTTAAGAGTTAAGAAAGATATGAGTTAGTTTCACAGCAGTAGTTCTTTAAGTATTTTCTATTAAATAATTGTATCTTCAGCTTTGCATCAATTATTATCATAATGAAATGTTGACATCTTCTATTGTATAAATTAAATTGCTTAGACCTGCTCAGTGTAGTATTTCTTGCATATTATTCTAAATAATAAACATAAATGAGTTATCTGTGATGGTTGGTGAAATTCTATTCACTGAGCCAGTAGCTCACCAACCTACTAAAACATTTTTCAGGTCAATGTTAGCACGAGGAGGCTGAAGGATCGTATCACCCGAGTGCATAGAAGGTAGTTAGTAGTTAGTTAGAGGTCTCTTAGTCCTTTCCCCTCGGTCCTTGGACATGTGGAGGGTTAGAGAGAGAATGTGGTGAAATATGTAGTTAGTTTTCAATTATCTACGGTGTTTTATAGTCTGCATGAGAAATGTAATATGCCATGTAAACTTATTTTTATTCTTAGTAAGGTTAATGAAAAGTCACTTCCGCAGTTTTATTATAATTCGATGCTATTCAAGATTTATGGTTTTCATTTAAGTTAATCTAAGTGATCAAGAAAAGAAAAAGTTAAGAGTGGTTTATCGAGGGTGACTCTTCGGTCTTCGGGGTCATTAGAGATGGCACGGAGGTCGGGGCGTCACAACAGCTTTGGTATCAGAGCATAGGTTGAGTATGTAGTTACTCTAAGTCAAGGTCAGGGGACAATAAGAGACTAATAGGATTAAGAATTAGGTATCTTTCTTCTAACTACAGTTTTCTAACAGGAAATGTTCTGTTATACTATTGCATATGGCAGAAGGAGGACGTGGTCATGAGGACCAAGCTAAGAGCCACATTGGACCTAATCCTCAGGAGATGGGTCCAGGTGGTGGTGAAGAGGTGGATGAGGTAGCGAGAATGTACAGAATGTTTCTTGAGACCAAGGAAAAATATAAGTCAGATAAACGAGCTTCTACCTCGAGTAGTAAGGATCTGATGAGATCCTATGAACTGGTAAAGAAGCTTGGAGGTACTGAGTTCACAGGAACTACGGACCCTGCAGTGGTAGATGAATGGTTGAGGTAGATTGAGAAAGTGTTTCGTCTGATGGAGCTGTCTAAGGAAAGGCAAATCAATCATGTAGTTTATTTGCTTAAAGGTGATGCAGAACTCTAGTGGCGTGGGGTGGAAGACAAAAGGAGAAACACGGTACTGACTTAGAAGGATTTTGTTGATGAATTCCATCTTAAGTAGTATCCACCTACCTTTTTGAATGAGAAGATAAGACAACTGCAGAATATCAGACAAGGCAATATGTCAGTGGGAGAGTATGAGGCACACTTCACCAGATTGGTAAACTTATGTCCGCAGCTCGTCCCAAACGATGTGGAAAAGTGTAGAAGGTTCCAGGAGGGATTGAGGTCTGAAATCCAGAATATTGTATCTGTTATTGGCCAAAGAAAAAGAGAGAACTTCGAAGAGTTTCTTGAGGTTGCGAGACATGTAGAAGAGTCAGTTAACACTCATAAGTAGATTGGGAGTAAGAAAAGATCTGGAGACTTTATTAGAAGAGGACAAAGAAGTGGTGGATACAGAGGAGGTGGTGGTTTCTTTTCAAAGATAGGATGAGGACTTGGCTGTTTCAGTAGACAAGGATCTAGTTTTTCATCAAGTGGAGGAAGATCTAGTTCCAGAAGATGGAGTACACAGCCTACTTGGACACCTCCAACTAGGTCATCTGGATCATCGATTTCAGTGACAGGTCCACCGAGGCAAGAGATGTGAACATGTGACATCTTTGGAAGATCACACTCAGGACAATGTTTAGGAACAGGGTTTCAAGGATGTTATCAGTGTGGACAGATGGGACATATCAAGAGGAATTTCCCTCAGATACAGCATTCAGCATCACAGGGTTCCCAGTCACAATATCATAATATTCCAAGACAGACTCCAGCCAGAGGACCCAGTTCTTCTGTAGCTTCAAGTTCCCGAGGTGGTGCAGCACTTAGTGGAAGGGAAGGTATTACAACCCCAATTTTGGGTTCATTTTGTTGAGAAATGTAATTTCTCCTTTTAAAGATATTGGAACAAATGATGATATAATTTGTGTTGAATAAGTGAGTATCGTTGAAAATAGCCTTGTTGTGTTGATTGTGGGCTTTATTGGCTATTGGGCCCAATAACAAGGATATTCAATTAATTAATGAATAACTGAGAATTTGAGATAAGAAAGGTGTGGAAACCTATGGAAGGCAAATCCAAAGAGGATTTCGTGCCTCTTAGATTCCTTGGGTTCCAAGGAGTCCAAAGTGGAAAAGAAAAGGCAATAAGAGAAGAAAATATCAATTAAGTATTTCCTGGTTAATAAAGAAATTGAAAACATTGATGAAATAGGGAAAATATGTGAAAAGAGGTATTTTTGAGTTATCCTTAGTGGGACTTCGTATCCCAATGATTCTAATAATAAAAGGAATACCAATGAGGAAAATAAAAGAGAAATAAAGAGAAATCCTTAAAAGGAATTATTTTAATAACAAATAAACAAGATAATGTGAGATAAAGAAGAATAATGCATTTAGATGCATCTAGAAGGATAATGAGTATCCTTAATGAGGAATTTAGAAATCTTTGAGTTCCTTGGGATCCAAGGAGTCCCAATAAAGAGGAAAGAAAGAGAAAATACCAAACTGCAAAATAAAAAGATAATGGGAATACATAATTAAGGAATTATGTGGTTTTATTAAGAAGAAAGTATTTCTTGCTTAAGGATAATATAATTTCGAGGCCAATGATTTAAAGGGCATGAATAAAGATAATAAGATAGGGTATTTTCGTATTTCTAATTATCAATGCAGTAAAGAATATCAAGAGATAAGTAGGAGAGAGAATCTTCCTTCTCATTGAAGGAATAGTAGTCCTTTTGGGAGTGGGACTCGTTCCCTCTTAGAGGGGGGCACGTTAGGGCGTGTATAACCTCCCCTATTTAAGGGGTGGACCATCTGGGTTGAGTTCCAGAAGATCCCATGTCTCCTACCCTCTTCTTTATCTTCTTCTTGTTCAAAACCCTAAACAAAGAGAAACGGTTCAACCAAAGCGCAACGAAGAGCTGTGGAGGGTTCTTGACAGAAGCACAATAACACACGTTGCTGAGGGGAAAGCAATCCCTCGTCCCCAAGCCCTAGCCGAGCTGCAGCAGCGACCGAGCAACCTGCAAAGGCAGTTGTGCATCGCATGCCTGTGGAGCGTGGATACGACCCTGTTGGCGGAGATCGAGTGGCGCCCCAGGTGCGACCGGAGGTGGCGGAGGCTGCCCAGGTGAAGGGAGCTGCTGTTGGTCGCCGTGGGGGACCAGGGAAGGAGCCAAAGTCGCGCCTAGAAGCCGTTAGGGCGGCAGCAGGTCGCTGCCCAAGGTTGAAGATGAGTTTATACTCGTTGGACAACTTTGCCCTCCACGCACCAAAGCAACCAATCACTTAAACGGGGGCAATACCGTTATTCAGTTATAAAAAATCAAAGGTGGGTGCTTTGCATGCAGGAGGTGATGTGGTGCTTCCTGATTGGCCCAAAGAAGGTAATTTTACAAATTCATATCTCCCAAATAGTAGCTTGGATGATTACACATAAAATATGAAACTTGCTCAGAAAAATAATAGGAATCCAATAAAAATATGATTGAAGTCTGATTCCTTTTGCAAATCGAAAAATAATGGAAGTTATTAGCTTTAGATGTAATAATGTTTAAAGAACCCTATTTTGGTATGATTAAAGTGATTAGTAGGGTTTAATAGATGATTAAAGTTGATCTAAGCCTGTTAATGATAAAAAGGATCATTAAGATTGAAAAAGGATGAATTTGCATGTAATTAGTTAATTTGGAAGTTTCATATGCATGAATATTCTTTAATGGGCCTTGAAACCCTAATGTTGGTAAATTTGACTATTAATGGCTTTAATTGATTAATTTCATGATTAAAGATGGAATATTCTGAATCTAAGACTATTTCGAGCATTAAAATCCCTAGTTTGTGGATAAATACCCTAAATGAAGTAATTAGGGTTTTCTCATGAATCAAGGTAGATTTGGTGATTAATAACGTTCATATGAGTAATAGAGTATAATGAATTACACATTGATGATAAATAAGCATAATGATCTTTTCATGGATTAAAAGGATAAAAGTGATAGTTTTAATGTAAGATAAGTTTAATGGGTTTAATTGATGGACAATGATGCCTTTAATTCGAAAATAAGGTTAAATGTTGTAAAGGGATAACCTTAATATCTTTTGTGAATAATTAGGGTTTAAAATAGTAAAAGATGAAAGGAAACCCTAATTGCAATAGAAACCCTAAAAATGAAATAGTAACCCTAGGGATCGAATAGGTCTATTAGACTTGGATACCATGATCCATGATAGAAGATATTGGATGTTTGTTTTAGGATCTTATTGAATGCTTGCTTGCCTTGTTGATTGGACTATTCTATTTCATGTCTGCTTGATAGGTATGTGGTTACGCTTATGAATAACCGCATTAGTTTCCCACGTGTTTGCCGGATGGTTAATCGCATTGACTGCAACTAAACTGTTTGGATGTTCATATTTGCAAATTATAAAGTCACTATGATTATCACATTAATAATAGAAGTATGGATTCTCGCACCTACATGCCACCCTGATGGATGATACCAAAGGTCAGGCCCGGATGGGTAGACCAATGGACACCTTGAGTGGTGACCCCAGGCACCAAGAAGGTGGCCTATGATATTGCATGACTAGTGGGCACCATGAGTGGTGACCCCCAGGCACCAAGCTCGGGATTGAGAAGGTGGCCTTAAGTCATTGGCAAAGGGCACCCTAAGGTGGGTATGCCAGGGTTAGGGCAAAAGCGGTGGAGAATGTCATACTGAAAAGTGTAAATTGGCTTGTTAAATAATTTGATTGTGATATTTAAATTGTTATCCATATGTGCAAACTTTTGGTTGTCCCCACATACCGGTATATTTCGATATACTGACCGACGTTTTGTTTGTCGGTGTTTTAGGTACAAATGAAAAGAACAAACAGTAAAGTGGCATATGTGGAATTAAATGAGAACTAACGTGCACAGGAGGATTAGCTAGAGTAGCATTTTCATGGATATAAGTTTAGAAATCCCATCTTTTAAAAAAGGTAAACAAAGTTTTATTTTATACCAGTTTTTAGTTTAGTTGGTAAAGTTTCTTAATTGTTATTGATTATTTGTTGAACCTTTGATCCTATTTATTGAATAACGGCTCTGACCTTCGGGTCTCCCTTAATTGGGGGTTACCGGGAGGCGGGGTCGTTACAATTGGTATCAGAGCATAGGTTCCTCAAGTAATCTTTAATAATTATTAAATTTTACAAATTCTGTAGAAACCAAGGGAGTTATTAGAGGATTGTCCGAAAGACTGTGGTGTCTAGAAAAGGATCACGTCCGGGGGCTGGCAATATTTTCCTCCGCACCGCTAGTCGGAATACGAGGACTCCCAGATTGTGTGACTGCCTGGCCGATGTCTTAGGGTATGACTCGAAATAAGATACCTTTAGGACTCTCTCATCTTGTTCGTCCCTTCTCAACTTAAATTCTATTAAGGACCTTAAGGATTAGGGTTTTCCCTCTTCTCCTCACCCTCTTGAGGTATGGGTAAGGTTGATAAGGATTAAGGAATCCTCCACCAAATTAATAAAAAACATGTAAATAAGATGTCATGGACATAAGCTTAATAGAGTGAGCGTAAAAGGAATAGATACATGCTTAGGTCGTATGACATGAGTTGTCATTGCCTCAGGAGAGACCTGAGGATAGACCTCCTTGGTAGGAGGATGAGTAGAGAGAGTTAGTCTTGGAGGTAGAGATCTCCATTAAGGTAGAGACCTAGCACATCCTTTGAGGATGATGGTAACCCTAACCCTAAGTGAAGGTTAGAGAGAGAGATGGCATGATGAGTTAGATGTCATGATTGACCGAGTGTTTGGTTGGTCATGCCTTTGGGATGCCATAAGAGGGTAGATGATCTAGTACCTTTGGTGACCCAACCCTGGTTAAGAGACCATAATGGATGGCTTATGAAAGGGGTATGGATAATCTTGAGCCAAACATGAGTTGAGCATAGGATTCAACCACATAGGGGTTTGCTTGAGAGCATGAGCCTTCATGGAGACGGGACCTCTAGTAGGTATGGTTGGAAGTGGGATTAGCTCTAGAGAGAGGAAGCAGAACACCAACAGGGAGGTTGGAAGCCTAAAACCATGAAACTTGAGGAACAATGGGAGTTGAGGATGATGCGACCTAAGTGGATGATAGTGGTTGTCTTATACCACACCCCTGGGGGCTGTTGATGTCTTTGTTATCTTGAGAGGAACCAAACCCTGGAGAGGGGATGATGCTTCTGGCACCTATGGTACAAGTCATTACCTACTAGATGAGATAGAGAGTGCTTTAGACCCTGAGGAGGTTAAGGCACCAGTTATGAGGTTTCATACCTAGTAGTTGTCCAGGAAGAGGAAACAACTTTGAAGTGTTTCTTGAGTAGAAAGATCATGGGAGTACATGACATATCTTGGACATGCTGGATTCCTAGTTAAGAGAATGAGCATGCGGTTGGACACGCGGAGGCGAACCTAGGGTTCCTAGGCCTAAGAGGGGAAGCGGTGTACCCAATGCTCATGTTGAGATTTGAGTCTCTATAGTTTCGAGCATGGTACTCTTAATGTGTAGAGGTAAAGGAAAACCCCTTCAGGTAAAGGTATGTTTGATGAACCCCTCACGAATAAGTTGATCTGATGATGAGGAAAGAGAATGAGTGTGACCTAGCATGGTTTTGTAGGTACGCTTGTGCCTTAGTAGTTGTTGGTTTTAGCATGCTCATACAGGTGTAAACCCTAAGGGTGGTTGTGACCTTGCTCTCACGGATTGTAGTTTCCTCCCATCCTGGGAGAGGGACCCCTTTGGAAGGGTGTATATCAGTTTTGCTGGATCAAGGTAACCTAAAGAGGTCTCATGGGATCTTGAGAAGCTGAGAGAAAAGTACATGGTATGAAAATGAACCTATAGGCCCATAGATAACCATATCTAAGTGCGTGGACGTGTTACCATGGGAGTAACCGGTATGGGGCCTGACCAAGGTAGGCAGGTTGCCATGACCCCTGTGAAGGGATGAAAGTCAGTCATGAATGCAGAAAGAGATGATGAAGGCCTCGGTAAGGTTCTAAGTCAGACATGTACTATAAGTGAATCCCAAGTATATCCTAGGGTCAGGTAGGGATAAGACCGATGAAAGACGGAGTTGCCTAATTCCCTAGTTGCACATGACCATAGGGTCGGGAGGTAACAACTATCATTGTCTGAGGGCCATGGGTTGGGAGATTGATCACCTTCATGAACTCATGTGACCCAAAGGGAAAATGAGTAGGGCACTCTCTGGTGCATATGGGAAGAGGGATGACCCCAAAAGTGCTGGTACCCTATAGACCTAGAGGATATGACCAAGGGTTGTGTGTAAACCCAAGTAGGTTCGAGGCCAGTTTTCCATGGAAGTAACTTTGATATAATGATGATTGTGATATAGAGACATGAGTTGCACGTTTCAACGGAGATTTGAAGGTGTACTGGCGAGGTGGGTTGTACCATCCCTACTCTTGGATAAGGAAGAACTTTGTATTTGGATGGCCGCCAAATGCTTATTTCTTCTTGTTATGAGAGTGAGAGATAGGACAGTATGCATGCCATACACCAAGGACAAGGATGTTGTGAGTTGGAACGTTGCTATAAGGAATAAGGATAGAGATGCGGAAGGAATGATACAAGGATGGTTCACAACCACTAAGAGAGGTAGTGTAGCCAGCTTATGAGGATGTTTTATCAAGAGCTATGAGGAATTTACAAGTTAACCAAGGTTGAGTTTGATCACCCTGAGGATGAGATCAGAGTTTCTTGATGAAGACAAACTTAGAGTTTGATATGAGATGATAAGTAGAGTACCTGGAAGAGTATGTCTTCAACGTTACCTAATACCGAAGGATGTGAAGTGGTAATGGATGTTCTGGTGGAGATAGAGCTGCCTAGTTTGGCTAGAAGGGAGTTGTTAGGCTAACCCTACGTTTGGAAATAAGATGTGTTTTGGCTAACACACAGATGTAATGAGATAGGTTGAACAAGTTAATCTAGTCCTTGACGTAGTGAAAGGATGGTTTAGAGCCTCAGATGCCCTTCTCTGGAAGGGAATGTGATGAAACCCTGAGTAGAATGGTTTAGGGTTTCCGAGGTATCAAGCTTGAGGGATCAATGATACACTGGAGATCATGATTTTAAGATCACCATATACCATGGTATTACTGAGATGGTAGCACTTTGGATGCTTAAGATGAAGATGCATGTGGCTTGTGGCCATGCATGATAAAGGTAAAGGACGAATACCAGTAACCCAGTGTACCAATATAGAGGATAAAAGAGTCCCTAAAAAGGAATGAGAGTTCATCACTATGGATGATGTGGAAACTCTCCCCTTAACCAAGGAAGATCATTGAGGGTTATGGTAGATCACCGTACCTAGATGACAGGAAAAGAAGAGTACTGTCAAGAGACAGGTTTTGTTGAACTACATAAGAGAAAAAGAGATGATTCAACTACGTCATGATGTGAGTTCAAAGGTTCTTGGTTTTGACCAAGGTTCACTTCCATAAAGTGGAAGTAGGTACATGACAAGCTTGATGATAGTATAGTTTATCACCCCTAGCTAATGGTTAGTATGATCCAGACTAGAGGGTCTGATGAGAGCATGTGTGCTCATTCAGGATGATACATAGAGATAGTTCTTATGATGTGACGTTAACCACCATAACCTTTATCGGGATGCAAGAAGTCCTTTAGAGAGGATGTGTCGGTCACCACTTCATTAAGATGATGTTGGTGAAGGAGGCCTCGCGAAGGTCAGAAAAGAACCACAGTGTGTGCAGATGAAGTCGCTTGATCGAGCAATGGCTGAGAGAGAGAGCCCAAGGGTGACATGAGTCACAAGCTGGTGCAAAGCAGACTGACATGCAGTTCACTGTGGTGGAATATAATGTGAATGTCCGACCCCTCTAAGCTATAGCTGAGAAAGTTGAGTCCCCGATATATGGGTCCATTTGAGATGGATTGGTGGAAATGGTTGTGCTTAGCCTTACCCCTCAGGATAACATAATGTATAATGTGTTACATGAGTCCGATCTAGAGCACTATGTGAGGTACCCAAGCCATGTGTTGAGCCTTGAACCTATTCAGCTTTTGAAAGGCTGAAATGTCCTGAGTCACCTATGAGGGTACGATATACCAAGGTAAGAAAGAACTCAGATGGAAGAATATGAGATGATGAAGGCTCTTGGAAAGCGCCTTGGATAGGGTAAAGCCACATGGTAGCCCTGATGGACATAAGAATGGATTATCCTATTTGTTTGCTTGCTTGCTAGAATTTTGAGGACAAAATTCTTATAAGAGGGGAAGGATGTTACAACCCCAATTTTGGGTTCATTTTGTTGAGAAATGTAATTTCTCCTTTTAAAGATATTGGAACAAATGATGATATAATTTGTGTTGAATAAGTGAGTATCGTTGAAAATAGCCTTGTTGTGTTGATTGTGGGCTTTATTGGCTATTGGGCCCAATAACAAGGATATTCAATTAATTAATGAATAACTGAGAATTTGAGATAAGAAAGGTGTGGAAACCTATGGAAGGCAAATCCAAAGAGGATTTCGTGCCTCTTAGATTCCTTGGGTTCCAAGGAGTCCAAAGTGGAAAAGAAAAGGCAATAAGAGAAGAAAATATCAATTAAGTATTTCCTGGTTAATAAATAAATTGAAAACATTGATGAAATAGGGAAAATATGTGAAAAGAGGTATTTTTGAGTTATCCTTAGTGGGACTTCGTATCCCAATGATTCTAATAATAAAAGGAATACCAATGAGGAAAATAAAAGAGAAATAAAGAGAAATCCTTAAAAGGAATTATTTTAATAACAAATATACAAGATAATGTGAGATAAAGAAGAATAATGCATTTAGATGCATCTAGAAGGATAATGAGTATCCTTAATGAGGAATTTAGAAATCTTTGAGTTCCTTGGGATCCAAGGAGTCCCAATAAAGAGGAAAGAAAGAGAAAATACCAAACTGCAAAATAAAAAAATAATGGGAATACATAATTCAGGAATTATGTGGTTTTATTAAGAAGAAAGTATTTCTTGCTTAAGGATAATATAATTTCGAGGCCAATGATTTAAAGGGCATGAATAAAGATAATAAGAGAGGGTATTTTTGTATTTCTAATTATCAATGCAGTAAAGAATATCAAGAGATAAGTAGGAGAGAGAATCTTCCTTCTCATTGAAGGAATAGTAGTCCTTTTGGGAGTGGGACTCGTTCCCTCTTAGAGGGGGGCACGTTAGGGCGTGTATAACCTCCCCTATTTAAGGGGTGGACCATCTGGGTTGAGTTCCAGAAGATCCCACATCTCCTACCCTCTTCTTTATCTTCTTCTTGTTCAAAACCCTAAACAAAGAGAAACGGTTCAACCAAAGCGCAACGAAGAGCTGTGGAGGGTTCTTGACAGAAGCCCAATAACACACGTTGCTGAGGGGAAAGCAATCCCTCGTCCCCAAGCCCTAGCCGAGCTGCAGCAGCGACCGAGCAACCTGCAAAGGCAGCTGCGCATCGCAGGCCTGTGGAGCGTGGATACGACCCTGTTGGCGGAGATCGAGCGGCGCCCCAGGTGCGGCCGGAGGTGGCGGAGGCTTCCCAGGTGAAGGGAGCTGCTGTTGGTCGTCGTGGGGGACCAGGGAAGGAGCCAAAGTCGTGCCTAGAAGCCGTTAGGGCGGCAGCAGGTCGCTGCCCAAGGTTGAAGATGAGTTTATACTCGTTGGACAACTCTTCCCTCCATGCACCAAAGCAATCAATCACTTAAACGGGGGCAATACCGTAATTCAGTTATAAAAAATCAAAGGTGGGCGCTTTGCATGCAGGAGGTGATGTGGCGCTTCCTGATTGGCCCAAAGAAGGTAATTTTACAAATTCATATCTCCCAAATAGTATCTCGGATGATTACACATAAAATATGAAACTTGCTCAGAAAAATGATAGGAATCCAATAAAAATATGATTGAAGTCTGATTCCTTTTGCAAATCGAAAAATAATGGAAGTTATTAGCTTTAGATGTAATAATGTTTAAAGAACCCTATTTTGGTATGATTAAAGTGATTAGTAGGGTTTAGTAGATGATTAAAGTTGATCTAAGCCTGTTAATGATAAAAAGGATCATTAAGATTGAAAAAGGATGAATTTGCATGTAATTAGTTAATTTGGAAGTTTCATATGCATGAATATTCTTTAATGGGCCTTGAAACCCTAATGTTGGTAAATTTGACTATTAATGGCTTTAATTGATTAATTTCATGATTAAAGATGGAATATTATGAATCTAAGACTATTTTGAGAATTAAAATCCCTAGTTTGTGGATAAATACCCTAAATGAAGTAATTATGGTTTTCTCATGAATCAAGGTAGATTTGGTGATTAATAACGTTCATATGAGTAATAGAGTATAATGAATTACACATTGATGATAAATAAGCATAATGATCTTGTCATGGATTAAAAGGATAAAAGTGATAGTTTTAATGTAAGATAAGTTTAATGGGTTTAATTGATGGACAATGATGCCTTTAATTCGAAAATAAGGTTAAATGTTGTAAAGGGATAACCTTAATATCTTTTGTGAATAATTAGGGTTTAAAATAGTAAAAGATGAAAGGAAACCCTAATTGCAATAGAAACCCTAAAAATGAAATAGTAACCCTAGGGCTCGAATAGGTCTATTAGACTTGGATACCATGATCCATGATAGAAGATATTGGATGTTTGTTTCAGGATCTTATTGAATGCTTGCTTGCCTTGTTGATTGGACTATTCTATTTCATGTCTGCTTGACAGGTATGTGGTTACGCATATGAATAACCGCATTAGTTTCCCGCGTGTTTGCCGGATGGTTAATCGCATTGACTGCAACTAAATTGTTTGGATGTTCATATTTGCAAATTATAAAGTCACTATGATTATCACATTAATAATAGAGGTATGGATTCTCGCACCTACATGCCACCCTGATGGATGATACCAAAGGTCAGGCCCGGATGGGTAGACCAATGGACACCTTGAGTGGTGACCCCAAGCACCAAGAAGGTGGCCTATGATATTGCATGACTAGTGGGCACCATGAGTGGTGACCCCCAGGCACCAAGCTCGAGATTGAGAAGGTGGCCTTAAGTCATTGGCAAAGGGCACCCTAAGGTGGGTATGCCAGGGTTAGGGCAAAAGCGGTGGAGAATGTCATACTGAAAAGTGTAAATTGGCTTGTTAAATAATTTGATTGTGATATTTAAATTGTTATCCATATGTGCAAACTTTTGGTTGTCCCCACATACCAGTATATTTCGATATACTGACCGACGTTTTGTTTGTCGGTGTTTTAGGTACAAATGAAAAGAACAAACAGTAAAGTGGCATATGTGGAATTAAATGAGAACTAACGTGCACAGGAGGATTAGTTAGAGTAGCATTTTCATGGATAGAAGTTTAGAAATCCCATCTTTTAAAAAAGGTAAACAAAGTTTTATTTTATACCAGTTTTTAGTTTAGTTGGTAAAGTTTCTTAATTGTTATTGATTATTTGTTGAACCTTTGATCCTGTTTATTGAATAACGGCTCTGACCTTCGGGTCTCCCTTAATTGGGGGTTACCGGGAGGCGGGGTCGTTACAGAAGGACAACGTGGACACCGTGGGAGAGGAAGAGCTTCAGGACGCTTCTTCGTTTACCCCACAAGAAGGTATTGTTTCTTCCTGAGTAATTACAGGAGAAATGTTTTTCTTTAATAGCATGTTAGTAACAGTTTTGATAGATTCGGGTGTCACTCATTCATTTATATAACGTTCTTTAGCTTGCGAGCTTAACCTGTTAACACAAGAATTTTCAATTGAGTTGTTTTTGAGAGTTCCGTTAGGTGAACCGACAGTGTTGACAGAGTTTTATCCTGGATGTTTGTTGACTTTTGGTGGATACACCATTGCAGTTAATCTAATACCCCTAGATATTAACTCTTTTCAAGTTATATTGGGTATGGATTGCCTAGAGACGTATCGAGTTCAACTCGACTGTTGGAAAAAGGAAGTTGTCTTTCAACAGGGTGGATTTTCTTGTGTCTTTTCTGGAGACAGAAAAGTCTTACCTACGTGTACCATATCAGCTGTTGTAGCTGATAAGATGTTACAGAAAGGTTGTGAGGCATTCTTGGCACATGTGGTAGATACTAAAGCAGAAAAGAGCACAGTCAGCCTATGGGATGTGCCAGTGGTCTGTGAGTTCCCAGATGTTTTTCCAGATGAGTTGCCAGGTCTACCTCCTGAAAGAGAGATAGACTTTGAGATCTAGGTGTTGCCAGGTAGTCAACCTATAGTGCTGCCAGCTTACAGAATGGCACCTACAGAGTTGAAGGAACTCAAGATCCAGTTACAGGAATTACTGGATAAGGGTTTTATTCGACCTAGTTCTTCACCATGGGGAGCTCCGGTCTTATTTGTGAAGAAGAAAGATGGTACTATGAGATTATGTATAGACTATAGAGAGTTGAATAAGATCACTATCAAGAATAAGTACTCGCTGCCAAGGATAGATGATCTATTTGATCAGTTGCATGGAGCGACGATCTTCTCAGAGATAGATTTGAGATCTGGATACCATCAGTTGAGGATAAATGCTTCATATATTCCTAAGTCAGCTTTCAGAACAAGATATGGGCATTATGAATTTCTAGTCATGTCGTTTGGACTGACTAATGCACCAATAGCTTTCATGGATATGATGAACCGGATTTTCAAGACGTTCTTGGATCTGTTCATAGTGGTTTTCATAGATGATATTCTGATTTATTCCAGAGATGATGAGCAGCATGAACAACATCTGAGGATAGCATTACAGTTGTTGAGACAACATCAGTTATATGCTAAGTTCAGTAAGTGTGAGTTCTGGTTAGCTGAGGTGTCTTTTCTTAGACATGTCATCTCAGGATATGGAGTAAGTGTTGACCCTAAGAAAGTCGAGTATGTTCTACAGTGGGAGCAGCCTAAAACTCCTATTGAGATTAGAAGCTTCTTAGGATTGGCAGGTTACTATAGGAGGTTCATCTATAACTTTAGTGTTATAGTGTCACCTCTGACACGCTTAACGAGGAAGAATGCACCGTTTGTCTGGTCAGACAACTGTGAGAAGAGTTTTCAGATCTTGAAGAAGAGGTTGACTACATCACCAGTGTTGATCCTGCCTGAGGCAGATAAGGGTTACACAGTGTTTTGTGATGCTTCCAGGAGAGGTTTAGGATGTGTGTTGATGTAGGAAGGCAAAGTAGTAGCCTATGCATCTAGGCAGCTTAAGAAAAATGAGGAGAATTACCCGACACATGATCTGGAGCTAACTACAGTAGTTCATGCTCTTAAGACATGGCGTCACTATTTTTATGGTGAGGCATGCCAAGTGTTTACAGATCATAAGAGCTTGAAATATATCTTCACCCAGAAGGATCTGAATCTAAGATAGCGAAGATGGTTAGAATTGATCAAAGATTATGATGTGACGATAGATTATCATCCTGGTAAGGTGAATGTGGTAGCAGATGCCCTCAGTAGGAAGTCAAGTTCAACAGCTGATGCATTCTCTATGGCATGTTACAAGAGAGACCTGCTAGTAGAAATGCGGAAGTTGAACTTAGAATTAGGGGTGACAGAGCAGAGTGGTTTGATTGCACAGATGCAAGTCAAGCCTACTTTTTATGATCAAATCAAGGAACTTCAGCAGAATGATAGTGAGTTACAGCAGATCATGCTGGATATGGCAAAGGGAAAAAGACCAGAGTTCAGGTTTTCAGATGACGGTTTGTTGTATCAGCATGACAAGTTGTGTGTACCCAGAGATAGTGATTTGAAAGAACAGATTCTTGAAGAAGCGCATGCATCGATGTATGCCATGCATCCAGGTAACACTAAGATGTACAAGAATCTCAAGGAGTTGTACTGGTGGTCAGGTATGAAAAAAGATGTAGCTGAGTACGTGGCTAGATGTAGTGTGTGTCAGCAGGTTAAGGCTGAGCATCAGAAACCTGCAGGTACCTTGCAATATCCTCTTATACCAGAATGGAAATGGGAACATATCACAATGGATTTTGTGATAGGGTTGCCTAGGACCCCTAGAGGTTGTGACTCGATATGGGTGATTGTGGATAGACTGACTAAGTCTGCTCACTTTCTTCCTGTTAAGTCAACCTTTGATGTCCCGAAGTTGGCCAAGATATACGTGGATGAAATAGTCAGATTGCATGGTATCCTAGTTTTTATTATATTTGATAGGGATCCTAAGTTCACATCCAGGTTTTAGAATCAGTTGCATCGTGCTTTAGGCACGAAGTTAAGATTCAGTACAACTTTTCACCTGCAGACGGATGATCAGTCAGAGAGGACCATTCAGACTCTTGAGGACATGCTGAGAGCATGTGTCTTGCATTTCAGTGGAAGTTGGAAAGAACACTTGAGCCTTATAGAGTTTGCATATAACAATAGTCACCATTCCAATCTTAGTATGGTCCCGTATGAAGCTCTATATGGCATGAAGTGTAGATCACCAGTATGTTGGTATGAGGTACAAGCAGATTCTTGGACCAGAGAGTGGATTTGACCACTGAAAAGATTATTGTGATCAGAGAAAAGTTGAAAGTTGCACAGGACAGGCAGAAGAGTTATGCTGAGAAGAGACGTAGACCTCTTGAGTTTGAGGTTGGTGATGAAGTGTATTTGAAGGTTTCACCATGGAAGGGAGTGTTGAAGTTTAGTAAGAGAGGCAAACTGACTCCTAGGTTTATGGGCCCATATCCTATCATTGAGAGGATTGGACATGTAGCCTACAGGTTGGAATTGCCATATGAATTGGCTAATTTACATGATGTGTTTCATGTATCGATGCTGAAGAAGTGTTACCCTGGTACAGAGAAGATAGTGGACCCAGAACCTGCTCAGCTCAGACCAGATGTGTCCTATGTTGAGGGACCAGTACAAATAGTTGATCGGAGGATCAAGAAACTCAAAAAAATCGAGATATAGCGTTAGTGAAAGTTATATGGAGGAATCATAACCTAGAGGAAGCCACGTGGAAGCTTGGCTCTGAGATGCGTAACAAGTTCCTTTTCTCTTTTAGGAATTTTGGGATAAAATTCTTATAAGGGAGGGAGATTGTTATGACCCACACCAAAGTTAACTAGTAAGTATCATGATAACAACACCATTAAGTTAATTGAGATAAGTTAAGTGCTCATGTGGTGATTAGTGCATCATCAAGTTAATTAAGCTAAGCTAAATGCTTAAGATGCGATTAGTGTTTTGATTGGCTGAGACAAGTGAAATAACATGCTTTTATACCTTGAGGTTGTATTGGATCTCACGCTTGAAAAGTTGTAAAAGAAAACACTTGATTTGGACCTACGAGGCGAAAGTTATGACCTTTTTAAATTCCTGGGTCGAATTTGCAATTTTTCCAAAGTTTTTGCTTTATAAACTTTATTTTCTTCCTCTCTTCCTTATTCGTTCTTCGGGCAACTTTGGCAAGCGGCGCAAGGCCGACTTCCGCGCAGGGGAAAAGGATCAGAGGGCGATCCCAACTGCGATTTCCAGTAGCCGTCCTTCCTTCTTCTTTTTCTTCCTTTCTTCCTCCTCTCCTCTCTACTTCCTCCACTACTCCACTTTTCCTTGCCTAGCCAGCCGTCTAACCACCTGGACCAGCGGCAAGCAGCAGCATGGCTGTTGTGCACGGCCAAGAAGGGGGTGGTTTGGGTGCGTTTTCCAGCATCAATAGCTACTTTTGATTCTAAATCAAAGATCCAAGCAAAGGTTTTCAGTTTCTAGCCAAGAACCCAGTGTGCAAAGGAGCCGTGAACAGGGAAAATCCAAGGTTGAAGACAACCAAAATTTGCCCGGAAACAGGCTCTGGACGCATTTCCGGATGAATCCGGACATCCTGAATCGTTCTGAGTGGGATTTCACTCACTATCTAAGATTTAACTCTGCAAATCAAAAATTTTTTATAAATTGCGCGTTTTTCGCTGATAACAACATTTATCAGGCGTTGGGCAATATTTGGCGTCGCCCGACTTTTTATTTCATAAATCTCTTCTTTAAGTTTTTATATGATCTAGTTTAGCATCTGATCAGTGTGGATTGGACCAGTGAATTTACATGGTTCATCGGAACCTAAATTGCTCAGTGTTAATGTTGAAATTAGTATTACACCACCGATAATGGTACGGTTTGGGTATAAACTCAGGCAATACATATTTTGTAAATGATCAGATGCACGATTTCAAAGAAAGTACGATAACATTAAAAATATGCAATAAAACCCTAGTTGCATGCTTCCTGTTATGTTAATGTGTGTGAATTAACATTTACATGAATTGGCACATTTCTCAAAGATATTACTAAAAATTCTCAAGTATTGTTAAGAATTCGTGTTATGATACGTAAGTAACTCTTAATTGAGTTATGTGATGCACAAACCAGGATTAGGGTTAATGTGCATGTTTTTTGAGAAATTTCAGATAATTGACAAATGCTACTAATGAATTTTCATATGTGAAGTAATTACTCTTATCAATGTAATAAGATGTTCAATTGCATGAATTCAGTATGTATGTGCCAAATTGACATGAGTTTGGGTTATTTATGAATTTTAAATCTGCCTACATGCATGATATAAGGATTACTCAGTATTTACAATGATTTTGAGTATACTGCTCTGTCAGTTCTAGTAAAATATCGTATTGTGATTTGAACTGCAATCAAATAGATGAGGTACCATAGCGATACCAAAGTCCAGAACAAGTAAGAGAGAGATGCAATGTAATTAGAGTTTTTCTAGAATAATAAAATATTAGATTAAGGGACCTGACACCGTCGAACCCCTTTGAGAGGTTTGTACCTTAGGGGTGAAACGACCTACCCTGGCGGTGCGTCCAGTATACGCGGGTCGGAACGCACCCACAGAGCGTGCGGGGAGACGAATCCCTTGAGGAAGTCTCTTAAGAGAAAATAGGTTACCCAATATGAACCGAACATCCTACTGGTAACCCAGAGGTACCCATAGAGTGTACCAATTTGAGGCCCATAGAGTGCCTCAGACCGTCTGCCTGTGTACTCAATTTACGACACCATAGGATGCCGAGGCCAGAGAGCCAGAGTTCCTACAGCAGACCAGGACATCAGTCAGACTTAGCTATCCCGGGGTGTCAGCTAAGTCTTGTACGGTGGGATCGTAGTTTGCTAGGAGTCTTCATATGTAGAGTACACTGCATATGATCAGGACATAAGATAAAATATGTTCATATAGGTTCACAGAGTTTTTATATGTTTAAGAGTTAAGAAAGATATGAGTTAGTTTCACAGCAGTAGTTCTTTAAGTATTTTCTGTTAAATAATTGTATCTTCAGCTTTGCATCAATTATTATCATAATGAAATGTTGAAAAAAAATGTTATCTTCTGTTGTTTAAATTAAATTGCTTAGACCTGCTCAGTGTAGTATTTCTTGCATATTATTCCATATAATAAACATAAATGAGTTATCTGTGATGGTTGGTGAAATTCTATTCACTGAGCCTGTAGCTCACCAACCTACTGAAACATTTTTCAGGTCAACGTCAGCACGAGGAGGCTTAAGGATCGTATCACCCGAGTGCATAGAAGGTAGTAATTAGTAGTTAGTTAGAGGTCTCTTAGTCCTTTTCCCTCGGTTCTTGGGCATGTGGAGGGTTAGAGAGAGAATGTGGTGAAATATGTAGTTAGTTTTCAATATGTCATGCAAACTTATTTTTATTCTTAGTAAGGTTAATGAAAAGTCGCTTCCGCAGTTTTATTATAATTCGATGCTATTCAAATTTTATGGTTTTCATTTAAGTTAATCTAAGTGATCAAGAAAAGAAAAAGTTAAGAGTGATTTACCGAAGGTGACTCTACGGTCTTCGGGATCATTAGAAATGGCACGGAAGTCGGGGCGATCAGAGCAATTCTGCTAACCGTCCTCAACCTCAATCGCTAACATATACTACCACATCATGAGGAATCCATCACGTGGGTTTTGCCTTACAAGCGCAAAAGTCAAGCGGGCAGAAGATTCAGTGCAACGCGGTCAGATTTACATACAATGGGGGAAGAGGGCGACAGGTGTCTAATGAATTGAATTTTTTTTTATAACATATTAAACAATTACTGTGTGCTATAGATACACATGACATATGACGAGCTTCTTGGTTGGTTGGTTGGTTGCATTGTCCACACCCCCAATCGGTGAGGGCAAGCACCAAGCAGCAAAAGACCCATTTGAATCAGACAAGACTAGCACGTAGTTATTGCAGGATATTAGGAATGGAAAAAAGAGCTAAAGAATGTAAGTTGTAATCAATGGATGGAACATGACGGCGGCTGCACAACTTGACCAATCACGCGGCGTCACCTGCACGCCGCAGCCTCTGCTTGAAGTCCTGTTGCAGCTGCAGAATTGGCCGCCCTCTCTGCCATGATCTGGTGGTACAGGTGCCTGATCTTGAGCGCGACGATGGTCTGGAAGAACCCCGTCCCGTTGTTACTCCCTGGGAAATCCGCGTTCTTCAACATCTGCTGCGTGACCTCCCCGTAGAATTTCGTGGACAGGTTGCTCAAGTGGCTCTCGACGTAGATGAGCTCGTCGAGCCTGTCGAACTGTCCATCCATCTCCAAAACAGAGACCTGTACGTAGTTGGGGAAAATCAAATCAGAGACATTTGGAATCAGATGAGTTTTCTAGAACACCTGGTGGTTCATCACAACAGGTTGTTGCATCACCATGTGAGAACCAGAAACAACGGGGAGATCGATCGATTCATACTCTATCACTACTACTACTACTTGCCTCGTTGCCGTAGTACGTGTCTGGTCCGTAGAACAGCTTGATCCCAGGGTACGAGCACGTGAGTTTCCTCCCACAAGGTACCCAGGTGATGGTCGACCCTTCGTCGAACAGGTACACTGGGCTGAAATGATCCGCGCCTTCCTCTTTCATCACCAGCCTGACTCTCAGCACCGACATGTCGTCGTCGTCGGGGATCAGCTGGGTCGGGAGGACCTGGATCACGGCGTCGGCGTACTGCTTCTGAGGCTCTGTAATTGTGAAGAGTTTTTTTCAGATAGTCAAGTAGTCGTCAACGGGTGTACATACATGGCTTAATTAAATTAAATTAAATCAGCAATGATTCGATCTAACTTTTTACATAAATAAATGAAAAGGGTAAAGCACTTTGACTTAGAATTTTGACGGAAAATTTTCAAGAATCGTTGATGAGTGATTTACCTATATACTTATCGAAATCGGGTTTACGGGCCTCGATGCTGGCTTGGATGCTCTCCATGTTGTGGCCCCTCTCCAGCATGTCTCTCTGTTCGTAGAGCACACAGCAATTTAGAAAAGGGGATCGGGAACTAAAAGAGCAAGACAGGCAGAGAACATATAGGACACACCAAGTATATACCTGAATCTTCCATTCGAATTTGACCGGGTCGCTGATATCCAAGTAGATCCCAAAGTCGAGCAACTCCCTTACGCGAGGATCGTACCTGGAGAATACATACATGGATGCGCGCTCAGTTAATTAATAATCCAGCAAACAAGCAGGCAGGCAGCTAATGGTTCAAAGGAATCGAAGAGGTGCAGAGTTTGTAGTATAGCCTTGCTTCTTACATAGGGTGGAGCCCTTCAATGAACAGTATCTTCGGCGGTGTGATCACCTCCGGCGGGTCGTGTCGTCCCGTAACATGATTGTATATCGGCTTCTCGACCTCCTTCCCTTGTTTCAGATCCCTGATGTGAGAGTACATGAGGTCAAAATCATTGGCTCTAGGGTGCAGCGCAGTGACGCCGGCCTCTTTCCGACCTTCCCTGTCGAGGGCGTGGTAGTCGTCAAGGCATATGACCGTAGTAGAGTCGCTGACGAGGGTGTTGGAGAAAGGGTTCCCTCCCGCAGGCGGCTGCGCGGCTCCACCGAAGACGCTGGTGAGGCGGCGCATGAACGTGCTCTTCCCACAACCAGAGTCGGCGGCAAGGCCGATGACCACAGGGGCTTCCGAAGGCGGGGACACCGCGGTGCACGTGGCGCGCGGGATGCAGGTTGCGAGACGGGCGCACCGGATGGTAGTTGTGGTGGTGTTTCTGCCTGGTGGCCGCCGACGTCTGCTGAACAGGATTTGCGGCGGCGCGTGACGGGTGTTCTTAGGCGGTGGTGATGGCAGGGTGGGAGCTGCGGCCGCTTGCGTGTTGCTGCAACAAGCTGCATAGCAGATAGCCATGTCGGCTTCCGATCCGCAGACGGATGATCCAAGTAGCTTGTTGTTGTCCCGTTCAGACTAGAGCAGGAATATACAGCAGCCAAGGGGAATTGAGGGCGGCAGCCAAATTCGTGTATGGCGATCTCAAGGCAGGACCAGGAGATCTAACTATGATACTACTTAAGCAGCAGCTAGCTAGCTAGCTGGTTCGCAGTTGGTTAGAATGACTATGAATGGTATGGATCTTAGCTAGCACTTGTAGCAGCTTTATGTATTATATACATGCCCACACATGCTAGCTGCACCAAGGAAAAGGAAGGACGGCGGAAGGAAAGGAGGGCGGTAGAAGAAATTTTATTTAAATAATATATATATACATCAAACCACACAACGCATACGTAACATGATACTTTACCAACCCTTTGGATCTTATTTTATTGAACTCCTACTATAGATGCAAATTGTGGGAGCAAATGAGTTCGATATTATTCCCCGCATTTATTATTAAGCGAGATTGACTTGGGTGACGTCGTGTGAGGCGCTTTGTTTTTCGTTGGGATTCCAGAGTTTACACCGTTCTTCCCTGACGCCTGCAAAGCCAAGATAAAGGTCCGCCACGCACTGTTTTTGTTTTTGTGCCGCCTTTTCATGTGGTTTGGTGAGCCACAGGCACGCAGCCCACAAGGTGGGGGGAGATGTTTTGCTGATCGTGACTGTGAGCATTGCCCCTTGTTTTTCCTGGTGATCATTTGTCACAACTTGCATGATTTGTATCTGTCTACTATTCGGGGCAGGATTGTAATGACGTTTGTTGAAACCACATCAAAACTTTAACCGCCGCACGCTCTAGACCCACAACCCAAGACTAAAAGCTTGACAAAAACCGGGCAAAGAGGGGGACGTTTTGGTGATCGTCAGCGTTGCCCCTCGTTGTCCTGTTTTGCTACAACTTGCATCGTTTGTATCTTGCCTACTATTCGAGCCAAGTAAAACTTCACAAAAACGACACACGTTAAACCGACATTCTTATTTACTTAAAAATCATATTTTGTGTCTTTTTTTTGTGTATATATAAAGAACCGACTAACGCACGCGCACACGTACTGGTCGAGTCCAACTGTCGGTGCCAGTAAAGCTTCAATACAGGATCTCTTTCACGGGAGGGAGCTCGAGAGACCACTGAAATCAGGGAGCATTGGGAAACAATAGGAGGCAGCCATCCAACCAGCCAGCAACTGGGACACCAAGCTCAAGACTCAAAAACGTGTACAGCAGAAAGTAAATCAAGGGTGCCACCAAAGTATGTGACGGCACACGACACATGCAACGTGCAGTGGAGTTTGGATCTCAACAACATACGAAGCTACATGGAAGGACGTAAGGCAGCACAACACCATGTACTATAGTCTTGCACCAAACCAAACGGCGGGACGGAAGGACCCAAATCTCAGATCCCTAAAATCGAAAAGGTGGGCTCGACATGCGTCGTCTCGTAACCCATGACTTCAGCGTCTGTTTGGCCGTCAACGTAATGCACGAGAGTCCGTGACCCGACCGATGAGATATTAGTATATACCAACTGGGTCGGCCCAGCGCGGACGGAATATTCCACCCAAAAATTCTAAACAAGTCAAAAACTTGCAGCAGCAGACGCGGATGCCACCAGCGGCACCCAATGGTCCGCCGCAAAACAAAACTAACAAACAAACTCTGAACAATGATACATTCCAGCGCCACCATCGGCGAGGAGTCAATGCTAGCTTTCACCTGGCACCACCACAACAACCTTCTCGTAACCATGCCAATCGGCTGTCACCTTCTCATAAGCGTGTCGGCCGTTTATTGTGGTTCACGGTGTGTGCAAATGCAACACCGCAGCCACGTACAAAGAATACAAAGTGTTGTGCGCCCCAACATCAACGCACCACAACGTGCAGGATCAATCATGTACCAGCTGGATGGATGGATAAGAGATCACCACTTTATTTTAATTTAGAAAATGATATAGGCACAACTATACGATCCTTTGTCCTTATGTCCATGACTCACCCCCTAGCTACCCACCTACCCAACCAGCCAATCAAATGTGCGCCACCTAACAGCCAGTCGTAAGGTTGTTGCAAGTCTTTGACAACGTGAAGGAGACCGAGAAAAAGAGAGGAGAAAAAGGAGGGAGAAGGGAGGGACTCGAGAGAAAGAAAGTAGTTATAGGAGAGAGAAAAAAAAGAGAACACTATTTTGTTAATAACTTTAAAATGGTAATGATTTTTTTACGAAATAAAAATGGTTGTATTCAATCTAAAATATTAGAGATGATGTGATTGTAAAATCGTAAAAATGGACGGACAAAATTATTTTGTTTCTAATTCTCAAACCATAATAAAATTTTAAACGAAATAAGAATTGATGTTGTTATAACAACATTTTTCTAAACCATGTAATGAAATTTGTAAATATTCTTTTAAAAGATAAATGGAATCAATGGTTGATTTAATGATTTCATTTGAATGAATTACGTGCATAATAGCCTTGTATGTTTTCTTAGTGGGTCGTATTGGCTATTGAGCCCAATTGAGAGAAAAAGAAAAAGAAAAGGAAAAGGAATTCAATTGGATAAAAGAATACATAAGAAAATAGATAAAAGAAGAATAAAAGACTAAGGAATATTTCCCAAAAATAGAATTTCAAAATATTAAGATTCCTGGAGGTTCAAGGAACTCAGGATAATAATATAATGGCAAAGGAAAGAGAAAATATGTGGAATATATATATATATATATATCTATGAAAGTTGCTTGAAAAAAATATGAGGAACGGGATAAAAATAATTTGGTGACCTGATTCTATCTTGTTTCGTAAAAGTACATTAATTTGGTAGAAAATGGTATTAAAAGGTAGTTAGAAACCCTAATTGAATATAAAGGATGAATCTGTGTGGGTTAATAGGTTAATTTGAGGAGTATTAACCTGTTGAATACTAAAATAGAGTTATCATCCGTTTTGAATGTAAAGTTGGCTAATTTAGGATTTTAATCCATAAATGAAGGATAATACATATAGAAACCCTAATTTAGGGTGAAAAGGGAGAAAAACTATGTTTATTTTGGATTAAGGAAATAAGTTACTAAATAATGATCGTAAGTCTGTTAGGAGTATGAAAATGAGAAATTTAAAGGTTTTATGTAGTTTTGTTGAATTAGAGATCGTAATACTAAAAGAGTAGGCAAAACCCTAATTTAAAAGGAAACTCTAAAATTGGAATAGAAATCCTAAGAAATAAGATGAAGTTGGATAAAATTTTGATATTTATAACTTCTAAGTTGTAATTAATTTTATGTTAGTATGCTATCCATATTTTAAAATATTTATATTTTTATGTTATACATATTTTAAAATATTTATGTTATTATGTTATCCATATTATTTTAAAACATATGTTATTATTACATGCAATATTATTTTATGTTATTATGCTAAGAATATTTTAAAATATTTTATGTTATTATGTTACTTTAAAATAATTATATTATTATGTTATCCATATTATTTTTAAATATTTTAACATAATAACATATTTTTAAAATATATGTTATTATTCCATGCAACATTATGTTATGTTATTATGATAACAATACTATAAAATATATATGTTATTATGGTATCCATATTATTATGTTATCCGTATTTAATTATGTTATTATGTTATCCATATTTTTATGTTATTTATGGATAACATAATAATATAAAATAATATGGACAACATAGTAACATAAAATATTATATGAAATACATAAAACAATATTTTAAAGTATGGATAACATACTAACATAAAATAATATGGATAACATACTAATATAAAATATTTCATGAAATACATAAAATAATATGTTAAAGTATGGTTAACATACTAACATAAAATAATATGGATAACATGATAACATAAAATATGAATAACATAATATGATAACTATTTTAAAGTATAATTAACATACTAACATAAAATAATATGGATGACATATTTTAAAGTATGGCTAACATAATAACATAAATTATTAAAGATAACATAATAACCTAAATATTTTAAAGTATGGGTAACATAATAACATAAAATAATATTACATATAATAATAACATAAAATAATATTTATAACATAATAACATAATTAATATGGATAACATATTAATATAAATATTTTTCAGTATGGTTAGCATAATTACATAAAATAATATTTTATGTATTAATAACATATATTTTAAAACAACATGGATAACGTAATAACATAAACATTTTAAATTATGGATGCCATAATAACATAAATATTTAAAAGTATGGATAACATACTAACATAAAATTATAACATAATAACATAAATATTTTAAAATATATGTAACATACTAACATATTTTAAAAGTATAGATAACATAATAACACGGTAATTATGTTATCCATAATACAACATGTATAAGATGTTATGACATGGTGTAACATGTTATCCATGTTATTCCACGTTATCCAAATTATCTATGTTATTCGTGTGTTATATCATGTTATAACATTGTTACAACGTGTTATAGCATGAGTTATATTTATTTCAAAAAAAAATTATTATCAAAATATGTCATCATTAATTTTATTTTTAAATATTTTTTGTTAGTAACTCATTACTTTTTGTTTCATTAAAAAATTCATTACAGTTTGAGAGCTATAAACAAAATAAATTTCTCTTTCCTGTTTTTTAATTTTTTATAATCACATTATCTGACATTTTTGAATTTATATTTATTTTTTCAAAATGTATCAAACTTGGTCCTGTTGTTAAGTATATTTTATGGAGAGTCCGTCAGCGTTATTTCATCAAAAAAAATGTTTACCGTTTAAAAGTTATTCACAAAAAAGATTATCATTTTTCTCTCTCCTATAACTACTTTCTCTTTCTTCTCCTTTCTCTCCACTCCCCCACCCTATCTCTTTCTCTTCCCTCTCTCTTCACGTTGCTTGGGTATTGAGATCTGCCAGCCTCCTTGGGCATTGGGCCGGGTGCAGCGTAAGGACAATGGTCGTCAGGGTTAGTGTCTGGGTTGGGTCTATATAACAATACTCTTTTAATTTCACCTGTCTATCTGAGCGTGGTGGGTAGAATGTCAAGACACTAAAGTGTCATATCAGCAAAAAAGCCAGATGGCAAACACTAAAAGCAAAAAAGCCAGATGGCAAACACTAAATCTACCAGACCCTACCAAAGACCCTTTCCATTTTAAAAATTTATAAATCAGAGCTAGCAATACCAATAACAACAACCATATAACTTAACTAGTCAACTGCTATTGACATGCATATTGTATATCAAGAAACTTAAATATCATATCAGCAGACACTAAATCAGAGCTAGCAATACCAATAACAACAACCATAGAACCTCACCAGTCAACTGTTATTGACATTCTTGCTGCAGCATTAGAATTCAGTAACAATAGAAAATCGGCCATGACCACGAAACCCCCCTTACACCCTTTCTTCCAAAAAGAGAAACATGCTTTCAGTTTGATACCTAGATTGGTGCATACAAAGAACAATGCCAATTTTGTGAAACCATTAGGAGCATTCTATCACTTTTTACCAAACTAAAAGTTCAAAAGCGATGCTGAACAAGTAAACCATATGCATCTCAATCCATCCAAGTCAGATGCTATGAAATGCTATGATCTGATATGGACACGTAAACAAGAAATAGCATCGAGGTGCCGGCCACATGGTCAGACGAGTGCATGTGATGAAACGTTGCAAATCAGTAGTCTCCGCCCTCACTTTTGTCCCCTGAAGTAAAGGTATATTTTCTGCATTGAACGAAAACGCAGCTCTACGTGAGATACTGCACGAAAATTAGGAGACAGAGATAGGAAAAGAAATTTTTTTTAAAGAATATAACAGTTTACAAGGCAAGCATGCCGTGTGCTGATTGCTAGGAATTATATAGTAGAAATTGCGAGGTCTACTATAATGTTGTTATTTTCAGGGAAGGATGCAGAAACCTTAAGGAAATGCTTTAGAAGAGGGGGGGGAATTACACAGCCGGCAAGCTAGGAATTATATAGTATAAACTGTGAGGTGAGGTCTACTACAGAATTCTCATTTTGTACGTAGGGTGAGGTCTACTACAGAATTCTTATTTTGTACGTAGGATGCGGGAACCTTGACAGAAACATTTTCTGGTAAAATTCCTCGCTACTAATTTCTCAAATTTCTATTTTGCTGCCACTAAGGTTCAGTACACAGCTTGGATGTGTGGTCTTCAAAACATTTCAACACAAACAATAAAGATGACACTTCAAAAGGAACAATAAGCGCGTCAGTTCAAGCTAAGTAAAAATGCTACGTAGGTGTGACTTTGTATTCAGGTGCTTCTCTTGAACTCAAACTCAAGCACCAATTCACAAAAAGGATGTTCTCCATTTCACACAGAAAAACACTCTACTCTGACAAACTGGCGACTGGACTGGTAGAGAGGGATATAAAGCTATTTTTGGTAGGTTGTAGTCAGATGATAAAGTGTGAATTGATAATGCATTTTTACATTGCGAATTCACACTTTGCTGCCGCACTACAACCTACCAAAATAGCTATAAGCGCCAAGGCTATTTGGGAGAAGGTGCATCGACTATATATAACTGCTTGGACTGGGTTGAATAAAAAATGTTGAATTTCTTAAACAGTCGAATTGCGAATCAAATTTGAATTGTCCAGGAGGAGGATCTTGATTCAACTTTAGCAATCCAGCTGGCTTCCATTCTATTTGGTATAGTTTTCTTTTAAGTGTGTTGATTGATTAGAGCCTAGTTTCTTGTTGAGCATCTTTGTTCTTTAGTTTGGTTAGATTTTTTGTACAAGATAGATACACCACATATATTGTGCTGAAAGTTTTGCAAAAGGAGCAACAGAATTGATGAATCCAGTTGGGAAAACGGGGATTAAGTGATCGTTGTTTTGTTTGATAAAGCCATCTTGGAACAACATGAGACTCCAACATTGCTAGAGATCTAGCTTTGAATTGGGATCAGTAAATTGGGACATAGAGGTGATATAACAAAGCTTATGGACATAACTCAAAGAAGATGATAAAACAATAAGGACAATCAATTACCACCACAATTATAGTAATCATTCAATGATCTAACAAATAGGGTCTTTTTAAGATTTGCATACCCTTGTATCGAGCAGGTCTTTCAAATTTAAATGCAAGCCTTTCGAATCACTGTGATTCAACACCATAGTCATAATTTCGTCCAATCTAAGTCCTTACCAAACATGAGTCCTTTTCCATTACAATCTATTTTGGATCATATTCTAACTAAGATATAACATATCCATGTTTCTCCTTTCTGCTAATTTTGTTTGGAATGTGTGACAATGCAAGCCACCCTTGACAGTTGGTGCAGATGGTAATCATCACTGCTCAGTTCATGTTTCTTCCACCCAAGATAAATGCAATTCAATTTAAATGTTAAAGTTTAATTATATAACTTTAAAATAATACGTCAATCACTTCCACACCAGCTCTGTATCATCAGTCCTAGTTTATTTCCTACGGGAACATTTCTATTATGATCCTTTCACATCCTACCACATTCATCTTAGCATTCGTGTTTCGCTATACCTATTTCGTGATAACATTGCTTCTTCACACCAACATTCATTGCCATACAATATGGTTGAGTATATATGTATAGTAGCCCTAACGGGCTTAAATATCAATCTGAATAGATATGATGACGACCATGTAAAACTGTGGACTCAACTACTTCATTTTATCCACCATTTTTGTAGTCCTATGAGAGACATCCTCAAATCCTCTTGTATTTCACCGTTGATAATGAATACTCGATCCTAATTAACATAACTCGCTACATATTTATGCAGACATGGAGATAAAAAAATTGAGACATGGAGATGGCTAAAATTACAAAGCAAGTGCAACTTTTGTTTTCACGGATCTTAAAACTTCATAAAGTGATGGATTTAGTTGGCAATTGCCAACTTGACATGGGTAGGAGATGACAGGCCTTTGTTTCAAATGAAGTTTGTCAGGAGAAATTTAAGGTATTATATAAAGAATATAATAAAGAATATAATCTTATCTAAAGGCAAAAGGTGGAAATTGCAATGGCTAAAACTAACCTGAAGAACCCACAAGCTGATCAGTGTTTCAAGACAAAACAGGCTGAAACCAATCAAGTAGAAAACCTACAATTGTCAAATTGTAAAGACTAGTTAGGGCATGCTTTTTTGTAAAGACAGCTTCGCGATACAATCCTGATATAAAGCCAAATCTCTTACTGAAATGAGGAATGCAATTTAATACAAAAATAGAGCATAACAATCATATTCAGTACTTACCCCAACTACTACATGGTCTGAAAATGTGTCTACTGCAGCAAGAATACCCCTGGAGAAGGGATGCTTACTCAGAACAGAGATCATGGACATATATGAAAAATGTTAAAAGACGGATGATGGGTAATTCTGTAAGGATGTGCAGACCAACTTACGTGAGTGATTTCCCATCAAAGAAAATTGGAGGAGCTATAGCAGCAACAATACAGAAACTGATGTGGATCTGCAATATCCCATGGTTAAATTAATCAGCTAAAAATTAAGAGGACAGGCAAACACCCAAGGAAAAAGTAGAATACCAAGTACAGCAAGAAAAACCAACCAAACTTCACTGCACTATCAGTCCTGCGGCAAAAACACAAAAATGAGTTGTGGCGCAACCACTATTACTACCAGACAAAAATTTTAAGATATGAAACTAAGCAAGGAAACTGAGAAAATAAAAGAACCCCTAAAGAGAATGTATTCACGTCATAGTCAAATATAATTGTGAACAAGTTGGCTAACTAATTTGCACAGGTAGATGCTGACCAGTGACACTTCTATTCAGTAAAGGATGAGCAGATACTTTTTGAAAACATATTCAGCAGCATTTTGTGCTAGTTTTGACATTTTCAATTAATTGAGTCTCAATCATCCAGATGTCAATTTGTTGGGTAATCGTATTCTCTCCTATGCCACATACACAAACAGATTGCTTGTTGTATGATCACTACTTCCTATCATATGCATAGAAGTATCTCGAGGAGATCTGGAGGTAAGAGCTTGATATGATAACTGATAACCTAAAGAAAACATGTTTGTGTTAGCTGTCATATCTGTCCAAAAGAAGAAAGTGCTTGCAAATCAGTAACACATTCAACCAATACAAATTTTCTTCTCTGCAGCAGCAATCTTCTTTTAAATTTTTCAACTTTAGTGTTACCTATATGCCTGAACCTATCGAAGGTCCAAAAACTATGTATTCAAGGACATGCCTAAATGTTCATGAAATGTCTGTTTTTAGACTTTATCATAAACAATATACAAGACGAAAAATTGCAAGAACGCAAGATAGTGAATGCATTCAAAGGTATTCATAATGAAAGTGCTTGGACAAATAAGGTTTTGCAGCTTCGAAATTAAGTCAGGGTATAGAATTCACTAAACGGGACCTGATAGACACATGTAGAATAGCACAGACTATATTCTGGTCAAGCTAACCAAGTGGGTAAAGTTAATGAGAATAACTACTGCAGAGAGCCATTAATCAGTAATATTTTCTCAACTCTCAAGAAAAAGAATTACAATATTATTCTACTAGCCATCTGTACATGCCTTGCATTCGCTACTAAGTCACTGTTATTTGATGCAGTGCTTTTTCTCAAGGAATGTATACATTTGAAGATTAATTTCGCACAGAAAATCTTCCATACAACAATAAAATTTACATTGAAGTCTGCAAAAAATATTCAGATTTTGTGTCGTGATGTTATAAGAAAATCTAAATTGACACCATCTTTGGAGAACTAGACAAACTAATCTGAAGTTGAAGCAAGTATTCCTTAGTTTAATTACACCTTACAGTTCATGTTTATATGCGTTAACAAAATCATTAACATTAATAGAGGGCTCATCAGCTTCACACTGATTAAAGAGGTACGTAATTAATATAGATCGACTTTGGAACCATTTTGGTTCATATACAAGATTTGTTTTTCTACTAAGTTTCCCAAAAGAAAACTATTTCCTAACCGTCTCGCAGTTGCAGCTATGAAACGAGTTTTGACTCAGCATAGCCACAGAAAACAATATAGAGGTGGACATATGGATGCACGGCTGAGGTCTATTGAGCTAGTGACCGTATATTTGAACTCAAACCGAAGTGCCACTGCAAATAGAATCAGAGAGCCTTTGATATAACTAGTACAAACAGAATTCTATAAAACATGGTGTGTTCAAGTAGAGTCCTATCATTAAATTAGAAAGAAAGAAAGAAAAAAAGTTAATCAGTAATGTTATTCGTGACTTGGTTGAAAAAGCGAGTTAGTTGATAAAAATGAGAAGACGTGATGCACAAAAGTACACATGGACACTAACAAAGGTGTATACTTAAATGACTACATAGGTAAATGCTTTTTCAAGTTTACTTCTGAAGATCATCTCGTCCCTGTCACAATGGTAGCAAGCTACAGTCCTACTGGTAGGCATATACTAATACTACATTACTATATGACAAATGGAACTCCATTGCAGATTCAGCAGGAAATTTGCAAATAAAGAGAGGAAATACTCTGCAACAAAAAATATTCATGAGTATGTAATGCATACCAATTTAAGAATATGATGCACGATAATATGATATCAAGACGAAGTTGTGAACAAAACCGATTTTTTTTTTCAAACAAAAAGAACTCTGAAATTTTCAATTAAATAGGAGAAATAACTTTGAAACAACAAATACATACATACATATATATACATACATACGTACATACATACAGCCAACAAAGAGTCGCTCAAGTGGTCAAGCACGGTGTCCCCTAACAAAGGGACTCGAGTTCGAATCTCAATTGCCGCCTTGATTTACCACCCTCCCGGGAGTTTGGCCTTCGCCACGGGCATGGGAAAGGGGGAGAAAAATCTTTCTTTTTTAATCCCACATACATACATACATACATACGCCAATAAGGAGTGGCTCAAGTGGTCAAGCACGGTGTCCCCTAACAAAGGGACCCGGGATCGAATCCCAAATACCGCCTTGATTTACCACCCTCCCGGGAGTTCGGCCTTCGCCACGGGCGTGGGAGAGGGGGAGAGAATGTCTCTCTTAATCCCATATATATACATACATAAATAGAGAGAGAGTGTGTGTTAAGCTAGAATACACTCGAGTGTATAGATCACACTGTACACTTAAGTGATGTTTATCTATCAACATGACTTTTTTGAAAAGAAAAAAAAGTAAACCGTTGATATTCATTGTTATAATGGGCCACTGCATACAATTTGAGCTCATTTAGATGAGTGTAAGTCGTTCATTTAAGGACAAAATCAAAGTACATAACTAATAGTCTAATATCAAATGCTTCATTTTTTTTGCCTTTAGATGCATGACCTATAAGTGCCAAGACGAGCTCAAAGTTAATATATATATATATACATATATATATATATATATATATATGTTATAATTAGGATATTTAAGCGATCTAATGGTTCAGATTTTTAAAATTACAGTTGCATGATCAAAAATGACTTGAGTGTTGTGCCTCCGGTACACTCGATTGTATGCTAGCCCCTCTCTCCCTCTCTATGTGTGTGTATATATATATAATGTGTGTGAGAGAGAGAGAGACAGAGAATGTACGGCTTCCCAATTTAAGAACCTGATGATACTATGATGGCGAAGCTGTAAACAAAGCAGAATATGTTGTTCTATACAAACAAAGAAAACAAACTGATGTCGCAAGGAATATTTCTAATAACGCAAATAAAGGACCAGTTACTGTGATGAGCAAATGTTATAATACACAAACAATTCCTAAATTTCCTTCCTTCCGTTGAATAACTGAACCAAGCTAGGGTTGCCCATAGGTAAGGGCATACACTTTTACCCTTTATCCATACCATGTCGGGTAAGGGTAAGGGTAAAGATTTTTGTTACCATTTGCCCATTTTCCACTCCACTAAAAGGGGAGGGTAAAGTATGACTATTATCCATACCCTCTTACCCTTTTACCCGCTAATAAACTAAACTGTGGATAGAAATATATAGTATAGGGGCTGCAATGTTAAAACCCCGAGCTCAGTGACGCTAAGGGTCTGATTGCTTTGGTGTAACTGGAACATTCCTGGAATTTATTTTCCTGGAAGTGAAATTGAGTTCCTAGAAAATGAGTTCCAAGTGATTGGTTTGAAACTTTAATTTTCATGGAAGTTAACTTCCATCTAATTGGTTTGTTGTAAATGTAGACGTGAAATCTAAGAATAAAAGGTGTTTTACACTACATAGCAACTATAGACAAAATACTGAAGTGATAAGAATCATTCTATCAAATCAATTAGATAAAGGCCTATTTGCAGACAACTCACATCAAGAGCGGAAGGAGCAACTAGATTAATTTTCCAGCATACAAATCCAGGCAAATAAGTGCATAGCAACATTGTTGCATTTCTTATCCTTGGTGATAATATGAATAAAAATATACATTGGGTACCTTTTCGCCAACGACGAGGATAGGTTGGTTTTGTTAAAACGGCAGGAGCCAAGATCTTAGACTCAAGATCAACATACAACGTCGATGTTGCTTCCGGACAGTGAAGCGAAACAACGCAGATGAGTCTTTGACCAAGTATAGCAAGGCACTCCTGATTGCGATTGTAGACGGCGGCAAAGTCGTGAAGGACCTAAAGCAATAGAGCTACCTCCGTGCTACAACAGACAACTAAACACGACAACAATGAATCTTAACCAGTAACGACAGATTCTGACTATTATTGTAGGTCACGGCATCAACAAAACAGAAGACAGAACTGAAGACGGTTGGTCTTCTTCGGGCATTCATCAAGGTGAGTCAGCGCTCGAAAAGAGGAACGAGGAGGAGCGCGAGATGCGCTCGCGGAACTTGTTTTCCGCCTGGATTCCTGCATAACCCCTTTTCGGAAGTCTATATATATTACTAGAAGTCTAGGGAAAATTGGGGAACTGAAGTTCCGGACTTTTATCAAACCAATCATGTAAAATTGGAACCAGAACTTCTTCCAATATTTTCCAGACAAATTACAACAAACCAGTCAGACCCTAACCCGGACCCCGGTCTTTGGACTTATGCTGCGGGCCGCCGATATAAGCCTTTAGGGTTTGGAGCATGGTGCAGGACTTTGACTTCATATCGACTTCGCTAGGTGTGGAAGTGGAAGTTTGTGGAAACTTCAAGGAAGTTTCAAGTTAGTTTAGACGCAAACTTCGATAAACTTCAATGCCATTTTTTGAAGAAAATGATGTGATTTTGAAGAAAACTTCGATTAAAAACGTCTAATTATGCTATACTCTATCTCCAATGTGATTTGAAGAAAACTTCATTTAAAAGGTAAGTTTTATGGTTCAACTATATGACAACCATGCTCTGTGGGAGTGAATGTTGGGCGGTGAAGAGACAAGGTCTCAACAAGATGAATGTGGCTGAAATGTGTATGCTTAGATGGATGTGTGGGAAGACAAGAAAAGATCGTTTGAGAATGACTATATTAAAAATAAAGTGGGGGTGGCGAGCATTGAGGACAAGTTGCGCAAGGGCCAACTGAGATGGTATGAACATATGCAACGCAGACCGACTAATGTGCTTATACGAAGCAATGCTATTGAGTCGATCACAAGTAATAGAAGAAGAGGAAGGTCTAAATTAACATGGGAAGAGCTTATAAAGAGAGATTTTGAATCTCTACATCTCGACCAGAATATGACCCATGATAGAAATGAATGGAAACGAAGGATCCATGTAACTGACCCCAACATAGTGGGGACTGATGCTTAGATGATGATGATGATGCTATACTCTATCTTACATGTGTTAATTTAACACAAAAACATGATTCACGACTCTATAACCCTACGTAGGTCGATAATGCTATGTGCACTTATAGTTGCAAGGTTTAAATGTGTAATACAAATATAGAAATACATCCCACCATACGTCCTCCATACAATATGGAGACAAATAGTAGTTACACCCTTTTCTCTAGCAAATTGTGGCAGTCAACAAACATGGGAATTGATATTAAGTTGTAAAGATGGATGGAGGAGCCACTTATGCCTTATATGGCCTTTAAGGCACTAGTTCAGACAAATATTCTGGGTCGTATCAACTTTGCCCCAACATCGCCAACTTCGGGGAAACATCGGCAACTTCAAGGATGTTGGGACAAAAATACACTATAAAATCCAACTTCATCTTCAAGGGGGAAACTTCAGTCCGAAGTTGAGACCAAGTCGACATAATGGTGTTTCGACATCACCTAGGGTGGAAGTTGGAACTTCGGGAAAGCTTCGCGCAATTTCGATGAAGTTTAGTTCCATGGTTTGGAGACTAGGGAGTTCCAACAATGGCCGCCACCTTTGTGACTCGCAAAGGACCAACGTCAACTGTCGATCACAAAAAGTCGGCATCTATCCCGACAGTGTGGTATGTTGCGTCTAGCGCCTTCCCATTTGGCTTTCTCCTTCTTCCCCACTCCGCACTCCGCCTTCTCCATTTGCCAATCACAGCGCCATTTATCTTCTTCAGCAAGACCCTTACTTTAGTTTCAAGCATCGAGCCTGTAACCATGGCTCAATGGTGCCCAAGTTCTTGCGGCCATTCTGACATCCAAGTTGTTGCATCTCAATGACCACTCTAGGTTCTCTTTGCCCCACACACTGCTATGGTGTCGGCGAGTAGCACTAGTTTTTTTTCTAAAGGACGAGGATGGGAACTATTCAATCATTTGCTGAGTCACGAAGTTCACGGCGGCCACGACAGAAGTTGAGAAAAGCACATTAGAAGTATGTCTCGCTTAGATTCATCTGTGGAAAGGAGGAAGGCTAATACATCATTTTGCTTTCTTTTACTTTTTTTTATTTCAATGATTTGCTTTCTTTTTCTTTTTTTTCAATTTCAATGATTTGCTTCGCTATGTACCCACCCATCTTCCTACATTACAGGTAACTTCATTTTTTAGTCCAAGCTTACCGACACCACATGTTTTTTTTCTAAAGTTGTTGGTCTTCTGATGAGTACATCTTAAGATTTCGGTCGCTCTAGAAAGCTATGCGCTAATAAAACACGAATATGTTTTTTCTCTCTACTTGAGTTACCATACATCATGAACCTTCGTGCCCTGATGTTGAATTTTTTCTTTCCAACCTCCCTTCCATTGTAACAGGGTTCATCATGATGTTGATTGCCATATGAACTTAATCTTATTCTACTTTGTTTGTAAGTTGTAGGTGATAACATAACCAATGTAATTTAGCGATTGTGAGTCTGTTGAGAGAAGCTTCATTCTTTTAGTATGATTTGGTGTATGGCGAAGTGCTATTTAGTATGGTGTGATATAATTTTGTGTTGTATGTAAAGATAACATTATAATTACAACGGATCTTGTGGGATTCATCTGGTCGCATTGTATAAAACTAGTCGGTATATCTACGACAGTGAGATCGTTGGTGTTTTGTAATCTTTATTGAGAAACATGTATTTTTGGATATAAAAGCTTCTAATGACATGTAACGTTGCAGTTGTGAGCTTTGGTGTCTCATCCGCATATAAGTAATACATAAATGTGTTTAAAAATCATAAAAATTACTTGTTTACCTTTATATTTTATAAAATGTCCAAACATCAACATAATGTGTTAAAAATGCATTTTTATCCAAATTACCCATTTACCCAGTGAGGAAGAGGGTAAGGGAATTGCTGAGAAGGGTGATTAACCTTACCCTTACTCGCTACCCTTTGGTGGGTAAGGGTAAGGGTAAGAGTAGACCTTTACCCTCCCCATACCCTCCCCGTTGACAGCTCCAAACCCAGCAGTATAAGGAGTCTTATGTGATAAGTAAAATATCAGTAGCTGCAGCAGAAAACAGATGCACATCCTTGTTTCTATATATGTAAGACCAGACCAAAAAGTGGCAAAAACAATTATTGGACAATCTTACATCATGCAATAATACAGACTGTGTATAAATGCATAATGATAATGCGCGGTAATTACAACATATACCTCATTGCACGATATAGTGGTCTGTACCACAACAAGTACGACAGTGGACATCCAATCATGGCATAGATTGTAGCAAGGAAAAAGATTTTAACACCTGTAAGCATGAAGTGACATGGAAAATTCAGTGAAGCTTTATGCATACAAAAGTTCTATGAGTTTTTTCTTACATAACTATAAAAAAACAGCAAAATGCAACTATATGACCTTGATCTTAACTTTAACAATCGTCTGTGAGCTAGTTTTTAGCTGATTAGGATACTTCTAGGTCATACATCTGATGTTTACAAATAACTGAACTTGGAAAGTCGATATAGACAATCAAACTCTATATGTCTTATGCAGGGGCAATATTTATTTAAAAAATTTGGATTTTTTCACTTACCTCCTCCTCTGATCCAACAAACAGTTACAGCGAGTACATTCCACATAAGACAGATAACGATACCTGAAATAACCAGGATGCTTGGGTTGTTCAGAAACAAATAATTTAAGCAACCCTCTGAGAAGCATTTGGCTGTAAACAGGGTAGTTATGAAGTAACAGACTTAGTAGGTAATATAAATCTTTCAGTGGCTGTGCGGGTGATGGAGTAAGACATGGGCAAGAAACAAATTCCGTACCTAGCCAGCTTGCAAATGCCAGGTACTGCAATCTCTGAGCATGGATTGGGATTTCATTGGCAATGTCATGATGAATTATGGGGAAGATTGGAGGCCAGTTCTTTTCCTCAGAGGGAACTCCAGCTGCAATGTTAGGAAATTAGTCCATTTGATCAAATAATCTTGTTTCAATTAACCAATTTAGATCGGCTTTATAAGCCAAAACATGCATATACCTCTTGCGAGAGCCTCCTCTCTTATTTTAATATCCTGCATCATTCAATATAAAAAGGTTCATGTCAAATACAGAACAAGCTAAACGGACAGCTCGGTTGGTCTGGGGATTATATTCCTTTACGTGAGTGCATCTGATTTCCGTGGGGTGAGGGGTTTTGGTAGGCCATTGACCACACCGTGTGACTAACCAATTAGGGAGGATGTGTACAGTGTAAGTGCTTTCCTCAGACTAAACACTGGCATTATGAGTGAATGAAGCAAACATATCGTACCTTCTCTCTTTTCTTCAGATCAGCTTCCCAGGCTGCAATCACTTTCTCTCTGTTCTTAGTATCCTATACACAGAGAGAAGCTTTCTGTTAAGATCGATTAAACACGTTCACAAATGAAAGAGTAAGTAGTAGAATCGGAAATTCTCTTAAACTTGAATCCTCACTGTCAAATGAAATGACTACAGTCAGACGAATTAGGAAACAAAAGAGTACATTGCAGAATCAATGGTAAGCTTACATCCTTATTATCCAATGGTATGTCCACAGTCACCCCGTGCTTGGCTCCAAAACCCCTAGGCTCAGAGGCCATGGGAACAAGGCGCGGACCAGCACCACTCTGCAAATCATCAGAAGCAAGCAAGAATTATTTGATATCAAAATCCCAGAACATCTGATAAAACTAGCCAGTCTGCATAACAAAATTAGCCTACTCATGCCAGAATCACAATGAAAAACAAGGGAAATGCAAGGATCATAAGCGGAGGTTCACCGACAACGCAGTCTGTTAGCATGTTCCCTAAAATATGGAGAAACGTCGTTCGACGGCGTCTGTATGTTTGCATGTGTTTGGGAGGTCGAAACGAGGATTTGAACTTCTAAGCTCAATTTCCACGACTCGATTAAGGTATATACCAGTACATGAGAAACGCGATTTTAAAAGTGGATATGGCATTTGCTGTGTTCCGACGGCAGAGTTGTAGCAAAGCAAGTTTAAACAGGGTGATATGACGAACATGCAAGCGGCAAAAGAGATGCCCGAAGATCTGCCGCGGAAGTGTTTGCGAGCGGAAGATCAATGTCGGTAGAAAAAATGCGACAAGTTCCTGATCGCCGATGGAATCGTGTGAGGAATTCAACGGAACAGTAACCTAGAGTCGAGCGAGAGGGAACACGGCGGATGGGCGAGAAATTAGATAAACAGTGAGAAGGAGCCCTTACTGCAAACGAATTCGCTTCTTCCTCGTCGAACGGGTTGGGGTCGTGCATCCTTGCTCAGCCGGGAAGACGACGCTGCTCGTTCCCTGGGACAGACGGCCGAACGCCGACGGAGGCTGAGAGAGATGGAGGAGGAGAGAGATTGAGGGTGAGTAAGTGAGGATGCCGGAGCGTCAAGTAAAGTATGAATTCTGATGAGTCGGCGGTCTCAGTGCAGTGCGGCAGTACAGGTGAATCCGCGCGTCCAAATTAATTCGGATTTGGCAGTGCATTTTCTTCCAGTTTTGTCCCTCCCAGTTTATGCAAATTGCCTCTGTAGCCGTAGTGTTTGAAAACTTGAATTCGTAATGGAAACGGCTCGGGCTCTCGTGTCATCTCGCATGCCTTCGGTTTTTGTTTTGTCGGTTCGCCAGCTGTGGCGCTACTTGTTTGTTTGCTGCGCTTGAATTCGTCCTGGGGCCACCACGGCCGAGCCCTCTTAATTCAAAACTCCGCACACAACGGCATGACCGGGAAGATAACCATTCAAACATAAAAAAGGAAAATTACTACTTTAAGAAGCGTCTCGCACCATATGTATGGAAAGTAAATGGAAGGTCTACTACATATTAAGTAAAATTCCATTAGTAAATGCCGACTTGTATTATGTAGCAAAGCAAAGTCCCCATTCTTACAATACAATTTGTGTCAGTTGTTTCTTATTCTTCCTTTGTTGTTTCTTGTGCCTTTGTTGTTTCTTGTGTCGTGGTTGAAAAGGCAATCTTATTCTTCTAGAAAGGGACGGTTTGTGCACGTGACGATCTTTGTGCACAACACCTTCTTGACGTGATGTATGACGCAACAGTGGTCGTTAAAGATGATTTTTTAAATGTAGTGTCAATTGTAGTCAACCTTTGGTTTACGACCATTGTGATGCCTCCCTAGCTCATTATGTTGACAGTGCTCCTTTGACCCCTCATCTCAAGCCAGACAAAGGCTTCGGTCTATCACAATCGGAATGAGTTGATGTCGCCTTGTTTTCAAGATTTCAATGAAGGATGTCTCATCGGACGATGTCAATTGTATTAAGGATCATTAATTTTGTGTTGGTATTTCTGAGGTACTAAAACTTTTCTACATGTTGTTACTCGTCTTGTCCATGATCAACACCATCTTACGACTCTTATGATGGTAATGCTTTTAATATATAGTTGATAGGTTCTTCGTATTTAAGGAAGTCCATCTACATTTCCAAGCTATTGTGCGTTGGGTTGAATTTTATTATAGCTCTCCAGCTCCTCTCTACATGAATCAGGGTGAGATGCATCTCTCCATGGTTGGGGTCCAACAAGGTGATCTATTGGGGCCACTTTTTTTCATAGGCTCTCCATCCTCTGATTTTATAACTGAATGATGAATTCATATCCATCTTCTTTCTTTCTAACTTGATGTTGGAACCCTCATTGGTGACATTGTCATAGTCTTCAAGGTGCCATCTATTATCCAAGAACAAGGTCTAACCTTTGGTTGTCATATTAATATTAAGACAACGAAAATCTTTTGGCCTTCACATGATCTAAGACGAGCCCCGATGTTTGGTATGTTCCCTAATAACATAGGTCTTGCTTCCACAAATCTAGGTTTTGCCTTGGAGCTTCTCAAGTAACGTGCGGCTAAAAATGTGACACCCCTCTATCACACAGACAGCAAGGTGCCATGCGAAAATGAGTGGAACTACCATAAACCACATATTACTAAAAATATGGGTTAATTAAAACCGATTGCGAAAAATATTCATAAGAGAACTATTGCATCCAGATCCTGCAAGAGACATGTTAATTAAATATAACAAGCCTGATATATGTCCACAGCTTACATAAACCAATTGTCTTTCCAACACATGTGTTCATCGCCTGTTTATATGTACATAATAAGCCACATAAAGCCAACAGCAGGACAAGCAAAGGGACAACAGCTATCATCGTGAAACATTGTCAAAACACATCCAAGGACGTGAGTGTTACGACCCCATCTGAGCTTAACTGGTAAACTAGGGTTTACCTAGATGATTACATATTTGATTGGATTGATCATTGCTTAAATCTAATTAATGATGATATCTCAATTATAATATGTTAAACCTAATGAGAACCCCAAGCATGTTATCTCTTTGTATAATTAGGGTTTGAGGTGTATAAACTCTAGTCGGTTGAAATAAGGGTTTTCAACAAATAAGCTCACTTGGGAAGGAATGATAGAGTTAGGCATAGAAAAAAATAGAAATGATAGTTGGATGCTTGGGTAGCACGGCCATGGTGGGTAGTACGGCCGTGCTAGGTCTTTGGTGGCACGGGCATGCAAGGCCACACGGTCGTTTTGAAAGAATTAAACTATTAACCAACTTTTCTACTCAAATCTGTTGAAATCAATGCACCACGGCCGTGGTAGGCAACACGTCCGTGCTGGGTCCATCTTGCACGGCCGTGGCCGCTAGCACGGCCGTTCTGAGGCATTTTTGCTTCAAATGACATTTCTGTAGATTTCTGGATAGCAGCGCACTGTTTTATTTTTAATTATTTATTGGTAACTTTAAATGATCTCAAATTTTAACTGAAGCTTTATAGATCAATTATAAACAACTTGATAAATTCCCATAATTTTTAGAGAAGGTTTGATCTCTGAAATAAACGAATTACAGTAACTTTTGTATAACTGAATATTCAGCCAATATAATAAAAGTTGAATGTGGGGTCAATATGCAATTGACCCAAGCAGCTCAAATGGTCTATATGATCAACCACACACACAAGCAGCTCTCATTCTTCGTCATTCACTCCAGAGAAACGAAAATCTAGAGAGAGAGGGAGAGTTAGGGTTTGAGTGGAGAAAGAGGAGGAATTGCTGAATTAGGGTTTTGCGGTTCCAGGAATGGTGAAATCAAGTAAGTTTGGATTCTTTGCATAGACTTTTATGGTGAATATTCTCTCTCATGTCAAGATTCCGTCCATGCTCTGATTTGATCCAAGATGATGTCGAAATTCCCTCTTTTCTCACCCTTTCTTCATAATCCCTCATTTTCAAGGTTTCCGAGTTGAATGGAAGAAGAATTGGGAGATTTGCTAGGGATTTGATATGAGTTCGAGATCCCCTGAGTTGAGATGCAGTTTTGAGGTGTTTTCACACCTTGGGGTGAGTGGGTTCTTCCTTCAAACAGTGTAATGCACGAAATTTGATTATAGCATCCAAATCCCTAATTGCTTAGTATGTGATGCTAAACCCTGAAATGTCCGTTTGATTTAAGTTGTTGCAAATTGATATGATATGGATTCCTTCTCTGTTTGATTGACTCTTAGATGGTAATTTCACATCAGAAACGTATACAACACATCTTAGTAAGAATGCTTTTCAGATTTATACCGTATGATGTAATTAGGGTTTAACCTAATTGAGATCTCACTAGAGTTTTAATCCAATTGAAGAGATATCTAGACTTAAACCAAACCTTGGTCTAAATGCTCTTAATCAAGCTTAAGGCTATCATATTTCAATATCTAAACCCTTTGGGATTCGTCACTAAGTCTATGACTTTGATTTCACTAAGTTAAAGCTCAATCGAGCTGTGGCACGGCCGTGGTGGGTGACCACGACCGTGGTGAAGGGTCTGTGCCACGGGCGTGCTAGGTAGCACGGCCGTACTGAATGCTTTTGAAACCCTGATCTCTATACACCATGACCGTGGGGGAAGAGCCACGACCGTGGTGAGGTGAATGTGCCACGGCCGTGGGGTGATACCATGACCGTGTTGAAGCAAACCCTAAATGAATACTTAAGAGTCAAAGTTAAATAAAGAAGACTGGTAATCCTATAAGTGGTTAGGATGTACTTCTTGGGTTATCTTATTGAATTTTATTCTTGATACATGATATCTCATTGAATGGTATGGAAACCCTAAATTTAGTTAAATTTCCACGGTTTCATATCCATATTGATTGTATATGAATTGTTGAAAATAATCTTTATTTAGTGAATGCTTATATCCTATGAAATCCTCATGAGAGCCATGTGATAAGTGAATGAGGCAAATGAAAAGGTGAATGAGGTAGATGAAACCCTAAGAGTAGGGTGTTGGCATGTGATGAATGAAAAGGCAAATGAAACCCTAAGGATAGGGTGTTCAATGAATCATGTTATGGTAATATGAAAGGTCTCGATATGAGATGTGGTGATGCTTAATTGTTGAATTGTATGTTTCTAGTGCATTTAACTTTATATGATTGTTCTCTCTGAGATGATATCTACATACTGCAGGGTATCTTATTTTCAATACATATCTCGTAAATTGCAGGTGATGAGATATGACATGCCCTAGAAAGGGATGTTACTGAGACATGATATATGTTGAATACATGAGTTATGATGTTTCTTATGATATGATATGGCAGGCCGTGTAAGCCTTGTGAGAAATGTTATATGAGTTATGATTTCTGATTAGAATGTATCTATAATGTTAATGTTAGACTTAGGTTCCCTGAACACCGTAGAACCCCTTTTGGAGGTCTGCGCCTTAGGGGTGAAACGACCTACCTAGCGTGTGTCTAGATGGTCGGTGACTCGTGTTCAACAATAATCCGTGCGTGTGTCACGGTGGCACGAGGACAGAAAGGCAGTGTTCAACAATAATCCGTGTGTGTGTCACGGTGGCACTGGAGTAAATAGGGGTTATTCAACAATAATCCGTGCATGTGTCACGGTGGTAACCCAGACTCTCTGCCTGTGTGCTCAGGTTAGGAGGAGTCCAGTTTACACTCCTTTGAGAATGCAGTGAGGTCCTGACGTAGACCAGGACAGCAGTCAGACTTAGCATTTCCCGGGTGTGTCGCTAAGTCTTGTACGGTGTGGCCGTAGTGCACTGCGAGTCTCTATGCAGAGTACACTGCATAGATCAGGGCATAATCTAAAATATGATCATATAGGTTCATAGAGTCCTTTATAAATGAAAGAGTTAAGGAAGACTAGAGCATAGTCTTCTAGTAACTATTCTTTGGATGCAATATTTACATTCTTTGTTATTTCAATTATATTGTTTTAGAACTGCTCAGTGTAGTATTTATTGTTGTTAAATTTCATATCGTTTATTCAAATTATATCTGTAATCACATTAGTGCATTAGTCTGTTTCCATGAAGTACTCATTCACTGAGCGAGTAGGCTCACCCCTCTACTCAAACATTTTTAGGGTTAACCGCGTGGACTTGAAGATGGTCAGAGCATCAGTGTAGAACTGTCACAAGAGTTAAGTACAAGATTAGTTGAGTCAGTCGGTCCTTGTCACTCTAGGTCCTCAGTAACAGATAAGAGAAAGAGTTGTAATTACGATGTGTAACATTGTTCTTCTTTTGATATGTATGCTAATTAGCAAGTTTTATGTGCATAAGGTGTGAGAGACATCATGAATGTTTATACATGTATCTTTACTATTAAAGTCTGATTAGTAAAAGAAATGTTCAGATTCCCTTGTTAAGATGTTTTATGTGGTTCAATGCGAAGAAACAAGAGTTTAAAAAGAAAAGTAAAAGTTAAGGGTGTTCTTTGTGTTACATATAAATCCTATCTTATGCCCTAATCTCATGATTTGAGGAAATTGTGAGATCGGGGTGTGACAGTGAGAGTACTGGGATGACTCTAGTACTCTACAACAAAACCACCAAAACAGCAACATGTCCATCTCTTGCCTTCTATTGCTCCTCTTTTTGTTGCTCAGCTGCAACCTCGCGGCCACCACCACGACTGGTGCGACTATCTAAAAAAGTTGTAAACCAGCGGGGTGAGACACATTCCCAGCGAGAAACATAACTCCCCGCCGCAACTAAAAACTCTAGAAAGCTAAAATAGGTAACTGATATAAGCGGATTATATGAGCAGCATACTTGAGCAAGACTTACTGTATTATCGAACTTACCAAGGTATCCAGGATGCATATCACCAGATATTCATTATGGAACATCATTGACAAGATAAGCCTTATAAAGGCTTATCACAAAACATAAGGAAGTGTATAAGTAACTGCAAGGTATAACAAGATCATCTACACAAGCAAGGCCTCAACCAATATTTCGTATTTTGCCTTAAATAAGATATACTACTCGGCTGGATTACATATTTTTATACCTTGAGGAAGTGAGTCGTACCGCTCAAATCCAACCATTGGCTACGAAGCCCAAAATCGGTGCCATACAAGGTCAATGGAAGAGCCGGACTCCACGACCTCAAACCCTTATGGTCAGTGCACAAGAACCAAAGCAAGACCGCAGTCTCATGCTTAAGTGGCCTCAGGCATAGGGTCAGCTCTGCAAGATACCCACAACCCTAGCTCACCTTGGTACAGGTCTGGCGCTAGTAAACCTTGAGCCATAGGCCTGTTCACCGTGCTCTGAGCCATGAATGCATTCATGCTCATATCACATATCCTGAGCCATGGGCATGTTCACCATGCTCCATATATCTTGAGTCTACAATTGCAGTTGCACTCAAATCCTCCTATTTTCGGCTAGGAGAAACCCACACATATTCTGATGGATCTGATCTCCAAACCATAACATAAACACGATTAAAACTTAGCGGAAGCGAATCGGTAATCAGCGGAAGACAAAAATCACGGGAAATTAAAACTTTTCGAGATAAGAACTTGGATCCATAAAACTTCTTTCATAAAGAGAGATAAACTGTTTACATCTCAGGATAATTACTTCTTGAGTAATTATATACATCACGATACAAAATCTCAAGATCACTATACAAAAGACTCCAAGACCTGAGAGTACATAGGACACATAGGACTGACTCTAACTACACCATATGGCAGGACAATCTCCACCTGAGATTACTGCTGCCCCTGGTGCTGCTGCTGAGACTGATCACCTGTAGGTTGGTTCCTTCATCTCCGACGTTCACCTAAAAAGTTGAAGTCTACGGGGTGAGACAATTATACATAATTGTCCCAGCGAGAGTTACAACTCTTCGCCAGAAGCTTTATTATAACATTAAAGAATATCTTAAACAGTAAAGCCTTCAAAGTATTCTATAACAGTTGCAGGTATAACAAGATCTCTACCATTTAGGAGATATGGAGAATATAAACACTATTGCAATGTAACATCAATCAACTAACTTGGAGTTATCTCTTAACAAGTTATACTACATGGTTGATTATGTTTTACAAACAACATTATGCCCTGTGGAGATGAGGCATACCACTCATACTCCAACTGATCGCTGCGAAGTCACATCAGTATCATACATAGGTCATTAAGAGAGCCGGATTCTCATGACCTTCACCTTCCTCAGTCAGTAAGAGGATCACTTGTAGGACATCTTGTGTCTCTACTACTATAGCTCACCAGGGTAAACTGGTCCTTCGCTATTCTAGAGTCACAATGGCGTTCTGTACTCTCTTCGTTATCAGGAGGTTTCGTATTTACCTACCACTGATACAGATATCTGTGCTTTCTTCATCATCAGGAGGTTTCATGTTTACCTACCACTGATACGGTATGGAATTATAGTGAAGGATGGATGGATTACACATCTACATCACTTTCCTACACTAGGATGTAAGGTTCTACACATCCATGTACCCCACATACTCAAAAGTATGTGCTCCAGGAGTTCCCTGAGGAAAACCTGTTTCACCATCACTTAATCTCTGACAATGATGGATCTATGATCAGGGCTCTACATTATACTTGATTAGTTAGGTACATTCAGCATTCTTTAACAGCATACATTGTTCTCCAAACAATAATAGTAGCATAGCAGCTATAAAAGAAGAATACTAAATGTAACAAGCCTAACTCATATCAATCATCATTTCTTATTATCCTCATCACAAGTCATCTCTAAGGCATGACCTTGATGGTATTCATGGCTCTCACAGCCCATTATCAGCATAGGATGCCACTTGTCAAGGCATCAGATTACCTTACTTATTCATAAGGCTAACAACATGCCTTTAATGAATATAACATCAACATCCATACCTGGGTATGATTACCTTCATATCAGAACCTGCATGGTTAATACAACTGATAAAGGTAATACAGAAATAAGGAATATACTTCCTACTCTTATCATAAGAGTTAAATCTCTAATTCACATCAAATAGAGTTTAATACTCAAAAGCATGCCATTACCCTTGAATTAGGGTTTACTATTCACATTACATGTCATCACCCTTGAATTAGGGTTTACTATTCACACTAAGGTGAATTGAACTCATAACATCATCATGTATGAGTAACATCTTCATTGATGCTCTTAGATTAGTTAAAGGTTCATCATTTATCATAATTAGGGTTTCTATGATCTCACACAGGTGGATCATACCCTAATTATGTTCATTATTGTGCATTGGAGATGCTTTAATTGAGTTTCCATTTAAAAAGGGTACTTTCTCTCTCTAGAAGTACTTTATCTCTCCTCATACTGTTAGGTGATGTCATCATCACACTAGATTAGGTTGGATTGAGTCATCATAGGCTAACATAGCTAAAACATCATCATCATGTGATTAAGGTTTGATCTGATCAAGGTATTACTCAATTTACCCTTTAGGGGTATTCTGGTAATTCACCCCATTGATCATCATCATGGCCAAAACCTTAGTCAATTAACCCCTTAATATCCTAGATGAACATTAGGGTTTGATTAGGGCAACATTGAATCATTTATTTCATCAATTGATTGAAAGAAGTCAACTTTGAATCACATTGATTGACCTTCAACCATCATTCTTCAATTGAGTTGAGATCGTTTGAAAGTGTTGATCGTTTAGCTAATTTTGACTTTTCAAGACTGTGAGGGTGTGTTGACCGTTTAGCCAATTTTGACTTTAGGACCGTGAGCCCTCAACCCCTTCCAAGACCGCGATCCCCCTCAACCTACTTCAAGACCGCGAGCCATCAAGTGATTTCAAGACCGCGAAGCTATGTAGACCGTTTGCCCACTTTGACCTCAGGACCGCGAGGCCCCTCGCGGTCTTGAGACCGCAAGCCTCCTCTCGGTCTTGAGACTGTGAGCCCCCTCACAGTCTTGAGACTGCGAGCCCTCTCACGGTCTTGAGACCACGAGCCCTCTCACGGTCTTGAGACCACGAGGCTCTCATGGTCTTAGCCGCTTGGTCCTTCAACAACAAAATCAAAGGTTACCACCTAATGTCAACCAAAGTTGAAGCCTTCAAAAGGTCAAAGCTATGATGATCACTTATGGAATGGGTCAATTTAGATTATGTTTGACCACTTGGTCATTCAATTGACCCTCAAAGGTTGACCAATTAGGGTTGAAGTCGATTCAATTAGGGTCTATCAATGTTCACCCATCAACACTCAACAATGTGCATTAACACAAGGTTGAACCCTTCAATTGAGCTCCAATTGGGCCCAAACTTGGCCCAAACGGTCTTGAGGTCATGTGGGTGGACCCCACATGGTCTTGAGACCGTTTGTCCAAGATTTCATCAAAGTATAAGGTGATTTGATAGGGGTTGAACCATGATTGAGCCACAAAACAGAATTTTGATTAAATTGATAACTTATTTGCAATTGGGTCCTCAATTGGTCAAATTAGCTTAACCCTAGACCTTCAAACGGTCTTGGGTGATTGTCCTCTCGGTCTTGAGACCGTTTGGATGAGTTCCAAACGGTCTTGAGACCGTTTGCCCTTCCAATTTTGGATTCTAGTGAAATTTCTTCAAGGTTGGATCAATTGAGTTGAGGGTTATATCAATATTTAATTGCAATGTAATTTGGTGTAATTGTACCTTCAATTGGTCAACTAATCTTGATCCCAGACCTCCAAACGGTCATGGTTGATTTCTCTCGCGGTCTTGAGACCGTTTGGGTGACCCCTAAACGGTCTTGAGACCGTTTAGGTCAATCAACCCTAAAAACCCTAATTAGGTCACCATAATTTCAGTACTGATTTCACCTAGGGTTAGCCTTAGTATTCACCCTTCAACTCTTAGCCCGTTTGGAAATTAGACCATCAAACTTGGTGGGTTGTTAATTAACATTATTTTGAACAGTAATCTCATACGGTCAACGTCTGGTCAACGACCTTACACGGTCTTGAGACCGTTTGCCCAAAAAGGCAATTTCAGACCGTTTGAGAATCAGGAATAAATTCATTTAAAGTTGTTACTTAAAAAGGTCATATCTCCCGATTCTTTTGGAGTTAGCCTCCCAAATTTTGAGGATAATTAGCCTATATAATTAGGAACAGATTTCCTATACGGTCCATGCTCGGTCAACGGGGCCAAACGGTCTTGGAGACCGTTTTCCCTGTCACGGTCTCGAGACCGTTTGCTCACCTCGCGGTCTTGAGACCGAGAGAGCAAACTGGTGAGACCGTTCAAGGAAGTGAAAAGCGGTGGGTTTTTCTTGGAAATCACGCCTTCATCTCCTAGCTCAAGAACAGTACGAATATCCCATGAATTTGCTTGCAAAATAGCAGGGAAAAGTAGGGAAACATGAAGAGTTATCATCTAACCGCATATAAGAGATGTATATAGTAAAGCATGGGTTTAGAGTTATAAAACCCGCCTAAAGCTTGCTTCTTGAGCTCCAAGCTTTCATTCTCCAAGCTCTAATGGCGTCCTTGAGTTCCCACAGGTTGGCCAAGGTGAAAACTTCAAGGAAAGATGAAAAGAGATGGCTAGAAAGATAGGGTTTCGAGAGTTAGCCATGAAGCTGACCTTGAATTCGAGTTCTAACCATGGAATTAGGCAAGAAGAGGGGTTTAAACCTACCTTGCACCCTTGGTCGTTCCCCTTGATCTCCAAGACAGTCCTTAGTCAGCCAAGCAAAGAGGGAACAGTGATATGCACGAAAGAAAAGTTCCTTTGCTTGAGAGGTGAAGTATACATATACTTGGGTGATGTTTCATTAAAGGCCCATAAGTTTCCCCATAATTCCAATTAAGTCCTTCCTTCATTACTTGCTCGTCCCTCCCTATTTATTATAAGGACAAACCTTATCTTAAGGTCTAGAAAAAGAAGGCAAGGAAGAACAATCTAATACTAAGGTACATACATAAAGAAATATTGCACATATACCCTGATTATTCAATCACAAGGCATATTTCATAACCTGATAACTTAATTGAGGTGACTTCCTCATCATTTATTCTCTTAATGATGGCAAGAGTTCTAAAAGATACATTAGATGATATATTTTACAAATTGCATCCCTTAATTTGGGTAAATTGCATTTTACCCCAAATTAGGATTTCAAGCACCGGGATTGCTTCCACAGCTGCACCTTGGTGCCCAAGCTTGGGAAATCCCTCAAACTTTACCAAAAAGATTCTCATGATGTCTCAACATCAGAGGAACATCTCAACATGTGCAAATTGCAAGTTAACCCTTTCAACTGGGTAAATTGCACATAGGTCCCTGTATAACAAAACAATGCTACAACTTTAAATAAAAAGGAGAAAATACTGAAATATATGTTTCTGAGAAACTTAATTACATGCTCAGAGTTAATCACAAAGATTTAATTACATATTTAGGCAAAACACCTAGGGTTAACTCATAACCCAGGTCATGGATGTTACATATTCAACAATATGTGCTTCTAGGTTAACCCGCAGGAGAACCGGTTTCACCATCACCAGCTCCTGACGATGATGGATCTATGGCCAGGGCAAACTACATGATATGTTTCACTATAATTAATTAACATATTTTAAGTGGATTGTTGAGGCAACCAAGTTGTAGAACATGAATAACATTGAGTTACATTATTACTGTCGTCATCACATTATCCTGGGATCTCAATCCCTCATCACAGAAAGCCACTTCCTCTCAAGGCATCATCATCTCACATCATCACCTGGGATTACAATCCCTTATCTCATCATCATGAGGGTAACACCTCAACTAGGCACTCAACCTTCATAAGGTTCACAGACCTATCTTATTATACCAGTGATGCATGTTATCTCATCAACAAGAGTTACCATGATGTAGTGTTATTCAAACACATATACCTCATAGCTCTTACCTGGCTATGAATTCATCTGATACACCTGCATGGTTAGTATACACAGCAAAAGAGATAACTTGAAATCACCGGACACAGGTTTTTACTAATTATCATGTCAATAGGGTTTGCATATGTACATGTCATGATTATAACTATGTGTGGCATAATGTATCAATTACATTACTGTTATCAAATCATGGGCATCCATTCAAGATTATATGATTTTATATTTTTGTGTTGGTTTTTTATTATTATATTTTTATGTTGTTTGTTTTTGTTTATTTTTTTGATAGTTTTGGTTATGTAATTTTTTTTGTATTTTCATAAAATGAAACTAGGGAATATAAAAGAGCGGAACATAAAGGAAAAAGTTGAAATCTTGGGTTGCCTCCCAAGTAGTGCCTTGGTTTTACGTCGCTGGCTCGACGAAGCTATAACATTGTCATGTTGTTGGCATGGTATTTGATTGTTCATGTCTATTTTGCCCATGCTTAGGGTTTGACTTGGGCTGCCCAGCAAAAGTGCCTGCCTGAGGCTTCAACTGTGCAGCAATCTGAGCAAGCTGCTTCCACTGCTTTCTGCTGAGCCTTTTGGTTGGCAAGCATAGTTTGCTGAGATTGTAACATTTGCCTTATCAGAGATATCTCATCTTCTGGCTGGGCAGGAGCATTTTTCAAAAGACTTTGTTGCTGCATTTGTTGAGGTTGTTGAGTGTGCAGGTGCGGAGGAAGCAAGGGATGAGTGTACTGGTAGTAGGCTGATTGATTCCTAGGGTGGTTAGCCCTAGGGAAGTTGTTCCTGGAGTTCCCTTGATTTTGGTTGAAATTGTTTGAGAACCCAGGTGGTAGCCTACTATCAGATCCCCCCTGTGTCTGATGTTGTGGATTCGCAGTTCCAGAAGGGTTCCCATATTGGAATCCAGGATGATTCCTCAGTTGATTGGGATTGTAGTAGAATTGTCCAGGAATAGTATGGACGGAGTTGACTTGTTCCGGAATCTGATCTCCAGATTGATCAGTAATGGGCTCATATGGTTGTGATGGTGGATGCAGATCCATCATCACATTATACAACATTCCACAGGAGAGATTCGGATGGTCCAAAGAATGACAAGCCTCACATGATCTTGTGACGGATTTGACTTGATGAACCAGCGGAGTTTTCTTCTTATCAATTTCTCCTAGAGTTGTCTCAAGGGCTTGCTGTTTATGAACAATTGTTTTCAAGGCCTCGGCTATTGTCTTCATTTCTATGGATTCCTCAGCTTTGAAAACTTTAAGAACGCCTTTTCCAGCTGACCGTCCCCAGTTGGACTGGTTTTTAGCTCCTAATGTAACAATCTTCCAGGCATATTCATAGTTCTTCCTCATGAAGTTTCCTCCAGATGAGGAATCTAAGAATTGTTTAATATCATCACTTACTCCCCGGTAGAAAGTTTCTATCAGTTGATTCTATGAAATTCCATGATGGGGGCATTTGCACAGAAGTTCCTTAAATCTTTCCCATGCCTCTATAAGGGTTTCTCCAGGTAGCTGGGAGAAGTGATTGATTTGCCCTCTAATTTCATAGGTCAGCAAGGGTGGAAAGAACTTCTCTAAGAATTTTTCCTCTAGAGGGGCCCAAGTGGTTAGTATGGGTTCTCTATCCAACGAGTTGTACCAACTCAGGGCCCTTCTAGATAAGATGAAATGGAATAGATGGAGCATTATTGCATCGAAGGTGATACCACCTTGCGGGACCAGGCGGCATAATGCCTTAAACCTTTTCAAATGGTCCATGCAGTCATCCCCTGAACCTCCAGAGAAGGAGATGCCTTGCATAATTTGGATCCACTGGGTCTGAATCTCGAAGTTTGGGATATTGATAATCGGAGGCCAGACCGGGTGGTTGTCCTCATAGTTCTTCGGGACAGCATAGTCCCTCAGTTGCTTGTTCCGTAACTCCAGCTGGGCAGCTTGGGTTGCTGCTTCAGTCTCAGCTCTTATGCGAGCTTGCTCTTCTGCGCGTATCTCCACTTGGATTTGGGCACGGGTGTCTGCGATGAGTTGTGCCCATTGTGCGGTGATGGCAGCATTTACCCTCTCCATCACCAAAGCAGCCTGGTGCTGTTTGTCAGCCATTTGTCTAGCGCGTTGGCGATTGAGACGGATTTGGCAGTGGAAACTTCGCTCTACCTCAGAGTCGAACTCTGGATCAGGGGAGAATCCGCGACTATGTGATGATTGCATGTACGTGTTCTACCTGAGTAGAGAAAAGAAAACACCTTTAGATAATAACAAAGATATAAAAGTTTCAAGTAGATATAGAGTTATGATTCAAAAAGAAAGTGTAACATCCTAACCAACTAGAAAGGTACTAAGTGAAATAACAACGTTCCGTTGTCCCAGGCAACGACGCCATTTTTTGATGGAGCTAGGACTTACACTAAAAGATTTTACTCTTCCAATGGGAGTCCCAGGGTTATGCACCAAAAACCCTAGAGAGGATTGATGTCTTCCTTAGGTTTACCTAGAAATGGTGCTTAGACAAACACTCCAACCCCATAAGAGTATGGAAGCCTTATCATAGTACGGATTTAGGATCGAACCCAAAAGACAACAGTCTTGTTGCAAGCAACAAGATGGAAAACGTATAGAACTTCACTTAGTTACTTACTAGTTGGTACTTATATCGAAAGTTGGATTTTGATGGTTTTAAACTAAGAACATAAAAAGTAATGAAAGCAAGTAAAGCTAATGAGTTAAACTATGATAAAAGATCACTAGGGTGTGATCGATTTTTCACCGCCACTACACATCGATCAACACATGCAAAGCAAAACTTAACCTGCAAAAAGAGTTCGGTCAGTTAGTACCCTTGTAGACCTAGCCTCCTTTTGGATAATCTAGATACGAGAAGTGCGGGAATGTTGCAACTCCAGCCATTCCCGATCAAATGGCCACATTACTTTACATCATTCCCCTCGCAAAGTGTGTTCCTCGACTTACCAAGGTTGCACTTCCATACGTCAACTGATTCCATTTCATAGTATGAAAGTGCAACGGATGATAGTGAGTTTACTCCACTTCTTGAGATACACTTCTGGATACCGAAACGGATGCATGGTGGATACATGCACCAAGAACCAACATGCAAATGAGTTTCGAATCTAATAGTACAAACGTAGACAATTCATACAAAAAGATAAAAGATAACACAAGTTGGAGATCAAGCAACAAGTATTCATTAATCGTTTGATGTCGAACTGACAGAGATAAGAACTCTACATTACAACCTAAGGATTACATTTACATGATATGAAAGTATGGGTAGCGGGGCTACTCCCCGCACCCTAGTGAAGAAGACTACTCCCTCATGACTAAGACCAAGAAGGAGGCGAGAAGAGAGAAAGAGCATCATCCCCACAAAGGAGGGAGGAAAGTCAACCCCTTGGAGAGAGAGAGCAACGACCACCAGTCTTCGTAGGTTGCACGATGAGGAGGTCTCCCCTTCCCACCTTCTTGGTGAAGAAGGAGAAAGTAGCTTCATGATTGAGTATGGATCTCAGACTGACAGCCCCAGGGCGGAGGATGGAAATGGCAGGAGCTCTGGAATGATTGGGGTAGCCTTTGAACGTCTGAGACTCTTTTTTTTGGAGGACCCTTGGGGTCTTATTTATAGGCCTTGAGTGAAGTCCAAACGGTTTGGAGACTGTTTGGACCTCAAGACCGTTTGGGACCTCAAGACCGTTTGGACCGTGAGACCGTTTGGCTTCATGCGGTTTTGGGATCGCATGAACTCCATGCGGTCTCGGGACCGTTTGGCTTCATGTGGTCTTGAGACCATTTGAACTCCATGCGGTCTCAGGACCGGTTGGCTTCATGCGGTCTTGGGACCGTTTGACTCCATGCGGTCTCGGGACCGGTTGGCTTCATGCCGTCTGGAGACCATTTGAACTCCATGCGGTCTCGGGACCGGTTGGCTTCATGCCATCTTGAGACTGTTTAAACTCCATGCGGTCTCAGGACCGGTTGGCTTCATGCGGTCTTGGGACCGTTTGAACTCCATGTGGTCTCGGGACCGGTTGGCTTCATGCGGTCTTGGGACCGTTTGACTCCATGTGGTCTCGGGACTGGTTGGCTTCATGCGGTCTTGGGACCGTTTGACTCCATGTGGTCTCGACACCAGTTGGCTTCATGCAGTCTTGGGACCGTTTGACTCCATGCGGTCTCGAGACCGGTTGGCTTCATGCAGTCTTGGGACCGTTTGAATCCACTCGGTCTTGAGGCTGAGTTATTCTTTTATGATTTTTGTGCTTTTTCTACATATATAGAAAGGAAAAGTTAGTCTGATGGTATATTTACAAAAAGGGGTAAAATTAGGATTATGTATAATTTAAACTAAAAAAAGAGTATGGAAAACTAAAGAAAAAGACTAAGATAATCGACTAAAATAGGAGGTTATCACTCAGTTTCAAGGGCAGAGGTATGGTGGCTTCAAAAAGCCAAGGTTTTCAACACCTTCTGTGTTGAGAGGTCTCAGTGCGTCGTCACAATGGTCCCCGAGAAAAGGAAGAGGTTATGGTTCTTCACCGACGAAGGCACATAGTATAGCTTCAGTGGTAGTGACAGGGTCATCTAGGCCACAACAAAGAGACCAGTCATGCTATCTTTATGGACATGTTGGGCATTGGAAGTCAAGTTGCCCAAAAAGAGATGTTGAAGTGACACAACAGGCAAGGTAGAGTCAGCAAGGGTCGGATATGCTGTAGTTCAGTGGTAGTCGAGGGTGAGGATGCAGTCAAGCGTCGTAAGAGGGATCGTCTGCTCAAGGAAGTAGAGGATGTAGATGACAGCAAGCAACGACTCGATTCTATGCTATGAGTCAGTCAGATGCGATAGTCAACCTGCGAGTGGTGGAAAGTCAGATGGATTTATTTCATTCTGATTTGTCTTCTTCTTGCTTTAGATTTGTTCTGGTTGACTCGGGTGCTACACACTATTTTATCACACGTTCTATGCTTGATAGTTGTCTTTTACCTGTTAGTTGTAAGAAAGATAGCATGTTGCTAGAAACCCCTCTTGACGGTTCCTTGATGCTTCGAGAGGAGTGTCCATCTTATGTCTTATCCTTTTTGGGACACAGTATACAAGTGGATCTTATACCACTTGATATGCATGGATTCGATGTGATCTTTGGGATGGATACCTTAGAGAAGTATAAGGTTGTGATGGACTGTGGTTCTAAGCAGGCAGTGTTTGATGATAATGGTAAGAAGTGGATCTTCCAAGGAGATAGGAAGATTCTTCCGACATGTATAGTGTCACCTATGGTGGCAGGGAATTTGATGCGGCAAGGATGTAAGGTGTTCTTAGCTCACATTATAGATACCAAGGCAAAAAGCCCCAGTCTTGAGGAGGTGCTTGTTGTCTGAGAGTTTGTGGATGTGTTTCCTGATGAGTTCCCCGGTGTTCCCCCACCATGAGAGATTGAATTCGAGATCAATCTGGTGCCAGGAACATAGCCAATTACCCAGACACCGTACAGGATGGCTCAAGCTGAGATGGTAGAGTTGAAAAAGCAATTGTAGGAGTTGTTGGATAAAGGTTTCATTTGACTGAGCACGTCATCGTGGGGTGCTCTAGTCCTATTCATAAAGAAGAAGGATGGGTCAATGCAGTTATGTATAGATTACTGACAGTTAAAAAAATCACAATCAAGAGCAAGTACCTGTTGCTGAGGATAGATGATTTGTTTGATCAGTTGTGTGGTGCTACAATATTCTCAAAGATTGATCTACGGTCTGGATATCATCAACTGAGGACTAAGTATGAGGACATACCAAAGCCAACATTTAGGATGAGGTATGGTCATTTTTGAGTTCGTGGTTATGTCGTTTGGGCTAACCAATGCACCCGCCCGCTGCTTTCATGGATCTGATGAACAGAGTGTTCCATCCATTTTTAGATCAGTTTGTTGTAGTCTTCATAGATGACATCTTGATCTATATTCGGGACAGTAAAGAGCATGAATAACATCTTCGACAAGCGTTGACTCTTCTTTGCCAACACCAGTTGTATGCCAAGTTCAGTAAGTGTGAATTCTAGTTGAAATAAGTGACTTTCTAGGGTCATGTGATATCTATAGAGGGAGTCAGAGTAGATCCCAAGAAGGTGGAGTCAGTTGCAGATTGGGAGTAACCAAAGACACCAAAAAAAGTTCGTAGTTTCCTGGGTTTAGTAGGATACTTTCGGAGGTTTATAAGGAACTTCAGTGTGATCGTGTTGCCGTTAACGAAGTTGAACAGGAAAGATATACCTTTTGTTTGGGATGATCGTCGTCAGCATGCTTTCCAAAGTTTGAAGGAGAAGCTGAATAGTGCTCCAGTGTTGGTGCTGCCAGAGCCTGGGAAGGGCTATGTTGTTTTCTATGATGCTTCCAAGAAGGGCTTAGGATGTGTGCTGATGCAGGAAGATCATGTGGTTTCTTTTGCTTCACGACAGCTTAAGAAACACGATGAGAATTATCTAACACATGATTTGGAGCTGGCAATGGTGGTCAATGAATTAAAGATTTGGAGACACTATCTTTTTGGGGAAGTGTGTCAGATCTTTATAGATCATAAGAACTTGAAGTACATCTTCTTGCAGAGTGAGCTGAACATGCGACAGTGTCCCTGGATGGAGCTAATCAATGATTGTGATTGCACTATTGAGTATCATCCTGGTAAGGCAAACACGGTAGCCGATGCGCTTAGCAGGAAGTCTTCTTCTCTTCCTATGAAGATGACACAGTTGAGTTCCTTGATATGCCATAAGCGGGATATGTTTGTCTCCTTACGGCAGATGAATGTACAGTTAGAAGTTTCCTTGTTGGAAGGATTGTTGGCACATATGCAAATAAAGCCTATGCTGAGATAGGAGATAAAAGACGCACAATAGGCATATGCTTTCGTTCAATTGATAAGATCAAAATTTGGTAGTGAAAAGCGTGATGGGTTCCGTGAGTCCAAAGATGCACTAGTTTGCTATCATGGTAGGATGATGGTCCCTAATGTTTATGATCTGAGAAAGCTAGTGCTCGAGGAAGCACACACATCGATATATGCTATGCATCCAGGTGTCACCAAGATGTATCATAATCTGAAGGATCTGTATTGGTGGCCTGGCTTGAAGAAGGATGTAGTCGATTTTGGGGCTAGGTGTGCGGTAAGCCAGCAAGTTAAGGTTGAGCATCAGAAGCCGGCATGTATGTTGCAACCCATGTCGATACTGCAGTGGAAATGTGATCATATAACCATGAATTTCATAGTTGGTCTGTCAAGGACAACTAGGAATCATGATTCCAGTTGAGTGATAGTGGACAAATTGACAAAATATGCTCATTTCATACATGTAAAGACAACATATACAACACAGAAGCTTGCTCAAGTGTATGTGGATGAGATAGTGTGTTTTCACGGTGTGCCTGCAATGATAGTCTCTGACAGAGGACCCCAGTTCATCAGTCATTTCTGGGAACAGTTGCACAAAGCATTGGGAATGCAGTTGAGGTTCAACACTATCTTCCACTCACAGACAGATGGGCAGTCTGAGAGGACCATTTAGACATTGGAGGGTCTTCTTCGAGCTTGTGTTTTGCAGTTCCTAGGAAGTTGGGACGTGCATCTTAGTCTGATAGAGTTCACCTACAACAACAGTTATTAGTGGAGCATCGACATGGATCCTTATGAAGCTCTTTATGACAGGAAGTGCAGATCTCCTCTATGTTGGTATGAGTCTGGTGAGTATCAACTTTTGGGTCCTGAGTTAGTGTAGTAGACAATAGCTAAGATCAAGGTGATACAACAATAGTTGAAAGCGGCACATGATAGAAAGAAGTCATATGCAGATAATCGCTGATGACCTTTAGAGTTCCAGGTGGGAGACAAAGTGTATCTCAAGGTCTCACCATGGAAAGGCATACTAAGGTTTGGCCGGAAAGGTAAGTTGGTGCCCAGGTATATGGGGCCATATCTGGTGATAGCACGTGTTGGTAATGTAGCTTACAAGTTAGAGCTGCCGCCAGAGTTGCACATGTTACATCTGGTGTTCAATGTCAACATGCTAAAGAAAAGTCATCCGGACACAGGGACAGTGATACAACCAGTTGAGGTTGAGCTTGAGCTTGGTGAAGATGTGACCTACAAAGAAGGTCTAGTGATGATCCTTGCCAAAAGAGTGAAGAAGCTGAAAAGGAAGGACCTGGTTCTTGTAAAGGTTCTTTGGCATCATCGTGGTGTTGAGGAAGCCACGTGGGAGCTCGAGGAAGAGATGAGGAGGAAGTATCCCTCGCTTTTCTCTTTGGATTTCGGTGGCAAAATCCTTTTGTAGAGGTTTATGGCTTGTAAGGACCCTGACCTTCATTTTGGGCTTATCCTGCTTGCTTTGCCTAAACCTTATAGTTAGTTTCTTGCTAATCACCTTTAGTGGTGATTAGGGTTAGTTTGTGCTTTGTTGAGAGTTGGAGGCGCTACTTGCAAATAACCCAAGTTTAGGGTTGATGAGCAAGTTTGTTACCTTGAGAGATGATTTTCTTTCTCCTTGCTTCCTCTAGAGTTGAGAGGAAGGGTTGGGCTCATTGCTTGAGTTGCCTTGGGCTTTGTTGAGATCTGTTGGGCCTTGTTTTACTTTGTTTGGGCCATGCCTTGCCTTGTTGGACCCTGTATCGGGCAAGAAAGCCTTGTGGCTGCCATGTTTGTATCGCCCATGGGGCTGTGTCGGGCAATGGAGTGAGGTGTGTTGGCCATAGACCATCTTTGACCTTTGGCTTCATTTGTGTCACCACTCTAGTGGACACTTGGTGCATGAATCTTGCATTTAGCAGTTGCCTTGGACAAGTGGATGTGGCGAGTTGAGAAGATGGCATTGCCCATGGACAAGTGTCCCTAGGTGGGCAACACCTTGCCTTGTTTTCTCCTCCACCCTCTTCTATATATGTATCTCCTTTCTCTTGCTAAGGATCCACTACTACAGAAATGGCTTATAATGTCACATTCACTGGCGTCGGTTGTATAAAATAAATTTACGCCTATAATATACAACGTCGGTTATTTCATAAAACTGACATCTATCTGTGAAGAGAGGCCAGACATGGTTATCGCTTTTTATTTAGCATCGGTTAGAAATAATAAACTGACGCCTAAGATCGACTGACAAAATTAAAATTTTCATGGAAAAAAATTACTTCCAAAATTTAGCATACGGCGTCGGTTGTTAACTAAAAAACCGACGAAGAAAGTTTTTTCGTGAGATAGAAATTGGGCCCAATTTTATCGTCAGTTTTTTCTCTGCAACCGACGTGGATGAGTTTTCGCGTGCTGTCCCCGCAAAAATTTTGACCCCCTTTAGTGTTGGTTTTATATGGACACCGACGACTATTGTCTAAATTTGAGAATTTGTTTTATCGGCATATGTTGATAGGCGTCGGTTGTTCTTGCAGAAACCGATGACTATTATTGAACAAAGGTGTCAGTTATTTTAAATGAACTGACACCTTTTATTAGTAGTATCAGTTTTTTTAGATAACCGACGCCGATTGCTAACTTAATAGCACCCGTGCGAGCCTGACTCTTCCCCTTTCTCTCTGTTTCATTCCTGATTTCATTATCCGCGTGCTTTGGCGATTTCTCTCCGCCGCTGCTACAGTTGCTACCTCTGTCGTCGTTGGTCCGCCGCTCCTCTGCCACTGCTGCTGCTCTGCCACCGCTACTGCTCTGTCGCCAATGTTGTTGTCCTTTGTTCCTCTGTTGTTGATCACCTAAAGCAAGGTATACCCTCTTCTGCCTTTCCTCCTTCGGCAATGGTCATTTCCTCCTCTGCCGCCAACCTGGACCTCACCCAGGCGGCGCCTAGGCGGCCCATGCGTTCACCTAGGGTCCCAAGCCCAGGTGCCCTATCTCTGGGCGGCCTGGGCGAATACTTGGGCGGCGCCAGGGCACGCCTAGGCTGCTGCTAGGCATTTTTTTATTAATTTATATACTGATTGTGTTTATTTATGTACTGATTTTGTTATGATTTATTCATCTACTTATTTGTATTTATTCATCTACTTATTTGTATTTTTTGTCTACTATTTTATTTCGTATTGTACTCATTTGAATTTATTTTTGTATTGCTTTTGAAATTATATAATCATCTAGTGATGTAACTTTATCACAGGCTCATGATGAACCATTAGATCTAGATCTTAGGTATCTCTACCGTCCTAACTATGAAATTGGTAACTTGTTTCCTTGTTGAGTATATTGACAATCCTAATCACCCTAACTTGAAGAACTAGGATATGAATGATGAAACTAGGATTGTTTGTATAAGAATGATAGCACATATATTTGTTGGCCTAGAAACTCGTCCAAGATTTACTCATTAGGAGTAAATTTTAGATAGTCCCCGGTTTGGGACTGTTCTTGAACACCTAATCTCACTTAGGATGTAAGTGTATAATGTGTATTGGGTTTCTAAGAAAATTTTAGTAGAATTTCCCCGTTTGTTCTCTAAGTACATATGTACTTAGAGAACAACAGGGAAATGCTGCCGAAATTTTCTTGAAAAACCAATACACATTATACACTTACTAGTAAGATTAGGTGTTCAAGGTTGGGATAGGTGGTATACATTTATTATATATAAGAATGACATCACATGTATTTGTTGGCCTAGAAACCCGTCCAAGATTTGCTCATTAGGAGTAAATCTTGGATAGTCCCTGGTTTGGGACTGTTCTTGAACACCTAATCTCACTTAGGATGTAAGTGTATAATGTGTATTGGGTTTTTGAGAAAATTTCGGCAGCATTTCCCCGTTTGTTTTCTAACTACATATGTACTTAGAGAACAATGGGGAAATACTGCATAAATTTTCTTGAAAACCCAATACACATTATACACTTACTAGTGAGATTAGGTGTTTAAGAATGGGATAGTTGGTACACATTTATTATATATAAGAATGACATCACATGTATTTGTTAACCTTAGACCCTAATCTTGTCCTAATATATACTTGTTTTCTCTTTGATCATAGAATGGATAGATCATAGATGTCCATTCACAATCGCTGCACCCCATAGTTTATATCTGGTCTTGATCAGTTTATTAGATTTGCTGAGGAACATAGGAATTGGAGATAGGATCTACTGTCCATGTAGGCATTGCGGTAACAACTTGAAAGTCAGCACTGGTGATGAAATCAAAAGTCATGTCATGTGCAACGGGATTGTACAAGGCTATATAGAATGGCACTGGCATGGAGAGATTTCAAACCCGAAACCAGTAGATGTCGATAGCAGTGCTTGTGTAGAAGAAGAAATTGCCTCCGATGATGTAGATGTGAACGAACAAGTTCCAGTAGACATTGTTGATGCGATAATGGATAGTTGTGGGGTAGAGCACACTGATCCACCTCCCATGTTTAGAAACATTGTGCATGATGTTGAGATACCATTATACACAGGTTGTACTAAGTTTATGAAGCTTAGTGCTGTGTTGAGATTGTATAAGCTGAAAGCTAACAATAGATGGAGCGACAAAAGCTTCACGTCATTGTTGTCTTTGTTGAAAGAAATTCTTCCTGAAGGAAACGAGCTGCCAATCTCAACATACCAGGTAAAAAAATTGTTGTACCCAATAGGAATGGAGGCCAAGAAGATACATGCATGCCCAAATGATTGTATATTATTTCAATAGGACTATGTGGATTTGAAAGATTGTCCAAAATGTGGTACGTCACGGTATAAATTGACGACTTCGGGGGAGTCCAAAACTGGTTCTCCTGCCAAGGTTATATGGTATCTACCTATAATACCACCGTTTCAACGCTTGTTTACCAATCCGATAGATGCGAAGAATTTGAGGTGGCATACAGATGTTAAGAAAAATAATGATGGGATCCTACGACATGCGTCTGATTCCCTCACAGTGGAAGAAGATTGATTTATTGTACCCTGAATTCGGTGAAGAAGTCAGGAATCTTAGACTTGGGCTTTGTACAGATGGGATGAATCTGTACGGGACATTGAGCAGCCAACATAGCACTTGGCCAGTTATGCTTGTTATATGCAATCTTCCCCCTGGTTGTGTATGAAAAATAAGTACGTTATGCTTTCGTTGTTGATATCGGACCCTAAACAACCTGGAAATGATATCGACATTTATCTTAAACCTCTGATTGATGACTTGAAGAAGCTCTAGGGTGAGGGTGTGATGACCTATGATGCTTCACGAAGAGAGACATTTCGTTTGCACGCTATGTTGTTTTGCATTATGAATGACTTTCCAGCATATGGGAATTTGTCTGGATATAGTGTCAAAGGATCTAAAGCGTGTCCTATATGTGAAGAGAACACTGATCCAATACGACTAAAAAATGACGGCAAGACTGTATATCTTGGTCATCAAAGGTTTCTTCCAAAATTCCATATGTATCATAGGTTGCGCAAAGCATTCAATGGACGGAATGAGGAACATAGTGCACATAAACCTATACCATGGGAGGATGTTTATGAAAGAGTAAAAGACATTGCCAATGAATTTGGTAAGAGATCACAATGTACGATGGCCACACAGAGTGACAAATCTTTATTCAAGAAGAAGTCAATATTTTGGGATCTTCTTTATTGGAGTTCTTTGGCAATCAAGCATTGTATCGATGTCATGCACGTTGAGAAAAATGTCTGTGATAGCGTCATCAGTACTTTGTTGAATATAGCAGGTAAGACTAAGGATAGGATAAAATCCAGACTGGACCTATGTGAAATGGGAATAAGGACAGAATTAACAAAATTACGTGAAATTGGAAATCAGAGAACATACTTACCTCCCGCTTGTTACACGTTGTCTAGAAAGGAGAAGAAAGCTTTTTGTGAATGCTTGGTAAATATTAAGGTGCCACAGGGTTACTCATCCAACATCTGTAGGTTGGTATCAATGAAAGATCTAAAGTTGATAGGTCTTAAATCTCATGATTGTCACACTCTAATGCAACAAATATTGCCCATGGCAGTTCAATCTATATTGCCGAAGCATGTAAGGTTTGCAATCACCAGACTTTGTTTCTTTTTCAATAGTCTGTGCAACAAAGTTATTGACCCTGATACTCTCGATAAATTGCAAAGAGAAGTGGTTGTTACCCTATGTCAGCTTGAGATGTATTTTCCTCCTTCGTTCTTTGATATCACGGTACATCTTGTTGTCCACTTGACTAGGGAAGTGAAAATGTTGGGACTAGTTTTCTTACATTGGATGTATCCCTTTGAACGATACATGAGCATTTTTAAAGGTGATGTTCAAAACCGTTATCGACCTGAAGGGAGTATTATTGAGGGTTATGGGGAGAGAGAGGTTATAGATTTTTCCAATGACTTTCTGAGTGCTAACGACACTCTTGTTAATGACAAGAATATTGAGGAGCATTTTGGCAAAGGAATTTTGGATCACGGATGAAAGTAATCAGCCATAAGCAGTTGGAACAAGGTCACTTGTATATTTTATACAACATCGACGAACTGAGTGTTTATATCGAGGAACATACCAATTTCATCATAAGACAATATCATCGAGCCAATTCAATGTGGCTTGCTAGAGAACATAACAAGACATTTATTAAGTGGTTTGAAGATAAAGTCTTACATCAACTATCTCAAACACCAGATAATCCTACTGAAACTATCAAATGCATCGCCTTTAAACCAAAATTGAATGTTATGTCTTATGAAGGGTTTGACATAAATGGATTCTCATATTACACAAAGCGTCAAGATGATAAGAGTGTCGTCCAAAATAGTTGGGTCACCCTTCAAGCATCTTCATTGTTTTTTGCAAGTGCAAAGGATAAGAGTACACGTGAAGCTAAAATGTCATATTACGGTGTCATTGAAGACATATGGGAGTTTGACTACATAGATTTTAGAATTCCTCTCTTTAAATGTAATTGGGTTGGTAACACCAAAGGAGTTATAGTGGATGAATTGGGTTTCACATTAGTGAACTTTGAAAAGATTGGAGAGAAGGGTGAACCAATATTGGCATCACAAGCGAAAGTATTTTGTATTGATGATCCTACAAATGATAAATGGTCGGTTGTTCTTCATGGTAAAAGATAGTTCATTGAAGATCCTATAGATGAAGAACAATACTATGATAAGTATGATGACTCCAGTCCATTCTCAGTTGGGTTGCCAATACCACCAAATATTGAAGCTAATGATGACTTGTATGTACGTGGAGATCACAATGAAGGATTTTTAATTGATAAAAGATTGCAATATTAGAGGCATGCATGTTTATAGTTATAATGTGAATTACTTTACAATATGAATTACTTTACAATGTGAATTACTTTACAATGTGGACTTTACAATGTGAATTACTTTACAATGTGAACTTTACAATGTGAATGTGAACTTTCATGTGGCTGAGCATTCTCATGATATTATGTTGATGATTACCGTGAGGGTGAGGACATCAATGTGCCGCCTCACAATGTAAGTTTTAAAAAAATATCCCTGAGGTTTCTATCTATATGTTCATTTATAGTTATATCCTATAAGTGTGTTTTTTTAGTCAAATTTTAGGTTGGTGATGTACCCCCTGAAGAAATTGGGGCACTTGATGAGTAGCAAAAAAAAATGAGAAAGTGAGGGGCATCACAATGATGAACAAGTTACTACAGCAAAGGGGCAATGGACCCAAACTGGATGTGGATTTCGATCATGTAGGAAATCCAGTTGGAGTGAACCGCAACTCATTTATTTCATATCTTGGGGTTCTTACTCGCAGCCATTGTAGTCCTATTTTTGAATCCTGGCATAAAGTTCCTAAGGAGAAGAAAGACTTAGTATGGAAGGAACTGTGCATGAGTTATTATTATTTGTAATTCTATTTTTGTAGATTACTAATTTTTAGGATACTAGTTAATAGAAATTCTATTTTACAGAGTATATTTGATCTGGATGAAAAGTTGCATCATAAATGTGTGATGCAACGTTGTGGGAGGGTCCTAAGGAACTATAGGATAAATCTCACCTGAGATTACATACATGATTCTGAAAAGAGGCTCTTGATTGATTTCCAATTCTAGACATTGATCACTTTTTGACTAACTCTACACTAATAATTTTTATTTGTATTCTCTTTAAAAAATAAATTTAGGAAGAGGACAGCCATTGAGCAATGGAACTACTGTAACAACCCTGCCTCCCGATAACCCCCAATTAAGGGAGACCCGAAGGTCAGAGCCGTTATTCAATTAACAGGATCAAAGGTTCGACAAATAATCAATAATAATTATGAAATTCTACTAACTAACTAGAATTTGGTATAAATTTAAAACTTTACTTACCAATTGTTACGACCCCGCCTCCCGGTAACCCCCAATTAAGGGAGACCGAAAGGAAAAAGTCGTTAATCAATAACCCAGATCAAAGGTTCGAGAAATAATGATTAATAATTATTAAATTCTACCAACTATACTAAAATATGGTAAAAAATAAAAACTTTGCATACCTTTTAAAACTGGGATGTAAAAACTTCTATCCACACATATACTAATCTATCTAATCCTCCTTTGCACTTTAATTCTCATTTAATATCACATATGTCACTTTACTGTTTGTTCTTTTCATTGTACCTAAAATGCCGACAAACAAAACGTCGGTCAGCCGAAGCTGGTATGTGGGGGAAACAATAATCATGCAAATATGTTAACAACATAATCATTCAATTAATCATTTAACAACCAAGATTACATTTTAAGCCATACTACTGAATCCTTATTTATCCCCTAACTCTGTGTTATCCCTTGTATGCTACCTCTCTTTTGGTAGCTTCTTACCCCCATGGACCTACCTTACAGGTAGCCAATACCTAGGGTAATAGAGTCGCATGGCACTACCCGTAGGTAGCCCAATATCTAACTCATGATGACTTGATGGTCCTACCCCATTGGTAGCCATTTACTAAGTCATCTAATGACATGATGGACCTACTCCATTGGTAGCCATTTACTAGGTCAATTATTAAGCCAAAGAGGGGACCAGGATCTGAGCTAGTAGGCACATATCTTATGTGATAGTCATAGCCACATTATAGTTTGCATGAATTAAAATCATCCAACAATTAATTCATGACATCGATGAAAACTTCGGTGAATCTCGTAAAACTAACTCGAGATATTCATAAGCGTAACCACATACCTATATTGCAGATTCAGATACAGAATTAATCAGAACATAGAAATCCCAATCAAGCAACCAATCATGCACAGAATCCTGAAATAAATATACCAATTTCCTTTTATTAATATTTATTCAATATCATCATCATCCTTAGGATTTCTATTCCAATTTTAGGGTTTTCCTTGGGAATTAAGGTTTTGCCTCCATTCTTAGTTATTAAGAACCCTAATTCATCAAATCTACTTAAACCTTTAAATTCTCTTCTTTTAATATTCTTAACCGTCTTAGGATCATCATTTAGTAATTTACTTCCTTAATCTGAAATATCATGGTTTTCCTCTTATTTTACCCCAATTAGGGTTCCCATATGAATTATTCTTCATTTATGGATTACAACCCTAAATCTACCAATTTTGTATACCAAACGGATGAAAACTCTATATTATTAATCAACAAGTTAATATCTTTCAAATTAACCTATTAGTCTCCAAAGATGTATCCTTTATATTCAATTTAGGGTTTCTAAGGTTTCTGACAAAACCCTAACCATCTCAATTATCTTCATTAAGAATTATCTAATCCAAACTATGTTCAAGAATCAAAAACTCATATTTACTCAAATCAGGGTTTTTAGTCTATTAAACCATGTTCATGATCATAAAACCCTAAAACCAACATACTAATCATCTTTTTATGATTTTATCATTCCTTTTATTCATAATAGGTTAAGATTGATAAAAAATATATAAAATATTCATCATGTTCATTTTTACATCATTCTAGGGGTTTTCTATCAATTAATACATCAAAAGATGCAAAACCCTATAATTTTTTAGTTTCAAGCAGAATTAGGCTTCTTACATAATTTCTTTGTATTCCTCTCGTTCTGAGGATCAATTTTCATATAAGACTTGTTTTAATCCGAGCTACCAATCTTAAGTTATAAAATTTGCAAAATCACTTACTTTTGGGCCAATCAGAACGCGCCACTTGTCCTGCTCCATGCAACGTTGCCTTGTAAGTTGAAATTATAACCAAATTACGAGACTACCCTTGACTTAAGGATCTGTTCTTTGGCACGTCGAGGGGTAGCACGGGCAAACGCCGCCCATGCCTTCTTCTTCCTCGGATCCACAGCAGTAGCGCCGCCCTAGCTGCGATTGAGCAACCTTTGTGCGACTCTGGCTTCCCGTTCAGGACCCAACGCTTGTCGGGGACTGCTGCCCCAACTCCGACGTGCTCCACTGCACTTGGTAGTACCCAGAACTGTGGCTGAGACGGCGCCTCTCAAGAGCACCTGACTTGCAAACCTACATATGGCTTGCAGTCTTTTTGCAGGTGTTGCGCAAGGACAGGGCGTGCAGATGAGGTTCGATATTCTCTCCGACGGTGGGGAAGTGTTTTTCTACCATCACGAATTCCCTCATAGCTTCTGGTTGCTCCATGGGTTACACAACTCCCCATGCTTAGGGTTTTGAATGTGAAGAAGCAAGAAGGAGGTGAGGAAAAGAGTGGGAGACGTGGGATCTCTCTGGATTCACCCCCAAGTCTCACCCCTTATATAGGGGAAGCCAACGAAGCCCTAGGATGACTTTCCTTAAGGAAACGAAGTCCTTCTTCTAATAGTAATTGTTTTCCTTCAAAGGGAAGCAGTTCTTCTCTCTCTCTCCTTTGGTATTTCCTATTACTTGGATATTAGGAATTCTAAAATCCCTCTCATTATTGTCTTTATTCTTATCTTTTAATCCATTAGCCACGAAATTTCTATTTCCTTTAATAGAAATTACTTTCTTTTTAACAATACCTCATAATTCATTAATAAGGTATCACATTATCCTTTTATTTTGCAAATTTTGTATTTTCTCTTTCTTTCCTCTTTATTGGGACTCCTTGGGTCCCAAGAAACTCTATTATTTAGAATTCTTGTTATTGGATGCTCATTATCCTTCTAGATGCATCTAAATGCATTAAGCTTCATTATTTCCCATTATCTTGTTTATTTCTTATTAAAATATCTCTTTTTGAGGATTTCTCTTTATTTCTCTTTTATTTTCCTCATTGGTATTCATTTTATCATTAGGAATCCTTGGGATACGAAATTCCACAAAGGATAACTCAATTATATCCCTTTTCACTTATTTTCCACATTTTATCATTATTTTCAATTTCTTTCTTAATAAAGAAATACTCAATTGAGCTTTTCTTTTCTTATTGCACTCTTTATGCAACTTTGGACTCCTTGGAACGAAGGAACTCAAGAGGCATGAAATCCTTCTTTAGATTTGCCTTCTAAAGGTTTCCATCTTATTCTTTTCTTGAATATTCAATTATTCATTCACTAATTGAATTTTCTTATTATTTGGGCCCAATAGCCAATAAAGCCCACAACACAAACATCAAGGCTATTGTAAAAAATCCAAATACATAATATCATTATTTGTTCAATATCCTTATTATGAGAAATTACATTTCTCACCAAATGAACCCAAAAATTTGGGTTGTAACATCCTTCCCCTCTTATAGGAATTTTGCCCTCAAAATTTTATCAAGCAAACAAACAATTCAGAATAAGACTTTTCCATGTCCATCATTGGCTCATATGTGGCTTTACCATACTCATGGCGCTTCCAAAGAACCTTTATCATCACATATTCTTTTCTCTGAGTTCTTTCATCCTGTCGTCTATAAACGACACATGTGACTCAGGCCATTTCAGCCTTCCTTGGGGCTCACTAGGTTCATTGCTTAGCACATGGTTGGGGTACCTCACATAGTGCTCTAAACTGGACACCTGAAACTCATCACACATTACTTTATCCTGAGGGGTAAAGTCAACCATAATCTTCTCCACCAATCCATCTCAAATGGACCCATGTATCGGGGACCCAGTTTCCTTAGCTGTAGCTCAGAGGGGTCAGATTTTTCATGTCACATATTTCCCACAGTGAACTATATGTCAGACTACTTTGCATCCGCTCACGACTCTTGTCATCTCTAGGCTGCTTTCATCCATTGCATGATCAAAGCGACTTCATCTACACACACTGTGGTCCTTTCACCAACATCACCTTACTGAAGTGGTGACGGACACAACCTCCCTTACAGAGCTTCTTTAAATCCCAATACTGGCTATGGTGGTCATCATTACATCTTTCATAGGAAAAGAACTGTCTCTAGCCATCACCCAGAATGAGCACATATGCTCTCACCAGACCCTTTAGTCTGGATCATACTAACCATTAGTTAGGGGTGATAAACTGTACTAACATCGAGTTCTTCATGTACCTACTTCCACCTTTTGGAAGGGAACCTTTAGGTCAAACTCAAGAACCTTTAGACTCACTTCATGGTTTAGTTGAACCATCTCTCTCATGGGTAGTTCAACCAGATCTGTCCCTTGACAGAACTTTTTCTTTCTCATGTCATCTAGGTAATGCGATCTACCATAACCCATATTGCATCTCGACCTTCCTTGGTCCAGGGGAGACCTATCACAACATCCATAGTGATGAACTCCCATTCTCTCTCAGGGACTCTTTTTTCCTCTATATCGATACACTGGGTTACTGGGGTTCGTCCTTTACCTCCTGGCTTGCATGGCCATATACCACCTGCAGCTTCATCTTAAGCATCCAAAGTGCTATTTCCATTTACTATCTTGGTAGAACCACGGTGTATGGTGATCTTCAATCATGATTTCCTGTACGTCGTGATTCCTCAAGATCGATTCCTTCGAAACCCTAAACCACTCTAGTCGGGGTTTCATCACCTTCTTTTCCAAAGAAGTGCATCTGAGGTTCTACCACCATCCTTTTATTGCATCAAGGACTAGACTAGCTAACCAAACATCCATTAACTGATCTCATTACATTAATGTTAGCCACACATATCTCCTTTTCCAAACTTGGGTTAATCTAACAACCTCTTCTAGCCAAACTAGGCAGATACATCTCAACCAGAGCATCCATTACCACTTCACATCCTTAGGTATTAGGTAACATACACCTCTATGTATTCCACTTATCATCTCATCTGAACTCTAGGTCTGTATTCATCAAGAACACTCTCTGATCTCATCAACATGGTGATCAAACTCAACCTTGTAAGACTCACCTCTTGGTTTTGAATTCAACCTGGTATAACTCATCGCTCATGCTAAAAACATCCTTATAAGATGACTACCTTATTTCTCTTTAGCATTTGAAAACCATCCATGTATCATTCACTTTACCAGGGTATGTTATCTTCTCTGTCCTCATACCTCATAGAAACGTTCCAACTCACATCATCTTTTATCCTTGGTGTATGGCATGCGTACTGTCCTATCTCTCACTCCCATAACAAGAGGAAATAAGCATTTGGCTGTAGTCCAAATACAGAGTTCTTCCTATTCCAAGAGTAGAGATGGTACATCCCACCTTGCCAGTACACCTTTAAATCTAAGTTGAAACGTGTTGTTTATGCTTCTACATAAAAGAGGAAGGGAAACCCTAATTGCAATAGAAACCCTAAAAGTGAAACCCTAGGAAGCGAGCTAGGTTTAATGGATCTTGATGACATGAATAATAAAAAGGGAATTACGTGATTATTTCAGGATCTTGTTGAACATGCTTTCTTGCTTGGATTCTTATTTGCATGGATATTTCTATTCAAAACGTCAGATCAGGTATGTGGTTAATTATGAATAACCGCCTTAGTTTCCCGATGATTTTCTGGATGGCTAATCGCATTGAATGCAAATTATCAGTCTGGATGTTCATACTTGCAAACCATAAAGTCACTATGATTATCACATCAATAATAGAAGTATGGATTCTCACACCTACATGCCACCGTGATGGATGATGCCAAAGGTCAGGCCCATGGGTAGACCAATGGACACCTTGAGTGGTGACCCCAGGCACCAAGCTCGGGAATGAGAAGGTGGCCTATGATATTTCATGACTAGTGGGCACCATGAGGGGTAACCCCTAATTAAGGGAGACCCGAAGGTCAGAGCCGTTATTCAACTAACAGGATCAAAGGTTCGACAAATAATCAATAATAATTATGAAATTCTACTAACTAACTGGAATTTGGTATAAAATTAAAACTTTACTTACCTTTGAAAACTTTGGAAATCTATCTATCCAGAGCTTGAATTATTCTATCTAATCCTCCTTGCACTTTATTTCTTATTTCGACAATGTGTCGCTTTACTGTTTGTTCTTCCAATTGTTGTTCCTAAAACGCCGACAAATAAAACGTCGGTAAATATATCAAAATATACTGGTATGTGGGAACAACCAAAAACTTGCAAATATGGATAATAATTTAATAATCACAATCAAATTAATTAACAAGCCAAATTACACTTTTCAGTATGACATTCTCCACCGCTTTTGCCCTAACCCTGGCATACCCACCTTAGGGTTCCCTTTGCCAATGACTTAAGGCCACCTTCTCAATCCCGAGCTTGGTGCCTGGGGGTCACCCTCATGGTGCCCACTAGTCATGCAATATCATAGGCCACCTTCTCATTCTCGAGATTGGTGCCTGGGGTCACCACTCAAGGTGTCCATTGGTCTACCCATCTGGGCCTGACCTTTGGCATCATCCATCAAGGTGGCATGTAGGTGCGAGAATCCATACTTCTATTATTAATGTGATAATCATAACGACTTTATGGTTTGCAAGTATGAACATCCAAACTGATAATTTGCATTTAATGCGATTAGCCATCCGGAAAATCATCGGAAAACTAAGGCGGTTATTCATAATTAACCACATACCTGATTTGACGATTTGAGCTAAAATATCCATGCAAATAAGAATCCAAGCAAGCAAGCATTTTCAACAAGATCCTGAAATAATCACGTAATTCCCTTTTTATTATTCATGTATCAAGATCCATTAAACCTAGCTCGTTTCTTAGGGTTTCACTTTTAGGGTTTCTATTGCAATTAGGGTTTCCCTTCCTCTTTTACTATTTCAAACCCTAATTTTATACCATATTCCAGTTAGTTAGTAGAATTTCATAATTATTATTGATTATTTTTCGAGCCTTTGACCTTGTTAATTGAATAACAGATCTGACCTTCGGGTCTCCCTTAATTGGGGGTTATTGGGAGACAGGGTCGTTACAACTACCTAGACACCAAAGACTGGGAGGAGTTTGTTACCCAAAGAAAAATGGATGAATTTAAGGTATTAAGTGTCACTCCCAATTTAATTAATATACGTTCTTATGTATTAACCTATTCAAGAATATTAACCTTTAGTGTTACTAACCAAATCAATGTGCTTACTAACAAGGCTATCTGCGATGCTCAAAGAGCAAGGTGTGCACTGAATGTGCATGACCACACAATGGGTCCAAGAGGCTATGCAGGCGTTCGCCAAAGACTACAGGCTGAGTCTGCTGCTACTCAGGAGTCATCTACTATTGGTCCTACACCTCTGCCTCGCCATGCTATGTGGATAGTTGGGAGTAAAAATAAGAAGAGAGATATAATGATGCCCGTAATTGTTGAGGCAGCTGCAAAAATGGTAAAATTCAACTCTTAGAGCAATCGATCGATATTGATTATCAACATTATGTTTACTTACCAATTTCTATTGATGGCGATTAGCGGGAGCTGCATGAGCAGAGGAAGGAAGGCAAGTTCATCCCTGAGGGCACAAGGGATGAATTGACAGTTGCTCTGGGTAAACCAGAGCATCCTGGACGTGTTAGGGGTGCAGGCGCGGGTGTGGGCATCAAAGAGTTCTTTGGGCCATCCTAGCGCAAACATGTCCCAAAAGCGGGACTTTCACAAGATGAGGTAACCTATTCCTTTTTTAGAATATTATTGCAACAGGGAATTCAATAATCAGAAGCTAGCGTTTCTTTTATCCATGTATAGGTAGATTCGTTAATTGAGAAGAGAATCCAAGAAGCAATGGCGAAGTGGTAGGCGTCTCAGCCTGCCACTTAGACAGTACCTATGGCGGGACGCTCTTCTCCTACTGTAGAACTGGTTGGGAGTAATCCTATAGACCCACCAACCTAGCAAGTCCGCTGTAAATATTTTTATGACATAGTAGCTATTCTTTTCAAGATGATATGTTTATGTATATATGTATATAACATTCTTTATGTAAATTTGTAGGGGTTGAAGTCGTGCCTTCTAAAAAGTCAAGAATATGTCGTTGTAGAGGCGTCGACTTACCCACCCCTTCCAGGGTGCATGTTTCATGGGTATCCAGTACCAGATGATGCAGTTCGTGTGAGCCCGATAAGTGTAGTCCCCAAATGGAGGGATCTTGTATTGCCATATGCCCACCCAGATATAGAAATGCTTGGTGAGGCAGAAGGCGGAGTGATATTGTGGCCCAAAGCAGACGTCGTCTATACTAATATTATATGGTAAATTTACATTACGTTAATTTGTTAGTGGGTATGTATATATGAGTCAATTGATTTGAAATTATATATATAAGTCAAAAGGAAGACACCCGCTACATCTCGGCCTCCACCTCCACCTCCTAAAGTACCAAGTTGGCTTCCAAGGGACCTACGTGCCTTGTTAGGTCCTAATTGTAGGGGTATGGCAGATTGGATAGGCGAACATGATCCAAATTGCCCTATACATGTTACTATTCCGGAGGAAGCTGCAGGTCAATCATACGATAACAAGCTATTTATAGAAGATATTTTGGATATGTTTCGTTATGCTTGGTTGAATACATCTATGATAGAGCTATGGATATGGTGAGATCTTATTTATACATCCATATACCTTATTTTATATATGGTGATCTGGTTTTTATATATTAATGCATACGTAATACATGTTTTGCAGCCACTTACACACGATATGTACAGATTTTTCATTCCTCCATGTGGGATTTTTGGTTCCATCTTTGATTAGTCTTGTAGGTAAAAACCCTAGGGAAGTTACTTCATACTATTGTGATCTTTTTAAATATTTTGGTAAAAACAAGAAGACGGTGACAATAACTCCATTCAATGTCAGGTAAGTTTACTTTGCTTATAATTTGGACTTAAGAAAATTATATTTTTATTGTGACTTTGAGTTATTAATTTTTAACTTTCTTACCTCTAGTGGTAGACATTGAGAGTTACTAGTTATTGTCCCCAAGACGTTCACTGTCTATTATCTAGATCCTACGGGGAAGGAATTGAGTATATATGGACACCCAATGAAAAGGCCATTATTCTCGTGAGAAATATTTCATATTTTTATATTCGTTAACATCTATTATTACATTACTATTTAATTATGCAATTTAATGTGTTACATTAACATGTAGGGCTTTAGAAGAGTTCAAAAAAGCTGGAGGAAAAGTCCCCAAGAAAAAGAACTAACCACTAACTTGGGAGAATGTGAAAGTAATTTGTCGACTCTAATGCATATATTATTTATGTGAACTGTGCTTATTTATATTTTTGAATATTTGTATGTTTCAATTTATAGTGTGCTATACAAGACAACGGTTGGGCATGTGGATACTATGTGATGCGATTTATGAGCCTAATTATCCAACATGCCGCAATGGAAATAAATACCATACATCAGGTATTATATGTAGTCTTATTAGATAATATGAAATATATCAATCTTATTAGATATTGTTACTTATATATATACATAATTCTCTTTGCAGGTGTTTAAAACTGACTTCACTAAAGGTGAAAACTTATTAGATGTACATACTCCCTATACGATGGATGAGTTAAATGATGTAAGAGTACAATGGGCAGAAGCCCTACAAGTAGTGGGAATTTTTTAAATATAATTGGGATACTACTCATGTAGATAATGATGATGATGAATAAAGGAATGATATTTCTAAACTTTGTTCTCATAATTATTTTTATGTGAATGTGAATGAATTATTCTGAATTGTCATATGTGTGAATGTGAAGATGATCAATACATGAATGTTTCTACATGTGTCTAAATGTGAAAAGAGATGAAATGAAGAATGAAACTGCAGGTTGCTACTGGTTTCTACATGTGTGCAATGAAAAATAATATGAATTAAATGTGCATATACATGTGTGTGAATCACATATATATAATATTATCCATCTTGTAAATTTTGCAAGTTTGTGGCCTGTTGTTGGCTGATATCAATGGATGTCGTAAACTTGTAGTTCAGAATTGCTGAACTGCAGGTTCTGCATCCTGATGACCAGCCATACATCAGGCCTGCAAACTGATAAGAAAAAAAATCATAACATAGGCGTCAGTTATTTGTATAAAACTGACAACAAATACATACAACGTCGGTTATTAGAAAAACACCGACACCTATTGTGCCCTGTGTTCCATTGATATAGTGTTAGTTGTCACTAAAAATGGATGCCTATTTTGTGGCGGGAAGGGTTATAGCGTCGGTTGTTAGTATGAAACTGACATTTTTAAGAGTAATATAGTGTCGGTTGTCCCTAAAAAATGACGTCGATTGTGCCCTTGCTGGCATATTTTATTGGTGGCGGGAAGGGGTAATAGCGTCGGTTTGTAGTTAACAACCGACATCATTAACATCTATATAGTATCAGTTTTCTTTAATAACCGACACCTATAGTCCCCTTGCTGGCGCATTTTTGGTGGCGGGAAGGGCGATGGCGTCGGTTATGGACCGACGCCGAAAGGGTTTACCTTTAGCGGTGCCCACTTGGGTGTCGCTTGGAAACCGACGCTAAAGGCCTTAATTAACCGACGCCAAAGGCCTATTCTGTAGTAGCGATCCCTTTAGTTCCTTAGTTTTTCTCTTCCTTGGTGAATGACACCTCTCCTTTGCAACTTTGGTGGCCGATACACTTAGAGGAGCTAAGCTTGGTGGCTGATCCTTCTGTTTGGAGTCTTCTTCTTCCTCTTGAGGTGGTGCTTGAGCTTGGGATCTTGGTGCGAGGAGCTTGGAGCTTGCTTAAGGCGGGTTAACTCCTAACCCTAACTATACTACTTCCTTTTCTTGTTGCATGTTATGTTTCATCTTGATCGGCCATGTACCTTGGTTGGATATGCTTCTTGCTAGATATGTTCCTTGCTCTAGTTGTTATCTTTGATCTTGTTAGATATATGACCTTGTTGTGGATGTGTTCCTGACCTTGGTGGCCGATCCTTATGTATAGAGTTCTTGGGCAAAACCCCTTTCTCTCCTTTGGTCTTGAGAAGTGAGTTTGGCTCTAGTGGTATAGGCAACACCCCCCTCACTTGGTTGTGAGAGGTGAGTCTATACTCTAGTTGCTTGGGCAACACTCCAAATGGTCCTGAAACTGTTTGGACTCCAAATGGTCTCCAAACCGTTTGGAGCCAAACGGTCTTGAAACTGTTTGGACTCCAAACGGTCCCCAAACCGTTTGGAGCCAAACGGTCTTGAAAGCGTTTGGACTCCAAAACGGTCCCGAAACCGTTTGGAGCCAAACGGTCTCGAAACCGTTTAGAATGCAAAGGGTCGCTAACTGTTCCCTATAAATATAAACCCTACCCCTCCATCTTTCTCTCTTCGAACTCTCAAACTTCCTTGTGTTTCCTGTGCTATTGCTTCTGCTATCATCTGTTCCCGCGCAAACCCCTTCCGGTGACGTGGTTCCCGTGCTCTTGCACAGCAACCGCATTTCCGCACCACCAACCTCCGCTTCCTCGCTGTCGACATCACCACTATCTGCAAGGTAGACCATCTGCTTCGGCAGTACGGCCGACCATCCGCTTGTTTCTGCCATTATCATTCTCCGCGACTTTCCTCTTTTCCGCCATCTTTGCCACCGGCGCCACCTTCGGCTCTGTCCACCATCACCGACACCATCTTCGTCTTCGTCGCTCTCACCAACAACCCCTTCCGCCATCGTCGTCTTAATCACCATCTTCATCGCTGCCATCTTCACCACTCCCGTTTTCATCACCGGCTTCACCGTCGTTTTCACCTTCACCATCGTCGCCGACACATCCTCTGCCTCTGTGCCGTTTCATTTTCATCTTCACCTTCGCTGATGGGCTCACGACGCTTCGATCTCCAAACGATCCTCAAAACCATTTGAGACCAAACGGTCTTGAAACCGTTTGGACTCCAAACAGTCTTGAAACCATTTGGAACCAAGCAGTCTCGAAACCGTTTGGGACCAAACGGTCTTGAAACCGCTTGGACTCCAAACGGTCTCGAAACCGTTTGGACTCCAAACGGTCTCGAAACCGTTTGGACTCCAAACGATCTTCAAACAGTTTGGGACCAAACGGTCTTGAAACCGTTTGGGACCAAACGATCCTGAAACCATTTGGGACCAAACGGTCTTCAAACCGTTTGGTCTTCCATTTCTTTTAATTTTCACAAAATTACAAAAACACATAAATACAAATAAAATCCAATTTTTTTCATAACATATTATTCTAACTCTCTATTTCTCATTTCTACAGCAATGGTGTCCTCAGCAAAGAACGTCACTTGGTTCGAAGACAAGGCAATCTGGACCAGAGAGCAACTGCTGGAAAAACAAGCTGAGCTTAATGAGATAAGAGCCGCCTTCAATCTGACTGGAAAGACGCCAACAAACGTCAAAATTATTGACGTCCTGTGTGACCTTGATCACCTCGAGAATTGCCTAGCTGAGGCACCAGAAGAAGAAGTTGAGATCTCTTCTTCTGACGATGAAGGTTCGGAGTACAACCCAAACTCTGAGGAGGAATCCCCTGCTAGAGAACTAAAGGGGAAACACAAGGTCTTAGAGACTACATCTGGGCAGCCCTCCAAGAAGCAGACAAGGAAACAAGTCCGACCCACCTCCGGCATGGATCAACCTTTCGCAAAACCTACCACCACCATCCCTGCTACTACCACTACTACCATCACCATCCCTGCTACTGCCACCACCATCACTGCTACCACTACCATCCCTGTTACCACCCCCACGTTCATTCCCATCACCACCACTACACCACCACCAGAAAACCTCTTCATCCAAACCAACCTCCCTGCTGACAAGTTGTTAAAACCCACCAAGTATGTGTGCTCCAGCATACTGTGAAGGATGAGGATATACGACCGGATCTTCGACGTACTAGACAAAGCCAACCTCGCCAGGCTGTGCCTAGTACCAGAAGTATCCTACTCTGAACCCACAACAGAGTTTTTCACCTTTTTGACCAAGGAGCCCGTTGAAATCATGGAAAGGTCACGGGACGGGGGTGACAGAAAGCTTGTCACCCAAATCTTCGGTAGCAAGGTTGTCCTGATAGAAAATATGCTGAACTCAATCTTCATAGACAACCAGGACCAGCTGCGGAAAGCTATGGAGGTGGGGACCGACCATTCAGAGTTCAACAGACACAAATTCTAGAAATCTCTCACTGGGATCCCCACCTACGATGCGAAGACGTGCAAAGCATCAAATATACATTTTGTATTTGTGCACACCTTGCATAAGATTCTCGCTGGCGCACTCTTCCCCAGGATGGAAGGGGGAAACGTTATAATGTCAGATCACTTCATCCTCTGGTTCATTCTTAATGAAAGACATGTCAATATTGGACGACAGCTGATCCAGAAACTATCAACCTCCAGCCTTGGGAAAGAGATCTGCATGGGAGGGCATGTCACATCTATTATAAAATACCTCAAGATGGACAAACCCCTATCCCGCTGCACGCAACTAAAGGGCGACATCCTTACCAATGAGCAAACTCTGAAGAACTCCTTCATTATCAAGGAAAAGGATGGGAATCTACATTACGTCTTCCGCCCGACGGTTAAGTCTACAAGAACGCTTATCCTGCTTCCGGAGCTAGCAAATTACGACATCAAACAACTCCTCTTCTCGGACGAGGAGCTTTCACACCTTCTAGCTTTGGTTAAAACAACCAAAAAGAGAGCAACAACGGGACAAACGGAGTTGAGCATCACAGCCCCGACAGCTCGACCTACAAAAATACCTGTCAAACAACCTTCTCGAAGGCAGTTGCAGGCCCAACAGCTGTCGGGGACGCCAACATCTAAGCCAAACCCTGAGGCCGAGAAGCTCCCTGAAGAACTCTTAACCTCCTCTTCTATTGACTCTTTCATTCAGAGTCTACATGAGCAGCTAACCGCTTCCACCACTCCACCTTCCACCATTCTAACATCCACCACTCCTTTCTTTCCCATCACATCTACGCAACCATTCACATCCACTTCATCACCCCCATTCACCTCGAGCTTTCCTCTCTCCATCCCCATGCCCGACTTCACCACTTTTCCTTTCACCTCCGCAGTTTCCACCCCATCACTATCGCTACCACCGATTTCACCTCAAATCCCACTACTTTTCACATCCACCACCACCCCGACACCGCTGGTGACTACATCCACAATCACTACGTAGCTTGGGGCATCATTAGTGTCTCTTCCGCAAGACACTAACACCACTCCAAACATACCCCAGCCATCTCACCCTTCCGCTCCTGGGGTCCCTTTTACTAACATTGGTGAGGAATTCAGCCGTCAATTTGACGCTGTCCGAAACCTCCTCATTGATCCTTCTAACATATTAAATTCTATTTTTTCTTATGTGCAGGATTTGTCACGACAAGTGACCAAGATCGACGAACAACACCGAGCCTTGCCCACCTTCCTCCAAGGCCTCCAGCAACGACAGGATGAGGTGGCTAAGCAAGTTGAGCACATCAACAGCCACACCAACAACCTGCCGAACCTGGTCCTTGGAGCGACGCGTCAACAAGAAGCAACGGCGAAGCAAGTCGATGAGATCTCTAAGCAGACTCAGCCTCTGCCAGAGACTCTCTGCGAGCTCTAGCAACATCAAGAAGTTCTGAGCACACGCTTGGCCACCATTGACGGCACACTTACACAACTACATCATCGCCAAGAGGAGTCCAACAACGATGAAATCCAGCAGTTACGTGCTCAAGTCACCAATCTTACAACACGTCTCCTCTCCGCCGAGGGTAGATATACCGACCTCAAAGAAACTCATGATACACTGATCGAAAAAATGAGCACCTACAAGTGGCTTTCGATGAGCTACAAGCCACCCATCGGTGGTGCAAAATGTCCGCCAGCAAAAAGCAAGCTGACGAAGCTGCAGACGACAAGGATGGCGATGATGAAGAAGACGACGAATCTGACTCATCTTCTGACTCCAACAAAGACACCACCTCTGATGACAAGCATGATGATGGAGAAGACCCCGGAAATGCAACAGGACCCTCCCAAAAAGGGTCCGACAAAGGTCACCAGGATAGTGACAATCACCCCAAGTCCCCACATAACGACAATGTCAACATGTCATATGGGGACCAATTCTTCGACTATTCAGCTATGGGGTCCATCGGGGAAGCTGCAAAAGATGCGACCTACGCTGAATTCCAACAATGCATACTAGGATCCAGCGGGAGGCCACCAAAAACATCTGCTCCACCCTTCTCAGCACCTTCTCCCCCTTACCAGGACGAGGCAGACCGAGTAAGTCTAGACACGGATAAGGATCTTGACTCTGCCTCCGACTCGGATGACAATTTAGAGGGCCATGAAGAGTCCTTTGAAAAACCTGCTTCTCCCCCACCACAAGAACTTCCCCCGCCACCACCTCTGCCGCACAAAATGCACGACTTGGATATGGCGACCATCTCCACTTTAGATGCTCAGGTCATTTTTATACTGAACACTATAGTGGACGATGCAAAGGCGGGGGAAGACATAATTTATCATAATACAAAAATCAGGCGTCAGATGACACGTGAAGATTTCCGTAGCATCCTCCGACCTCGGTCCAAGATGACTATGGAAATCTTCCGTGTCCTCCTCGCCAATTGTATAGAAATATATAAAAGTTCTAAGAGGCAGCAACCCGTCTTTAATGCCTCGCCTACTCTGTCTATTGGCCTTTTATACAAAGACGTAAGAGCAAAGTCGGTCGAGCAGCTGCGTGCTGGTTTAGCACGTCGGGCACGTTCTCTTACCATGCCCTTCCAAGTCTCGGACCACTGGCTTTTTATGATCGTGGATACCGAGGCTCGGGATGCCAAAGTGTATAACTTCTGTAGCGCCGAGCTACCAGTCGACACAATAAACTTCGTAGGAGAAGCAGCAGGAGAAGCCAGGTGTATACCCTTCTGTCTGCTTAAGTTAATCTGGGCTGCACGCCCATCTCTTCGCCAGGATTGGAGCCAACCATGGTTCAAAATCATAAACCCTCCAGTCCAAGCCACCGAGGGATCTGGGGATAGCGCTTTCTGTACCATACGACACATTCAAGCGTTGAACCAGGAAATCCCATTCAACGATCTGGTAGCTGAAGACTTTCATTCATTACGTGGATGTTATGCCATGGAGCTAATCTGTGATAGACGGTTCTTCAAGGACCCAACTATGGCACCAGATGACGTTCCTCACTACCTCTTTTCAGCTATCCAGCGACCACAGCGGCGACCCTTCCGAAAAACTCTGAAGGAGTCAGAAAAGACCAAGCTTCCAGTTGTCGATACCGAGCAAGATCAAAGCAAGATCGATCCTGTACTCGCCATTAAACCAACATTCCCTGATTTTGATCGTGATGCTTGCAAGGGTCTCAACGACCTCGAATTGTGTATCATTATGGCCCTACTCTCCACAGACAAAGATGGCCTGGTATTCATGTCTCGAGACATTCTTGTAATGGCAGACACACTACGAGAGACTCTACAGGTCAAGGGATCCCTCTCTGTAAGCCTTATGGCTGCCTATCAGTTTCTCCTTGGCCAAAACAACCCAACAACATACATGGCGTCTCCATATATGAAAGATGATATCCTAAAGCTCAAGAACTTCAGCACAACCGATGCGCTGATCTCCTATCTTCAGCACACAACGCCGACGCTCATCGTGTTACCTTTCCTTTATCATGAGCACTGGATGCTCCTGGCAACAAACCTCCCAGAAGGAACAACCACCATATACAACAGTTCTGACATCCAGTACAACACATGACAGAGAAATTATGTCGTGTCACCGAAGATGCCAACATAAGTAGTGGCAAAGGAGTGTGCCGAAAAGTTAATCGATTTTTTGAGTCAGCATACTAAGGCGTACGACAAAGAGCATTTCCACCGCCCTGCCTTCTGCCACAAATGCCCCCAACAAATCCGACAATTGAACGACTGTGGCTTCCACGTCCTCAACTGGATGTACACCATAATCGTTCTCCAAAGACTAGTAGAGGAGATGACTGACGTGGACTACCACGCTTTACGAGGACAGTTCGCATCCAATCTACTTTGTTCTCTGGGGGAAAATGAAGATTTACCTTAGCCTGCAACCCTTGTCGTAAGTACTGCTCAACCTATCACTTTGACACTCTGAGGACAGAGTGAGTGATAAGTTGGGGGGGTACATTAGACAAGGGCGAGGTACCATTTTCTACATCCATCTTTTTGATTAGCACTTTCTATTCTTTTATTCTTTCTCTTTTATACAATTCTTTTTAACTTAATTTCTTTTCAACTTAAATTCTTTTGGAATAAAGTCACCCCAATTAACATTAGAATCATGATAGTCCCCAAAAGTAAATAGCACTTAGACATTTAATGGCGATTCAACAATTTCCATCCACTATCGATTTCATGCTTTTGCTTCAATTCTTTATCTGACTCTCCACAGGTCAACGTCAAGGCAGAAATAAGCCAAGCTCTCAAAGGTGAGAGGGGAATCAGGCAACTTCCAAATCAAGAAGTTCTGCAAGTGGACTACAAACCAAATAAGTGCATGTTGAAAAACTCTAAGAACAACTTTCCTCTCTTCAAAATAAAAGAGGCTTGGCCGCCCAAAATAAATTCCCAAACAAAAACCCAAAACCCAAGCCTGTGAGTTATCGAATAAAAGCCAGAGAGACGAATAAAATTATGAGAGTTGTGCCATGCATAAGGATCTATATAAAGAACTAACGAAGGTTTCACCCGGCTGGCACATTCCGCTGCCCTCACAAAGGCAGATGTGTCGTGCCCGGTAGTGAAACCCTAAGGTATCTAAGTATATGAAAGGCTCATAAAGGACTCACCCGGCCGGTACATTCAGCTGCCCTCACAAAGGCAGATGTATCATGCCCGGTAATGAGATCCTAAAAAGCATAGATAGCCTCTCCTCCACTTGAAGGGGGAGCTACACTTCAAGCCTTCAACCAACCCTCATACCCTCTCTAGCTTCCACTAGGTCTTTCAGAGAGGTATAAAGCTGATTAGAGTCAACAACATGCACAAAATAAAGGTGGTCCCAATGCGAACTACGAGATACGGAAAGAACCTGAGACCCAAGCAACTCTCGAAATCTGAAAGAGTCAAGGCAAGAAATAAGACTTGATATGACCTTAGGGGAACTCAGGTCAAGAATTGAAGCAAGAGTATGGAAATCCTAATTAAATAAGATCGCCTCGCCATTACATGTCTCAACTCTATCTAACTTGAGGACAAGCTAGACTCTAAGTTAGGGGGGATGATAACCTCCTATTTTAGTCGATTATCTTAGTCTTTTTCTTTAGTTTTCCATACTCTTTTTTTAGTTTAAACTATACATAATCCTAATTTTACCCCTTTTTGTAAATATACCATCAGACTAACTTTTCCTTTCTATATATGCAGAAAAAGCACAAAAATCATAAAAGAATAACTCAGCCTCAAGACCGAGTGGATTCAAACGGTCCCAAGACCGCATGAAGCCAACCAGTCTCGAGACCGCATGGAGTCAAACAGTCCCAAGACCGCATGAAGCCAACCGGTCTCGAGACCGCATGGAGTCAAACGGTCCCAAGACCACATGAAGCCAACCGGTCCCGAGACTGCATGGAGTCAAACGGTCCCAAGACCGCATGAAGCCAACCGGTCCCGAGACCACATGGAGTTCAAATGGTCCCAAGACCGCATGAAGCCAACCGGTCCCGAGACCGCATGGAGTTCAAACGGTCTCAAGACGGCATGAAGCCAACCGATCCTGAGACCGCATGGAGTCAAATGGTCCCAAGACCACATGAAGCCAACCGGTCCCGAGACCGCATGGAGTTCAAACGGTCTCAAGACCGCATGAAGCCAACCGGTCCCGAGACCGCATGGAGTCAAACGGTCCCAAGACCGCATGAAGCCAACCGGTCCTGAGACCTCATGGAGTTCAAACGGTCTCAAGACCGCATGAAGCCAAATGGTCCCGAGACCGCATGGAGTTCATGCGATCCCGAAACTGCATGAAGCCAAACGGTCTCACGGTCCAAACGGTCTTGAGGTCCCAAACGGTCTTGAGGTCCAAATAGTCTCCAAACCGTTTGGACTTCACTCAAGGCCTATAAATAAGACCCCAAGGGTCCTCCAAAAGAAAGAGTCTCAGACGTCCAAAGGCTGCCCCAATCATTCCAGAGCTCCTGCCACTTCCATCCTCCGCCCTGGGGCTATCGGTCTGAGATCCATACTCCATCCTGAAGCTGCTTTCTCCTTCTTCACCAAGAAGGTGGGAAGGGGAGACCTCCTCATCGTGCAACCTACGAAGACTGGTGGATCGTTGCTCTCTCTCTCTTTAAGGGGTTGACTTTCCTCCCTCCTTTGTGGGGATGATGCTCTCTCTCTCTCTTCTCACCTCCTTCTTGGTCTTAGTCATGAGGCAGTAGTCTTCTTCACTAGGGTGTGGGGAGTAGCCCCGCTACCCATACTTTCGTATCATGTAAATGTAATCCTTAGGTTGTAATGTAGAGTTCTTATCTCTGTCAGTTTGACATCAAACGATTAATGAATACTTGTTGCTTGATCTCCAACTTGTGTTATCTTTTATCTTTTAGTATGAATTGTCTACGTTTGTACTATTAGATTCGAAACTCGTTTGCATGTTGGTTCTTGGTGCATGTATCCACCATGCATCCGTTTTGGTATCCAGAAGTGTATCTCAAGAAGTGGAGTAAACTCACTATCATCCGTTGCACTTTCATACTATGAAATGGAATCAGTTGACGTATGGAAGTGCAACCTTGGTAAGTCGAGGAACACACTTTGTGAGGGGAATGATGTAAAGTAATGTGACCATTTGATCGGGAATGGCTGGCGTTGCAACATTCCCGCACTTCTCGTAGCTAGATTATCCGAAAGGAGGCTAGGTCTACAAGGGTACTAACTGACCGAACTCTTTTTGCAGGTTAAGTTTTGCTTTGCATGTGTTGATCGATGTGTAGTGGCGGTGAAAAACCGATCACACCCTAGTGATCTTTTATCATAGTTTAACTCATTAGCTTTACTTGCTTTCTTTACTTTTTATGTTCTTAGTTTAAAACTATCAAAATCCAACTTTCGATATAAGTACCAACTAGTAAGTAACTAAGTGAAGTTCTATACGTTTTCCATTCTGTTGCTTGCAACAAGACCGTTGTCTTTTGGGTTCGATCCTAAATCTGTACTATGATAAGGCTTCCATACTTTTATGGGGTTGGAGTGTTTATCTAAGAACCAGTTCTAGGTAAACCTAGGGAAGACATCAATCCTCTCTAGGGTTTTTGGTGCATAACCCTGGGACTCCCATTGGAAGAGTAAAATCTTTTAGTGTAAGTCCTAGCTCCATCACTGAGCATGTCACTTCTTGGTCATGGATTCTCTTTTCTCCCTAACTGAATGTTCTATCCTGTAGACATATTCCACAAACATGGCAAACTGCTTTCGGTTCTTGAAAGCAGCAGTTGGTGTCATCAACTCAGCACTCAAACCCTTCTCAAACCGTCTGATCCGCTCATCATCGATCGCCACCATGTGAGGACAAAACCTCAGCAAGTCCATGAACTTGGCCTCATACTCAGTGATGTTCATCATTCCTTGGCGTAGACACTCAAACTAACTGATCTTCTCGTCTAGATATGTCTTCGAGAAGTATCTGCTGATGAACTCTCACTGGAAAACCTCCCAATTGATCACCTCACCGGGTCGCTTCTCCTCCTCGATGGCCCACCAGTGGCCAGTACTACCTTTTAGAAGGTAGATAGTGTGCTTTACTTTGTATACTTCGGGGATGTCGAGGATCGAGAAGGCCTTCTCAAGACCTATCAGCCATAGATCTGCATCTACTGCATCATCCATTCCAGCAGAGTCTGAAACTCTGACTCAGTGAAGCCGCTCAAAGGTCTTCCCAATACCCGATGTTTCACCATGGGGATCCTGTTCTCTCGGCTGAGGCACTGGAAATCTCTCTACCATGTGATTCATCATAGCCATCATTTGCCCCATAAGTTGCTGGTAGGAAAGGTTCTCAAGAATGGTTGGGTCAAGTTCGGGGACCTCTGAAACGTCTGTCTCAGAAAAATGAGGTCAACGAATACGGAAGCAATTAACTGGCAGGGGAATTATCAAAAATCACTAAAAATTAAAACTTTTTGGAAAGAGATCTTTAAACCATAAAACCCTTTTATAAGAAAACAAGATAATTTATTTACAACATGGTTCGTCATTACATCTCTGTGAAATCACATCTCGAGTGATTACATACATCCATTGCCCTGTTATCTGTACAAGGCAAGATACAAAAATCTCGAGGAATTAAGCCAAAAACCTCATATCTACTGACTCCTAGGACCTGAGAGTACAGAGACGACACATAGGACATACTATCTATAATATTTGATAGACAGTATCTCCACCTGAGATTCACTTCTTCCCCTGATGATGATGTTGCTACTACTGCTCACCCTCGTATGGGTTCCTCTGTCCTCGGCGTCCACCTAAAAAGTCAAATTCCATGGGGGTGATACAATTGAATAATTGTCCCAGCGAGAGTTATAACTCTCCACCAGAAGCTTTGTTATTGCAATAAAGGAATAATAATAAGCAATATAGCTTAAAACATTCAATAATAGATTTAACATTAAGTAGAGTAACATGCTTTTAGCAATCATTTCAATTATAAATAATTGAATATCAAAGCATATCTCAATATGGAATATGAAGAACATGTACACTAGTTACTCAACTAGAACATTATAAACAATATAACATCAATCATTGTTCCTCGTAATTCAATCCAAGCAGTTATGCTACATGACTGATTATATTTTTCAAACATTATTATGCCCTGTGGAGATGAGGTATACCGCTCATACTCCGACTGACCATTATGAAATCACATCGGTACCATACATAGGTCATCAAAAGAGCCGAATTCTTATGACCTCATCTTCCTCAGTCAGTGTGAGGATTAACATGCAGGACATCTCGTGTCTCTGCTACAATAGATTTCAAGGGTATTCTGGCAACTTCGCTAATAGAGCTACAATGGCATTCTGTACTCTCTTCGCCATCGAGGGATTTCTTGTTTATCTTACACCGATGCGACATTAACAACATCATCGGGAGATTAGTGATACATCATCCCGACATAAACATATAATGAGGGATTGATGGATTAAGGTACATCTTACATCAAATCCTACACTAGGACGTAAGGATATTTGCGTCCATAACCCCAACATACTCAAAAGTATGTTCTCCAGGAGTTCCCTTAGGAAAACCTGTTTCACCATCATTAAACTACTGACAATGATGGATCTATGATCAGGGCTCTACCTGATATGATTATACTTGATTATTTAAGTACATTATAGCATTCTTTTAGCATCAAGCATGTTTTCAATCATAAACCATTAAAAAATTGCTATAAAAGAATACTAAATGTATCAAGTTCATTTCTCATTAGTTATCATTCCTTAACCATCTCATCATTATGGTTCAAAAATAGGGGTGTTCAAACCCTTAGATCATCATAAGTCATCTAACAGCATGACCTTGATTATAACAATGTAGATATTGTTCATGGCTCCTACATCCCATCAATTTCCTATGTTACCTCTTAAACCAGGCAACATAGTATATCATTATTCATAAAGCTTATAACATGCTTTCAATGAATAAAACATCATAACCCTTACTTGGCTATGATTACTTCTTTATAAAAACCTGCATGGTTAATACATTTGATATAAGCAATTTATCTCTATATCAACACATTACAAACTGAGATAGTCTTTCAATACAAGGGATGTACCACTATGCCCTTATTAGGGTTAGGTTTTTCCTATTCATTTCAATTAGTGTTATTCAATCCCTTTTATCTTAATTAGGAATAGTTATTCCTTATTTCATACTTCAATCATGAAGTTTCATGCTTAAAGGCATAACCCAAAATTAGGGTTTACTATTCATTTCATCATATCACCCTAGATTAGGGTTTACTATTCACATTACATGATATTACCCTTGAATTAGGGTTTACTATTCACATTACAATGAATTGAGATCATATCCTCTTCATATATGAGGATCACTTTCATTAATGCTTTCAGATTAGGTTAAGATTCATTAATCACCATAATTAGGGTTTCCATGATCTCACTGTGAAGGATCATACCCTAATTATGTGCATTCATACATATTGAAGGTATTTTCCTTGATTCTCATTCATATTAGGAGTCTTCTCTCTCCTCCTATTATTAGATGATGTCTACATCTCTCATGATTAGGTTAGGTCAAATTAACCTTGATAATACAAGTCATGTCATCACCATCATGGTCATTAGGGTTTGCTTGATCAAGGGATACTAGTCACACTGTAAAGAGGTGAGATCACCTCTTTACTAAAATTTAAAGGAAATACAAACATCCACAATTTTAACAAAATTTAGAGACTTTGGGAATGATTGCATAATATTCCAAGTAAATAAGCATGATTCCAGATACATAATAAAATGTCAATAGCAGTGGAAAGAAAGAAATAATAAGCCTTCATATGGCTTTAATTTTTATTATATGAATGATTTCTTAAAATAAAAGATAAGATAAATAGGATCTAGCTATAACAACCTAGCCATCCTTTCCAAAAGCTAAAGATCAACTCCGGAGGGGAACTTCCTTTAAGCCTGTCCTTCACCTTGCACAACACCAACACTTGGGTGCTTGGGAAGACACCCAACAAGAGGAGAAGAAAGAAAAAGTATGTGTTACAAGATTATTCTAAAAAGTGGCAAGAAAGTTGTAACAAGTAAAATAGGCTGGAGATTTATTGTAAAGTGAGACATCAAAGAGTATGAGGCTTCATATAATGAAACTTGCCAATAACAAAATAAATAAGGGTTTCTGCATGTAAATTAATATGTCTACCTAACTAAGTAGGGTTGAGGCACCTACCAGACCTCTAACCTTAGGTTAGGGGAGAATAAGACATTCCCAGTCACCTATAATATAATGGGGAGAATTATAAACATTCCCCTAGGGCGATTATATACATGCCCTCTATGGGTGGTTGTACATAAGTACCACTACTTTATAATTAAATAGAACATTTAATTACATGCTAACAAAAGAGTTATGGAAAGATTTAAGCAAAAGAATATGTAACATGGTAGTGGGGTATGAATACCCAAACAAGATAATACTACAACTAATTTTGAGGCAATATACAATTTAGGTTTCAAGAATCAAGGATTTAGGTTAGATTAAGCCTCATAAGAAATTATAGGTAATGGTATAAAGTTTTCCCAACTGAAGAGTAGATGCACATACCTTAGCCTCAGGTGTTCTAGAACCCTCTTTCCAACCCTTCACACGAATTTAGAACCCACTTTCCCTAATTCATCATTAGATCTACGAATTAGAATTATATGCACTCATTAAAGGTGGAAAACACTAATATTACTAACTTTTTGCGCAAACCATCGAATCAAACTCCAAAAACCTCACCATCATCTTAGTTAGGATTTTCTGATCAAGATAACATATAATATTGTATATTTTAAAGATATGGACTTTTAGGGTTAATTTTAGTGATTTTAAGTTAACTAAATCATTCTAAAAATTATGTTTTCGCAAACATCAAAATCAAAACTCAAAATTATTTTTAATGGATAGATCTCGTCTTCCTGATTTCAAAACACTATTTATTTTTAATTTTTGACATCAGAAATAATTTATACAATTTATTCTGTCTCGACCAATCATAACATGCGACATGGAAAACGCACGCAAAGCCGAGCGATCGTGAGCGAGAGGGAGCGGTGACCCGCGTTTCAGGAGCGCTTGCAGCAGGTCGAGCGGCCGGGGTCAAGCGGTCAAAGCAGAAAGAAAAAGGACGAGAAAGTCCCTCGCGCGAAAAGCAGGGAAAGCAAACGACCAGGGGCAAAAAGGTAAAACGACAGGGGTCGTCTTCCTCCCCTTGCCTGAGCGTCGCGAGCAGCGAGCAACTAGCTTGGCTCAATTTGGGCAAAACCACTATACTCGACCAAATCAAAAGCTTAGATACTCGAAAGAAAGGGAAAGGAAAGTTGAAGCTGATGGTACCTCTCGATTGAATGGAGACGAAGCAATGAGGGAAGGAGATGCGCAGCAAGCCAGGTGGTCCTCGGTGTCAAGTTGGGGGTCAGAACGTCCACAAAATACCAAATTGAGAGCACGAGCGAGTTCCTAAGGCGATGGCGGTCGCTGGGGTTGTTATATTTATAGGCAAGGTACCCTAGACTAGGGTTTAGGTAGGGGAAAGAAGAGGAGGTCGGCGCCCCTATTGGGCGTTTCTCCAAATCTCATCAAATCCCAAAGTTTTTGGGATAAACCTGTGCGGAAACGCACAAGGAATCCAACAAAGCAAGTTTGAGCAAAATCCATCGATTAAAACTCGAGATAATTTGATTTGAAAAATAAAAAAAACAAAGGCCTGTTGCCTTTTACGATTAGAGGTAGAAGATGACTGTGAGTCATCGGATCAGTGGACCCGGGTCCACGGAGGACTCTGGGCCGTCCGATCGCGCGGATGAGACAAGGAGCAGTTTGCTAATAAAATTCTACCAAAATTTAATTAATTCCTAAATGTTTTTCTCTCTCTTCATTTGGAGGCTCAAATGTTGTCTAAAAATTACCAAATTTTATATTCTGACTTATTTTGACACGTAGAATCCAAATATGGAGTTATTTTTGCCTTTTGAGCAAGTTTGATATGTAAAATAATTAAAATGTCATTTTCTCTTTCCTCCTTCAAAAGAGGTGATAACATTTTCTAAATTTTGTGTAACTCCACCCATAAGTCTCCCTAAGGGATTGGAACACGATTTTGCAATTATCTTTACAAGTTGAGATCATTTATTTATTTATTAAATATCTAGAAGATTTTACACACTTTCTCTCTCCTATTTTATTCATTATTCAAACATCACCCAAATTAGTTGCAAATTTGCCCAGAGGCTTATTTTTATGTTTAGAATACGAATTTGAAGTTATTTTTCTGATTTGAGAACATTAAGTATTTTATTTCACTTTATTGGCATATTTCCTATTTTCTTTCGATAAAGCCATTAATATTTATATTTATGTTCCACTTTAGATGATACTTGGTCCTTAAGTTACTTTTTGATCAAGGAAATGAATTTGAGTGTCAAATTATCCTGATGGGTTTCCAATTATAATATTTGGTGCAATATCTTTCTTATTATCTTCTTTACCCATTAATTCCCATATTACCTTTGATTTTTGCATTTATCTTCTCCTTTATATAAAATTCGGATGTTCTCTTATTTATCTTATTCTAGGATGTGCTATAAAATTCTAGGACGAAATATTTTATTCTTTTATTGCTTAGTGTACAATTTGCACTTTAGGCCCATTATCTGAAATCTAACTGAGGTATTTGTGCATACAACCCTATATTTAAGAATATATGGAAAAAATTTATCCAATAACCATCATAATTCCACCAAATCAGGTCCAAAGACATATGGAACGAAAATGAAGGACAAAACTTATAGAAAAGAGTACGAAGAGGTACATAGAGGATTTCAGTATGTTACAACACTCCACCCCTTTAAATTGATTTCATCCCCGAAATCTCATACAAAGAGGGAAGGGTGAGTACGTAACATCTCATCTTTCAACTCCCAAGTGGTTTCTTCTAACCCGTGATACCTCCACAAAACCTTTACTAACTCTATCTCCTTATTCTTCAGCTGCTTTACTCGGGAGTCAAGGATCCTCACGGGTAGTTCTTCATAAGTCAGATTCTCATTAATCTCCACAGGTTCAATAATGAGTACATGAGACAGATCCTTTACGTACTTCCTCAACACAGAAACATGGAACACATTGCGGATCTTATCATAAGCAGGGGTAAAAGAAAAGCGATATGCACAATCTCCCACTTTATCTAAGATTTCAAATGGTCCAACATAGCGAGGACTCAACTTGCCTTTTACTTTAGATATTGCAATAGAACGTATAGGCTTGATCTTTAGAAAAGCATAGTCTCCCACTAAGAAGCTTACATCAGACCTCTTCTTATCAGCATACATCTTCTGTCTGTCTTGGGCAGCTTTCATCCGTTTCTTTATCAGCTGCACCTTCTCAAGCATCATATGCATGTCATCAGTCTTCACTAGGGAACGTTCACCCACATCATCCCAGTGCAAGGGAGAATAACAAGGTCTACCGTAGAGGGATTTAAAAGGTGGCTTTCCAAGTAACTATTATTGTAAGCGAACTCTACCAACAGTAGACATCGATCCCAGGCTCCACCCCAATCCATCACACAAGCACACAACAAGTCCTCCAGAATCTGAACTGTTCTCTCAGATTGACCATCAGTTTGTGGGTGGTATGCAGTACTGAAACGCAGATCAGTACCCATCTCTTCTTGAATCTGACCCCATAAGTGAGAAGTAAATTTCGGGTCTCGATCAGAAACTATCACAGTAGGGACACCATGAAGACGAACTATCCACTCCATATATAGTTGAGCCATCTCAGCAACCTTATACGTGGTTTTGAAAGGCAAGAAATGAGCAGATTTTGTAAGCCGATCAATCACCACCCAAACAACATCATAACCTTTCTTGGACTTAGGGAAACCGGTAACAAAGTCCATTGTGATCTTCTCCCACTTCCATTCCGGAATCTCAAGAGGATGAAGAAGACCACCAGGTCGTTGATGTTCAATCTTGACTTGCTGACATTTCAAGCATTTCGCCATGAACAGAGCTATATCATTCATCATGTTCTTCCACCAGAAGCTTTGCTGTAAGTCCTTGTACATCTTGGTTGTGCCAGGGTGAATAGTGTACTTGGACCCATGAGCTTCACTCAGAACCTTCTGTCTCAGATCACCAGTATTGGGAATCCACAACCTTTTCCTGAAGCGGACAACACCATCCACTCTGACAGAGAAGTCAGATTGTGGTTTCTCAAATAAAGCTTTCATCTCTTCAAGCTCAGAATTCTCTAATTGTGCAGTCATGACTTCTGAGATCCAGGTTGGTGTAACAGTCAAGCTGGCCATATGAACACATAACTTATCTTCATCCACTGAATTGACAGGCTGAGGTCTCCAACTGGCCACATGTTCAAGGTTTTCCCACACTGAACATCTCAGGGCAGCACAAACAACATCCTTCTTGCGACTTAGAGCATCCGTTATGACATTTTCTTTACCAGGATGATAGGTGATGGTGAAGTTGTAATCTTTAAGATATTTAACCCACCTACGTTGTCGCAAGTTCAGATCCTTCTGAGTCAACATATATCTCAAACTCTTGTGATCAGAAAAAACTTCAAACTTTTCACTATAGAGGTAGTGTCTCCAGATCTTCAAAGCATGAACTATAGCAGCAAGCTCCAAATCATGCATAGGCCAATTTGCTTCATTAGGTTTCAACTTTCGAGAAGCATAGGCGATCACCTTTCCGTCTTGCATCAAAACACACCCTAAGCCTTGTCGGGATGCGTTGGTGTAGATGACATAGGGTATGCCTTTAACAGGCAAAGCAAGCATGGGAGCAGAAGTCAGGCTCATCTTCAACTTCTGAAAACTATCCTCACATTCAGGGGTCCATGAGAACTTGACCTCCTTCCGAGTCAGCTTGGTCAAAGGTAAAGCCAACGCAGAGAACCCTTTGATAAACTTCCGATAGTAACCAGCTAGACCAAGGAAACTACAGATTTCGGACGGGTTTTTAGGAGCATCCCACTTTGTCACAGCTTCTACCTTCGCAGGATCAACAACTATATGGCCGACAAAAATCACGTGACCAAGAAACATAACTTCCTTAATCTAGAACTCACACTTTGAGAATTTTGCATACAACTAATTTTCTCGCAATGTGCTGAGTACAATCCGCAGGTGCTCGCGATGTTGTTCCAACGTCTCGGAATAAACCAAAACGTCATCAATAAACACCACTACAAACTTGTCGAGATATGGGCAGAATACTCAGTTCATCAGGTCCATGAACGCAGCAGGGACATTTGTCAAACCAAAAGGCATGACTGTAAATTCATAGTGCCCATAACGAGTTATGAACACTGTCTTTGGGACATCATCATCCTTCACACGCATCAGGTAGTAACCACTTCACAGAACCATCTTGGAAAACATGGTGGCTGACTTCAGCTGATCGAATAAGTCATCGATGCGCGGCAACAAATAACGATTCTTCACTGTCACCTGGTTAAGCATGCGGTAGTCCATACACATCCGCAAAGATCCATCCTTCTTCTTCACAAACAGGACAGGGGCTCCCCAAGGGGAAACACTAGGGCGAATGAAGCCCATGTCGAGAAGCTCTTCAAGCTGCTTCTTCAACTCAGCCAGATCAACAGGGGCCAAGTGGTAGGGTGGCTTCGATATCGGTGCAGTTCCAGGTATAAGCTCTATGGAGAATTCCACCTTGCGAGTTGGTGGCAACCCGGGCAACTCCTCAGGAAAGACATCTGGGAAGTCCTTCACCACATCAACATGATCTAGAGCAGGATGTGTAGCATCGAGAACTATGGAGGCTAGAAAGGCTCTACACCCTTGTGAGATAAGCTTTTCAGCTTTAATGATAGAGATGACAAACTGTCGCTCTTCTCGCTTCTTGCCCATGACACACACTTTCCCTTCATCAAGATGAACCTGTCTAACCTTGGATTCCTCACCGTACAAAATTGCTTTATACTTCTTTAACCAATCCATACCCAAGATGATGTCAAAGACGGTCATATCAAGCAAGACAAAAACTATGGGAAACATTATTCCGGATATACAGAGGTCCAAGGTAGGAGTTTGGAGGTACGAGGAGCAGATTTTACCACTAGGGGTTTTTAAATCCAACACGTGATCCATAAACTCAGATTCGATTTCAAGCATAGAGGCAAACTGACATGATATGAAGGTATTGGAGGAACCGGAATCAAACAGGGCTTTTAAAGGATGCATATTAAGGTGCAGTGTACCTTCAATCACTTCATTGCCTTCACCTTCTTCTTCAGCATTGAGAGCAAACACTCTCCCATTCCGCCTTTCCACTGGCAGACGCCTCGGGTTCTGGTTGTTGTTGTTATTATTGTTGTTCCGCGGCGGCAGGTTCTGTCTTGGCTGTTGCGGCTGCCGGGCATTATTCTGCCCTTGCTGGAAACAGGGGCAGTTGGGTCGGATGTGCCCGACTTGGCCGCACTCATGGCAGGTTGGTGGAGGACGGTTGCCATTACGAGCAGGTGCATTTTTGGCGGGGCATCTTCCAGGAGGATGGTGGCGATTGCACCTACTGCAGTGACCACGTCCGCAATTCTCATGCTGGTTCAGATTCATCCTTTTGTTGTTGAAGCCATTAGAAGCTTGAAACCCTGGATATGACTCAATGGCGAGAGCCATGTCCACCATCTATTGAAAAGTGAGTGGCAGCTGTGGAACGAGGCTTCAACCAACATGATAGTTCAGGCCCTCCAAGAACAAGGTTGCTCTTCTGTCAGCTCCAAGGTCAGTGGCGTAACGTTCTAACAATAGAAATTTCTGAACATAGTCGGCCACGCTCATGCTTCCTTGCTTGAGATTGTAAAACTCAGCCTCCTTCTTCCTTAAGAAAGTAGGGCAGATGTACTTCTCCCTGAACAGCTTTAGAAACTGGGTCCACTCCATGGAAGAGGTGTCCCAAGTGCGGGCAACACCGTTCCACCAAACACGTGTCGGTCCATCTAGCACGTATGTCGCAAACCGAACCTTCTGATGAGGAGGGCACTCCATACCCTTGAAGGTCCGATCCAGGGTCAACACCCAGTCGTCGACTTTGTCCACCATGTTAGGCTCACTCTCACCCTTGAAGTAGGGTGGCTGCATCTTGATGAAGTCAGTGAGGGTGAACTCCCTCGGCTTGTTGGCAACATTAGCAATGGTGTTGAGTTGTCCCATCATGGTGGAGGACAACAACTGTCGTAACATTGCCAGCTCTTACTCAGGTGTGAAGGCAGGAGTACCAGAAGCAGGTTGGTTGACCGCAGGAGTCGCAGGAGTGTCGGGGTCGTTAGTGGTCGACTCCTGGTTCATGTTGTCAAACAAGTCACCTCTCCTAAAAATTAGGGTTATCATATTAGGTTCTCAGGAGTATAGAATCATAGATGAGAAGAGAATAGAAATAGAGATGAGAAAAGGATAACTAGAATGATATTGCCTAAAAGCATACTATTTCGGGCAATTCGTATCGGCGCAGGCCAGGCCAGATCATATGGGCACGGGAGTCCTCGTATACCAATCTAGTGGTGCGGAGGAAAATTTTTCCAGCCCCCGATACCCTAATCCTTTCTAGACACCCTTGCTTCAACTGCATGCCCTAATAGTCGCCTAAAGGCTCTGATACCATGTTGTAAAGAGGCAAGATCACCTCTTTACTAAAATTTAAAGGAAATACAAACTTCCACAATTTTAACAAAATTTATAGACTTTGGGGATGATTGCATAATATTCTAAGTAAATAAGCATGATTCCAGATACATAATAAAATGTCAATAGCAGCGGAAAGAAAGAAATAATAAGCCTTCATATGGCTTTATTGTTTAGTACATGAATGATTTCTTAAAAGAAAAGATAAGATAAACATGATCTAGCTATAACAACCTAGCCATCCTTTCCAAAAGCTAAAGATCAACTCCGGAGGGGAACTTCCTTCAAGCCTATCCTTCACCTTGTACAACACCAACACCTGGTGGTTGGGAAGACACCCAACAAGAGGAGAAGAAAGAAAAAGTATGTGTTATAAGATAATTCTAAAAAGTGGCAAGAAAGTTGTAACAAGTAAAATAGGCTAAAGATTTATTGTAAAGTGAGACATCAAAGAGTATGAGGCTTCATATAAACTTGCCAATAACAAAATAAATAAGGGTTTTTTGCATGTAAATTAACATGTCTACCTAACTAAGTAGGGTTGAGGCACCTACCGGACCTCTAACCTTAGGTGAGGGGATAATAAGACATTCCCAGTCACCTATAATATAATGGGGAGAATTATAAACATTCCCCTAGGGCGATTATATACATGCCCTCTATGGGTGGTTGTACATAAGTACCACTACTTTATAATTAAATAGAACATTTAATTACATGCTAACAAAAGAGTTATGGCAAGATTTAAGCAAAAGATTATGTAACATGGCAGTGGGTTATGAATACCCAAACAAGATACTACTACAACTAATCTTGAGGAGATATACAATTTAGGTTTCAATAATCAAGGATTTAGGTCAGATTAAGCCTCATAAGAAATTATAGGTAATGGTATAAAGTTTTCCCAACTGAAGAGTAGATGCACATACCTTAGCCTCAGGTGTTCTAGAACCCTCTTTCCAACCCTTCACACGAATTTAGAACCCACTTTCCCTAATTCATCATTAGATCTATGAATTAGAATTATATACACTCATTAAAGGTGGAAAACCCTAATATTACTAACTTTTTGCGCAAACCATCGAATCTGACTCCAAAAACCTCACCATCATCTTAGTTAGGATTTTGTGATCAAGATAACATATAATATTGTATATTTTAAAGATATGGACTTTTAGGGTTAATTTTAGTGATTTTAAGTTAATTAAATCATTCCAAAAATTACTTTTTCACAAACATCAAAATCAAAACTCAAAATTATTTTTAATGGATAGATCTCGTCTTCCTGATTTCAAAACACTTTTTATTTTCAATTTTTGACATCGGAAATAATTTATACAATTTATTCTGTCTCGACCAATCATAACATGCCACGTGTTAAACGCACGCAAAGCCGAGCAATCGTGAGCGAGAGGGAGCGATGACCTGTGTTTGAGGAGTGCTTGCAGCAGGTCAAGCGGCTAGGGTCAAGCGGTCAAAGCAGAAAGAAAAAGGATGAGAACGTCCCTCACGCGAAAAGCAGGGAAAGCAAACGACCAGGGGCAAAAAGGTAAAACGACAGGGGTCGTCTTCCTCCCCTCGCCTGAGCGTCGCGAGCAGCGAGCAGCTAGCTCGGCTCAATTTGGGCAAAACCACTATACTCGACCAAATCAAAAGCTTAGATACTCGAAAGAAAGGGAAAGGAAAGCCGAAGCTGATGGTACCTCTGGATTGAACGGAGACGAAGCAACGAGGGAAGGAGATGCGCCGCAAGCCAGGTGGTCCTTGGTGGCAAGTTGGGGGTCAGAACGTCCACAAAACACCAAATTGAGAGCACGAGCGAGTTGCTAAGGTGATGGCGGTCGCTGGGGTTGTTATATTTATAGGCAAGGTACCCTAGACTAGGGTTTAGGTAGGGGAAAGAAGAGGAGGTCGGCGTCCCTATTGGGCGTTTCTCCAAAGCTCATCAAATCCCAAAGTTTTTGGGATAAACCTGTGTGGAAATGCACAAGGAATCCAATGAAGCAAGTTTGAGCAAAATCCATCGATTAAAACTCGAGATAATTTGATTTGAAAAATAAAAAAACAAAGGCCTATTGCCTTTTACGATTAGAGGTAGAAGACGACTGTGAGTCGTCGGATCAGTGGACCCAGGTCCACGGAGGACTCTAGGCCGTCCGATCGCGCGAATGAAACAAGGAGCAGTTTGCTAATAAAATTCGACCAAAATTCAATTAATTCCTAAATGTTTTTCTCTCTCTTCATTTGGAGGCTCAAACGTTGTCCAAAAATTACCAAATTTTATATTCTGACTTATTTTGACACGTAGAATTATGATATGGAGTTAATTTTGCCTTTTGAGCAAGTTTGATATGTAAAATAATTAAAATGTCATTTTCTCTTTCCTCCTTCAAAAGAGGTGATAACATTATCTAAATTTTGTGTAACTCCACCTATAAGTCTCCCTAAGGGATTAGAACATGATTTTGCAATTATCTTTACAAGTTGAGATCATTTATTTATTTATTAAATATATAGAAGATTCTACACACTTTCTCTCTCCTATTTTATTCATTATTCAAACATTACCCAAATTAGTTGCAAATTTGCCCAGAGGCTTATTTTTATGTTTAGAATAAGAATTTGGAGTTATTTTTCTGATTTGAGAACATTAAGTATTTTATTTCACTTTATTGGCATATTTCCTATTTTCTTTCGATAAAGCCAGTAATATTTATATTTATGTTCCACTTTAGATGATACTTGGTCCTTAAGTTACTTTTTGATCAAGGAAATGAATTTGAGTGTCAAATTATCCTGATGGGTTTCCAATTATAATATTTGGTGCAATATCTTTCTTATTATCTTCTTTACCCATTAATTCCCATATTACCTTTAATTTTTGCATTAATCTTCTCCTTTATATAAAATTCGGATTTTCTCTTATTTATCTTATTCTAGGATGTGCTAGAAAATTCTAGGACGAAATATTTTATTATTTTTATTGCTTAGTGTACAATTTGCACTTTAGGCCCATTATCTAAAATCTAACTGAGGTATTTATGCATACAACCCTATATTTAAGAATATATGGAAAACATTTATCCAATAACCATCATAATTCCACCAAATCAGGTCCAAAGACATATTGAACGGAAATGAAGGACAAAATTTATAGATAAGAGCACAAAGAGGTACATAGAGGATTTCAGTATGTTACACACACTAACCCACTAAGGGTACTTTTGTAATGTTCACCATTGGTCATAACATGCATTAGTCCACTAATTACTTAAACCCTTAACGACTTTAGGTATCTTTAGGGTTTAGGTTAATCAACTACTAAACCATCTTGGCCACTAAGACATCAAACGTTCTTAACATATTTGAATTCCAAACAGTCTTGCACTATGAACCTCCAAACGGTTTTGAAACCGCACGGAGTTGTTGACCGTTTGGTCCCTTTGACTTTCAAGACCGCATGGGCAAATTGACCTTGAAACCGCATGGTCACCAAACGGTCTTGGGGTCGTTTGGTCCCAAACAGTCTTGAGACCGTTTGGTCCAAACCACCTCAAAACCGCATGGACCAAAAAGTGCCTCAACCTATCCAATTGAGTTAGCGTTTCCAAGGTTGAACCCCTCAATCGATCATGCAAAGGTTAGACACTCATCAATTGAGTCAATTAGGTCAATCCTTACTGATTTGACCCTCAATTGAACCTCAATTGGTCACCAATTAGGATTTAGATCACTTGAATTAGGGTTTGGAATCGATTACCCTTCAACAATCATCAACACATGTCTAATTGATGTGGAACCCATTGAACCATCACTCAATTGGGTCATGACCTGACCCAAAACGGTCTTGGGATCATTTGGACATCCTCCAAACGGTCTTGAGACCGTTTGCCCATAAAATTTATCAAAGACCAAGTCAATCACTTAAGGGTTGAACCCTAATTTAGGTCACAAAATCAGCACTTAATTATTCAACAACTTGATGTGATTGGACCCTCAATTGATCAACCCCTCTTAACCCTAGACCTCCAAACGGTCTTGGGTGATCACCAAACGGTCTTGAGACCGTTTGGGTGATCCCCAAATGGTTTTTAAACCGTTTGGGCCACTCAACCCAAACTTCAACATGATTGCACCATTGAAATCAGCAATAAACCCGATTAGGGTTTAGTTTACTAATGTGCCTTTAGTTGGTAATTTACTTGGAATTAGTTGATGATTATTGGTGGGTGATTAGTCCATAATGTGTACAGAAGATCTCAAAATGGTCAATTCTTGGTCAACTCATCCAAATAGTCTTTGAGACCGTTTTCTCCAAACGATCTTGGGAAACCATTTGCCCTCCAAACGGTTTTGAAACCGTTTTCCTCCAAACGGTTTTGCAAACCGTTTGGGCAAGAGGTGGACGACCGTTTGCTAAATTAGGATCAGGGTAAACTTTGGAATTAACGCCACCTTCTTCTACCTCAAGAACATGGACTGTTCTTCAGGGTTTTGGTTGCAAGAACACATAGAAGTATGAAAGAAAGGAGAACAAGCAACATTTTCATAGGAAGAAGATGCATAAACAAAGCTTTAAGGTTTAGAGTTATAAAACCCGCCTTAGAATATGATCTAGAGCTCCAAGCTTCGTATCTTTAATGGTGGCTTGAGATCCATAGGTCGGCCAAGGTCCGTTCCTCAAGAATTGGATGGAGAAGATGGCTAGAAAGAAGATTTGTGTAAGAAAGACTAACAAACCAACATTGTAGCAAGATTTCCTCCATGAATCCGAGCTAAATGGAAATCAAAGCTTACCCAATTTGGTTTGGTCATCCTCCTCTGCTCCTGAGCTCCTTCTTAGTCGGACAAAGCAAAGAGATAAGAAGAGGAAGTGAAGGGAACGATCCCTTTCTTAGTAAAAGAGATGTACTTTTATACTTTGGGTACATTTTCAAGACAAGGACAACTATTTTACCTTATTCTCATATGGGTCCTTCTCTCCTCCTTGGCCATGCCTCTCCCTTCTACATTTAAGAAAAACTCCTTCTTAATCCAAGGTATAGAGAAAAAGAAGCCAAACACTTTGCTAAGTTACACATATAAAAGGGTCACTTGTATAAAACTTGGTTGTTAGATTATAAAGGTTATCCTTCTTATTTGACCATTCAAATAAGGCGCCCTCCTCATAATATTTGCTCTATTTGATGCCAAGAGTCATGAAATATACTCTAGATGATGTATTTTACATGTTGCACCCTATGTTTTGGGTAAATTGCACTTTACACCAAAACTAGGGTTTAAAGCACAAGGATTGCTCTACAAGCTGCATCTTTGTGCCCAAGATTGGAGAATCCATATCACTACATCATATTCATTCTTATGATGTCTCAACATCAAAGGAATATCTAAACATATGAAATTTTCAAGTTAACCCCTCTAATTGGGTAATTTGCACATAGGTCCAAATTTAACAAAACAATATTACCACATTGTTCAAAAAGGGCAGAAATGGAAAATATATGTTCCTCTGAAGCTTTAATTATATATCAAAAGATAACCACAAGTATCTAATTACATAATTAAGAAAAACACCTAGGGTTAGTTCATAACCCAGGTCAGGGATGTTACACCTCAGTCACCTGATCTTCATGTGCCTACACTCTAGCTCCATCAAGTGATGCAGCATTGCTGCTCTCGGTAGCATGTTCTTCATGATTTCCAGACATCTTTAAGTTTTTTCTTCTGCTGAGGGTAGAATATTATTGTAAGAAAATATGGAAAACTCATAAGAACAGACACAAACATAGTCCTAGATCCCTGTAGACTCAGTGAACCTAGATCTCTAATACCAAACCTTTTGTGACACCCTGCTATCACATAGACAACAAGGTGCCACACGAAAATGTGTGGAACTACCATAAATCACATATTACTAAAAACACAGGTTAATTAAAACCTATTGCGAAAAACATTCATAAGAGAACTATTGCATCCAGATCCTACAAAAGACATGTTAATTAAATATTACAAACCTGATATATGTCCACAGCTTACATAAACCAGCTGTCTTGCCAACACATGTGTTCATCACCTGTTTATATGTACATAACATGCCACATAAGGCCAACAACAGGACAAGCAAATGTACAACAACTATACATCGTGAAATGTCGTCAAAAAACCTCTGAGGACCTGAGAGTATAGGGATGACTCTAGGACTCTACAACAAAACCAACAAAATAACAGCATGTCCATCTCTTTCCTTCTACTGCTCCTCTTCTTACTGCTCATCCGCAACCTCATGACCACCACCATGACTGGCGTGACTACCTAAAAAAGTTGTAAATCAGTAGGGTGATACACACAGTCCTAGCAAGAAACATAACTCCCCGCCACAACTAAAAATTCTGGAAAGCTAAAGTAGGTAAAGCAGATAACTGATATAAGCGAGTTATATGAGCAGCATACTTGATCAAGACTTACTATATTATTGAACTTACCAAGGTATCCAGGATGCATATCACCAACTATTCATTATGGAACATGATTGACAAGATAAGCTTTATAAAGGCTTATCACAAACCATAAGGAAGCGTATAAGTAACTGCAAGGTATAATAAGATCATATACACAAGAAAGACCTCAACCAATGTTTCGTGTTTTGCCTTAAACAAGATATACTACTCGGCTAGATTACATATTTTATGCCCCGAGGAAGTGAGCCGTACTGCTCAAATCCAACCATCGGCTGCGAAGCCCAAAACTGATGCCATACAAGATCAGTGGAAGAGCCAGACTCCACGACCTCAGAACCTTATGGTCAGTGCACCCTATATGGTTAGTATACACAATAAGAGAGATAACTTGAAATCACCAGACATATATTTTTACTAATTATCATGTCATTAGGGTTTGCAGATGCACATGTCATGATTATAACTATGTGTGGCATAATGTATCAATTACATTACTTCTATCAAATTATGGGCATCCATTCAAGCTTATAAACATAAACTAGCATGGCATCATTTTTAAGCATCCAACATAGCATAGTTTTGAAAACTATCATCCATATATCAAAAGATGCAGTTACATGATAAAGAACCACTAGTAAGAGTTTTTGGGTTGGACATAACCCTCACCGAAGGTGCTCACTACCCTCACTAGAAGTGTGATGGGTAGTGAATCCCTCACTACAGGTGGTATCAGGCAGGGTAATGACCCTCACCAAAGGCCTATTGGACAAAACACTCAACCAACCATGTCGGCCAACCAACACACAAGAGGGCATCGGGCATTCCTACCCAAGGATGTGTCGTGCAGCTAAGATAAGGGGCATATCGTGTATCCAAGGTGACAAGTATCCAACTAAATTGGGCAAAGCCCTATCAGCCCACTATGTTTAGGGTTAGGGTTATGGCTATGTCGGGAAACAACTACCATATTGGCTAAGCTTATGGCGCCCCAGGCCAAAATTGTATCGCCCACTAAGGTACACATTTTCAAATGACACAAAGGCACCATAAGGAAGCCTATCGCCCAACTAAGACCAACACACCATACCGGCCACCACAAGGCACTCACAAGGGCCACCACTTATCCCATGTCGGGCAAGAACCCAACCCAACTTGTGTCGCCCAAGACTCCAAATAGAGATATTAGCTAGGCACTCTATCAACCAAGGTGGCAACATCTACTAGGTCAAAGGATCATCTAGATCAAGGCATATCACCCAAACTCACCGTCAAGGTGAAGAGAACCATATCGGGCATCAAGCCAACAACCCTCAACACATCATGTCGGCCAAGACTAAACTCAAGGCAAAAAAGGGGGTGTCGGGAAACACCACTACAAAGGTGTATTGTGCAGGGCACAAAGCTCATCTTGGAATGGTCATCATCAACATCAAGATCACCATCATCAAAACCCTAAGAGATCAAGAGAATTGGCTCACCTCTCAACAACTAAGAGAGAGGGGTTTTGCACAACCTCCATCACATAACTCGGGAATCAAGATGGATCATCTCCTTACCGACCAAGATCCCATCCACTACTAGATCAACATCCAACCAAGGCTCTCCTCTCAAATCCATTGTGAAAGAAGAGTGTTGCCCAAACAACTAGAGTATAGACTCACCTCTCACAACCAAGTGAAAGGGGTGTTGCCTATACTACTAGAGCTGAACTTACTTCTCAAGACCAAAGTAGAGAAAGGGGTTTTGCCTATGAACTCTATACATAAGGATCAACCACCAAGGTAAGGAACACATCCACAACAAGGTCATATATCCAAGAAGATCAAAGATAACAACTAGAGAAAGGAACATATCTAGCAAGAAGCATATCCAACCAAGGTACATGGCTGATCAATATGAAACATAACGTGCAACAAGAAAAGGAAGTAGTATAGTTTGGGTTAGGAGTTATGTAACCCACCTTAAGCAAGCTCCAAGATCCTAGAACCAAGCTCCCAAGCTCAAGCACCACCTCAAGAGGAAGAAGAAGACTCCAAAGAGAAGGATTGGCCACCAAGATTTGCTCCTCCAAGTATATCGGCCACAAAGGTTGCAAAGGAGAGGTGTCGTTCACCAAGGAAGAGAAAAACTAAGGAACTAAAGGGATCCTTAGCAAGAGAAAGGAGATACATATATAGAAGAGGGTGGAGGAGAAAACAAGGCAAGGTGTCGCCCACCTAGGGACACTTGTCCATGGGCAATGCCAACTTCTCAACTCGCCACATCCACTTGTCCAAGGCAATTACCACATGCAAGCTTCATGCACCAAGTGTCCACTAGAGTGGTGACACAAACGAAGCCAAAGGTCAAAGATGGTCTATGGCTGACACATCTCACTCCATTGCCCGACACAGCCCCATGGGTGACACAAACATGGCCGACACAAAGCTCTCTTGCCTGACACATGGTCCATCAAGGCAAGGCAAGGCCCAAACAAAGCAAAAAAAGGCCCAACAAAGCTCAACAAAGCCCAAGGCAGCTCAAGCAACGAGCCCAACCCTTGCTCTCAACTCTAGAGGAAGCAAGGAGAGAGAAAATCATCTCTCAAGGTGACAAACTTGCTCATCAACCCTAAACTTGGGTTATTTACAAGTAGCACCTCCAACTCTCAACAAAGCATAAACAAACCCTAATTGCCATTGAAGGTGATTATCAAACAACTAAGCACAAGGTTTAGGCAAAGCAAACATGATAAGCCCAAAATGAAGGTCAGGGTCTTTACAAGCCATAAACCTCTACAAAGGGATTTTGCCCCCAAAATCCAAAGAGAAAAGCGAGGGATACTTCCTCCTCATATCTTCCTCAAGCTCCCATGTGGCTTCCTCAATGCCACGGTGATGCCAAAGAACCTCCACAAGAACCATGTCCTTCCTTTTCAACTTCTTCACTCTTCTATCAAGGATCATCACTGGACCTTCTTCGTAGGTCACATCTTCATTAAGCTCAACCTCAACTGACTGTATCACTGTCCCTATGTCCGGATTACTTTTCTTCAGCATGCTGACATGGAACATCGGATGTAACCTGTGGAACTCTGATAGCAACTCTAACTTGTAAGCTACATTACCAACACATGCTATCACCGGATATGGCCCCATATACCTGGGGTGCCAACTTACCTTTCTGACTAAACCTTAGCATGCCTTTCCATGATGAGACCTTGAGATACACTTTGTCTCCCACCTAGAACTCTAAAGGCCGTCATCGATTATCTACATACGACTTCTTTCTATCTTGTGCCACTTTCAACTATTGTTGTATCACCTTGATCTATTCTGTTATCTACTGCACTAACTCAGGACCCAAAAGTTGATACTCGTCAGACTCTTACCAACATAGAGGAGATCTACACTTCTTGCCATAAAGAGCTTCATAAGGATCCATGTCGATGCTCCGATGATAACTGTTGTTGTAGGCCAACTCTATCAGACTAAGATGCACGTCCCAACTGCCTAGGAACTACAAAACACAAGCTCGGAGAAGATCATCTAATGTCTAAATAGTCCTCTCAGACTACCCATCTGTCTGTGGGTGGAAGATGGTGTTGAACCTCAACTGCGTTCCCAATGCTTTGTGCAACTGTTCCCAGAAATGACTCATGAACTGGGGTCCTCTGTCAGAGACTATCGTTGCGGGCACACCGTGCAAACGAACTATCTCATCCACATACACTTGAGCAAGCTTCTCTACTGTATACGTTGTCTTCACAGGTATTAAATGAGTAGATTTTGTCAATATGTCCACTATCACCCAAATGAATCATGATTCCTAGCTGTCCTTGATAGACCAACTACGAAATCAATGGTTATATGATCACATTTCCACTGCGGTAGCGGCATGGGTTGCAACATACATGATGGCTTCTAATGCTTAGCCTTAACTTGCTGGCATACCGCACACCTAGCCACAAACTCGGATACATTCTTCTTCAAGACAGGCCACCAATATAGATCCTTCAGATTATGATACATCTTGGTGACACCTGGATGCATAGCATACATAGATGTGTGTGCTTCCTCGAGCTCTATCTTTCTCAGATCATCAACATTAAGTACCATCATCCTACCATGATAGCAAACTAGTACATCTTCGGACTCACGAAACCCATCACGCTTTTTGCTGCTAAACTCTGACCTTATCAATTGAATTGAAGCATCTGCCTATTGTGCATCTTTGATCTGTTGTCTCAGGGTAGGCTTTATTTGCATATGTGCCAACAATCCCGCCAACAAGGAAACTTCTAACTGTACATTCATCTGCCATAAGGAGACAAACATATCCCGCTTATGGCATACCAAGGAACTCAACTGTGTCTTCTTCATAGGAAGAGAAGAAGACTTCCTGCTAAGCACATCGGCTACCACGTTTGCCTTACTAGGATGATACTCAATAGTGCAATCACAATCATTGATTAGCTCCATCCAGCGACATTGTCGCATGTTCATCTCACTTTGGTATGTCCTCATCCTTAATCCTCAGTTGATGATATCCAGACCGTAGATCGATCTTTGAGAATATTGTAGAACCACACAACTGATCAAACAAATCGTCTATCCTCAGCAACGGGTACTTGTTCTTGATCGTGATTTTTTTTAACTGCTGGTAATCTATACATAACTGCATCAACCCATCCTTCTTCATTACGAGCAGGACTGGAGCACCCCTAGGAGACGTGCTCGGTCGGATGAAACCTTTATCCAACAACTCCTGTAATTTGTTTTTCAATTCTGCCATCTTAGCTGGAGCCATCCTGTATAATGTCTGGGCAACTGGCTGTGTTCTTGGTGCCAGATTGATCTCAAAGCCAATCTCTCGAGGTGGAACTCATCGGGAAACACATCCACAAACTCTCAGACAATAGGCACCTCCTCAAAACTAGGACCTTTTGCCTTGGTATCCACAACGTGAGCTAAGAATGCCTTACATCCTTGCCGCAACAACTTCTCTGCCACCATAGCTGACACTAAACATGTCGAAAGAATCTTCCTATCTCCTTGGAAGATCCACTTCTTGCTATCATAATCAAGCAATACCTGCTTAGAACCACAGTCCATCACAACCTTATTCTTCTCTAAGGTATCCATCCTAAGGATCACATCGAATCCATGCATATCAAGTGGTATAAGATCCACTTGTATACTGTGTCCCAAAGAGGATAAGTGGTGCGAATTCTACTAGAGGCATACACACTAGCCAACTAGGGTGACTAGATGCACTCCACAAGGTCAGAATGCACGAGATGGGATCTTGCTTTCGAAAATTATGTTATCCCTAACCGAGTCGATCACTAAGACTAAAACAGGTCGCCCGCAAGCATATAGGGTACTGTCGTAGTATAGGCGATTGGCAAGATAAAGGGTCGAACCACATAGATAGATGGGGCACTAGAGTTAGGTAGTACGCGCTATGTTCCTATTGTAGAGAGTAGGGTTTTAGGGTTTTAAAAGGTTTTGGTTGTTGATTAAGCTAATTGAACAAGTAAGAAATGCAAGATGGAAACTAAGTTATGAAAGATCTAAGTTAGCAAACTAGGTTAGCAAACTAGTTGAGCAAAGGCAAGAGTAAGCTACTATAGACTAGACAAGTAAGAAGTAATTAAGAAGCTACACTAATCACCAACAAGAACAAGGACCTAGATTAACACTAGAGAGAAGAACTATGCAATTGACTAAGTTAAACTAAAGCAATTGAACTAAACTAGCATTAACAAGAAAGCAAGGTAATTAGGGTTTTAACAAGTTGATTAGGGTAGGTGGGACGTTTGGGGGATGGAACTTTGATATTAGTTGGGGGAGATCATTAGACATGTATGGGGCTTATTTCATATCTAGATTACCAAACCAAACAATAAGGTCAATGTCATTAGAACATACCCTATACTACTAGTAGAAGACTAGGGTTAGGTGTAATTCTAATGAGATTAACCAAATCTAGGTTTCTAGGGTAAGTGATAGTGAGTAATTGAGGGTAGAGATGGGAGTAGAGATGAGGGTATTTGACCTTATGCCACTAGCCACTCTAGCCTTTAGAAGGCCCTAGGCAATTACATAAATCTCACTTACACTAGCTACTTAGATATCACACTCATTTGTAGGAGGAGGGATGTGTATGTAGGAGCAAAGGGGGCTAGCTATGGATCCACTAATTGGACCTAGGAGACATTCCTAAGATTTCCACATACACTCCAATTCCTCCTAGAAGCTAAGTGTCATCAAACATCTCAAAGCAAGCAATCCATGTAAAAAGCACAAACCACAAGCCACAAAATGGGAAATGAGATAGAAGTAAGAGGCAATCATAATAGATTGAAATTGAGTCCATTACAAGCAATTTTCCCCCAACATGGTATCAAAGTCACATTTAAACCCCAAACAGCCCACCACTAGGGGCTTAGCTACTCATGATAAAAGAAACAACAAAAGAAAGTGGAAGAAGAGGTAGAAACTCAATGAAGCTTGATGAAGTGGCATTCTTCTTCACCTCCAAGCTTCTTTAGATGACTTCCCTCCTCCAAGGGTGTAAGGGAGCATGAAAATATGGGGTATTATGGACGAAAACCTAGAAAACTAGGTTTCCAAGGTGGAATGAGGGTGGAAATGGTGGATGGTGAGTCAAAAAGCAAAGGAATTACACTAAGAGCTCAAGGAAGGAGAGTGGAAGCTTGGAGCAACTGTAGGAGTGGCTAACCTAGTGCTATGGCCACCACCCATGTATATATAGGTGTTAGTGGAAGCACTAGGGTAAGTAGGGGTAGTTTAGGAAAAATAGTGTAAAGTTTGCTTGGGTTGGCGGGTCACCACGACCGTGTTGGTGTGCCAAGGCCGTGGTGAGGGTAATGGAGCATGGTCATGGTGGTGAATACAGTCGTGGTATTGAACTGGTGGTAGGCTTAAGTATGGTGGTGGCCACAGCCGTGGTAGAGTGCCACGGTCGTGGTGGGTGAGTGGCACCACGGTCGTGTTGGGTAACACGGCCGTTTTGGAGGAGGGGAACATGGTCGTGGAGTAGCACCACAGTCGTCTTGATCTTCATCGGCCACAGTCATGGCAGGTGGCCACAGTCGTGGCGAAATGGGGAAAAACCCTATTGAAAACTGGAACTTTGGTCATAAATTCGCACGACCATGGGGGGTGCCCACGACTGTGTTCCATTCTTCTGACCATGACTGTGCGGTTGGCCATGGTCATGGTGTCTTCAAGGGCCACGGTCGTGGCAGGTGGCCACGACTATGGGATTATGAGGAAAATCCATGTTGAGTTTGGCACTTTGTTGCTTATAAAACACACGACCATTGTGTTGTGCCCACAGCCGTGGTGAGGCTTGCATCACTTGATTACACTTCAAATTTCATCATTCTTGGATGTCTTTGCTTAGTGATGACTCTTGTCCATTAGAGGTAGGTTGAGGGAGATTTTGGGGCCTCCTTTGGGTCCCTCCATGAGTGGGGGAACCCTAGAACTCCTTCTTTCTCTCTCGTCCATCTAAGCATGGTCAAAGTACCTAAAAATAGTGCAAAGAACATCCATAAGCGTATTTGCAATGATAAACACATTAGGGGAAAAAGCTTGTAATCTAACATGTTTAGATGTGATTTAAGTACAAAATGGCACAAGATGGAGCCCTAAAATAGGGCTACATCACCACCCCAAACTTAAAACATACTTGTCCTCAAGTATGCTCCAACTCAATCTCTCTTTTCAGTTCTTTTCAACAAAAACAAATGACAAATTCATAACAACAGATAATTATTGAATACATGGTATTGGAGTGACTAAGTGCATGTGTTTCACATCTCTCCTCTCCTCTTTCAGAAACCAGTCATGAACTGAGCACTGAGCACACAAACTTCAAATATAAAGCATGGAAACACAAGTTGTCCATATGTCCTTCATATCATTCTGGGTAAACCGTTTCATGTTGGTGTTAATCAAAGGTGACTAGGAGTGTTGTTTCACTTTCATGCATTCACTCTTATGCTTCAAACCACACTAGATGACCCACTTGGATGTGGAAAGGGTAAAGTGAGCTAGATTTGATGTTTTCTAGCTAAATAGGTATGAAAACAGGAAGAAAGGATTGCGGTAAGCTTTGGAGTGCTTTTACATACTCATATTTTCTTTATTTGAATGCTCTTAAATAGGAGCATCCTTTTGTTTTATTTTTGCTTTTCTTTTTCTTTTCTTTTTCTTTGCCCTTGGTGTAGCTAGGGCACAAGGTGGATAGAGTGAAGCGAGGAGGTAAAGATGTGGCCACCCTAAACTTTTGGAGGTGGACATGGTTGATATGTGCACTTTTGGCATCTTTTCATGAGGCAGAGAGGTATGATGGTGGTGAAGGAATGGTCGGATCAAAGAGGGGTCATCAGTGTAGTTTCCAACATAAGATTTCCTGCATGAAAGCTAATTCACCACTTCACCAAATGATATCACACCACATGATAGAATTAACGTAACATTCATATTTCTACTAAGTGATTATATTGGCTTTAAGTGCTTGTAGCTTGCTCAATTCATGACTCAACCAAAACTTTCATAGACTTAAGAGGTGTGGTGCACATGTAAAAAGTCAACAAACAAGACCATGTAGCAATAAGATCTAAGAAAGTAGCATGCATTTGTCAAAGGATTAAAGCATTTCATTTCAAGTAGTGGATATCAAGTCAAAACATACCTTTAGAGCAAGAACATTCAAATTTGGGAAAAATTGGCCAAAATGGTTAAACCTACTTTAGAGAATTTGAAAACATAAAACATCAAATCCTAGTTAAAATGCACAAGAAATTATCAAACACTACATGAGAATGCAATGCATGGTATTGATAACACCAATTTTTGTGATGTTTTTGACCCTTATTGTGTTATCAAAAATGCCCTTTTAAACTATTTTCCTCTCTTTTTATATGTACTTTTGCAATAACAGGCCAAATGACGCTCTTAATTCAATATTTCCGTCTTTTGTAGAATTTTCCTCCAATTTCTACACATTTGTCATCAATAAGGCCGTCCCGGCCCACAAACATGATTCCACCTGCATCGGCCTTCTAGCCGGCCAATATGCACATCACCCGGCAGGGTAGCACAATACACGGATGCACGACATGAGGATGATGCGCAAGAAGGGACTAACACACGATACACCTATCTACCCGACAGGGAGCTGGGCTCGGCACGACAACCGAAGCTTGTCGCGCGACACAAGCCACCCACCGGCAGGCGCCGCTCGTCACGTCCACCTACAACCGACATCCTTGTACCAGGCGATACTGATATCAGCTGACTCCACGATAATAAGGGGGACATGTGGCACCCTGAGCACCATAATTTCTCCAACCGCTGCCTATAAATAGCAGCTACAGGAAGCCGAAAAGACAGGTCAGAACCCTACACAAGTCTTCTCAGGAAAGTTGCAAAGAGCGAGTGTATCATGCCTCAGTGATCATGCCGGGCAATCCTAGGTGAGCACTTACCCATCCCGAGAGGGAGGGAATGGTTCACTTAGGGTCATCCCGGGCACCACTGCAGGCCGATATCGGCCGACGAGGATACCCGACATAAGTGACTGATACTAGATGCATCACTCTAGTCTGGCACGATACCGAACCCCGATACACATTGCCCGTCACGGTGTGTCGCCCGAGAGGGTGCCGCCCAACATGATCGCGTCGGAATAGGGTGTCTCGCACGATACAGTCCACCCGTCACAGTGTGTCGCCCGAGAGGGTGTGCCACCCGACACGGCTTGTATCAGGCTAGGCTCCTGCCCGCTATCGGGCTGGAGGGTCCGCTGTAGTCTGTCTTCCTTCTATATCAAGAAGGTGACATCTATCTTTATTTCAGTCATTTAGTTCTTTACTTATACAATGTAAACAAACCTTTATTTGTTTATGGAAATAGAAGAGCTTAATTACCTACTGCTGTATGTTTGGTACATTAGTTCGATGATGCTATGTTTAATATCTGAACTCTAGCTTGTATGTTGGATCGCGTTTCGATTAGCTACCGAATCGTGTTTTCCCATTGCAACAACTTCGAGAGAGGTGTTGTGGCTCTAGTTTTTGGTCCGATTCTGGAGTACGAGAGTGTCCGGAATCGGAGTTACTTCAGTAACCTTTCCACTCTAATTTAAGTCCAGCAACCTTGAGAGGGGTGTTGATGCTTGGTTAGAGGTACCCGCTATGAGAGGAGAAGTACATGACGTTCTTGCTGTCGCTTGTTTTACTGAAGTTTTCTCCTTCATACCTTGCTTTAGATCTAGTATTATCTCTCTGTTTCTATTGCATGAAAACCCCTAAAAACTGATAAATGCCTAAAACCTTAAATCTTTCTCGTAGCTCTAGTTGGAGATAGTTTTCTTTGTTTTATGGATCTTACCTGGTTTTTTTCCTTTTGGGAATTTTACTACCTCTTTATCCATTCCGGAGTGTAGCGTGTCGATTCATAGTTCTCAACACTACCACCCTTGTCCCTGTGTTCGACCCCGTATATCTACTTCGACCCCGTAAGCAAAGTTGCGGGGGCCTAGAAGGTTTCGGGTTATAAATGTAAAAGTCCGACTACTTCAAATCCGCTTCCATTTCTGGATGCACGATTTAGGCCGGTCAACTTTTTGGCGCCGTTGCCGGGGACAAGGCAAAACGGTACTGTTGATGAATCCGAATCCACTAACTACACTCCCGTGCTTCAAGCTTAGAAATGAGCTTGACAACACTCTTTTCTTTTCTTTTTCTTTTCCATTATTATTATTCTTTGCCTAAAATAAATAATTTGATTATCTAAACTTGACTTTTCGTTCTATTTCAGGAACTCCAGAGAACGGTGATTTGATCCACTGAGCACCAACACCATGCCTCCTCACATTGAACAACCTCGTTCTGGAAGAAGAACACCCAGAGAGGGCTAGGCCTCTTTCACCCCCACCATAGATAGACGACTGATACGACGACAACAACCAACTTGAAGATCTAGAAATGGAGCAACTCGAGGAAGATCGCCGCCATAATAGACGTCGCGACCACCCAAGGCACAGGAGAAACCACGACCAAGAACAACACCGAGAGGCCAACGACAACAAAGATTCAGTCGAAGAGGAGAAAATGCTGAGGGAGTTAGCTTCCAAAAAAGCTAACAACTCCCGGTGTCCCGTCATTATCCCACATTTCAACGCGACAAATTTTGAGCTCAAGCCGTCCGTAATCTCAATGATCCAGAATAAAAGCTTCAGGGGAAGTTCCAAGAACGACAACTCCTACCACCACCTGAACGCCTTCAAAAATATATGTGATACCATTAAGATGCGGGGGTTTCCCAAGAAGTCATATAATGCAAGAGATTCATTTTCTCCTTGGAAGACAAAGCTCTGTCGTGGTATCTTGGGTTGCCCCACCAATCTCTAAATGGATGGGGAGCAATGGCTGACACATTCGTGAACAAATTCTATCCCACTGAAAAGACTGTGAGAAACAGGCAGAAGATAACCTCCTTTATGCAGAAGCCTAACGAAAACCTCCATGACGCCTGGGAACGATACCAGGAATACCATAGGGACTGCCCTCACCATTACTACAAGAAGGGGTTCTTAGTCACCACCTTCTACAAAGGTCTGACTCCCGATGAAAGGGTGTCACTAAATGCGGCAGCAGGAAGTGACTTCCTAGGGAAAAAGCCAAGCAAGTCTGAGAGGATCATCAAAGATATGGCCGATCTGCAAGCCAGTGTTGAGTATGATAGATTTGACAGAGGACAGGCTAAGAAGGCTAGTGATGGACCCTCTCTTTAGTCCAAGGCTCTGGAGTCTATAACTTCTCAGATACAAAGGATAACGACAGATGTCAAGCTGCTAAGGGAATCTGGTGGTAAAGGGAAGAAGCCAGTTGAAAAAGTAACGAAGTGCGTAACCTTCGGAGAAGGGGGCATGGGGTGGATAAATGCATCTACACCCGACCCGATTAGTCGAGTGATACTGAGTCTGAAGCCGAAGAGACTGAAAATGTCTCTTTTGTGAATTTCAAAAGGCCAGACCACCCCAGTTTCAACTACAGCAACAAGGATGTAGCAGAGAACTCACACCAGCTGCATAGCTCATCTAAGCTGCCGCAATCCTTCAAGAAAAGGGGAGGACCGGGTCAGTACACCAAGAACACCCCATTCCAGTCAAGCAAAGGAAATTTCCAGGTGCAGGGCAAATACCAAGGATCGAACAAGGAACAGGATAAAGGTTCAAGCCAATCAGATGTGGTTGGCCAATTATTTGATTTCGTGAAAAGGTAGGACACTATTAATAATCAGCTAGCGCAAAGCGCGCTATCGAATTCGGGCGTGTTGAACTCTTTGGAGGTACAGTTGGCAGACATGCAGACGCATCAGCGCCAGATTGACCAGCAATTGGCTCAAATGGCCGAATTCATAAAGAATATGTCAGGAAAAATACCATCAAACACCGAGACTGCCAAGAAGGCAGGGCTATTACCGGTAGAGATCAAGATGCAGGAAGACAGAAGATGCTGAAGACCAAGAAGTGAAGATGCTGAAAGCGTCAAGCTGGAGACGGAAACCACAACGCTTCTCGGGAGGCAGCCCGAGTTTTCTTTTCTTCCTTAGAATAGGATGCATTTACTTTTCTGCAAAACAAACATTACAAACATTATGGACTGTAATAAGGCCCGAGTCAGTGTATGCGCCACATATGCTGACTTTTCTATTTTATGGGCCACCACCTCTGTTTTATAGACCGAGATGGGTAATACCATCTGAGGCCGGGATCTGAGTCTTAGGCCAATGATGTTTTACTCATTGACCACTTTTAACTGCTCTATTTTTAAGCTTTTCTTCTTGGCTTTGCTCTGAAGGGTCGTATCGGGAAGCAACCCAACCGTCACGATAAACGTGCCCATATCGCATATTGGAATTTCGGGCATCGCAAGGGCCGTGATGGATGGCGTGCCCGCGCGGCGTACACCTGTGTCATGCAAGGGGAGTAATTACCCTTGTGACGACAGATGGAGTGCCCGTCTCAGGGATGGTTTATCCCAACGGCTGATGCGTGTTCCGAAAATTACCAGCTTTACCCCCGATTGGGTTTGCTATATAAGGAACGGAGATATTACCGTGTCGGGCTACTGCCTTACTGTTTTCACCTACTCGTATCGTGCAATATTTTCTTGAGCTTGCTCCCGTGTCGTGCAACGATCTTCTGCTCTCGTGTCGCATGAAAAGTTTAAGAAAACAAAAAAGGTATAGCCTGACAACCGTATCGTCCAGCTTGCCCGACACGACCTTCTTATCGCGCATAAAGGCTTCTTAGCTATGAAACCTTGTATCGCCCAATACGAATGTCAAGCAACGAACCTTTTATTCACATTTGCCCGATACGTCATATCCGACGATAGCCGTGTCGCCCATCCTTACACCACCTCGCATGTTTTATTGTCGGGAGACACGTTGCTTTCTTTCTGGAGAACTCTATCGGGCATCTTATCTCTCTCAACTGTATCGCCCGACATGCCCATGTCGAGTGACTTTTCCTGACGTGCAGTTCTAGCTATATCGCCTTATTTTACAAGCTCTTTATACGAGACAGACGACACAACATCTCGTATTGGGCACGGGCCTTCATCTTTGAAAACCTCGTATTACCCGATACGGTGGGGTGGGGTCATTTTTGTATCGGGTCAAATCTTATTGTGCATTTAGTTTCCCTGCTTAAAACATCGGTACATTTAATTGATCAAAGAATTTGTTTAATGATTAATAGAAATGGCCTGCATTAAGCAGACCGTTGTCTGGGTTGACGAGCATGGCAGAAGGATCTACACCGAGCCAGCAGGTGAAGCATCCACTATCGGGCAGATGCGCCCGAACCCAGAAGCAGCTGGGCCGTCAATAGCAGAAAAGAAGATGAGGACGGGAGAAGTGGCGGCTCCAACACCAACAACAACAACAGAACCCCTGGAATACACACCAGGAAGGTTCGTGCTGAGGGATGATGAGCACGCACATTGTTATGCAGAGCTGGCGATCAAGCTCTACAGGCCGAGTAGGTGCTTACAGGCTGAGCATGTTCTACCACACGTTTTCATTCGCTTAGCTGGGCATCTTTGAAAGACTGAAGGGCGTCCTCGCTGCGGCAGGGCTGAGGAAGATCTGCCTCAGCCTATCTTCCTCCTATACCGAACTCACGAGGGAGTTCATGTCATCTCTCCGCCGAGTGAAGAACTCTACTGTAGAAAAAGAAGAATATGGCGGGGCAGTCCAAGCTCGGCTATACAACTCAGAGCACACCATCTCCGAGAAGCTACTGAATGAGATATTCTCTTCCAGCGAGGAGGAGAAGAATCTGATGAATAACGGTGAGAGAATCACTGAAGGAGACAGGTTCAACCCCGTGGAGCTCTGGAATAGGCTGACCAACAAATCATCATTTAAGACGGGAAGCAAGGTGGCAGCAGTGCACTCCTGCTTTTGGAGAATTGTGCACAAACTGGTGGGGTGCTTGCTATTCAGCAAGAACGAGTCCAGCAATATCTACATAGAAGAACTCCATGTCATGTGGTACATGATGGAGGGACAAGTGATCAACCTCGGGCGGTTCTTTCTAAACAGACTGCACCCAATAAAGGATGTCGCCAAAGAATACTGTATGGGTGACATCGTCAATTTGATTACGGCAGGGCTCGGGTACCCGAAGGAGCCACGCAACCATTCAAGGATGAAGGGCGATGAGGTGATCGACATCAAATACCTAATGAGGACCAGCATCATAAAGAAGGAGGGAAGGGACTACTTCTATAGGTTTACAAGGATGAACATCCTCCTCCCGCTCCCTCGCTGCGCCACCTACGATGCAGAAAAGCTGGTCTTCACTACCGTGGAGATTGAAGCTGTGGCGGTAGATGCAGCCTACGCCGCCGCCACCAGAATTCAGGAAAGGGCGGCCACGAGAGGAGAACTGATTCCTCTCGACCCATCTGTGATTCCAGAGCTACCAACGACAACTGCTAATAGAGCTATCGCCACTCCTACTGTACCAGCCACAACCACAACAACGACTGTGGTGGCGGAAGAAGAACCAATGATCGTTGAGGTCACTGAGACAATAACTACGGGAGCTACCGTAGAAGAGACAGCCGCAGCTCCCGACATCCCTGTAATGCTTGTAGAGGCAGAGGAAGCACCTCAGCCGGACGCCAGTAATGGGGTGTTCGACGAGATCCTAAGAATGGAGCTCAAAGGTGCATAGCTGACGCCGGCACTGCCACCGGTGTCCCCTATTGCAGCTGTTGAGGGGATCACCGACAGTGTAGAGGTGGGGCAGCATCCGCCCACACCATGGCCATCTCCACCACGACGAGAAGGCGAGGCAGTGACGGCTGAAAGAGTGCCGACACCTCGCCTGACGGCATCTGCATCGCAAACAATTGAGATAGACTCTACCTCGTCTGGTAGACATCACGCGAGCAAGGTGTCGCGAGGATGGAAGGGAGACCCACAGAAACCCCTCCATCGCTCGGGAAGATGCTAGGGCACAAGCTCGACTACTTGCGGGAGATAATGGAGAACAACTCAACAACATGTATTTCCTTAACCCGCAAGTTTTCATCTTTCCAAAACAAGCTGAATAGCCAAGAATGAGAGCTTCTGACTCTAGCTAGCCTTCCCGGCCGACTAGAGACTCTAACCGCGACGCTTCAGCAAGCCCTCCAATGCCTCGATGAGATCGAGGAGAGGCTGAACAGGAGGGATGACCATCCATGCTGAAGGAAGCCGAGAAGGTCCCCGTCGCCCCTGGCCGTGGCTCTCCACCTTCTTCGTCAACATCCTCCTCGAGATCTGCATCCTCCTCCTCCTACAGTAGGCAATCCACAATGCCCGAGGAGGGAACACCACCAAGGTCAACCAATGGAGCTCCAACAGAACAAGAGAGCTCCCTAGGTCTAGAAGAAGAAAATCCCTCAGTCCCCCTCGACGATATTGAAGATAATAACGAAACGTCAGCATCGGGGAGGACTCATCTGATGAATCAGAGGGAGAAAAGGGGGACATGTACGTCGCCAATGAAAGACATCTTCCCTGAGGAAAATGCTCGATGGCAGACAAGTTCGTTGAGCTGTTAGAGATACCTTCCTTTAAGATGGCCGACTTCGATAGAAGGGTCATCAGCTACCTGACGATCAGAGACCAGAAACTGCTGAACAAGGTCCTAAGATCGCAGGAAGATGAAGAAGACATCGTCTGGAGAGACGACTACTTCTCCATTTGACGAGGAGCACTCCGCATCATATTCTGTTCGCCAACGGTCATCGGCAAAAGGATGTTCAGGGTCCTTGAAAGTGCGATCATCGAGGCTATCAGCACTGGGACAGGTCGGAAGATGGTATACAATGCCACCCTGACCTTGGCAAGAAGACTGATGTGGGGAGAATCAGACTCCGTTGCAGTGGCCAACATGCTGCAACACATAGATACGCATAACCCAAACCTCATGTTGGCACCGTACATATGGTTCCTCTGTGTGGCAGACCTCAGGAGCCATGACGTCCAGCTGCTGAGCTGCAGCAGAAGCGAGGTGCCGCGCTCCGGGCTTGTTTTCAGTCGCCCGGAGGACAAAAATCTGAGGCTTCTACCGCTGTGTCTCTTATGAGCTATCAAGTAAGGAAGCCAACATCACAAAGGCATCTGACACTTCTTTTCCATCTGAGACTTCTCCATCCTAGCAGAAGAGGGAAGCGGAAACAATGCCTTCATCGTCTTGCGTGCCATGGAGCTACTCAACATGGTTGGATATATGAGGAATCTCCAGAGCCAAAACTTCTATCACCTCAGGAGCGCATACGCCATGCTGCTGATTAAAGACAGGCATTATTTCCGAGACGCAGGGGTACCAGAGCAGCTGCTGGACAGTGACCTAGAAGAAGACTCTTCAGAACCCAGCAGCTCCTCAGAGAAAGAAGCTGAGATGGAAACCGACACCTATGGGGTAGGCAAGCAGTTGGAGATCCTGCGGAAAGTGCACGGAATGGAAGACATTGCTTTGCCTGAAACTGCAGAAGGGCTGATCAGAAATTTTGACAGCTTCTCGTGCGCTACTCTCACGCAGGAGCAGGTCAATGAAATCCTTCTAAAGTTGGCTGATTCTACCCTAGCGGATGTCATCTATCAGGCAGGCAATGTCGTAGTCCCAGTCGATGACTTAAGGGACATGGTAAAAGAAGGAGAATGTTTGGCTGTATCTGTGGCGGCCGCTTACATCCAAACAATACAGCCAAAGCTCAAACACGCATACATAGCTCATCCTATGTTGTTCAACGACATTTGCCTCGCCGATGAAACAGGAGCAAAGCAAGCATTTCTGGCAGAGTTGGAGAGCGAGGTTCCACGCACGATCTTCCTGCCCGTCCTGCATTATAGCCATTGGATGATCCTGACAATGTACACTCGGAAACGAGTAGGAATCTTCTACAACAGCTCAGACATCAACAAAGACCATCCAGTACTGTGTACATCAACAACGTTGACATCCTTCAAACGGTTAGTTCAAAAATACTACAACGAGGTATCAAAGATGATCCAACCATTCCTGGACATGCAACTAAGAAAATGGCATGAACTTCAGTTCTGCCACCGCAGTCCACAACAAATTCCCCTATCCAACGACTATGGCATCTTCATCCTGGAATGGATAGCAAATGAAGAGACGCCTAACCAGCTCCACCACATCGACTATCACCGCAAAAGAGGAGAATATGTGTGGGAGCTTCTATCTGACGCAGGCGCGCTCACCAGCTAACCTCACTGGTGTAACATTACCTCACCTTATCTACCTCACAACTCTGGGACAGAGTGTGGAGTAAGTTTGGGGGGGGGGTACCATGTACCAGTGAGGGTGGTATAAAAATTTTCTAAATTTTTTGACTCAAATCCTTCATTCTTTTGTCTCAAATTCTTTATTCTTTTGTTCTTATCTATATCATATATATGTTCATACCAAAATTTTGTAAAATTTTGTTTATCTTATCTCCATACATATGTACACAAATGCAATATTAGTAAAAACCTGATGCGACTTCTTGCCAGTTTGTTTTTTATGTGCCTAACGAGATGCAAGTTTTGTTATATCTTTCTGATAATGCTACCTCAAACAACAAAAGACTACATTTTTCCGTGCCAAAAATTTTGAAAAAAAAAATCTCGCAACAGCTAAGAGACGAGTATGGAGAAGGAAAAAGCTGCCCAAACAGCAAAAAAAAATCTCTCTTGTTCCCCTTACCCAACAAAAATCCCAAAAAAGAGAAAGTAGCCTTATGAGAGTGAATAAAAGCATGAGAGTTGTGCCCAATAAAAGAAAAGAAAAAAAATTATATACACACTTGTTTTCCAAAAGTACCAATCTTTAGGCATGGTAGATCTGGGGCAGTGGTACGTAGGATGTGAAATCACTGCTCTAAAGCCAACTGGCTTGGACTACAGGGACCACTTGCCCGCTAACGGACCCTTACCTGGATGGACTGATGGGAAACAAGAAAAACCCCCAAAAGCCTTAGCCTACCCTATACACAACTTTCTGCCCCTAAAGCTGTTTGGTGTGAAAGCTAACTTTGGAATCATACACCAAAGTCTCACTGAAGCTGTAGAGAAATTTTTTACTGAAATAATAAGGTAGGAAATGCAAGGTCTTTTGTTCGTAGTGGGGAGTATTATCTCTAAAGGCATCACGATTCTTGTCTTACCTCTTGAACTGAAAACTACACTGAGCAAGAAGAAGCATCACAAAATAAAGTTTAAATATTGATTGAGGACAATCAAAACGCTAAGTTTGGGGGAGTTGATAACACTAATTTTTGTGATGTTTTTGACCCTTATTGTGTTATCAAAACTGCCCTTTTAAACTGTTTTCCTCTCTTTTTATATGTACTTTTGCAATAACAGCCCAAACGACGCTCTTAATTCAATATTTCCATCTTTTGCAGAATTTTCCTCCAATTTTGACACATTTGTCATCAATAAGGCCGTCCCAGCCCACAAACATAATTCCACCTGCATCGGCCTTCCAGCCGACCGATATGCACACCACCCGACAGGGTAGCGCAATACATGGATGCGCGACATGAGGATGCCGCACAAGAAGGGACTAACAGACGATACGCCTATCTACCCGACAGGGAGCTGGGCTCGCCATGACAACCGAAGCTTGTCGCGCGACACATGCCACCCACCGGAAGGCGCCGCTCTTCACGTCCACCAACAGCCGACATCCTTGTGTCGGGCGATACTAATATCAACCGACTCCGCGATAATAAGGGGACACGTGGCACCCTAAGCACCATAACTTCTCCAACCGCTGCCTATAAATAGCAGCTACAGGAAGCCGAAAAGACAGGTCGGAACCCTGTGCAAGTATTCTCAGGAAAGCTACAAAGAGCGAGTGTATCGTGCCTCAGTGATCGTGCCGGGCAATCCTAGGTGATCACTTCCCCATCCCGAGAGGGAGAGAATGGTTCACTTAGGGTCATCCCGGGCACCACTGCAGGACGATATCGGCCGATGAGGATACCCGACATAAGTAACTGATACTAGATGCATCAATCTAGTCCGACACAATACCGAACCCCGATACGCATCACCCATCACGGCGTGTCACCCGAGAGGGTGCCGCCTGACATGATCGCGTCGAGATAGGTTGTCTCACATGATATAGTCCGCCCATCACAGTGTGTCACCCGAGAGGGTGTGCCGCCCGACACGGCTGTATCAGGCTAGGCTCCTGCCCAGTATCAGGCTGGAGGGTCCACTGTAGTCTGTCATCCTTCTATATCAAGAAGGCGACATCTATCTTTATTTCAGCAATTTATTTCTTTACTTATGCAATGTAAACAAACCTTTATTTGTTTATGGAAATAGAAGAGCTTAATTACCTGCTATTGTATGTTTGTACATTAGTTGGATGATGCTATGTTTAATATCTAAACTCTAGCTTGTATGTTGGATCGCGTTTCGATTAGCTACCGAATCGTGTTTTCTTGTTGCAACTACTTCACGAGAGGTGTTGTGGCTCTAGTGTTTGGTCCGATTCTGGAGTACGAGAGTGCCCGAAATCGGAGTTGCTTCAGTAACCTTTCCACTCTAATTTAAGTCCAACAACCTCGAGAGGGGTGTTGATGCTTGGTTAGAGGTACCCGCTCTGAGAGGAGGGGTACATGACGTTCCTACTGCCGCTTGTTTTACCGAAGTTTTCTCCTTCGTACCTTGCTTTAGCTCTAGTATTATCTCACTGTTTCTATTGCATGAAAACCCCTAAAAACTGATAAATGCCTAAAACCTTAAATCTTTCTTGTAGCTCCAGTTGGAGATAGTTTTCTTTGTTTTATGGATCTTACCTGGTTGTTTCCTATTTGGGAATTTTACTAACTCTTTATCCATGCCGGAGTGAAGCGTGTCGATTCAGAGTTCTCAACACTACCACCCTTGTCCCTGTGTTCGACCTCGTATATCTACTTCGACCCCGTAAGCAAAGTTGCGGGGGCCTATAAGGTTTCGGGTTATAAATGTAAAAGTCTGACTACTTCAAATCCACTTCCATTTCTGGACGTGCGATTTAGGTCGGTCAGGTATGGAATAGCAAAAAGGGCATTTTTTTGAAAAATTACACCAAAATGCTGGAAATCAACTACATGCCATTCAAAGATGCAATGAAAAGAACAGTAACAAAAAGACTAAACTAGGTGGCAATGGTGGAACAAAATGACAAACAGAGAGAGATAGGGTGGTGCATACCGCCCTACCCACCCCAAACTTTAGAATCATGTTGTCCTCAGCATGAAACTATAGCTTAGGGTAGATAGGGGAAGTGTCATGGCTATGGTGGCTGCTGATCTGGCATCCGCGGAGGATCTAGAGGAGGAGCTGAGGATGGAGATAAGCCTAGTGGAGGATGCTGGTAGTAATTCCCCCAGTAGTCGTCCTTGGGTGGAGGGTACGTCTTGGGATATCCAGCAACCCCACCCCAAAAATCTCCACCCCATTCGGGGTTTCTTGCTTCTTGGGCATGGGTGTAGTGATACAAGTGGTTGATCCGATGGTGCGTTTGTTGTTGATCTTTCCACCTGTACTACTGGATGAGCTGCATGTCACTTTGCGACTTCTGAATACTCTCAAGGTGCACCTGGATGGTTGCCATGTCATATGTGTTCCCTGAGGGCTGCTGCAGCTGGGATGTCCCTTCATCCCTCCTTCTTGTCCTATAGGGATGCCTTTGTTCTTAATTTTCTTGTACCTACCCTTACACATTAGATTCATCTATCTCTTCATGTGCGGTAGTGGCTGCCCTGGTATATGTCTCTCTCGGGTGTTCTTGTTGCCATTTCAGTAATTTCTCCTTCAATCTAAAGAGAACTCCCATCGCAGAAAGAAGTGGCGCCGCGTGGTATGGCAACTCCAGCTCAAAGTTCGGCACACTAGAAGTGAGATCGATCATCCTTTTTTCCTTCATCTTACTAGTGTGCAAGCGCATCAAGTAGTAGAGGTCAAAAAATTCTACCTCAATTGCGTCTTGTAACCCAGAGAGATCATATCCTAATGCTAGTGCGATTGAAGTCACAAACCCTCCCATAAAAAATGGCTTTGAGCTCGTGTACGGTACAAACTTCATATGGTTAATCAACAACACACCAAGGTCAAGGTACTTTTTGAGGTGCATCATTATCAAGACAAACATATCCTTTTGGGAAATGGAACCTTGATTATCATATCTCCCCATGATTTTATTTGCCAAGACCTTTTACACATAGAGGATCATCAGATTGCTTATGGTGGCGGTTTTTGATCTACCTACATCGTAAACATTGCTGCCTATAATCATCTTCTAGAAATAGGCATAATCGAGATCTTCCTCCCTCTCTAACAAGTCGTCATCCATTTTCACGGCCTCTTCAGGACAAGTAGAAAAGATACCATTTAATTCAGTAGAAGTGAGGGTGTACACATTGCCCATAATGGAAAATTTGATTGCATCACAACCTCTCACTTTTGTCCTTTCAAGAGTGGCAAAAAACTCCTGGGTCAAAGCGACATAGGCTGGCTGGAGTGTGAAAAGAATATCCCACAGCCCTATTGTTTTCAAGTTTTCTTCCACTGCAGCCTTGATCCCTAGATCATTGATCACCTTCTCAAGCCCATACTTAGTGGCGACGACTCATCTTGTCATGCACTCAGGGTAGATGAGGTCAACCTTTTTCTGCCTGTATCCTCTACCATAGGACACCCCTGTCGGGGCTTTGCCTAGGATCTTTGCTCTGTCCGCCTCCAACTGTGCCAGAACATCATCTCCTTCAGGCTCAAGATCCATTTCTTCCTCCTTGCTTTCATCTTCTTCCTCCATCATGTATGATTGTGACCCTAAGCTAGTGTCGAGGTTGTACCAGTGAGCCAACTGCTCTTCATCTTGATTGAGTTGCCACGGTGGTTGCCGTTGCACACCATTCCCCGCTGCCGCATGTGACGTCGAGTGGCGGGCTGGTGTGGGCTTTGGCGGTAGTCGGGATGAGGACGATGCCGCTTTAGATCTTTGATTTCTTTTTGCAGCCACCAGCTTGATCTCATCAATAAGGTGGTCCAAATTGACTCCCATGGACTCCTCCTCCTCCTCCTCTTCTTCTTCCCCCTCATATGTGGCGTCAGTTATGTGGTGGCTATCAGATGAGTGGGAGTGTGATCCGCTCATCGATTGCAAACGACAGAGGGATTGGTAGGTGGAGGTGGTTGGCGAAGGGGTTTGGGATGGAATGGACACATTGGGGGAGGCATTTTTGGAATGCCATTTTCCTCCGGTGAGGATGTTAGTCCCCTTGTTGATGGCTTTTCCAATTTTTTTCATGGTGTTTTGTGGAGGTGGAGGTGATTTTCGAATTTTTATGTAGAAGGTGATATAGATTTGGATTTGGGTATGGAATGGAAGGAGTACAATGGTTGGATGGTGGAAATGTGATTTTTTATGGATTTGGGTGAAAAAAATGAAGGGTTTATGTAGAGTTTTGGTGGTGGGGGGTTGTTGGGAGAATTGGAGATGGATGTGGAGATGGAGGTGCGATTGGGAGAGAATAGGTGGTGGAAATGGTAGAGGGATGCCTGGGGATTGATGTGGGATTGATTGGAGGCCGATTGGTGGTGTTTTTGGGGTTTGGTGATGGAGATTGGGGGAGCTCTGAGGTGCTGCACGCCGCCACAATCATTTTCTTGAGGTAGAAGATGAGAAAATGAGGGTAGGGGTCGGGCTTGGATGCTTACAAGTTATATTTTTTTGCTAAACCGGGCTCGGCCACAGTCGTGGCTAGGGTTGGGTAGCACGGCCTTGGCGGGTGCCACGGTCATGTTGTCGATGAAGAACGCTCCGGTTTGACTTCACCACGGTCGTTGTAGTGTGCCAAGGTCATGGTCTTTCCTTTTCAACACAGTCATGGCAGGTGGCCACAACCGTGGTCATTCTTCTAAAAAACGCTATAACGTTGGCTAATTAGATGCAATAATTCCCACGGTCATGGTGTGGGATCACGATTGTGGCCATGTCTCCTTGCCACGGTCATGGCGGGTTGCCACGATCGTGGCCGATCTTCCAAAAACCCTATAACTGTGGCCAATTAGATGCAATAATTCCCATGGCTGTGGTGTGGGACCACGATCGTGTTTGGTCGCATGTACCACGGTCGTGGTCGAGCTCCACAGCCGTGGTCGAGCTCCACAGCCGTGTTGGGGTTGTTTCCTCAGTTTTCTAACTTTAAAAACTTGAACTTTACTTTTATTTGTTCTTTGGCCACAAATATGACTAAATGACAATGCTTTACTTCTATACCCTCTCTCTTTATTGTTTAATACCTGCCACATCATCAAAACTCAAAGGAAAAACTATCAAGCACAAATGTGCGTGTGTGTTTGTGTAAAATAAAACAAAAGTATCAAAAAGCAAGGTTTGAGAATCTCAAACCACGTGGGTTGCCTCCCACTAGCGCTAAATTTTACGCCTTTAATCGGGCTTATTGATTCTAGATCTCTGTCACTTCCTTGTAATCTTCAAGGCATCCTTGTAGTAGATGCCTTTCTCATCCTCATCCAAGCATTCTTCTTTGTTGGATTGCTCCTCGACAAGCATCACAATATCAAAATCTTGATTGGCCTTGTCCGAGCCGACTTGAACAATTGGTTTCAATCTCTGCCCATTGACATCAAACTCTTTTGCCCCTTGTTTTTCACATATGACAACAACTCCAGATGGGTATACTTTCTTGAGCAGATAAGTTCCTTCCCATCTAGACCTAAATTTTCTGGGAAAGAACTTCATCTTTGAATTGTAGAGCCATACCCACTTTTCGGGTTCAAACTCCTTCTTCCTGATCATCTAGTCAGGAAGGAACTTGGTTCTCTCCTTGTAACTTTTCGACATCTCATACACCTCATGGCACATTTCCTCTAACTCGTTGAGTTGAAATTTTCTTTTCATTGTGGCGTTTCCACTATCAAAGTCCATATTCTTCAAGGCCCATAATGCCTTATGTTGCATCTTTACCGGTAAGTGGCAGCTTTTCCTGTAGACTAGCTTGAATGGTGTGGTGCCAATCGGGGCTTTGAATGCAGTCCGATATCCCATAAAGCCTCATTTAGATAGAGAGACCAATCCATGCGGTCCGGTCTTACTGTTTTCTCTAAAATGAGCTTTATTTCCCGATTGGCCAACTCAACTTGGCCACTTGTTTGAGGATGATACAGAGTGGCTACTCTATGGTTCACTCCATGTCTCTTGAGCAATCCCTCAAAGGTGCGGTGGATGAAGTGACTTCCCCCGTCACTTATTATGGCTCTTATAAGGACAAAATGACTGAATATGTTTGATCTCACAAAATCACAAACCACCTTGTGGTCATTTGTCTGAGTCGGAATAACTTCTATCCATTTCGATACATAGTCAACGAAAACTAAGATGTAGATATAACCAAATGAAGGAGGGAAAGGACCCATGAAATCACTTCCCCATACATCAAATATCTCTACCACAAGGATGGGTGATAGAGGCATCATGTCTCTTTTGGAGTTACTTCCCACCTTTTGACATTTCAAGTAGCTTTTGCAGAATTCGTGTGAATCTTTGAACAACGATGGCCAATAAAAACCACTCTGAAGAACCTTGGCAGCTGTGCACTTTCCCCCAAAGTGTCCTCCACATATCCCAGAATGGCACATGGAGAGGATGTCTTGTTGTTCCACTTCCGACACACATCTTCTTACCAACTGATCGGGGCAATACTTGAAAAGGTGAGGGTCATCCCATGCATAATTTTTCACCATAGCAAATAGTCTTTTGCTCTCCTCCCTTGTCCACATTCTAGGTATCCTCCCACTAGCCAAGAAATTGGCTATGTGTTGGTACCATGGCCCTTGAGAAGATGAAAGGAGGAAGAGTTGTTCATGCGGCATGGTTTCCTTGATTAGCCTTGTCTCATCAAAGGGGTGATCAATCTGGGAGAGATGATCGGCTACGTCATTTTCTACTGCCGTCTTGTCCACTATCTCGATGTCGAACTCTTGCAACAATAGAATCCATCTTATCAACCTTGCTTCAAATCCTTCTTAGACATGAGATACTTGAGCGCAACATGATCCGTATAAATCACAACTTTGTTTTGCAGAAGATAGGAGCAGAATTTGTCCAGAGCAAAGATGATGGCGAGTAACTCTTTTTTGGTAGTGGTGTAATTTATTTGTGCTTCACCAAGAGTCTTGCTCGCATAGTAGATGGCATGAGGAATTCAGCCAATCCTTTGGCCCAGCACAGCCCCCACTGCCATGTCAGATGCATCAGTCATTATCTCAAATGGCAAAGAGAAATCGAGGGGTTGCATGATCGGAGTAGAAACGAGCCTTTCTTTCAAGTGATTGAAAGCTTCAATACACTTGTCATCAAACTGAAACTCAACATCCTTTTCCAGTAAGTCGCAGAGAGGTATTGAGATCTTGCTGAAATCTTTTATGAAGCAGCGATAGAAACCAGCATGTACCAAGAAAGATTGGACACGTCTTATGGTGGAAGGAACAGTGAGGGTAGAAATGAGGCCCACTTTGGCCTTGTCAAATTCAATTCCATCTTTAGAAACCCGGTGGCCTAGAACAATGCCTTCGGGCACCATAAAGTGGATTTTCTCCCAAGATAGAACTAGTCAGACTTTTACACATCTTTCAAGGACAACAACCAAATGTAACAGACATTCATCAAATGTCCTACCAAAAACTGAGAAGTCATCCATGAAAACTTCCACGGATGATTCAAGCATATCTATGAAGATCGAGGTCACACACCTCTGAAAAGTAGACGGAGCATTACATAACCCAAACAACATTCTTCGGTAAGCAAAGGTGCCACTCGGGCAGGTAAATGTCATCTTCTCTTGATCCGTAGGATGCACAACAATTTGGAAATACCCAGAATATCCATCAAGGAAACAATAGAATCTCTGTCCTACTAGCCTCTCTAGATTTTGATCAAGAAATGGGAGGGGATAGTGGTCCTTCTCAGTCTTCTCATTGAGCTTTCGGTAATCGAAATACATTCTCCATTTTGACTGTTCTCTCACTGGCATCAGCTCTCCATCTGCATTTTCAACGATAGTAATTCTGCCCTTCTTGGGTACAACTTGGATAGGGCTCACCCAGGTGCTATCATAAATAGGGTAGATGATTCCGGCATCAAGTAATTTTACTACTTCTTGAGTCACCACTTCTTTCAACTTCAGATTCAACCGCCTTTGCATTTGGCAGGTTGGCCTTGCATCCTCCCCAAGATAGATTCTGTGCACACAAATGGAGGGATCAATACCCCTCAAGTCAGCTATGGACCATCCAATTTCTTGGATGTTCTTCTTCAAAACCTTCATTAAAGCATCCTCTTGTTCGGGTGAGAGTATAGACAAAATGATCACCGGAAGGGTGTCATTTGCCCCTAGAAAAGCATATTTCAGACCTCCAAGAAGTGATTTCATCTCAAGAGTAGGGGGTTCTTCAAGAGAGTTCTTCAATGGTGCAGAGATGGAAGGGAGATCCTCACTCACAACCACTAAGGCTAGCTCATTCTATTCATCATCTTCCTCATTATCATCAGGAAACTCAACTATCAGCTCTAATCCTCTACCTTGAGTGGAAGTTTGTATCCACGAGGGTAGGCATTCTTCCACGATCTCATCTAGACACTCGACAAGATAGCAATCTTCTTCTGTCGCCTCTATCACTTCGGCTGTGGTTGATGATTTGAAGATGTTTAACCGGATCTTCATGTACATGAACGTCACATACATTGTACCAGTTCTAACATGAATAACTGCACCAGCTGTGGCTAGGAAGGGTCTCCCTAAGATGATAGGAACCTTCCTTGTGTCTTTCTCAATATCCAAGACAATGAAATCAGCAAGAAAGAAGGCAAATGTCTCGTCATCTAGTCTCACGAGCACATCATCAACACACCCTCTAGACATCTTTACCGACTTGTCAGCTAACTGTAAAGTGCAATGGGCCAGACCCAATTGTCCCATATGTAGTTCTACAAAAACGTCATACGACATGAGGTTCATGCTAGAACCCAAGTCTAGGAGGGCTTGGTCTATGCGGTGTGCCCCAATGTAGCATGAGATGATGGGGGCACTGAGATCCTTTCTCTTTCTTGGAATGGTGTGTTATAGAATCGAGCTCACTTACTCGGTAAGTTTCACTTTCTTTGGGGTTCTTCCCGTAGTCCTTCTTATGAGTGTACAAAGATCCTTCAAAAACTTAGCGTAAGAGGGAATTTGTTTGAATGCATCAAGAAAAGGGATGTTGATTTTCACCTATTTAAAGGTTTCAAGAATGTCGGGTTAATTAGGGCAACTCGTTTTCAAATCCCAGAGGTTTTGACTGATTATGTTTCGCCACTGGTGAGTGTGCTTGCCTCTCATACAAGTCAGTCATTTTGAGTTGTCGGTTGTCAATGTTAATATATATGACCTCTTTGGTTGGCTAGACAGAGTGTGCTTCTTTCTTCTTTTCTTAGCAGAAGGCTCCTTAAGAGCCTCAGGAAACAGAGGGAGTTAGGACCCTATATGGTCCATATCAGTAGTATCATAAACTGGAATCACGTTATCAGCACTCAATATCATGGTATCAGCACTCGGTATCACGGTATCCTCAACTAGTATCTCAGTATCAACCTGCTCAACCTCAGTTTCATTTCTATCAACAACAACTGTATCACTGTGTTGCTCCAAAGTCCATCCACTCCTCAATGTAGTCACCACCTTCACATGCTCATGGATAGTAGAATAAGAGGCTTATGGAGGTGGTTGTGGCTGTTGAGGTTGTGGCGGCCTTTGGAGAATGAATTGTGGTTGCGGTTGTGGTGGTTGTTGTTGTTGTGGTGGATGGGGGTGATATTGAGGAGGAGGTTGTTGGTATGTATGTGGTGGAGGTGGAGCATATTGATAGTTGAGAGGTGCTTGAGGAGGTGGTGGAGCATAGAGGTTCGGTGGTGCTTGGTATTGTGGTGGAGCATATGCACTTGAAGTGCTCCCTAGGAGGGCACCGTCTTTGTTCAGATTGGGCATCGGTTGAGAGGGCAGTCTTTCTTCCTCCCTTCTTGCAAGGGAGAGAGAAATTTGATCCAACCTTTGCTCAAGATGGTGGATGGACTTCCCATGTGAGTTCACATCCTTTTTCATTTCATCTAGACTTCTCAACCTTCCCAGCACTTCCTCTTCAAACGTTGAACTGTAATGTGGCTTTTGTTGCCCTTGTCCTAGTCCATCCTCATTCTATTGTTTCCAAGAGAAGTTTGGATGGTTCCTCCACTCGAGAGTGTAAGAGTTGGACATGTGGACTTGGTTGTTGCGGCCACCAAAGGAGTGTAGAGCATTTACTTCCTCATCTATAGTGTCAACTACCATTATGGGCTGGCCATAAGAGCCACTAGCTTGACTTTTCATCATCTTCATCATGTCGGCCATCATCTTCATCATGTCTGGGTCAGTAGCATTGCGAGTCGGAGCTGCAAAGGAAGGTGGAGGAATGTAGCTTCAGCTGCAATGCCCCCTTTTATAGAAGCACAGTGGCGAGAATTTTTATCAAGGTGCTCAAATAGTGGCCATGATTCTTCGGGCGGATTTGCCATGAAAGTGCTCCGTAGGAAGAGTCCACATTGTTTTGGCTTTTCTCTTCAAGCCCGGTGTAGAACGCTTGAACGAGCTGCCACAAAGGTACCTCATGGTAAGGGCAGTCACGGAGTAGCTTCTGGAACCTCTCCCACGCCTCGTGGAAGGGCTCATTTTCCTTCTGAGAAAACGACGTGATGCACCTCCTCATGTAAGACATCTTGGCAATGGGAAAGAATTTCTTGAGGAATTCATTTTTCACTTCATTCCATGTGACTAACTCCGACTTGTACACGTACCACTCTTTAGCTTTCTCTTTGAGGGAGAAAGGAAAGAGTGTCCTTCTAATGGAGTCGTCATTGGCGGAGGGAGTGCGGAAGGTTGAACACATCTCAAGGAACACGTCAATGTGGTGGTAGGGGTTTTCATTCTCCATCCGGAAGTAGGTGGGGAGGAGTCCAAGGAGTGCAGGCAGAATGGAGAATTGTTAACCGGGCATCTGGTCAACCAAGGTGGTGATGGGGGAGTTGTAGTTCCCCAGCGTGAAGTACTCATGAAGCGGGCAATGTGGCGGTGGAGGTGGCTGAGCATTTGCATCCCGGTTGTTTTCAGCCATCTCGGCCTTTCGGTGTAGGTTGTGGTGAGCTTGATGCCTCCTTCTACCAATCTTGGGGTTGTATACCACCAAGTCGGTGCAAATAGAACGCGTGCTACACATGCAGAACTGTCACCTGCGCAAGGCACAAACAAACAACAAGAATCCAAGTTAGCAAGCCAATATGCAAAAGTGACGCAAAGAATAAATAATAGCAATGGCGAGGGCAAAAGACGGGCTAAGCTATACTATCTAACTAGGTCGAGCGCCTCTATCCCCAGCAACGACACCAGAAAGCTTGGTGCAAATTTCGCTAGAGGTGTACATGCTAGCCAACTAGGGTGACTAGATGCACTCCACGAGGTCGGAACACACAAGATGGGATCTTGCTTTCAAAATTTATGTTATCCCTAATCGAGTCAATCACTAAGACTAAAACAAGTCGCCCGCAAGCGTATGGGGTATTGTCGTAGTATAGGTGATTGGCTAGATAAGGGGTCGATCTGCAGAGATAGAGGGGGAACTATAATTAGGTAGTGCGTGCTATGTTCCTATTGAAGAGAGTAGGGTTTTAAGGTTTTAAAAGGTTTTGGTTGTTGATTAATCTAATTGAACAAGTAAGAAATGCAAGATGGAAACTAAGTTATGAAAGAGCTAAGTTAGTAAACTAGCTGAGCAAAGGCAAGATCAAGCTACTCTAGACTAAACAAGAAAGAAGCAATTAAGAATCTACACTAATCACTAAAGCAAGGACCTAAATTAATACTAGAGAGCAGACCTATGCAATTGACTAAGTTAAACTAAAGCAATTGAACTAAACTAGCATTAATAAGTAAGGTAATTAGGGTATTAACAAGTTGATTAGGGTAGGTGGGCCGTTTGGGGGATGAAACTTTGATATTAGTTGGGGGAGATCATTAGACATGTATGGGGCTCATTTCATATCTAGATTACCAAACCAACCAATACAGTCAATGTCATTAGAACATACCCTATACTACTAGTAGAAGACTAGGGTTAGGTGTAATTATAATGAGATTAACCAAATCTAGGTTTCTAGGGTAAGTGATAGTGAGTAATTGAGGGTTGAGGGTAGAGATGAGGGTATTTGACCTCATGCCACTAGGCACTCTAGCCTTTAGAAGGCCCTAGGCAATTACATCAATCTCAATTACACTAGCTTCTTTGATCTCACACTCATTTATAGGAGGAGGGGTGTGTATGTAGGAGCAAAGAGGGCTAGTTAGGGATCCACTAATTGGACCTAGGAGCCATTCCTAAGATTGCCACATACACTCCAATTCCTCCTAGAAGCTAAGTGTCATCAAACATCTCAAAGCAAGCAATCCATGTAAAAAGCACAAACCACAAGCCACAAAATGGGAAATGAGATAGAAGCAAGAGGCAATCATCATAGATAGAAATTGAGTTCATTACAAGCAATTTTTCCCCAACATGGTATCAAAGTCACATTTAAACCCCAAATATCCCACCACTAGGGTCTTAGCTACTCATGATCAATAAAACAACAAAACAAAGGGGAAGAAGAGGCATAAAATCCATGAAGCTTGATGAAGTGGCTTTCTTCTTCACCTCCAAGCTACTGTAGATGACTTCCCTCCTCCAAGGGTGCAAGGGAGCATGAAAATATGGGGGGTTATGGATGAAAACCTAGAAAACTAGGTTTCCAAGGTGGAATGAGGGTGGAAATGGTGGATGGTGAGTCAAAATGCAAAGGAATTGCACTAAGAGCTCAAGGAAGGAGAGTGGAAGCTTGGAGCAGCTATAGGAGTGGCTAACCTAGTGCTATGGTCACCACCCATTTATATATAGGTGTTGGTGGAAGCACTAGGGTAAGTAGGGGTAGTTTAGGAAAAAATAATGTAAAGTTTGCTAGGGTTGGCGGGTCACAACAGTCATGTTGGTGTGCCACAACCATGGTGAGGGTAATGGAGCATGGTTGTGGTGGTGAATACAGTCGTGGTATTGAACAGGTGGTAGAAGGCTTAAGTATGGTGGTGACCACGGCCGTGGCGGAGTTCCACAGTCGTGGTGGGTGAGTGGCACCATGGCCGTGTTGGGTAACACGACCGTTTTGGAGTAGGGGAACGTGGTCGTGGAGTAGCACCACGGTCGTCTTGATCTTCATCAGCCACAGTCATGGCAGGTGGTCACGATCGTAGCGAAATGGGGAAAACCCCTATTGAAAATTGGAACTTTGGTCATAAATTCGCACAACTGTGGGGGGGTGCCCACGACCGTGTTCTATTCCTTTGACCACGATCGTGCGGCTGGCCACAAACGTAGTGTCTTCAAGGGCCACGATCGTGGCAGTGAAAAAACACTAGAGGGGGGGGTGAATAGAGTTTTAAAATAATTTTAACAATTTATTGAACTCAAACAACCACAATTGAAATATTGGACAAGGGGACAAGGATTTAGAGTGGTTCCAACTTTAGCAAATACTAAAGTTGTCAGTCCACTACCCGATTGCTTACCCAACCGGGATTTGGAAAGAATTTAATTTTATTACCTCGCAAGGACTTTACATAAAATTACAATTCTCTCCCTAAACCCTTCAAGCAGCCTTCACCTAGAAGTAATCGCACCAACCTTGAAGCAGCCTTCACCTAGAAGTAATTGCACCAACCTTGAAGCAACCTTCCTCCTGAAGTAGCTTCCCGTTGCAATAGCCTTCTTGAAGTAGCTTCCCTTGCGATAGCCTTCTTGAAGTAGCTTGAAGTCCACCTTCTCCTCCGAGAAGAACCTTCTCCAATCCGCAGCCTCCAACCCTAGGAGTAGCAAGGAGAATACAAAGAATAAAAGGAACAAGAAGGAAAATAGAAATTACAACTTATCCTTTTAAGCACAAGGCTTGATTTGCCTATATCAAGCGTATTGATCTCCTAACCAATGGGTGTAGAAGTGTAAGTGCTGTGGAAAGGAGATGCTAGCCTATAGGACATGAAATTAGAGCAATGGGAATGAATAGCCAATGTAGGAATTTGCTCTATTGCTCAAAACAGATTGCAAATGTAATTGCTTGCTCAAAGAGTACTCAAGTGTGTAAAAGATATGTTTGAGTGTCCTATGGCTTGTCCTATTTATAGGAATGGCCTATGGATGCTTAAGGACGTTCTAGGCAACTTCAAGGGGTTTCTAAGTGCTTAACTAGCCGTTAGGTATAAGTTAGGTGCATTAGTAACGGCTAGTTACTTTATTCTGCAGTTGCTGTCAGAGTCCATCTCGGTCGACAAATTATCGACCGAGATACCTACTCGGTCGAAGTTTTGTCGACCGACAGGCTCTCTGGATCAACTTTCATTTGCAACTGCCAACTACCTTGTCAGCAATGTCTAACGGCTACTTGGGTCTTTCTCGGTCGAGAAGTTTGTCGACCGAGAGTATCTCGGTCGAGGAGTTTGTCGACTGAGATTGACCCTGTTTCAATCTTTCAATGAAGGCACTAAGTGTGTGTATGAGTGTGCATATGTGACACTATTGAAGGGGATGACCTAACTAAGTATGGAGTTTAGCTAGGGAAGATCTAACGCTTGATTTACATGAAGTCTAAGTACTTGTACATTATATATTTGTACAAGTTTGCAATTGATTACATTTCATGACATTTACAATCATTCAAGCATATAGATTCCCTAGAGCTTTGTCATCCACCTTATTCCTGCAACACTCAAGTAGCACGTTAGATCAACAAGAATGAAATGTTTGTCATCATCGAAACAAAGGGATTTATCATCATGTCCAATTTATCCAACAATCTCCCCCTTTTTGAAGATGACAAACATTTCCTAAATATGAAATAAGGAAATATATAGCATGTGAGTTTCATACCTGAAGATTACCTTTTGTAGCCATTCTTGTTTTGCAAGTGAGTGCTGGCCAAGATGTTATGAAACTCATTTATATTTTTGATTTTATATTCTTTTTCCCCCTTTGTCATTTCAAAAAGATATCCAAGTTGAATATTTTATATTTCTTCTCCCCCTTAATTTTATACTATGCTCCCCCTTAGATAGATATTCTATTAAGAACATGGATTTAATATCATTTTTGTCTAATTTAGCCACAATTTGTTTCTCAATCATTTGCAAAGGATGTTAAGCCTTGAAATGATATGAGATTCCCTTAAGCTTATATATTGATTTCTCATCTATCAAGGGATGTTAAGCCCTAAAAGTCAAATGAGAATCCTTTAATCCAAATGCAAGGGATGTTAATCCCGATTTGTTTAGAGAGTTCCTTTAAGATATATCATTTTTATGAAATTCATAAATGTCTTCATAACCAATAGTAAAAATACTAAGGTCGTAACAGGCTCCAAAAGATGTTTACAATGTTTTTGTAAGCTTCTTAATCAAATTTGTTTGTATGAGCTCCCCCTTAATCTTACCATTTAAGCAATGTAAAACTTCTAAGGTCATAGATGATTTTAAATAGGATTTGGACCTTTATCAAAAGTATACTAAGATTAAGTATAATAAAATGATGTCCAAATAAGCATTTTGTCAAAGCTTGTTTTAGGTCAACCTTGACTTCGACCATAGCGCCCCTTGGCTAAATTTTATTTCAACCAAGAGGCAAAATCTACAGATTTCACATGTGAAGTATAAATTTTGCTGGTAACTTAAAGTGATATCAATTAAATTATTTTGAATAAAACCTATTATGAATGATGTCCTTTTTACTATGAGTGCATAAATCAAGTCCTATTTCTGTTCATATTAATCATGTGATTCTTCAAGAAAAGACATATATCCTTGAAGGCATGAATGATATCTCAATTTCTTATAGATACCAATTGAGAAATTCTTTATTTTATGTTTTGCAAACCTTAAAGTTCTTTTTCTAAGCAACAAATCACCAATGAATTATTTTTCTTGCCTATGTATCATCAAGGATCCACACATACAATAATCATTATCTATTTGTTCTATGTAACATAGCATCATCTTTATGAGCTGAATGATAAAATAGTGAAAGCATATCCATGATAAAATGGTAATTCCATGAAATACAGTGATTGTGATCATTTAAACTAAATGTCATAACACATGATTTCTACATAGATAGACCAGGAGATGCTTTTAAAAAATCATGTAAAACATTATAAAATAGTGATTTCTAAACATGATTTTCAGTTTTACCTTATTTAGAGGATCAATCGAAATGATATCATTTATATTCAAAAATGATCTTCAACTTGTTTTGCATGTAAAACAGTCATTAACAGCAAATAGATAGCCACTTGATCAATCAAATTATTCAGCAATTTTACTGCAGACTGAAATCAGTGACTTGTTCGGTCGAAGATTTCTCGACTGACTGACTGCTCGGTCGAAGATTTCTCGACCGACAAGGTTTCTGTATTATCTTCAGAACTATTTATTGATTCCAAGTAAAATATAGACAATATTTAATTCAATTATGCAATTTAAAAATCAGTTTTAGTTGAGATAAAACATATGAATATCAAAGTAACATTTAGATCAAATCTCAACTAATCATATTCAAATCTTTAAGTTTTGAGGACCTTAATTGAGATAAATTTTCAAGTTAGAAATTTTAGTTACTTGAATCATTTTGTTATCTCTTTATGTTAAGTTGAGATAGACATAAAGATATGCAATTTAAAGTCTTTGGTCATATCTCAACTTAGTCTAATCAATTCAATTTGGGGGTTTTGGAACCCATACCAACTCAACATCCTTTTTCTTGTATGGGCATGAAAAAGAGTAGTGTCCAAGACGTAAGCAATAATGGCAACATATAGAATCAACCTCAAGTCTTTTTCTATGGTTTTGTTCTAGGTTGTTCTTTGGTACAAATGTATTGGTTCCTTTAGGTACATATAGTGATTGATGTGCTTGTGTCTTTCTCCAACTAAGTTGTTGATAAGATTTCCCCTTAGGCTTGTAACCTAGTCCTCTTCTCCCAATTTGATGATAGGAATCATCCAATATTTTATCAAGGATTCCATTGTTGCTTAACCTACTAACTTCTTGGTGCAACTTAGCAATCTCACCCATTCTTTTCTTAATATCTAGTTTTGCTTGATCTAGATTAGATGATAAAGAATTCCTTTCTTTTACTATATTATCATAATCTAGATGTGTACACAAGACAGGTTGTTTTTGAAGATCATTTAACTTTGCAAGTAATCCAACCTTTTCTTGAGATAGAAGATCATAATTTTTTTCTAGAGTAAAAATCTTCACATTACTACTACTTAGAGATGATTTCAAAGTATGATTTTCAGAAATAATGCTATCTTTTTCAAAACCAAGATCATTTAATTTAGCATATAAATCTTCATTTTCAGATGTAAGAGCAAGAAGTCTAGCATTTAACTCATCATTTGTTTTATTAGATTTCTTTAATTTCTTCTTGCACTCAATATACTTGTTATGTGTTTCTTCAAGACTAGAAATTAGCTCTTCTTTTGATAAATCAAGAAGGCTTACCTCTTCTTCTTCTTCATCATTGGTTGTAGCAATGATACAATTTTTGTGGACCTCTTTCTTCTTTTCTCTCCATGGACAACCGATTGTTGTGTGGTTTGTTCCTAAACACCAATTGCAACATGTTGTAGATTTATCCAGGCAGCACCTTTTGTTGTGGTTGTAATCACCATCACCCTCCATTCTTCAAGACCTGGTTAGGGTTCCTTGAAGCCTGCTCTGATACCAATTGAAAAAACACTAGAGGGGGGGTGAATAGAGTTTTAAAATAATTTTAACAATTTATTGAACTCAAACAACCACAATTGAAATATTGGACAAGGGGACAAGGATTTAGAGTGGTTCCAACTTTAGCAAATACTAAAGTTGTCAGTCCACTACCCGGTTGCTTACCCAAACGGGATTTGGAAAGAATTTAATTTTATTACCTCGCAAGGAATTTACATAAAATTACAATTTTCTCCCTAAACCCTTCAAGCAGCCTTCACCTAGAAGTAATCGCACCAACCTTGAAGCAGCCTTCACCTAGAAGTAATTGCACCAACCTTGAAGCAGCCTTCCTCCTGAAGTAGCTTCCCGTTGCAATAGCCTTCTTGAAGTAGCTTCCCTTGCGATAGCCTTCTTGAAGTAGCTTGAAGTCCACCTTCTCCTCCGAGAAGAACCTTCTCCAATCCGCAGCCTCCAACCCTTGGAGTAGCAAGGAGAATACAAAGAATAAAAGGAACAAGAAGGAAAATAGAAATTACAACTTATCCTTTTAAGCAAAAGGCTTGATTTGCCTATATCAAGCGTATTGATCTCCTAACCAATGGGTGTAGAAGTGTAAGTGCTGTGGAAAGGAGATGCTAGCCTATAGGACACGAAATTAGAGCAATGGGAATGAATAGCCAATGCAGGAATTTGCTCTATTGCTCAAAATAGATTGCAAATGTAATTGCTTGCTCAAAGAGTACTCAAGTGTGTAAAAGATATGTTTGAGTGTCCTATGGCTTGTCCTATTTATAGGAATGGCCTATGGATGCTTAAGGACGTTCTAGACAACTTCTAGGGGTTTCTAAGTGCTTAACTAGCCGTTAGGTATAAGTTAGGTGCATTAGTAACGACTAGTTACTTTATTCTGCAGTTGCTGTTAGAGTCCATCTCGGTCAACAAATTGTCGACCGAGATACCTACTCGGTCGAAGTTTTGTCAACCGACAGGCTCTCTGGATCAACGTTCATTTGCAACTGCCAACTACCTTGTCAGCTATGTCTAACAGCTACTTGGGTCTTTCTCGGTCGAGAAGTTTGTCGACCGAGAGTATCTCGGTCGAGGAGTTTGTCGACTGAGATTGACCCTGTTTCAATCTTTCAATTAAGGCACTAAGTGTGTGTATGAGTGTGCATATGTGACACTATTGAAGGGGATGACCTAACTAAGTATGGTGTTTAGCTAGGGAAGATTTAACGCTTGATTTACATGAAGTCTAAGTACTTGTACATTATATATTTGTACAAGTTTACAATTGATTACATTTCATGACATTTACAATCATTCAAGCATATAGATTCCCTAGAGCTTTGTCATCCACCTTATTCCTGCAACACTCAAGTAGCACGTTAGATCAACAAGAATGAAATGTTTGTCATCATCGAAACAAAGGGATTTATCATAATGTCCAATTTATCCAACAGGCAGGTGGCCACGGCCGTGTGATTATGAGGAAAATCCCTGTTGAGTTTGGCACTTTGTTGCTAAAAAAACACACGACCATGGTGTTGTGCCCACGGCCATGGTGAGGCTTGCATCACTTGATTACACTTCAAATTTTATCATTCTCAGATGTCTTTTCTTGGTGATGACTCTTGGCCATTGGAGGTAGGTTGAGGGAGATGTTGGAGCCTCCTTTGGGTCCCTCCATGAGTTGGGGAACCCTAGAACTCCTTCTTTATCTCTCATCCATCTAAGCATGGTCTAAGTACCTGAAAATAGTGCAAAGAACATCCATAAGCGTATTTGCAATGATAAGCACATTAGGGGAAAAAGCTTGTAATATAACATGTTTAGATGTGATTTAAGTACAAAATGGCACAGGATGGAGCCCTAAAATAGGGCTACATCAATAAGACACAAGACAAACACTCCTCTCAAAGCATCGAGGAACCGTTAAGAGGGGTTTCTAGAAACAAGCTATCTTTCTTACAAGTAATAGGTAAAAGATATCTATCAAGCATAGAACGTGCGATAAAAGAGTGTGTAGCACCCGGGTCAACCAGAACATATATAAAGCAAGAAGAAGACAAATCAGAATGAAATAACTCAATCTGACCTGCCACCACTCGTGGGTTGACTATTGCCTCTGAATGACTCATAGCATAGAATCGAGTCGTTGCTTGCTTTCATCCACATCCTCTACTTTCTTGAGCAGAAGATCCCTCTTGCAATGCTTGACTGTGTCCTCACCCTTGGCTACCACTGAACTGCGGTCTATCTGACACTTGCTGACTCTGTCAGCTGTTGTGTCACTTCAACATCTCTTTTTGGGAAACTTGATTTCCAATGCCCAACCTGTCCACAAAGATAGCATGACTGGTTTCTCTGTTGTGGCCTAGATGACCCTCTCACTACCACTGAAGCTGTACTATGTGCCTTCTTCGGCGAAGAACCATAACCTCTTCCTTTGCTCGGGGACCATTGTGACGATGCATCGAGACCTCTCAACATAGAAGGTGTGGAAAACCTCGGCTTTTTGAAGCCACCAGACCTCTGCCACTAAAACTGAGCATGTCTCTTCTTGGTCATGGATTCTCTTTTCTCCCTAATCGACCATTATATCCTGTAGACAGATTCCACAAACATGGAAAACCGCTCTCAATTCTCCAAAGAAGCAGCTGGTGTCGTCAACTCAGCACTCAAAACCTTCTCAAACCGTCTGATTCGCTCATCATCGGTCACCACCATGTGAGGACAAAACCTTACCAAGTCCATGAACTTAGCCTCATACTCGGTGATGTTCATCATTCCTTGGTGTAGACACTCAAACTGGCTTATCTTCTCATCTAGATACATCTTCGAGAAGTATCTGCTGATGAACTCTTGCCGAACAACCTCCCAATTGATCACATCACCGGGTCACTTCTCCTCCTCGATGGCCCACCAGTGGCCAACACTACCTTTCAGAAGGTAGACAACATGCTTTACTTTGTCTGCTTCGGGGATGTCGAGGATCCGAAAGGCCTTCTCAAGACCTGTCAACCACAGATCTACATCTGCTGGATCAGTCATTCCAGCATAGTCTGAAGCTCTGACTCGGCAAAGCCACTCGAAGGTCTTCCCAATACCTGATGTTTCACCATGGGGAGCCTGTGTTCTCGACTGAGGCACTGGAAATCTATCTACCATGAGATTCATCATAGCCATCATCTTCCCCATAAGCTACTGGTAGGCAGGGTTCTAAAGAATGGTTGGGTCTAGTTTGGGGACCTTAGGCACCCGATCTTCATGTGCCTGCACTCTATCTCCATCAACTGATGCAACATCACTACTCTCGGCATCATGTTCTTCATGGTTTCCAGACATCTTTAAGCTTTTTCTTCTACTGAGGGCAGAATATTATTGTAAGAAAATATGGAAAACTCATAAGAACATACAAACCTAGTCATAGATCCATGTAGACTTAGTGAATCTTGAGCTCTAATACCAAACCTTTTGTGACACCCCGCTATCACACAGACAACAAGGTGACACGCAAAAATGTGGGGAACTACCATAAACCACATATTACTAAAAACATGGGTTAATTAAAACCAATTATGGAAAACATTCATAAGAGAACTATTGCATCCAGATCCTGCAAGAGACATGTTAATTAAATGTTACAAGCCTGATATATGTCCACAACCTACATATACCAATTGTCTTGCCAACACATGTGTTCATCACCTATTTATATGTACATAACAGGCCACATAAGGCCAAAAGTAGGACAAGCAAAGGTACAACAACTATACACCATGAAACATCATCAAAACACCTCCAAGGACCTGAGAGTACATGGATGACTTTAGGACTCTACAACAAAACCACCAAAATAGCAGCATGTCACTCTTGCCTTCTACTGCTCCTCTTCTTGCTGCTCAGTCGCAACCTCGTGACCACCACCACGACTGGAGCGACTACCTAAAAATGTTGTAAACTAGCAGGGTGAGACACACAATCCCAGTGACAAACATAACTCCTCGCCACAACCAAAAACTCCAGAAAGCTAAAGCAGGTAAAGCAGGTAACTGATATAAGCGGATTATATGAGTAGCATACTTGAGCAAGACTTACTGTATTATCGAACTTACCAAGGTATCCAGGATGCATATCACCAAATATTCATTATGGAACATGATTGACAAGATAATCTTCATAAAGGCTTATCACAAAACATAAGGAAGCGTATAAGTAACTGCAAGGTATAACAAGATCATGTACACAAGTAAGGCCTCAACCAATGTTCTATGTTTTTCCTTAAACAAGATATACTACTTGGTTGGATTACATATTTTTATGCCCCGAGGAAGTGAGCCGTACTGCTGAAATCCAACCATCGACTGCGAAGCCCAAAACTAGTGCCATACAAGGTCAATGGAAGAGCCAGACTCCACGACCTCATACCCTTGTGGTCAGTGCACAAGAACCGAATCATGACTGCAATCTCATGCTTAAGTGGCCTCAGCCACATGGTCAGTTCTGCAAGCTACCCATAACCCTAGCCGCCTAGGTACAAGTCTTGGCACTAGCAAAACTTGAGCCACATGCCTATTCACCATGATATGAGCCATGAACGCATTCATGCTCATATCACATATCCTGAGCCATGGGCCTATTCACCATGATCCATATATCATGAGTCTGCAACTGCAGTTGCACTCAAATCCTCCTATTTTTTGTCTATGAGAAACCCACACATATTCAACAATATGTTCTTCCAGGTTAACCCGCAGGAGGACCTATTTCACCATCACCAACTCCTGACGATGATGGATCTATGGCCAGGGAAAACTACATGATATGTTCCACTATAATTTATTAAAATATTTTAAGTGGATTGTTGAGGCAACCAAGTTGTAGAAGATGAACAACATTGAGTTACATTAATACTATTGTCATCACATTATCCTGGGATCTCAATCCCTCATCACAGAAAGTCACTCCCTCTCAAAGCATCATCATCTCACATCATCACCTGGGATAACAATCCCTTATCTCATCATCAAGAGGGTAACACCTCAACTAGGCACTCAGCCTTCATTAGGTTCACACACCTATCTTATTATATTGATGATGCATGTTATCTCATCAACAAGAGTAACCATGATGTAGTGTTACTCAAACACATATACCGCATGGCTCTCACCTGGCTATGAATTCATCTGATACACCTGCATGGTTAGTATACACAACAAGAGAGATAACTTGAAATCACCAGACATAGATTTTTACTAATTATCATGTCATTAGGGTTTGCAGATGCACATGTCATGATTATTATTGTGTGGCATAATGTATCGATTACATTACTGCTATCAAATCATGGGCATCCATTCAAGCTTATAAACATAAAATAGCATTGCATCATTTTAAGAATCCAAAATAGCATAGGTTTGCAAACTATCATCCATATATCAAAAGATGCAGTTACATGATAAAGAACCACTAGTAAGAGATTCCGGGTTGGACATAACCCTCACTGAAGGTTCCCGCTACCCTCACTAGAAGTGTGACGGGTAGTGCATCCCTCACTATAGGTGGTATCGGGTAGGGTAATGACCCTCCCCAAAGGCTTGTCGGCCAAAGCACTCAACCAACCATGTCGGCCAACCAACACACAAGGGGGCATTGGGCATTCCTACCCAAGGATGTGTCGTGTAGCTAAGCTAAGGGGCATATCATGTATCCAAGGTGACATACATCTAATTGAATCGGGAAAAGCCCTATCGACCCACCATGTTTAGGGTTAGGGTTATGGCTATGTCAGGAAACAACTACCATATCGGCTAAGCTCATGGTGGCCCAGGCCACAATATCTCCCACTAAGGTACACATCATAAAATGACACAAAGGCACCATGAGGAAGCCTATCACCCAACTAAGACCAACACACCATACTGATCACCACAAGGCACTCACAAGGGCCACCACTAATCCCATGTCGGGCAAGAACCCAACCCAACTTGTGTCGCCCAAGACTTCAAACAGAGATATCAACTAGGCACTCTATCGACCAAGGGGGAAACATCTACTAGGTTAAAGGATCATCTAGATCAAGGCATATCGCCCAAACTCACCATCAAGGTCAAGAGAGCCATATCGGGCATCAAGCCAACAACCCTCAACACATCATGTCGGCTAAGACTAAACCCAAGGCAAAAAAGGGGGTGTCGGAAAACACCATTACAAAGGTGTATCATGCAGGGCACAAAGCTCATCTCGGCATGGTCATCATCAACCTCAAGATCACCATCATCAAAACCCTAAAAGATCAAGAGAATTGGCTCACCTCTCAACAACCAAGAGAGAGGGGTTTTGCACAACCTCCATCACATAACTCGGACATCAAGATGGATCATCTCTATATCGGCCAAGATCCCATCCACTACTAGATCAACATCCAACCAAAGGCTCACCTCTCAAATCATGGTGAGAGAAGAGTGTTGTCCAAGAAACTAGAGTATAGACTCGCCTCTCACAACCAAGTGAGAGGGGTGTTGCATATACCACTAGAGCCTAACTCACTTCTCAAGACCAAATGAGAGAAAGGGGTTTTGCCCAAGAACTCTATACATAAGGATCGGCCACCAAGGTCAGGAACACATCCACAACAAGGTCATATATCCAACAAGATCAAAGATAACAACTAGAGCAACGAACATATCTAGCAAGAAGCATATCCAACCAAGGTACATGGTCGATCAAGATGAAACATAACGTGCAACAAGAAAAGGAATTAGTATAGCTAGGGTTAGGAGTTATGTAACCCGCCTTAAGCAAGCTCCAAGCTCCTAGCACCAAGCTCCCAAGCTCAAGCACCACCTCAAGAGGAAGAAGAAGACTCCAAAGAGAAGGATTGGCCACCAAGATTAGCTCCTCTAAGTGTATCGGCCACCAAGGTTGCAGAGGAGAGGTGTCGTTCACCAAGGAAGAGAAAAACTAAGGAACTAAAGGGGTCCTTAGCAAGAGAAAGGAGATACATATATAGAAGAGGGTGCAAGAGAAAACAAGGCAAGGTTTCGCCCTCCTAGGGACACTTGTCTATGGGCAATGCCACCTTCTCAACTCACCACGTCCACTTGTCTAAGGCAATTGCCACATGCAAGCTTCATGAACCAAGTGTCCACTGGAGTGATGATACAAACAAAGCCAAAGGTCAAAGATGGTCTATGGCCGACACACCTCACTCCCTTGCCCGACACATCCCCATGGGCGACACAACCATGGCCGACACAAGGCTCTCTTGCCCGATACAAGGTCCAACAAGGCAAGGTAAGGTTGAAACAAAGAAAAACAAGGCCCAACAGAGCTCAACAAAGCCCAAGGCAACTCAAGCAATGAGCCCAAACATTCCTCTCAACTCTAGAGGATGAAAGGAGAGAGAAAATCATCTCTCAAGGGACAAAATTTCTCATCAACCCTAAAATTGGGTTATTTGCAAGTAGCACCTCGAACTCTCAACAAAGCACAAACAAACCCTAATCACCAATGAAGGTGATTAGCAAGCAACTAAGAATAAGGTTTAGGCAAAGCAAATAGGATAAGCCCAAAATGAAGGTCATGGTCCTTACAAAAACTCTTGCCATAATGGATTTCTTGGCTTTGCTTTAGTACCCATAATGTAAGATTCTTCTTCTCTGATCATGTGTTGGGATGCCCAAGCTATTATTTTCTCTTCAAATGACACCTCCAACATCTATTGATTCTGCATTGGATGACTTTGTGTTGGATCTAAGGGCTCTAGAGGGGGGTGAATAGAGCTTCAAAACTTACACAAAACTTGTTAGACCTTCAAGTTACTTCAAATAAGCTTAATTACAAATAGGGATTTTGATGACAATTGAAACATACAAAGCAATGATGAGAGAGATTCAAGCAACCAAGATAACAAGTTGTTTTAGAGTGATTCCACTCTCCAAACTATGAGATAGTCAATCCACTACCTAGAGAGGTCAAGCTCTAGGATTTCTAAGATATCTACTCCTTATATTCCTTATAAGAGTTACAACATATGACCTTCCTTTTCAGGGACAAGGATGCCCAATTTCCCTTTTAGACCAACAACCGTACAATCAAAGTCTTACCTATCCAAGAGTTGGTCTTCTACCTCACAACAGGTCCTACCCACTCTTTCAATCAACTGGATGCCTTCACCAAGGTCCTCCCCTTTGTGCAATGAGTATTTGACCTTGAGGATTTAACCACCAAGTTCCTTAGATCTGTTGCCTTGATCTTCTCCTTCATTCGGAGTAGCCTTGATCACCTTCTTATCTAGCTGAAGAAGTTTGCTCCTTCTCCTTCACTTGGAGAAGCTTTCACCAATGGAGTCTTCAAGAAATGGGATTGGACAAAGGGAGTTTTTGAGAACCTCAAAAGTGTGCAATGATGGCTCTCTCACAAGAATCCTATCTCACTCAAACTGAACAAAATGAGTTGTACTCAAGAGAGAGAAAGGGGCTCAAGTGGACTAAAAACACTCAACCATAGCAAGGACCTTGGATAGCATGAATGAGTAACCTTGGAATGAACTCCAAGAGGTCCTATTTATAGCTATGGGTGTCCATTTTGTCTTGGTATCCCTTAATGTCAAAAACTAGTCGAGTTGCAATGAATCTATTTTTGATGTTAGCAACTCTCCAACGATTAGAATCACTTTTTATTATTTTCCGTGCAATACATTCGGTCGAGTTTCAATAAAGATAACTCGACCGATCACTATGCGATAAAGCCAATTTTAAACTATCGGTCGAGTTTGTCCTAATGAAAACTCAATCGATCAACTAAAATTAACTTTGGACAAAAAGTTGGTCAGTTGAGTTATGAGGGTCTACAACTCGACCAATCCAAACCATTCTCAAAATCCATCAAGGATCGATCGAGTTCCAAACTCGACCAATATAGTGCCTGCGATGAATTTTTTGAAATGATTTTTGAGTGATCAAATATTCAAATTAAGGGTCCCTGGTTTTTTCTCATCTTAATTACAAGTCATATAATCAATACATATGATTACAAAAACATTCTAAGGTGGTTTGGAGTGTTTTCCACAAAATTGTTGTTGCATTGCTTTTGACTTGAACTAAGCCAATCTAGGACTTGAGAGATTTGATCCTTTTCATGTACCTGATGCCTAAAATCAATCTTAAACAAACATATTAGATACATATGAATGGAATGGTTAAGTCATTATGAGAATATGGACAATGGTCGACACTTATGTCAACATTCTCCCCCTTTTTGACAATGACAAACCATTCCTCAACATATTGAAAAGGATATGAAAGTTTAACCTTTACCTTTGAAAGAGGATATGAAAGTTAATCATTTACCTTGTGAATTGCAAGGGGATACTTGATTGAACAACGTGAGTTATTGACCAGCCTAAATTTCACGTCTAAAAGGAGTGGATTTAGAGTAGTCAGACATTTAAAGAGATAACCCGACTCTCAGGCCCCTACAACGATAAATGGGGTCCGATATAGAGATCGGGGTTGAACACAGGGACAAGGTTGATAGTGTTAAGCACACAGAATCTAACACTCATATACACCAGCCAAAGAGGGTATATAAAAGGTGTTCCCTTAGGAATGATGGCACACAAACTAAGGTTGAATAAGAAAAACAAGAATAAGAAGAACAAACAAAGACAAAAGAAACAAGACAAAACAAGTATATGGGAGGAAACTTGGGATGGCGTTCGCCTACTAAAGCATCTCACCAACATGTAACATCATCTCTCTCTCGCATACTCCTACCAAGATTACAAGCAACCATCAAAAGTGTCTATTCCACTCTCTCTCAAGATGAGGAAAGATCTAAGTCTAAGGGTAACCTCTCTCTCGAGACGACTACACGTAAACCTCATCGCAAAACATATGGTTTTAAAGCTTTAGCATTCCAATACTCTCGTGCATTCATACTACTCCATAACACATGATAAAAGTGATATTACTCTCTCTAGATATCAACTATCAAACATTACAAGATGGTAGCTAAGCATACAAGTGAAGCATTTGAATAGGTGCATGGAGATAATCTTGATAAGAATTATATATATATATATATATATATATATATATATATATATATATATATATATATATATATATATATATATAACAGAAAGAGACAATATACATGTTGGGAGAGCCTTAGTGGCTACCCCCAACCCAAGTTAAGGTGTTTAGCCACTCATGCTTGCAGAAAGAATAACGATGTTACAGAAAGATGGATACAAGAAGTCCCACGAAGAGAGGACGGAAGTACAGTGAGATGGAATGATAGATCTAGAGAGGAGATATGTGATACGACACAATACTTCAGATCTGGATCTAACATGTCGATGGCATAGACGATCTTCTTCTCTCTCGAAGGAGTCTTCAGTATTCTCTCTCCCCAGCTTTTGCCGTTGGAGATCCAAAACTGGTGGATGAGATGGTATGGAACGAATATGGAATGCAACAACACTTCATGGTCCTTGGGATTCGATCTATGATCTGATGATTTGACAAAACTAGTGGGTGTGCTATTTATAGGCACATTACACTGACTTAAGCCTAGACTGTGGTCACAATCTTGGTTGGGTAAGGTGTGAGACCGCGGTCACGGTCTGCTCTTTATTACTCCTTTCATCGTGGTTGACAAGTCACGGTCTACAAGGATCGCGGTCGAGGTTGCTGCCTTCTTACTCAGTCACGGTCTGTAGAGATTGCGGGCCTAGTGATGACTGCAGCCTCCACGTTGGTCATGATCTGGCTTGATCATGGTCTACATGGATCGTGATCCCATATGGATCGCGACCTTAATTGAGTCACGGGAAAAATTGGCGTTCGCAGCCTCCGAATATACCGCAGTTCCTGGTATGAGTGGTGCCTTTGTGTTGATCGTGACCTCCTTGTAATCACGGTTGAGCAATGAACGTGGCTTCAATATAACCATGATCTATCTTCAGTACATGATGACCTTGATCTCAAAGGAGCTCCAAAACTGCGATCACAGTTGAGGGATAAGTGGGTCACATTCGAGGTAAAGATCGCAACCTGGATTGTGAATGTACATGAAACCATGTAAGTGAGGTTTTAGTAAAAAAAGGTGGTAAAATTATGGGAAAAGCTAACAAAAGATATACTAAAAGAAGTATAAAATATATACAAAAAGTACATAAAATAAGGTGTTATCAACTCCCCTAAACTTAGAATCAAGCCTGTCCTCAGGCTAAGTGTAGGTTCGAGAACTTAGAGAGAGAAAAAAGCAATCTTAGTTGAAAAAATTATAACATGACTGAAATATCTCATTCTTGCATCAAGACTATTGTAGCATGTTTTCTAACCCTTAGGTATCATTCCTCCCCCTCAACTAGAGTTGCATAACTTTGTTTTCTTGCCATTGCCTTCAATTGTATAAAGCTCCTCCTTCTCAGCTTATCACCCCTTTCCTTAGGTAATAACCATACTAATGCCAGATCTTTTTCAAGGGGTAGCTTTCTGATAACCTCCCATTTTAGTCGATTATCTTAGTCTTTTTCTTTAGTTTTCCATACTCTTTTTTACGTTTAAACTATACATAATCCTAATTTTACCCCTTTTTGTAAATACACCATCAGACTAACTTTTTCCTTTTATATATGCAGAAAAAGCACAAAACAAATCATAAAAGAATAACCCAGCCTCAAGACCGAGTGGATTCAAATGGTCCCAAGACCGCATGAAGCCAAACGGTCCCGAGACCGCATGGAGTTCAAACGGTCCCAAGACCGCATGAAGCTAAACGGTCCCGAGACCGCATGGAGTTCAAACGATCCCAAGACCGCATGAAGCCAAACGGTCCCGAGACCGCATGGAGTTCAAACGGTCCCAAGACCGCATGAAGCCAAACGGTCCCGAGACCGCATGGAGTTCATACGGTCTCAAGACCATTTGACGCCAAATGATCTCAAGACCGTTTGACACCAAACGGTCTCAAGACCGTTTGACGCCAAACGGTCTCAAGACTGATTGAAGCCAAACGGTCTCAAGACCGATTGAACCCAAACGGTCTCAAGACCGATTGAACCCAAACGGTCTCACAGTCCAAATGGTCTTGAGGCCCCAAACGGTCCTGAGGTCCAAACGGTCTTCAACCCGTTTGGACTTCACTCAAAGCGTATAAATAAGACCCCAAGGGTCCTCTCAAAAGGAGAGATCTCAGACGTCCAAAGGCTGCCCCAATCGTTCCAGAGCTCTTACCACTTCCATCCTCCACCCTGGGGCTGTCGGTCTGTGGTCCATACTCCATCCTGAAGCTGCTTTCTCCTTGTTCTTCAAGAAGGTGGGAAGGGGAGACCTCCTCGTCGTGCAACCTGCAAAGGCTGGTGGATCGTTGCTCTCTCTCTCCAAGGGGTTGACCTTCTTCCATCCTTTGTGGGGATGATGCTCTCTCTCTCCCTTCTCGCCTCCTTCTTGGTCCTAGTAATGAGGGAGTAGTCTTCTTCACTAGGGTGTGGGGAGTAGCCCCGTTACCCATACTTTCATATCATGTAAAATGTAATCCTTAGGTTGTAATGTAGAGTTCTTATCTTTGTCGGTTCAACATCAAACGATTAATGAATACTTGTTGCTTGATCTCCAACTTGTGTTATCTTTTATCTTTTAGTATGAATTGTCTACGTTTGTACTATTAGATTCGAAACTCGTTTGCATGTTGGTTCTTGATGCATGTATCCACCATGTATCTGTTTCGGTATCTAGAAGTGTATCTCAAGGGGTGGAGTAAACTCACTATCATCCGTTGCACTTTCATACTATGAAATGGAATCAGTTGACGTATGGAAGTGCAACCTTGATAAGTCGAGGAACACACTTTGCGAGGGGAATGATGTAAAGTAATGTGACCATTTGATCGGGAATGGCAGCGTTGCAACATTCCCGCACTTCTCGTAGCTAGGTTATCCGAAAGGAGACTAGGTCTACAAGGATACTAACTGAAGAACTCTTTTTGCAGGTTAAGTTTTGCTTTACATGTGTTGATCGATGTGTAGTGGCGGTGAAAAACCGATCACACCCTAGTGATCTTTATCATAGTTTAACTCTTAGATTTACTTGCTTTCTTTACTTTTCATGTTCTAGTTTAAAACCAATCAAAATCCAACTTTTCGATATAAGTGCCAACTAGTAAAGTAACTAAGTGAAGTGCTGTACGTTTTCCATCTTGTTGCTTGCAACAAGACCGTTGTCTTTTGGGTTCGATCCTAAATCTGTACTATGATAAGGCTTCCATACTCTTATGGGGTTGGAGTTGTTATCTAAGCACCAGTTCTAGGTAAACCTAGGGAAGACATCAATCCTCTCTAGGGTTTTTGGTGCAATATCCTGGGACTCCCATCGGAAGAAGTAAAAATCTTTTAGTGTAGGTCCTAGCTCCATCACTTTCACTCCAATTCTTTATTTTTCAGCTGTCCCTATGCTAATGTGTTCTGATAGGCTTAAGGCTTTAGATGTTTTCCTCTTTCTTTTGAACTCCTCACCCACAATTGTCGAAAGAACAATGTCGCCCCTTTTTGGGCTTCTGACTTTAAGTCAAGTGGTTTTGTGAGTTTTCATTCAGGATTGGAGGTGTCTAAGCTTGGCTTCAAGATTCCACTAATGGGCACGACATATCTGCATTCATGAGTGCAGAAATATACCGGCCGTGTGGAAACTTTTGGCATCTTTTTGGGTACAACTCTCATATATATATATATTTCTTTGTTTCTTTATGGATTTTGACATCTCCTTTCAGACTTGGGTGCGAGGGACTTTTTCTACTTGGTCTTCTGGGCGACCAAGCCTCGTTTTAGATATACCTTGAAAAGGGCAGTTGTTTTCCTTTCTACGAAGATAAGGATTTTTCGGTTAAAAGCTTCAGGTGAGGGTGGTTGGTCATGAGTATGGCTAGGTGAAGTTCTCTAGTCTCTGAGGGTCTATATATATATGTATAGCTTATTTATTTCTCTCTAGGAGGGTGAAATTATTACAATTCAAAATTTTAGCAAGAGAGGAGGCTAGATTTTGATTTCAAAAGGTAATTTTTTTTGCAAAATTTCAAAAAAAATTTGAAAATTTTTAGAGAGGTAAAAAGATGCTAAATGTACCTCTATAGCTCATTTATGACTCCTTCCCCAAACTTATCCTTCATCACATCTTGGGGTGTCAAAATGTGAGTGAGACATATAAACATGCTTTATTTATTTATTTTATTATTGTTGGTGGAGGCCCACAAAGACTCGATAAGCATGCTTGCGTATACTCCTTGTAGGGCATGGTATTGTTCATATTGCATGCCCTCCACTTTGACATCAATAGTGGTTGGGGCCACCATCCAGGCTAGATAGAAGAAGCCACAATCATTTGATAGGGGCACCTGTTGGGGGCTCCTGTGGCAGATCTGCGTCTTCTTGAAGTCTTTGCCTGACATATGCTCGTACCCTCTGCCATGACTTTTTTATCATGTCAACAATCACCTCAGTGCATGTGTTTTCCTTTTCTTATATGGGGGTTTCTTTTGTTGTCATATTAGTCTTCTTGTTAAGTCTGAAGGATGCATGCGTCTGAGCTGTTGTAGAGGACTGTAGTCTTTTTGATGATATTGACAACCAACAAGGTCTAATGATTGTCGTGAAGAATTGGTAGGAAAATGTAGTCTGGTGGGGATGTCGCCAGACATTGTTGCAACAGTTCCTTTTCTCCTGATCTTTTGTCTTTTAGTATGTCATCTTCTAGTAAGAAGTATGCCATGTGGGCATTTGGTATGGTGTTTCCTAGTAGCACATGGTAAGCTGACATCGTGCTTACTGAAAGATATCCTCCTATTTTTAGCATTTCTCAGAGGTCGTCTTTTAGCACACAAATGCCATATCTCTTGAAGATGACATCTTTCAGAGAGTCATCTTCTTTCAAGGACCTGATGATTATAGTCAGTTCCTCTAAAGACAGACTGAGGCAACTCCATCTGTCGAATTCCTTGAAAGAAGGTGTAATTTCTCCTGCCGGTCCATTTGGCCTTACATTGATCAGGTCTTCTTCTTCAACCTCTCCTTCCTTAGATTGTTCCTTTGAAAGCTATTCTTCAGGAACTACTTCTACCGGAGGTTGCTTTGGTTCATCATCTAACACATGTTTTACAGCTTCTCCAATTTCATGCCAGCCTTCTTTCCAAGTCATAGCCCTAGCTAGCTCTGTCAGATCCACCCACATGGTATTTAGTTGCTCCCTCCAAGTGACCTTTTTAGGTAGGGGGATATCCTTATGAAGCCTCTGGGGTACAACTTCTGAAGGCATCGTCAGGTTGTTGAAGAAATGACGATCATAGATGGCCTCCATAGCATACACACCCCAAAGTCCATGCATATCTTCATTGTCTAGATCTTCTAGGTGGATGCCCTTGTTGATGGCCTCCATAATTCTTAATACTATGAAGGTGCAATCCCCCGAACCAGCCTATTCTTGAGGTACTTTCTTATTTATGGAGAAGAACTTCCATAACCCCTAAAATTTGTTATCTGCATCTTTGATTGCACATTGCAGACGCAGCGATATCTTTAGGACATCTCTGGTGTCCTTCTTTTTGTAGATTAGTGAAGTGCTGTCCAGTTCAGCTGTACAACAATTTGGCACCGTCATTTTCCTCTCATATAGATCTATGACTATCAGTGCCCAATGCTTTACATTCCTTATGGGCATCATCACATATCTTGTTTCCTTCCTTCGAACTGTTGCCTTTAGTTCAGCTACATCAGTTGCCCTATAGTCTTCATTGTAGAGGAGGCTAGCTAGATGTGTCGTCCCATTGAAGACCGACTACGGCTTTTCTGGGTGCAGAAATTCTTTCAGGAGGGTGGCGTAGAGTACCTTGAATAGCCTTTTATGTACTCATGACTTTTTCATGCATATCCCCCAGAAGTGATCTCTAGATAGACGTCTACCCTTGTTGTTATATAGAATGTCTGACTGAGGTAGATTGTCACTGAGGACATTTTCCAAGATGTGTATGTCTCTGCATGTGATCCGTGATGCTGTAGTCATGTCCATCTCCTTCATATTACATGGCAGAGGGGGAGCTTCTCAAAGCATTTCTGTTCTAGCTGACACACTCCATTCCCTGGTGGGCTCATTCATAAAGAAGGTTGCTAGCCTGCCGTCTTTATCGCCAGATGTTACTTCTTGTACAGAAGGTTCTAGAATTTCATCTATGGTCAGCATGGGTTTGTCCACTTGTTCAACTTCTTTGTCCAACGGTTGTCTAGCGGCCACCTATTCTGCTACTTCTGAGGAAGCTTCTGCAGCTACATTGTCTTTGACATTGCTCTCCTCAAAAGTTTGGCCCAACTTGGTGACCTCCATCATTGCTAGAGCTGCCTCCATCTTCCCATCATAGAGGTATTCATTTTTCTCATGGTGTGTTTGGAATAGGAGGAACTCGTTGCTCTCTTAGTGATTGACGCCTAGCTCACCTAACATCCTATCGAGCTCATCTTCTCCCGTCGTGCTGAGTTCTGTGATGACTTCTTCTCTGTGAGATATAGCAATCTGTTCTTCTAGTGTCATGGCATTTGTAGGTAGGGTTAATTGTTGTTCTGCTAGTCTCCCACTGCTTTCGATAGTTTCATCTTGTCCTTCTTCATGATTGCTATTGAGGTCAAGCTTCCTTGACAACATTGTGTTTTTCATTGTGTGTTTGTCATTGGGGGAGATCGATTGTTGTGGAGGCTCATTCTTCTTTGACTTAGCTGCCAGTTCCATCTTTATGTAGGAACTTTCTTCTTTCAGCGCTCTTGCTCCCATGTCGATCCCTCCCACGTTGTTGTCATCGTAGCAGGAGGGGCTTGATGAGGAGTGTATTGGGCATGTTGAGCACTTTGCCTTCTTTTTCTTCTGTCAGTTTTCAATTTCTTGGCATTCCTTCTCGATCTTCCTATGGTCCTCTTCTAGGTGTTGGCATTCCTCCTTGAGGCCGGCCATCGCTGCGTCGTAGCCGTGACACATATGTTAATTATCGGCATGAATGGTGTGCTTCTCCTTCTTCAAGTCCTCCATTTCATTCTGCATTTCTTTAAGCACTTCCATCATTATCCACTGGTTGCTTAAGGCTTCTAGTAGGAGGTCAAGGAATGCTCTATTCGTTTTGTCAAGGACTTGTACCTATGTTGCTAGCACAGACAAAGAAGAAGAAATGTTTTTATTTATTAAAGTGGTTTGATGCATGTATTCCCACATGGCATCAAACTTTGTACCTAATACACCCCCAAAAGAGGGTGTATACTGGTGCTGTTGGTGTAGCTGATGCTCCATGCACATTGCTTATGAGCTCGGCATGGTTGGTTGTGGATGTGGTGGCGGTGGACCTTGTTATTTTTTTTTCTACTTGTTTCATGGGTCCATGTCCATTCCACAAGTTTTCGTATCTGGTATGGCCTGGGAGCCTTATCCTTTTGGTTCAGCCTTTGGTTCCGTGTCGAGCTATAGGTTGGCTGTTGTGCCCTCCTCATTTCCCACCTATGGCTCTATTGCAGCCATTTCCTCATGTAGCTTTAGTAGTGTGGGTTCTTCATTCCCCAGTGTTCCTTCTAGAGGTGGAGCTGTGGGGGTTGGTGGTTTTGCAGCTTTCGCCTTTGTAGTTGATGGGGCCGTTGTATCTGATGTCTTCTTTTTCTGCACCGCCAATTTCTTCCATGACTCTGTTCTCTTTTTCTCCTTTAATTCAGCTTGGGCACTGCTCTCCTTGAGTATTTTTGTCGGTTCAGTGTCGGTTCGCAGTACACCTGAGCACATCTTTTCAATGTCGTCATGGGTTGGCTACAGTTTGTGGGCATCGTAGAATGCCATCTATAGAAGGGGGAGGAATCTTTTTTATCCTCTCTGCCTGAAGTATAGTTTTTCCCCCTTCTGTGCCAGAATACCCATGCTGACGAGGGACTTGATATCTATTCTTTGTTGTCCTTCCATCTCCTTATATTTTAGGACCTCTTATGCATTCATTAAGTATTCATCAATTTTTGTTATCTGGCCGCCCATGTAGTATCCTGAGTTCCTTTTTGCTTCCCCTCCTGCTACCGTAGATAGGTGCTCAATTAATATCTTTTCGATATGTACCGGATTTCTATTTTATCATTGACCAAATTAGGAACATATCTCCTTTGCTAATTGTTCCCATTTCTGACCTCATGTAAATTGTGTAGGTAGTAATTTTCTGGATTGTGCGAACGAAGCACGACGTGATCAGCGAGGCCTTGGAGTTCTTTGAGTTGTGTTCCTCTTCTCTAGTCAACTCTTCTCACATTTGATTGCTATCATAAGTGACTAATTCCCTATCGCTTTGGGGGGTGGAGCAGGCTTTTGCTTCTTCCTCTGTCTCTGTAAATATCTTATTCAACATTGCCTCTATGATCATGTAAGACTCGCCTCCTAGCCTTACTTGTAATTGATAATCTCCGCCACCCACCTTTCTTGTTTCACTACTATTTATGACCTTCTTTAGCAAAGATAGTAACTCTGCAATCATCTTTTTGTAGGTCTTGGCCTCGGACGTGTACAAGGTGCATAAATTTGCACCTTCTAGGAATTTGACTACCCTGTCGTAGATTCCCATCTTCTTAAAATGTTCTACGTCTAGGTAATGAGTCGAGCTGAATTCCTTGTTCTGGTACATCCAGTCGTAGGTGGACTAGTGTACGAGGTTGTTTGGCATGAAAGGGGTTTATCAAATTTAGCTGTTATCTCCCCTGTGACTTTTTTGGCCTTGCTTGCCTCCCGCTCCCTTGGTTTTTCAGCAGCTAATGGTTTTGTCTTCTTGCTGCTCTTAGTTTATTTGGGTGCAACTTTTCTCTTCTTCCCCTGTACTTGACTCTCTGACTCTCCTTGTTGGTACTCGGAGGTCTCTGTCTACTCTGTTTGTTTTGTTTCTTGAGGGGAATCCTCCGGTGTTAGGTGTCCCATGATTCTTTGGCACTGCTCGAGTTTCAGTTGCAACTCGACTAGTTTGATCACTAGTAAGGAGGTGTCCTTCTTTAGTGTTACCTTGAGACTCTCCACTATCTTCTCTACCTCCTTCAGGGATGTTGCTTGCCTATAGATGGGGTCACTATTTGCTGGAGAAGACATTCTATAAAGTTTCAATAATGAATTGGTTTATAATTGATTTAACGAAGACTTGTCTTCTTGCAATTATCTAGGGGAGATCATTTAGTAATGAATTATTATGTTCAAGAATGTATATAGGGACCGTGACCCATGATCTTGTTAGTAAATCAAGGGACACCACAGTCGCTGTCTCTAAAGGAGGTCACGGTCGTGGTAAATTGAGGAGGGGATCATGGTCGCGGTTGTGATCACGATCGAGGTCTTCTTTGATGTTTCAAGCATGTCACGATCAAGAGAACCGCGACCCCAGGTAACATTTTTCAGCACTGCGACCCGTGGGGTGAACCTTAGACTTAGGGCGTTGAGCAAGCATTGCGAATGGGTTAGGGTCAACGAACACACCGTGATCACGGTTGTAGAGAAGCAGACCGCGACTCATGATTCTACTTTGTTCGACCATTCCGCTTCCCTTCTTCTTCTGTCAGTCGTTGGTGCAGGTTGAACAATCATAGACCTTTTCATCAGTGGGTGGTTGCCCCTTTATTTACATTTTTAGGGTTTTTAGTTATTGGTTGTAAATGCCACCTTTAGGATGGTTTGGATATTAGGATCAGTAAGATCATCTAATGGCGATGCTATAGATGTTCGTTAATCAGAATGAATCGGGAGGAAGGGAAAGGCGGAGGGTGAAAACAGTAGTGACATGATAAAGGTGGAAAATCAGGAAAATGGTAGTAAGAGTTTGCCTTTTTCCTTTTTATCGAATGACACGACAAAATTGGTGTAGGTTGATGCGGTGGTGATTCGGTTGTGGTGGAGGATCATCAGTCGCAGTTGAGATTCTTGGGAGAAGAAGAAGGGTTTAAGCCGAGTTTGAGAAAGGAGTAAGCAAAAAGAGTCTGAGTGACATGGGTTTTACAATATATACTAGAGTGGCCATGACTAGACAATCAAAGGTGATGGGGGAATGATCAAGATCACGGTGTGCTTGAGACACGATCCTGGGTCGTGGTCTCTTATGTTCCAAGGTAGACATTGGGTCGTGGTCAAAATGATTAAGATAGACACAATGGGTCGTGGTCTCATCTGATGTAAGGTTACACCATGACTGCGGTCTAGATCGTGATTAGAGCTAATCGAACAAAACCAAACTTGTTTCTTTAATCTATTCATCTTTTCAAAAGAAGATAGATATGTACAACACTTAAAAGAGCATAAAACTAATCAAACAAGAAGGGTAGAGAAAACAAAGCTTAAAGAAATAGCAAAATCTTGGGTTGCCTCCCAAGAAGTGCTTTCTTTAAAGTCTCTAGCTAGACTTCATAATTCTTTACTCCCTTGGTCCCACAGCTGGATGTGGAAACTCCTCATTCCTTTTCCTGGGTGGCTGATCCTGTTCCTCCAAATTAATTTTTGACCTTCGTACAAAAGCCTCACCTTCATAAAATCTCTTTAATCTATGGCCATTGACCTTAAAAATTCTTATTTTCTCTCTTTGAATCTCCATCATTCCTCATGGGTATATCTTCACAATAGAGAAGGGGCCCGACCATCTTATCCTAAGCTTTCTAGGGAAGACCTGATGCTTGAATTGAAGAGAATCACTTTATCACCTTCAAAAACATCCTTGTTCTATAGGTGGGCATCATGCCACACCTTAGTCCTTTGTTTGTAAATTTTTGCATTCTCATAAGCATGCAATCTCATCTCCTCGAGCTCCTGTAACTGTAGGAATATTTTCTATCCTGCCTTCTATAAAGTCCATGTTTAGAAACTTGATCGCCCAAAGGGCTTTATGCTCGAGCTTCAAAGGTAGATGGTAGGAGTTACCATAGATTAAATCTATACGACGTCGTGCCTATTGGTGTTTTATAAGCTGTCCTATAAGCCCATAGAGCATCATCCAATTTCATAGACCAGCCCCTCTGAGTACGACTGACCATTTTCTATAGAATCTGTTTAATCTACCGACTGGATACCTCTACTTGTCCCGAGGTTTGAGGATGATAGGGTGTAGCAACCTTGTTTTTACCCCATATTTCTTTAATAACACCTCAAATTTCTTTTCTCCAAAATGTGATCCCCCATCGCTTATGATAGTGTGAGGCACTTCAAAGCATGGGAAAATGGTTTTCTTGAAAAGCTTGATCACATATTTAAAATCACAAGTTTGGGTTGCTACCCCCTCTACCCACTTCGAGACATAGTCAACAACTAATAGAATGTACTGGTATCCTTTTGATGATGGGAAAGGACCCATGTAGTCTATTCCCCAAACATCAAAGATTTCCACTTCCACCCAGTCGGCCATAGGCATCTCACTTCTCTTACTGATATTTCCAATAAGTTGGCATTCTTTGCATTCCTTGACAAAATATGTCGCGTCCTTGAACAGGGTGGGCCAGTAAAACCTAGATTGGAGCACTTTTGCAGCCGTCCTTCCTCCACTATGATGTCCTCCATAGGGCAAAGAATGGCATTCTTATAGGATTGATGAGGCTTCTTCCTTTGATATACACCTTCGATACAGATTGTCAGAACACCTCTTAAACATCAGTGGATCGTCCCAGTAATAGTTGTTAACATCAGAGAAAAGCTTCTTCTTCTAGTTGTATGTTATGTCAGGCGACAGCTGGCCACAGGCCAGATAGCTACAAATATCTGTGAACCACAAAAAACTCTACTCATCAGACTAAGCCATCAATAGGGCTTCATCAGCATAGTTGTTGTTTACAGGTAACTAATTCTCTTCATCAAAAACTATTCTAGACAAGTGGTATGTGACCACATTTTCTTTTCCTTTCTTATCAAGGATTTCATGATCAAATTCTTGCAATAGCAGGGCCCACCTTAGATATCTTGGCTTGGTGTCTTTCTTTGGCATGAGATAGCGTATAACACTTTGGTTAGTATAAACCTTAACCTTGGCTCCTATAAGGTATGATCAAAATTTATCAAATGCAAAAACAATCGCTAACATCTCCTTCTCGATGGTGGTGTAGTTCACTTGGGATTCATCCAACGTACGACTGGTGTAATACATGACATGGTGCTTCCTGCCTTTCTTTTGCCCTAGGACTGCACCTATGGCATAGTCACTAGCATTGCACATTATCTCAAAAGGTAGCTCCCAATATGGAGCTTGCAGGATTGGTGCAGAGGTTAAAGCCTTCTTCAGGGTCTCCAAAGCTTTTGAACATTCATCATTGAACTCGAACACTGCATCCTTGATCAGCAAATTTGAAAGGGGCTTCAATATTTTCGAGAAGTCCTTGATGAACCTCCTGTAGTATCCAGCATGAACCAAGAAACATCTTACTCCAGTCACGGACTTTGGTGGCGGGAGTTTGGAGATGGCTTCGATCTTGCTCAGATCTACCTCAATGCCTTTCTTGGAGACTTTGTGTCCTAGGACAATGCCACTCTGAACCATAAAGTGGCACTTCTCCTAGTTCAGGACTAAATGTTTCTCCTTGCATCTTTGCAGAACCAGGGATACATTTCTTAGGTAAGCATCAAAATCTGTTCCATATACAAAGAAGTCATCCATAAACACTTCAACTATGTCTTCTAAGAAGTCAGAGAACATGGAAATCATGCAACGCTGGAAAGTTGTAGGAGCATTGCATAGGCCAAAAGGCATTCTTTCGAAGGTGTACGTGTCATAGATGCACGTAAATGTTGTCTTCTCCTGATCATCAAGGTGGATCAAAATTAGATAGAATCCAAAATGTCCATCTAAGAAGTAGAAGTAGTCATGGTGGAAAAGTATTTCTAAGACTTGGTCAATAAATGGCAAGGGAAAATAGTCTTTCTTGGTGGCTGAGTTTAGCTTTCTATAATCTATGCACATTCTCCAGCCTATGAAAGTTCTTGTGGCAACTTCGTCACCATTATCTCCTCTCACTATAGTCATCCCACCCATTTTAGGTACTACATGAATGGGGCTCACCCAGTTGTTGTCGCTTATTGGGTATATAATCCCCGCATCATGTAACTTCAATATTTCCTTCTTGACTACTTCCTTTAGCATTTGGTTCAATTTCCTTTGAGGTTGCACTAATGGCCTTGACGATTCTTCTAAGTTTATCTTGTGCATACACAGGGATGGGTTCAGACCCTTGATGTCCTCAACTGAATATCCGATTGCTCTCTAAATGCTCCCTCAACTCTTCCAGGAGTCTTTCTCGCTGTTCTTCTGTGAGGTTAAGATTGATGATGATGGGATTCCTTCTCTCGCCGTCTAGAAACTCATACTTCAACCCTTCTGGTAGTGGCTTTAGTTCCAATTTTGGCTTTGGAGATTCTATCTCTTTGTTTGACTATTTCAAAGAAGCGTAGTTCACTGTCTCTATCCCTTCTTTGTCATCACTGAGACTTTCTTCACCTTAGTTAAGATAATCTAGTATCTCAACCACTTCAGGGTCTTCTGTCAAAGGGTTCAGGTTATTCAGGGCTCTCATAAGTGGGTCCACAATGGCCTTTTCTTCTTGAATCTCTTCACAATACTGGTTATAGCTGTCCATGAAGTAGACTAACTCTGAAAGAGATGGTCCCTTCATGGCATCCTTCACTTTGAATTCAATGTGACCACTTCCAACTCGGAGGGTTATGATGCCTTCAGCGACATCTATCAAGACTCTTCCAGTAGCTAGAAAAGGTCGTCCAAATATTATCAGACACTTTAGGTCCTTCACAATATCTATCACAACGATATCACAAGGTAAGAAGAATCATCCCACATGAATCGAGACATCTTCCACTATACCCACAAGTCTCTTAAAAGTGTGATATGCTAGTTCAGTCTGCATACTTGTCTTGACCATGTCGGCCAATCCCAATCTTTGTGCTAAACTTAGGGGCATCATGCTTATGTTGGCTCCCAAATCTGCCAGACCCTTCCTTTCAACGTTGTCACCAACACAAAAAGGGATGTTGAAAGCTCCTGGGTCTTTCTTCTTAGTTGGCAGTTCTGCTTGAACAAAGGCATTGGACATGTTTTCCAGGTGTACCATTTCAATGTGCTTCCCCCTCCTTCTCTTCGTGATAAGGTCCTTGAAAAACTTAGTGTATGTCGACATCTCCTCCAAAGCATCAAGAAATGGGACATCTATATGCAGTTTCTTCACTGCTTCCATGAATTTTTCATATCTTTTCTTCAAGTGCGCCTTGATAAGTTTGTACGGGAATGGAATTCTTGGGTCATATGGGCTCTTCTTCATAAAGATTTCTTCAACATGATCTAGATCCCTAGCTTCTCTACTTTTCTCACATCTTTCTTCAGCAAGCCTCTCCTTGTCAACAGACTTCTCAAAAGAAACTTCTCTCTCAGGTTGTGGTCCTTCCTCTTTTCCATCCTCATTCTCATCCCTTATTCCAGAGTTGATTAGCATCCTCCCTGATTGAAGGGTAGCCATTTTTGCAGTCTCTGTATTCGACGGAATCTTTCTGGAGGGATTCTTTACTAACTCCACCAACTGTGTGAGCTGTTGGTCTATTTGGCATTGATGCATCTACATATCTGCCATCTGGACTTGCATAGTTGTTAGGATTCCAGAATTGGCTAGGGAACTTTGTGCCAGTTGATCATTCATAGTAGCTTGCCTCTTAGAAAAATTGAAAAGTTGAGTTACTAAGTCTTGCTGGCTATTATCTTTTCCTTGCCCCTGTCCTTGACCTGCCCCTTGGTGAGTTTGGTTCTTACCTTGTACTGAGTAGTTATTCTTATTGGTCTGATAATTGGTTGTTTGAGTATACGATGGTTGTCCACCCCTCTTTTTGAAACTTGGCAGCAGCTTTTGTGAATTGCTCAGCTGGTGTGAATTTTCACCTACGTCCTTATTTCTATAGCTGAAGCCAGGGTGGTCTGACCTTTTTAAAGTTGGTGTAGGAAATGTTCTACGTAGTCTTTTCTTTTCTTTCACTTTATTCACTCTCTTTTGGTCTAGTGTAGATACATTTATCGACCCCGTGTCCTCCTTCATCACAGGTGACACACTTCATCACTTTCTCAATGTGCTTCTTTCCTTTGCCTCCAATATCTTTCAGTTGTTTAATGTCATTTGCTATTTTCTGGATTTGGGCTATTATGGTTTCTAAAGCCTTGGCTTCCACGGATGGTCCTTTAGATCCTACCTTCTTTGATGGGATCTATCATTCTTTTCATAGTCTACTCCTGCTTGGAGTGTAGCCATGTTTTCTATTATCTTCGTAGTCCTGCCTAGCTTTTTCCCTAGGAAGTCACTACCTATGGCAACATTCAATGAAGTCATCTCTGTATGAGTCAGCCCATTATAGAAGGTGGTCACCATGAACTCCTTATGATAGTTGTAGTGCAGGCAATCCCTCAGGTAATCTTAGAAATGCTCCCATGCCTCGTGTAAGTTTTCTCCTGGATTTTGTGCAAAAGATGTAATCTTTTGCATGTTACAGATCTTCCTCTCAGTAGGATAAAACTTAGTGACAAAGGCATTCTCCAGGGGTCTCCATCCATCTATAGACTGGTGGGGGAGATTTAGATACCATGATAGAGCCTTACCTTCTAAGGTGAAGTTGAAACCCTTATAGTAAATCACTTCTTGTAGGACATCCCTCATCTTAATGGTCACAAACGTTCTTGAAAGCATCGAGATGGTGGTACAGATTCTCTTGAGTTCCCGCGGAAAGGCTTGTTCTAGATCATAGATATGACATGTGGTTTTATCTTGAAGTTTGCTGTGTTGAAGTTCATTATGATGATTGGACATCTTGACTCGTTGGCCCTTGTTGCTGCCAACTCATGAAGGGTCTTCCCTTCCTCATCATCCTCACTATCACTATCCCTGTAGTTGCGATTTCTCTCAGCTTCATGCTCATGGTTGTGATGGTTTCTTCTATGCCTACAGTGATGATAATGTTCCTCGTAGTGACTGTCATCCTCACAACGATCATATTCATGTCGCTCTTCATGCTCTTCCTCTCATTCTTCATATTGGTGACCATCATAGTAACGACCATCTCTGTCTTCATCCGTGCCTAGTGGTGGTGGGTGGTGTTGATTCCTCACATTCTGCTCATCCCCTGAGAGGGTAACCTCCACGCGGGGCGACATGGTGAAAAGGAGTAAAGTTGAACAAGTCTGCTTCTTCCTGGGTTCCTAAATAGACCATATAGTCAAGTTAGCAAACTGGACGTGTTTAAAATGAACTATTCTACACAAACTCAGGGTAGAAGACTTAATGTAACTGTGCTGTCAAGCTTATTGTTAAGCTTGAGGCACGAGAGTATAGAAAGTGGACTCAAGTTCTTAATAGTGCTGTTTTGCCTTATCCCCGACAACGGTGCCAAAAAGTTGACCGGCCTAAATCGCACGTCCAAAAGGAGTGGATTCAGAGTAGTCGAACTTTTAAAGAGATAAACTGACTCTCATGCCCCTACAATGATAAACGGGGTCCGATGTAGCGATCGGGGTTGAACACAGGGAAAAGGTTGCAAATGTTAAGTGCACATAATCTAACACTCATATACTCCATCCGAAGAGGGTATATAAAAGGTGTTCCCTTAGGAATGATGGCACACAAACTAAGGTTGAACAAGAAAAACAAGAATAAGATGAATGAATGAAAATAAAAGAAACAAGACAAAACAAGTATATGGGAGGAAACTTGGGCTGGGGTTTGCCTACTAAAGCATCTCACCAACATGCAACATCATCTCTCTCTCTCTCTCTCTCGCATACTCTTACCAAGATTACAAGAAACCATCAAAAGCACCTATTCCAATCTCTCTCAAGATGAGCAAAGATCTAAGTCTAAGAGTAGCCTCTCTCTCGAGACAACTACACGTAAACCTCATCGCAAAACATATGGTTTTAAATCTTTAGCATTCCAACACTCTCGTGCATTCATACTAATCCATAACACATGATAAAAGTGATATTACTCTCTTGATATATCAACTATCAAACATCACAAGATGGCAACTAAGCATACATGTGAAGCATTAGAATAAGTGCATGGAGATAATCTTGATAAGAATATATATATTCAACAGAAAGAGACAATATACATGTTGGGAGAGCCTTAGTGGCTACCCCCAACCCAAGTTAAGGTATTTAGCCTCTCATTCTTGCGGATAACATAACAACATTATAGAAAGACAGATACATAAAATCCCACAAAGAGAGGAGGGAAGTACAATGAGATGGAATGATAGATCTAGAGAGAAGAGACGTGATACGACATAGTACTTCTTCAGATTTGGATCTAACATGTCAATGGAGTGGATGATCTTCTTCTCTCAAAGAAGGAGTCTTCAGTCTTATCTCTCCTCTGTTTGTGCCTTTGGAGATCTAAGACTGGTGGATGGGATGGTAGGGAATGAATCTGGAATGCAACACTTTGTGGTCCTCAGGATCCGATCTATGATCTGATGATTTGACAAGATGGGTGGGTGTGCTATTTATAGGCACATTACACTGACTTAAGTCTAGACTGCAGTCACGGTCTTGGTTGGGTAAGGTGTGAGACCACAGTCATGGTATGCTCTTTATTCCTCCTTTCATAGTGGTTGACAAGTCATAGTCTGCAAGGATCGCGGTCAAGGTTGCTTCCTTCTTATTCAGTCACAATCTGTAGAGATCGTGGGCTTAGCGATGACCGCGACCTCCACCTTGGTCGCGGTCCGTCTTGATCACGGTCTGCAGGGATCATGATCCCATATGGATCACGACCTTAATTGAGTCGCGGGAAAAATTGGCATCCGCGACCTTTGAATACACCACAATCCATAGTATGAATGATGCCTTTGTGTTGATCATGACCTCCTTATGATCACGGTTGAGTAGTGATCGCGGCTTCAATATAACCGCGGTCTATCTTCAATACATGATGACCTCGATCTCAAAGGAGCTCCGAAAATGTGATCGCAGTTGAGGGATAAGTGGGTCACGCTCGAGGTAAAGACCACAACCAGGATTATGAATGTACCTGAAACCATGTAAATGATGTTTTAATAAAAAAAGTTGGTAAAATTATGGGAAACGTTAACAAAATATATACTAAAAGAGGTATAAAATATATACAAAAAGTACATAAAATAAGGTGTTTTCAGTCCCCTCAACTCATGCTTATCCTTTCAACAAAAATAACTAAGGCACATATACATACTATATGGTCCTCTATCAAGTCACATGATATGAGATAATAGACAAGAAAATGATCATACAAGTGATAAAACAGTATGGTTGAGGTCATTCCCCCCTATCATATCAAAAAGATGAGGAGGTAGAAAAAGATAAAACACGTCTTCTGCATAAACACAAGATAAAACATCAATCACATAGCACATATCAAACGGGGATGAGGTAGATAGAAACAAGCAATCCAGTGTCATAATAAAAATATGGGTAACATACCATAAACTCACAAGATACAACCAACCAGAGAGTAAGGGTACATATGATTAAGATTACAACACTAAAAACATGTTCTCCAAACAACTACAAAGTAAACATGAAAGCAACATGATGATAAAAAATAGTACATCTCAGATAATCTGCCCAGATATCTGTAGTACAAAATAGTCTAGGAAGATACATATGATCAACATATAAGGAATAAAAACTAAAACATCTAAACATCTAGGTTATCTATGTCCAAAGGGTCATCATGATTACCATCAGCCTTGGGCTCGTAGTCCTCATCACTGTCTGAAGGTGCAACAATGACAGTAGGATCACCATCATCGCCAGAGGCACCATCAAAGCCATCATCATCTGAACCAACTGTTGATCTATCATCCTCAGTAACCTCATCATCACCATCCTCGTCATCATCAACCTTGTTCTTTTCATTATCTTATTCAGGAATCTCCTCATCAATAGGAGGACCAAAACCACAACCTAGCCATAGGGCCATCTGCTCATCCCAAGTCATTCCAAGAGTTTGTAACTCATGTGCCTGAGGGAAAGAGGGAGCAGAAGTGCCAATGCTAGCAATCAGAGTAGCAAGAGGGATAGCAGTAGAGGAAGTAGTCCAGGGGTAGGTGTAGGGGTAGGTCCACCATCAACAACATGTGTGGCAGCGGAAGCAATAGGTGGAGGGGTCGAGTAGAAGTGACTATATGCGAAGGAAGCATAGGTACCACCTTAGCAGGGCTGGTATGTAAGGACCCTGACCTGGGTTTTGGCTAACCCTATTTTTATTTGTTTAAGTAAATTTCTTAGAACCTTGATATAATCCTTTGAGGTGTTTTGTAATCATGTGACACGCTTATGTTTCAAGTTTGGTCGTGTTTAAATGTTCTTTGAACAATGTTTACTTATTTTGGACCAAAGTGTAATTTACCCAAGATAAGGGGTTATCTTGCAATATGTCACATGATGAGTGTGCCCTTAGTGCTTTAGAATCATAAGAGAGGGAATGATTCTATGGGGTACCTTGTGGAAAACCTAAGCATCAAGATGAGCTTGTATGGTTGATACTTATGCTATATGTGCTAGTTTTAGTGTAAATAGCAATTTTCCCAAAGTAAAGGGTTAACATGAAATCGACCTTGTAATCATCTAGAGGAAAGAGGAATAGGTGGACACCTTGTTTGGATCTTGATTGTGTGATGACATCTTTGGTGATAGATGGAACTCATGTATGAGGTGTGTTTTTCTCTTAGACGGGCTATCTCGCGTTTGAAGATCTTGGAGAGGGTGCCTATTAATTTGTAGGCATGTAGGGTTGTGATCTATTGGTTTGTGAAGTATGAAGGGTGGTTATCTATTAGTTTATGAGTATGTGGGGTTGTGCCTATCAATTTG